>CM057046.1:58549456-59799456 GCA_029948455.1 Solanum rostratum
AATGGGTTTCCCAAGGTATAGGAAGAAATTTGGTTCTATATGGGTTGTTGTTGATCGAATGATGAAAACAACCCACTTTTTGCTAGTGAAGACTTCTTATGGTGACGAAGATTATTCTCAGGTTTACATTCAAGAATCGGTAAGATGGCATGGGGTGCCATTGTCTACTATATCAGATAGAGGTGCTCAATTCACTTCTCATTTTCGGAAGTTGTTCCAAAAGGGGCTTGGTACAAAGGTGATGCTAAGTACTGAATTTCATTCTCAATTGGATGGACAAGCCAAAAGGACAATCCAAACGTTGGAAGATATGTAGAGGGCATGTGTGCTTGAATTCAAAGGTGGTTGGGACAAAGGGGGGGGGGGGGGGTAAGTATGATTCACTCTATGGGGCAATATGAGACTTAGGATCTTCCACATTTCCACATCATAACATAATCACATGTCATAATACTCATAATCAAATCATAGTAACCATATTCAATATATAGTCGTAATCATCATCTCCAAATAGCAAGACATAGCAAATAACTGTACAAGAGTTTACATGATGTCCAACAATGCATCTAGTCATAAAATAGGACGGGGCCCAAGATATATCTCGGGCTCACCCTCAAAGTAAATATAACATAAGCAGAAGTAAAATAAGATAGATGTATGGTGTCTTTTCCTTGGAAGATAGGACTCACCACAACAACTATCTAAAATCTGAACTAGCCGTCAAATGGTGGATGAATGTAGTCTCTAGTCCCTACATGGTTAGACCATGTAGGCAAAAAATATGTGTGTTAGTACATTTGAATATACTAAGTATGAGGGCATGCAATGCATATGAACATATTAAACCTGCATTCAATGTTAGATAGAAAGGGCACATAAATTGAAAGAGATATATATATCAAAGAAGAGTTATATATCAATATTCCATGACATCCATGATGCATGAAATGTCATAGTACCTATCATAGTGAGGATGGGACCTCAACCGACATGTAAGACCATGCAAGCTATGACATTAAATCCCGATGTTACCCCTACATCTGAGGAAAGGGGGAGTCACTTGCCAAGGTGAACATCCATAATGCCTAAGTGGATCCATTAAAGCTACATAATTGACCAAGCCTTTTCTAACGGGTGGTCCATTTAGGGAATCAAGCAGTGATCCCTCTAAGGAGTCAACCTCACCTAACAGGTGACCTTTCTAAGGATTCAACCTTATCTAACGGGTGATCCTTTAACCTACGGTGGCATGTAATTCTGGTACAGTAAGATTCACGTCTAATAGGTCATGCCTCAACTAAGGGGATAAGCCTCAATCTCAAAGTCCTCTCGGTGCTAAGTCATTATCCCATGGGATTACATATACATGCTTAAAATAGGAGCATAAGTCTTTTCAAATCATAATCATGCATACTTAGGCTTAAAAGCCAAACTATACTTTATTTCATACTTCCATGCATAGGAATTGCTTATTTATACTAGTACATATGGTGTAAACACACCCATAAAATCTCAAAGAGCCGTATCATAGACATTATGTGATCACATTCTTGTCATAACCATAATTTCATCAAAAAATATATTTATCAACATAATTGGGTTTAACCCACTTCATATCCTTCATAAAAACCAATGCTCATGTATGCATATACCATGAATGATGAGAGAATAGCATGGGCAACAAAAATTCACACTAAAATCAACAATATAATAAGAAATCCAAGCAAATTCACACTTAAATCATACTTTAGATTACCCATGCTTAAATCAATATTTGAAGGGGACATGCATATTCAAATCTTCATAATTTTCATGCAATTCAACATATTAGGGGTTAAATTACTTTAAAATCAACAATAAAAATATCCCATATCTCAATTGAATCGAATAAACAATAATCATAAAAACCCGTAACTAAAGTAAGCTAAATTTCACAAAATCAAGTGTAAAAGAGTTTGGGTCTTCATGGTTGAAAGGGACCATGAATCAATACCACATACCTTGATTATGAAGAACAATTTAGCTTGAAGTTGAAAACCCAATTGAATCCTAACTTTAATCTTGAAGACGAGACTTGGAGAGAATTTTGAGAGTTATGATTCTAAAAAATAAGTGTTAGTCTTGAATGAGGGGTTAGAATTGGTGTAGGAGAGGTTTAGGAATGTAGGGGGGCGGGGGAGGTTAAAGGTTCTAAAACGCCTTGGGTATGAACCAAAATATCAAAAATACCTCAATAAAACAAGCTTTGAAATTTTACCCGAAACTTACCATGAGTGGCTTCATAGGCCATGAAGCTTTTCGTAGTTCGTGAAAGCACACTGTTCCAACCCAGAAAAGTTCTACAAAAAAGGGTATAACTTCTTACTCTGAACTCAGAATTAGGTGAAACTAGGTATGTTGGAAAGCTAATTCAAATAGCTTTAATGTGGTAGGTCGTAGGCGACCCAGTTCTTTTTTGCTAAGAGATATGACCATATAAAGTTGACACTTCTATCGGTTCTTGTGAAAAGCTTAGCAAATGAAATTCCTTTGAACTTGCCTTTATGTAGGAGACCCATGATGATCCTAAACTAATTAAATAAGCTTAGATTGAGGGATTGAAAGTTAATTTAGCTTGAGTTTTAAGGTTCCATGGGAATCCTCCAATTAGAGCTCGAAAAGAGGATTCAAAAAGTGTTTGAGCGAGTGAATGAGAAGCTAAGTGTTCGAATAAGAACGAGTAATAATAAAGGGGTATAACTGATTTAGGTGTCCCATATAGGGGTCACACAGACCTTGGTGAGTTACACATCATATGGAGGCTTCCATAAGTTGTCACCTTGGTCAAAAACTTCCCGAAACCAAATTTTCGAGCACCATTAAGGTCATACGAAGTTTGGGTCCTTACATCATCTGCCCCTTGGGAACATTCATCTTCGAATGTGCTAGAACAAGGCTCTAAAGGCTTGACTTGATCATGAAACATCCCAAAGACAATAACATAATGCATATTCATCATTTGAAAACTAATAAGTCATTAAAACTCATATCAAAACACCTTTAAATCATTCAAAACATCTTTAAATCATTTTTGTGCACATGTATGCATGTCATGTCATAAAACACAAGAGTGAAAGAATTAGGACCACTTGGAATAGGAATAACCTAATACCTTAGGCTTGAGTAGATTGGAAAAGATGGGGATATCATTTCATCATGTACAACTCCGCCTCCTATGTAGCACCCTCCACATGTTGATTTCTCCAAAGTACCTTGCCTAAATTACATCTTTGTTGCAAAGCCACTTCACTTGCCTATCCAACATCTCAAATGGGACTTCCTCCTAAGACAAGTTTTTCCTCAACCTTATCACCTTCTAAAGACACAATTGTACTAGGATCACCAATCAATCTCCTCGACATAAATACATGGAAAATAGGGTTAATAGAACTTAATTCTGGGGTAAAATCAAATCTATAGTCCACATTCCCAATCCACTCAACAATCTCATAAGGGATTACATACCGGGGAATTAACTTGCCCTTCTTACTAAAACGCATTCCACTCTTCATAGGAGAAATCTTCACATACACCTTATCATCGATAAGAAACTCAAGATCCCTCTTTATAACCTCCGAATAAGACTTTTGATGACTTTGAGCCATATTCAACCCTTCCCTAATCAATTTCACTCTTACCATAGCCTCCAACACTAAACCAAGCCAATAAAAGTCATTTCATCTAACTCAAACTGGAGATCTACACCTTCCACCATATAAAGCCTCAAACGGTGCTATACCAATGCTAGCATGAAAGCTATTATTGTAAGAAAACTCAATAAGTGGTTGATGATCCCCCCAATCACCCTTGAATTCCAACACATAAGCCCTGAACATGTCCTAAAAAATTTGAATTATCCTTTCATCATATCCATCTGTTTGAGGATGAAAAATGGTACTTAACTACACCCTAGTGCCAAGCCATCTCCTTCAAATCTCGATACATCTTGGTGGATCCCGGATGTACAGAATAAAGTGAGTATGGGCTTCACTCATGACTACCTCTGTAAGACCTTCAACATCTAGAACACAGAATTGATCTCAGTACCTAATTACACCATCACCTCCTTAAGAGAAAACCTCTACCTTCCTTTCGATAACTAACCTCTTCAACACAACCAAGGACGGGTCTAGGTCTTGCTTTCTCTTGACATCAACAACCACAAAAGATATTTTGAACACAAATGAAACCATCATTAGATTTACTCAACCACATTCCCCAATTTTGTCGAATGATGCACATCTTTCACCAACAACCTTTTGACCTCATCTTTAAGATCAACTACCACATCTTCCTTGCTTAGATTGCATTACAGGCCCAAAGTAACTCTCCCTATTTAATACGGAGGAATGGAGATACAAAATGTTAAGACACGCTCCATGGCATGATGTGAATCATGAAAAAGTGAAACATTTCCTAAAACGCCTTGCAGCCTCTTACATATAAATGTGGTGCGGTTCACACTCATGAATAAGCCTCTACATGACGTGGCATATTGGACTCTAAGGACCATTTATAAACCTAGTTCTCTAATACCATCTCTATCACGACCTAGACCTACGGTCTAAGAGTGACATGGCAAATGGGAACCCGAGTGTCCCGAAACAAACCTCAAAGTATCCATTTTCATATAATTGGTTTGGAAGTGCATAAAAATAGTAAACACATACTTCTAAGGGATGGTAAAGTAGGACTCGCACTATGAGGATGTCATAAGGATAGGGATTAACATGGATTCATATGACACATAGCACATAAGGACAACGGGATGGGTAAGTTTGACTCACTCTGTGGGGGTAATACAGGACTCATGATTTTCCATATTTCCACATCATAACATAATCACATGTCATAATACTCATAATCAAATCATAGTAACCATATTCAATAGATAGCCATAATCTCCAAATAGCAAGACATAGCAAATAACCAAACAAGAGTTTACAAGATTATTAACAATGCCTTTAGTCATAGAATAGGACGGGGGCCAAGACATATCCCTGGCTCACCCTCAAAGTAAATATAATATAAGTGGAAGTAAAATAAGGTAGATGGATGGTGGCTTGTCCTTGTAAGGTAGGACTCACCACAACAACTGTCTTAAATCTGTACTAGTCGTCAAACGATGGATGAATGTAGTCTTCGGTCCCTACATGGTTAGATCATGTGGGGAAATAAAATATGCGTTAGTACGTTTGAATGTACTAACTGCGGCTCGTCTGATAGTTCATAAATTCAACTTCAGAAAATTACCCCTTCACTAGATTTTACTATGAAGCCAACTCTACGGCTCGTGGAAACTTCCACGGCCTATAAAGAGTATCGTAGAATAGCAAAAACTTTAGCAACTGCACACTTAGCCCAAAATCGTGCCAAATCTTGTAATCCTGGAAAACAAATATAAAAACACATCAAACCCACTAACATCTCTTTGAGAACATACAATTCCAACTTTTAAGTATCAAAGTGCTCTATTTTGATCGCACATTAGCACCCTCAACTAAAAATTGTTACTTGTCCTTAAGCGAAGGACTCAATCTACATACGTGGTAGAGTAACACACAGACCTCAATCTAATGGCACACATCATTCCAAAATACAACAAAGATACCCACACCACTTATAAATGCATATCAGACATCTATCTTGCAAACCAACGCAGATCAATACATATGACAGTGCAACTATGACAAGGGAGATAACCACAGATAAGCCACAATCACTGATTAATCTAGAATCAACAGTGCAATGCAAGTGTCCCCACAAAAGAAATCCCATATCCCACTCATGATGATAATTTTAGAGTCAATGCTTGGGACTAGACAAAATCACTCACTTTCACAAAAGATATTCAAGTACCATGCTCAATACCATATGTTTGCCCCTATATTCACGACTATGACATTCGACTACTTGGACTAGGATCACTATAGAACTTTTTTGTCTTGTAACGTAGGCTTAGGGGGCTTTGGTATGATATTTTGGGAACATAGTAAATAAAGGCCCTTCTTGACACTGTGTTATTCTACACTTTTGCCCAACCAACTCTGTCATTTTTCAACTCATCCTCAATGTCCTATTTCAAGCTTTTCTGGGTGCCTTACTCTCATTTTTAGTTCATTGCCTTCTATTTTTACATCATTTTTCTTTTTAGCTCATTGTTTAGGCATCGATTCATTTTTCTTACAACCCTAGAGCATATTTTTATCCCTTTTTCCATGTATCCCTAGCTTCCACCCCCTTTTATTCGATTACCCTTACACTATCCACCCTCAACTTAGGCTTTTAGCCCGAGTTGAAGTGCACAATGTCCAACCTATGAACCAGGGCCACTTTTGGTAGCCTCTCTCAACTTAAGCTTTTGGCCTCAGTCAACGTGCACAATATTCAAGAAAGGACCAGGGTCAATATTAGGATTGTACATTCAACATGGTTAGGTAACTTAGGTTTCAATAAAGAAAGGGTACTTACAAGGCTCAAGCTTTAGGATCAAGGGATACTTTACACATTTGGTTGGTTACTTAGGCTAAGTAAACTGATAAGAAAAATGACATAAGATCCTTTCCTAACCAACAAACCTACAGTCTAAGTCCGAGTAGTAGGGAAAATTCTGATTTGAAACACAATATAAGAATTTAGCAACGAAAGTTCACACACACATGGCACTGATTACACTATCAACATAGACTCTCAGATTATGCTTTTCATCATAATTAGACCTCAATTATCAAAATAGGCACTATCAAACAATCAATCATGCATGGTTGTTATCAAGACTAACTAGTAAAATTTCTGGTGGATATCATTTTTCACACAAAACTAATATATGTGATAGACTTCAGTACTACATGCTACTAATACTACCTACACATCTTAAACATGTCGGTTCAACAGAAAGTAAATATCCTTGGGAAAAAAGAACAGAGGCAAGAAGACCCCTCGGATTCAAAATTTGAGATAGTTATAAGCTAATGTTACTCAGACCTAACTAAGGACTATAACTACCAAAACCCCGTCGAGAAACTTTGCATAGTTTTCAATGCATAAAATATCATAATAAAGCACAAGGGTCAAAAAACATACCCGGGTGCTTAAGTGCCGGTCTCTGACTGAGTCTAACCACCCTCAACCTGCCTAGTGGGCTACTCAGTAGTAGGAGCAATCTGAAGTGTCCAACACCTCTCACTCTCTCTAGCTCACGTGCTTGCCACACCTTCTCATCCTGCATTGAGCATAGCCTAGTTAGCTCAAACTGCTGCTCCTCTATCATCCTAGCCTCTAGTCTCACAGCATCGAGCATAGCCTAGTTGGCTCAAACTGTTGCTCCTTTATCATCCCCGTCTGTAGTCTCGTAGCCTCAGGGTTGTCTTTGCGAGGCCTCTTCCTGAGTGAAGAGAGTGGCGTCAACTTTTGAGAAAATAAATCTACCACTACGTTGGTGTGAGCGGTCGGTGGGAGCACAATTGGTACTGCTAGTGCCGCTCTCATCTCAGACTGGAGCTGTTGGATCTCCATCCTAATGATCGTTAAGTCTGCAGGCTACGTTGAGCTGAGGCTCTACTGTACTCACCTCTCGAATGCATCAAAGCGACTATCCACAAGTGTGAGTCTCTCCTGAATAACGGCCATAACATACGCCTACATCCGAGCCTCAACCTCTAAGATGGCCTAGCGAATCTAAGGCCGAATCTGCTGAAGCAAATGAGTCAGCTGGGACTCAGTGTGAGCCCACCTTTGCGCCATGGGCTGAATAGATGCCGCTGACACATAGTCCATGCCAGTGGGTATTATTGATGTGGGCACGACCTCTGGGGCAGTAATAGTAAAGGGCCTTCTCTCTACATCAGTCTCTATCTGTGGAGGCCCCTCAATAATGGTAGTTGCAATGGTGGTGGATGATGGAGGCTCAGGTGGTGGGTTTGCGGAGAACATCTCAGGTATTTGCACAGGAGGTTGTGGTGCTCGCCGGAGGGCCACCGGGTTCTTATCAGCCTTTATATCGCTGGCATCTAAGGTCTATTAAACCTCTATCAAGGAGTCTAAATGATAATGTGTTGGAGCAATAAAGTTTTGATGACTGACAAAAGATAATGAAACAGGTTGGACTACCCGGTTCTTTCAGCATACTGTTTTCGTGGCAAAACTGCACACGCATCACACAATAAAAATGGAATAATTAGTGCTGGAAATAAGGAGGATAACAAGGAATATTATTCCAAGTTGAACTCCTAGAAGAAGAAGGTTCCAAAGAAGGAAATATTTTTCAAGAAGCATGAAAAAAGGGGAGACGCTGATTAGAAAAGGAATTCGAAAATAAGTTGGAGAAAGACTTATCTGCAGCTATAAAACCAGAAAGAATTCACAGAAGCAAGTGGGCGCAGAATAAAAGGAAGAAGGGCACAGAAAAAAGAGAGATTCAGAGAAAAAAAAGGATTCGCAGATGAAAAAAAAAAGAAAAAACAGAGGCGTTGTAGAAATTACAACAAGAAGAATTGTTAGAGCTAACAAAGTTCTTTCTGCAGCATAGTTTTTTTCTTTCGTTCTTGATAGTTGAACACTGTAATCTCTCAGTACTTATAAACTGGGAACATAATCCTTGGGAGGTTTATGTGTAGAAAATAGGCTAGGGAAGTTGAGTTGAAGTTTGAATTGTTGGATCTTAGGGCTAACTAGCTAAAGATCTAACTGAGGTTGTAATTGTTGTTGAAGGCTCTTTTGAAGTAGTGAAGTTGAAGTTAAATCCTGTAGAGTACAGGTCGTGGTTTTTCACCCTTCTTGAGCCCGGGGTTTTCCACATAAAATTGCTGCGTCCAGTTTATTTCTGCATCATTGAAACACGTCGGTTAACCTGTTCCAACGATTAGGCAAATCCGTAGGGGTGCAAAACCTAACAAGTGGTATCAGAGCAGGTTTTCTTATTAAAGGCTAGTACCTAAGAATTGATCCAGATGAATAGTGCACCACCTTTTGGACATGGAGAAGGACAGGATGACTATGGAAAGTTGGATCAGAGGAACAAGTCAGGCTACCTGGTCTATCCACTGGACAAGCAGAGGGCACATAGTCAGGGGGAACTATGGAAAGCTGAAAATAAATCAGAAAAGATGAATAGACCTGACACTCAGAAAGTTTGTCATCATCAAAAAGGGGGAATTTGTTGGAGCAGTAAAGTTTTGATGACTGACAAAAGATAATGAAACAGGTTGGACTACCCGGTTCTTTCAGCGTATTGTTTTCGTGGCAAAACTGCACACGCATCACACAATAAAAATGGAATAATTAGTGCTGGAAATAAGGAGGATAACAAGGAATATTATTCCAAGTTGAACTCCTAGAAGAAGAAGGTTCCAAAGAAGGAAATATTTTTCAAGAAGCATGAAAAAAGGGGAGACGCTGATTAGAAAAGGAATTCGAAAAGTAGTTGGAGAAAGACTTATCTGCAACTATAAAACCAGAAAGAATTCACAGAAGCAAGTGGGCGCAGAAAAAAAGAAAGAAGGGCGCAGAAAAAAGAGAGATTCAGAGAAAAAAAAGGATTCGTAGATGAAAAAAAAAGAAAAAACAGAGGCGCTGTAGAAATTACAACAAGAAGAATTGTTAGAGCTAACAAAGTTCTTTCTGCAGCATAGTTTTTTTCTTTCGTTCTTGATAGTTGAACACTGTAATCTCTCAGTACTTATAAACTGGGAACATAATCCTTGGGAGGTTTATGTGTAGCAAATAGGCTAGGGAAGTTGAGTTGAAGTTTGAATTGTTGGATCTTAGGGCTAACTAGCTAAAGATCTAACTGAGGTTGTAATTGTTGTTGAAGGCTCTTTTGAAGTAGTGAAGTTGAAGTTAAATCCTGTAGAGTACAGGTCATGGTTTTTCACCCTTCTTGAGCCCCGGGTTTTCCACGTAAAACTGCTGCGTCCAGTTTATTTCTGCATCATTGAAACACGTCGGTTAACCTGTTCCAACGATTAGGCAAATCCGTAGGGGTGCAAAACCTAACATAATGTATCTCCACCCCCAACTTTATACAAAGTCTGTATATCAGGCATGGGAAAGGGATGGAGGTGGACCTCTTCAGGGCCGCCTTATGTATCTACTCCGCGATCCAGGTAGGCCTAATTTGTTTCATAACCAACAAAGATGCAGGCAACAGTACTGCATGGTCCAACATCAATATATTATCTATAAGTGTGGGCTGGATCGTAATCTAACCACAACCTACCAAAATTTACCAGTGAAGATGAGGGAGGCCTTCAAAATTGGCTCCGATAATGTAAATATCCACTCAAGGTCCTAATCTTGCTCAGTAATGAGGTCAAAAACCCATCTTATCAAAGTGGCCCTACAAGCCTGGTCTCTCATAAGGGACTTATCTCGAGTCTTCCCTAATCTCCTGTTGAATTCTAGTGTAGTCTTGGGGGAAAAACACTCTGGACCAAATAGCATGTAACAGATTAGAGCCTCTGAGATATCAACTTGTATGCCCCTCACCCTCATATGTGTCAACTAGGGCTGAGTGAGGGGTTTCTTCCCCTTGGTAGAAGAACGAAGAACTATAGCGGCATAAGAGGCGAAGAACTCATGAACTATAGGAGGGGAGTACATCCCAAACGGTGATGCCAGCTAGTGGAGCCTGTATCTAATGATGGTGTCCTAGAGGCTTGGGATACTATCTAGCCCTGAAGTGATGATTCTGGACTCTTCAAATATAGAACAGGCTAGTCGGCCTTGCTCGTCCTTCTGTACATCCTCTGCATAGATCCGCTATATACCCTGTATGCACCACCAACTAGATAGAGCATCCAAAGGTGAGGGTGGTGCTCAGGGTACTGTTGAAGAGTCAAACTCCGACTCCTCTCTAAATCTAGATTCAGATCTCTCTCTAAAGGGAGTCATTTGTATTGAATTGTTATCCTTAATGCCTCCTTTGTCAGACTGGGGAGAGTAGACTATGATAGCCTGAGTCTGGGGCTGCCCTGACTGTCTAGTACCAGCCTGTGTCTGTGGTCGCTCAGCGTCTGAGTTAGGCTGAACACCGAGCTACTCTAATGATCCACTAGCCTCAGAGTTGCCCTGATCCTCCGAGGGCTCAACTACTCTTAGACACCATTATAAGGCCCGTATCTCACACTTGCTTGCCTTTAGAGCCATGGTACCTGAAATGCACAATTTAGCAAACACGATTATCCCCACAAGTATAGGATTGAAAAACAACAACATATCAAAATTGATGACAAATGAGCCTACGAGGGCTCCTTTACGGGTCGTAGTGTAAAATACTAGCCAAAACGTCTTTGTAAAAAGAAGGTTTAAGTGAATTTAGCTACTGGAATTACATCTACGAGACTAGTTAGGACTCGTAGAACATTCCATGAGTCATAGGCGAAATCGTAGATGCAATTCAAGATTTGAGTATGCACAAGTAGGGCACTGTGAGACCTATCTATGAGTCGTAGATTAAACTACGACTCATAGAAGGTCTCGTCTAATAGAATCCCAAAAATTTCAAGTTTCTAGATTTGTATACGAGAGACAACTCTGGCTTGTGGAATGTTCCACGGGTTGTAGAAGACCCCGATGGTGTAAAATTTCTAGAAACTTGATTTTCCAAGCCTATCAAATGAGTCCCAAACCGACATGTTTAGACCATGATTAGTTAAATCGGCACTGAAGCAAGACTATTATGCACCCATATGATCCCAACACTTCCCAAATACCCCAAATGCGATGATTACACTCTACCCCATCGATTTTTATTTTATATGTTCATACAGGAAACCGACACCATTTGAGAGTTAAAAGATTGAGCACACTAATGCAATCACACGTCATATTTCAAGCAATGATTGTTATCCAATTCGAATGACATATGATGACATGGAGTTCTTGCAATATTATTCTAACAAAACATGGGCATACACACATATTCCAGGATTTAACATAACGCGACAATCACTTCACTCAAGATTAAACAGAAAGCACATACAAAGGCAACCAGAAATTCGAACCCATCAACTTTGGATTACCTTACCCATCAATAATTTCAACCTAATGACAATAATCTCAGCATTACAAGGGTTATAAGGCTGAGAACTTATCAAAATTTGATCAAAAGGGCAGAAAATTAAAAGAGGAATCTGGGTGGGTTAAACCCAAGGTCACCGGAGTATGGCTGGAAAACTTGCCAATAAATGGGATCAGTGGCCGGACAGTGGTCAAGATGCTTAAGGTAGGAGGAAAGGGTCAGGTATTTAGGAAAGTTTTGTGAAAGTTAGTGGTCAAAATTATTTGACCCCCTTTTATACTTTGATCGAGTTGATTAAATGACTAGACCTAGACTCTACGAAACCCCAATTATGGGCCATAGAAATTTCTACGATCTGTAGATCTTGGTCTCATAGGCAACCCAATCCCTAATTTGGGAGATTGGTTTCATAGACCCGTCTGCAAAACCACACAATAAAATACAACTCATAGAGTGGGTCGTAGAAACCCCCCAACACTTAGTTAAAAGTAGAAAACTTACTTGGAGTTCACGAGCCCCATTCACAGTCCGTAGTTTTATCTATAGGCCGTAAAGTTGGCTCGTGGACTAGAGTGCATATTATTTTGCTTACCAAAAGTGTTCTACGAGTCAATGTACCGATCGTTGTTTGAAAAAAAGACCTGTAGAACTGGTCATAGAAGCACTTCTTGTTGCTTTTTCAGCCAAAAATGCTGGCTTGGTCTTGTATATGCACATTCTTCATAAAACACACTCTTACTCTATATGTCACCAGTCTAATATCCAAAATTTATAACCCAAATACTAAAAATTATACTACCTACAAGTCCAAAAGCAAAAAACAAAGCAAAACTACCACTATTACATCAAATATGTTGGGTTGCCTCCCAAGTAGCACCAGACTTACTATCACATCATGACTTGGAAAACTTGGTTACTCAGACTTCACCAAGTTCCCAAACTTCCATCTTCAAATCATCTGTCCTCTTTATCGATTGACATATGTTGAACACAACTTCTTTCTCATTCAATCGAAACTTAAGTTTGCTAGCTTCCATGTCCACCAGTGCTCGCCTAATGGCTAGGAAGGGCCTTCCTAAGATGAGTGGGACTTTGAAGTCAACTTTGCAATCAAAGATCATGAAGTCTGCGGTGAATATGAATTTCTCTACTTTGACAAGAACGCCATATAGTATCTCCATAAGCTTCTTCACCATTCAGCCAACCATCAATAATCGCATGCTCGTAGGAGTAGGGGTTCCCACTCCTATCTTCTTGAAGACTGCAAGGGGCATCAAATTTATGCTGGCACCTAGATCACATAATGCCCTTGTGAACTCAACATCTTTGATGGTCCAGGGTATGGTGAATGCTCTGGGATCTTCTCCTTTTTACACCAAGTACCTTGTAGATATCGTACTGCAATGTTGAAACTCTTGGGAGAACTCCTGGCTCACAATCCGCTTCTTTGTGACCAAATCCTTCATGAACTTTGCATACCCAAGCATCTTCTCTAATGACTCGGTGAGAGGGATGTTGAAGGAGAGTTGTTTCAGCATGGAGAGGAAGTTCTTGAATTTACCTTCCCCCTCTTTCTTTTTGATTCTTTAAGGGAAAAGAAGAGGAGGTATAGGAACGGGCTTCAACTTTTGTGGCATCTCTATAGCATCACTCTCCCCATCCTTGGCACGAACATCTCCGGTCTCTGCATCGTTACTCTCAACTATCTCTTCACGAACAACATCATCATCAATCGGCATCAGAGGGTCAATGGTTTGTTTTCCACCACGAGTAGTCATCGCTATACACTGCCCCTCCTTATTTGGATTTTGAACTATATTATTGGGCAACGTATCTTTCTGGCACTGGTTAAGTTAAGTTGACATTTGACCAAACCATTGCTCCAGCTGCTTGATAGCAAGAGAATGAGACTTGATTTCTTGATTATTGCTGGAGAGTCAGACTTCTACCCCTTCAATTTCTCGTACTGAGAGTCAGCCTTCTTCAATAGCCGATCAAATATCTCCTTAACTCGAGAGATGCCAGCACTCGAATCTCGTTATGTGGTGGCACACATGTACCATTTGTGTAACATTCATTGCATCCCCAATCATCATCTCTGTCTTGGCCCTTGTTTCTATCATAGTAGCCTCCTCGATTATTGTCTCTGAAGTCACTATTTCTATTATAGTTTTGACCTTGGTTTCCTTGACCTTGGTGCCAATAAGCCTGATTGGACCCTTGGACGTTGGTCCGAAAACCTGCCATTTTTATCAGTGATGAAGCATGTGTCCTCCTTATAGTAAGGCTCCTCGTAATGGGTCCTCGTGAAGGTTGATTAGCTACTTTATTGACATATTCTTGGTTCTATTTTATCAACAAATCCACATTGGTACTAATCCGAGCGAGCTCTTACATCATATCCTTATTTTTATTTTTGTTTGCAGCAAATTAGTACTAACTATGAACAAGCACTTTGTTGTTGACTTGTCCCTCGTTCCTCATGCATGATTTGTCTTGACCACCTTTTCTAGCCTTTCAACAATCATAAAAAATGGACGATCTAGAAATGAGCCTCCGATGATGGTATCAGTAATAGCTTGGCTGACCTCATCCACTAAGGCATCATCAATGACTTATGATCAGGGTGACTCCTCAGACACTTTATGAACCTCTCCCACATAACACTGATCAAATCACCAGGATGTCACTCGAAGTTGTTTATTTGGTCCTTCAACTTCAGCTTCTTCGACCTCAGAAGAACCTCTCCCAAAAGGCCTTCTGAAGTTCAGCCCAGCTGGTGATCGAACGTTGTGGGAGCTCGAATAACCATAGCATTACATCGCCAATTAGAGACAATGGGAAGACACAGAGCTAATAGTATCCATAGACAGATTCTGGCTTCCCATTATACTCTTATACACGAAGACAACATTGTCTAGATGATTATGCGGATCCTCTGATGGTAAGCCCGCAAACAACCTGTGATTCTACAACATTTGAAGTAACCCACTATAAACAACAAACTTTGTGTCATCTGATAGTGGTGGCAACACAATGCTCAAGTGATATCTATCGCCATAGGATCAAGCCAATATTGATTCCATGTATGAGCCTCGACGTTAAGATCCTGTGGTGGTGGGTCAATATCCTCAAGTAGAGGCAGGTATTGTTCTCATTTTGGTTCAGGTTCAGTGCTGCATTTATTAGATTATTTGCAGCATTGTTCGCGTTGTCTTGGGCCATTCTTCTCAGCATTCCTTAGATCACAGGGTGAAACAGAGTCAAGTGAATGTCTCGACTTTGAGTGTTGTGCATAAACTACACCTGCACGCTGAAACAAAAATAATAAAAATATAAAATGAGGGAAATAAGGATTAATCCAAAATTACTCAAATTAAACAAGTTAGTCATACTCCCCGGCAACAACACAGAAATCTTGATGTCACCCAAGTTACACTTTTTTTGAAGGTTAAAGTGGTCGTTGTCAAGTTATATAACCTAAACCAAGGTTAGGGTCTATCTCACAGGGAACATGGTTCACTTAGAGTAATTTTAAGTAATTCGAGTCAATTAACCTACTTATCTCCCCAGGGGGATGGGTTGTAAATTGCAGAAAAGTAATCCTAAACTAACACAAGTGTATGAAACCAGTAAGAATTGTAACTAGGATATTATGTTCCCCATGATTCCCTAACTTGTTGTTACCAGATAATCATATTTGTTTCTAGTGTGTTGCATGAAAGATGGTAAGTTAAGTTTACCAAACCCTTTGATCTAGGTGAGCTGAAAATATTACTACTTGATTTTATCCATCCCCGCAGTGTGACATTACTAAACCTTACCTATTATCCTAGTACAACCTCTCCTTGATCTAGTTTGGTTGATTAGATGAGAAAACATCAATCGAATCCTATTAATCAATCACTTTTCCTATTCATTACTACCTTAATCTAGTCTGTAGCACTAGACGAGTTCTAATATTGGCCACCGTTAAAAACCAATCAAAATAAAGAGAATTAATTAATACATGCATGTATACTTTCTAAGAATTATGAATTATTTGATTTTACCTTGTTAGTTCTGTATGGTTCCCACAACCCTCGCCTGTGGATTTAGCTACTCATTATCATTGTAGATACAAGAATCATGATATAGAATAACATAATTAAGCATTTACAAGGATGAAATTAAGAAGAAGAAATCCAAGCTCTTCAATGGAAATCACAAAGTATGAAATTAAAATTAGAAAATAATGTTTCAATTGTTTCTCTCCTTGTTCCCTACTGGCTGTCTTTGTTCTCTGTCGAAAATAACGTAAAAAACTTATTTATAGTGTTTAAGGTACAAATCCAAAATAAAATAGGAGAACTGATTCGGCAAGCAGTATGAACATGTTTATGGGCCGTATTAAGTTCTATGGCCTGTATGGAGCCTTCGTGGACTTCAATCTTCAATTCTAGATTCAGCTTCTACAAGACCTTTCTATGGGCCATATTCAGACTTACGAACTGTATGGGGTTTCATGTGATGACTTTTCAGCAACTCTCAATTTCTGATTGTCAGGATACGGAACCTCAGCTACAACTCGTACTTCATTCTATGGCTCATTTGATAGTTCATAGATTCAACTTTAGAAAATCACCCCTTCACTAGATTTTTCTACGAAGCCAACTCTATAGCTTGTGGAAACTTCCACGACCCGTAAAGAGTGTCGTAGAAAAACAAAAACATCAACAACTACAACTTAGCCCAAAATCATGCCAAATCTAACAATCCTAACAAATAAGCATAAAAACACAACCAACCCACTAACATCTCTTTGAGAACACACAAAAAATCCATATTTTAAGCATTAAAAGTGATGTATTTTGACATCACATATGTGGGAAAGAGTGACTATGGACTTTGTTACAGGTTTGCCCATGGCATTTGGCAAGTTTGACTCAGTTTGGGTGGTTATTGATCGATTGACCAAGTTGGCACACTTCATACCGGTGAAGACTAGTTAGTGTGGAGCAGTTGGCTAGATTGTACATTTGGGACATTGTCACATTGCATGGCATGCCAGTGTCTATAAAGTTAGACAAAAGATTTGTCTTCACTTTCACTTTTGGCAGGCTCTACAGTGTGGTTTGGGTACTAGAGAGGATTTGAGTTCAACCTTTCACCCTCAAACTAATGGTTAGTCAAACCGCACCATTCAAGTGTTGGAGGACAAGCTTAAGGACTGTGTTATTGATTTTGGGGCCAAGTGGGACCAACACTTACCATTGGAAGAATTTTCATATAACAACACTTACCATTCCAGCATCCAGATGACCACGTTTGAGGCTTTGTATGGCCGAAGGTGTAGATCACCCATTGAATGATTTGATTCAGGTTCGGCTGAAGTGTTAGGTGTTGATTTGCTTCAAGATGCCATGGACTAAGTGCAGCTGATTCAGAGTGGAGTTTTGACAGCCTAGAGTCACCAGAGGAGTTATGTTAATAAGCGGGTTGGGCCTCTTGAGTTCTCTGTTGGTGACAATGTTTGGCTAAAGGTTTCACCCATGAAGGGTGTGATGAGATTTGGGAAGAGGGGAAAGCATAGTCCCATTTGAGATTTTGAGGAGAGTTGGTGAGGTAGCCCATGAGTTTAGTTTACCACCAAGATTATCTTTTGTTCATCCTATTTTTCATGTTTCTATGCTCCGCCAGAACATTCTAGATGATTGTCATGTGATTTCCTATGACTCTATTGAGTTAGGTCAAGATTTGTCCTTTGAAGAGGAGCCTATAGCCATATTGGACAAGCAGGTCCGTAGATTAAGATCCAAAGATATACCTTATGTGAAGGTTCAGTGGTGACACCATTCTGTTGATGAGGCCACTTGGGAGTTCGAGTCTGACATGCATGCCAGATATCCCAGCCTTTTTGAGGCTTCAGGTACCCCTCTTCACCTTATATTCGGGGATGAACTTTCTTTTTAGTAGTGAATAATGTAATGACCTGGTTGGTCATTTTTGACATTGTCACACCCCTATTTTCCCCCGCGTGGTATTTTGAAAAATAGAGTTTTTTCAATTACAATAACATTTTGAAAAAAGGATTATTTTATTTATTTAGAGTCGCCACTTGGAATTGAGTTTTAGTGTTCCAAGTCACCTAATTTAAATCCCTAATCAAAAGGAAATGACTCTTTATTATTATTATTTTGGTCTGCAAAAATAAAGATCGGGTAAGGAATTCTGTTGACCGAGGGGAAGGTGTTAGGCACCCCTCGAGTCCCGTGGTTCTAGCACGGTCACTTTACTGACTAGTTTATGGCTTAACTTAATTTTGAATATATTGTATTTATAAGTTTTCAAAAAGGTCGTTTATCCACCATCTTTAATTTATTTTGAACTCGTTTAAAACTGTCTTATTTTATTAGTGTGGTGTGTTGGTAGCAACGCTTTCCAACCTTGCCAAGAATTATTATTTTATCACTTTATAGTTTTCAAAAGAAAATTTATTTAATAAAGTTTGAGTCATGATATTTGCCTATCATTTTTTATCCACCTAATAATACTCCTAAATACAAGATCCAAAGTTTATTTATTTAATATTCTAAAAATATTTATCCCTTAAAGTAATATATATATATATATATATATATATATATGTATATATATATATATATATATATATAAATTTATTTTCTAGAAAAAAATAAATTTAATTCATTATAATTAAACTTCATTTAAATGTCAATTAATTATATCTCTTAGAACATGGATTTTTTTTTTGTATTTTAATCAAGAACAAGTTTAAAAAAAAATTAAATGTTTAAGCATGTACCATATAACCACATGTTATACCAAATGTTACTTTAAATGTAACAATATAAAGAATTCAAACATATTTCAACATTATAGCATCAAAGTTAAACATACATTAAATTTGAACAAATTCATATCATTTGAACATGTCTTGTATAATTGTGACTTTAAATCATACAGTAAAAATTGTTACCTTTTGTGAAAATTAATTCACAAGAAGAGAAGACCACAATGCAGAATCACGATCCCAAAATCTCAAAAGCAACCTCAAAACTCAACTTTTATTTTCTCTTGTTGTGTTTTTTGAGTTTTTTTTTGTGTGTTTGTGCAAATTTTTTTTTCTCTTGTTTTTGAAGTGTGCGTGAAAAAGAAATGTAGTCTTTTGTTCTACTGTGTTTGTGTATGTGGGAAAAAGGAAAGAATGTAGCGTAGGATTTTTTCTTTAACTGTGTATGTAGAATATCTTGTCTTGTTTTTTTTTTGTGCTTTTTGGAATGTGAAGAAAGAAAAAAGATGGATGAAAAATTTTGTGTGTTCTCTTCTTTTTTTATGTGTTGTGTCGTGTGTTGTTTTTAAAATATGAGGGAGTAGGGAGTTTTTTGTGGGGTAGTTTAGGTGAGTGGGGGAGGAGTTAGAATTAATGGGTAGTTTTAGGATTATTTATTTTATTTTGTCTTGTTTTGTTTTTTGAAAGAAGAGATAGAAAAGAAAAAATATATTACAAAACTATTTTGAATTAATAAGATATAGAAAGTTAACTAGTTAAAACTAAATATAATTAAAAAAGTAATAACAATACTGGGTTATTTATTAGAATCAAAATTAAAAGAAAAACATGTATTTTATAAATTTTCTCTTTTTTAAAACAAAACTTACATTAAAATATGACTCTATTTTTGTTGTTTTCAACTTATTCTAAATAAGATAACAATATCTAATTTAGACTCAAAACTAAATATTTAAATATTAAAAAGTAAATAACTTAAATTTGGTCAAAAATTAGGTGCTAACAAGATGCCCCTCTTTGCTTGAGAACATGAAGAGCTTTCAAGCAAAGAAGTTAACGTGCCTAATTTTTGTCCTAACAATTGTTAAAGGTAGGAAAAAAAAATATAAAGAGCAAGCACAGAGTGACCGAGCCCTAGCTTTGGGCAGCCTACATATCTCCGGTTATAAGAGAATCAGGTCACATGTAGTTCAAATAGGTGCAGTAGTGGATGGATGGATGGATTAGAGAATTAAGTCTTATCCTTTCGAGATCCTGGTCCGTGGCTCCTATTATTACATTGAAGATAATAAAACTAAAAGGAAACGATACAATGTCTATTCAATTCTACTTGTCTCGACCCTCTTTTCTTTGAAGTCTTCCTTTGCATCTTCAGTTATCACCTCGCCTTTTTCTGGCGGGTACCTTGATATCAAAATCTAATCTTGAAGTTTGAGTTTGAGGCTTGAACTTGAAATCTCAATTGAGTTACCGATGGCTCTCCAGAAGAAAGTTAGTACACTATTCGTGTACACTTGTTTCCTTAATTGAAGTTGGGAAGCAGAATCTTGATATGTTGAGCTGCTACATGGGTCCGAATCGACTCTTAATGTCATTCTTCACTTCACAAATCGGATAAATGTTAGTCCGTTATTGATGTCCAAACTTGTGGTCGCAGAGGGACCTGCCTGCAATCAAAGAAAAAAATAAAACAAAAATTTTCTGCTCCAGTTTGTGCTAAGAAAAATTTTGTGGGTTATTTTGCTTGATTTGAACATAATATTAAACAAAAATAATACAGTGATTAAAACAAGGAAAAAAAACAAATACTCTTTTATTGAATGAAATTAGATTTTATGCTTTATGGAAAATAAAAATGGGGGCTATCATGCCCTATGAAGATATGAACGAATATTATAAGGGTTCGTGCCCTAGGCGAATATTATGAGGGTTCGCGCCCTAAGCGAATATTATGAGAGTTCGCTCCCTAGGAGAATATTATGAGGGTTTGCTCCCTAGGCGAATATTATGAGGGTTCGTTCCCTAAGTGAATATTATGAGGGTTTGCACCCTAAGCGAATATTATGAGGGGTTCGTACCCTAACCGAATATTATGAGGGTTCACGCCCTAAGTGAATATTATGAGGGTTCGCTCCCTAAGCGAATATTATGAGGGTTCGCGCCCTAAGAAAATATTATGAGGGTTCGCTCCCTAAGCGAATATTATGAGAGTTTGCTCCCTAAGCGAATATTATGAGGGTTCGCGCCCTAAGCGAATATTATGAGGGTTCGCTCCCTAAGTGAATATTATGAGGGTTCGCGCTTTAAACGAATGAATTATTTTTATTTTATTTTACTTTTTTTTAGTTTTTTAAAAATAAGATAAAATAAAACATGCCCCAGTTTTGAAACTGAGAAATTTTGAAACTTCTTTTTTTTTAAAATCTTTTTACTGGTGAATTTTTTTTTATTATTATTTTTTTATTTTAATTTTTAAAAAAAGGGAAAAAAATGCCCCAGTTTCGGTTAGGAAAACAAAGGTCCTTTTTACCAATTTCTGATATGAATTAACAACAATTTTACTATGCGCTTATCGGATCGCACATGAAGATTTGAGAACTTACCTTTGGTGCTCATCTCTCAGAACTATTTATAGGATTTGCTCGTACATGTTTAATCAAAGAACGATTTGTTAGTTTTTTTAACTGATGGTTGATTTGTGGCCTTGATCCCGTGGGGTTTGATTTTTTCATGCAATTCAACCGGCTTGGAAGATTGACTTTATTGGTGATTGATCGAATTGCTTGAAATCTCTTAAAAGTCAATCCCTACCTTTTTGGATGTGCGCCATGAATGCTTTGATCCAATATTGATTTGTACATATTGCGTGGATCCTCTTGTTTCAGCAAGCACTCCCTTGCCTTAGTGATCTTCCCCTGTGGAGACTTGCCATAAAACTTTTCTTTTTTTTTTTTTGGAATTTTTCCCTTATCTTAGCTAGTCCACAAATGTGTTTCACCGACTGTGTATGCCCCTCGCTCTTCAACTGAAAAACTGTTAGTGAATTTCACAACTTTTCCTTTAACACTTGACACAAGATATTGAGAGCTGCGACTCAACACAAGTACGATGGGGTGACGCGATGGATCATAACTTTACGAGGGAAGGTTATCTCTTGAAAAGGGGACAAGGAAAAGAAAGAAATAAAAGAATCAAAGAATTTATATGAACGTACGTACCGATTTTAAGGAATCATGACATGCATTTCGGCTCATACGTTTAGATCCATCCAAATAGTCTAAATCTCATTAAACAATGTTGTGCCTTTCAATTTAGAGCTGAACTCTCTTTCATTTTCCTTTACCGTTATCTTATAGTGTCGTAGGGCTCTCACCTTTGTAAAATCACTCATCTGTGACACCATGCTTTGAAGCTTCTTGAAGAGTGACTGAGAGGTCGTGTTAAAGCATGTGAGAGGCTTTTAGAAAGATTTACAACTTTGGAACCATTAAAGTACGCCTCGGCTTTGAACACGCCAAAGCATAACACTTTTTTTTGTTGGACCGAACCCCAAGATAGGGTTGCCTACGTATCCTTTTAGGAATTAGGTCACACGTAGTTCGATACGAACCAATAATATATTCTTTGCAAAATAATATCTTTCGAAAATATTGTTAGATAGAAAGAAATTGACTTTTGATTGATCATATCTTGACTTTAGATGTTACCAACAATTAGACTTATGCATATAAATCACCTTTGAGTACTTCTAGGAAATTTGAGACAAACTTTGAAGTAATTTCTGTAGTTTCAAATGACATCTGAAGCATACTTAAGTATTAACAAGATCTATTCATCTTGCATCAAATATGAGGTTAAAATTATTCATGTCCTCATGTTTCAAGTGCCTCACCGAAACAAAATCCTAATTTACACAAAATAGAAGAGTTGAGATCGTGGGACATTTTGAGTCACTCATACTCAGAAAGATGTTCAATGCATGAGATTGAGATACTATATGCTTGACCCTCATGTAAGTTGTAACACCCCACATCTTACATGTACTACTCCAACACAGATGAAATATGATATGGCGGGGTCAAATCCGAACACATTTTTAAAAGTGCGTGAATTTTAGATTAAAGGGCTATATGTATGTCTAATGCTTAAGATGACCAAGCGTATATAATTTTTAAGTCAAGTTAAGGAGAGTGTGACCTTAAATGAAGTGAAATAATTGAGGTGCTTGTGGGACTTAGGAAGCTAGTAGGTGAGTCACCTATGTGCTTAGCTTAAATAGGCTAGGTAAACGGAGACAAGGCCCAACACCGAATTCGTTCAAGTCCGATAAAGAATAAACCCCGAGTTAAGGATGTCATTTGAGCCCATGATTTAGCATCATAAAAGGACAACATTTTCAGCCCAAGATGAATAGGAAAAGAGACAAATTACAATCACAACCCAATTCACAACTAGGGCCCAAACTAAGTGGGCTTAAGGGAGAAATGTTTGCAACAAAGCCCATCCCATTTGAAGCCCAATAAGGCCCAAGTGAAAAGGCCAAGTTGCTGCCCCATAAACTTAATAAAATAAGGCTGAAAAACCAAAAGAAAGTCAGCCAAAAGTGGCCTATAAAAGGGAGCAAAAACCAGCAACTTTTAGTCATTTTCTCAAGCCAAAAATTCAGATTTCTCTCTAAGTTTCTTCTTGCTCTCTCTTCATTTTCTAAAGCAGCCAAGGCACACCTCTAGGGTTCTTGAAGAGAACCTAATACTTGAGGGCTAAGGTAAGTAAAAATACCTATGGTTTGGTGTAAGTTTTCTATGAAAAAGATGAAGAGTATGCAGGTTGTATTGTGCAGGAACTTTGGGACAACATGTGTTCCAAAGATTGTTGTCCACGTTTCTTGTGTATTAAGAGACTTTTATCTTGTTGGTTGGCTGAATTATGAAGTAATATGTATATTTTTAACAAGTCTTGGGTCTGGAATGATGTAAGAAGGCTGCTGGACCACTTTTATCTTCCGCAAAAATAAGTTCTTAAATGATGTCTTAATTCTGCCTTTAGTAAGAATTCGTGGACGGAATATTGGGAACTGTTGTCTCATGTTTTCCATCTACTTGGGGACTGTTTTTGGACTGTTTTAGGACTGTAATTGTGTGTAAATATGTTGAGGACAGTTTGGTTAAGGTTGAAACAGATTTGGAATGGTTGACGTCGAAATGTAGCGAAAGGACACAATGTTGCGTTGTCTACTTGCGTGTTGTGTAGAGTTATTGTATGATGTACTGTATGAGTTGTTGTAATGCTGTTATGGGACTAAACATAGCTGGATATGACATGTATATGGGAATGTGTATTAGAAAATACGATTAGGAGCGGAAATGTTGAAAGAATACTCTTTGGTTGCTAATTCCAAGCTTGCTGCCCGAATATTATTTTTGGGTGAAATTGGAGTACCAAGATGTGTTTATTAGCTGCTAACACTAGTTTTATCACCTAATATATTGTAGATAAGTGTTTGGAGGAAAAGGATACTACTCCGAGGTAATAACGACATAGTACAACGAGGTATGTAAGGCTACTTGACTTCCTATTACTTGGCATGAAATCTATAATTCTCCTTAGCACATAAAGGCACATACAAACTCCGACATGGCAACTAACCATGTCTCCACTCTTTACCATGTTCATATGGTCATATACATAGCCATTGTCAAACCTGCATACGTATTTGGATACCAAATATACATGAGTTCCTTTTTACCAAACAAAGCCCATCTGTTGTTTAATCTCCTATATGGTTCATTAGTTGTGTATCTCTCTTTTCATTGTGGTATTATCTTGTATGGTTGTTTATATGTCACATGTCTATATTCCTACACGTCTAAAGGATATGACCACCAAAAGAACCATCTCAAAGTAAATAAAAGATAACTTACAGTTGCTTATGAGTGGGTGGTAACCCGAGGGGTGGAAGAATCACCTAGCAAGGGTCGATCCCATTTACGGGGGGTATCTCAGGGGTGAAAGGAAAGCCTAGCATGGGTCAAACCCGTTATTGATTTACCACTGATCAGTTGGTCATTTACATGATATATTATGCACAGATTATACAGTAAAGAAAGATATACTAATAAAAAGACATAAAGTACACGATTCCACAGTATGACTAAAGGTGGTCTTTTCATCCTTACACAACAGTGTGTGATTTCATTTGAGTTCTTATTTCATATACAATATTTCCTGCCTTACATATTCAGTACATTATCTCGTTCTGACGTCCCTTATGGGGGACCTGCATTTCATGCTGCAGGTACAGGAGTTACTAGATCTCCCCAGTAAATGTATAGGAATTCCAGCTGCTGTTACTGAGCTCCAGGTTGCTTCGGAGCTTGTGTATCTAGAGCTTGTATTTTGTATTGTATTGTTGGTCAGGAGGCAGAGCCTGTCCCGACTCATATGGATATTGTTCCTTACCTAGAGGCTTTATAGACGATGTAAATTAAAGTGTGGTCAAATAGCATACTATAGACATCGTGGCTCCAACGGCCTAGTCTTATGCATTTACTTTTGGGTTTGTTAATACAGTTTACTTACTTTCGACAGTATATTGAATATGGAATCCTCTTAAATGTTTATAGCAGGTGCATAGTTATATGTTGGTTCTCCTGAGCCTTGTCGGCAATGGGTGCCAGTCCGCCTTAATGGGGCTTAGGGCGTGACAGAAGTGGTATCAGAGCGGGTCATCCTAGGGAGTCTACAAAGCCGTATCTATGTAGAGTCTTGTTTATGGATGTGTTGTGCACCACATTTATAAGCAGGAGGCTACGTGGCATTTAGGAGTTGTCACTTTCTTTTCATTCCTTAGATCGTGCCATAGAGCCAAGTGCTGTAGGTTGATTATTTCTAACCTCTACATCATTTTGTACAGTAAGTATGCCTGAAACAAGGAAAAGCAAAGGTAAAGGGAAGGAGGTGGAAGTGGTAGTTGGTATACCCAGTTGGGTGAGACGACGAGATGAGGCCCAAGATGAGTGTCTGTCCCAAACATCTCCAACTCCTCCAGCTCCTAACGAACCAGGAAGTAGTGAAACTCCCCAGAACCACATGCCGATGCTACTGTGCAGGATCTGAGAAATGCGGTCCAATTATTGACCCACATAGTTGCTAGCCAAAGTCAAAGACAAGAAGGCCCAGTTATAGGTGCAGGTTGTGTGGATAGGGCAGTTAGCACGAGGATACATGACTTCCTTATTTAGGACCCTCCATCTTTTACGGGTCAGATCCTAATGAAGATCCGTAAGACTTTATCGACTAGATCTAACGTACTTTGGATGTTATGCATGTAAGTGGTACAGAAGTTGTGGAGCTGACAACATATAGATTGAAGGGTGTGCTATATTGTGGTATGAAGCTTGGAAGCAATCTAAGGGTATAGATGCACCTCCTACTACCTGGAAGGAGTTCAAAGAGGCCTTTCTTGATCACTACTTGCCATTGGAGATCCGAGAGGCCCGTGCAGATCAATTTTTGAATCTCCACCAAGGGGATATGAGCGCGAGGGAGTATAGCCTCCAGTTTAACTCCTTGGCCAGGTATGCTCCTAATGTAGTTACTACTGTGGCAGATAGAGTTCATCGATATGTCGATAGGTTGGATACGTATCTGGCAAGAGACTGTACCATTGCTTCATTGAATAAAGACATGGATATAGAAAGGATGCAAGCATTTGCACAAAACTAGAGGATCAGAGGCAAAGGAGAAGAACACAAGAGATAGAAAGGGGCCAGTCCAAGAGGGCCGGATCTACAGGGCAGTTTGTACCATCCCAAGGTGACTTTAGGACCCGATTTCCTATTAAACCACCTGGACCATCATCCTCCTACTCTGCAGTCAGTGCTCCACCACAACTTCAAAGGCCTAGAGGTAATCAGTCTAATCAAAGAAGTGAGGGACAAGGTGCACGGACAATAGGATATTCGGCCAGCCAGTAGATTCCTCCTAGGCAGTCTTGCAAACAATGTGGGAGGAGTCATTTAGGTACATGTCGTGTTGGGACAGATGCTTGTTATTGGTGTGGTGTACCAGGGCATATGATGAGAGACTGCCCAAAAAGATGTATGGGTGATATAGCACAACCTACTGGGTCAGCTGTTGCATCATCATCGTCAGTTCCTCCATTAGGTAGGGGTCAGCAAACACCGACAACCCGTGGTAGAGGTGGTAGAGGAGCAGCTAGCTCCAGTGGAGCATAGAATCGCACTTATGCTCTGCGGAGTCAGCAGAATTTAGAAGCTTCACCCGATGTGGTCACAGGTACATTGTCCATCTTTTCACATAATGTGTATGCCTTAATTGACCCTGGTTCTACATTATCATATATCACTCCATTAGTGGCTGGGAAGCTTAAAAGAACACCTAAATTATTGAACGAGCCATTTGAAGTGTCTACACCAACCGGTGAATCTATTATAGCTAGAAGGGTCTATTATGACTGTGTCATAACTGTTTGTGACCGTGACATATTGGCCGACCTTGTTGAGTTAGATATGGTGGAATTTGATGTTATAATGGGTATGGATTGGTTAGCTTCTTGCTATGCTACTGTGGATTGCTGAACGAAGAGAGTGTATTTCCACTTTCCAAATGAGGCGGTCCTTGAATGGGAAGGTAATGTTGGGGCACCAAAGGATAAGTTTATTTCCTACTTTAAGGAAAAGAAGATGATGTCAAAGGGATATATATGTTATCTAGTTAGAGTAAGGGATATGGAGGCTGAATCACCAACTCTTCAATCTGTTCCCGTAGTGAATGAATTTACTGATGTGTTTCCCAAAGAGCTTCCAGGTTTACCCCCCGAACGAGAAATAGATTTTGGCATTGATTTACTTCCAGGCACTCAACCTATTTTTATCCCTCCATATAGAATGGCCCCGGCAGAATTACGTGAACTAAAGGAGCAATTAAAAGATTTGTTAGAGAATGGTATTATAAGACCTAGTGTTTCTCCTTGGGGTGCACCAATGTTATTTGTACGTAAAAAGAATGGCACCTTGAGAATGTGTATTGACTATCGGCAATTGAATAGGGTGACAATTAAAAACAAATACCCCCTCCCCAGGATTGATGATTTATTTGATCAGTTACAGGGTGCCAAATGCTTTTCTAAAATTGATTTGAGGTCAGGTTATCACCAAGTGAGGGTGAAGTAGAAAGATATACCCAAGACAGCCTTTAGGACACACTACGGTCACTTTGAATTTCTTGTTATGTCATTTGGGCTGACCAATGCACCAGTAGTTTTTATGGACTTAATGAACAGGGTATTCAAGCCATTCTTGGATGTCTTTGTGATCGTGTTTATAGATGACATTTTGGTGTATTCAAGATCAGAAGAGGACCATGCAAATCACCTACGACAGGTATTACAAGTTCTTCGTGATCGACAATTGTATGCCAAGTTTTCCAAATGTGAATTTTGGTTAAAATCAGTGGCATTCTTGGGTC
The DNA here is from genome assembly GCA_029948455.1 of Solanum rostratum. NCBI lineage: Eukaryota > Viridiplantae > Streptophyta > Magnoliopsida > Solanales > Solanaceae > Solanum > Solanum rostratum. The sequence goes on from CM057046.1 coordinate 58,577,794, forward strand.
ATATTGTATCCGATGAAGGAATAAGGGTTGATTCACAAAAGATAGAGGCGGTGAAAGATTGGCCAAGGCCAACAACACCCACAGAAGTTCGAAGCTTCCTAGGGTTGGCAGGTTAATAACAAAAGATTTGTTGAAGGTTTTTCTTCTATTCTGCACCTCTAACAAAGTTGACTCATAAGGCGACCAAATTTCAATAGAATGATGCAAGTGAAAGGAGCTTTCAAGAGTTGAAAAACAGGCTAACTTCTGCACCTGTATTAGTGCTTCCGGAAGGCACAAAGGGGTATGCGGTGTATTGCGATGCTTCGGGGGTTAGCTTAGGGTGTGTAGTGACACAACATGGTGGGGTAATTGCTTATGCCTCGAGACAACTGCGGCCACATGAGAAAAACTACCCAACACATAACCTTGAACTAGCAGCGGTTGTGTTTGCCTTGAAAATATGGCGCCATTATTTGTATGGAGTTCATGTTGACATATATACTAATCATAAGAGCCTACAGTACATATTTAAACAGAAAGACCTAAATTTAAGGCAGACGGAGGTGGCTGGAGCTAATAAAGGATTACGATGTTGATATACTATACCATCCAGGGAAAGCAAATGTGGTGGCCGATGCTTTGAGCCGCAAGGCAATTGTGAATATTGATGATCAAACCGTGTTAAGTCAAGGAGTCGCTAAGGATCTACGTCAACTAGCCAATCTGGGAGTTCGCCTCATCGAAACTCTAAAAGAAGGGGTTGTTGTGCATAATGCTGTGGAGTCTTCATTGGTAACAGAGGTAAGAGAAAAACAGTTCAAAGATCCTATTCGACGGCGACTTAAGGAGAAGGTGAGTCAAGGCACAATGAAGGGCTTTGAACTTACCCAAAATGGAGTACTTTATTGCCAAAATAGATTGTGTGTTCCTAATATAAATGGACTAAGAAGGAGGATAATGGAAGAAGCACATCTTTCAAGATATTCTGTCCATCCAAGATCAACTAAGATGTATCATGATCTGAAGGGAATGTTTTGGTGGGAAGGCATGTAAAAGGACCTTGTAGAATTTGTGGCTCAAATCCAAATTTCCAACAAGTTAAGGTAGAGCACCAAAAGCCGGGAGGTTATATGCAATGTATAGAGGTTCCGACGTGGAAGTGGAATATGATTAATATGGATTTTGTTACTAGATTGCCTCGCTCATTTCAGAAGTTTGACTCCATATGGGTGATAGTTGATAAACTCACAAAGTTAGCACACTTCTTACCGGTTAAGAGTGATTATACAACTGAAGAGTATGCAAAGCTATATCTCAAAGAGATAGTTAGGCTACATGGGATCCTAATATCCATTATATCTGATCGGGGAGCTCAATTCACCACAAAGTTTTGGAAATCCTTCCAGAGGAGCTTAGGGACACAAGTGAATTTAAATACAGCTTTCCACCCACAGACAGAAGGTTAAGCAAAACGCACCATTCAAACCCTTGAGGATATTTTGTGGGCTTGTGCATTGGACTTCAAAGGTAGTTGGGTGGACCATTTGCCACTTATTGAATTTGCCTATAATAATAACTACCATTCAAGCATTAAGATGGAACCGTATGAAGCTTTGTATGGAAGGAAATGTAGATCACCAATAGGATGGTTTGAAGTGGGTGAAACCACCTTGCTTGGTCTAGATCTAGTCCAACAAGCCATGGAAAAAGTCAAGGTAATACGACAACGGCTAGAAACAGCCCAAAGTCGTCACAAGTCATATGCAGATGCTAGAAGAAGAGGACTGGAATCCTCAGTAGGAGATTGGGTGTTCCTAAAGGTGTCCCCTATGAAAGGCGTCATGAGATTTGGTAAGAAAGGGAAAATAAGCCCACGTTACATAGGGCCATATAAGATTATTAAAAGGTTTGGGCAGGTTGCATATGAATTAGAGCTACCCCAGGAGCTTTCAATGGTTCATCCAGTTTTTCATGTCTCAATGTTTCGAAAATGCATAGGTGACCCATCTCGTATCACTCCTACTGAGGATATGCAAATTACGGAAGATCTCACCTATGAAGAGGTACCTATTGCTATCCTAGATTGTCAAGTTAAAAAGCTAAGGAATAAAGAAATACCTTCAGTAAAGGTGCTTTGGAGGAACCAACAGGTAGAAAAGATAACGTGGGAGGCTGAGGAAGCAATGAGGTCTAAATACCCTTATTTATTTAAGGCTAAAGAGGGAGTCCGAGATTCAGAGTTGAGGGATTAGGAGGTACGTGAATATGAATTCTTATTATGTTTTCAAAAGTCTGTTTACACGAAAATTCGAACTTGTTTAACCTATTCAATTATGCTTACATTCGGGGACGAATGTTCCTAAGGGGGGAGGATGTAACACCCCACATCTTACATGTACTAGTCCAACGCAGATGAAACATGATATGACGGGGTCAAATCCGCACACATTTTTAAAAGTGCGTGAATTTTAGATTAAAGGGCTATATGTACGTCTAATGCTTAAGATGACCAAGCGTGTATAATTTTTAAGTCAAGTTAAGGAGAGTGTGACCTTAAATGAAGTGAAATAATTGAGGTGCTTGTGGGACTTAGGAAGCTAGTAGGTGAGTCACCTACGTGCTTAGCTTAAATAGGCTAGGTAAACTGAGACAAGGCCCAACACCAAATTTGTTCAAGTCCGATAAAGAATAAACCCCGAGTTAAGGATGTCATTTGGGCCCATGGTTTAGCATCATAAAAGGACAACATTTTCAGCCCAAGATGAATAGGAAAAGGGCCAAATTACAATCACAACCCAATTCACAACTAAGGCCCAAACTAAGTGGGCTTAAGGGAGAAATGTTTGCAACAAAGCCCATCCCATTTGAAGCCCAATAAGGCCCAAGTGAAAAGGCCAAGTTGCTGCCCCATAACCTTAATAAAATAAGCCTGAAAACCAAAAGAAAGTTGGCCAAAAGTGGCCTATAAAAGGGAGAAAAAACCAGCAACTTTTAGTCATTTTCTCAAGCCAAAAATTCAGATTTCTCTAAGTTTCTTCTTGCTCTCTCTTCATTTTCTAAAGCAGCCAAGGCACACCTCTAGGCTTCTTGAAGAAAACCTAATCCTTGAGGGCTAAGGTAAGTAAAAATACCTATGGTTTGGTGTAAGTTTTTCATGAAAAACATGAAGAGTATGTTGGTTGTATTGTGCAGGAACTTTGGGACAGCATGTGTTCCAAAGATTGTTGTCCACTTTTCTTGTGTATTAAGAGACTTTTATCTTGTTGGTTGGCTGAATTATGAAGTAATATATATGTTTTTAACAATTCTTAGGTCTGTAATGATGTAACAAGGCTGCTGGACCACTTTTATCTTCCGCAAAAATAAGTTCTTAAATGATGTCTCAATTCCGCCTTTAGTAAGAATTCGTGGACGGAATATTGGGAATTGTTGTCTCATATTTTCCATCTACTTGGAGACTGTTTTTGGACTGTTTTTGGATTGTAATTGTGTGTAAATATGTTGAGGACAGTTTTGTTAAGGTTGAAAAGGATTTGGAATGATTGACGTCGAAATGTAGCGGAAGAACGCAATGTTGCGTTGTCGACTTGCATGTTGTGTAGAGTTGTTGTATGCTGTACTGTATGAGTTGTTGTAATGCTGTTATGGGAGTAAAAATAGCTGGATATGACATGTATATGGGAATGTGTATTAGAAAATACGATTAGGAGCGGAAATGTTGAAAGAATACTCCTTGGTTGCTAATTCCGAGCTTGCTGCCCGGATATTATTTTTGGGTGAAATTGGAGTAGCAAAATGTGTTTATTAGCTCCTAAAACTAGTTTTATCACCTAATATATTGTAGATAAGTGTTTGGAGGAAAAGGATACTACTCCGAGGTAATAACGACATAGTACAGCGAGGTATGTAAGGCTACTTGACTTCCTATTACTTGGCATGAAATCTATAATCTTCCTTAGCACATAGAGGCACATACAAACTCCGACATGGCAGCTAACCGTGTCTACACTCTTTACCATGTTCATATGTTCCCATACATAGCCATTGTCAAACCTGCATACGTATTTGGATACCAAATATACATGAGTTCCTTTTTACCAAACAAAGTCCATTTGTTGTTTAATCTCCTATATGGTTCATTAGTTGTGTATCTCTCTTTTCATTGTGGTATTATCTTGTATGGTTGTTTATACGTCACATGTCTATATTCCTACACGTCTAAAGGATATGACCACCAAAAGAACCATCTCAAAGTAAATAAAAGATAACTTACAGTTGCTTATGAGTGGGTGGTAACCCGAGGGGTGGAAGAATCACCTAGCAAGGGTCGATCCCATTTACGGGGGGTATCCCAGGGGTGAAAGGAAAGCCTAGCATGGGTCAAACCCATTATTGATTTACCACTGATCAGCTAGTCATTTACATGATATATTGTGAACAGATTATATAGTAAAGAAAGATACAGTAATAAAAAGACATAAAGTACACGATTCCACAGTATGACTAAAGGTGGTCTTTTCATCCTTATACACCAGTGTGTGATTTCATTTGAGTTCTTATTTCATATATAGTATTTCCTGCCTTACATATTCAGTACATTTTCTCGTACTGACGTCCCTTACGGGGGACCTGCATTTCATGCTGCAGGTATAGGAGTTACTAGATCTCCCTAGTAAAAGTACAGGAATTCCAGCTGCTGTTACTGAGCTCCAGGTTGCTTAGGAGCTTGTGTGTCTAGAGCTTGTATTTTGTATTGTATAGTTGGCCAGGAGGCGGGGCCTATCCCGACTCATATGGATATTGTTCCTTACCTAGAGGCTTTGTAGACGACATAAATTAAAGTGTGGTCAAATACCATAATATAGACATCGTGGCTCCAACGGCCTAGTCTTATGCATTTACTTTTGGGTTTGTTAATACAGTTTACTTACTTTCGATAGTATATTGAATATGGAATCCTCTTAAATGTTCATAGCAGGTGCATAGTTATATGTTGGTTCTCCCGAGCCTTGTCGGCAACGGGTGTCAGTCCGCCTTAATGGGGCTTAGGGCGTGACATAAGTATCCACTAATGTGAGAACATCGAAAATGAAATCAAGCAGGACTTGTATTCGACTTAAAATGTAGGCTTGGAATGGGTAAGGTAATCTTTGTATAAAGTGCCCATTTTCTCCCAAACATTGCACTATGCACTCAATTTTTTTTTATTTTCATATCTGATCTTTATCCGCTTGGTTTCTTTTTTTTTTCGGACTTTGTCCTCTTTTTTTCTTTTTGAGTTTTTCTCCTTTTATTGGAGTTTTTTTTTACTATCACATTTTCACTTTCACCTTGCCATCCGACTTAGGACTTTGTCAGTGCATTCTTGGAGATGAGAGAAAAATAGAATGGTGCATTAGTGCAGTCAAAAAGATATGGGCAAAAATATGGTTATCGAAAAAAAATATTTTAGGCTTAAAAAGGAAAGCACTAGGGATCCTGTGTCATTTGGTAGGCTTACAGGCACAATGGGATCAAAGAAAGCCTACAATCCTTTTTCAAATTTGACGTCGCTCAAAATTTCGCCTCAACAAACATTTGGGTCAAGTTCTAGATCACCAAGTCATGTCATTGAACTTTACATCTAAAGCTCACCATACAATGCACATGAAACAATGAGGTCAAATTATTTTTTTACCCTCAACTTTGAGCAAGAGAATTTTCCAAGTGTGACATAAGTATAATCAAGAGGTGCCTAAAGAATCTATATGGGTCACAACAAAGTTGGTCCACTTTATTATGCAAAATATATAATACTTTTTCATGCACACTTCTAAGTATGTTGGTATCAATCAAGACAAGATATACCTTTTTATTCTTAGAGAGGGATAAAAAAAATTATTTTTTAAAATAAGAATAAAAAAATATTTTTCTTTTCTAGACAAAGAAATAAGATCTTCCTTTTTTTTAAATTTCTTGAATGAGGATTTTTTTTTAAAGAGTAATTTTTTTTTTCTTGGATGAAGAATTATTAATATTATTTTTTAAAAAAAATAAGAATTATCGAACCCGAGAAAGGTTGCCCATGTATCTCATCAAGGTGAGAATCAGATGTGCGTAGTTCTTGAAAATATATATGTAATTTATTTTTCCCTTTGAATAAATAAAGCATCTTTTTTTAGCTTTTATGAATAGAGGAACAAAATCTTTCTTTTTGAATTTGATTTTCTGAATAAAGATTAATAATTTTTTTTAAATACGAATTCCTTTTTTATTCTTTTATTTTATTTTTTAAAGAAGAATGGCCGAACCCGAGGAGAGTTGCCTACGTATCTCATGGAGATGAGAATCAGGTGTGCGTAGTTCGACCAATCAAAGAAATAATCGTGTTTATTTATTGTTATAAGATATAAATATTTTCTTTTGCTTTTAAGAATAAGAAGGAAAAAACATACTTTTTACATTTAATAAGAAATATATTCTTTTTTTTTTTAACAATTTTATCAATAAAGATCATCGAACCTAAGAAGGGTTGCTTACGTATCTCATGGAGATGAGAATCAGGTGTGCATAGTTCGACCCAACTTCTCATAAAAATCTTGACTTTTTGAAAAATTTCCTTCTTTAGGATATCTTATTGTAAATATGCTAGGACCGAATTATTTGGGATTTGACCCAAAAAGAAAATATTCAACGACAACATTCAAAATGTGACAAGTAACACATAGTCGTGAACATGCTAGTCTAAAAGATGGTTTATGTTTTATATAATCCTAACACCTGTGTTTAGCCATGTAAAGTCAAACACAGATTACGCAGATAAAGTGTATCCTAAGAGGAATACTGGTTGTATAAGGCTTGTTCTACTAAATTTGAAGTCCTTATAGAGTTGGTATTTAGACCGACGATAAAACGAGTGGACAACTCGAGTTGGGAAGGAACAGCTTACCGGTAGCAGGGCTTTCGGGCCTCACTATTTGGACCTTCCCATCCTAAAACATGTGTGACTAAAATCCTTCACAGGAGCGTAATCGCATCTCTGGTATCTCAAAGAAAGTTTCAGGAGCGTAAATCGCATCTTCGAATAAAGTGGATTTTCAGAAGACTCAGATGGATACAGGGGAGAAGACAATTATATTACAATTCAAATATTTTCAAAGCAGTAAATAAGCGGGCAATATCACATTAAATCAATGAAAACAATATTCAAAATAACAAAGCCATATACAAGTCAATATTGACAAGCTCAAATTCTGGTTTTCCCCAGCGGAGTCGCCACATGTCACACCCCTATTTCCCCTCCGCGTGGTATTTTGAAAAATAGAGTTTTTTCAATTAAAATGACATTTTAAAAAAGGGGTTATTTTATTTATTTAGAGTCACCACTTGGAATTGAGTTTTGGTGTTCCAAGTCACCTAATTTAAATCCCTAATCAAAAGGAAATGACTCTTTGTATTATTTTTTTGGTCTGCAACAACAAAGATCGGGTAAGGAATTCTATTGATCGAGGGGAAGGTGTTAGACACCCCTCGAGTCCCGTACTTCTAGCATGGTCGCTTTACTGACTAGTTTATGGCTTAACTTAATTTTGAATATATTGTATTTATAAGTTTTCAAAAAGGTCATTTATCCGCCATCTTTAATTTATTTTGAACTCGTTTAAAACTGTCTTATTTTATTAGTGTGGTGTGTTGGTAGCAGGGCTTTCCAACCTTGCCATGAATTGTTATTTTATCACTTTATAGTTTTCACAAGAAAGTTTATTTAATTAAGTTTGAGTCCTGATATTTGTCTATCATTTTTTATCCACCTAATCATACTCCTAAATACAAGATCCAAAGTTTATTTATTTAATATTCTAAAAATATTTATCCCTTAAAAGTAATATATATATATATATATATATATATATATATATATATATATATATTAAATATATTTATTTAATTAAGTTTAATTCATTATAATTAAACTTCATTTAAATGTCAATTAATTATATCTCTTAGAACATGGATTTTTTTTTGTATTTTAATGAAGAACAAGTTTAAAAAAAATTAAATATTTAAGCATCTAATATATAACCACATGTTATACCAAATATTACTTTAAATGTAACAGTATAAAGAATTCAAACATATTTCAATATTATAGCATCAAAGTTAAACATACATTAAATTTGAACAACTTCATATCATTTGAACATGTCTTGTATAATTGTGACTTTAAATCATACAGTAAAAATTGTTACCTTTTGTTAAAATTAATTCACAAGAAGAGAAGACCACAATGCAGAATCATGATCCCGAAATCTTGAAAGCAAACCTCAAAACTCAACTTTTATTTTCTCTTGTTGTGTTTTTTGAGATTTTTTTTGGTGTGTGTTTGTGCAGATTTTTTTATCTTGTTTTAGAAGTGTGTGTGAAAAAGAAATGTAGTCTTTTATTCTACTGTGTTTGTGTATGTGGGAAAAAGGAAAGAATGCAGTGTAGGATTTTTTCTTTAACTGTGTATGTAGAATATCTTGTCTTGTTTTTCTTTTTGTGCTTTTTGGAATGTGAAGAAAGAAAAAAGATGGATGAAAAATTTTGTGTGTTCTCTTCTTTTTTTATGTGTTGTATCGTGTGTTGTTTTTAAAATATGAGGGAGTAGGGAGTTTTTTGTGGGAGTATTGTGGGGTAGTTTAGGTGAGTGGGGGAGGAGTTAGAATTAATGGGTAGTTTTTGGATTATTTATTTTATTTTGTCTTGTTTTTATTTTGAAAGAAGAGAAAGAAAAGAAAAAAAATATTACAAAACTATTTTAAATTAATAAGATATAGAAAGTTAACTAGTTAAAACTAAAATATAATTAAAAAAGTAATAACAATACTGGGTTTTTTATTAGAATCAAAATTAAAAGAAAAACATATATTTTATAAATTTTCTCTTTTTTAGAACAAAACTTACATTAAAATATGACTCTTTTTTTGTTGTTTTCAACTTATTCTAAATAAGATAAAAATATCTAATTTAGACTCAAAACTAAATATTTAAACATTAAAAAGTAAATAACTTAAATTTGGTTAAAAATTAGGTGCTAACAGACATTATCTATGAAATTCATTATTTTACCCTTTTGTAAGTTTCTTTGGGCGTAATTTGAATTATTTGATCGGTTGAAATTGTAATTCTAAGTGTTAAAAGTTGAAAATATGAGTTTCGATCTTTTTGGAAGCTTAAGTTGTTAAAAAGATGAGTTACTGTGTCATTCTGAGTTTCAAAGGTCAGATCACGAATCCATTGATTCTATTAGCTCTAGAATGTCAAAACTAAACTATAGGTAGTTGCAGAATTAAATTTGAAGTTAAAATGTGGTTTTTAGGCGCAAAGTTGTGATTTTAGTCAATTTCAGAACCAAAGTTTGACTTTGATCAATACTCAGAGTTTGGAAGCTCGGACCGGAATTCCAACAGCTCCAATAGTTCCAGATGGTAAACTAATGCTAGAAATGGTCTCAAAATAATTTTTGAAGTTGTCGAGAGCAGTTTGGGTATTTTTATGCTTTGAACTAATTTTATCGACTTGAATCGATAAATGTGGCGAGGAGGCCTTAAAACTGATTTCTGATGATTTCGTGGAGTTTAGATCATTGTTTTTGGTATGGATACATATAAAGTTTATGAAATTCTGAATTCTAATGAGTTTCGTGGGTCCATTCTGAGTAGGAAAATTGGACTTAGGTTGTGATATCTAGTGCAGGCAACCTTCTTCTCCACGTTCACGGAGGTGTGGGTCTATTGAGCACCGTGTTCACAGACTGGTCACACATTCATGGAGATTAGGCCTCTTGGTCACCACATTCGTGGGATGGGCTGTGCGATCGCGGGGTAGTTCTTTATACTTGGACAGTTTTAAACTCGTGAAACACCATTTTTAATCCATTTTCAAACTTCTAAGCATTTTAGGGTGATTTGGAAGAAAGGTTTTTGAAATTGTTTTTTGGGTAAGTGTTTCTAACACTAAACTATTCATTTTCTATGAGATTTATCTTGATTTTAGCTTTGATTTCTTGAAATAAATCACCCAAAATTAGAGATTTCTATACTATGTTTTTCAAACTTTAACTATTGGTTTCTCATTCAATTTAAACTTGATTTTAATGGTATTTTCACCTATAAACTCTATTTTTCGAGTAGAACATGATTTCGAAATGAATTTCAATATTTGAGACTTTTGAATTTAGCCCTAATTTTGACTATTTTGCCCCTAAGCCTAAATTATGCCAATATGGGTATCGAAATTCTTCTTTTGATGAGTAGAAACTATTATTGATAGTGGTTAATCGAATTGGAGAATTGATTTGAAGATTTGAGTTGATTGAAAGCTTGTTCGGGTATGGTTTCAGCATCGAAGAAGGTTGACTAACCTTTTGAGACTGAGTTTGATTTGTTGATCTCGCCATGTGATAATTGTGAGATTTAGATGGATACTTGGGCACTTGAGTTATTTTGTTGAAATGGTGATGGAAAGTAATTCTTGTTGAGCCGAATTATGGTATAATCTTGATCCAATTAAGGATCTAAGTCGAATTATGATGAAATGATGAGGAATTGAGATAGAATGTGACTGTATGACACTTGTAAGACTAATTAAGATGAGTAACGTCCATTATTATTGATATACTTGTATTGTTGGGACAAGGCAGGTCAAGTATCATTGTTATACTTGTATATTTTGGGACGACTTAGGTCCGGTATCATGGTCATACATACGTATTTGGGACGAGTTAGGTCCGATATTATTGACATTCTTGATTATTGGTATGATTATGATGATCTAAAATATGATGATGGTTTGGGAATTAACAGTAACACTTGACATTACTCCTTGAGTACATAAAATTATTATGAGTTTCATGTATTGATATTCCTGTTGTAATGTTATCCCATGTTTACATGCATATTTGGATTGCACTATTGGTTTATATATATTGTGTGTGGCTTGTAACATCCCTTGACCCGGGTAAGAGGCAAGGGAATTATGATACACATTGGTGCCACTCCGCTTGACCCCGCAAGAGTCAAGGGTAAGATTCGTACTTCATATATCTTGACCACGGGCAGGTGGCAAGGACTGGAATCATATTATAACTTGACCACAGGCAGGTGGCAAGGCTGTAATACCCTTAGTATTTGGCATGATGAGTTGTGCATTATATTCTTACTGTGGTTATATGGAATTATGGATTCTTGAGGACATTTTAGCTCATTATTATTGTATATATTATCATCTTGTGCTAACCTTTTGGATGAAGGATAGGGTTCTTCGTGATTACTTACTTGATCCAATTTCTACCTAGTTGGTAAAACCTACTGGGTATATCTCGGTGTACTCACCCCTACTTTCTTTCCTCCTCGTAGATCGTGCATAAGGTAAAGTACCGTGTAGTTGATCTTCTCATCCGAGTGCTATCATTACCATCCAGATCTCAGCGGTATGGCTTAGACATTGAGTCGCCATAGATTTTTGCATCCTCTTTTAGTTCTATTCTCTCAGACTATGTATCTGATATTATAAGATATCCTTGTATTTTCTTTTGGGGCAGTTGTATTTACTCTTCAAAACTGATTTATATGCTTTTCTACTCATGACTTTAGTTTTTTGAAGCTCTCTTATGACATATGAATTATTTCTGCTTTATTTTTTTTTTCTTTAGTTGCAATTCTTTTTTGGGTTGTGACATGTTATGAGGGTTGATTCCAAGGCACTAAAGGTGGTCATTTCCAACAGGACCACAAGTTCCAAGGCCAAGGGTCCTCCACTGCCTAAGGCCAAAGATTTGCAAATGATAGGGTGTGGCAAAATGGGCCATAAGATTGCGGATTGTCCAAACAAGGGTAGAGATGGTTGTCCTCAAGGACAAAGTTCCCATGGTGATCAAAGGGCACAAGATGCCCAATAAGGAGGTGCTCCACATCACAACCGATTTTATTCTCTCCAATGGAGACAAAGGGTTGATTAGGCGCTCGATATTGCTACCATTATGTACAAGGTTTATGATTTCAATGTGTATGCTCTATTGAATCTGGGTTCCATTCTCTCTTTCATTACTCCTTTTATTGCTAATAGGCTTTATGTGTATCCCGAATTATTATGTGAACCTTTTGAGGTTCAGTGAGTCTATTGTTGCTAAAAGAGTCTATAGGGGGTGCCCTGTGTCTATATTGTATAGAGTCTTGCATTGTAATTTTGTTGAACTTTGACAGGGTACAATTTGATATCATTCTTGGGATGGACCAATTACATACATGCCATGCTACTATTGATTTTAGAACTTGTAAGGTTAGATTCCAATTCCCTAATGAACCCCGTCCTTGAGTAGGAAGGTCGTGATTCTGTGGTCAAGGGTAGGTTTATCTCTTATCTTAAGGCTCAAAAGTTGATTCCCAAAGCTTTCATTTATCATCTTATGCGGGTCAGAGATGTCGAGTCTAAAGTCCCTTTTATCAAGTTGGTCTCAATGTTCAATGAGTTTCTTGATGTCTTTCCCGATGAAATTCCTGATATTCCTCACGAAAGGGAAATAGATTTCAGTATAGACTTCCTCCCCGACACTCAATTCATTTCCATTCCTCCTTACTGAATGGTCCCGGCGGAGTAGGAGGAGTTAAAGGACCAATTGAAAGATTTGTTAAAGAAAGGTTTTATACGGCATAGTAAGCTTCCTTGGGGTGCATTGGTGTTGTTTGTAGGAAAGAAGGATTGATCACTTGAGTCTACATATTCCCTATGGGATTGACCCTAACCTTTTTAGGTTCTATTTCTTGACAATGACTACTTTATCCTCTAGAAAGGGGGCATATTTTGGGCAACATCAAGATTTTAGCATCATTTTCAGGGAATACGGCTAGACTTAGTAAATTCTTAAGTAATTCAGGTGTTAATCCTTAGTTTCCCTATTTTACTTTTGTTTGTTGTTTTTGTTCCTTTTCAGGGTGTAAGTATAGTGTATGGCCAAAACTCGAAGTCAAGGAAATCTCTTAACTTTGTTTGACCCAGAGATACATAGAACGTTAAGGAGAATGGCCCAAGATAATGCCAAAAATGCAGCCAATGTAGCTCTAAACAGGAATAACAATGAGGATGCTGAGAATGAGAACCCACCTCCTCCAGAGGACATCACTCCACATCCTTAAGATTTCAATGCCAATGCTTACCAGTGGAATCAATACAGTCTGAATCTTATGGCTATGGAGGTGACTGGAGCTATTGTGTTGCCACCATTATTGACAGACCCAAAGTTCATAGTCTCGAGTGGGTTACTTCAGATGCCGCAAAACCGTGGACTATTTGCAGGCTTACCATCAAAGGATCCTCATAGCCACCTACACAATGTAACATTCATCTGCAAGAGTGTAATGGGATCACATGATACATCTATGCATGTTGTGGGACTTCGTGTCTTCCCATTGTCTCTTACGGCAGTGCAACACTATGGCTATCTGAGCTTCCGCAGAGTTCGATCACTAGTTGAGAAGACTTGCAGAAGGCCTTTTTGAAGAGGTACTTCTGTAGATTGAAGAGGTCAAGTTGAAGGACTAGATCAACAATTTTGAGCAACTTCTTGGTGATTCAATTAGTACTACATGGGAACGATTTACCAAAATATTTGAGAAGCGTCCGACCACAAGATAGTTGATGATGCCTTAGTGGAGATCTTCTACCATGCCCTTGATGAGAACAATCAGGCCTGTGTTGACACTATCATGGGGGCGTGTTCTTAGATCAACCATTTGCAAGGATCGCAGAGCGAATAGAAAGAGTGGTCAAGACTAATCGTGCTTGGGGGAAAAGAGATAGAGAATCCACCAAAAGTTCATGTGTTGTCAGTGTGGGTCTAGAGCAAGCTAGAACCAATAAAGAAATTATGCAACAGCTTGCGAAGATTCACACAGGTATGGAGGTGATGATGAAGCAGAACCAAGAGCAAGTGCATGTAGTGGTTCATCAACCTGCACGTGCACCCATATATGATGAGCCTTATTATGATGAGGACACATCTTTTATTGCTGATCAGACGGGGGGTTTCAGGGCCAACCCCCAAGGGTCCAATTACGACTATTGGCGCCAAGGGAAGAACTTCAACAGAGATGGAGCTTATAGGGATAATCGTGGAGGATACTATGAGAGGAACAATGGTCCGAAGAGAGAGGCAGATTGGAGTCACAGAGAAGGCTTTAGAAATTGTCCTTATGTGCCACCACATAACCGCAACACAGGTATAAGAAGTTCCATAATTGAGGAGATGTTTGACCAATTTTTGAAGAAAGCTGAGACACAGGATGAGACTTTAAGGGGCATGAAATCTGAGATTTCTAGCATTAATAAAAAATTGAGTGTCGCTTTGTAGCTATTAAACAGCTTGAACAACAGTTTGTTCAAGTGTTGACTCAGCTTAACCAGCGTCAGAGAGGTACGCTACCTAGCAACACAGTTTAGAATCCCAAGAATGAAGGGCAGTGTATGGTAGATACTACTATGGGTGGAAAGAGCACCATTAATCCTCCCATGCCAACTGATGAGGAAGATGCTCGAGAGGAGATAGATGCGGCCAAGGATGTGGTTATAGGACATGATCTTGGCAAGGATGGGGTGAGTGAAGTTGTTGATGCACCACAAAAGTTGAAGCCCTTTCCGAGGCCTCCTCTTCCCTTCTTTCAAAGAATCAAAAAGAGTAGGAGGAAGGAAAATTTAAGAACTTTCTCTTTATGCTTAAACAACTTTCCATCAACATCTCTCTCATTGAGGCATTGGAGAAAATGCCAGGGTATGCAAAGTACATGAATGACCTGGTCACTAAAAAGTGCACTGTAAGTCAGCTCACCCACGAGCTTGAACATTGTAGTGCTATTACTATAAGGTCCTAGGCTCAAAAGCGAGAAGATCCCGATGCTTTCATCATACCATGCACTATTGGAGAAATGGAGTTCATAAGGGCACTATGTGATGTAGGTGCCAGCATTAACTTGATGCCCCTTGCGGTCTACAAAAAGCTTGGCTTGGGAGCCGCTACTCCGACGAGTATGCAACTATTTATGGCGGATCGTACGGTGAAGAAGCCTGTGGGGATACTATATGATGTGTTGGTCAAAGTTGAGAAGTTCATACTCCCCGCAGACTTTGTGATCCTAGATTGCAAAGTCATCTTCGACATCCCAATCATCTTGGAAAGACCATTCCTAGCCACTGGCCGAGCACTAGTGGACATAGAAGTCTATCAACACAAGTTTAGATTGAACAATGAAGAAGTCATCTTCAATATCTGTTAGTACATGAAGCATCTAGATGATTTGAAGAACGAAGTCTGGGAAATTGGTGAACTCTAAGTAACCAATTTGTCCTAAGTCGTGCCGCAACATTAAATCATGCGCTACTTGGGAGGCAACCTAAGATCTTTGATATAATAGCGTAATTGTAGGTTTATTTTAAGCTTTTGGACTCATAGGTAGTTTAATTTCTTGTATTTTGATTGTAAGTTTAGACATTGGGCTGGTTGCATGTAGAGTAACAATGTGTTCTATGAAGAATATGCAGGTACAGGGCTAAGTCAGCCATTTTTGGCTGAAAAGAGCAACAGAAGGGTCTCTACGACTGTTTCTATGGGGTCATAAAACACTTTACGACCCATACACCATCTCGTAGAAATTTCCAATGAGAAAAAAGTTGTGCACTCCAGTCCAAGAGCAAACTTTATGATCCGTGGATCAAACTGTGGCTCGTGAATGGGGCTCATGGACCCCAGGTATGTTTTCTAAAACGTTTCTAAGTGTTGAGGGTTCTACGACCAACTCTATGAGCTGTAAAACACTTTACTACTCGTGGACTAGTCTGTGTAACCTAGCCCTAAAATTTAGGGTTTGGATGTTCAACAAAACCATGGTTTACGAGCTGTAAAACACTGTATAGCCTGTAACCCGGGTTTCGTAGAGTTCAGGCCCAGTAACTTTCAATTGATCCAGTAAAGGTATAAATAATGGGGTCAAATTATTTTGACCCCATTCTTAACCTAAATTACAAAAATAACCCAGCCAACCCCTCCCCCTTGTGAATCTGACCACCGACGGTAGTCGTACACCTATTTTTTGGTGAGTTTTCGACAACCTAGAGTTTAGTGCCTAGACACCTCCGTCATTTTCTTCTACTTAATCAAACATCTTGGTAAATTTTCGATTACTTCAAATCCTTTAATTTGCCTTGTTTCGTATGATTGAATTGGACAATGTGTTGGGAATGGTAGTTTAGCCTCAAAATCTATTTTTAAATGATATGTGCTAATTGAATTTGGGTTGTCTATGTTTGAATGTTTTTCTAAATCCGAAATTAGATACTTATGCCTTGTTTGAATGTGTTGAATAGTTTTGGGTGCCTATTGATTCACTTACCATGTGTGATAACTTGATTTTGTATGTGTAAAGTGATGGGTGATGACATAGGTGTGTAATCTTGTTAAAATAGATCATAAGTGGTTGGAATATTAGGGTGAGCATGCTTGATCTTTTCAATAGGGTATATGTGTGTATAACATGTTAGGGTCTTGGTTATGGTTTGGGAATCATGCGGGTGTGTGTGTTTTTGCTTCGGTGCTGATAAAATAATTGTTGAAAAAGTCGAATAGGATCTGTTGTTATAGGCTTAGAAAATCGGGTGACAGAGTTTTCTTGCTTACAAGTGGCTTTTACGGCCCGTGGATCATTCCACGAGTCGTAATTGCCCCTCGTGCAAAATTTCAGAAACTTACAGTTTCTACGTCTCCATCAGACGAGACCTTCTATGAGCCATAGTTCACTTTATGGCTCGTAGATAGGTCTCGTAGATTCCTGCCTGAAATAGATGCACTTACTGGAATTTTCTATGACTCAGTCTATGACTCATAAACCCTTTTACGAGTCATACCTGGTCTTATAGACTTTTCCCGTAACAAAAATTATTTGAACCCCTATTTTACAAAAGTTTTTTATGGCTCGTAGTATCAACTACAACCCATAAAGATGCTTTCGTAGAACTCTTTTGCAACCTGATTCAAATTGTTTTTGCATTCCAATTTTTTATTTTTAGAGCTTACCATGGTGTGTATATGTTCATGTTTTAGTACTATTGCCCGAAAATCCAAATGCGAGATAAGTCTTTAGATGATAAGTAGGTACCCACTCCAAGCAGATAAGTAGAGGAGCTTTGAATTCTAGGATTTGTTGGTGACTCATCCCAATAACTTCCTTCAGTTTGGATAGCTTTTCCATTTCGTCTTCAAACAAAAGATGGCTCTCCTCAATGGCACAAATTTCATCTTCAAAAGTGATAGTCTCCTCGTGATGTTTAGGTAGTTTTTTATTTTGTTCTTCCACACGTGCAATGGTCTTCTTCTTCTTCTTCTTCTTTATGGTTAAAGTATTTAATTCTTCATCAATATTTGCAAGAGTTGCTTATGCCCATTTGCTTTTGTGCTTTCCTCTTTTTCCTCAATAAGACATTGTTGCATATCAAAAAGTAACATTTAGTGAATTATTTAGTCATTTTTCGAGATGAAGACAACTTCATGGCGTCATACTCTTCATACGTCTCAAAAAAGGACTTAACAGAATCCTCCAAAACATGTATATTGACAGCATTATTCGATTTGACCCCTTATAAAATTTGGTTGACACCATCTTTTATCTTTGAAAAGTTATTTCGAGAATCAATATAGAATTTGTCACCGACTCGCATAAGGCACCCCACATCTTGGAAACATAATGCATCTTGAAGGAAGATATCATCTCTTGTGGTTCAAAATTACAAATAGCAAGTTCTACTTCATTCTCCAAAGATTTTGAAGGAGGAAGAGAAGATATATCAGGACAGCATGGGCTAATAGTACTACCTTCATGTAGGATGCCACTAAGCATGTCGATGGATGCACCTTTGATTCCCAACTTCAAAAGAAAAAGAGAAAGAGTTAACAAAGGGATGAATAAATTAATAAATAAAGGAGGTTAACCATTAAAAAAGGAAAGAAAGGGAGAGAAGTTATTGTACTTGTTCTGCGAGTTCAGGCAATGGCATGATAGAGCTAGAAGAATTGACATAAAATATTTTGATGTCTATGTTGATCATGTCTAGGTGATTAGACTTGACATCTTGGAATTTGATACACCCAAATTTACACTCTAAAAGGAATAGTAAAAAGGTTGTTGATCAATTATAGAACTCAACAAGAGTTGAGGTCGAACCCACAGGGAATGTGTGAGAATAAATATATTAGCACCCCTTTTCAGATGTAATCTCTATTCTCATCATAAAGTGCATAAAGTAAATGGGGGGATTTTGAAGGTCAAACTACGTTTCTAAAGTAAAGTAATAAACGAGTAGAATGTCTACTGGATTTCCAACAATTTATGGAAAGCTAGGGTTGTGTTCCCCATGACGTCCAATATGACAACTGAATTTGTGTGGTAGAACCCTTTTATGATCATGTATACAGGATAAGACAAGTTACGTAACACCTAGTTCACATTCTGGTCCTTCTTAGATGCCTTTTATTTATCCCCTTTTGGTCTCAGAATGTATACAATTTTAACCCTTGCCTTAGACCCCAGAATATGCTCACCTTCGGGTCTCAAGTACTTTGACTAGGTTAGAAACACTGAATTTCTATCGCATAATCCTTTTCTAATCACTACATCCCTTCTGGACATGCAATGAATATAGGCTTACCCTCATGGGTCAACTCATTAAAGGAGAAGTTAAAGCGAAGAATACTACGATGTATACGATAATCAATCCCAAGATTCACCCCAAAATTTTTATCTTATTTTCTGTCATGGTTCCTATAACCCTAGTTGTGGGTTTAGCCTAGCATAGTCAAGATAAATCGCCCCCAGCAATGTAAAAAAATCATAATGAAGAATCTACTATTCATAAGGCAATAAATCCACCGGATTACAATCTCTAAAGAGATGATTGAAATCCAAGAGTTCAATGAAAATTAATGTAAAGTAGCATTCAACCTTAATTCTCTGTCTCCAGCCGTAAAAGACTAAAAAACAAAACAAAAATAATATATATATGCAAGGAAAAACCTAATCCAACTTAAAATAGGAAAATAGGCGTCGACATGGGTACGTGTAACTGCACGACCCGTGAGGCTCCAAATGAACCGTGAAATGTTTCGTAAGTCAGTACTTAGCTTTCACTCACATTATTTCCTCGCGTACAGATGGTACAACTCATGTGAGGTTTTATGGTTCGTGAAATGATTTGTGACCCTTGTCGTAATGATTTTCGTCGTATTCCGCTCTGCTTGTCAGCATCAGGGACCACGTCACGGTCTGTAGTTAGTCACACGGCCCATGGTGGGCCATATATCATTCCACTTGAATGATTTTTGCATTTTTCGATGGTGATCCTTCAAATTCACGTCATCTTTACGGCACGTGACACATCCCGTGTCAGTTCCCATGGCCCGCGAAAGCCCTCATAGGACGTGCCTTAGTCTTCTTCATTCCAACTCCTTTGATACGCTTCCAACCATCGTTTGTCACGCAAAGTGTGAGGCCACGGCGGGCCTCACGGTCCATTGAACGATGCACGGGATGTGAAGGCACCCATGGTCCCTCACTTGGTTTCATTCTTTGCTTCATTCACCTAGGCTAGTCCACGTGCCCTCCCACGGTTGGTTTGATGCTACACGGGCCGTGGAGCCCTCCATATGCCAACACTTGAGCTCTTTTTCATTCATTTTCTTGCACTCCACCCATTTCTCCATGTCTTAATCATTTTCCTAAAAAATAACAAAAAACACACATCACACCAACAAATTTGCTTGAGAACATGCAAAAATCCTATGTTTGAAGCGTTACAAGAGTCGTATTTCTATGACTCGTCCACACCCTCAACTTAGAATGATTGCTTGTCCTCAAGCAATGACTACTCAATAAACAAAGCATAAATACAAGTACCTAATCAGATCTATGGGTAACCCCTCAATTTCAACACATCTGCCCAGAAAACATACTTAAAATGTGCTTACGCCCAAAATAGACCCACATAGATTAGGGTAAACATCATACATGTACGGTCAGCCAACATAAGATCGGGAATAAAGATGAACCGGTTGTATAGCAACCAATTAGTGCAAGAATAGTGCCCTTACTACAAAAAGGTCTCACACACATAACAATTCGATGTAGAATAGAGACTAGAATGTAGACGCTCACTCTCACAAGTGATTTTCTGTGGACATATAAGTATCGACTATATGCTTGCCTTTATTTTCGCCACCTTGACTCTTGAACGACCTTTTCAGGATCACGTTAGGACTTTTTTGGCTTGTAACATTGGCTCGGGTTGGGATGAGGTACATTTAGGATCAAAGTGACTAATTTGCCCCTCCAAGACACTACTTTGACTCAACCATCTGCTTTCAGCCTTCAACTGTTATTGCCCCTATTGTTTCTTCAACTTTCTTTGCCATTGGGAGTGTTTTCCATTTTCATTTATTCTTATTTGTTCACTCTTTTTGTTTTACTCACGGTCACACCCCAAACTTTTCTCCTCGTCTTATCACTTGGCTCTTTTCCACACTTATTTTTCTGCTTTTCCTACAATAGCCACCCTTAACTTAGGCTTTTGGCATAGATTAAGGTTCACAGTGTCTTTCTAGAGGACCAGGGCCGGTATAAGCCACCCTCAACTTATGCTTTTGGCCTAGGCTAAGGTTCACAATGTCCTTAGAGAGACCAGGGCCAAAGTCAAGATCTACTCATATATAGGAAAGGTGAGTTGGGTGATTACAAAGAAAAAGTCTATTCATGATCAATGTTTGTTTCAACGGGGATAATTTCATTTGCTTAGTCAAATTTAAGCTAAGTGACTTGTCAACAAAAACGGCTGAAGCTCATATCCTCATCCAGTCATTCAATTGTTTTAGTGGGACTAACCACGCAAGTTCTAGCTTACAAGTGTGTTGACTGAATTAAGCAAATAAGCTCACACACACGTGCCACATCTCCTACACTAGTTAGCACTAACCAACATAGTCATGCTTCATTCATCAAGATGCCGACCATACAATGCATACCACGTTTTCCACAAATCATAAAAATTAGTCAAGATGGGATGTATGCACATACATGCTTTTTGAAGCATTTTTAACTTAGGGCATTTTTCATTTTTCATGGAGTAAAACATGGGTTACCCTGGACTCCTATAAACACTTGTATCTACACAAACATCACAACCTAAACATGCCAGTTCTACTAGATAATACACTTGAGAGAAAAGAAACATGGCAGGAAAAACTCTCAAGTGGCAGGTTGCCCCACCCCCTAAAAAAATGGTGTAGTGCCCTCACTGCACCACAGCTAGAAATAAAGTCCAAAATGGGAATAGAACATACCTAGGATGCCTTAGGCATCAGCCGAACCATCGGCATCAGACCCTCCGGTGGGGTCCTTGTTATCAAAAGTTGCACCTGGTCCAAAGGTGCTCCCGGAGGCTCCGACCCTAGCTGTTTCTCGTGCAAGCCACTCCCTTTCTTCTTGTTTGCGCGGCTGCTCGGCGCTGGTCTCTCATATCCTTGCACAACTTCTTCTCCTCTAATAGCTTTGGACCGAGCAGAGGGCTACTGTAATGGTTGTTTCTCTTGCCTTTGTCCTTTCTCTTGGGTACATCTGTGGGTGGCACTGGTGCGTCAGCTATGGCGGGTGGAGCACCCTATGTCTCATCTAAAACTGGAGCCACAAGGGCATTAAAGAGAGACATCCATGTCTCTAAAGATGGGGCCGGTGAAGTGCGATTGTACTGCATCATGAGCTGTGCGATTTGGTCCTTCATGTCTGTCACTGTCTGCACAAGTTTTGTCATCTCATTCCTCAACATACTCCCGAACATATCGTGAAAGTACCCCTCAAAAGTGTTGACATGGTTTTGTAGAATGCTGGTTTGACTCAGAAGTTCAGCCCGAAGTCGATCCTCTTTTTGTTGGACATGAGAGTGGACCACTTGAGGCATCCTCTCGACAATTTAGTCAATAATAGCTCATGTGTGCCATTAGCGAATCGAGAAGCAAGTCTGGCATGCGCATGCATATGGTCTGCCCCGCGGACCGTCTCGTTCTACATGATCTGTGCAGGTGCACGTGAATCCCTCCTTGGCTGAATTTTGACCTCTTTAATTCAGGTCATGCCTCCCACCCCGCGTGGGCTCATAACTCCAAACAAATAGCACTGATACCTACCTAGAAACACACTAAAAATATGCATGAAATATAATAAATATACATACGCACGTTTTTTTGGCATGGGTTGCCTCCCATGAAGCGCTTGGTTTAACGTCACGGCATGACACAATTGTGGTTACTACTCAGATTTCATCAAGCTGTATGACCTCAATCACGGAGGCTTCATCTGCAACACCCAAGAATTGCTTCATTCACTGCCCATTGACTTTGAATCGATACCCTTTTTCAGTTTCTAGCTCGATTGTGCCATACGGAAACACTTGGGAAATTTTATATGGGCTAGACCACCTAGACTTCAGCTTATCTGGAAAGAGCCTCAACCTAGAGTTGTTCAGTAAAACCTTGTAACCAAAACTAAAATATTATGGTGCAGTATGCTTGTCGTAGTGGGACTTCACCCTGTCTTTGTAAAGTGTGGCACTCTCATAAGCCTGGAGGCGAAACTCATCCAACTTATTATGTTGATCAAGTCTCAAATTGGTAGACTCATCCCAATTCATGTTTAGGGTCTTCAGAGCCCAAAGTGCCTTGGGCTCTAACTCCACAAGTAGATGGCAGGCCTTACCAAACACCAATTCATATGGGGATATGCTAATGGGGGTCTTGTAATGTAACACCCGGTAAATTATCAAAATACCCCTAGGGAAGAGCTGTGCATAAAATGCGTCTTCCGATGCTCGAATTGAAAATTCGAGAGTGGATTTGTGATTAGCACTGAAAATGGAGTAGGAAGAGGGTCTCGGTCAATTTTTAGAGCGATCGAGTCGAAAGATAATTTTTTGTTCCAAAACAAAAAAAGTGTGCCTGCGCGATGGAACCGCGTCGCAGACCTGTCGCGGAGCCACACTTATGTTTTTCTGTGATTTTTTGACGGAGTTGAATTTTTCAAAAATACAGTGTCCGCGACACGTCGCAGACTGTGTTATTTCAGGTCGGGGGAAAAATTCTTTAAATTACGGAGGAAATTTTAGTCCATTCCTATTTATCCTAAACATACCCCTACGACTAATTAAGGTCCGTTTCTAAGAAAAGGGTTTCAAAAACCCCATTCTAAAGCATTCTTCCAAAGGTCACTAAGCTAGGGCTTGAAGGAAGTTGAGGTTGAAGAGATCAAGAGGAAGTGGTGCATATTTGTGTTAGCAAAACATTCCATGTATGTAAGGCTAACCTAAAACATGGGAATGTTCTCCTATGTGCCCTTCTGAGTATTGAGTATTGTATCTTGACATGATGAGGTTAATGTGAAGAGTTTGATGCATGTAAAAATCTACGTTATTTTATGTATAAATAATTTTCCTACAGGAATTGAGGATCACCACTATCTTTTTTACATTATAATTCATTTTCATGAGTGCATTTTAAAACCCTATAATTATTGTGTTTTGGAAAGAGCATCCATAATGAAACTGGGGATATGTCTAGAGCCTTGACGATAATGATAATGTTATGATGACGTTATGATGATGTTATGATGATGTTGATGAGAATGATGTTTTATGATTTCTTAGCATTGAGATTTAATTGCTAAATGATGTCTTTTGAGTTCTGATGTTGAAGTTGATGTTATGAGGTGAGGTACTATGTCCCTATGGGACTAGTGTTGATGTTGAGGTTTTATACTATGTCCCTCTGGGACTGATATTGATATTGAGGTTTTGTACTATGTCCCTCTGGGACTGATGTTGATGTTGAGGTATAATATCATGTCCTTATGTGACTGATGATGAGGTATTATGTCCCTATGGGACTGATGAGGTTGATGTTTTATGAGCATGTCGAGTTCTGGGAGAAGTATTGAGCACTGAAATCGGTATTGAGTGAGTCCCACTCGAACCCATTAACTACGTGGCCCACGTAGGAAGAGAGGATTGAACTGCAATGCAGATGGCTCCTATCTTGTCCCAAATGAGGACTGAGGTTTTTCTTGTGAATCCACTGAGGTTATGTCCTTTATCCTGGGCAGGGTATTGGATGGATGTGGCAACAACATCACTTCCTTGTATCATCACCGGCTCATAAGTGATGGTTGTCGGTTAGAAAAACTCCTAGTTAGGTTCCATTTGATAGAACTCTGATGTTGGTGTTGATGTGATGTTTGAGTCGAGTCCTTGAGTCGATGTGATGTCCTCTTGAGTCGATGTGATGTTCCTTTGATGTGAGCTAAGGTTGAGGTTCCTTGAGATGAGCTTGAGGTGATGTCGATGATTTATGAGAGGTTGATGAGTCAATTGTCTAATCTAATCTCTTATTTTAGATAGACTTTTGATATCCTGGTGGAGTATGATGTCGAGTTGATGTTTCTTTATGCTGTGCACTTACCCTGTTATTCAGCTATTTTATATGCCAGTACATTCCACGTACTGACGCCATTTGGCGCTGCATCGTTTCATGATACAGATACAGGAGTTCGAGGACTTCAGCAGGCACACCGTTGAGGTCAAAGATTTTGAGTTTAGACGTTGGTGAGCCTCCTTGCTATCCGGAGGAGACCCTTCTATTTATGTTCCTTTATTGCATTGAGTCCGGTAGCCATGGCATGTCATGGCACCATTCTTAGGCAGTTGAGTTAGGTTAGAGGCTTCGTAGACATGATGTTGAGGTTGATGTGAATATTTCCCTTATGAACTGAGTAGTATTTTACTTAGTTGATGTTGAGACTGATGTTTGGCCATTTGGCCCTTACCTGAGGTTTTCTATCTATGATGTTTCCGCTATGTTGATGTTGAATGATGTGATGAGGCTAAGTGGTTCGCTCGGGGACTAGCAATAGTCTCTGAGTGCTGGCCACGTGTAGGGTACCCTCCCGGGGCGTGACAAACTTGGTATCAGAGCATAGAGTTCAAGAGTCCTAGGGAGTCTATGAAGCCGTGTCTAGTAGTCTTGTTTATGTGTGTGTTGTGTACTACACTTCATAAACAGGATGCTACAGGGCATTTAGGAAATGGTTACCCTTCTTTGATGTTCTGAGTTCGTGAGATAGAGCTTGGATCTATGAAACCCCCTTTCTAATTTGTTCGTTACGCGTTTGCACATAATGCCTCCAAACGCACTGCTGCCCAAAGAGATGCTTCAGTCCCTAACATTGAGAATCCCTTACCAGAGGCTCCTAATCAGCATGGGACAAGGAGACGGGACGACCTGCTAGAGCTGCTGAGGCTCCACCAACACCTCTTGTTCAGTCAGCCTCCACTTCGGAAGCAGACTTCAGGGGAACTATTGCTATGCTCACCCAGTTAGTGGCCTCTCAGAGTAGCAGTCGCGATCCCCAGGCCCCTAGCTCCAGCTCCCAAGAGCCTGCAGCTGCAACCAGGCTCAGAGATTTCCTGAGGATGAACCTGCCAGTCTATACGGGGTCAAAGATTGAGGAGGACCCACGAAACTTCATTAATGAGGTGCATAAGATCTTGAGGGCTATGCATGCAAAAGAGGTGGAGGGAGTCGAGCTGGTCTCTTATCAGCTTAAGGATGTTGCCAATGTCTGGTATAACTAGTGGGAGGATGATAGGGGTGAGGATGCTGAGCCTGCTGAGT
The DNA here is from genome assembly GCA_029948455.1 of Solanum rostratum. Classification (NCBI taxonomy): domain Eukaryota; kingdom Viridiplantae; phylum Streptophyta; class Magnoliopsida; order Solanales; family Solanaceae; genus Solanum; species Solanum rostratum. The sequence continues at coordinate 58,603,541 of CM057046.1, forward strand.
GGGAGGAGTTTGAGAGTGCTTTTCTCGATCACTTCTTTCCCCAAGAGTTGAGAGAGGCAAAGGTCGAGGAGTTTGTGAATCTAAAGCAAGAGAGGTTGACGGTCAAAGAGTATAGCTTGACGTTCATCCAGCTGTCCAGATATGCCCCAGAGATGGTCCTTGATATGAGGGAAAGAATGAGGAAGTATGTGTCTGGGTTGGGCAGACATGTGAAGAGGGAGTGTAAGGCAGCATTGTTGATTCCAGATGTGGATATTGCTAGGCTTATAGTCTATGCCCAGCAGACTGAGGAGGAGAAGAAGAGGGACAGAGAAGAGCAGCAGAAGAAGAAAGCCAAATCGGCAGGGCATGAGCCTAATCAACGGAAGCAGAATAAAGGTGATAGGACCTTCTTTCAAAAGAAGTCTTCGAGCCATGCACCTTCGATGGCGAGTGCACCTGTTCAGCAAAACAGGTACGACCAGAGATCCTATGGTCATCAGAAATTCAGAGCACAGGGACCTCAGTCCCAAGCCAGTGTTGCTCAAGGTCCGAGGGGAAGGCCACCTTATGACAGATGTGGCAGGCTGCATCTCGGCGCGTGCCGTGAGGGCACCAATAATTGCTTTACCTGTGGACAGCCTGGCCATTTCTAGGGTGAGTGCCCTATGAGAAATCAGAGGTGGAGTGATAGAGGTAATATAGCTCAGTCTTCTACAGCTCCCCCAGAGGGTAGTTATCAGAAGGCAACCACTGCAAATGCAGGAGGCAGGACGAACTGTCTGTATGCGATGGGTAATCGACAGGATCAAGAGGTTGCTCCAGATGTTGTTACGGGTAAGCTCCGAATCGTTTCTTATGATTGTTATGCATTGCTTGACCCATGTGCCACCTTATCTTTTGTGATGCCCTGTGTGGCCAATAAGTTTGAGATTCTTCCTGAGTGTTTGCTTGAGCTTTACACTGTTTTTACTCCTACTGGTGAGTCAAAGCTGGCTAAGAGGATTTATAGAGACTGTATAGTGTCCGTCTGTCATAGGGATACTATGGCCAATTTAGTAGAGTTGAAGATGGTTGACTTTGATGTGATTCTTGGTATGGATTGGCTCCATGCTTGCCATGCATCCATAGATTGTAGGACTTGAGTTGTTAAATATCAATTTCCTAATGAACCGGTCCTAGAGAGGAAGGGAGGTTATGTTGCACCCAAGAGTAAATTTATTTCTTACTTGAGGGCGAGGAGGTTAATTTCTAAGGGGTGTATCTATCACCTTGTACGAGTTAAATCTGATGATGTTGAGTCCCCTACTCTTGAGTCAATCCCGATTGTGAATGAGTTCCCCGAGGTGTTCCCTGAGGATTTACCCGGAGTCCCTCCTGATAGGGAGATCGACTTCGGTATTGATGTACTTCCTGAGACGCAGCCCATTTCGATTCCACCATATAGGATGGCCCCTGCTGAGTTGAAAGAGTTGAAGGAGCAGTTGAAGGATCTGTCAGAAAAGGGTTTTATAAGACCCAGTGTTTCTCCTTGGGGTGCTCCTGTTCTATTTGTACGAAAGAAGGATGGGTCACTGAGAATGTGCATAGATTATAGGCAACTGAACAAGGTCACAGTCAAGAATAAATATCCTCTTCCCAGTATAGATGACTTGTTTGACCAACTTCAGGGTGCCTCATGCTTTTCAAAGATAGACCTCAGATCGGGTTACCACCAGTTGAAGGTGAAAGAATGTGATATTCCAAAGACAGCTTTCAGGACAAGATATGGCCACTTTGAGTTCTTGGTCATGTCCTTTGGGTTGATGAATGCACCGGCTGCTTTCATGGATTTGATGAATAGGGTGTTCAGGCCCTACTTTGATATGTTCGTGATCGTGTTCATTGATGATATCCTGGTATATTCGAGGAATGAGGAAGAGCATGCTAAGCATCTTAGAGCTGTCCTTCAAACTTTTAAGGACCATGAGTTTTATGCGAAGTTCTCCAAATGTGAGTTTTGGCTCAAAACAGTGGCCTTCCTAGGCCATGTAGTTTCAGGTGATGGGATCCGAGTAGATGGTCAGAAGATTGAAGCGATTGCCAGCTGGCCAAGACCGACCTCTCCAACTGACAACAGGAGTTTCTTGGGGTTGGCAGGCTACTACAGCAAATTTGTTGAGGGATTTTCTTCTCTATCCGCCCCATTGACCAAACTAGCCCTGAAAAAGGTCAAGTTTTAGTGGTCTGAAGAATGTGAGAAGAGCTTCCAAGAGTTAAAGACTAGGTTGACTACTGCACCTATATTGACCTTGCCTGACGGGACGGAACGTTTTGTAATATACTGTGATGCGTCAAGAGTTGGATTGGGATGTGTGTTAATGCAAAGTGATAAAGTGGTGGCTTATGCTTCCAGGCAGCTTAAAGTTCATAAGAAGAACTATCCAACCCATGATCTTGAGTTGGCGGCAGTAGTGTTTGCACTTAAAATCTGGCGCCACTACTTGTATGGAGTGCATGTGGACGTGTTTACGGATCACAAGAGCTTACAGTATGTCTTCAGTCAGAGAGAGCTCAACCTGCGATAGAGGAGGTGGTTGGAATTGCTCAAGGATTACGACATGAGCATCATGTACCACCCAGGTAAAGCTAATGTTGTTGCTGATGCTCTTAGCAGGTTGTCTATGGGTAGCACAACCCATGTTGAGTAAGAGAAGAAGGAGTTAGTGAAGGAAGTGCATAGGTTGGCTCGATTAGGAGTCCAGCTTGAGGAGAACGGCGAGGGAGGAATTAATGTTCAGAATGGGTCTGCATCGTCCCTAGTGACTGAGGTAAAAGAGAAGCAGAACCGAGATCCTATTATACTCCAATTGAAGGAGGATGTTCAGAAGCAAAAAATGATGGTCTTCTCCAAAGGGGGAGATGGGGTATTGAGGTACCAAAGTATGCTATGTGTCCCTGATGTTGATGGTGTACGAGAGAGGATTCTGGCTGAGGCCCATAACACTAGATACTCCATTCATCCGTGCTCCACCAAGATGTATCACGACCTGAGGGAGGTCTATTGATGGAGTGGAATGAAGTGGGATGTCGCGGAGTTTGTTTCAAGATGCCCAAATTACCAACAAGTAAAAGTTGAGCATCAAAGGCCAATTGGCTTGGCCCAAAACTTTAAGATTCCAGAATGGAAGTGGGAGATGATTAACATGGATTTCATCACTGGCCTACCAAGATCCCGGAGGCAGCATGATTCCATATGTGTGATTATGGACAGAATGACGAAGTCAGCACATTTCCTGGCAGTCAAGATGACCAACAATGCAGAGGATTATGCCAAGATGTATATCCAAGAGATTGTGAGGTTGCATGGAGTTCCCTTGTCCATTATCTTGGACAGAGGAGCCCAATTTACTTCTCATTTCTGGAAGTCTTTCCAGAAATGATTGGGTACCAAAGTGAATTTAAGCACAACTTTTCATCCACAGACGGATGGTCAGTCAGAGCGCACTATTTAGACGGTAGAGGACATGTTGAGAGCATGCGTCCTTGATTTCAAAGGAAACTGGGATGATCATTTACCATTGATTGAATTTGCATACAACAATAGTTATCATGCGAGCATTCAAATGGCCCCTTATGAGGCCTTGTATGGGAGGAGATGTAGATAACCCATTGGGTGGTTTGAAGTTGGAGAGGCTGAGTTGATTGGTCCTGACCTTGTTCACCAGTCCATGGAGAAGGTGAAAATAATTCGGGAATGATTGAAGACTGTCCAAAACCATCAGAAATCTTACACAGATGTGAGAAGAAGAGACCTAGAGTTTGAGGTGAGCGATTGGGTTTACCTGAAGGTATCACCCATGAAGGGTGTTATGAGGTTTGGGAAAAAGGGGAAATTATGTCCTCGCTACATTGGTCTGTACCAGATTGTGCAAAGGATTGGGAAGGTCGCCTATGAGCTAGAATTACCTTCCGAGTTAGATGGAATCCATCCAGTATTCAATATTTCGATGTTGAAGAAATGTTTGGGAGATCCTGCCTTGGTAATTCCTGTGGAGAGCACGTGAGTCAGAGACAGTTTGTCTTATGAGGAAATCCCAGTCCAGATCCTTGATCGACAGGTTCGCAGACTGAGGAACAAAGAGAGCCTCTGTTAAAGTCCTGTGGAGGAATCAATTTGTTGAAAAAGCCATGTGGAAACTGAGAAAAAAATGAAAGCAAAATACCCGCACCTGTTCGTGCTTGAGGTTGATGAAAGTGTTGAAGGTAACATTCTTACTTTTATGTAAATTAATGTTCCTACCATGATGTGATGTTTATAGTATTGATGTCTGAGCATATGTTAATGAGGTCGATAAGAAGTCGAGGTGGCGATGTTACTGAATGGGTATCGAGGTAAGTCTTAAGTCTATTCGTGCCAAATTATCGTTCCTACTCATCATTCGAGGACGAATGATCCCAAGGGGGAGATAATGTAACATTTGGTAAATTACCAAAATACCCCTAGGGAAGAGGTGTGCGTAAAATGCGTCTTCCGATGTTCGAATTGAAAATCCAAGAGTGGATTCGTGATCAGCACTGAAAATGGAGTGGGAAGAGGGTCTCGGTCCATTTTTTAAGCTTGATTTGTGCATGAGTAATCTGTATTATGATTTAAATGTGAATTTTACTTATGTCTTTACTTGAATTTTACAATGTATTGTTGATTTAAGTTTGAATCTCAATTACCCATGCTATTCTCATCTCATTCAAAACATATGCATTCACGAGCATTGAGTTTTATGAAAATTATGAAGTGGGTTAAGTCCAATTATGTTTATGTATATGATTTTGATAAGACTATGATTATGACAAGAATGTGATCACATAAATGTCTATGATATGGCTCTTTGAGTATTTTGGGTGTTTACGTCATTCCGTATATGTGAATGAACTATTCCTATGCATGAGAAGCATGATTATGAACTATAATTTGGGTTTTGAGCACAAGTATGAATCTTTAAGAAATATGTTTGGCTTTTGAGCCCAAGTGTGCATTGAAATGATTTGAAATGACTTGTGCCTCTTTTGAAAGCATGCATATGTATAAGTATCCTTGTGGGATGTTGACTTAGCACCGATGAGATTGGAGGTGTCAGCGTTATCCTCGAGGGTCCTCTTCCTTTCTCTTGAACTATGTGCATGCATAGGTATATGTATATGGTAAACCTCACCTAAATGTGAGGCCCATAAGGTGCGTTTACAAGATATTAAGATCTGAGGCTCATCCTGTTAGTTGAGGCATGATCCGTTAGAGAGATTTGAGGCTTATCCTGTTAGTTGAGGCATGACCCGCTAGAAATATGTGAAAATCCAATCCGAAATGGGAGGTCCCTAAGGAAGGTTACTTCTCCAAAATGGGAGGCCCATACGGAGAAGTATGTTTTATCTTTGGCAAGTAGACCACCTCTTTTCTGGTGTAGGGTAAACATCGAGATTCCAAGTGATAGCTAGCTTGGTCTTATATGTCGGCTGAGGTCTCATCCCAACTATATATAAGCATTATTAAATTTTATGGATCATGGATTACATGGAATATTGTTATACTATTATTCCTTGCTATATATCTCTTTTTATATTGCGTGCCCTTGTTATCTAACATTGAATGCATGTTTGATAAGTTATATGCATTACATGCCCACATACTTAGTACATTCAAATGTATTAATGAATACTTTTTGCCTACATGATCTAACTATGTAGGGACTGAAGACTACATTCATCTATAGTTTGACGGATAGTCGGATTTGAGAAAGTTGTTGTGGTGAGTCCTATCTTCCAAGGACAAGCCACCATTAATCTACCTTATTATTCTTCCACTTATGTTATTTAATTTGAGGGTGAGCCTGGGACATATCTTGGCGCCCCATCCTATTCCATGATTAGAGACATTATCGGACATCATGTAAACTCTTATACAATTATTTGCTATGTCTTGCTATTTGGAGATTATGATTATAGCTACCTATTGGATATTATTATTATGGATTGATTATGAGTATTATGATATGGATTTTCGCTATGATATGGAAGATCTTAAGTCTTGTTTTTCCCCCATAGAGTGAGTCATACTTACCCGCTCCTCAATCTTTATGTTATACGTGTTATGTGAATCCATGTTAATCTTTATCCATATGACATCCCCACAGTGTGAGTCCTACTTTCTTGTCCCTTAGAACTATGTGCTTGCTATCTTTAATATGCTTCTGAACCGAGATGTGAATATGGATACTTTGAGGCTTGTTTGGGGTCGCACCCCACATCTATGGGTACGAGGCTACAAGGCATTTTAGGAAATGTTCCACTTTTTCATGACTCATATCATGCCATAGAGCGTGTCTTAAGATTTCCTATCTCCATCCCTCCCTACAAAAGTTACTTTGCGCTCATAATACAATCCAGGCAAGGAAGATTTTTTAGCTGATCTTACAAATGAGGTCAAAAGGGAGTTGCTGAAGAATGTGCACCATTTGACAATATTAGAGAATTAGGTTGAGTGAATCCAATGATGGTTTCATTCATGTTCAGAATGGGGCTGAACCTTCTGTGGTCGTTGATTTCAAGGCAAAGTAAGACTTAGACCCGTCATTGGTTTAGTTGAAGAGGTTAGTTGCCGAAAGAAAGACAAAGGTTTTCTCTTAAGGGGTTATGGTGTAATTTGGTACCAAGATCGGTTATGTGTTCCGGATGTTGAAAGTCTTAGGTAGGTTGTCATGAAGGAAGCCCACCCTTACTTTGTTCTATACATCTGGGATCCACCAAGATGTATTAGGATTTAAGGGAGATGGCTTGGCACTAGGGTGTAGTTAAGTTTAACGTTTTATCCTCGAACCAATGGACAAGCTGAAAGGATAATTCAAACTTTAAAGGAAATGTTGAGGGCCTATGTATTGGAATTCAAGGGTGATTGGGGTGATCATCTATCAATTATTGAGTTTGCTTACAACAATAACTTTCATGTTAGCATTGGTATAGTACCGATTAGGGCTTTATATGGTAGAAGGTGTAGGTCTTTGGTGGGGCTGTTTGAGTTCGATGAAATGGCTTCTATAGGCTCAGATTTTGTGTTGGAGGCTATGGAAATAGTGAAATTAATTAGGAAAAGGTTGTAGACAGCTCAAAGTCATCATCAGTCTTAGATGTTAGAAAGAGGGATCTTGACTTTCTTGTCGGTGATAGGGTGTATGTGAAGATTTCTCCTATGAAGGGTGTAATGCATTTTGGTAAGAAGGGAAAGTTAAGTCCCCGGTATGTTGATCCTTATGAAGTTGTTGAGTGGATTGGGAATATGGCTTATAGGCCTGATTTGCCTCCAAATTTGAGTTCTATTCACCCAGTTTTCCATGTGTTTATGTTGAGGAAATTGATTGGTGATCCTAGTACAATTGTGTCTTTGGAAGGGCTTGAGGTTGAGGAGAACTTGTCTTATGAGGAAGTCCGGTCGAGATCTTGGATAGGAAAGTGAAGAGGCTTCGCAACAAGGATCAAAATGTTGAAAGTTCTACGTGGGAAGTGGAATCAAGTATGATAGGACAATACCTCTATCCTTTCCAATCCACCCAATCCAATAGTATTAAGTTCTTCCAATTCCCAATGGTCCTAATTCTTTCACTCTTGAATTTCATGACATGACATGCATACATTTGCATGAAAATGATTTAAAGGTGTTTTTATACGAGTTATAATGACTTATTAGTTTTCAAATAATGAAATATGCATTGTGTTCCTGTGTTTGGGATGTTTCATGTCAAGTCAAGCCTTTTTCTAGCATATTCGAGGATGAATGTTCCTAAGGGGGAGATGATGTAAGGACCCAAACTTTGCATGACCTTTTTGGTGCTTGGATATTTGGTTCCGGAAAGTTTTGGACCAAGGGAACACCTTATGGAAGCCTCTATGGGGCGTGTGACCTTACAAGGTCCATGTGACCCCTAAATCAATTATACTCCTTCATTACTACTCGTTCTTATTCTAACACTTAGCTTCTCATTCACTCGTTCAAACGCTTTCTAAATTCTCTTTTCGAGCTCTAATTGGATGATTCCCATGGAACCTTCATTATCAAGCTAAATTCACTTTCAAACCCATCCAAGATTATTTATGTGGTGTAGGGTCATCATGGATCTTCTCCATCAAGCCAAGTTCAAAGGAATTCCATTGGCTAAGCTTGTCACATGAACCAATAGAAGGGTTAAATTTAAATGGTCCTATCTCTTAGCACAAAAATAACTAGATGGCCTACAACCGACCAAATTGAAGCTTTTTGAATTAGCTTTCCTATGCATCTGGTTTCACCCACTAGTTCGGAGCAAGACTTTATATCCTTTTTCATAGAACCTATCTAGGCAGGGACTGTGTGCTTTCACGGATCGTGAAGAGCTTCACGACCCGTGAAGCCACTTGTGGTAAGTTCCGGATAAAATTAAAGGGTGCTATTGTTGAGGTATTTTTGATATTTTGGCCCATCCCCAAGGCTTTTTATAACCTTTATAACCCCCCCCCCCCCACACACACACACTCCTAAATAATCTCTATCTATTTTCATAACCCCTCATTTATGACTAACACCAAGTTTCTAGGATCAAACTCTCAAAATTCTCTCCAAATCTCATCTTCAAGATTCAAGCTAGGATTCAATTAGGGTTTCAACTCCAAGCTAAAAACTTCTCAAATTCATCTTCCTAAGAAACGTATGTGGGATTGATTCTTTGTCCCTTTCAGCCAAGAAGACCCAAATTCTTTTACACTCAATTTCATGGAATTTTAGCTACTTTAAGTATGAGTTTTAAATATCATAGTTTATTAAATTCAATTTATGTATGAGCTGTGTTTATTTATTGACTTTAAAGTGATTTAAGCCCTTATATGAAGAATTGCATTGAAGTTATGAAGTTATGAATGAGCATGTTCCCTTTGAAAGCTTGATTTGTGCATAAGTATTTTATATTATGATTTAAATGTGAATTTTAATTATGTCTTTACTTGAATTTCACAATTTATTATGGATTTAAGTTTGAATCTCAATTATCCATGCTATTCTCATCTCATTCATAGCATATGCATTCATGAGCATTGAGTTTTATGAAAATTATGAAGTGGGTTAATCCCAATTATGTTTATGTATATGATTTTGATAAGACTATGATTATGACAAGAATGTTATCACATAAATGTCTATGATATGGCTCTTTGAGCATTTTGGGTATTTACACCATTCCGTTAATGTGAATACGCTATTCCTAGATATGAGAAGCATGATTATGAACTTTAATTTGGGTTTTGAGCCCAATTATTAATTTTCAAGATTTATGTTTGGCTTCTGAGCCCATGTGTGCACTGAAATGATCTGAAATTACTTGTGCCTCTTTTGAAAGCATGTATATGTATAAGTATTCTTGTGGGATGTTGACTCAGCACCTATGAGATTGGAGGCGTCAAGCCTATCTCCAAGGGTCCTCTTCCTTTCTCTTGAACTATGTGCCTGCATAGGTATATACATATATATGGTAACCCTCACCGAAATGGGAGGCCCGTAAGGTGCGGTTACAAGACATTGAGATCTGAGGCTCATCCCGTTAGTTAAGGCATGACCCATTAGAAAGATCTGAGGCTCATCCCGTTATTTAAGGCATGACTCGTTAGAAATATTGTGAAAATCCTATCCGAAATGGGAGGCCTGTAAAAAGGTTACTTCCCCAAAATGGGAGGCCCGTACGGAGAATATTGTTTACCTTTGGAAAGTAGACCACTTCTTTTCCGATGTGGGGATAACATCAGGATTCTAAGTAATAGCTTGCTTGGTTTTATTTGTTGGTTGGGGTCTTATCCCCACTATATATGAGCATTATTACATTTCATGCATCATGGATTACATGACATATTAATATACTACTATTCCTTGCTATGTATTTCTTTCTATATTATGTGCCCTTGTCATCTAACATTGAATGCAGGTTTGATTAGTCATATGCATTGCATGCCCGCATACTTAGTACATACAAACACACTAACGCATACTTTTTGCCTACATGATCTAACCATGTAGGGACTAGAGACTACATTCATCCACCGTCTGATGGATAGTCGAATTTGAGAAAGTTGTTATGGTGAGTCCTATCTTCCAAGGAAAAGCCACCATTCATCTACCTTATTATGCTTCTGCTTATGTTATTTACTTTGAGGGTGAGCCCGGACATATCTTGGCTTCCCGTCTTATTCCATGATTAAAGACATTATTGGACCTAATGTAAACTCTTATACGGTTATTTGCTATGTTTTGCGATTTGGAGATTATGATTATGGCTACCTATTGGATATGGTTATTATGGATTAATTATGAATATTATGATATGGATTTAAGCTATGATGTGGAAGATCCTAAGTCTCGTTTTCCCCCCATAGAGCGAGTCACACTTACCCGCCCTTTAGTCTTTATGTGCTACGTGTTATGTGAATCAATGTTACTCCCTATCCCTATTTCATGCCCATAGCGTGAGTCCTACTTTCCCGTTCCCTAGAACTATGTGTTTGCTATCTTTAATACACTTCCAAATTGATGATGTGAATATGGATACTTTGAGGCTTTTTTGGGGACTCTCGGGTTCTCATTTGCCATGTCACTCCTAGACCCTAGGTATGGGTCGTGATATCTTCCTACACCTATAGCAAGCATCGAAATCCTTTAAGCACCTACCTAGGTGATTCTTCTCGCATCTGTCATACTTAGATTGTTATGGTTTGCATTCACCCTTTTTCTTCATATAAGGAAATCTATCATTAACCACCCTTAGATTTGAACCTTGGCCTGGATGGGAGCAACCATTTCCCCCACCTCCTCTAGAGTTTGAGAATCCATCCTCAAATCTATCCCTCTTAGAATCCCTCATCCTCCTCTCCTTGATCTTTTCTCCTTTAATCTGTTGGGAATATGTCACAAGTCTAGAAATGTCCATCTCCCAAATAAGTGTAGTCGTGTGACATTCTCTAACAACCTAGTTAGAGATTCCTAAGATAAAGTTATGCATTCTTGCATGGGGTCAACCATTAGTGTTGGTGCATACTTAGAGATCTTAGTAAAATTAAGGGCATATTTCCTCACACTCATTCCACCCTATTTGAGGTTGATAAATTCTGTCAATTTGGCCTCTCTGAGTCAAGAGGAAAGAAACGGTTCAGAAAAGCAAACTTGAATTCTTCCAAAGCAACTCTATCATCTCCGGCCCTCTTAGTCAACCATTGAGTACCACACCTGGGCCATTCCCTTTAATGGATAAGTATCTAACTCAGCCTTCTCTTCTGAAGACACCCCCATGATAGTTAAAATTTTGTAGATCTCATCGTTGAACTCTTGGCCATCCTTATCAGCTTTGGAACCACAAAATTCTGAAGGGTTCATCTGGGCAAGGTCTTTCACCCCAGCAACTGGGGTGGGTACATGGGGAGGGGGGACCACCTGCCTAGCTTGGTAAGTCACAACTTGAGCAAAAATTGCAAAAGTGGTCCAAAAATCATCTTGAGTAACTGGCTCACCCCTAGGCTCTTAAGGAGCTTGGTCCCATTAACAGGGGCAATTCTCGGTTGAGGAGCTCATTTTTTAGGCATCATTTGTAAGGGCATCAAGGAACATTTGCTAGATTTAGGAAACTTCAAAACATTTCCTACGTCACGACATGAATAATGAAGAAGTGAGGCATTTTGTAAAATGCCTCATAATACTCATAGGTGTGGTGCACTTCACTTCCATGAATAAGACTTTACATGACACAGCATGTTGGACTCCGAGGATCATTCTAAAACCATAGGGCTCTAATACCAAGCTTGTCGTGACCTAAGCCTAGGACCTAGGTGTAATATGGCAAATGGGAAAATGAAAGTCCCCAAACAAGACTTATAACATACTTAAGCACATCATTGGTTAGAAAGCGCGGAATAAACATCAACAATCAAGACTTAGGGGTAGGGAAAGTAGGATGCACTCTATGAGGGTAAGGGGATTGAATTGCCATCACACAACTTCAACAAGTAAGTCTAAGGTAAGGGAGCATGGGACACACTCTAGGGGAAGTAGGGACTTAGGACTTTCATTATCTTTCCATACATTGGACATAACAACTAGAATGGGGTAAGGACTTGGGGATAACCTCCATAGATACATAGCATAGCATGATTTGTACATTTTATAGTGTCCAACAATACCTCTAATCATAATGGAACAGGGACCAAGACATGTCTCGAGCTCACCCTCAATATAAAGCATCATAATAGTCATAACATTGTATGGGTAGATAGAAGGTGGGTATTGTCCTTGAAATAAAGGTGTAACACCTCCTAATGCAACTCAAAAACCTTATAATATATTTCTTGAATATTTCAAAATTCATGCGTCATTACATAAATCCTACTTTGCATTTCTTTTCATTAGGAAATATTGTGTAGGAAAAGAATCACCTTCGATTTTTAGGTCACACATATCAAAAAATAAGTTTTCAATGAAATTACACAAAATAGTAGGGTCCGCAACAAAGGTCCGCACACCCTTACTCCCCTGCTATTCAATATTTTTAGAACTTCATTTTATGTCATGAGAGTCAGTCGGGACTTATCCCAACACCTTATACGTAAACCCTAAAACATTCGCTTATTTTTAGACCTAAATCTCTCTCTAAACACTCTCAAATCCTCCCAAACTTCTCTTTAAAAATTCTCCATCAAGTTTTCTCAAATTTCCTAGGGATCAAGTGAAGACAAAGATTCCAAAATGGTTTCTCAAAGTTCGTCAAGTTTTCTTCCTCTTCAAGTTTCAAGATTTAAAAGGTATGTGGGTTTCTTCATCCGTGGGTTCTTCCACTCATAGAGTCCAAAAATCTATTTTTCTAAATTCTCAAGTTTCAATGATTAATTCCCTATGGGCACACTTTATTACTTCTATTAAACATTAATTATGTTGAGATTATTGATCTATTGCATCAAATTGCATGAATTGATTTCCAGGGTTTTCTATCATGAATTTATTTTATAAAATCCGAAGCTATGAAGGTTATGTACCATGAGTTATTATTAAATTGATGATTTTATGAGACAAATTGCATGATTCAATGTCTAAAATTCAAAGATGATATGTATGATTGTGGTGGGTTGTTTTAAGAATGATTTTGAGTTACATGATTTAAAGTTGCATGTATGAATCGACCCAATTATCATATCGAGTTTTGTAATGATGTTTGATTTCCAATGATGAAGGTTCAATTACTAAAATTTATGAAAGTTATGATGTTTGAATCCCTTTTATGAATGTTAATGATGGTGAAAAGAAAATTCTCACCAATAGATAGATCCCATGTGATAAGGACCATTCTCAGATGTTGGAACTCAATGTTTAGATGAGCTACTCTTATATATGATGATAATGTTAGGTTTTTAAACTTATGAATGATTATAACTATGCATATGTTTTCAAATGTATTCTGTGGGAATGACTTAGCACCGAATGGGGCATCGAGGTAGGATTCAATAAGGGAATAGTAGTTGCAACCCTTTGTCTCATTAACTATGTGCCACCATAAAAGCCCTTGTAGGCTAATCAAGTGTTTGAAGGCATCGCAGGCCATAACCCAAATGTCTTAATGTGGATCATAATCTCTCAAATTATGCAAATATAATGAGAAATATACATAACAATGCATCCAATCATGTATCAAATGTACGCATACCGATGCAACAAATCATATGTAACATATGTGCATATCTATGCAACCCAATCAGAAATAAGATATGTGCATACCAATACACCTAGTGTAGTGTAAGGTATGTGCATAACAATGCAACTAAGCAACTAAGAGATACATGGATACTAATGCATCTAGTCAATATAAGAAATGTGAATATCAATGCAGGCGATCAAGTAAGAGATATGTGCATATCAATGCATTTACTCAAGATAGGATATGTACAATAATTATCACATCAAACGGGCTATACCATGTATATCGAACATTACCAATAGGCCATCATTATCTCATATCAACACTAGCTCACTAATAACCAAGACGTCAATGAAATAGGCTCCGCAAAAACCCCAAATAGACTCATAACTCTCAAATTTATCGCATTTCTCATCAATTAGTCACACTATTATTAAAAAGTTATCTTAAGTCTCATATTATTATAATGATGCCCAAATTATCTCAAATCTCATGATTCTATCTCCATTCATTAATAGGATCGTCATTTACTCAATTTTTGGCATAACTAATATTATATTCACATCCATTACAATCATATCAAGTCATAGTCTCACTATTCAATCTACATCTCTTAATTATCACACAAGCATGCTCAATAGCTCAAATCCAGTCCCCAAAAAGTTTGCCTAACCTACGTAGATGTCGAAACTGCACTCGAACAAGCTTTCAATCAACTTAAGCCTCCAAATGATCCTCAGATCGATCAACAACTATCAAAAATAGATATTATATATCAAGAGGTGCATTTTTATATCCATATTGGCGTGAATTGGGCTTGGGGTCAAAATGGTCAAAATTAGGGCTAAAATTCAAAGTTTTCAAATCTGAAAATTGGCTTTAAACACAAGTTCTCTATTGAAAAATGGAGCCTGTAGGTGAAAATCCCACCAAAAACGAATTAAAATTGACAGAGAAATTAGCATTTAAAGTTTGAGAATCATAGTCTAAAAACCCCCAATTTTGGGTGTTAAATTTCATGAATTTAAAAACGAAATCAAGATAAAACTCATGGAAAATGATTAGCTTATTATTAGAAATACTTATCCAACAAAAGTTTTCGAAAATATTTCTTCAAAATTGCCTCAAAGAGCTTGAAAGTTCGAAAATGGATCAAAAATTGTGTTTTACAAGTTTAAAACTATCCGAGTAACAAATACTCTTTGCAATTGCAGAGCCCATCCCACGAACACGGAGTATAAGCTGACCCATACCCCGTGAATGTGGGACATTGTCCGCGAACATGGAGCACAACCGTGTCAAGTCCTCGCTGAACCCGAAGAAGGAAAACACCTACACCAGATATCAACAAAAACCACCAATGTCAAGTCTAATTCCCTGCTCGGAATGGACCCTCAAAACTCATCCGAACTTAAATTACAAAGACCAAATATGTATTCGTACTAGAAATAGTGATTCGAACTCAAAAGAATAATCAGAATTAGATTCTGAGGTCTCCACGAACATTTACTAATGTAAGTCAAATGAACAAGCTTAGAACCCAATACCAAACCTGCCCTGGCAATTCCAAAAAATATTACAAGACCAATTGTAGCATTAGTTTTACCATCCCAAACTACTAGAACAGTCGAAATTTCTATCCGAACTTCCAAACTTTGAATGATAATCAGAGTCAACAATTAATTTCGAAGATGATTAACATCACAACTTTGGGCCTAAAAATCTCATTTTAACTCCAAGTTCAGTTATGCAACTTCCTATAGTTTAGTTTGTACGGTCCAGAGCTAATGAAATCAATGGATCTCTTATCTAGCACTCAAAATTCAAAATGGTACAAAAACTCACTTTTTTTACAACTTAAGTTTCCAAAAAGACTAAAACTCATATTTTCAACTTTTAAGACTCAAGATTTCAGTTCCAACTATTCAAATAGTTCAAAATAGTCCCAAAGAAACTTATGAAAGGGTATGATCGTAATTTTCACAGATAAGGCAAAAAATGACCAAACAAGTCATTACAACTCGTTATGATGGTGGATTTCAATATACTAGAGGTGGTCGTTTTCAACAAGGCCATAAATTCCAAGGTCTAGGGTCCTCGAATGCTGAAGGCCAAACTTTTGATAATGATAGGGTGCCCAACTCTAGAGCTCAAGGTGGAAATGGTGGGATGACTCTTCCAAGGTACCCAAAATATGGAAGGAATCATAGTGGTGCATGTTTAAGGAACACGGGTTCTTGCTTCGAGTGTGGTAAGATGGGCCACAAGATTATGGATTATGCAAAAATAGGTAGAGATGGTCGTCCTCAAGGACAAGGTGTTCATGGTGACCAAAGGGCGTAAGGCTGCTAACAAGGAGGTGCTTCACATCGTGACCAATTTTATGCTCTTCAAGGAAGGAAACGGGTGAATGAAACACCTGATGTTATTACCAGTATGTTAAAGATCTACAATTTTGATGTATATGCTTTATTGAATCAAGGTGCCACTCTCTCTTTCATTATTGCTTTTGTTGCTAATAGACTTCATGCGTGTCCTGAGTCGTTATGTGAACCCTTTAAAGTGTCTACCCTCATAGGTAAGTCTGTTGTTTCTAAAGAGTCTATAGGAGTTGTCCCATGTCCATATTTCATGAAGTCTTACCTTGTGATTTTTCTGAACTTGACATGGTAGATTTTAACATTATTCATTGGATGAATTGGTTACATGTATATCATGCTTCTATTGATTGTATGACCCAAAAAGTTAAGTTCCAATTTCCTAATGAACCCATCCTTGAGTGGGAAAGTCATGACTCAGTGGTAAAGGATAGGTGCATCTCTTATCTTAAGGCTCAGAAATTGATTTCTAAGGGTTGAATTTATCATCTTGTAAGAGTTAGGGATGTTGAGTCTAAAGTCTCTCCTATTGAATCAGTTCTAGTGGTTGATGCATTTCTTGCTATTTTATCAATGAGCTTCTAGGTGTCCCTCCCAAAAGAGAGATAGATTTTTGCATAGACCTCCTCCTGGATACTCAATACATTTTCATTCCTCTCTGCCTGATGGCCTCAAAAAATTGAAGGAGTTGAGGGACCGATCGAAAGGTTTATTGGAGAAGGGTATCATTAGGCCAAATAATTCATCTTTGGGTGCACCAATGTTATTTATAGAGAAGAATGATGGCTCACTTAGAATGTGTATTGACTACCAAAAACTCAATAAGGTCACCATGAAGAACAAGTATCCCCTACAAAGGATAGATGACCTATTTGATCAACTACAAGGGGTTAGTTACTTCTCAAAGATTGACCTTCGATCTGGGTATCATCAATTGAGGGTGAGGGAGTGTGATATTTCCAAAACAACCTTCTGAACTAGATATCGGCACTTTGAATTCGTAGTGATGTCCATAGGCCTAAAAAATGCTTTGATAATATTTATGGATCTCATGAATAAGGTCTTTAAGCCCTACCTTGACATTTTTGTGGTGGTATTTATTGACGATATTTTGATTTATTCTAGGAGTGAAAAAGAGCATGTGAAGCATTTGAGGATAGTGTTGAAAATATTGAGGGGCTAAAGGTTATTTTCCAAGTTTGACAAATTTGTATTTTGATTGAAGGAAGTTGCATTCTTTGGACATATGGTGTCGCGTGAAAGAATTAAAGTGGATTCGAAAAATATGGAGGCTGTAAGAAATTGGCATAGGCCTTTAACCCCAATAGATATTAGGAGTTGCTTGGGCTTGACGGGGTACTATTGGAAGTTTGTGGAGGATTTCTCTTCAATTGCTTCTCCCTTGACAAAATTGACTCAAGAGAAGGATAAATTTGTTTGGAACAATGAGAGTGAGATAAGTATTCATATTTTGAAAGACAAGCTTACATTCGCTCCTATATTTTCTATACGAAAAGGTTGGAAGGGTTTATGGTTTATTGTGATACTTCAAGAATGGGTTTTGGGCGTGTATTGATGAAAAGTGTTAAGGTTATTGCCTATGCTTCTAGGAAACTAAAGGTGCATGAGCGTAATTACCCTACTCGTGATCTATAGTTAGTGGTTATGGTTTTGCTTTAAAGATATGGCTTCACTATTTATATGGGGTTCATGTAGATGTGTTCACCGACCATAAGCGTCTCCAATATATGTTCACCCAAAGAGATCTAAATTTAAGGCAATGAGGTGGTTAGAACTCCTTAAAGATAATGACATGAGTATGGATTATCATCTGGGCAAAGCCAATGTCATGGTCGATGCTATAACTAGAGTGTCCATGGATAGTATGGATCATATTGATGATGGCAAAAAGGGATTGGCAAAAGAGGTTCACCAGTCGGATAGATTAGGAGTTAGGTTGGATGAAGCCGAGAATGAAGGTGTGGTGGTTGTAGATGGTTCTAAGTATTCCTTCATGGAAGTAGTCAAATCCGAACACGACTTTGACCCCACTTTTGTGGGATTAAACTCATTGGTGAAGGATGGCAAGGTGGAGGTTTTCTCCCAAGGGGAAGATGTTGTTCTTAGGTACTAAGGTAGGTTATGTATACCTAATGTGGATGTGTTAAGAGACTGGATCTTGAAAGAGGCCCATAACTCATCTTATTCAATTCACCCCGATTCTACCAAGATGTATTAAGATTTGAGGGAAGTGTATTGGTAGGGTGGTATTAAAAGAGACACTACCAAGTTTATATCCGATCGCTATAATTGCCAATAAGTGAAAGCTAAACATCAAAGGTCGGATGGTCTAGCACAAGCTATTGAGATTCCTTTTTGGAAGTGGGAAGAAATCATCATGGATTTTGTGATTGGTTTACCAAAGAGTAGAAAGCACTTTGATGTTGGGTTATTGTTGATAGAATGACAAAATCGGCTCACTTCCTACTGGTTAAGACGACTTATGGTGCCAAAGATTATGCCACGTTATATATTCATGAGTTGGTTAGATTGCATGGAGTCCCATTAGCTATTATTTTTTATATGGTGCTCAATTCACTTCGCACTTTTGGAGATCCTTCTAAAGAGGCCTTGGTACTAAAGTTAAGCTTTGCATGACCTTTCACCTACAAATGGATGGTCAAGCTAAAAGAACCATTCAAACTCTTGAGGATATGCTTTGGGCTTGTGTCTTAGAGTTTAAAGGTAGTTGGTATGAGCATCTTTCACTTATTGAGTTTAATTATAACAATAGTTGTCACTCTAGCATCGAAATGGCTCCCTTTTTGAAGCTCTATATGGTAGACATTTTCGGTCCCCGGTTAGGGTTTTTGAAGTGGGGGAGATGGATTTTTTAGGTCTCGATTTGGTTATGGAAGCTTTGGAAAAGGTAAGATTGATAACGGAAAGGTTGAAGATGGCTCAAGGTCGGCAAAAGTCTTATGCCAACACTAGAAGAATAGACCTTGAATTTAAAATTGACGATTGGGTGTACTTGAAGGTTTCACTAATGAATAGTGTAGTCCATTTTGGCAAGAAAGGGAACCCTAGGTATGTAGTGCCTTACCAAATCTTGAGGCATGTTTGTAAAGTTGCGTATGAATTAGAATTTCCCATGGGGATGAGCATGGTTCTTCCAGTCTTCCATGTCTCTATGTTAAGGAAATATGGCAGAGACCCTAATTCCATTGTTCCCTCAGAGATGGTTAATGGTAAAGATAATTTGACTTATGAGGATGTTCCGCTAGAAATCTTAGATAGGTAAGTGAAGAGATTGAGAAATAAAGATATAACATCCATTAAAGCCTTTTGTGGAAACCAACAAGTGAGAGTTCTATTGGAAAGCCGGAATGGACATGAAAAAGTGATACCCCATCTCTTCCATTCTAATCAAGCTTGACATACTAAGATTTTCCTACTTGAGAACCCCTTTCCTTTTATGTAATTTTCATGTCATCTATACATGATTATGTGATTTTGAGGTTGCATTGTAAATTTTATTTGATGTATGGTTTGAAAATATTCAAGATGTACATGTTGTATTTTTGCATATGATGCATGTGTTCTATTCCTTAGAGCTTACCTTTAGCACATTCGAGGACAAATGTTCCTAAGGGGGAAATGTTGTATGGGCCATATGTTGTTCTACAGGCCGTAGGTTGTGCTCGTGGAATGGAGGGTAGACTAAGTGAAAAGATTATTTTCTGGAGTTTAGAGTACGAGGTACTAGTAAGACTCGTACATTAATTGTTGGGTCGTAAGTTGTGTCGTAGTTTGAGATTTAGAGAGTTTCTGAGGGTACAAAATGTTACCAAACAAGACCCCTTTTTACGATCTGTAATTGGGGTCTCTTGGTCCTGTCTGGCAGTATTTAAGAAGGGTAAGTTTTGTCATTTCCTAATTTCCTAAGTCTATGCTACATCATTTAAACCCCCCAAATGACCCCTTTTCATCCCTATACAACCCTTGTTTACTACATTCTTCTTCGTTAAAAAATATTTTGAATTCCCAAACTCCTCCAAAAGACTCCCAATTTTCTCAAGACTTTCAAGAGAAGAGTCCAAGCTAGGGTTTTAGTTTCCTCACTTTCGAATCAAATTTTCTTTCAATAAATCACACCAAGGTATGTGGATTTTGATTTGTGGAGAGCTTTCCTGTATAAAGCTCAACCACTCCTTTTCCTCATCTATTTACAAGTCATGGAAACTTATGAAAATTTTATGAACTCTTTTATATGATAATATTATGAAGTATTTTATGATGTTTTATCCTTGTATACTGTTATGCAATGCAATACAATGTGAAATCTATGATTTATATAAGGGTTTCATGATACCCTAACCAAGTCTTCTTATGCCTTTGATGGATTATTTTGAATAATGCCTAAGTGATTCTATTTTACTCCTTTCATGTCATTTACTCTTGAATTGCATGGTTTTAAAATTATGTACACGTACCCACCATGATTTGATTAAAGATATATGCCAAGTTTCTTATGTAATGAATACCTTATGGCAAGAAATGTAAGCCACGCAAGTCGAGAGTAATAAGAGGGCCAACAAGTATGCTATGAGCTTATGAGCATGCTATGAATATTAAGAATGATGTATGTCCCTATCCTTGATGTTATAAGCTATGTCTTAATAAGCTACTTCGAGAAGTAAATTATGATATTTTGAGACTATAATTAATATAACCATGATTATGATTCAAGTATCCTAAGGGATTGGGACCTAGCACCGAGAGGGCCTTGGTAGTCTCCCACTATACCTAAACTATGTGCCACCAAAGGTTCATGCTATTAATTCCCTGTATGGGCTTGTACCTATCAAGAAGACAATGCCGTAATGTTAAAATAATTGATGACACCTATCGAAAAGACTATGCCATAAGGTAAGGGGTATAAGGAGACACTTTTCGAAAAGGCCCTGTCGTAAGGTGAGTGTTTGGCTTAACTTGGCAAAGTAGACACTCCTTGTCCGATGTGAAGTGAACATCGGAATTCCACATAGTAATCACTTGGTCTTACATGTCGGTTGTGGTCCTCTCGCACCTATGTATGATATATCTTATGACTTGATGATTCCACATGTACATTTTGACTAAGCATCTATCATTCATAATGTATTGAGCTTGTATCTATTGTTTATTATTATGAATATCATTTTATTATAGATTATGTTCTTTGTTACATTTGCACCCCACATTCTTTGTATATTCCAAGTACTAACACATAATATTTCCTACATGATCTAACCATATAGAGATCGGAGCTCTTATTAATCCCCCCACTTGGCTAAGTAGTTTGATTGAAATTTTTCTATTGGTGAGTCCTCCCCATTCAAGGACAATATCCACTTATTTTCATGTTTATTTAAGAATTACCTATTTATAGATATTTATCTTTTGAGGGTGAGCCAGGGAGATGTCCTGGCCTCCGTTCCATTCATATTAGAGATGTTGTTGGATATGGATTTATATGTTATGAGCTCGACTCCTATGTTGTCTATGTATTATTGAAGACTTCCCTTAGTCCCTTATTCCTTTCTATGTGTTGGTGCTTGTTGAAATACTGAGATGGAAGTCTCAAGTACCCCTATAGAGTGAGTCATATTTATTCACCCCTTAGATATTATTTGCTATGTGTCAATGCTAATCCTCTTCCCCATAACATCCCCATAGCTTGAGTCCAAAGTCCCATTTCCCTTTAGAAGTATGTGTTGTTGATCAATTATGCTTCCGCAACCAGCGATGTGCCATGTATGCTTAAGAGGCTGGTCTGGGGTCCCTTTGAGTTCCCCATTCACCGTGTTATGCCTAGGCTCTAGGCTTGGGTCGTGACACTATGATCCTGTCCTAACCAAGCTATTCAGTTGTTTCAGTGAGACTAATAGGGCAAGTTCTGGCTTACAGATGCATTAGTCAAATTAAGAAAGTTTAGCTCACACACATATGACACTAATATTATGCTATTTAGTACTAATAAACACATCATAACTAGATTTTGATTAACAAATCACTATATACATTATTATAACGATCCCAACAAATCAGTTATCACAACTGAGGTGCAATCACATAATCATTTTAAAAAATTCAATAAGGGCAATTTTTATACTTTCATGGGCTATTACAAACTCCTATAAACAACCTAAATAAGCTAGTTTTACTTGATAGTATGCTTGAGAGAAGAACAACATGGAAACAAAAACTTTAAGTAGTCAAGATGCCCCACCTCCCAATAAAACTTATGCAATGTCCCTAACACATGTCAATTCCAAAACATAAAGCAAGGGAAATGATCATACTTCCGACATCCTAGGCATCAATAACAAGTTACCTGGATACTCAAACTTCATCAAGTATCCACCTAGGCTGCCTCCCATGTAGCATCTTATTTAATGTTACGGCATGATCCAAGTTGCGCTACTTCTCCATCTATGGGTTAAGAACAGTTGGCCTATTTGTTGCTCTAGTTGTTTGATGCCCATTTATGACACATTTCCTCTCATATCTTCGATACCAACTTCAATAGATTAAGCCTTTTGGAGAATCCTAGTCAGCATCTTTTCCATCTTGAGCTTTTTGACCTAATAATTACCGAAAATCTATTTTTGGGATATGCACATAGACATCGCCTTAATCATTCTTGTAGTTATCCCAACGCTACCAATTGCCTTGATCGTGGTTGTTTTGCTCTAGCATAGTATCCCTCTCTTTGGTAGTTCTGACCTTGGTTCTCTGAGTTGTATGACTAGAAGGTATCTTGATTATTCATATATTTCACCTCTTCATTGGGATCAAAGGGTGGGTCATCAAAGGGATTTATGCCATCCACAGTCTTTACCTTTTCCAACCCTCCAGCCAGTAACGGTTTTGTCAGCAGGTCCATCTTAGTCTTGATGTGGTCCATGTTTGATCTATATTTTCTTCTCTCCTCATCTGCTTAATGGACATCTTTAATGGGAACCCAGCACCATCTACATCTAACATACCATACCTAATTGTTCTTTGACACTTGGTCCAGTATTACAATGGCTTCTTGAAAAGTCCAGGCTATAAAATCTGCATGTTTCATTTTTGATTGGCTTGGTAACAAAGTTGCAAGAGTTGATCCAATACTCATCTACCGGATTATGATTTGGACATTGCTTAAAGTTCTATTTAAACCAACCCATATCTCATGTAGTGCCTCAGATGGTAGCTGCTTGTGGGAATTGATCTTATCCTTGATCTGCAGCTTTTTTGATGGAGGGAAATATCTCTCCAAGAATGATTCTCTCAATTCCCTCTAGTTAGTGATGGAATCATGTGGCAACTCATTCAACCACTTCATCACCTCCCTAGAAAGAACTAAAAGTAACAACCTTAAGGAGATGGTAGTCTGGCTAACCTGAGGAATTTCAGAGGATCAACATATTGCAATGAAATTCATCAACTAATGGTTTGCGTCATCCCACGTTGCTCCATCAAATAGTCCTTTCAAGGTTATCATCTACAACATGGTTCTGGTGATAGTTAACTTCACGCCTAAGGATAGTAGTGGAAAAACTATGTCTCTAGTTACCCCGTACTATCAGTATCAGAATCCTCACCTTCTACGGCAAGGTTCAATTATTGTTGGCCTCAGCCTTTCAATGCTTACTGATGATAGGGAGAGAGTAACCTATTATCATCATCGTCCAGTTCCTGTTACTTGCCAGCATTGTCTCTGACTTGGTTCTCAGCCAGCTCTCTCTCTCAGTCTTTTTGCTTCGTGTTCTAGTGCGTTCATCTTTTAGATTGAATTTTGTAGCTCAAGATCATAGGGAATGAGTGATTCACCCTTGCTTTAGGTATTTGGCATGCAAGAAATGTACCCTACACAAAAAACAAAAGTGAATTAGGAAATGGAACTACTAATAGAAACAATAGCTAATAGAACTCTTTCAAAACTGTATTCATTGGTGACTACACCATTTCTTAATAACATTCAAGCATAATTCTTTAAAGAATATAGATGATCATTAGAAATATATTTACCTAACTAAGAGTTGGGGTCGATCCCATGGGAAATAGGTTGAAGCAACTCTCATAGCGATCACATTTAAGTCGTAGTTTCTACTTCTCAGAAATAAAGGTGAGTAAAGTAAAATTGGGTGTTTAGTTCCTAAACTAATAACACTTAACAATGTAACAACAAGTAAACAAGAATTAGGCTGCAGATAATATAAGACTCAGGCTAGGATTATGTTCCCCATGACTTATAACTTAGTAGACAAATCGTATTCATGATAACGTTTAGTGTATTGCATGAAAGCTCTCGCAAGTTAGGTAACATCTAGTTCACTTCTAAGTCCTTCCTAGACGTATTTCATACATATCCTCTCGGTATCAGAATGTTTTCTTTACTAACCCCCCCTCTGAATCTCAGAGTACTATCTCCTCCTAGGCTTAAGTAACTTAAAAGAAGTCTTATTCCTATGAATTCTGTTGTGATAATCTTTTCCTAATCACTACCTCCTTCCTAAAAAACCAATAAATACCAGCAGGTTCTTAATGCGTCTACTCATCAAGAAAGACATTTTGATAAAGAAAATCACATTAAATGCAAAATAATTCATGAAAATCACTCCTAGGTTTGCCTAAATTTGTTATGTCGTCATGGTTCTCACAACCCTAGTTGTGGGCTTAGCTATTTATGATTATAAGTAAGGTAACAAGAATTGATGAATAATTCGCATAAATTTCACTTGTAAATAAGAGATAATCAAGAGCCAAATCAAACTTTAAATTTAAAAGTGAAGTCTGGATTACTTCTTGAAAATAAGAACTAAGTTCCACAAAGTGTTGTATGTTCTTTTTCCAATCTTCCCAGGCATGTGTTAGGAAAGAAACTACAGAAAACTACTCAATATAATTTTTAAGGAGACTTAAAAATGCATTAGAAGTTGTAATCCTAAAATAGAACAAAGTGGTGTATTTATAGAACTTTACTCACCATGAGTTTTGGTCAATTTCATAACCCTTGGTGGTATTTTATGGTGTTTTCCTTGAGGTCTTCAACATCCAACAAGATTCACCTTCGACGAGCACTTTCACAAATCGTGGTGAGCACCACAACCCATTGAAGGGCATATAGTGGATTCCCTTGGCCTTTTGTGACTCGCCTTATACTCCATGCCTATTCAATAATACAACTACAATTGGAAAAAGCCTATCTAGTGCACACGAGTCATGATGTATCTCATGGTGAATTGCCTTTTCTCCTTAGTGGTTGCCTTCCCCTGAACAACCAGAGGCTGCCCCACCATGGGTAGTTGTCTGCACCACGGCACATGGTGAGGATCATTATGTGTATTCTTGCATAAATCTTGATGCCATAACATTGACACCTAATGCAATGCTCTTCATGCCATATTGAAGTTCATTCTTCGCTTTGTCGTTTCACGTTGTCAGCAAAACCCCACATAATCAAGCCAATAGAGCTCACTTTATACACCACCTTATCTTCCTGTAAACTTAAAGAAGAACATATATCAAACTAACAATGTCCGCATAAGAATTTACAATAACTATATATTTTGGGCGTAAATTATATCGTCTTGCGGAGACACATCATGAAGCCCATAATTCTCGATGCTCAATTCATTCAGGATTTGATGTTCTGTCAAAATATACCACTTTTGATGCTTAAAACTTTAAATTTCGTCTGTTCTCAAAGCGATGTTCGTGGATTTTATGTGTTTTTATGTTTGATTTGTAGGATTCCAGGGTTGGCATTGATTTTGGGAAGATTGTGTAGAAGTAGATATTTCTGATGATGTACGAGACCTTTTACTGGCCGTAGAGCATTCTATGGGCCATGAAGGAGGTCTCTTGGATAATTCCACTAAAGGGCTGATTTCTGAAGTTTGTTCTATGAACATGCAGATGAGCCGTGAACTATTTTATGAATCGTAGATCGTGTTTTTTGCCCTGAGGATCAGAGAAGGAGAATTTTCTGAAGTTTCATTAGGCGAAACCCCCTACGGGCCATATAATACTTTACAATCTATTGAGGGGTGTCGTAGATCACAAGTCCAGATTTGCTGCATCAATGTATGAGAGCTCGATTATGGGTCGTGGAACACAATATGGCCCGTAAAGTAGTTTGTGAAGCGTGTCGACCCAGTTATCCTATTTTGTTTAGGACTTGTATTTTAAATATTATAAATAGGCTTTTAGGTTATTTTTCTTAGAGGAGAGCAGAGAGTTCGACCAGTTGATAGAAAAATAGCGAGGTAGAGTAGAAAAAACATTGGAGAGCTTTGAGAAACACTTGTACTTGGATTTGATCTTATAATCTTGTGATTCTCATTAAAGCTTGGATTTACTTATGCTTAATTCAATTGTGTAAATTCTCTATTATGTTATTCAAATTCATAGGTCTTGCATGTACACAAATCATGAGTAGCTAAATCCACAACTAGGGTTGTGGGAACCATGAAGAACTAACAAAGTAAAACTGGATAATTCATTATTCTTGAAAAGTGTGCATGCATGTATTAATTAACTCTCTTCATTTTACATGTTTTCTGATGGTGGACAACATTAGAACCCATCTAGTGTTACTGATTGGAACAAGGTAGTAATGAATAAGAAAATAGATTAATTAACAGGATTCAATTGATGTGTTCTCGTCTAATCAACCGAATTAGGCCAAGGGGAGATTATACTGGGACTAATAGGTAAGGGTTAGTAATTCACACTTAGTCATATAGTGAAATTCTCTTCTCGCCTGGGCCAAAGGGTTTGGTGAACTTAACTGACCGTCCTACATGCTACACACTAGAAACGAATTAGATATTCAGTGATACTAAGTTAGGGAATTATGGAGAACACAATACCTTAGTTTCTCTCTGTATTGGTTAAACTCTTGTGTTAGTTAGGTTTACTTTTCCACTTGTTATTATAAAACCCCCCTTTTTTGGGGAGATAAGTTGGTTAATCACCCAAATTGCAGAAATTGAATTCTCTTCAGTCTATGGTATTCCCCTAGGTTCTATCTAAACCTTGGTTAAGTTCTATTTCTTGACAATGACCATTTTATCCCAAAAGGAAGGTGTAACTTGGGTGACATCAATATTTTGGCACCCTTGCCTAGGAATACAAATAGACACAGTTGTTTCAAAGTGATTTGGGTATTAACCCTTATTTCCTATTTTTATGTTTTTTGTTGTTTTTGTTTCTTTTCAAGGTGTAAGTGTAGTGTATGTCCAACATGCAAAGTCGAGGCAGACCCTTGACTCTGTTTGTCCCAGAGGTCTAGAGAACATTGAGAAGAATGGCCCAAGTTAACACCAACAATGCGTGTAATGCAGCTTTGAACAGGAATGAGTATGAAAATGATGACAATGAGTACCCACCTCCTCTTAAGGATATTGCTCCACAGCCACAAGATGTTAATGTCAACACTTATCAGTGGAATTAATACAAGTTGAATCCTATGATTATAGAGGTAACTGGAGCCATTGTGTTGCCACCCTGCTGGTTGACACAAAGTTCATGGTTTCAAGTGGGTTGCTTCTAATGCTGCAGAATTTTGGGCTGTTTGCGGGCTTATGAATAGAGGATCCTCATAGCCATCCACACAACGTTGCATATGTCTGCAAAAATGTAATGGGAAAGCAAAATCTATCTATGGATTTTATGGGACGTAATTTCATCCTATTGTCTCTTACAGGCACTGCCGCACTATGTATACCTGAGCTCCCATAGAGTTCGATCACCAGTTGGGCTGAACTGCAAATGACCTTTTTGTAGAGTTACTTCCCGAGGTCGAAGAAGCTTAAGTTGAAAGATCAGATCAACATCTTCGAGCAACTTCTTGGTGAATTGATCAATACTATATGGGAGCGTTTACTAAGTGCTTGAGGAGTGTCCCTGACCAAAAGATTTTTTATGATGCCTTGGTGGAGGTCTTCTACCGTGCCCTTGATGAAAACAATCAAGCTTGTGTTGATACCATTATGGGGGTATGTTCTTGGATTAGCCATTTGAAATGATTGCAGAAAGAATGGAGAGAGTGGTCAAGACCAATCGTGCATAGGGGCAAAGAGAAAGAGCATTTACCAAATGTTCATGCATTGTTAGTATTAGTTCGGAGCAAGCTATGATAAATGAAGAGATTATGCAAGAGCTTTCCCAAATCTGTACAGGCATGGAGGTGATGATGAAGCAGAATCAGGAGAGAATTAATGTAGTTTTTCATCAGCCTCTACGTGCACCCACGTATGATGATCCTTACTATGATAAGGACACTTGTTTTATTGCTAATTAGGCGAGGGGTTTCCGGACCAACGCCCAAGGGTCCAATCCAGACTATTTGCGCTAGGTCAAGAAAACCAAGGCCAGAGCTTATACAGAGATAGAACTTTCAGTGACAACCGCGAAGGATACTATGATCGGAATTGGGGCCAAGACAGAGATGCAGATTTAGGCTCTAGAGATGGTTACAAAACTGGTCCTAATGTGCCACCACATAACCGCGACACAGGTGCTAGTAGTTCTAGAGTTGAGGAGATGTTTGATTGCCTATTGAAAAATCTTGAGACACAAGATGAGACTTTGAGGGGGATGAAATCTGAGATCTCCAGTATAATCAGAAAATTGAGTCTCATTATGTTGCCATCAAACAGCTTAAGCAACATTTCGATCAAGTGTCGACTCAACTAAATCACCATTAGAGGGGTACACTGCCTAGCAAACCAGTTCAGAATTCTAAGAATGAAGGGCAGTGCATGGCGATTACTACTCGTGGTGGCAAGAGCACTCTTGATCGTCCCATGCTAGTGGATGAGGATGATATTCAATAAAAGACAATTGAGGTGCAGAATGGGGATACTAGAGATGATCGTGGCAAGGATGGGGTGAGTGAAGCTGCTGATGTGCCATAGAAGTTGAAGCTCATTCCTAGTCCTCCTTCTCCCTTCCGTCAAAGAATCAAAAAGAGGGAAGAGGAAGGCAAGTTCAAGCAGTTTTATCTCTATGCTGAAATAACTCTCCATCAACATCTCTCTCACCGAGGAATTGGAGAAGATGTTAGGGTATGCAAAGTACATGAAGGACCTGGCTATGAAGAAGTGCACTGTGAGTTAGGAGCTCTTCCAAGAGCTTCAACATTGTAGTGCGATTGCTATTAGGTCCTTAGTCCAAAAGCGAGAAGATCTCAATGTTTTTACCATACCCTAAACCATTGGAGACGTGGTGTTCCCAAGGGCATTATATGATCTAGGTGCCAACATTAATTTGATGCCCCTTACGGTCTTCAAGAAACTAGGATCGGGAGTGCGTACTCCTACGAACATGCGATTGTTGATCGCTGACTGCACAATGATGAAGCTTGTGAGGATACTGTATGATGTGCTAGTAAAAGTTGAAAAGTTAATATTCACCACAGACTTTGTGATCTTAGATTTCAAAGTTGACTTTTGACGTCCCAATCATCCTGGGAAGATCATTTCTAGCCATTGGTCGAGCATTAGTAGATATGGAAGCTTGTCAACTCAGGTTTTGATTGAACGACAAAGAAGTTGTCTTCAATATTTATCAGTCTATGAAGAAGCTAAATGATTTGAAGAATGAGGTGCGGGCACTTGGTGAAGTCTGAGTAACCAAGTTGTCCATTTTGTGCCGCGATAATAAATTAGGCACTACTTGGGAGGCAACCCAAGGTGGACATTGGCGTTTAGGCGCCTGGGTATACTTTTTGACCCCTATAATTTATTTTTCTTTGATTGTGTACACTGGGGACAATGCATCTCTTTTTCAAAGAGGTGTGGGTTGAAGTCCGAGTAGCTTGGGTTTATAACTATCTCAATTTTTGTATCCTGAGATTTTCTTGCCTATGTTTGTTTTACCATGGATATTTACTTTCTATCGAACCGGTATGTTTAGGATGTTTTAGGTAGTATTTGTAGCATATAGTACTGATATCTGTGGCATATACATATTTTTGTTTTTTCTTTGTGAAAAATGATACCCACCAAATTTTGATTAGTTAGTCTAGATAGAAACCATGCTTGTTGAAATGTGTTGACAGGGATTGTTCTGATAAGTGAGGGTAAATTTATATAAAAAACATGATCTGAGAGCCTTGTGTTGATAATGTAATCAGTGCCATGTGTGTGTGAGCTTGAATTGCTAAATTCATGTGTTGTGTGCTAATTCAGAACTTGTCCTGTTACTCTAATTTAGATTGTAGATTAATTGGATTAGGAAAGGATCTTAGGCCATTGTTCTTTATAGTCCCCTTAGCCTAAATGACTAACCAAATTTACATAATATCCCTTGATCCTAATGTTTGAGCCTGACATGCACCTATTCTTTGTAAACAATCTAAATGACCTAGCCTTGCTAGTTGTAAAATCCTGAAATTGGCTCTGGTCCTTCCTTAAACATTGTGCACCTTGACTGAGGCAAAAAACCTAAGTTGAGGGTGGCTACAAAAAGTGGCCCTAGTTTTGAGGATGGATAAAGTGCACCTCAACTAAGGCTAAAAGCCTAAGTTGAGGGTAGCTGACGTAAGGGTAAACACAAAATGAGAGGGAAAGTTAGTCTTACAGGGAAAAGGAGAAAACTTATGAACTGGGTGTAAGAAAAATAAGTGATACCTTAGTTATGAGCTAAAAAGAAAAATAAAGTGTAAAAGCAAGGCAAAAAGCTAAAAAATGAAAAGAAAGGACCCAGAAAGAGCTTGAAATAGGACAAAAGGGAGAATGGAGTAAAAATAACAGTTTTGGTAGGGCAAAAATGTAAAACGACCAGTGTCAGGGAGGGCCTTTAGTCAATATGTTCCCAAAATATTATACCAACACCCACTGAGCCTATGTTAGAAGCCTATAAAGTCCTAAAGTTATCCTAGTCCAAGTAGTCGAAGGTCTTAGTCATAAGTATAGGGGTAAGCCTATGGTATTGGGCATGATACATGAATATTTTTTGTGAGGGTGAGTAATTTTGCATTATCCCAAGATTATACATGAAAACATCATTGAAAGTTAGATATGATACTTTTTTCTGTGAGGGCACTTGCATTGCATTGTTAGCATTAGGCTTATTCAGTAATTGTGGCTTGTTAATAATACCTCAGTTGTTATTGTTGTGCTGTCGCATGCATTAGTCTGTATTGGTCTGTTAGATGGTTATTTGGATCTGTTTTCAAAAGTGGTGCGGGTATCTGTGCTTGGGTTTGATGTGATATATGCCATTAGGTTGAAGTCTATGTGCTACTGTATTACGTATAAAGATTGAGTCCATCGCTTGAGGACAAGCAACAATTTTATGTTGAAGGTGTTGATGTGCTGTCAAAATACAACACTTTTGATGCTTCAAAATTGAAATTTTGTGTGTTCTCAAAGCAATTTTAGTGGGTTTTATGTGTTTTTATGTTTGATTTGCAGGATTCCAGGGTTGGCATTGATTTTGGGAATATTGTGTAGAAGTTGTTGTTTTGATGATGTGCGAGTCCCTTTACGTGCCTTAGATCATTCTACGCTCCAGGAAGGAGGTCTCATGAACAATTTTAGTGAGGGGATGGCTTTCTGAAATTTGTACCACGAGTATGCAGACGGGCTATGAACCATTTACAAGTCGTAGATCGTGTTTCGTGCCCTAAGGATCAGAGAAGGAGGATTTTCTAAAGCTTCATTAGACGAAACCCCCTATGGTTCGTAGAACACTTTACGGTCCGTAGAGGGGAGTCATAGATCACAAGTCAAGATTTGTAGCAACAATGTACAAGAGCCCGATTATGGGCCGTGGAACACAATACAACCCGTAAAGTAGTTCGTGAAGTGTGCCGACCCAGTTATCCTATTTTGTTTAGGACTTGTATTTTAAACATTGTAAATGTGTTTTAGGTTATTTTTCTTAGAGGGGAGCAGTGAGTTCAACAAGTTGTCAGAACAATAGTGAGGTAGAGTAGAGAAAACATTGGAGAGTTTTTAAAAACACTTGTACTTTGATTTGATCATATAATGTTGTGATTCTCATTGAAGCTTGAATTTACTTGTGCTTACTTCAATTGTGTAAGTTGTAACGCCCAATAAAATTACCAAAATACCCCTAGAGGGAGGGTATGCGCGTAATGCATCTTCCAATGCACGTATGGCAGAACCGATGCTGAATTTGTGATCAGCATGAAAAATTGAGTGGCAAAATAGTCTCGATCAATTTTTAGAGCGACCCGATCAAAAGACAATTTTTTTTATCCGAAACATAAAATAGTGTTGGTGCGTGACAGGAGCGTGTCATGCCTCCATTGTGGACCAGCACTTATATTTTTTTTTGAAAATTTTTGACGGGATTGAGAAAGCTCGTTCAGAAACTTTTTTTGAAAATGCACAGTACACGACCAATATGTGTCGCGGGTTGCGCTTCTCCAAACTGGAATTTTTTTGAATTTTACGAGGGACATTCTGGTCTATTCCCAACCCCTCCTAAACTTTTACAATCTAATTAGGTCGTTTTGACGTAAAAAGGGTCTAAACCCCCCCCCCCCAATTCTATGTCCTATTCCATAATCTAACAAGGCTAGGCCTTGAGGAAAGAGGAGAAGAGTTTGAATTTGATAGACGTAAGAAGAGATCCTTGGCGTGAATGCTTGACAACTTTACCCCAGGTATTTAAGGCTAAATTAAAAATATGGGATTGTTCTCTCATGTGCCCCACAGATGGTCATAGATGAGTTGAAGATTTGGAGAGTCCACATACATGAATTCTTTGTGTTTTTTCTTGAAAATCTACTTAAATTTATATATTTACTTAGGTTGATGATCATCATAAAAATGGTTTTTTGAATTGAACATTTTCATGAAGAATTGCATAATCCTACATGATTATTTTTGAAAGCAAGCATAATGAACTTAAGAATTGAGTCTAGAGCTTTAAGTCGAGATTGTCGTTTGTGATAAGGAGGAGAGAATGATGATGAGTTGATAGAATTTGATATCCCTATGAGTCTTTATAAATGAACTCCACCGATGTGTTTATTCGATTATTCCCTAATGATTGTTCTAAATCTTGAGCCATTGATGAGAGGATTAAAACACCTATGAGATTGATTGATGATAGGGCCAAAATCCTATTAGTTAATTGGATGGATGGTTTTATGAGCATTGAGTCATTGGAGGAGTATCAAGCACCGAAAGAGTGAGAGTTAGTCCAACTTGAACTCATCAAACTACGTCGCCAAAATGTAGGTGAGGCTTAGAACCATCACATATATTGTGGTTCTCTCTTGATTAGAAGTCATTGAAAGCAATAGCGGACTTATTGACTGTTGACTCCATATTGGGTGAGCCAATTTGGTTTTGATTCGTTCCGTACCTAGAAAGTTTGGAACAGCTGTGGGAACATCAACGAGATTGTTGTACATTCACTGGCTCATAAGTGATTGTTATTGGATAAGTGAAACTCCCATAAGTTTCCTGCCTTGAGCACTCTGAGTCGAGATGAGATGAGATGAACTGAGATGAGAGGAGGTGAGTTCCTTCGAGATGAGTTTGATTTGATTAACGAGGTTGATTCGTTAATGGGTCACTTATTTACTCCTTATTCTTGCATAGATAGACATTTTGATTTGATTTAATATTGATGATGGTTTTGAGTCGATATTGTTTCATATTATTCTACTTGTTTCTATTTCACTTAGTTATTTTACATACCAGTACATTTCACGTACTGATGTCCCCTTTGGACTGCATTGTGTTATAATGCAGAGGCAGGTACTAGAGATCATCAATAGGTGCTCCATTGAAGATCTGAGATTCTCAGCTGATTGGTGAGCCTCCCATACTTTGGAGGATCCACTATTATTATTTCATCTTGCTTTAGAGTTAGATTTCACTATTATTATATTTTGATTTGGATAGCCATGGGTCTGTCATTGGCACCACATGATTAGTAATAGAGGCTTCAAAGACGATGGTTGAACAGTGATATTGAGATTGTGAGCTAGTTTCTTCCTACTAGCCTTTATTATTATCTATGCATTTTGAGACTTTAGGTGAGATATGCCCATTTACTTATTTTTAATTCCGCTATTACGTAGAGTTATATGATTGAAGGAATGTAATGAGACTAAGTGGTTTGCTTAGGAACTAGCAATAGTCTCTAGGTGTCGGACATGCCAAGCAAACCCTCCCGGGGCGTAACAAACATGGTATCAGAGCACAAAGTTCAAGTGTCTTAGGGAGTCTATGAAGCCGTGTCTAGTAGAGTCTTGTTTATGGGTGTGTTGCCGACCACATTTCATAAGCAGGAGGCTATAGGACATCAGAAACTTTTACATCTTTTTCTTATTCCAATTTGTGCAATAGAGTTAAGCTCTCTGAAAGCTCTCTTCTAATTCGTGCTTTATGCATTGCACAATTGATATCATGCTTCCAAGAAGAGTCTTCAGAGGATAGGGGTGTTCTACCAGGCAAGATGTTAACCCACCTAAGCCTCAAGTACACGAGGAGCCTGCAGATCAAGCTATCCTTATTGAGCAACCCCCTCAAGATAAGATCTCCAATGTTGAGGTACGCCGGGCTATTCAAGCTCTAGCTCAGGCTGTCGCAGCACCTGCTACTAGAGAAGGAGCGTGTAGACAAGATTCCCATGGCACCTCTAGAGTTTGGGAATATTTTAGGATGAATCCGCCTGGGTTCATAGGGTCTGCATCTACTGAAGATCTTGAGATCTATATGGAGGAGCTTCAGAAGGTGTTCCAAGTGATGCATGTGGCTGATGTTGACAAAGTTAAACTAGCTTCTTACCAACTCAAGGGTGTTGCCAGACTATGGTTTGACCAGTGGAAGAAAGGTAGAGGAGATGATGCCCCATTGTTGACTTGGGCAGTGTTCGAGGAAGCCTTCTTGGGACGCTTCTTCCCCAAAGAGAGAGGGGAAGCTAAGGTGAGAGAGTTCCTTAATCTGAAACAGGGCTCTATGACTATGCAAGAGTATGCATTGAAGTTCACGCAACTATCTTACTATGCTCCGAACATCATTGCGGATATGAGTGGAAAATGAGATGTATGTTGATGGGTTGAATAGAGGACCCAAGAGAGATAAGAGGGAGCAATGCTCGTGAGTGATATGGACATCGGGCGACTAACGACATTTGTGCAATAAGCTGACGAGGAGAATGTGGGAAATCACAGACCTCAGTCGCAAGCTAGTGTGGCCCAACGTTCACAAGGTAAGCCACCATGTGATAAGTGTGGCTGAATGCGCTTGGGGAGATGTCGTGAGAGGAGTAATGTATGCTATAAATGTGGCTAAGCGGGTCACTACCAGAAAGATTGTCCAAAGTGGGCTAACCAAGCACAATTTACTACACTAGCCCCCACCAGTTAGAGGAAACTAGAGGGGTACTACGTCAAGCACAAGCGCAACAACAAATAGTTTGTATGCCATGGGTAGTCGCTAAGACCAAGAGAACTCCCCAGATGTTGTGACGTGTATGATTCGAGTCTTTACTTTTTATTGTTATGTTTTGGTGGATTCGTGTGCCACATTGTCATTCGTAACTCCTTAGGTGGCCAACAGTTTGATAGAACCCATGAGAGTTTTCTTGAACCCTTTGATGTTTCTACTCTAGTGAGTGACTCTATTCGAGCTGAAAGAATCTATAGAGTTCGTGTAGTGTCCATCCATCATAGGAATACTCTTGTTTATTTGGTTGGGTTGGATATGGTTGATTTTTATTTGATTCTTGTCATGGATTGGCTTCACGCATGTTATGCCTCTGTTGATTGTAGACCCCGAACCGTTAAATTCAAATTTCTGAATGAACTGGTTCTTAGTAGAAGTATGATTCTGTTGCACCCAGGGGAAAGTTTATCTCATATCTTAGAGCCAGAAAGTTGATTTTTAAAGGTTGTATCTATCACCTCGTGCTAGTGAAAGCTGATGATGTTGAGTCCCCAACTCTTGTGTAAGTCCCAATTGTTAATGAGTTTCTAGAAGTATTTCCTGATGATCTACTTCGAGTCTCTCATGATCGGGAGATTGACTTCGGGATTGATGTTCTTCCCGATACCCAGCCTATTTTGATTCCACCTAATAGGATGGCCCCCGCTGAGTTTAAAGAGTTGAAAGAACAGTTGAAATATCTGTTAGAAAAGGGCTTTATTAGGCTGAGTGTTTCTCCTTGGGGTGCCCCAGTCCTATTCGTGCAAAAGAAAGATGGGTCCTTTAGAATATGTATTCACTATAGGAAACTGAACAAGGTCACAATAAAGAATAAACATCCTCTCCCAAGGATAGATGATTTGTTTGACTAACTTCAGGGTGCCTCTTATTTCTCAAAGATAGACCTCAGATCTGGCTAACATTAGTTCAAAGTGAGGGAATGTGACATTCCAAAGATAGCCTTTAGGACTAGAATATGGCTATTTTGAGTTCTTGGTCATGTCTTTTGGGTTGATGAACGCACCTGCAACCTTTATGGACTTAATGAATAGAGTATTCAGACAATATCCTGAAATATTTGTGATTTTATTCATTGATGACATTTTAGTGTATTCAAGAAGTGAGGAGGAGCATGCTAATCATCTCAAAGTTGTCCTCCAAACCCTTAAGGACCATGAGTTGTATGCAAAATTCTTTAAGTATGAGTTCTAGCTTAAGTCAACGGCCTTCCTAGGCTATGTTGTTTCCGGCGATAGTATTCGAGTGGATGCCCAAAAGATTAAATTGGTTAGGAATTGGTCTAGACCAACCACTCCGAATGACATAAGAAGTTTCTTGGGGTTGGCAGGCTACTACCAAAGATTTGTTGAGCGGTTTTCTTCCCTATCCGCACCATTGACTAAATTGAATCACAAAAAGGTCAAGCTTTAGTGGTCTGACGAATGTGAGAAGAGTTTCCAAGAATTGAAGATGAGATTGACTACTGCACTGGTTCTAACCTTGCCCGATAGGACAGAGGACTTTGTAATCTATTATGATGCTTCGTGGGCTGGATTGGGATGTGTGTTGATGTAGAGAGGGAAAGTAATAGCCTATGTTTCTAGAGAACATAAGATTCATGAGAGAAACTATCCAACCCATGATCTTGAGTTGGAAGTGGTGGTGTTTACACTTAAAATCTGGCGCCACTACTTGTATGGAGTGCATGTGGATGTGTTCACTGACCATAAGAGCTTGCAGTATCTTTTCAGTCAGAAAGAGCTCAACCTGGGATAGAGGATATGGTTGGAGTTGCTCAAGGATTATGACATGAGTATTCTCTACCACCCAGGTAAAGCTAACATTGTTGCTAACACTCTTAGCAGGTTGTCAATAGGTAGCACAACCCACTTTGAGGAAGGAAATAAGGAGTTATCCAAAGAAGTGCATCGATTAGCTCGATTGGGAGTTCAACTTGATAAGAATAATAAGGGAGGAGTTAATGTTTAGAATAGGTTTGCTTCATCCTTAGTTTTAGAGGTGAAGAAAATCATGACCAAGATCCTATCATACTCCAATTGAAGGAGGCTGTCCATAAACAGAAAGTGATGGTTTTCTCGAAATGGGGAGATAGAGTCTTTAGATACCAGAGTAGACTGTGTGTCCTAGATGTTGATGGTATTCGAGATAGAATCATGGTTGAAGCACATAACACTAGATATTCCATTCATCCGAGCTCTACCAAGATGTACCACGACTGGAGAGAAGTCTATTGGTTGAGTGGAATGAAGAGAGATATTGCAGAGTTCGTTTCAAAGTGCCCAAATTTCCATCAAGTGAAAGTTGAGCATCAAGGCCATGTGGATTAGCTTAGAACTTTGAAATTCCTGAATAGAAGTGGAAGATGATCAAGATGGACTTCATTATTGGCCTACCAAGGACTCGAAAGCAACATGATTCGATATGGGATATTATAGATAGCATGATTAAATTGGCTCACTTCTTAGCAGTTAAGACAACCAACACTATGGAGGAGTACACCAAGTTATACATCCAGGAGATTGTGAGGTTGCATGTAGTCTCTTTGTCCATCATCTGGGACAGAGGAGCTCAATTTCCCTCCTAATTTTGGAGATCGTTCCAGAAAGGATTGGGTACTAACATGAACCTGTGTACAACCTTTCATCCACAGACAGATGATCAGGCAGAGCGGAGAATTCAAATATTAGAGGATATGTTGAGAGCCTGTGTTCTTGATTTCAAAGGAAATTGGGATGATCACCTACCATTGATTGAATTTTCATATAACAATAGTTATCATGCAAGCATTCAAATGGCTCCCTACGAAGCCTTGTATGGGAAGAGATGTAGATCAATGATAGGGTGGTTTGAGGTAAGAGAAGCGGAGTTGAATGGGCCTGATCTTCTCCACCATGTTATGGAGAAGGTCAAGGTCATTAGAGAGAGATTGAAGACCATCCAGAGTCACCAGAAATCTTATACCAATGTGAGAAGAAGAGATTTAGAGTTCAAGGTAAATGATTGGGTGTGTTTGAAAGTGTCACCTATGAAGGGTGTCATAGGATTTGGGAAGAAGGAAAAGTTAAGTCCACGCTATGTTGGGCCATATCAGATTGTAATGAGGATCGGTAAGGTTGTTTATGAGTTATAGTTGTCTTGGATTCTATCTAGTATTCCGCGTCTCGATATTGAAGAAATGCTTGGGAGATCCTGCCTTGGTGATCCCTGTTGATTATATTGGAGCGAAGGATAGC
The DNA here is from genome assembly GCA_029948455.1 of Solanum rostratum. Taxonomy (NCBI): domain Eukaryota; kingdom Viridiplantae; phylum Streptophyta; class Magnoliopsida; order Solanales; family Solanaceae; genus Solanum; species Solanum rostratum. The sequence continues at coordinate 58,642,327 of CM057046.1, forward strand.
GTGACTTATGAAGAGGTCTCGGTCCAAATCCTTGATTGTCAGATTTATAAGTTGAGGAACAAAGAGATAGCCTCAGTCAAAGTCCTGTGGAGAAATCAATTCATTAAGGAAGCCTCAGTAACATTGATATTGTTTCATATTATTCTACCTGTTCTGTTTCACTTAGCTATTTTACATGCTTGTACATTCCACGTACTGATGTTTCCTTTGGATTGCATCATTTTATGATGTAGAGGCAGGTACTAGAGTTCGTCAATAGGCGCTCCATTGAAGATATGAGATTCTCCACTGATTAGTGAGCCTCCCATACTCCAGAGGATCCACTATTACTATTTTATCTTGCTTTAGAGTTAGATTTCACTATTCTTATATTTTGATTTGGGTAGCCATGGGTCTGCCATTGGCACCACATGATTAGTGATAGAGGCTTCATAAAGGATGATTGAATATTGATATTGAGATTCTAAACATGTTTCTTTCTACTAGCCTTTATTATTATCTATGCATTTTGAGACTTTAGATGAGATGTGCCCATTTACGTATTTTTAGTTCCACTATTCCGTAGAGTTATATGATTGAAGGAATGTGATAAGACTAAGTGGTTCACTTGGTGACTAGCAATAGTCTCTAGGTGCCGGCCACGCCAAGGGTACCCTCCTGAGGCGTTTAAATTCATAAGTTTAGCATCTGCACAAATCATGAGTAGCTAAACCACAACTAGGGTTTTGGGAATCTTGAAAAACTAACAAAGTAAAATCGGATAATTCACAATTCTTGAAAAGTGTGCATGCATGTATTGATTAACTCTCTTCATTTTTCATGTTTTGTGATAGATGCCAACATTAGAATCCACCTAGTGTTACTAACTATACCAAGGTAGTAATGAATAGAAAAAAGAGATTAACTAACATGATGCGATTGATTTTTTCTTGTCTATCAACCGAACTGGGCCAAAGGAAAGTTGTACTAGGACTAATAGGTAAGGGTTAGTAATGCACGCTGCAGAGATGGGCCAAGTAACGTAGTGATGTTCGCCTCTCGCCTGGACCAAGGGGTTTGGTGAACTTAACTTACCATCCTGCATTCTACACACTAGAAAAGAATCAGGTTATCCAGTGTTACTAAGTTAGGGAATCATGAGGAACACAATACCCCAGTTTCTCTCCATATTGGTTAAACTCTTGTGTTAGTTAGGTTTACTTTTCCACTTGTTATTACAACCACCTCCCCCCCCCCTCTTTGGGGAGATAAGTTTGTTAATCACTTAAACCGCATCAATTGAATTCTCCTGATCTACAGTATTCCCTTATGTTCGACCCTAACCTTGGTTAGGTTTTATTTCTTGACAACGACTGCTTTATCCTGAAAAAAGAAGTCTAACTTGGGTGACATCAGGATCCACCAAAATATGTAGAGACTTGAGGGAGGTATATTGGTGAAATGGCATGAAGAAAGATATAGCTAATGCGGTAGAATATCTAAATTATCAATAAGTTAAAGTTTAGCACCAAAGGCCAAGATGTCTAGCCCAAGACATTGAGATATTCACTTGGAAATAAAAAGATGTAAATATGGACTTTGTAAAAAAGTTGCCTCATACTCATAGGTGCCATGACTCTATTTGGGTTGTAGGGGATTGAATGATCAAACCATCCCACTTTCCACTAGTTAAGACCTCATATGGTGTCAAAGATTATACAAGGATGTACATTTAGGAGTTGGCTTCATGGTGTGCCTTTGTCTATTATTTTTAATCATGGAACTCAATTTACTTCACACTTTTTTGAATATTTTTCAAAAGATTCTTGGTACAAAAGTTAAGTGCCTATTTTTACCCTCAAACCGATATACAAGTAGAGAGAACAACCTAAAATTTGGAAGTAATGTTGAGGGCATGTGTGCCTGCTTTCAAAGAGAATTGGGATGATCACTAACCATTGATTGAGTTTATTTACAATAGATAGTTATCATTCTACCATTGGGGTGACTCCTTTTGAAGCTTTATATGGTAGGAGATCTAGATCTTATGTTGGGTGGTCTGAAATAGGTAAAGTAACTTTGATAGGACCCGAATTGGAATTATGAGGCTATGGAAAAGTTGAGACTCATTAGGGAGAGCTTAAAGACTTCCCAAAGTTATCAAAAGTCCTATTCGTATATGAGAAACAAGGAACTTGAATTCAATGTCGATGATTGGGTCTACTTGAAAATTCTATCTATGAAGAGCATAATGGTTTTTTGGTAAAAAAGGGTAGCTTAGTCGCTATCATGTGGGCCCATAGTAAGTTTCGAGGCATATTGAAAAGATGACCAATGAACTAGATTTACCCTCGAATTAACATTGGTGCATCTGGTGTTCTGTGTTTCATTGTTAAGAAAATGTATTAGCGATCCTAACTCTATTATACCATTGGATAGAGTGGGTGTTAAAGGAATGAAAGTTTATCTTATGAAGAGGTTCTGGTTAAATTTTGAACTTACAAGTTCAAAATTTCAGGAATAAGGGAGCGGCATCTGTCAAGGTTATATGGAGGAACCAAGAGGTTGAAAGTGCTCCATGGGAAGCTAAAGAAGATACGATAAAGTGTTGTTCTTATTTTTTCTCCTCCTTTTAAGCCTAAGGTACTTAGTTATCCATGATCTACTCCGTTGAGTTTCTACATTTAAACTTTTTCATGTTATTTCATATGCATGTAATTGATTTCTAGCCATGTTTTAATGCATTCATGGTGGGTTTTTAGATTTTTCCTCTACTCTACCCATGCTATATTTTATCATATTTGAGGATGAATATTCCCAAGAGAAATTATTTTAGTACCTTGTAAGCTGAAAGGTAGAACAAGGAGAAAACGTATTAAATGAATTTTTGATGCAAATTTTATGAGCACTATCTATGACTCATAGATTATTTTACGAGTTATAGATAACGTATGTGATAACACATAGAGTTGGAAAATTTAAGAAGACATTTGGCAGAATTACGAAGAGGATTTATAGGTTGTGGTTCGAAATATGACTCATATATCGAGCCCATGAAAGAGATTAACAAAAATAGGGATACTAGACTTGATAGGACAAAGCCCTTGTATGAGTTGTAGTTTCTTTGACAAGTCATGAAATAGGTTCGTAAAAACCAATGACACTTAGAAAAAAAGGAAATTTTGGATAGATCCACAAGCGTATTTTTATGGGTCGTCAAAGTGTCTATGAACCACGATATTTGGTCGTCATTTGGTCCAGTGATTAAAAAGATGTAGGATTTTTCTTCAAGGATTTTCTATGGGCCATAAAGATAGGACGATCTCGTAGATAAGTTTTATACTCAAGATTCTAAGAGAGTGAATTTAGGCCCAGGTTCCATGGATCCTTTTGTATGGATCGTTAATAGGCCAGCAGCCCATAGACTCTGTCCATGGTCTCTATTCAGTAAAACTTAATGAAGAGTATTTTTGTCTTTTTCTATCCTCTTAACCCTTAAATTATTTTTTTTGACCCTACAAATTTATCTATAAGTGTTTTGTATTATAATTTCACCCCATTCACAAGCTTTCCCTCAAATCCCAAATTTCTCTCCAAGTATCTTCTTCCTACAAGACTCCAATAATGTTCAAGCCAAAGGTTTCAAGTTCCATTATTAATTCTCAAGTTTGTCTATAACAATTTATTCAAGGTATTTAGGTATCCATCCATGGGTCCCTTCTACCTCTTTAGCACAAGTAATTCTCAACTTTTTCAATCAATTCCAAGTATGAAATTTATGAATTTTTAATAATTCTCATTCAATTTCTTGAATTATACTTTATATTAAAATATTGATCTATTTACACATGAATTGATGTCAATTGCATGATTTTGATGATTTAAAACTAAATTTTCTATAATGCTATCTAAGATTCACAAAATTTAATGATGATTCAGTTGATATTATTTTACATGATTATGCATGTCTTTATTCCAATTTAATGATTGTAAGTTGAAAATGTGAACCCATACTTTAACCCTAATTTTCACTACAGGTCATTATTATGAATTTATAAGTTTTTCAAGCAAGCTTATGAAAGGGGAGGCTAAGCCCCCAATGACATTTCATACAAAAGTGGGATTTGTAATGGTGGAAAGCCTATAACCCATATTACATGAATCACATGAAATGAGCTATTCGATAAACACGTTTTATAAACTGGATTAGTGGTTATTGATTGCTTTTCGAGAAGTTAAGCTCTATGAATTATGAAAAGTATGAACCATGATTTATGAAAAAATTTAAAAAAATATGATAAGCATGACTTTATGACAAGTAATCCGTGGAATTTTAACTTAACATCCAGTGGACTTTGAGGTGGGGACTTGATCTAAGGGGTCCTTAGAAGCAATACCTAGTCCCATAACTATGTCGCCTTTGTAGGATTATTGCCAATATGGCCTACCTGGTGGATTCACAAATAGAACATGTTCATAAGGCTGTCTTAGCGAGATAGGGTCTACTTTGACAAGTAGATTCCCCTTTTTTCGTTGTATGAAGAGCCATTAGGATTCCCTATAATAGCTCCCATGATTTTATAATCAGTTATGATGTAATCTCACATATGTTATGTCCTTTGATGATTTATGTTTGGTTATTTGAAACCCATTTCCTCTTATGATTTCCATGATGATTTTATTATATATAACCATATTTATGCTTATTGTTGTTTTAACGACTCAACCATCAAGTTATTTAAATTTGATCAATTGTACATCATGACTAATGATTTATTATATTGCATTGGTCATATACTTTGTACATTTAAACTCACTAACACATACTTTTCTTTCCTATATTATTTTATAATTTAGGGGTTGACCATTATTTTTCTACTTCTCGAGGCTATTTTTCGAATTCTATTGAAGCTTGAGGTTGATGACTCTTCATGTTTCAAGGGTGTATTCTGGATTCCTTGTTTACTATAATACTCTTGTTCATTTTAGACTTATAGTGTGATGACCCAAGCCTATGGCATAGGCATAACACGGTAAATGGAGAACCCAAAGGAACCCCAAAAAGCTTCTTAAGCATGCACAGCACATCCTAGGTTGTGGAAGAAAAAATTAAAGAAAATAACACATAAATTCTAAGAGAAGTGGAACTTTGGACTCACGCTATGTGGATGTCGTAGGGAAAAGGATTGATATTGATCACATAGCAAACAAAGTCTAAGGGGTGGGTAAGTATGTCTCACGGTATGGGGGCAACTAGGGATTTAGGACTTCCATAACCATGCATACAACATCCATTCGGCACACAAGAGGGAATAAGCGAGTCTTTCATAATATATAGAATAATAAGAATCGAGCTCATGAGTACATATCCAAATATCCAACATCACTTCTGATACGAATGGAACAGGGGGCATAGACATCTCGTGGATTCACCCTCAAAAGAAAATATCCATAAATATACAAGTCTTAATAAGGAAAGAAATTAAATAGCTATTGTCCTCGAAGTGTAGGATTCACCAAAAGTGATCTTAAACCAAATCATCTATTCATGTGGAGAAGGAGGATGGATAGGAACTCCGGTCGTTACATGGTTAGATCATGTAGGCAAAAGTATGTGTTAGTACTTAGGATGTACTAAATATACGGGTGCAATTGAAAAAAGAACATAAGCCATAATCAAACAATATGTATAATCATATTCAATGGGTTTAAGCTCAATATGTCATGTATGCTTAATGCCTTAGTCAAAATATGCATGAGAAATCATCAATTCACATCATATATCATATATAGATGGGAAGGTACCATAACCGACATATAAGACCAAGTGAGCTACTACTTGGAATCCCGATGTTCACTCCATACCAGACTAGGAGTGTTCTACCTCACTAGGGTAAACCAAACACTCACCTTACAAGAAGTCTCACATTTTGGAAAGTGCTTCATAAACACCTTACAGGAATACCACACTTTTCGATTAACTTATGATAACAACCTTACCGGACACCACTCTTTTCGGGATTTGACTAACATTTGTTATACGGGAATACCACCCTTTTTAGTCAATCATGAAACATGAGCTATATGGATCCATTAGACAACTTGCATACCTAGTGGCAACATAGTCATAAGACAATGGTTATCTAACAAGGTCCTCTCGGTGCTAGGTCACAATCCCAAGGAATACTCAAATTATACTTATAGACGTATTATGCAAAGCAACATAATATCATAATAATTTCATAGAGTAGCTCATCAAAACCAAAGCTTCATAACATCAAAATAGGGCTTCATAACTTCCATAACTTTTCACAATATTCTCATGTCTCATAACATGCATAATAGCCCCTTTCAAAGTTATGTCATTCATGGTTTGCGTAACTTACCATAAGGTCCTCAACATCATAGAGGCTTGGCATACATCTTTAATCAAATCATGGTGGGTACATGTACATAGGTTTAAAATCATGCAATTAAGAAGTAAATGTCTCAAAAACAGTAAAATAGAACTACTTGAACATTATTCAAAATAACCCACCAAAAGCATGACAAGACTTAGCTAGGGTATCATCAAACCCTCATAAGAATCCATCAATTTCTTATGGATTTTCAATGCATAATCATGTACAAAGGTAAATCATCACAAACCTCTTCATACTATTATCATATAAAAGAGTTCATAAAATCATCCATGAATTTTATGCAATTGAGGAGGAAGAACGGTTGATCTTGCGGAGGAAAGGTTTCCACAATCAAACCCATATAGCTTCATGATTTAATGGAGGAAAATTTGAATTTGGAAGAGAAGATCCTGAAACCCGAGCTTGGTTATCTTGCTTGAAAGCCTTGGAAAGCTTTGGGAATATTTTTGGAAAGAGTTTGAGATAGTGTGTGAGAGAGAATTGGAATAAGGTTGTCTAGGGTTGTTAAGGCTTAAAAAAATGTAGCTAGGCTTAGAAAATTAGAAAAGGTCAATTTTTCCCTCTTTAAAATTCTACCGGATAAGTCAACACGACCTCGATTACGGGCAGTGGTGCCCCCTACAGGCTGCAAGAAAGTGTTTCGCCTGATGACATTTTTAAATCTTTAGAAACTACCTCTTGTTCTAAGCCTATGACATGACTTATGGCTCATAAGTCTAAGTCTGGGACATTTGATAACACTGACCTCCCACCTCAGAAATCTATGTTTTTACCAAGTGTGGCCTTGATTCCACGGGCACAAGGTATGGACCATGGATTATGTTACAGTCCATAGACCACTTCGTACATAGATTGTCCTCCTAACTTAAGCTATTGGAAATGCACACTTAGGGTGCGCGAGCCAATATATGGCTCGTACATCAGCATACGACCCGTAAGACCCCTTATGGAAACTAATTCTACTCAAAAAATTTCTAGAATTCATTTTCTTGGATCCTTTCATGCTTTTTGCAAGTGGGGCCTTACAATATCTCCCCTTGGGAACATTCATCCTCGAATGTGCTAAAGGCAAGCTCTAAGGAATGGGATACATGCACCATATACAAAAATGCAATATATGCATCATGAAAATCTTTAAATCATGCCTTAAATATCATTTACAATGCAACCTCAAAATCACATAACCATGCATAGATGATATGGAAATGACAAGAAAGGAAAGGAGGTTCTAAAATAGGAAAATCATATTACCTCAAGCTTGATAAGAATGCAAGAGACAGGGGTATTGCTTTTTCATATCCGCTTCAGCTTCCCAAGTAGCACTTTCAACTTATTGGTTTCTCCAAAGGACTTTGACAGATGCTATATCCTTGTTTCTTAACTGCTTGACTTGCTTATCCAAGATTTCCACTAGAACTTCCTTATAAGCCAAATTCTCTTTAACATTCACCACCTCTAGGGGTAAAATGGAATTATGATCTCCAACACACTTCCTTAATATAGAGACATGGAAAGATGGATGAATCATGCTCATTTTCATAGGAAAATCTAATTCATATGCAACTTTACCGACATGTCTCAAGATCTGGTAAGGCCTTTCAAACCTAGGGCTTAACTTTCCCTTCCTGCCAAATCGGACTACACCTTTTATTGGTGAAACCTTAAAATACACCAAAGCATCAACTTCAAATTCAAGGTCTCTCCTCCTAGTGAGGCATAAGACTTTCGTCGACTTTGGGCCATCTTAAATCTTTGCCTTATCATTATCAACTTCTTTAAAGCTTCCATAACTAACTACAAACTTAACATGGCCATCTCTCTCACTTCAAACCACCCTAATGGAGATCTAAAATTCCTCCCATAAAGAGCTTCAAGGGAGCCATTCTAATGGTAGAGTGATAACTATTGTTATAAGAAAACTCTATAAGTGGATACTCATCACAACTACCCTAAAACTCCAAGACACAAGCCCTAATGGTATTCTCAAGAATTTGAATGATTCTCTCAGCTTGACCATCCATTTGTGGATGAAATGTCATACGAAGCTTGACTTTAGTACCAAGTCTCTTTTGAAAGGACCTTCAAAAGTGCGAAGTAAATTGAGCACCATGATCCAAAATAATAGCCAATGGGACTCCATGTGATCTAACCAACTCATGAATGTATTCTTGGCATAATCTTTGGCACCATAAGTCACCTTAACCAGTAGGAAGTGAGTCGATTTTGTCATTCTATAAACAATAACCTGAATAGAATCAAAGTGCTTTCTAGTCTTTGGTAAACCAATCACAAAAACCATGTTGATCTCTTTCCACTTCCAAGTAGGAACCTCAATATCTTGGGCTAGGCCACCCGGCCTTTGGTGTTCGGCTTTGACTTGCTGACAATCATGGTAACCAGCTATGAACTTGGAAATACCTCTCTTCATACCACCCCACCAATTTACTTCCCTCAAATCTTTATAAATCTTAGTAGAACTGGGGTGAATGGAATAAGATCAATTATGAGCCTCATTCAAGATCAAGGTCCTCAAACCATCGAAATCAGGCACACATAACCTACGTTGGTATCTAAGGACACTATCTCCCCCTTTGGAGAAAACCTCCACCATACCATCTTTCACTAAGGACTTGAATTCTAAAGATGTTGGGTCAAAGTTTTGTTTGTATTAACGTCTTCAATCAAGTAAGACTTAGAACTATCTAAAACCACCACACCTCTATTTCGGCTTCACTCAATCCAATCCCAATCTAGAAAAACAGTGAACTTCTCTTGCGAATTCTTTCTTGCCATCTTCAATATGAGTTGTACTCTCTATGGACACTCTACTTAGAGCATCACCACATTAGCCTTGCAAGGATGATAGTGCACACTCATGTCATAATATTTAAGGAGTTCAATCCACCTCTTTTGCCTTAAGTTTAGATCCCTATGGGTGAACACATATTGAAGACTCTTATGGTCGGTGAATATATCCACATGAACCCAATATAAATAGTAATGTCATATATTCAAGGCAAATATCATGTCCACTAATTCATGAACATGGGTGGGGTAATTGCCCTCATGCACTTTTAGTTGCCTAGAAGCATAGGGAATGACTTTACCTTTTTGCATCAATACACACCCCAAATCGATTCGTCAGGCATCACAATACACAACAAACCCTTCTGGTAGGGCCAAGATAGGTGCGGACATAAGCTTGTCCTTCAATGTCTGAAAACTCCCTTCACACTAGTCGGTCCATAATAGTTTTGCCTTCTTTTCTATCAACTTTGTCAAGGGAGAGACAACTAAAGAGAAACCATTAATAAACTTTCGGTAGTCACCCCCTAAACTTAATAAACTCCTAATATTCATAGGAGTTAAGGGTCTAGGTCAATTCTATACCACCTTCATCTTTTTTGAATCCACTTTAATATTTTTTTCCCGACATTACATGTCCTAAGAATGCAACTTTCTTTAACCAAAATTCACATTTGTCAAACTTGGTGAATAATCTTTATTCCCTCAACAGTTTCAACACTACCCTCAAATACTTAACATTGTGCTCTTCACTTTTGGAATAGATCAAAATATCATCTATAAATACCACCTTAAATATGTAAAGGTATGGATTAAAGACCCTATTCATGAGATCCATAAATATTGTCGGAGCATTTCTTAAGCGGATGGACATCACCATAAACCCAAAATGCCCATATATTGTTCAGAACACAATTTTGGGAATATCACACTCCCTTACCCTTTGACTGATGATACTCGAACTGAAGGTCAACTTTTGAGAAGTGGCTAGCCTTTTGTAGTTGATCAAATATGTCATCTATCCTTGGCAAGGGATACTTTTTATTCACGGACCTTATTGAATTGCTGGCAATCGATGCACATTCTAAGGGAGTCATCTCTCTTCCTTACAAATAACATTTGTGCACCCCAAGGTGACTTGCTAGGCCTTTGAAGCCCATCTCCAACATATCCTTCAATTAGTCTTTCAACTCCTTTAACTCCACCGGGTCCATGCGAAAAGGAGAATGGAAATAGGTTGGGTATCGGGGAGGATGTCTATATCGAAATCTATCTCCCTCTTGGGAGGCACACCAGGAAGTTCATCAAGAAACTCATTTACCACCGGAACCAACTTAATAAAAGGGGCTTTATACTTAATATCCCTAACCCCTACAAGATGGTATATGCAACCCTTAGAAATCAATTTCCAAGCCTTAAGACAAGAGATGAACCTACCCTTAACCACTGAATCATGACCTACTCACTAAAGGACGAGTTCATTAGGAAACTAGAACTTAACTTTGCAGTTTCTATAATCAATAGAGGCATGATATGCTCGCAACCATCCCATCCCAAGAATGATATCAAAAGCTACCATGTCAAGTTCTACAAAATCACAGGGCAAGACTTTATGCAATGTGGACATGGGACAACTCCTATAAACTCTTTTAGCAACAATGGACATACTAACAGGGTTAGACACACCAAAGGGTTCACGAAATAACTTGAGATACACATGAAGTCCATAAGAAACAAAAGGAGCAATATAAGAGAGAGTGGTACTCGAATCCAATAGAGCATGCACATCAAGATTGTAGATCATTAACACACCGGTAACAACATTGGGTGCCTCATCCACCCCTTGCAACCCTTGAAGAGTATAAGAGTGATTGTAACGTGTAATACCCCCTTGTTAACCACCCTGTGCCCTTTGATCACCATCACAATCTTGTGGACCATTTTTCCCTACCCAAAGAAAACACCCATGTCGTAGTAGCATCTACCACCATAATTTTTACCATACCTTCCACACCTAGGAATGATTTTTCCATCATTACCACCTTGAGATCTAGGGTTGGGTACCCTATTAATAGCAAATCTTTGACCTTGAGCATTAGAGGACCCTTGGCCTTGTAACTTGTGGACTTATTGGACGTTACCACCCTTCATACCTTGGAAACCACCATCATACTGAGACCTCTTAGACTCTCCACTCCTTCTCTTTCTAAGCTTTTCTCCTTAAAGTTACTCGGTATAAGTCATGAGCCAAGACAAGTCCATATATCCTATGAGCACGACAGTGCGGCAGTCTTTATTAATCAAGTCGAGCACTCCCGACACAAACTTATGCATCCTTTTTCTAGGGTTGGCAACCAAGTGAAGAGTACACTTGGAGAGGTTATTGAACTTTAGGTAATACTCCCTGACACTTATCAAACCAGGCTTAAGGTTCATAAACTCTGTCATTTTTGCCTCCCTTAGCTCCATAGGAAAGAAATGGTTGAGAAAGGTGGCCTTGAATTCTTCCCAAGTGATAGGCTTTACATCACCTCTCTCACCCTTCCATTGAACAAAACACGATTGAGCAAGGACTTTTAGTTATGCGAATAGGACAATAGTGCTGCTTTCTCCTCTAAGTTGACCCCCATAAAGTTTTACACCTCATTGATGAACTCTTGGGGGTCTTCTTAAAATTTTAAGCCATAAAACCCTGAGGATTCATTCTTGTGAAATCCTTTACCTTTGAAGGGGGTGGGGGAGCGATCGGAGAATGAGGAACTTGTATGCCTTGGTTTACCATGACCCTTTCCAACAACATGACCATATTCTGGTACACAGCATGGGCGACCCTTTCTTCTCCTTGGGGGACTTGTGGAGCCGATTCATCCTCTGGAGTAGGAGCTCTTTGACCCACTCATCTTTGAGGCATGATCTAGAAGAGCAAAAGACCATCTATTAGAATAAGCGGAACCTCAACTTAAGACTAAGGAAAGATATAGAACATGAAGAAGTGAATCATTCCTAAAATGCCTCATACCATCCTATTTATAGTTGTGGCGCACTTCACAGCCATGAATAAGACTCTACTTAATGCGGTGTGTTGGATTTCTGAGGACCCTTTACCAACGAAGTGCTCTGATACCAAGCTTTGTCATGACTCAAGGCTAGTGCCTAGGTGTAACACGGCGAATGGAGAACCCAAAGGAACCTCAAACAAGCCTCATAAGCATGCATACCAAATCCTAGGTTGTGGAAGCAAAAATTAAAGCAAATGACATACAAATTCTAGGAGAAGCAGGACTTTGGACTCATGCTACAGGGATGCTATAGGGAAGAGGATTAGTATGGGTCTCCTACCAAACAAAGTCTAAGGGGTGGGTAAGTATGACTCACGTTATAGGGGCAAATAGGGACTTAGGACTTCCATAACCATGCATTCAACACACAAGAAGGAAGAAGGGACTTAGGAAATCTTTCACAATACATAGAATAATAAGAGTCAAGCTCATGACATATCAAAATATCCAACATCTCTAATACGAATGGAAAGGAGGAAGATATCTCCTCGACTCACACTCAAAAGATAAGATACATAAATATACAAGTCATATCAAGGTAAAAAGGTAAATGACTATCATCTCCGAAGTGAAGGACTCACCAAAAGTGATCTTCAACTGAATCGTCTAGCCACGAAGAGAAGGAGAATGGATAGAATCTCCGGTCCCTAAAAGGTTAGATCATGTAGGAAAAAGTATGCGTTAGTACTTGGAATGTACTAAGTATGCGGGGTGCAATGCAACAATAAACATAAGCCATAGTTAAATAATATGCATAATCATAATCAATGGGTATATGCTCAATATGTCATGTATACTCAATGCCTTAGTCAAAATATGCATGAGGAATCATCAAGTTACATAACATATCATACATAGATAGGAAGGGACCATAACTGATATGTAAGACTACTTGGAATCCTGATGTTCACTCCACAATGGACTAGGAGTGGTCTACCTTGCTAAGGTAAACTAAACACTCACCTTACGGGAACTCCCCCATTTCGCAAAAGTGCTTCATAAACACCTAACAGGAACACCACCCTTTTTCGGTTAACTTATGATAACAACCTTATGGGAACACCACCCATTCAGTATTTAACTAACATGTGTCGTATGGGAACACCACCATTTTTGGCCAATCATGTAACATGAGCTATATGGATCTATTAGCTAACTCACAAACCTATGGTGGCAACATAGTTATGGGACCATGGTTATCTAACATGGTCCACTCGGTGCTAGGTCACAATCCCAAGGAATACTCAAATTATACTTATAGACATATTTTGTAAAGCATCATAATATCATAATAATTTCATATAGTAGCTCATCAAAACCAAAGCTTCATAATATCAAAATAAGGCTTCATAACTTCCATAATGTTTCATAATATTCTAATATCTCATAGCATGCATAATAGTCCTTTTCAAAATCATATCATTTATAATTTGCATAACTTGCCATAAGGCCCTCAGCATAATAGAGACGGCATACATCTTTAATGAAATCATGGTGGATACATGTACACAGGTTTAAAACCATGCAACTTAAAAGTAAATGACTCGAGAAGAGGAAGATGTAATTACTTGAACATTACTCAAAAATAACCCACCAAAAGCATGACAAGACTTAGCTAGGGTAGCATTAAAACCTCATAAAATTCAATCAATTTCCCATGTATTTTCAATGCATAATCATGTAAAAAGGTAAATTATCACAAATATCTTCATAATATTATCGTATAAAAGAGTTTAAAATCATCCATAAATTTCATGTAGTTAAGGAGGAAGAATGGTTGAACTAGTTGAGGAAAGGTTTCCACAGTCAAAACCACATAACTTGGTGATTTAATGGAGGAACACCTAACTTTTAAAGTTAAGACGCCTAAACCCTTGCGTGGTCTTCTTTCTTGAAAGCCTTGGAAAGCTTTGAAAGTCCTTTTAGTAGGAGTTTTAGACTTAGAGTGTGAGAGTCAATTTGAATAAGGTTTTCTAAGGTTGTATAAAGCTGAAGGGGCTTATTTTAGGCTTACAAAGAGTCAATTTGAATAAGGTTTTCTAAGGTTGTATAAAGCTGAAGGGGCTTATTTTAGGCTTACAATTACATAGCATAGGCTTGGAAAATTAAGAAAGGTCAATTTTTTCCTCTTTAAAATCCACCAGACAAGACCATGAGACCTTGACTACAGGTCGTGGTCCATCCTATGAGCCGTAAGAATGGAGTTTCATCTGATGACATTTTCGAATCCTCAGAAACTACCTCTGATTCTAAATCTATGACAGTACTTTCAGCTCATAAGTCTAAGTACTGGCCATCTGATAACTCGGATGTTCCATCTCAAAAACTCATGTTTTTATAAAGTCTGGACTTCATTCCACGAGCACAAGGTATGACCCTATGGATTATGTTGTAGTCTATAGGCCACTTCATATATACATATTCCTCCAAATTTGAGCTACTAGAAAAGCATACTTAGGGCCCACGAGCCAATATACAGCTCGTACATCAACATCCGACTCATAAGACCCCTGTGGGAACCACTTCTACTCAACAATTTCCAGAATTCATTTCCTTGGCAATTTTCATACTTTCCATAGGATAGATTGTACATAGAGTTAGCTAGGGACTCTTCTAATATCTCATCTATGTTTAGAAGTTTTTCTGATAATGGATGTAAAAGAGTCTATGTTATCTTTTGTAAGGACTCGGATCTTGTGAGACTTTATTGATGCTTAAATCAAGTTTTTGCAGGTGTGTAACCTATTAGGAACACTTGCATATGGCTTTATATGGCTTAATAAAGGATTTGAGGCTTGGCGGCTTTCCAGGGACCCTCCCTAAACTCGTGGTCCTCACCAATCGTCGTGGAAGGGACCCTTGATAGGAGCCCCAGTCTTCAAGCCAAGAATTTGGCTAGGGCAACCACCAAGGGTCTTGCACAAGTTGTGCAAGCCACCACAAGCCATGGTAGGGTCATGGAACTCTCCACGGTTCATGATGAGGTTTTTCATGAAGCCCTCATCGGAAAATTTGGTTCTAAGTATAAAATTACCATCTCAGAATTTAGGTCAATTGTACGGACCATTATACGGTCCGTGCACCTTTGAATGGACAGTAAACCATCAGTGGAAATGTAATTAGTTTGAAAATTTTTCTAAGTCTCTGAAGACCCTTACCACGGACCCTTGTACGGTCTATGGTCCTCTTCACGGTTTGTGGTGCCCTTTCACTGGCCACCTGGACTCTTGTTAAGGCTCATTTCATTAGTGGATTTCTGATAATTTGGTGGTTTTAGAGGGTTGTTTGGGACTTTCTAACCTCTTCTAGATCCCTGGAAAGATCTATACTCCTCTATTCTTATTCAAGTTCATTCGTTAAATTTAGAATATTCAAATTCTCTCCTGTAAAAACTCCTCTCAAGTGTGTCATTAGAGATTCAACTTGGACCTCAAGGAAGGGCCTTCTTCTCCAATCAAATTCTTCTTAATTCTTCTAGAAATTATGGTACGTGGGAGTGATTCCTAGTACCATTAAACTATGAAGACCCCAAACACTTTTTAGCCCTTGATACATGAATTTCAAGCTTACTTTGAATATGGATCTTTTAAATTATTGTTGATTTGATTAAATTGAGATATGTGTTGTATTTGATTGATGTATTTAAAGAGATTAAGCCCTATTATGTTGAATTTCATTGATATTATGAAAGTTTGAATATGCATGTCCCATTAAATGTTGAATTTAGGCATAGGTAATCTTAGGTATTATTTAAATGTGAATTTCTTCATGGATTTAATTGGATTTCATATTTTATTGTTATCTTAAGTATGAATCTCTATTGCTCATGCTATTATCTCATCATTCATGGAATATGTATACATGATCACTGATCTTTCATGAGGATTATGATGTGGGTTAAGACCCAATTATGTTGATGAATATGATTTTGATGAAAGTATGGTTATGATATGATCACATAATATTTATGATATGGCTCTTTGAGCAAACTTTAGATGTTTAAACCATTATAGATATATGTTAATGAGTTATTCCTATGCATGAAAGTATGAATTAAAGTATGATTTGACTTTTTACCCCACGCATGCATGATTATGAAGTATGTTTTTCTTTAAGCCTAAGTATGCACGGAATGATTTGATAAGACTTATGCTTCTCTTTTAACCATGTATACATATATGTATTCCTGTGGGATGGTGACGTAGCACCGATTAGACTTATGGGAGGGGGGCTATATCCAAGGGTCTAGTACCCAATGTGCCAGCATAGGTATATGTTTATTCCCCTTAAGGGATGATTACGATATGATTATGAAATCCTTTCAAATTGACCAGGTCATAAGGAAGGTGGCCACCACACCGAAATGACCGTGTTGTAAGGTGTAGTATAGACTACCTTTGGTAAGTCGCCTACTCTTATCTGATAGGAGGCTTTCATCTGGCGAATTCATGTAATTGCTCGCATGGGTTTGAGATGTCGATTAAGGTCACGCCCCTACTATGTTTAAAGCACTATGGCATTTCATGCGTCATAGATTTCATGGCCTATTGTTATATTACTCTCTCTTGTGTATATACTTTTATATATATTCCCTTGTCATCTAACATTGAATAGAGGTTTAATGAGTTCGTATGCATTACATGCCTATATATTTAGTATATTCAAACTTACTAACGCATACTCTTTGTCTACATGATCTAACCATGTAGGAACCGAAGACTATCTTCATCCTCCTTTTGACGGTTAGCTTGGATTATGAGAGTTACTTATGGTGAGTCCTTTCATCAAAGGATAAGTCACCTTCTATCTACCTATTATGCTACTTCTACTTATGTATTTTACTTTGTGGGTGAGCATAGGGCATTTCTTGACCCACGTGATATTCTATGACTTAGAGGCATTGTTGGACAATATGTAAACTCCATGTATAGATTTGTGTTACGATATGCTACTTGCTTATGGAGATTATGTTTATGAGTATCTATTGATGATGATGAGATGATGATGTGTTCTTGATGAGATGTGAAAATGTGAAAATTCTTAAGTCCCTTCTATCCCCATAACGTGAGTCATACTTACCCAAACCTTAGTTCTTATGTGTTATGTGCTATGTGGATCATGCTAATCCCAATCCCTATGACATCCCCATAGCATGAGTCATACTTTTCCGTCCCTTAAAACTATGTATTCAATGCCTTGCTATGAGCTTCCGAACCAATAATGTGTAAGTATATGCTATGAGGCTTGTTTGGGGATTCTGGGGTTCTTGTTTGCCATGTCACTCCTAGGCCCTAGGCCCAGGTCGTGACAGTATATTTACTTCTTCTGTGTCATACCATGACTTCTAGATATTTTCCATTATTACTTTTGCTTTTTTTTGTTTCTTTACTTACCTTATGTATACTTGATATTATAAGAGGCTTGGTCGGGGTTTCCTTAGGAATCATAATCGCCAAGTTCACATTTAGGGCTTGCTTGAGTCGTGGAAATATCCAATCAATACATCACGTAAAGTGATGTATCCAAAAATTGAGAGTAGGGATTTTTATAGTTTTTCCAAATGGTGGAAATTTTAGAGAATATAGTAAAATAAGTTTGTATTTTGGGGGTCTTTGAATTGACTTTTTTTAAGCGGCTAATAAGTAAAAGCCAAAAGTCATAAGTTGGGAACCCCAACTTTTGACTTTTCACTCTTTTTATATACTTTTTCAGCTTTAAGAAAGTGCTCTTGAGCACTTTCAAATACTTTTAAAACTTAAAAAGTTCTTAAAAGTCAAAAGCCCTAAAAAATTGTACTAACCCAGCCCACTAGTGATATTGTCTATTTTGGGCTTAGGCTTGCACGACTTTAAAATGCGTCAGTAGTAGGTAAGACTTATTTACTTATATACCCATTATCTCTCTTGTGTTATGGTGTTGTGAGACTTTTTATCTTAAGATGGGTTGTTATATACGCCCCTTTATGGACTCAGCGTCCTTGTTGAGATTTTCCCTACTGCATGGATTTACCTAGACTTAGCATTGAGTTTGCCCCCGCCTTACCAGGATTTACCTAAATCAGTTGAACATTGGGCCACATCAATAAGGATGACATAAGAGTGGCTCCGATACCATCCATAATGACCCAACATGCTAGTGATATTATATGCTTTAGGCCTAGGCCCGCACGACTTTAATACACGTTACTACTAGGTAAGGTATGTTTACTTATATACCTGACATCTCTTTGTATTTTGTCAATATGGGACATCTTATCTTAAGATGAGTTTTTACATATGTCATGACTCAAACCTACGGTTTAGTTATTACACAAAGAATAAGGGATCCGAAGGAACCTCATTGTAACGACCATCCTGCTAGTGATATTGTCTGCTTTGGATCAAAGCTATTGCTTTAAAATGTGTTACTAGTAGGTAAGGAATGTTTATTTATATACCTAGCATCGCTTCTAATATGGGACTTTTATCTAAAGATAGGTTGTAACATACGCCCTCACCATAGACTTAACGTCTTCACTGAGTTTTGTCCCACCTTATGATATTCACCTAGACTCAGCACTAAAGTTTGCCCACCTTATTGGGATTTGCCTAAACTCAGTTGAACTTTGCCCCCACATCAACAAGGAAAATACAGGAATGGCTCGGATACCATCTATAACAGCCTAGCCCACTAGTGATATTGCTCGCTTTAAGCCTAAAGCCATATGGCTTTAAAATGTGTCACTTATAAGTAAGGCTTGTTTAGTTATATACTCAAAATCACTCATTTGTTTGTTGATATGGGACTTTTATCTAAAGTTAAGTTGTTCCACTCTGTCACGACCCAATGAGAGGGAAGGCGCGACTGGCACCGATACATTTATTGGCCGGGTAAGCAACTAAACATGCTAGTTAACTAAACTAGGGACCAGAAGAAAATTGGGCAGCATGACGTCTGAAAGACCGTAGCATGGACATTTTAGGTCATGGCCTGGTCAATAGTAAATCATGTACATTAAGATAGGTAAACCAAAATGATAGAGTACTAGTTAACCGACAAGGCTTCAACAGTAGAGGTACAAGAAGACATTATATATACATGCCAATCTGGTGACTGGAGACTGAAAGGCACAAAAGAACCAACCCACAATAACATGTCCACAATAGCCTCTAAGAAAATCTTTAACACTGCCGGGATAGGGCCCAGACTATACCCAACTGTATAACAAAAAGTAAGCATCCTGTGAAAGCTCCAGGAAGAGGTGGAGTTTACCAACTCACAACCGAATGGGCCTCTTAGTGGAGGGGTAAATCAGAACCCCTACCTAAACATGTATGCATAAAATAAAATGTAGTGTTCCTAGGTAAAGGGACGTTAGTACGAATAAACATGTACTGGTATGTAAAATAGAATGTAAAATCATAAATAACCATAGTAAAAAGATTAATAGAAATACCACCTATAAGCACAACTCAAGTAACCTTAATGTCCAATAAGCAACTTCCTAGTGATCAAATATGAATGGTATGCTCGAGTATCACATGTTGTGAATACATATATATAGATGCAAATACATGACATACCCAACCAAATTTTAGCAATGGACGTACTTTTCGGTAGCTAACCGGTATCATATATGCCAACCTGTGGCCATCTGTACCATATACATATACATATATATATATATAATCATTTGGGCAAATAGGCCCCATACTTTTAATTATAGCTCGGAGTCCATGCCTAACGTGCAATGTATGATATGAATGTTAAATGCACATAGTAGGCCATAGCATAAAGTTAGCAAATCTTGGCTCATTGGTACACTTATTCTCATAGCATCATTATCATTGTCATTTAGGCAATCTTGGCTCATTGGTACACTCATTCTCATAACATCATTATCATTGTCATAGCACATACACATGACTCGTGGGATCTTATATATCTTTATAACAAGTTTGGGAACTTAACCCAACATTTAGAGTGAAGCCTTAACTTTGAAAATGTTCATAAAGGTGCTTAACATAATCATATACTTGGTCCCATGCCAATTAGTAAAGGAATGTTTTAAACAGGAACAAGTGCTTTAGTAGTTTAAATAGGAACATTTCACTGGAGAATATTGGAAACCAACGCGTTACTTGCTAAATGCTTCAATCCTATTTTTGTATGAAAGAAGGATTGATTATGAATACTGCATTCCTTTTTCATTCTACATTTATTTTAATGGCACTACACCAAGAAGAGAAACACCTTGAACATATAAATAGGTAGCCGGGAAAATCGACAAAATGATACATAGATATTGAATGTCAAATTTAAGCGAACGAAAGGAATTTCAACCTAATACCATCATGAAAGTAACTCAGCTACAATCCCAATGCCTTTCACAGAAGGTCTTTCTAGCAACATAATAGTAAGATATCATATTTGACGTTTTAGGAAACCTCTTGGATTTCGTGCTAAAAGGAGGGACGGAGCTTAGCCTTAACATACCTCTCCAACAATTGCCCAATTGCTCAAAGTTCCTTCACAAAAGTTGTTCCTTACGTCCTAAGCTTCATAACCACTATATATACACGACTTATAACTATGTATAAATAGTCTTAACATTAATCGGCAGATTTGCGATATAACATTTACGCGAGTAGACGTTCATAAAACTTCATAAAAATGATTGTAAAAGAGCCCCAAGATTATTACCTGAATACACCAGCTGCAAACCTAGAATAACCAGAAAGAACACCATTTTTTTCCAACCCAAAAATAGCTCCAAACATAGCTAATAGGAGGGGGAAAATATTACAAAGCTTAAGGCACACATTTCTAGGCACGGGGACAAATGTTAATGGTAAAAATGCAAAAAACATACTCAAATACCTTTGGTACCATGAGGGAACTTTTCCTTCAGTCTATAAACTGTTCGGGGATTAAATGGCACTGACTTGAGCTTTAAAAAGTCAAATTAGCCAACATTAAGGTGGGGCGACCCGATCCGACCTATGACCCGATTTCCTCCTTGGGCAGTCTCGGTAAAACTGTCATAACGTTTTATTCAGAGGTTGGTTTGATGTGCAGTTTTGTGTGTTACAAATTAGACTCATATATCATTAATTTGATAGTCATTGGGCCTTCTATACTTTGGAAGATATGTCCAGATACATTTGTTCCAAATTTAAAAAGGATTTCTTAAAGAAACTTACGGTAAAGTTAGGCAACCTTTTTCTTGCACCTTTCTTGATTCCAAAACTTAATGTATGAACTTTGTGCTATTAAGATACATTTTAAAAATCAATTATTAGAACACTTTTAGTCCCATCTGAAATGTGAAGCCTAATTTAAACCTTCCAAAAAGGGCTAGGTGCCACTCGGGCCATTTCTTTAATCCCAAATATGTATTTAGGGTATTCCTTTGGCTTAAACTTTAAGTCCTTGATATTACCTCTTATTGTCAGCCTTATTATCCCTAGGTTCTAAAAAAAATCACATATACCTTAAATCGCCACACTATGTATATAATGAAAGACGAGAAACTCGGGGTCTCATAGTCCCCCCCCCCACGTAAGAAAACTCGTCCGTGAATGTGTCAAGATAGCCCCTTGGTTTCATTACCATCTGTTAAAATTTTATTTTTCTTTGGACACATCTATTACCTTTGAAAACCATAAATAAACTTCAAAAACTCCACACTAAGCTTTGTATAGCTATCCCGCGACAAAATATACAAGTTACACCTCCAAATCCTTTAAAACTTAAGTTACTAAAAAAAAGATAACTGCCAGTTTTGGAACGCGACCCACCTTAAATTATAAATAGCTAGGGGTGATTCCTCATCATTTCTTCTTTAGCTTCTCAATTTATTTCTTCAATATTTTTGTTTTGTCACAACACTTTCACAAAGGCCACTTTTTCAATTTCTAAGCTTTCTTATTTGTCGATCTAAAATAGCCACTGGTACCCCATCATAAGTTAAGTCTTCAGCAATGGAGGTATCTTAAATGCGAGTAATACATGAAGGATCTCTAATGTACTTCCGCAACATAGATACATGAGACACTTGATGGACTGCTCTCAATCCTAAAGGAAAATTAAGCTCGTATGCTACCTTTTTAAGTTCTCTAATAATCTTATACGGTCTAACATATCTAGGACTGAGCTTTCCTGTCATTCCAATCCGCATGATTTCCTTCATAGGTAATACCTTTAAAAAGACCCAATCGTCTACATCAAACTCTAAGTTTCATCGTCGAGCATTTGCATAAGAATTTTGCCGACTCTGGGCTATTTGCAATCGGTCTCTAATAAGTATCACTTTTTCCGTCGCTTGCTGAACTAGGTTAAGGCCTAGCAACTTTGTCTCCTCAAGTTCAAACCAACTGATCAGTGACCTACATGTTCGCTCGTATAGTGCTTCATAAGGTGTCATTTGAATGCTAGCTTGGAAGGTATTATTATAAGCAAACTCAATAAGAGGTAGGTGACCATCTCAGCTTCCTTTGAATACCCGCACACAGGCACGTAACATATCCACAATGGTTTGGATGGTACGCTCTGCTTGCCCATTAGTTTGTGGATGAAAAGCGGTGCTGAGATTTACCTGAGTACCTAGACCCTTGAAAAGACTTCTAAAAAAGTGAGGTAAATTAAGCCCCTCAATCAGATATAATAGATAATGGAACTCCATGACGGCAGACAATCTTTTGAATGTAAAGCTTAGCATAATCCTCCATTGAATATGTCATTCTTACTAGCCAGAAATAAGCAAATTTTGTCGACCTATCAATGATTACCCTAATAGAATCATACCTGCGTGGAGTGAAAAGCAAACCAATAATGAAGTCCATATTTATCATGTCCCATTTCCATAGCGGAAGCTCAATATACTGAGCTAGGCCTCCAGGTCTCTGAAGTTTTGCTTTAACTTGCTAGCGATTGAGACATTGGGCTACCATCTCTACAATATCCTATTTCACGCCATTCCGCCAATAGAATTGTCGAAAGTTCCGACACATTTTAGTTGCTCCAGGGTGGGTTGAATATCTAGGATAATGAGACTCAAAATGAATCTTGGCATGGAGCCCTCCGATGTTCGGCACACATAAGAGGCCCCGATACTGAAGGACTCTATCTCAAGTTAGCTCAAACAGAGGATGTTGCTGTTGTGGAACACTTTCCCTCGATATCATAAGTTTAGGATCCTCACGTTGTTGCTCTTTTACTTTAGTAACAATGGAAGATTCTATTGTATTTTAAACAATCATACATCAACCTTCGCATCTGCTAATCGCACCTGCAAACTAGTTAGCTGACGTAAATCTTTTGTCATTACAATCTTATCGGCCTTAACATGACTTAGACTTCCTATGTACTTTTGGCTAAGTGCATCAACAACGACATTAGCTTTACTGGGATGGTAGAAAATGTCAATGTTATAATCTTTTAATAATTCCAGCCACTTCATTTATCGTAAGTTCTGCTCCTTCTGCTTGAATAAATATTAGAGGTTTTGGTAGTCAGTAAAAACATTAATATAAACTCCGTATAGATAATGCCACCAAATCGTTAGGGCAAAAACAACTGCGGCGAACTCAAGATCATGAGTAGGATAGTTTTGTTCATGTTTTAGTAACAAAATAGAAGCACATGCAATAACCCTATCATGCTACATAGGAACACAAATCTAGGAAAATTCTCGAGGCATCACAATATACAATGTATCCATTGGTTCCATCTGGAAGAGCGAGAATAGGATTGGTGGTAAGCCTTTTCTTTAGCTTTTGAAAACTCTGCTCGCATGCTTCAGTCCATTGAAACATAGTTGCTTTATGTGTCAATCTCGTTAGTGGTGCAGAGATAGAGGAGAATCCCTCAACAAACCTCTTATAATATCCTACCAAGCCAAACCATTACTGCTTCAATCTTCTGGCCATCGATCTTGATACTATCGCCAGTAATAACATGGAAATGAAACTCTATAAAAGTTAAGTAAAATTCACATTTGGAGGATTCAACATATAACTTGTTGTCTTGAAGAGTCTGTAATATAAATCGCAAGTGGTCTGCATACTCAGCTTCTGACTCGTCCTAATTATTGCCTTTAGAATACCAACATCCCTGACTCGTAGTTGGTAGTACCTGGGCCATAAGTCGATCTTTGAAAAACCATCAATCCATAGAAAAGGATACTTATTCTTGATAGTGACTTTGTTTAGCTATCTGTAACCGATACACATCTGTAAAGAGCCATATTTCTTTCAAAAAAAAAAGCACTGGAGCACCCCATGGAGTTATGCTTGGCCTAATAAAGTCTTTATTAAGAAATCCCTTCAGTTGTTCCTTTAACTCTCTTAGCTCTACAGGAGCCATTCCTTAGGGAAGAAAGGGTATAGACCGCATATCACGAAGAACATCTATAACAAAATGGAGATCCCTTTCAGGGGATTCCTGAAAGCTTATCGGGAATAATATCGGGAATTCATTCACAGTAGGGACTGACTAAAGGGTCAGTTGCTAATAAAATATCTTGTCTTCCCATAACGGTACCATGCACTTGAACCCTTTCTACACCACCTAGTATGAAGCTTACCGCATTGTGTACATAGGGGAGTAGGTTGTCTCATTTGTGCAGAACGCTTCTTTTGATGGCTATCAAGCTGACCTAAACTCTGCCCCGACCCTATCTGAATATAATGATCAAATCGCAGGCCTTGCATCTGTGGTGGGAAACCACCTACTGACGGAGGTGGATATCAGTGAAATGGGGCTCTAAAATCATCCTCTGTCTCCCTATAAAACCTCATAGTATGATTTTTCTTATTCTTATCCACATCTCTATGGGTATCCCAAATCTGATCAGAAAGTTACTCTGTAGTCTGAGCAAAAGCCTGAATACGAGAAATATCTACACCATCCTGTAAAGAGACTATGCTGCAGTATCTCAAATGATCCCCCAAACCATCCACATAACGATGAACTCTGGCACTCATGGTACGTACAATATATGATGCATACCTAGCCAAAGAATTGAACCTAAGGCAACACTCACTTATGTTCATATCTCCCTACCTTAATTGATAAATCGGTCAAGACAGGCCTCCAGAAACTCTTGTGGATAGTGATGGGCTAGAAGTTCCTTAGAGAAATCATCCCACTCTTCTGGCGCGACATCAGGCCTTCTATATTTCTCCCATGCTTCACACCAAAAGATGGAGACATTACGTAGTTGAAAAAAATCCAACTACATAGCCTCGGTGATGGAGGCATGCATCACCCTAAGTATTCCATATATATGGTCTACAAAGTCCTATGGATCTTCAGTGAGATTGGACCTTGTAAATATTGGAGGGGCCAAATGAAGAAACTCTCGTACCTCTAAGGTTTTTGTTTGATCCCTTCTGGTTTCTGCTCTCACCTCTAGTTGCCTCTCATAAATAGTAACTGTCCTAGTTAGTAGCTGAATAGCCTCCTTCATCCCCTACTCCGCAGTCTCTAATGGGGCTTGGGGTACTAGATCTCTTTGGGCCCCAACCGGTCCTGGTGAATATGGTATTTGTGGGCATTGGAGACTTCCTATGTGCCTCAATAGGGAATATATCTGCCACACTAGGCAAGAAATGATTGGTACCTTCTCTCAAATCCATACTTATCTCATGTTGTGTCATCTCTTGACCGTAGGCAACCCATTAAATAAGAACAACATAACATGATATAGATTTCATATGTTCCAATAACTTTGCTCTATAGCACGATATATTAAGTGAAAGAAATGTAACCATCCCTAAATGCCTCGTAGCCTCCTGATTATAAGTGTAGTGCACAACACACCCATAAGCAAGACTCTACTAGACATGGCATTATGGACTCCCTTGGACACGACCTATTCAGGCACCATATTTATCATGCCCTAAAGAAAGGGGAGGCGCGAAATGGCACCTGATACCATTATTGGTCGGGTAAGACACTAAATATGCTAGTTAACTAAACTAGGAACCAGAAGAAAATCAGGCAAGATAACATCTAAAAGACTAAGCCTGGACATTTTAGGTCATGTCCTGGTCAATAGTAAATCATGTACATTAAGATAGGTAAACCAAAACGAGGGAGTACTAGTTATCCGACAAGGCTGCAATAGTAGAGGTACAGGCACACAGTATATATACATGCCAATCTCATGACTGGAGACTAAAAGACACAAAAGAAGCAACCTCCAATAACATGTCCATAATAGCCTCTAAGGGAATCACTAACACTGCCGGGATGAGGGCCTCGACGATACCCAACTGTATAACAAAAAGTAAGCATCCTATAAAAGCTCCAGGAGGAGGTGGAGCTTACCAACTCACAACTGAATGGGGCTCCTAGTGGAGGGATAAATCAGAACCCCTACCTGAACCTACACGCACGAAATAAAATACAACGTCCCCAAGCAAAGGGACATCTGTACAAATAAACATGTACTGGTATGTAAGGCAGGATGTAAAATCATAGATAATCGTAGGAAAAAGGTTAATAGAAATACCACTTATAACGAAAACTCAAGTAGCCTTAATGGCCGATAAGCAACTTTCTAAAGATCAAATATGCATGGTATGCTCGAGTATCACATGTCGTAAATTCAAATATATATAAATGCAAATGCATGGCATACCCAGCCAAATGCTAGCAATGGTGGTGCTTTCCGGTAGCTAACCGGTATCATATCTGCCAACCTGTGGCCATTTGTACCATATACATACATATATATAATCATTTGGGAAAATAGGCCAAATACCTCCGATTATAGCTCGGAGTTCATACATAACGTGCAATATATGATATGAATATTAAATGCACATAGTAGGCCATAACATAAATTTAGCCAATCTTGGCTGATTGGTACACTTATTCTCAGAGTATCATAATCATTGTCATTTAGCCAATCTTGGCTCATTGGTACATTTATTCTCATAACATCATAATCATTGTCATGGCATATACACATGACTCGTGGGATCTTATATGTGTCTTTAACAAGTTTGGGAACTTAATCCAACATTTAGAGTGAAGCCTTAACTTTGAAAATGTTTGTAAAGGTGCTTTACATATTGCTTATACTTATCCCCATGTCAATTAGTAAAAGAAAGTATTTAAACATGATCAAGTGCTTTAGTAGTTTAAATAGGAACATTTCACGGGAGAATATTGGAAACCAACGTGTTACATGGTAAATACTTCAATTATATTTTTGTATGGAAGAAGGACACATTATGAATACTATATTCCCTTCCCATTCTACATTTATTTTAATGGCACTACTCCAAGAAGAGAAACACCATGAACATATGAATAGGTAGCCGAGAAAATCGACAAAATGATATATAGAAATTGAATGTCTAGTTTAAGTGAACGAAAGGAATTTCAACCTAATACTATCATGAAAGTAACTCAGCTGCAATCCCAATGCCTTTCACAGAAGGTAGTTCTACCAACAGAATACTAAGATATCATATTTGATGTTTTAGGAAACTACTCGGATTTCGTGCTAAAAGGAGGACCAAAGCTTAGCCTTAACATACCTCTCCAACGATCGCCCAATTTCTCAAAGTTACTTCATGAAAGTTGTTCCTTACGTCCTAAGCTTTGTAACCACTATATATACACAACTTATAACAACCTACAAACATTCCATAAATTAACATTAATCAGCATATTTGTCATATAACATTTACGCGAGTAGACGTTCATAAAACTTCATAAAAGCGATCGTAAAAGAGCCCCAAGATTATTACCTGAACATATCCCCTGCAAACCTAGAGTAACCAGCAAGAACACCATTTTTTTCTAGCCTAAAAACAACTCCAAACACAGCTAATAAGAGGGGAAAACAATTGCAAAGCATAAGGCACACATTTCTAGGCACGGGGATAAATTTTAATGATAAAAATGTGAAAAACTTGCTCAAATCTCTTTGGTACCTTGACGGAACTTTTCCTTCAGTCTATTAACTGTTTGGGGACGAAATGGCACTGATTTGAGCTTTAAAAAACTCAAATTAGCCGACATTAAGGTGGGTCGTCCCGACTTGACCCATGACCCGATTTCCTACTCATGCAGTCTCGGTAAAACTGTCATAACGTTTTATTCTGAGGTCAGTTTGATGCACGGTTTTGTCTGTTGCAAACTTAACTCATAGATATTCAATTTGATAGGTCATTTACTATCTAAATCCTTATACATTGTAAGATATGGCCTGATACATTTAATCAAAAGTTAAGAAGGATTTCTTAAGTAAACTTACGGTGACTTTGGCCAACCTTTATATTGCAACTTTCTTGATTCTAAAACTTAATGTATGACCTTTGTGCTATTAAAATAGATTTTAAAAATCCATTATTAGAAATTATACACTTTTAGTCCCATCTGAAATGTGAAACATAATTTAAACCTTCCAAAATGGACAAGGTGCCACTTGGGAATTTCTTTAATCCTGGATGCGTATTTAGGGTATTCCTTTGGCTTAAAACCTTAAGTCCTTGATATTATCTCTTATTGTCAGCCTTATTATCTCTAGGTGCTAGTAAAAATTACATATACCTTATATAATGCCACATTATTTGTATAATGGAAGACGAGAAACATGGGGTCTCACACACTCACCTAAGCCTCTTAGCATACATCAAGCATTTTATAGGTAATGAACATAAATAAAAGTGAAAACTAAGAGAAATGGGACTAAGAGATTGTACATAACAACTCACAAGTAACAATCAACTTAAACATGTCCAACAATACCTGTAACATTAGACTTGGGCAGAAGCTAAAACATATCCCTAGCTCACCCTTAATAACAGTAGCTAATAAAGTACAATAATGAAAGTCTTAATATCTCATAACAACTCAAACTAGAATAAACTAGAATGTTGTCCTCGAACTAGAGGACTCACCGAACATTAGTCTTCAATCGATCTGTTGACTAGCTATGTGTAAGGGGAAGAATACATGAGTTCCTACATAGTGAGATCATGTTGGCAAAAGTATACGTTAGTACTTTTAATGTACTAAGTATATGTACTAAGTATGTGGAATGCAATGCAATGTAGACACACTATATATCATAATAGGTGATATATATAACATAATAAGGAATAAGAGCACAGGATATGATGGATGATCAATACAATTTAAAACATGATTGGGGCAACATAAACGTCTCAAATGATCATATATATATAGACATATGTGGAAGGAAATGATAACTGACATGTAAAATCATGTGGGCTATAACTTGGAGTCCAACATAATCCCCTATGTTGGCCAAGGAGTCTACTTACTAGGTAGAACTCCATCAACTGATGCATGCCTTCATTCTTTTTATCATTAGATCTCTTGTGGATCCACCTGCTTGGCTTACAAGGACTCCTACAGTGGCACATATTTAATGGGGCATGAGATTCCTAGTAGAGTCCCCTTACCAATCTCGACCTCATATTTCATTCGGTACTAAGTCAAATCTCACAAAATATTAGTAAACATAATCAGATGCATATACATTCATAAGCTCGAAACATAACTTTACTATAATTAGAGTAACTCATTAAAACCTTTATGATTCATTCAAGCGAGAGTTATCCTTTCACAAGAAGGATCCATCTTTGGTGAGAATTGTCCTTTCACCATCTTTCATTTATACATAAAAAGGACTTCCAATAAATTCGTCCATAACTTGCATAAACTTTTAATTGAAGCTCTTATCATTCAAACCACACTTCATTAGAATATAGTATTAAACTAGGTGGGTTCCATGAATTTAGACTTTAAATCATGTAATGCAAGAATATTATGTATAAATACCATGAAAGTCATCAATTCAGATGTTCATAAAAATAACTCATGATGAATTTTAAAAATCCTAGGTAGCAAGCCATAAATCATCTTGCAAAACATCAACTTTTCATAATATAACATAAGTTCATACCATAACACATCATATGGAAATTAAAATATTATAATATAAGCTTTTTAAGAAATATTGTAAAACCTATAAAGATTTCATATATGAAATTATGTAGATAAGTGAAAATTCTTAGGTTGCATGGGTGAAAGGAACCCATGAATGAACCCACATATCTAGAATATAGAAGCTTCAAGGAATCCCAATAATAGAGGTCTAACTTGAAACCCTAGACCCTTGCTCTCAATGAAACCTTGAGAGTTGAGAGTCTTAGGATAATGTTGACTTGGAATAGAATGAGAGTGTAATGGTAGGGTAGGATACTGATATGGGTAGGTTTAGGCCTTAAAACGATGTAGTTTAAGACTTACATCACGAGGTAAAGTCAAAACTACCCTCCATTACAAAAACTATCAGGGAAGACTACGACCCTAGTCTACTAGTCATAGATCATTATAAGGCTCATGGATAGGGGTTTCATCTTGGTGACACCTCAAAGTTTCAAAAACTGGCTCTCTGAACATCATTTTATGAACACCCTTCTAGGGCCTGTAGTCCCATCCATGGGTTGTAAACACTCCTCGTAAGTCCACCCTACACAGAAAATTTTCACATCTTAGAACCCAAACCACGAACCTATTTGACAATTTGTCAGTCAAACCATGACCTACAGTCTCGTCTGGTTACACCTTCCGTAACTTCAGAAACTCAAACTTGGTCCTACAATCTATGAGTTTCTGTCCCATAGTTCCTTTCATAAGTCATAGATACCCTTCGTACATTCACCCCCAAATTTCATAGTTTTTACTAAGTCCTTCTATGACCCGTAATTCCAACCATAGGTCGTAGATGGGCTCGTACAACACAGCACCAGAACCTACTTTGCACTTTCCTTCCGTACTCCGACCCTTTAAGCATACGGGCCTTACAAAAATAATACAATCTAAACATCCACTTAGATTATTCTTTTAAATGGTGAAAAATTATAGAGAATTTAGTAAAACAAGTTTACATTTAGGGGGGGTTTGGATTTATTTTTTTAAAAAAGTGGCTTATAAGTTAAAGGCCAAAAGCTAAAAGTTGAGTTTTTTCTTTTTTGGTAATTTTCATCTTTAAAAGAAGTGATTAAGAGAACTTTTTGGTGTTACTCAAATACTCAAAACATAAAAAATGTTTAAAAGTCAAAAGCCAAAAAAAAGTCAATCCAAACACCTACTTAAATAAACTTGGGTCATTTACACAAATAATATACTATTTAACCTAAATTACAAGTTTTAGCACAATTATAACTCATACTAAATTTAATTATACTTTTCTAACAAAAATAGCAACAAACTAATAAATAAAGTTCTTTCTATTCTTTCTCTTTCTCTCGCTACTTCTCCAATTCTCTCGTCAGCAAATCGACCCAACAATGCAAACTACAACAACTCCAACAGATCCAACGTCATAGATAGCTATGATTTCAACTCACAAATTCTTAATTCAACTTCGTGATAATCAGGTTATAATCAACTCAATCAGAAGATCTCAATCAGCTTATTTCAATTGATTTTTTGCTTCAAAATTTATTTAAACGGCGGAGCTCATACAATTTCAACTGAGTTCATTATAATTTACTCAATCTTCATATACTTTCGATTTCATTCATGTATTCATCTGTGTAATTCAGCGCAATAAAAATTTAAATTAAATATAAAAATTAATTTTGACTAATTCATACTACATGCATTCCTTTTCTCTCGTTGAATTTATTGATTTGATTCATTCCATTTTCTTCTCCTGAATTCACTTTTGTTGTGTGAGTCGGTAAGATTCAAGTGTAATACTCTGAATTATTTCTTTTGTCTTACTGAATTCACTTTATTATTTGAGTTTATTGATTCAAATATAATACTTTGGTGCATTCCTTTATAATGCTCTGGTGAATTCAATTATAATACTTTTGTAATTCATATAATTGTGGAATGTGTTATAATTGAATTTAGTTGTTATGCGCTGACTCATTTCCTTTTTTTTACCCTTGCATTCATTTTTATTGTCTAAGTTTGTAGAATCAACTATAATACTATGATTTTCATAAATCAATTATACTGCATGAGTTTGTGGGATCCAGTTGTAATATCCTCTGATTCATTCTGTTGTCTTCCCCTAAATTCACTCTTGTCATGTGAGTCCATAAGATTCAAGTATAATACTCTGATTGTCGCAGGTGTTATAATTGAATTTAGCTGTTATGCTCTGATTTATTTCTTTTTTAACCCTGGATTCACTTTTATTGTATAAGTTGGTAGGTTCAATTATAATACTATAATTTGCATGAATAAATTTTATGATACGAGTTTGTGGGATCCAGTTGTAATATCCTCTGATTCATTCCATTTTTATCCCCTAAATTCACTTTTGTTGTATGAGTTTATGTGATTCAAAATCTAACACTTTGGTGCATTCCTTTACAATGCGCTGGTAAATTCAATTATAATAATCTTGTAATTCATATAATTGTGGAAGGTATTATGATTGAATTTAGCTGTTATGCTCTGATTAATTCCCCTTTTTTACTTCTGGATTCACTTTTATCATCTAAGTTTGTAGATTCAATTATAATACTATGATTTTTATGAATTAATTTTATTGTAGGAGTTTGTGGGATCCAGTTGTAATATTCTTTGATTCATTTGTCTCCTAGTGAATTAACATTGTTGTTTGAGTTTATATGATTCAAATATAATACTTTGATCCATTCCTTCATAATGCTACTCTAAATTACTTAATTATGGTAGGTATAGTCAATAAAAAAATGATCATAATACCGGTTATGCTTTATCATAATGGGAGGGACAGTAATAGTCGCTATGTTGATTACAATGCAGATGCAATAAATAAATTCTGAATCAAGCTATGATAATCTTGTGGTAGTAATTGCAACACAATCATTCATTAATACTTTTGTTAAAAAAAATAAGCATCAACTACAAAATTAATGATTGGTCAGCGTCATTGGAAGTACGAAACGATATGGAAGTCCAAATGTATGCTGAATTGAAAAAGGATAATCGAGAGATTATTAAATACCTTTTACGTATCACAACCATAGAACTAATGATCCAGGAGAATCATGAATCAAACTTGATTCCACGTTTATGTGCATTTGATTCAATCTCAACCTCTAAAATCCTCAATTAATAGAATGCTGATTCAATGATTAAAATTAATGATGCAATCCAAGAAGTTGGAATAAGATCATATACAGAAATTGATGAGTATTTAAATGTTGAATCTATAATGATAACTAACCACAATCAAGAATTGGTTGAAGAAATTCATGTCTATCAACAAAAGTTGATTTTGCTTAGTACGGTGAGGCGTTTGTAATGATCCATTAGACATTTTGAGATATAGAGTTTTGTATATTATAAAAGATTTATCTCGTAATGTAATGCCCTAGAGAGAGGGTATGCACGTAACGCATCATTCGATGCTCTTATGAAAAATCTGAGGACGAATTTGTGATCAGCATGAAAAACTGAGTGGGAGAATAGTCTTGGTCAATTTTTAAAGTGGCTCGATCAAAAGATAATTTTTTGATCCAACACGCAAAACAGTGTTAGTAAACAACAGGGGCATGTCGCGCACCTATCGTGGACCAGCACTTACTTTTTCTAAAAAGTTTTGACGGGATTGAGAAAACTCGTTCAGAAACCTTTTCTAAAAAATACACCATGCGCGACCAATCTGCGTCACTAACTAGGTCTTCTCTGAGTTGAGAATTTCTAAATTATTATGAGGGGCATTTTGATCCATTCCCCACCACTTATAAACTCTATACATGATCTAATAAGGTCATTTTGACGTTGAAAATGTTCTAAAAACCCCCATTCTAAGTCCTATTCCAATACTCTATCACGGCTAGGGTTTGAGGAGAGAAAAGAAGAGCTTGAGTTTGAGAGAAGTGAGAAGAAATCCTTGATGTGCTTGATTGAGAGTTGCATCCCAGGTATGTAAGGCTAAACTAAAAGCATGGGATTGTTGTCTCATGTGCTGTATGCTCCATATAGGTCATAGATGATTTGACGGCTCAAGAGTCTACATGTATGAAATTCTATGGTGTTTCTTGAAAAACTGATTTAAATAACATGTTTTCCTACATTGATGATCGTCATACTATTTGTTTTCTTGAATTAAACATTTTTCATGAGAACTTGCATAACCCACATGACTAAATTGAAAAGCATACATAATGATTTTGAGAATTGAGTCTATAACCTTGAGTTGCTATTGTTGATTGTGATGAGAATGATGATGAGTTGACATAATTTGATTGTCTTATGAGTCCCTATAAATGAACTCTATCAATGTGTTTATTCAATTGATTCCTATTAATTATTCTAAATCTTGAGTCATTGATGAGATTGATTGATGAAGAGGGTTAAAGTTCCTATGAGTTGAATGATGATAGGGTTCGAGTCCCTATGAGATACCAATTGTTGACAGGGTTCGAGTCCCTATATGATAGGTTGAGATGGAGGTTTTATGAGCATTGAGTCGGGAGGAGTATCGAGCACCAAAATGGGTGAGAGTGAGTCCCACTTGAACTCATTAACTACGTCGCCAAACGTAAGTGAGGCATAAAACAATCACATATATATGGTTCCCTCGAGAGTAATAATCCCTGAAAGCAATAGTAGATCTATTGAGTATTGACTCCATACTGGGTGAGCTGATATGGTTTCGAAGCGTTCCCTACCTGGCAAGTTTGGAATGGCTGTGGCAACATCAGTGTGATTGTTGTACATTCATTGGCTCAAAAGTAAGTGTGTCGGATAAGAGAAACTCCCATAAATTTCCTATCTTGAGTATTCTGAGTCAAGATGAGATGAGATGAGATGAGATGAGATGAGATGAGATGAAAGGAGGTACTCCTCTGAGATGAGATAGGATAAGAGGAGGTGAGCTCCTCTGAGAGGAGAGGAGAGGAGAGGAGAGGAGAGGAGGTGAGGTCCTTTGAGATAAGTTTGAGATGATTGATGAGTTAGACTTGTTGATGTGTCACTTGTCTACTCTTTATTCTTGCATAGATAGACATTTGACGATTTGATGTGACTCAATATTTATTTTGAGTCGATGTTGCTTCCACATTATTCTACTTGTTTCTATTTCACTCAGCTATTTTGCATACCAGTACATTCCAAGTACTAATGTCCTCTCTAGACTGCATCATTTTATGATGCAGAGGCAGATACTAGAGATCGTCAACAGGCGCTCCATTGAATATTTGAGATTTGCAGCTGATTGGTGAGCCTCCTCACTCCGGAGGATCTCCTGCATTTGTTTCATCATGCTTTAGAATTAGATTGAACTATTTTTGTTATTTTTTATTTGGGTAGTCGTGAGTCTTTCATTGGCACCATATGAGTAGTGCTAGAGGATTCATAGACGATGGTCGAGCGTTGAGGTTGAGATTGTGTGACCTAGTTCTTTCTACTAACTGTTATTATTATCTATTTATCTAGAGACTTTAGAGGAGATGTTCCCATTTACTTTCAGCTGTTCAGTAGAGTTTATTGATAAAATGATGTGATGAGGCTAAGTGGTTCGATTGGGGACTAGCAATAGTCTCTAAGTGCCGGCCACGCAAAGGGTACCCTCCCGAGGCATGACAAACTTGGTATCAGAGCACAGAGTTCAAATGTATTAAGGAGTTTATGAAGCCCTGTCTAGTAGAGTCTTGCTTATGGGTGTGTTGTCGACCACATTTCATAGGCAGGAGGCTATAGGACATTAGGATTTGTTACCTTTTTCTTCTCCTTCCAATTCGTGCGATAGAGTTAAGGTCTATGAAAACTCTCTTCTCATTCGTTCTCTACGCATACAGAATCGATAACATGCCTCCCAGAAGAGCTGTCATAGGAAGGGTACCTCCTGCCATTCAAGCTATTAATCCACCTGAGCCTCAAGTACCCGAGGATCCTATGGATCAAGTTGTCCCTGTTGCACAACCCCTTCAAGATGAGGTCTCTAATGCTGAGCTACACTGGGCTATTCAAGCTCTAGCCTAGGCTGTTACAGCACCTGCTATGGGCGAAGAGCAGGTACACCAGATTCTCACTGTACCTCTAGAGTCCAAGAATTTTTTAGGATGAATCTGCCGGAGTTCATGGGGTCGGCATCTACTGAAGATCCTAAGAACTATGTGAAGGAACTTGCGAAGGTGTTCCAAGTGATGCACGTGGATGATGTTGATAGGGTGGAATTGGCTGCATACCAACTCAAGGGTGTGACCAGGTTGTGGCTCGACCAGTGGAAAAAGGGTAGACACGATGATGCCCCATGTTTGACTTGGACGGTGTTTGAGGAGGCCTTCTTAAGACGCTTCTTCCTAAGGGAGAAAAGAGAAGCTAAGGTAAGAGAGTTCCTAATCTAAAACAGGACTCTATGACTATGCAAGAGTATGGTTTGAAGTTCATGCAACTATCTCGCTTTGCTCCGAACATGTTTGCTGACATGAGGG
Source organism: Solanum rostratum (assembly GCA_029948455.1). Classification (NCBI taxonomy): domain Eukaryota; kingdom Viridiplantae; phylum Streptophyta; class Magnoliopsida; order Solanales; family Solanaceae; genus Solanum; species Solanum rostratum. Next base: position 58,679,011 of record CM057046.1, read on the forward strand.
GAAGGATAGGTATGTGTGGTGATGGGTTGAATAGAGGACCCAAAAGAGATGGGAGATGACCCATGTTTATGTGTGATACGAACATCGGGCAGCTGATGACACTTGTATAACAAGCGGATAAGGAGAGACAACATGACAAGGAAGGGTTCAAGTGTAATAGAGCTAAGACATCCAGCAATGAGGTTGGAAGGAAAGGCAATGGTAATCAATTTCCAGCACCATCATCTGCTAGTGCACCTTTGCCTAAAGGCAGGTATGATCACAGATTTCAGAATGTTGGAACCCATGGATCCTAATCACAATCTAGTATGGCTCAAGGTTCACATAATAAGCCATCATATGATAGGTATGGCAAGCTGCACTTGGGGAGATGTCACGACAGAAATGATGTGTGCTATAGATATGGCCAAGTGGGTCACTATAAGAGGCATTGCGCAAAGAGGGTTGTGCCAGTCTACTACACCAGCCCCACCAGTTAGAGGAAACCAGAGGGCCACTACGTCAAGCACAGGCGGGGCAACAAACCACTTGTATTCCATGGGTAGTCGCCAAGATCAGGAGAACTCCCCCGATGTTGTGACGGGTATGATTTGAGTCCTTACTTTTGATCGTTATGTATTGATGGATCCGGGTGCTATATTGTCATTTGTATCTCCTTATGTGGCCAATAGATTTGATAGAACCCCTGAGAGTCTTCTTGAACCCTTTGACTTTTCTACTCTAGTGGATGAGTCTATTCGAGCTGAGAGAATATATAGAGCATGTGCAGTGTCCATCCATCATAGGGATACTCTTGTTGATTTGATTGAGTTGAAGATGGTTGATTTCGATTTGATTCTTGGCATGGATTGGCTTCATGCCTGTTATGCCTCTGTTGACTATGGAACTCGAATCGTTAAGTTCCAATTTCCTAATGATCCGGTTCTAGAGTGGAAGGGGAATTCCATTATACCTAGAGAAAAGTTTATCTCACATCTTAGAGCTAGAAAATTAATTTCCAAAGGCTATATCTATCACCTCGTGCGAGTTAAATCTGATGAAGTTGAGTCCCCAACTCTTGAGTCAATCCCGATTGTTAGTGAGTTTCCAGAGGTGTTTCCTGACGATCTGCCCAGAGTCCCTCCTGATTGGGAGATTGACTTTGAGATTGATGTTCTTCCTGATACCCAACCTATTTCAACTCCACCTTATAGGATGACCCCCGCTGTGTTGAAAGAGTTGAAAGAGCAACTGAAAGATTTGCTAGAGAAAGGCTTCATTAGGCTAATTGTTTCACCCTTGCTAGAGAATTGGATGGGTTTGTGGGTCTAGGCTAAATATATAGGAATATGGATGTCCACAGACTCATTTGCTTATGCATATTATATATTTGAAAGATCCAAAACTTTTGGAGATATTAGAGGAAGGAAATGCATCGGTGGATTAGCTAGCTTGGCATCGAATCTTCAATCGAGGTAGGTTATGGTTTATTATGTGTATTAGATAGACTCTTAATTGTAATTGATACTCATTGAGTGGTATTGTGAAGTTAATATATGCATTTCACTATTGTGGTTTAGTTGACTGATATATTATTGTGCTTGGTCTGCAATCCTAAGACCATGAAATCCATAATCTTGAAATTGACCTATCAAAGTGATGCCTCGAATGAAGAACACTTTATAAAATATTATTAATGAAGTGGAAAGTAATGATGAAGAATGATGCATTAAATATGTTTGGATCGGGGATCACATTCCGACATGATATATTTAGATTAGGTGTCACATTTCGACACGATATAATTGGATCAAGTGTCACGTTTCGAAATAGTATAATTAGATCGGGTGTCACGATCTAACACGATATAATAGGATTGGGTGTCACGTTTTGATATGATATATGTTGGGCCGGGTGCCACATTCTAGCATGATGATATCAAAGGAAAACATTTTGAAATAATTTAATATACTCAATCTGAAATAACCCATCTCCCAAAAGAAGTGTGGTGTGGAGGCCTGAGTCCTCATGTTTGTTCTCGACATTGTTGTATGATTATGTACTTCTTTTACGATGTTGTCATTTGTACTTCTTACTTGTTACTTGCCATCTATTCAGTGTTATAGTTGATTTTCTGATATTACTTATGCATATTAATTTCTATTTGGAGCCAGCCGATGATACTTACTCAGTACATGTGGCTCGTACTGACTCCTACTTGTATTTTTCTCTGTTTTACTTTTGTAGAGTGCAATGAGTGTTACATTGACTTCGACTTGCTCTGAGCTCTAGCCGATTATCGGTATATCAGATTTCAGGGTGAACTAACCTTCTAGCTTGTGTTGGATTCTATCAGTTATGACATGATATCCTTAGTTTTCAAACATAAACTATTTTATTTATTTATTTTGGTGTTTTTACTCTTAGACTTAGCAGTTGAGATTAGTTGTCGTTGATGTGATGACTTTTAGGTTTAAGGGAACATTATGTAATAGATTGTGTGAATTTTATCATCTATAAGGTGGAGGTAGAGGAAGAGTTGTTAGTTAGAGAAAGATTGTGTGAATAACTCTCACAATCGAAGGTAGAGGAAGAGTTGTTAGTTAGTATGAGATGGAGTAAACTCAAATGAAAAAGGAGTTGATGTTATCATGCCACTATGTTAGTAAAGATTATAGAAGAGTGGGCATAAGGTGGTAGACCAAAACTAGGCTCATGATTCTAAAAGAAGAATCACATGAGATTTATAGAGTTATAAACATAGTTGGGTAAAGAGGTATAATGGATAAGATAGATACTACTTAACTTATAAAAGAGAGTGTGATAATAGATTATACTTAGATATACTGTGAGATAAAGGTTGATTTCGTATCATGAGGTTTAGTGGTGTAACATTTCTCGAATTTATCTAATAGTTTAGAGTTAGTACAATATATAAAGAGTATGGATGTACATGTTTAGCACTAGACCCTAAGCTTGAGCATTATGAAAAAGGGGATAATATGATCAAACTGATACTATTAGTTGGAGAATTGCTCTAGTAGGCTTGACATAACATAAGAGAGAAATTAAGATGTTGACTTGAAAGCAGTGTGATGTTATGAGTACGGTTAATGTGACCCTTTGATGAAAATAGTGAATTGAAGCTACATCTTTGGATAAGAAAAGGGGACGTAGTTGTATGAGACTTTAAGTTTATGATTTACTATGGGTATCTAGATAGTATATGTGAGTTATCAGTGTAGAGTAGACTGATGTAACCATTTTTATTACCCTTAAAAGTTGGGTCAAAGGGGGTTAGCTATAGATAACAAGAAACCTCTCATTATAGTTCAAGTTTTCTTCAGTTAGATATATGTGAACATAGAGGATGAGCATTAGCAGCCTAAAAGGAAGGAGGTTATATCATAAGATTCATAGAAAGCAGCTATTATGCTAATAAGAGAAGCAGGTATAAGAAGATGTCTATAAAGAGATGAAAGTTAAAAGTGATGGATCTTTAGTATGACTATTGCATAGGTGGCGAAATGTATCTCAAAATTTTTTAATAAGGATTGGTGAATCCATAATAAGCTCCAAGTGAGTGGATCAATATTAGTATGATAAGCTTATGAATAAATAAAGTCCTAACTAGTAACTTAGAGGAAAGGCAATGGAAGATTTTAGTAGGAGAGTACATACAAAAATTGGGTTAGTCCTTTGGAGTCTATTGCTATAACTGGGTTTAAAGTATCATGTCAATGATAAGGTTGGCTTCAAGATGATGGCAATAGATACTGAGCATGATGATAATAAAAATTCGTGATAGATTATGGTTAGGATTCAAACATACCATAAGGATTTTTATTTAATGAATTCGATATAGTAATAATGACTTGTGGATTTTTAAAGTTATGAGTTACAACTATTTGATGAGTCAAGTGATCATATGAAAAGATGTAAAATGTGTTGAGACACTGCTCGAATAGAATTAAAAAGACTTAGAACTAAAAAATGAATAAAATTAGTGAGATATAGGTTAGCTTTTAGAAAGATATAAGAACAAAGACATACACTCTGATAGTAAAGGTGAAAGATGTATCTTCCCAGAGAGTGGAGAATTAAATTTGGAGACATGTGGTTCCATCTATTCTGCTTTGGTTTGGTGATAATATTACGTATCATTGATCTTAGTTAGAAAACTATTGGGTAATATTTGAAACTTTTTTTATATATATGTGCGTCTTGAATATGGTGATAAGCTCTTTTTGTGATTTTGAGTATAGTAATTAGTACATTGAAATTTTTAGAAAGGATATGGTAAGGTTGATAACAAGAATATCAATAACAAGTTAAGATACATGACTTCATAAATATCTACATGGAATGAGTTAATGTTGACAAATAATGGGAATTGGGTTATATGATTGGAGTTAGAATTCAAGTTCTTCATAGTGAGTGTATGTTCACGGTAGTATGATTTGTCAAGGTATGAATTGGTAAAGTATGAACTGATTGAATTATATTGGATATTGAACATTTGAAAGGACCTATGCATAATTTGGATCGTAAAGTTAGTTACTTTTAACTATTAAAGGACTTGAGAAATATCATGAGCTATTAACTAAGGGATATGATTGGTGCGCAAGTTGGTTAAAAGGATAAAAATCAGGTATGTTGAACAGTTTAAGGCTTTTGAAATTGACGTTGTAAAAAGTAATATAAGAAAGGTGAAAGAATAGGATATCTTGTTAGGTTTTGATATTGGTGAATGGGAAATGATGGGATGGAAAGTGAAAGGAATATAAAAGGTCCTTTTGCTTTGGGAATGTTCCTTTTTGCTTTGGTTAAAGAATTTGTCCCACATAGGAAAAAGAGAGGAAAAGAAAAGTTTATTTATTACATTACACCTTATCTAGTTGCTAAAAGGGTTGAGGGGGCAGGGACCCCTCGCGCCGTCGTCGTCGCTCACTCGGCTCGGCTTCAGATTTGGATTTGGATTTGGATTTGGCAAAGATCGATTGATTGATTATCTTTTTGGACAAACTTTTCTTTGATTATTTAGTTAATTATTTAATTAAATAGAAAATCCAACAGATCGATCCTGACCGGCATGCTCGACCCGGTCCGTTTTCTGTTTTCCGAATTTTTTCTTTTTCGAATTTCCCTCCAAAATTGGTGACTGATCTGAATGGTTGCAAACATTCAGAATCAGTACCTCTAATAACTAGTGACTGATCTGAATGGTTGCAAACATTCAGAATCAGTACCTCCAACTCTATAAATTCCAGTTTGTTTCCAGAATTCAACACGAATTTTTCTGCAATCAAACTTCCTCTAAAAATTCTCTCTTTCTTTATTCTGTGTGATACACAATTGTTGAGTGGTTCGCCGCTACCAGAATTTGGAGTACTACTATTCTGGTAAGATAATCGTTCTATCCTGGGAGGGGATATTCCATCAACCTCGAATACTGTGAGGGGAATAATTTCCTTAAGGATACACTTTGAACTAAGTGGGCTCGATTATATTCTGAAAGTTTTTTTTCTTCCCTGTTCATCTTTTAATTCTGTATGTTACTGGTTTTTAAAGTTTTTGTATTTAAACTGTGCAATCTGTTTTACTACGTGATTGGTAGATTGTATTTAAACGGGTTTTAAACATATACAGATTAATTAATTTTCAGCAACAATCTTAAGGAAATTACGTATATATATTATTATAATCTGTATTCTGTTTTGGAGAGTAAAACCTGTGTGGTTTTCTACTCTGTATGAAATTTTGTATTCTGACTTGAAGATATAAAAACTTTGTTGGAATATTAAAGTTCATACTTGTACAACGATTTGAAGAACATAAAAACTTCATCGTTGTTGATTTTTCTTTTTCTGATTATTAAGACAGTTTGTCAATTTTTGACAGTGAAAAGAAATGGCAATTGACTCTGCTACTCCTTCTGCGACTGCAACTCCTTCTGTGAATGTTGCACCAGCGGTTACTCCTAAAACCCGTACCGCTGTGCCACCGGCGGAGAAACCTGCTAAGTTTACTAGTACCAACTTTAAGGGATGGCAGCAAAGAATGTTCTTTTGGCTTACTACCCTTGGCATGCAGAAGTTCACCAACGAAAACCCTCCTGTGCCTGCTGCTGATATGCCGACCAATGAAAAATTTATGGTTGCTGAGGCATGGAAACAGGCTGATTTTTTTGTGCAAAGGCTATATTTGAGTGCCTTAGAAGATGACTTGTACAACGTCTACTGTGCAGTAGAGACCTCCAAAGAACTATGGAGTGCACTTGAAAAGAAGTACAAAACAGAAGATGCTTGCTTGAAGAAGATTGTGGTTTCCAAATTTCTAGACTACAAAATGGTGGATGGAAAAACTATTGGAACCCAAGTTCAAGAGCTTCAACTTATCTTCCATGATCTTATTGCTGAAGGTATGGTGGTTAATGAAGCATTCCAAGTGGCTGCAATGATTGAAAAGTTTCCACCCTCATGGAAAGATTTCAAGAATTATCTTAAGCACAAGAGAAAGGAAATGAAGTTGGAAGATCTTATGATTCGTCTCAAGATCGAGGAAGATAACAAAATCGCTGAGAAGAAGTACCGTAGGAGTTCACCGATTGAAGGGGCAAGCGTCATTGAACATGCTGCTCCCAACAAGAACAAGAAAAGGAATAGGTCTTCTGCAAAGGAGAAGAATCCTAACAAGAAAAAATTCAAGGGCAACTGTTATAATTGTGGTAAAGCAGGCCATAAAGCTCCCGACTGTCGTGTCCCCAAGAAGAACAAAGAGAAAAACAAGGGTCAGGCAAACATTGTGGAAGATGTTGATGACCTATGTGCAATGTTGTCTGAGTGTAACCTTGTTGGTAACCCAAAGGAGTGGTGGCTTGATTCTGGCTGCACTCGACATGTATGTGCCTTAAAGGAAGCATTTGCAACCTACACTCCCACTGGACCCAAAGAGGAGCTATACATGGGAAATACTGCAACAACCAAAGTTGAAGGATATGGAAAAGTTCTGTTAAAGATGACATCCGGAAAAGTGCTGACTCTCAACAACGTCATGCACGTTCCAACAATTAGGAAGAATCTAGTTTCAGCCGCACTACTGGTGAAAAATGGGTTTAAGTGCATGCTAGTTAGTGATAAATTTGTACTTAGTAAGAATGATATGTTTGTAGGAAAGGGCTACCTCACCGAGGGCCTTTTCAAACTTAATGTAATGATTATTGACAGTATTAATGGAAAATATGCTTCTTCTTACTTATTGGAGTCAAATATTTTGTGGCATGCTCGTTTAGGACATGTCAATTACAAAACCTTGAGAAAAATGGTTAACTTTGAAATATTGCCTAAATTTGAGTGTAATATATCTAAATGTCAAATATGTGTTGAATCAAAGTTTTTTAAGCAATCGCATAAGTCTGTTCAAAAGAATTCGAATCCTTTAGACTTAATCCACACTGACATTTGTGATATGAAGTCAATACCATCTCGCAGTGGAAAAAAGTATTTTATAACTTTTATTGATGATTACACTCGATATTGCTATGTTTATTTGCTAAATAGTAAGGATGAAGCAATAGAAGCATTTAAGCAATATAAGAATGAAGTCGAAAATCAATTGAATAAAAGGATTAAAATGATTAGAAGTGATAGGGGTGGAGAATATGAATCTCCTTTTGCAGAAATATGTTTAGAATATGGAATCATCCATCAAACCACCGCCCCCTACACACCACAATCCAATGGAGTTGTGGAAAGGAAAAATTGAACATTGAAAGAAATGATGAATGCTTTACTAATCAGTTCAGGTTTACCGCAGAATTTGTGGGGGGAAGCTATCCTTACAGCTAACCGAATACTCAACAGAGTACCCCACAGCAAAACACACTCTATTCCTTATGAAAAATGGAAAGGAAGAAAACCCAACTTGAAATATTTTAAAGTGTGAGGGTGTATAGCAAAGGTACAAGTTCCTTTACCCAAAAGGGTGAAAATAGGATCAAAAACCATAGACTGTGTTTTCATTGGATATGCAACAAACAGTAAAGCATGTAGGTTTTTGGTTTATGATTCTGACAATCCCGAAATTCATAATAATACGGTAATTGAATCTGATAATGCTGAATTCTTTGAAAACATCTATCCATACAAAATTGAATGCGAGTTGTCGAATGAAAGATTTAAACGACCACGGGAAGAACCAAAGGACAATGCCCCTAGCAAAGGAGATCCACTGCGTAGCAAACGTCAAAGGACGTCTAATTCCTTCGGTCCAGATTTTGTGACACTCTTGCTTGAAGACGAGCCTCAAACATTTAAGGCTGCTATGTCATCTCCTGATTCAGCATTTTGGAAAGAGGCAGTCAATAGTGAGATTCAATAAATCTTAGATAACCACACATGGGAAGTGGTTGATCTTCCTCCTGGAAATAGGCCTTTAGGTTCTAAATGGATTTTTAAAAGGAAAATGAAAGCTGATGGCACCGTTGACAAATATAAGGCAAGGCTTGTGGTCAAAGGTTATAGACAAAAGGAAGGTCTTGATTATTTTGACACATACTCGCCTGTAACAAGAATAACGTCTATTCGGGTGTTGGTGGCTCTGGCAGCCTTGTATGGTCTTGAAATTCACCAAATGGATGTTAAAACAGCTTTCTTAAATGGTGATTTGGAGGAAGAAATTTACACGGAACAACCCGAGGGATTTGTTGTTCCTGGTAAAGAAAAGAAAGTGTGCAAACTTGTAAAGTCAATTTATGGACTTAAACAAGCACCCAAACAATGGCATGCAAAATTTGACCAAACCATGTTAGCAAATGGATTTAAAAACAATGAGTGTGACAAATGTGTTTACATTAAAAACACTCCAGGCCACGAAGTCATTGTTTGTTCATATGTTGATGACATGCTGATAATGAGCAAAGATATGGCAGATATAAATGCTACAAAGCGCATGCTGGCAAGCAAATTTGACATGAAAGACTTAGGGGTCACTGATGTAATCTTAGGAATCAGAATTCATAGAACTCCACAAGGTTTAACATTATCACAGTCTCACTACATAGAGAAAATACTTGACAAGTTCTTTGAACTTGGATTTCAAAATTGCCAGAACTCCAATTGATGTGAGTTACGCACTTCAAAAGAATAAAGGTGAAAGTAAATCACAAGGGGACTATGCGACAGTGTTGGGAAGTCTGATGTATATCATGAATTGTACACGACCAGATATAGCATGTGCTATTAGCAAACTGAGTCGGCTTACAAGTAATCCCGATCACACGCATTCGATGGCAATGAAACGAGTTTTGGGGTATCTGAAACTTACTCAAGACTAAGCTTTGCACTATAATAAATATCCCGAAGTCATTGAGGGATATAGTGATGCAAACTGGATCACTGGATCGTCTGAAGTTAAATCCACAAGTGGATATGTTTTCACAATTGGAAGTGGAGAAGTGTCTTGGAAATCATCCAAACAGAATTGCATAGCCCGTTCCACTATGGAATCTGAATTTATAGCTTTAGACAAGGCCGGTTAACAAGTTGAATGGCTCCGGAATTTCCTAGAAGATATTCCATTCTGGCCTAAACCTTTGGCTCCTATTTGTATACATTGTGACAATCAAGCAGCAATAAGTAGGGCAGGAAGCGTAATGTATAACGGAAAATCTCGTCATATACGACGGAGACACAATACCGTTAGACAACTCCTCTCTAGTGGCGTTATCACAATTGACTATGTAAAGTCAAGAGATAACGTAGCGGATCCTCTTACAAAAGGCTTAACTAGAGAAGGAGTTAGTAGATCATCAATGGGAATGGGGTTAAAGCCGAGGACAAGTCATCATGGCGGTAACTCTACCTAGTAGACTGGAGATCCCAAGAGCTAGGTTCAAAGAGATCAAACAAAGTTGTGACTGGCGGTTCAACATTGTCAAATACATCAACCCATTCTCGAATGAAGACAATGTGCAGAAATAAGGATAAAACTTTATGGCTCAACAAAGCATTAAAGTTTTTTAATGATTATCTAAATCTGGCAGTGGATGACCAGATAATGTGGCTAAAGAATCACATGTTTAGAAATCACCTATGTGAGGGTTAAGTGGAAGCCGCTTTTAAGGGGAATGACAGTGAAGGCCCATTCTCTATGCTCTCATGAAACCAGGCGGTGTTCATGGCTAAAATGAACACAACCGGGAGAACCATAAACAATTGAGGGTTGATTGTGTGACTTATGTTGTCTAGATATACAACAAAGTTCAACAGTTCAAAGGTATCAAATCTACCGATTGATCGAGTATATCCGATATAAGTTCACTACGGAAAGTTCAAAGGGAAACCTACTTATGCAGATGCAGTCAATCTTCGCCAGTATATCACACTCGTCCGCGCGTCCATTTATTTTATGGCCATTCCCCATTCATGTGGGGGATTGTTGGATTTTGATATTGGTGAATGAGAAATGATGGGATAGAAAGTGAAAGGAATATAAAAGGTCCTTTTGCTTTGGGAATGTTCCTTTTTGCTTTGGTTAAAGCATTTGTCCCACATAGGAAAAGGAGAGGAAAAGAAAAGTGTATTTATTACATTACATCTTATCTAGTTGCTAAAAGGGTTGAGGGTGGCAGGGACCCCTCGCGCCGTCGTCGTCGCTCGCTCGGCTCGGCTTCGGATTTGGATTTGGATTTGGATTTGGCAAAGATCAATTGATTGATTATCTTTTTGGACAAACTTTTCTTTGATTATTTAATTAAATAGAAAATCCAACGGATCGATCCTGACCCGCTCGTGACCCGCATGCCCGACCCGGTCCGTTTTCTGTTTCCCGAATTTTTTCTTTTTCGAATTTCCCTCCAAAATTGGTGACTGATCTGAATGGTTGCAAACATTCAGAATTAGTACCTCCAACAACTGGTGACTGATCTGAATGGTTGCAAACATTCAGAATCAGTACCTCCAAGTCTATAAATTCCAGTTTGTTTCCAGAATTCAACACAAATTTTTCTGCAATCAAACTTCCTCTAAAAATTCTCTCTTTCTTTATTCTGTGTGATACACAATTGTTGAGTGGTTAGCTGCTACCAGAATTTGGAGTACTACTATTTTGGTAAGATAATCGTTCTATCCTGGGAGGGGATATTCCATATACCTCGAGTACTGTGAGGGGAATAATTTCCTTAAGGATACACTTTGAACTAAGTGGGCTCGATTATATTCTGAAAGTTTTTTTCTTCCCTGTTCATCTTTTAATTCTGTACGTTACTGGTTTTTAAAGTTTTTGTATTTAAACTGTGCAATCTGTTTTACTATGTGTTTGGCAGATTGTATTTAAACGGGTTTTAAACATATACAGATTAATTAATTTTCAGCAACACATCTTATATAGATTTTTCGTTTGTAGTTGAAGGTGGTATGAATTTTCACCTTTGAGTGCAGACATGATCATATAATGTGAACTGAGTCGACACAAACTTATTAAGAGTTTATCCATAATTTTTACAAAGAATAAATTTAATTCAACTGGCGAATAGTGATGTGAAGAAGTTATTGCATTTATTTTTAATTTGGATTATGTGAATTATGGTAGATGACTTATGAGGAATCTATGGTATGGACCTAAAGTTCTACATGATTATTAAGAACTTTGAGGCAATTGAAACTACTCTAATGCTGAGACTACACATTATTATGATGCCATCTTATTTAGTATTTGCTGCTTGTTTTTTTTCATAGGGGTCTCTCTTTAAGCCTTTTGTAACTATTGTTGGGTTGCTGCTTAAAACTATCTTGTGTTGCTGAGTCTTACTTCTAGGACCTTTAGTTTGGTTTATTTCATGCCTTTGTCTATCCTATTATGCATATTTGTTGTCTTTAGAAAGTTTTCCAGTAAGAGTTGCATTTCTGTTTATTGGTTTTCCTTTTCTGACAAAAAAAAAAAAAAATAGTAAAGTATATAAAATGATCATAGCAAAGAAAATGAAAAGATTTTATAAGTGTAGATGTTCAATCCTCTTCAATTTTTCTGGTGGACATTTATTATAGTATGATTTTTCATGCATTCTTTCATTGATATGTAGACTTGAATACTTTAAGTTGGTGTATTTTTTTCTCTTTCTGAATCTGGTAAGGAGTATTTTGCAGTGTTTTAGTGATGTCTTTAACCTTATATTTTGATGTGTGTTACCTTTTTCTTGTGTGACTGATACTTCATTATTATTTTCTAAGTTTAGATGTATTAAGTTTTTCAGCACTCATTACACTCCTTCTTTAAGAAAGTAGCACATTGATAGTTTTTACTGATAAATATACTTCCAGAGTACATCTTTGAATGTTGTTTCTAGTTGCATTTCATGCTGTGATGGCTTTTTTCATTAAGAGGGAGGGTGGTTGGTTCAGATTCATTTTTTATTGTAGTCAATATTATTGGTTTAAAATTTTATCATGATTATGTTAGAAAAAGATTTGTCCAAATGATTGTGTTATGATCGAATGAGCTTTAGTTCTTATTGGGTCCATGAGTTAGTACGTGAGTTAAAAATTATTTCTAATTGTAAATCTGCCAAAATTTGATAAAAAATTCAGTTCTTAGTAGTTGATCTTGATGGATGACTTTAAGGAGGAGCTTAAATGGAGAGATAAACACCGACTTTAGAACATCATAATTCAGGCTTTTGGTACCATAAGTTATTCTTCCTTATCCTTCGTTTGACCGTTCGAGGACGAATGGTATGTAAATTGGTATCTAATGTAATGGCCTATTAAGCCGTTTTGAGAAATAGAGCTTTGTATATTATAAAAGATTTATCTCGTAATTTTTTTAAAGGATATTTTTTAAGTATTCGATAACTTTAATTATTTAATTAAGGAATAATTTTAGATAATTTTTAGTTTGTGGACTAAAATAGTAATTACTTAATACCCTATGTTATTTATTTCATAATTATTAAGAATAGGGTAATATAAAATTTATCGCTTTTAGTCTAAAAAAATAAATAAATAAGTAAACTATAAAAAATAATAATGAATAAGAAAGGCGTTGCACATTACCCCTAAGAAAAGAACAAAACAGAAAGAAGAGGGTGAGAAGCTATGTGACGTGAATTGGCAACGTAAGTCTTCAGGTGAGAAATTTCATCAAACTTTATTTTGTCGTGTTAGGTACTGGAAGTTGTCTTTGAAACTCAAGGGAGAAAAATATATTGGTAGGAGTGGGTTTGATTTAAGATTTAATGACCATAACAATGATGGCTGTAAATTAGGAAGGAATCAATAGTAATTTCGTATCAGTGCAGTTTTACATTATCTTTTCTCTTTTCATTCTTTCGTGCAGGTTTTAAAGTTTACTATTCAGTTAATTGTTTTTTGTTTTACTGTATTCTTTTAATTATCATATTATAATTTAAATTTTGATATATTAGTATAGGTAATGTTATGCCTCGGGAAGGTACCCTTGGTGTGGCCAGCACCTAAAGATTATTGCTAGTCCCCAAGCGAACCACTTAGCCTCATCACATTAATTCAATAAAAAAACTCTACTGAACAGCAGAAATAAAAGTAAGTAAATGGGCACATCTCATCTAATGTCTCAAAATGATATAGATAATAATACAGACTAGTAGAAGAAACTAGCTCACAATCTCAACATCCACATTCAACCATCCTCTATGAAGCCTCTATGACTAATCATGTAGTGCCAATGACAGATCTATGGCTACCCAAATCAAAATTAAAGAAGTAGTCCAATCTAACTCTAAAGCATGATGAAATAAAAGTAGTGGATCCTTCGAAATAGGAAAGACACACCAATTATCTGTGAATCTCGGATCTTCAACGGAGCGCCTGTTGACGATCTCTAGTGCCTGCCTTTGCATCATAAGATGATGCATTCCAAAAGGGACAGTACTACTTGGAATATACTGGTATGTAAAATAGTTGAGTGAAATGGAAACAGGTAGAATTATATGGAAACAACATCAACTAAAAATAATCATCGAATAACATCAAATCGTCAAATGTTTGTCTATGCAAGAATAAAGTGTAGACAAGTGACCCGTCAACTACTCAAACTCAACAATCATCTCAGACTCATCTCAAAGCAGCTTACCTCCTCTCATCTCGTCTCATCTCAGAGGAGTTCAACTCCTCTCATCTCGTCTCATCTCAAAGGAGTTCACCTCTTCTCATCTCATCTCATCTCATCTTAGAGGAGCTCACCTCCTCTCATCTCAGCTTATCTAAACTCAGAGTACTCAAGATAGGAAATTCATGGGAGTTTCTCTTATCCGACAATATTCACTTATGAGCCAGTGAATGTACAACAATCTCACTGATGTTGCCACGACCATTCCAAACTTGCTTGGTAGGAAACAAATCAAAACCATATCGGCTCACCCAATATGGAGTCAGTACTTTACAAGTCTGCTATTGCTTTCAGGGACCGTTACTCACAAGGGAACCATAGCATATATGTGATGGTTCTAAACCTTACCTACATTTGGTGACGTAGTTTGACGAGTTCAAGTCCGACTAACTCTCACTCTTTTGGTGCTTGATACTCCTCCCACGACTCAATGCTCATATAACCTCCACCTCAACTAATGTCACAGGGACTCAAACCCCATCATTGATCGATATATGAAGGGACTCGAACCTTTTCATCGTTCAACTCGTAGGGACTCCAACCTTTTCACTACTCAAGCTCATATGGACTCTAACCCTCTTATCAATCAATCTCAGTAATGACTCAAGATTAGAAAAATCATTAGGAATCAACCAAACAGACACATCGGTAGAGTTCATTTGTAGATACTCATAAGGCAATCAAATTCTATCAACTCATCTTCTCTCATCACAATCAACAATCTCAACTCAAGGCTCTAGACTCAATCTTCAAGTTCACTGTACATGCTTTTAAAATTAGTCATGTAGAGTTATGCAAATTCTCATGAAAAATGCTCAATTAAAGAAAACAAATAATATGATGATCATCAACATAGGAAAACATGAAATTTCAAATAAAATTTTAAGAAAAAACATCACAGGTTCATATATGTAGACTTTAAAACCATAAACTCATACATGACCATCTATGGGGAAGATGAGAGAACAATGCCATGCTTTTAGTTTAGCCTTACATACCTAGGATGAAGCTATCAACTAGTCACATCAAGGATTTCTTCTCAAATCTCTCAAGCTCTTCTCCTCTTTCCTCAAGCCCTAGCCTTGTTAGATTATGCGATAGGACTTAGAATGGGGATTATAGACCCTTTTTACATCAAAACAACATTATTAGAACATGTATAGAGTTTTGGAGGGGTTGGGAATAGACTGAAATGCCCCTCGTAAAATTTAGAAATTTTTAGCTCGGAAAAGACCCAGTCCGTGACATGGACTGGTCGCGTACTGCGTTTTTTCAGAAAAAGTTTCTGAAAATGTTTTCTCAATCCCGTCAAAAATTTTCAAAAAGAATATAAGTCCTGGTCCACGATGGAGGGGTGACACGCTCCTGTCGCATCAATTCATGTAAAATACATGAATTAAGTAAAAACTAAATGGAATACTCAAGGATCCTCACATAAAACTCATCATCTTCAATCATAGACTCAATTTACTCAAAGGGGACACATTGGGAGAACAATCCCATGCTTTGGATTAGCCTGGGATGATTGCTAACAACAATTCATCGTAGAATCTCCTCTTGACTCTTCAACCTCAACTCTCCTCAAGCCCTAACTTGGTGAAATTTGCTAGATAGAGGATTTCAGAATGGGTTTTGAACCCTTTCTTCACTAATACGACCTATATTAATCGTATTTGGGTTTTAGACGATGCTAGAAATGGACTAGAATGCCCCTCAAAATTTTAGAAATTTTCCAGCCGTAAAATAACATAGTCCACGATGCAGACTGGTCGCTGAAAGTTTATTCTTGGAAAAACATTTCCTGAACGAGGTTTTTCAACCCCGTTGAAAAATTAAGAAATAATGTAAGTGCGCCTCCGCGATGGGTCTGTGATGTGGCTTTGTCGCAGACTCTCACTATTTCTCGTTTTGGAATGAAAAATTATCTTTTGACTTGGTTGTTCTAAACATCAACCAAGACCCTGCCCCCACTTAAATATTTGTGCTGATCACGAATCCGTCCTCATATTTTTCATCCGAGTATCAGAATATGCATTTTGTGCACATCTCTTCTCTAGGAGTATTTTGGAAATTTTATCGGGCATTACATCATCTCCCCCTTAGGATCATTTGTCCTCGAAAGATGAGTGGGAGGGGTGTTATAGCACGAATAAACTCAAGATCTTCTCGATACTCACTCAACAAGTCTAATTCTCAGCCCTTCGTCGACCTCAATAACTTCTACTCAAAACATCAAAATATACACATCAACTCGGATGGAAACATCAAATTCAGTTAAGAATAGGAATATTACCTTTGATATTCTCATCGTCAGGCACGAATAGGTGCGGGTAGTTAGTTCTTATCTCTTTCTCAACTTCCCACGTGGCTTCCTCAACAAATTGGTTCCTCCACAAAACTTTCACGGAGGCTATCTCTTTGTTCCTTAGTCTGTGAACCTATCGATCCAGGATTTGGATGGGAATTTCCTCATAAGACAAGCTATGTTTGACTCCAGTGCTCTCAATAGGGAATGCCAAGGAAGGATCTCCCAAACATTTCTTCAGCATAGAGATGTGGAACACCAAATGGATTCCGTCTAACTCAGAAGGTAACTCTAGCTCATAAGCAACCTTCTTAATTCTCCTCACAATCTGATAAGGGACAATATTGTGAGGGATTAATTTCCCCTTCTTCCTAAACCTCATGACACCCTTCAAGGGTGATACCTTCAAGTATACCCAATCACTCACCTCAAACTCTAGGTCTCTTCTTCTCACATCGGTGTAAGATTTTCGATTGCTTTGTGCAGTCTTCAACCTCTCTCTAATAATCTTCACCTTCTCCATAGACTGGTGGACAAGGTCAGGCCCAATCAACTCAGCTTCTCCAACCTCAAACCACCCAATGGTTGACCTTGCATAATAGCTATTATTATATACAAATTCAATCAATAGTAGATGGTCATCCCAATTTCCTTTGAAGTCAAGGATGCATGCTCTCAACATATCATCTACTGTCTGAATAGTGCACTCTAGTGGACCATCAGCCTGTGGATAAAAGGTTGTACTTAAATTCACTTTCGTACCCAATGCTTTCTGGAAAGACTTCCAGAAGTGAGAGGTAAATTAGGCTCCTCTGTCCGAGATGATGGACAAGGGAACTCTATGCAACCTCACAATCTCTTGGATATACATCATTGCATACTTCTTCGCAGTATTAGTCATCTTAACATCCGAGAAGTGCGCTGATTCAATCATCGTTTCTACAATCACCCATATAGAATCATGTTGCCTCCGGGATCTTGGTAAGCCGCTGATAAAGTCCATGTTAACCATCTCTCATTTCCAGTCTGGAATGTCATAGTTTTGAGCCAAGCCACTTGGCCGTTGATGCACATCCTTCACTTGCTGGTAATTCGGGCACTTTGAAACAAACTCAGTAATGTCCCTCTTCATTCCACTCCACAAATAGACTTCTATCAAGTCGTGGTACATCTTTGTGGAGACCGGATGAATATAGTATTTAGTGTTGTGGGCTTCAACCATGATCCTCTTGTGCACACCATCAACATCAGGAACACATGGCCTACTCTGGTATCTCAACACCCCATCTCCCCCTTTGGAGAAAACCATCACTTTTTGTTTGTGGATAGCCTCCTTCAATTGGAGTATGATAGGATCTAGATCTTGCTTCTCTTTTACCTCTGCTACTAGGGATGATGTAGACCCATTCTGAATATTGACTCTTCTCTCGTCATTCTCCTCGAGATGGACACCCAACCGAGCCAACCAATGCACTTCCTTCGCTAGCTCTTTCTTCTCTTCCTTAACAAGGGTTGTACTACTCACAGACAACCTGCTAAGAGTATCAGTAACAACGTTAGCTTTACCTGGGTGGTACATGATGCTCATGTTATAATCTTTGAGCAATTCCAATGATCTCCTCTATCTCAGGTTAACCTCTCTCTGACTGAAGACATACTATAAGCTCTTGTGGTCAGTAAACACGTCCACATGCACTCCATATAAGTAGTGGCGCATGATTTTGAATGTGAATACTACCGCCGCCAACTCAAGATCATGGGTCGGATAGTTTCTCTCATGAACTTTAAGCTTCTTGGAAGCATAGGCTATTACCTTTCCTCTCTGCATTAATACACATCCCAACCCAACTCTTGATGCATCACAGTATATTACAAAATCTTCCGTTCCACCGAGCAAAGTCAAGACAGGTACGGTGGTCAATCTACTCTTTAACTCTTGAAAATTCTTCTCACATTCCTCAGACCACTGAAACCTGACCTTTTTTTGAGTCAGTTTGGTCAATGGCGTGGATAGGGAAGAAAATCCCTTAACAAATCTGCGGTAGTAGCTCGCCAACCCCAAGAAACTCCTTATGTCAGTTGGAGGGGTCAGTCTTGGCCAGTTTGCAGCCGCTTCAATCTTCTGTCCATCTACTGGAATTCCATCACCCGAAACAACATGGCCTAGGAAAGCCACTGACTTGAGCCAAAACTCACACTTGGAGAACTTCACATACAATTCATGGTCCTCAAGAGTCTGAAGGACAACTCTAAGGTGTTTGGAATGATCCTCCTCATTCCTCGAATATACTAAGATATCATCAATAAATACAATTAAAAGCATGTCAAGGTAGGGCCTGAACACCCTATACATCAAACCCATGAAAGCTGCCGGTGCGTTCGTTAACCCAAAGGACATAACCAAGAACTCAAAGTGGCCATATCTTGTCCGAAGGATGTCTTTGGAACATCACATTCTCTCACTTTCAACTGGTGGTAGCCTGATCTGAGGTGTATCTTTGAAAAGCTTGAGGCACCCTGAAGTTGGTCAAACAAGTCATCTATCTTGGGAAGAGGATATTTATTCTTCATCGTGACCTTGTTTAGTTGCCTATAGTCTATGCACATTATGAGAGACCCATCCTTCTTTCGTACAAATAGAACAGGACCACCCTAAGGAGAAACACTTGGTCTAATAAAACCCTTCTCTAACAAATATTTCAACTGCTCCTTCAACTCTTTTAATTCAGCAGGAGCCATCCTATATGGTGGAATTGAAATAGGTTGCACGTCGGGAAGCACATCAATACCGAAGTCGATATCCCTATCAGGAGGGACTCTAGGTAAATCCTCAAGGAATACCTCAGGGAACTCATTTATAATCGGGACCGACTTAGGAGTAGGGGACTCGATATCATCAGATTTAACTCATACAAGGTGATAAATACAACCCTTAGAGATTAACTTTCTCACCTTCAGGTAGGAATTAAATCTACCGTTGGGTGCAACATAACTTCCACTCCACTCTAGGATCGGTTTATTCGAAAATTGGAATTTAACAACTTGGGTCCTACAATCTATGGATGCATGGCAGGCATGGAGCCAATCCATACCAAGAATTACATCAAAATCAACCATCCCCAACTCTACCAGATTTGCCAGAGTATCCCTATGATAGATGGATATTACACAGTCTCTATAGACCCTCTTAGCCAGGTTAGGCTCACCAGTAGGAGTAGAAACAGTATAAGGCTCAAGCAAACACTCTGGAAGAGTCTCAAGCTTATTAGCCACATAGGACGTCACAAATGATAAAGTGGCACCCGGGTCAAGCAATGCTTAATAATTATAAGAAAAGATTCGGAGCATACCAGTAACAACATCTAGTGCAGCCTCTTGGTCCTATCGATTACCCATAGGATATAGACTGTTCGTCCCGCCTACTGTATTCGCAGTAGTAGCCTTCTGATGATTGCCCGCAGGGAGAGCTGTAGAAGACTGAGTTGTATTACCTCTATCACCCCATCTCCTCAAAGGTCACTCACCCTGAAAATGGCCAAGCTCTCCGCATGAAAAGCAAGTATTTGTACTCTCACGGCACGCACCAAGATGCAGCCTGCCACATCTGCCACAAGGTGGCTTTCCTCTCGAACCTTGGGCAATGCTAGCTTGGGAATAAGGTCCCTAAGCTCTGAAATTTTGGTGACCATAGGATTCCTGATCATACTTGTTTTGCTGAACAGGCGCAATCGCCATAGGGGGTGCATAGTTAGCAAACTTCTTCCGAAAGAAAGTTCTATCACCCTTATTTCAGCTTCTGTTGGTTAGGCTCATACCCTGCCAATTTGGCCTTCTTACTCTGCTGCTCCTCCCTTTCCTTCTTCTTGTCCTCCTCAATCTGTTGGGCATAGACCATAAGTCTAGAGATATCCATATCTTGAATCATCAATGCTGCCTTGATCTCCCTCTTCACATGCCTGCCCAATCCAGACACGAACTTTCTCATCCTCGCCCTCATATCAAGGACCATCTCGGGTGCATATCGGGATAGCTGGATGAACTTTAGGCTGTACTCTTTGACAGTCAGCCCCTCTTGCCTCAGGTTCACAAACTCCTCAACCTTCGCCTCCATCAACTCTTGGGGAAAGAAGTGATCGAGAAAAGCACTCTCAAACTCCTCCCACTCAGCAGACTTAGCATTCTCACCTCTACCATCATTCCACTGGTTATACCAGACGTTGGCAACATTCTTAAGCTGATACAAGACCAACTCAACTCCCTCAACCCTATTCGCATGCATAGCCCTCAAGATCTTGCGCATCTCATCAATAAAGTTTCCTAGGTCTTCCTCAGCCTTAGACCCTGTATAGACTGGTGGGTTCATCCTCAGGAAAGACCTGAACCTGGCTGCAGTTGTAGGCTCTTGGGAACTGGAGCTAGAGGCCTGGGGACCGCGGCTTTTACTCTGAGAGGCCACCAACTGAGTGAGCATAGTGATGGCTCCCTTGAAGTCTGCGTCTGAAGTAGAGTTTGACTGAGTAGGAGGTGTCGGTGGAGCCTCAGTAGCTCTGGCAGGTCGACCCCGTCTCCTTGTCTCAGTCTGGGTAGGGGGCTCTGGTAAGGGATTCACAGTGTTATGAACTGAGGAATCTATTTGGGCAGCAAT
This sequence comes from Solanum rostratum, assembly GCA_029948455.1. Classification (NCBI taxonomy): domain Eukaryota; kingdom Viridiplantae; phylum Streptophyta; class Magnoliopsida; order Solanales; family Solanaceae; genus Solanum; species Solanum rostratum. The sequence continues at coordinate 58,700,082 of CM057046.1, forward strand.
GTGTTTTGGAGGCATGATTTGCAAACGCGTAGCGCACGAATTAGAAAAGAGTTTCATAGAGTCAAACTCTATCGCACGAACTCAGAACATCAAAGAAGTGTAAATATTCCTAATGTCCTATTGCCTCCTGTTTATGAAGTGTGGTGCGCAACACACACATAAACAAGACTCTACTAGACACGACTTCATACACTCCCTAGGACTCTTGAACTCTGTGCTCTGATACAAAGTTTGTCATGCCCCGGGAGGGTACCTTAGGCGTGGCTGGCACCCAGAGACTATTGCTAGTCCCCAAGCGAACCACTCGTTCCCAGGACAATCACTCAACATCAACATAGCAGAATAACCGAAGTAGTATAGTGAGCTACCTCAAATAAAGAGGCCAATGGTCAATATCAATTTCAACATCAGAATTAACAGGTGTAAACAATACTCAATCCATAAGGGAGAAACCTCAACATCAAACCACTACTCATGTCTATGAATCCTCTAACTTGACTCAACTATCTAAGATGGTACCATGACAGGCCATGGCTACCCAACTCAATAAATAACGGAAACAACAATAAAGGGTCTCCTCCGGATAGCAAGGAGTCTCACCAATGACTGAACTTGAAATCTCTGACCTCAACGATGCGTCTGCTGAAATCCTTTAACTCCTGTATATGCATCATGAAATGATGCAGCGCCAAGTGGCGTCAGTATGTGGAATGTACTGGTACGTACAATCGTTGAATATAACAATAAAAGTAAAACATAGGGAAAACATCAACTCAACATCATACTCCATTAGAAAGTCAAGCATCTATCTAAGGCAAGAACTTAGAGTAGACAAATGACTCCTCAAAATCTCATCTCAACATCATCAATACATCAGACTCATCTCAAGGAAACTTGACTCAACTCAACTCAAGGAACTCGACTCATACTATCACATCAACATCAACATCAGAGTACTATTAAGTAAGACCTCACTGGAAATTTCTCTAACTGATAACCATCAACTATGAGCCGGTGATGATACAACGAAGCGATGCCGTTGCCACATCCATCCAGTACTCTGCCAGGGGTAAAGGACATCAACCTCCGTGGATCCACAAGAAAAACCCCAGTCCTCTATTGGGACAAGAAAGGAGCCATCCGCATTGCAATTCAATCCTCTCTTCCTACGCGGGCCACGTACTCTCACCCATTTCGGTGCTCAATACTCCTCCTAGAACTCGACATGCTCATAAAACATCAACCTCATCAGTCCTATACGGACATAATACATCATCATTAGTCCCATAGGGACATAATACGTTAACATCAACATCAGTCCCGTAGGGACATAATATGTCAACATCAACATCACCTCGCCTCATCAATATCAACATTATAGACTCAAAATTCTCTTTTAGAATTTTAAATTTCAGGTTTTAAGACATCATGAAATATCATTCTCATCAACATCATCATCAAGACTCTCATCAAATGTTAAACAGAATCACAACATCATAGACATCATCCTCATTAAGGCTCTAGACTCATCCCCTAGTTCACTCTTACACTTCAATAAAATAATCATAGGATTTTGTGAAAAACACTGATGAATACTTATTATGCAATAAATCAAGTTTATGATGATGACCAATTCATTTAAAATATATGCATCAAGTAAAACTCAGTAAATTACTTGACAATCTTCGCATCAAATTCATTATATTCCATAAGGGATTCAATTTATACAAAAAGGCACATGGGAGAACAATCCCATGCTTTAAGTTAGCCTTACATACTTGGGATGATTGCAAACAACAATTTCTCGAACAAACTTCTCTTGAATTCCTCAATCTCAACTCCCCTCAAGCCCTGGCTTAGTGATTTTGCTAGGAAGAATGTTTTTGGATGGATATTTGGAACCCTTTCTCAGAGAAAATAACCTATATTCATCGTATGAGAAGTCTAGAAAGTATAGGAATGGACTAGAATGCCCCTTGAAATTTTAAATAAAATTTCCCGACTTGAAATAACACAGTCCGCGATGTGGACCTGTCACAGACAGTGCAAATTTGAAAAACTCAACTTCATCGAGAAATCACAGAAAACATAAGTGTGACTCTGCGAAAGGTCCGCGATGCGGCTCTGTTGCGAACTCACACTGTTTTTTATTTTGGAACAAAAAATTATCTTTTGACTCAGTCGTTCTAAAAATCGACCGAGACCCTTCTCCCACTCAATTTTTTGTGCTGATCATGTATCTGTTCTCGAATTTTTAATCCGAGCATCAGAAGACGTGTTTTGCACACACCTCTCCTCTAGGGGTATTTTGATAATTTTACCAGGCGTTACATAGTCGAATTAGGCTAAGAGTATGTTCCGTGCAATAACATCATAGATTGCAAATTTCGTCATCGAAATCTATTAATAGTTGACTCAGCCAATGCCATCGAGAACCATGCCCTAGATGAGAATATTGATACCGCAGTTAGCTCCGAAGCATTGAATTTGGTCTAGAGAAACCCTTTATTTAATACAAGGGACGTTTGGATATGATTTAATCCCCCCGGGGGCTTTCTATCAAAAGATATATATGAAGAAGTGGGACTTCACTTTATTTGTAGGAAGCTCCATTGGAAATTCCGACCACACTATTGGATATGAAATATCAAAATCCATAGGGTTACATAGTTAGTTTGTGAAAACCAGAGTTCGGACGAGCCCCAAATAGCAAAAAAGAGATTGAAGGATTAATGGAAAGAGAGGGAGACACGTGGCTAATTCTGGAGCTGCCATGTGGCGTTGCCATAAAGCAGAAATGTGTCAGTCATACATGTGTATATATATGTGTGAGTTCAAGGAAATTATATACATATTTCCTCTAAACTTCATACCGTGATTTCGAGCTCATTTTTCATTTGATTTCAATGATTCAAAAGCCTACGTGACTCAGAGTTTTGCGAGGAATGCCATTGTAGTGTCAGACTTTGAGTTTAGCGTGTACTTGAGGTAAAATCTTTATTTTTCGCTGGTTGTATATTGAAAATGGGTGAAAATGTTACATTGCGATATCTTATTTCTCAACGAAATTAAGTAAAAGTTGTGTCTAAAGTTTACTACGTTCCAAGAGGAACAGTGTGGTATGCTGCGTGTTCACTAATTTTATCCGATTTTTGAGAATTTTGACTTAGAAAGTTTTGAAAAGAATATTTTTCTGGTAAAGTTTATAACTTTGTATCGGGCATTTTCTCTGTCTACTGGTCCGTTTTGGTCCGAATTTTCCGCTGTAGACTAGAGGTGATTACCGGGTACCATTTTTCAAGAATTTGTTAAGGATTTTGGGGTGGTCCCTATTTTCCCCATTTTAGGCCTTATTGACATATTTTCTCCCATTTTTCAAGATTTTAGAACCAATTCGACCTTGTTAATTTTATTATAAAAGCTAAGCAACATCAGGAAGAGATTTGGAAGGGAAAAGCTTGGTTGGATTGACTCAGAGAAAGAGGCATTAGATGCCAAGTAGGTTAGGCTTTCTCTAACCTTAGACTGAGCTGAAATGTTGCATATTTGAGTTGGAATGTGTCAAAATATACTGTGAATCGGTTGAGCTGTAGGATTTATGTTTGTAACATCCAAAAAAATTATCAAAATACCCCTAGATGAGAGGTGTACACACAACGCTTCTTCCCAAACTCTGATGGAAAATCTGAGGACGAAAATACGATCAACATGAAAAATAGTGTGGGAAAATTGTCTTGGTTGATTTTTAGAGCTACCAGGTCAAAAGATAATTTTTTTGATGTGAAAATATATTCTAGAGCAAGTGTATGACAGGCCCGCGATGAGGACTTGTCACGGGCTTACTTATGGATGTGATCCTAATATTTTCTATGGGATTAGAAAATTTAATCGAAAAATCTTTGATTAAAAACCCCAAAATTCATCTGAGTCTATGACACGGACTACGTGTCCCGAGCTAAATTGTTTTTATTTTTTTGTGAGGGGCATTCTGGACTTTTCCCAACCCCTCCTAAACTTAAAACACGATCGATATAGGTCATTTTAAGTGTAAAAAGTGTTTTTAACCCATTCATAAGCCTTTCAGAACATTTTAACAACAGTTCTAGGGCTAAAGAGAAGAGAGAAGAGAGAAGAATGAAGAAAGAGTATTCAAGGAATTTAAGTCAAATTCTTGCCAAGTTGATTGTCTACGTTTAGTCTAGGTATTTAAGGCTAAACTAAAACATGGAAACGTCCTTCTATGTGCCCCCATTGATGGTAATAGAAAGATTTTGAATGTATTGAGTCCCCATGCATGTTTCTAGAAAATTTCATATTAATTATATATATATACATATATATATATATATATGTATATATATATACATATATATATGTATGCTACGTATTTTCACAAACTTTATTACTGATTTAAATTCTTTTCATGAGTTATTGTATAAACCCTATATATTACTTTGTAAAATAAATAGATGAATGAACCTAGGGATTTAGTCTAGAGCCTTGACTTGAGAATGTTGATTATGACGATGATATGAGCATGATGATAAGTTGATAGAACTTGATAGTCCTGTAAGTATTCATAATTGAACTGTAAAGATTGGTCTAATTGATTGTTCTCTTAATGATTGGTCTAAACTCCTTTGAAAGATTGATTGAGAATTGAGTTGATGTGAAGATTGATATGATAGGCCAAAAGGCCCAATTATGATAGAGCTGCTAAAATAATGAGAGTCTTTATGAGACTAATTGAGATGATTGATTGAGATGGATGGTATTATAAGCATTGAGTCATGGGAGGAGTATTGAGCACTAAAATGAGTAATAAAAAGTCCAACTCACACTCATTAACTATGTTGCCAAGCATAGGAGTGGACTAAGTCCGTTATAGTCAGTTAGGTTCCTATTTTGTGAAGTAAGTCTGTTAAAGTCGGACAAGTTCCTATTTTAAGGACTAAGTCTGTTAAAGTTGGATATATCCCCATTTTATTGTCCTGAAATAATAGGAATTGATAAGTCAATTCTCTAGATTCATTATGGATCAGATCTGTTCATTATCTGGCAAGTACGGAATGATTGTGGAAACATTAGTTGTATTCTTGTACAATCACTGGCTCATAAGTGATTGTTGCCAGAGAAGATAAAATCCTAGGTAGGTTCCATACTGATACCACTCCGATTTGATTTGATTTGATTTGATTGGATTGGATTGGTATAGATTGGTCATTCTCTACTCTTTGTTCTTGCTTTAGATAAACATTTGACATTCTGATGAAGTATTTCTAATTTGATGTTATTCTATAGTATTATACCTGCACCTGTTTCAATCTGCCATTTTACATACTCGTACATTCCACGTACTGATGTCCATTTGGATTGCACTATTTTATGGTGTAGAGGCAAGTAATAGAGATCATTAACAAACGCACAGTTGAGGGTCTATTGCATCTAGCTGAGTTGATGAGCCCTCCCTTACTCTGGAGGATTCTCATTTATATTTTCATCTAGCTTCCTAGAGTTAGACTTTGATTATCTTTATTTTGATTTGAGGTAGCCATGGGTCTATCATTGGTTGCATTAAATAGTTGATAGAGGCTTCATAGACTAGAGTTTTGTTTGTCATGAGTTTGAACATATATTTTTGCTAGTTTCTTTCTTACTAGTCTTATTGAGTTGACTTGATCATTTACTTATTGAGATTTGTCCACCACTTTTCATCCTTAGTCTTCTGCTAATTTGTTAAGCTATGATTGAATGAATATGATGAGGCTAAGTGGTTCTCTTTGTGACTAGCAATAGTCTCTGAGGGCCGACCACATCTAGGGTACCCTCCGACGGTGTAAAAATTTGGTATCAAAGCATAGAGTTTAGGTGCCTTAAGGAGTCTATGAAGTCGTATCTAGTAGAGGCTTGTTTGTAGGTGTGTTGTGCACCACACTTTATAAGCAAGAGGCTATAAGACATTAGGAATTTTTACACTTTTTTATTATTCCGATTTGTGCGATAGAGTTAGACTCTATGAAAGCTCTCTTCTAATTCGTGCATTACGCATTTATAGAAACGTAATCATGCTTTTGAGAAGAGCTGATAAGGGAAGAGGGCATCCAACTAAATAGAATGCTAACTAACTCATTGTAAGGACCCAAATTTCTCAAGTGGCATTTCCCCGAATGTCTTGAAATTTTCCCAAAGTGAACTACAAGGCATCACATCACGGAGGAGCCTGCACGGGCCGTGTGAAGCCACACGATCCGTGTGGCCATCCATGAAGAGACACTAGGTCCAGTTCATGGTTGGGACAACTTTGGGACAAAGGGTAATTTTGGCCAAGTCAAGGCACACGGACACTCACACGGTCCGTGTGATGTGACACGATTTGTGTGGCTCTCAGTGTAACTCACTATGTAGAAATTAATCTAAGTATGGAAGTATCATCTCGTAACTTTGTCGTGCAAAAATTATTTCAAGTACTGTTACACGGTTGACGTCACAGGCCGTATGGAGTCACACAGACTGTGTAGTCATCCGTGTGGCACTACTTGTGAGATTTTACCCCTGCAAGTTTCTATGTATAGGACCATGGCCACTGTTCACGGTCCGTGTTGCATTTCATAGACCGTGTAGTGGTCCATATGAACCTGACGTCCCAATCTAGGTCTATTTCATTAATGGTGTTTATGTAATTCCGGTTTGTTTTAATTAAGAATTGTGACCTTTTACCTATCCTAAACCCCTAATTCTGCTGAAACCCCTCCCCTCCTAATTCATTTTCCTAAAACATTCTACCCCTCACAAGATCACCTCCCTATTCCTCTCTACACTCCTCCCTCAAGGATCAAAGCTAGGGTTCCATTGGAGTCCAATTCAAGCCCAATTGACCCTTCAAATTCGTCTCCTCAAACAAGGTATATGGGATTGATTCTTGGTCCCTTTCAACCAAGAAGACCCAAAATTCCTTTCAATTGATTTCATGAATTTTAGTCTACTTTGAATGTGGGTTAACATTATTTGATTTTATTAAATTCAATTGATGTATGGGTTGTACATTATTCATGATTTTAAATTATTTTAAGCCCTATTATGATAATTTACATGAATTAATGAAGTTATGAACATGCATGTCTCCTTTTAAGTTGATTTATGCATAGGTGATCTCCAATACGATTTTATATGTGGATTTAGTTATGGATTTCCTAAATTTTATTTTATAAGGCTGATTTTAAACTTGAATCTATGTTACCCATGCTACTTCACATCATGTATTACATTGCATTTATGAACATTAACATATGGAAATTATGATGTGGGCTAAGCCCAATTATGTTTTGTGAAATGATTATGATATGATTTTAATAAGGCATTAGTTATGACAAGGATGTGATCACATGCATGTCTATGATTATGGCTCTATGAGCATCATGGGGGCTTGCACCATCTCGTATATGTGTAGAGGAGCTATTCCTTGTATAAGCATTATGATTATGATTTTATGGTTTGGTATTTTAGCCTATGTATGCATTGAACATTTTGAAATGAACATTGAATCTCTTGACAACACACATATATATAAGTATTCATGTGGGATGTTGTTGACCTAGAACCAATGGATTAGGGCCGTCAGGGCTATCTCCAAGGGCCCTCTCCCTTTCCTTGAACTATGTGCCAACATAGGAACGATCTCCATTACCTAAAAGACCAGGTCGTAAGGAATGGATAGTCGCTGATTATGATTATTCGATGGTATGATATGATTATGGATTGCATGCATCATGAATTTCATGGCATCTTGTATACATCTCTATTGGATATATGATTCTTTCTATATTATATGCCCTAGTCATCTAACATTGAAATGCAAGTTGATAAGTCATGTGCATTGCATGCCCACATACTAGTACATTCAAAAGTACTAATGCATACTCTATGCCTACATGATTTTACCATGCAGGGCCCGAGCACTTTGAATACAAGCCTTTTGACAAATTGTCCATCCTTGGAGTTACTGTGGTGAGTTCCGTCTTATGAAGGCGAGCCAAATAACTTCTTTATTGTTATTACAGATGTTCTATTCCATTAAGGGTGAGTCCGAAACTTGTCCTGGCCCCTGTTCCTTTGACTAGAGGCATTGTTGGGTACTATGTAAATTCTTCTTAGATTTGCTTGCTATGACTATTATATTTCTTTCGTATTACTTGAATGATTCCTGAGATCCGATTTAACTATATAACTATATGTGTTTGAATGCTATTCTCAAATTGATGATGTGGTTACGGATACTTGAGGCTTGTTTGGGGGCTCTCGAGACTCCATTCGTCGTATCACATCTAGGCCCTAACCCCGAGTTGTGACAAAAGCTGGTATTAGATCCCTAAGTTTATAAATGATCCTCGGAGTCCAACATACTGCGTTGAGTAGAGTCCAATTCATGAGTGTGAAGTGCACCATACCTATGCATGGGTGGCTACGAAGACGTTTTAGGAATTACCTCACTTCTTCATATCTTTACCGTGCTATGGCTAGTATATTTAGTTCCCTTATTTGATGGTGTCGTTGATCCATTTCAGAAGATGCCTCGAGGAAGACCCTCTCTACCAAGGTCGGCTTTGGCTAATGAAGATCAAGCTCCCCACGAGCATGTGGATAAACCCATCTCAAATGGGGAATTCCATACAGCCTTCGCCATGCTTGCTCGGGTGGTGACTTCTCAGGCAAGGTAGGCCAACTTCGCATGGGATCCTACACCTGCTTCTAAGGTGAGGGACTTCACCCGGATGAATCCTCCAGAGTTCCATGGGTCAAAGGCTGGTGAGGATGCTCAGGAGTTCATTGATGAGCTTACCAAGATACTGAACATCATGGGTGTCACTTCTGAAGAGAAGGCTGAATTGGCTGCCTATTAACTTAAGGATATGGCTGAGGTAGGGCATACTCAATGGACTTTGGAGAGAGCTTGCAGTGGTGAGGTCAATTGGGAAGAATTTAGATTTGCTTTCTTGATTGTTTCTTTCCACTTACGATTAGGGAGGCCAGAATGAGTGAGTTTATCAACCTCAAGCAGGGGAGTATGGGTGTGCGGGACTATTCCCTCAAGTTCACGAAGCTTTTCAAATATGCTCCATCATTGGTGGCTGGCCCCGTGCAAGGATGCAAAAGTTTGTTTCGGGTATCTCTAATTTATTTCTACAGCAATGTCATACTGCTATGCTTATACGGGACATGGATATTGCAAGACTTATGGTGTATAATGAACAGATCGAATGGGAGAAAGGGAAAGAGAGGAGGGTTCACAATCCCAAGAGAGACCGTTTTGATGGTAGATTCTCTGGTTCTCAAAATGTTAGTTTTGACCGCTTCCAGCAAGGCCAAGGTTCGGGTACTCGGGTCGCTAATTCTCGGGTACCTCCTCCCAGGTCACGTGTTGGTAACGGTCAGGGCCATCCTCTGTGTGACAAGTGTGGAAGGCCTCAGACGGGTTTCTTTTTAGGGATTAAGGTGGTTGCTATGGGTGTGGCGATAAAAATCATAAGGTTGCCGACTGTCCTAGGAATGCCCGTAGAGGCCAGGGTCAGGTGGCCCAAGGTGTGAAAGGTCAACAAAGAGCTCCCCAAGGAGTGGCCCCAAGGAACAACATGTTCTATGCACTCCATGCCTGTTAGGATGTTGAGGAGGCTCCAGATGTCGTGATTCGTATGTTAAAAGTCTTTGATCCGGGTGTAAATTTGTCTTTTGTGACTCCTTTGTTGCTGTTAAGTGTGGTTTGTATTCCCAGATTTTGAAGGATCCTTTCTCGATCTATACTCCCATTGGTGAATCAGTTATTGAACATAGGGTCTATTATAGTTGCCCTGTTTCTGTGTTGCATAAAGTTTTCCCGTGTGATCTTGTGGAACTTGAGATTCTGGACTTTGATGTGATTCTTGGGATGAATTGGTTACATGCATCATATGCTTCTATAGATTGTAGAACCCAAAAGGTCAAGTTCCAACCTCCCGATGAGCCCGTCCTTGAATGGAAGGGTGGTGACTCCTCTGTTAAAGGTCGGTTTATTTCCTACCTCAAGGCACGAAAAATGATTTCCAAAGGGTGCATATATCTTATTGTGAGGGTCAAGGGTATGGAGTCTGAAGTGTCTACTCTTGAGTCGATCTATGTGGTGAATGAGTTTTCGGATGTGTTTCCCGACGACTTGCCCGGCATCCCTCCCGAAAGGGAGACAGACTTTGGCATAGATCTTCTTCCAGATACTCAACCTATCTCTACTCCTTCTTATCGTATGGCGTTGAAAAAGTTGAAAGAATTAAAGGAGCTAAAAAGGATTTGTTGGAGAAGGGTTTCATTAGGACTAGTATATCGCCGTGGGGTGGTCCAGTGTTGTTTCTAAGAAAGAAGGACAAAACTCTTCGGATGAGTATTGTGTACGGACAACTGAACAAGGTGACCATTAAAAATGAGTACCCGTTGCCCAGGATTGATGACTAGTTTGATCAACTTCAAGGGGCCACTCATTTCTAGAAGATTGATCTTCATTCCGGCAACATCGGTTGAAGGTTAGGGAGTGTGACATTCTCAAAACAGCTTTCCAGACAAGGTATGAGCACTTCGAGTTTGTGGTAATGTCATTTGGCCTAACCAACTCTCAATATTCTATTCACCCGGGATCTACCAAAATGTATTAGGATTTGAAGGAAGTGTATTGGTGGCATGGTATAAAGAAAGACATCGCTAAGTTCATATCCGAATGCCCGAGTTGTCAACAAGTGAAGGTAGAGCACAAAAGGCCTAGTGGCTTGGCCCAAGACATTGAGATTCCCAAATAGAAATGGGTAGATGTGAACATGGATTTTATAGTTGGGTTTCCTCGGACCCGAAGGCAATTCGATTCCATTTGGTTCATCATGGATCGGATGACGAAGTCGGGTAATTTCCTATCGGTCAAGACTACCTTCGATGCCGAAGATTATGCAAGGTTGTATATCCAAGAGTTGTTGAGGTTGCATGGTGTGCATAGGTCCATTATATAGGATCATGGTATACAATTCACTTCCCACTTTTGGAGGTCTTTTCAAAATGGACTGGGGACCAAGATTAAGTTGAGAACCGCTTTTCAACCTTAAAGTGATGGCCAAGTGGAGAGGACTATTCAAAACTTGGAGGACCTATTGAGGGCATATGTGTTGGAATTTAAAGGCAATTGGGATGACCATCTTCCACTCATTGAGTTTGCCTATAAGAATAGCTTCCATGCTAGCATTGGTATGGCGCCGTTTAAAGCATTATATGGAAGAAGGTGTAGGTCATCGGTGGGGTGGTTTGAGTTGGGAGAGACGACACTAGTTGGTCCGGATTTTGTGATGGAGGCCATGGATAAGGTGAAGGTGATTATGGAGAGGTTGAAAACGGCCCAATGTTGTCAAAAGTCTTATTCGGACGTTAAGAGAAGAGATCTTGACTTTCATGTCGGTGATTGGGTGTATGTGAAGGTTTCGCTTATGAAGGGTGTGATGCCTTTTGGTAAGAAGGGCAAGCTAAGCCCTCGGTATGTTAGCCCTTATGAGATTGTTGAGCGAGTTGGAGGTGTAGCTTATAAGTTGGAGTTGCCTCTGGACTTGAGTTCCATTCACCCGGTCGATCATGTGTCTATGTTGAGAAAGCTAGTTGGTGATTCTAGCACCATCGTGCCCTTGGAAGGGATTGGGATGGAAGAGTATTCCTCTTATGAGGAGGTTTCAGTGGAAATCTTGTATAGGAAAGTAAAGCAACTTCATAACAAGGATGTAGCTTCGTGAAGGTGCTTTGGAGAAATCAACATGTGGAGAGTGCTACTTGGGAAGCGGAGCTGGACATGGTGAACCGATACCCTCATCTTTTCCAATCTACTTAAGCTTAAACTATTAGTATTCTTCCTTATCTAATGGTGTCATTTCTGCCCCTCTTGAGTCTCATGACATGACATGCATACATGTGCACAAAGAGAAGGATTTTTATAATGTTTGAGTGACTTCAATACAATTTTGATATTGCTTGGAGGACTTGGGAATTGGTTTTGAATAATGCTTTTGATATGATTTCTAAATAATGAACTATGCATTGTATCTTATGTTGGGTGTTTCATGCTCTAATTCAAGCCTTTCTAGCCTTGTTCTTGCACATTCGGGGGCGAATGTTCCCAAGGGGGAGATGATGTAAGGACTTGGATTTTTCAAGTGGTATTTCCCCGAATGTCTTGGAATTGTCCCAAAGTGAACTGACAGGCATCACTTCATGGAGGATCCTACATGGGCCGTGTGATGCCACACAGACCGTGTGGTCTTCCGTGAAGAGGCACTAGGTCCAGTTCACAGTTGGGACAACTTTGGGACAAAGGGTAATTCTGGCCAAGTGAAGGCAGACAGACACTCACACAGTCCGTATGATGTGACACAGTCTGTGTGGTTCTTCGTGTAAAAATTATTTATCGTGCAAAAATTATTTCAAGTACCGTGTAGTTGTCTGTGTGGCAATACTTAGTTCCATGAGATTTTCCCCCTGCACGTTCTATGTATAGGACCACGATAAGTGTTCATGGTCTGTGTGGCATTTCACGGACCATATAGTGGTCCATATCGACCTGACGGTCCCAATTTAGGTCTGTTTCATTAATGGCATTTATGTAATTACAATTTGTTTTAATTAAGAATGGTGACCTTTTACCTATCCTAAACCCCCAATTCAGCTGAAACCCCGCCCCCTCTTAATACATTCTCCTAAAACATTATACGTCTCACAAGATCACCTCCCTACTCCTCTCTACACTCCTCTCTCAAGGATCAAAGCTAGGGTTCTATTAGGGTCCCATTCAATCTCAATTCATCCCTCAAATTCAGCTCTTCAATCAAGGTATGTGGGATTGATTCTTGGTCCCTTTCAACCAAGAAGACCCAAAATTCCTTTCAATTGATTTCATAAATTTTATTCTACTTTAAATGTGGGTTTCCAATATTTGATTTTATTAAATTCAATTGATGTATGGGTTGTACATTATTCATGATGTTAAGTTATTTTAAGCCCTATTATGATGATTTACATTGATTTATGAAGCTATGAACATGCATGTTCCCTTTTAAGTTGATTTATGCATGGGTGATCTACAATACAATTTTACATGTGGATTTAATTAGGGATTTCCTTAATTTTATTTTATATGGACGATTTTAAACTTGAGTCTACGTTACCCATGCTACTCTCACATCATGGATTACATCGCATTCATGGACATTGACAAATGGAAATTATGAAGTGGGTTAAGCCCAATTATGTTTTGTGAAACGATTATGATATGATTTTGATTAGTTATGTCAAGGATATGATCACATCTATGTCTATGATTATGGATATATGAGCATTATGGGTGCTTGCACCATCTCGTATATGTGTAGAGGAGGTATTCCTTGCATGAGCATTATAGTTATAGTTTTATGGTTTGGCATTTGAGCCTATGTATGCATTGAGCATTTTGAAATGAACATTGAATCTTGTGACAGAACATATATGTATGAGTATTCATGTGGGATGTTGTTCACTTAGCACCAATAGATTGGGGGTGTCAGGGCTATCCCTAAGGGCTCTCTCCCTTTCTTGAACTATGTGACAACATAGGAATGTTCTCCATTACTGAAAAAACCGGGTCGTAAGGAATGAATATTCGTCGATTATGTTTATGCTATGATATGATATGATTATGAAAATCCTTCTGAAAAGCGTGGTCATAAGGAAGGTGACCATCCACTGAAAAACATGGTCGTAAGGTGTGATGTAGATTACTTTTGGCAAGTAATCTTCTCCTACTGATGTGAGGTCATTATCAGACTAATTCATGTAATAGCTCACATGGATTTGATTTGTCGTTATAGTCCATCTCCGCTATATAGGAGCATTATCGCATTGCATGCATCATGAATTTCATGGCATCATGTATACATCTCCATAAGATATATGATTCTTTCTATATTATGTGCCCTAGTCATCTAACTTTTAAATGTAGGTTGATGAGTCATATGCATTGCATGTCCGCATACTTAGTACATTCAAAAGTACTAACACATACTCTATGCCTACATGAGTTTACCATGTAGGGGCCAAGCATTTTGAATACCAACCATTTGACGAATAGTCCATCCTTGGAGTTACTGTGGTGACTCCCTTCTTCCGAGGGTGAGCCAACTATCTTCTTTATGGTTATTACAGATGTTCTCTTCTATTGAAGGTGAGCTCGGAACTTGTCCTGGCCCCCGTTCCTTTGACTAGAGGCATTGTTGGGCACTATGTAAACTCTTTTTAGATCTGGTTGCTATGACTATTATATTGCTTTCATATTATTGGAATGATTCCTGAGATCTTATTTAACTATATAGCTAAATGTGTTTGAATGTTATTCTCTCCAGACCCTAATTATGGGAATTCACTGGGTATATTGTTGTTGTTGTTGTAGATTATTTCTGTCTTATCCGATTTTTTGTAATTTCTTGTAAGTTTTGTAACTTATCAGTTGGTTTGTATTTTTTTCCCCTTCATAAGTTTATTTCATATAGATAAATTTAATTTGATTCTAGATTTAAATTATTTATTTACAGAGAATCTGAAAAAATGGAAACTTGTTAGGAAACACATAAAAATGTCCTGTTCAGCATCTGAGGATTCAAGCAGTATGAGTACAGAGAGGCTCACTGGTACTGAATGGATACTTTTGGATCCATTGATTGATAACCCTATTTATGACTTCTTCGAGGAGGAAGTTCTACCTCGAATACCAATCTTCGACTCTAATGATCACATCTATACCTACTTAATCCATGTATCTTGCCTAAGTAGACCAATCAAGTATTCTACACTACAAAAGCCTACTACCGGTGCACAGAACCAAGAGGTTTCTGCTCCTCCACTGCTAGAGGGTTCAACCAGTATCAATGCTGGGTTGTCACAGAATGATAAGACGGAAAATCCAACCAAATACAAACTACATGTTGCCACTCCTCTACTAGCTACCTCCACTCTGCCTAAAAAAACTTAGTCATTTTCACGACCCGAGAGGGTACCCTAGACATGGCCGACACTCAGAGACTACTGCTAGTCCCCAAGCGAACCACTTGACCGCATCACATCCATTCATCCAATAAACTCTATCAATCAGCAGAAGTCTAAAGATAGAAATGGGCACATCTAATATCTCAAAAAGTATATCAAATAAATAGAAGGGCTAGTATAAAAGAAACTAGCTCAATAAGCCTCAACATAAATACTCAACTCTAGTCTATGAAGCCTCTATCACTATCAAGTGGTGCCAATGACATAACCATGGCTACCTCAAATCAAAAGTAAAGCTAACTCAAGACTAACTCTAATAAGCACGATGAAAATAAAACAATGATCCTCCAAAATAAGGGAGGCTCACCAACTTAGCTGAAATGCTCAGATCCTCAATGATGCACCTGTTGGCATCTCTTGGTACTGTCCCGAGCAAAACTGCCAGCCATCACTTCATGGAAGACCCATACGGGCCGTGTGAAGCCACAAAGACCGTGTGGCCTCCCGTGGAGGGACACTTGGTCTAACTCACGATAGGGGAACTTGCGACTAGGGAACCTTTAGACCAAGTGATGGAACACAGCCACTCACACGGTCCGTGTGATGTGTCACAGGCCATGTGGTCCTCCGTGTAACTCAATACGCAAACATTTTCTATGTATGGAAGTACCATCTCGTAACTTTGTCATGCAAACATTATTTCATGTATATGGTCCATGTCACGACCCGTGTAGCGTCACACGGGTCGTGAAGTCGTCTGTGTGGTACCCCCTAGACTCAAATAAGTTCTCAGCAGTGGCTCTACGAAATTATCTAAGTGACGGTTCACGATCGCTTTTCATGGTGCGTGTGGCGTCTCATGGACCGTGTAGGCAACTATATGGACCTGACGATTCTAATTTTTGCTCGTTTCATTATGTTGTTTATGTAATTTTGGTTTATTTTAATTGTGAATTATGACCTTTTACCTATCCTAAACTCCTAATTCAACTAATATCCCTCCCCTCTTAATTATATTTCCTAAAACTTTCTACCCGTCATAAGATCACCTCCAAAATACTCTCCACTCTCCCCTCTCAAGATTCAAGGCTAGGGTTAATTGAAGTACAAATTCATGCTAAGTCCTTCCCCAAATTCAGCTCATCAATCAAGGTATGTGGAATTTATTCTTAGTCCCTTTCAACCAAGGAGACCCAAAAATCCTTTCAATTGATTTCGTGAATTTTAGTCTACTTTCAATATGGGTTTTCATTATTTGATTTTATTAAATCCAATTGATGTATAGGTTGTATTATACCCATGATTTTAACTTATTTTTAACATTATTATGAAGTTTTACATTGAGCTATAGAGTTATGGACATGCATGTCCCCTGTTTATAGTCGATTTATGCATGGGAGATTCATATCATGATTTGGAAGTTGATTTAAATTATGGATTTATTTGACTTCATATTTTAAATGTTGATTTTAACATAAACCTATGTTACCCATGCTATCCTCACATCAAGCATTGCATTTTCATTCATAAGCATTGGTTTATACGAAAATTATGAAGTGGGTTAAGCCCAATTATGTTTTATTAAATGATTATGATATGATTTTGGCAAGGCATCAGTTATGACATGAGTGTGATCAAATACATGTTAATGATTATGTCTCTTTGCTTATTTTTGGTGCTTGCACCGTTCCATATATGTAAATGAGTTATTCTTTGCATGAGCATTACGATTATGATTCATGATTTGGCTTTTGAGCCTAAATGTGCGTTAAACGGTTGAAGTGAATATTGTATCTCTAGAAAGCACTTATATGTATAAGTATTCGTGTGGGATGTTGTTGACTTAGCATCGATGGATTGGGGGCATCGGGACTATCCCCAAGGACCCTCTCCCTTTCCTTGAACTATGCGTCAATATAGGAACGTTAGCCATTACCAAAAAGATCGGGTCGTAAGGAATGGTTATTATTTTATTTTGTTTATAATATGATATGATATGATATGATATGATTATGGAAAATCCTTCTGAGAAGCGTGGTCGTAAGGAAGCTGACAATCCACCAAAAAGCATGGTTGAAAGGTTTGATGTAGATTACCTTTGGCGAGTAATCTTCTCCTACCAATGGAAGGTCTTTATCGGACTAATTCAAATAATAGCTCGTATGAGTTTTATTTGTCGGTTATAGTCCACCCCCACTATATATGAGCATATTTGCATTTCATGCATCATAAATTTCATGACATCTCGTATATACTTCCATTAGATATATGATTCTTTCTATATTATGTGCCCTTGTCATCCAGCAGCGAAATGCAGGTTTGGTAAGTCATGTGCATTGCATGCTCGCATACTTATTACATTAAACGTACTAATGCATACTCTATGCATACATGATTTTACCATGTCGGTGCCGAGCACTTCGAGTATCAACTGTTTGATGAGTAGTCCGATCTAGAAGAGTAATTGTGGTGAGTCCCATTCTCCAAGGACAAGCCATCATTTTTTAACTTTACCATCTTCGAGTCCCTTTCATTTGAAGGCGAGCTCGGAACATGTCTTGGCCTCTGTTCCATCTTGGTTAGAGGCGTTCGTTGGATAATATGTAGACGCTTTTTAAATCCATTTGTTATGCGTGGTATCTGGCTTATATATTTATGTTGGATTGATTTATGGGAAATTCGTATTTGTCTATATGCATAATTTGGTATGGAAATGTAGAATGTTCCTAGCCCCGTATTGCCCCAAGAGTGTGAGTCCTATTGTCCTCCCCCTTAGAACTATGTGTTGCTATTTTTATGCCCTTCCTGAACTGATGATGTCGATTTAGATACTCGAGGCTTGTTTGGGGAGTCTCGAGTTCTCATTCGTCGTGTCACATCTAGGCCCTAGCCCCGGGTCGTGACAATCCAAGGTATTATTTACCTGGCAAGTATGAAACGACTGTGGTAATATCAATGGGATTATTGTACAATCATTGGCTCATAAATGAACATTATCGGATAAAAGAAAGTCCCAAATAGGATCCCAGACTGTGTTCTCTGAGTCGAGTTGAGTTGAGTTGAGTTGATTGATGAGGCTTGATTGGTTGATGAGTCACTTGTCTACTCTTTGTTCTTGCTTTAAATAGACATTTGACAATCTGATTGAGTATATTACGAGTTGATGTATTTCTATATTATTTTACCTATTTTTGTTTCATTCAACCATTTTACATACTCATACATTCCATGTACTGATGTCCCCTTTAGAATGCATCATTTTATGATGCAGAGGCAGGTAATAGAGACGTCAACAGGCACATCACGGAGGATTCGAGCATTTTAGCTACGTTGATGAGCCTCCCTTACTTCGCAGGATCATTGCTTTATTTTCATCATGCTTATTAGAGTTAGTCTTGAGTTAGCTTTACTTCTGATTTGAGGTAGCCATGGGTCTTTCATTGGCACCACTTGATGTTATAGACGCTTCATAGAATAGAGTTGAGTATTTATGTTGAGACTAATTGAGCTAGTTCTTTTAAACTAGCACTTCTATTTATTTGATATACTTTTGAGACATTAGATGTGCCCAATTCTATCTTTAGTCTTCCGCTGATTGATAGAGTTTATTGAATGAATGGATGTGATGTGGCCAAGTGGTTCACTTGGAGACTAGCAATAGTCTTTGAGTGCTGGCCATGTCTAGGGTACCCTCCCGAGTCATGAGAATGACCATGTTTTTCAGGAATACTGGAGGCAGATGGTGGAGGTGCGCCAACATGTAGTTTGTATTTGGTTGGATTTTCCGTCTTATCGTTCTGTGACAACCCAACATTGGCACTGGTAGAACTATTAGCCGTGGAGGAGCAGAAACATCTTAGTCCTGTGCTTCGGTAGTAGGCTTTGGCAATGTAGACTACTTGATTGGTCTAGTTAGGCAAAATGCATGGATTAAGCAGGTAAAGATGTGAGCGTTAGTGTCGAAAATTGGTATTCGAGGAGGAACTTCCTCCTCGAAGAAGTCATAAATAGGGTTATCAATCATTGGATTGAAAAGTATACATTCAGTACTAACGAGCCTCTCTATTTTCATACTGCTTGAATTCTCAGATGCTGATCTGGACATTTTTATGTGTTTCCTAACAAGTTTCCATTTTTTCAGATTCTCAGTAAAAAAAACAATTTAAATCTAGAATCAAATTAAATTTATCTATATCAAATAAACTAATGAAGGAAAAAAAAACTCAAACCAGCTAATAATTTACAAAACGTATAACTAAGAAATTACAAAAAATCGCGTCAGACAGAAACAATCTACAACAACATACCCGGTGAAATCCCATAAGTAGGATATGGAGAGAAAAAATGTTAGAAACAATCTAACATTCAAAAATCATTTTTTTCTTATGTAAAAACATAAAAAGATCTATATAAAAAAGTATATATAGATCCTGTTCCATGCTTGTGTGTGAAGACTCATATTATGACTAGTGAGATGCACCGTGTATTCCAATAGGATTCCGTATAGATGTAATTTCATGCTTGTGTGTGACTGCTTATATTATGTATAGTTTGTGATTTTTTTTATATTTATTGTGGCAACTTATGTGTTTAATAATGTGATCCAAAGTCTTCTATGAGGACCCACATCTAACGCAATTGCATTTCTAATGTATGGGTCAACTACTCCATCTATCCTACACAGATCTTCTAGAGGATGGATGTTTATCTCGTTTAGACATTATTTTATTTATTTAGTTAATGACTATTCTTAAATATTTAATTTATTGTCATGCACAAAAACTTTTGAATTCTAGAGGTGTAATAGTCTATATATCTGCACTTCTTAATCTATTTTACTTGACACTTTATTTCCTACCTTAATAATATTTTTAAAATTGCACTAAATGAGCCAATTACAATATTTCATAACTGGTAAAATATGATTTGCCCAGCGTGGGGTTAGTGTAGGTGTCAATCATGGCGATTTGAGTTGTGGAGAAGTTGATATCAAAGCTTTAGCTTCTTCAATGCCATCATTCAAAGATATGTTTAGTAGTCTTGTAGAACGGGATCGAAAAATTTGTACTACTCTTCAACAAGCTACAAGACACTAGGGAAATTCAGTTCTTTCGTTTCTTTGTACTATTACTTGATTTCAATTAGTATCTAGCGATCCAAATTGGTATATGACTTTTTCACTCTTTCCTCTAAAAAATGGCGAGGAGCTAGAGTTAAGGTAACAGAGTTGTTGGTTGCTTCTATGGTTCACGGTAGACAAATGAGCTAAAGGAAGAAGCCAAGATAGAAAGAGGGTTGCAGGACCATCCAGGGTAAAGTCTAGGTTAGAGACAGGTTTAAGTCCCGCATTTCTAGATACCCTTTATGTGGATGTAAATGGCTCATAACACTTTCTTCTATTGTGATTTTAAACAAGGGTAGAGGTTTGAGATTTTCAAGTACTCCATTATTTAAGCAAGGTGCTATCATTGTAAAATTTTCATGTCCTCATAGTTTGGATGTAGAACAAACTATGTATATGTGTTAATATTTCAAAATGTTCTTTCTCTAAACTATATTTTTCTTCCTTATTATAATAGTTAATTCTACAAGAGTGAATAGTATCAGATGAATGAAAGCTATCTTGAAAGATCTACCCATTTTTATATGCGTGTAAACTAAAGTAAAAAAAAGTGCAATAAAAGAAAAGAGTTTTTTTTTCTTTCATAGCATTTAACTAAAACAACAACATACCCAGTTGAATCCCGCAAGTGGGGTCTGGGAGGGTAGGATGTACGCAAACCTTACCACTACCTCGTATATAGAAGTAGAGAGGCTATTTCCTGGGAACCCTCGACTCAACAACCCATAAAGAGAATAAACTAGATATGGCAAAGGGAAGGAAATGGAACAAAAGGAGAAATAGAAATAGAACTATAAATAAAAAGAGCGACTATTTATGAAAGCACATGTGAATATGTAAATATGATAAATTCCACACCCAAACGACAAATAGTGACATCAATCATGCCTACCCCTGCTACCTCACTAAACCTCGAGGCCACCTATCCACCTAAACCTACCAACCAATCAGCCTGCTACTCTAATTCGTGACCTCCACTCCTTTCTATCTAAGGTCATGTCCTGGGTGAGATCCAGATTCGCCATATCGTCTCTAATCATCTACCCCAAATACTTCTTTGGTCTACCTTTACCTCTCTGTGTAGCTCCCAAAAGCAACCTTTCGCACCTCCTAGCAGGCGTATCGGTACTCCGTCTCTGCACATGTCCAAACATGTGCAGTCTCATTCCCTCATCTTATCAACCATCGGTGCAACCTCCAGCTTCTTCCAAATAATCTCATTCTTTATCTTATCCCTCCTTGTGTGACCACACATCCATCTCAACATCCTCATCTCTACAACATGCATCTTCTGAACATGTACATTCGTTATTGGCCAACACTTCACCCCAGACAACAAAGATAGTCTAACCACCATTTTGTAATACTTACCCTTGAATTTAGGTGGTATGTTCTAGTCACATAACACTCCCGAGGCAAGCCTTCATTTAGTTCAAGCTGCCCCAATATGATGGGTGACATCACCGTCGATATCACCACTACTCTAGATGATGGACCCAATATATTTAAAATTTTCCCTCTTGGGGATAGGTTAAGTGGCCAGCTTCACATCAATGTTCACTTCATCCCTAATAACACTGAATTTGCACTCTATGTATTCTATTTTGGTCCTTCTTAGTTTGAATCATTTAGGCTTCGAGACGTGTCTCCAAGCCTCCAACCTATAATTAGCTCTAGTCTGAGTCTCATCAATCAGTACTATGTCATCTGCACATAGCATACACCACGGAACCTCCTTCTAGATAGACCGCGTCACATCATCCATTACTACAGCAAACAGGAAAGGGCTTAACAAAGATCCTTGATGGAGTCGCATCTCAACTCTGAGTCTCCTTTCACCGTTCTTACCCGAGTTTTGGCTCCATCGTACATATCCTTAATTGACCTAATATATGCCGTTGGGACACCTTTCACCTCTAGAAACCTCCATAGGACATCCCTTGGAACTTTGTCATAGGCCTTCTCGAGATCAATGAACACCATATGATGGTCCTTCTTTCTTTCCTTATACTTTTCCACTAATCTCCGGACAAGATGAATTGCTTCAGTAGTCGACCGCCTCGACATGGTCCAAACTAATTTTCCAAAATAGTCACTACTCTTCTCACCCTCATCTCCGCAATCTCTCCCATACCTTCATAGTGTGGCTTAACAACTTGATACCCATGTAAATGTTACAGTTTTGAATTATCCTTTTTGTTCTTGTACAATGGAACCATGGTACTCCTCCTCCTTTCATCAGGCATCTTGGCAGTCTTCATAATAGCATTGAACAGTCTAGTCAACCACTCTATGCAATCCTTGAACATGTTCTTCCAAAAATCTATCGGAATCTCATCTGGTCCGACCACCCTCCCTCTCTTCATCCTACTAATAGCCCTTCTAACCTCCTGAACTCTAAATCGCCTGCAATAACAAAAGTCATGATGACTTTTAGAGTATGCCAACTCACCCAGCTCAATATTTCTCTCTCTTTTTTCATTTAAGATTTTATGAAAGTAAGCTTGCCACCTTAATTTAATAGAGGTGTCAACCACCAACACCTTACCCCCCTCATCCTTGATGCACTTCACTTGGTCCAAGTTGTGAGCTTTCCTTTCTCTCTCTTTAGCGAGCCTAGACAATCTCTTTTCCCCGTCTTTATCACTTAGATCCTCATACAGGTGCTCAAATACTGCTGTATTAGCACTCTTCACTGCTATCTTTGCTTCTGCCTTAGTTGTCTTATATGTCTCTTTAAGTGTTCACTTTTCATCTTTATCCCTACAGTCCAACCACTTTGTGTAAGCAACCTTCTTATCTTTCACTTAAGCCTGAACTTCCTTATTCCACCACTAGTTGCCCTGCCGTCCACCAAAGGCCCCTCTTGAAACCCCTAGTACCTTGGTTGCTACCTTTCTAATGCAACCAGCAGCAGTGTCCCACATATTCTTCACATTTCTGCCACTACTCTAAGCCTCTAGTCTCTCAACTTTTCTTCCATCTCTCTGGAACGGGCAGGACTAAGGCATCCCCATCTAATCCTCGGTTGGGCATACATAATCTTCTTCTTCATTTCTCTCTTGATCTCCAAATCCATCACTAGAAGCCTATGTTGAGTGGAAATGTTTTCACTCAGAATAACCTTGCAATCCTTACATAGGTTTCTATCGCCTTTCGGAGAAGCAAGTAATCTATCAGAGTCTTAACTATCATAATACGGAATGGGATTAAGTGGTTTTCCCTCTTTGGAAAACACGAGTTAGCAATAACTAAACAAAGGCTTTATCGAAATCCAAGAGAGACGTCCCGCCTCCATTCCTATCTCCAAAACTAAAGCCTCCATGAACATCTTCAAACCCACTAGTTGTTGCCCCGATATGCCCAATAAAGTCGCCCCCAATGAAGATTTTTTCTGTCTCTAGTATGCCTCGCACAACCTCATCCAAATCTTCCCAAAAAAGCCTTTTGACTTTCTCATCTAGGCCTATTTGGGGTGCATAAACACTAACGACGTTCACTACGTGCCTACAAACCACGAGTTTGATGAACATACATCATCCTATCATTAACCCTCCTATCCTAAACCACATAATCCCTAAGGTCCTCGTCTGCTAGGATACCTACACCCGAGTACCACAACATAAACCCATTCATGTCCCAATCTTTGGTACCTACCTATCTGGTCTCCTATACACACAATATATTAATATGTCTCCTCTTAAGACATTTTACTAGCTCTATGGATTTCTCTGTTAGTGAGCATATATTCCACAGTTCTATCCTTAACTTACATAAGCCCATGACCCTCTCACCACCCCCACCCCTTACCGCCGCCCCCAACCCTAACAGACTAAATACCTTATAAATGAAGGAACTTTTCAAAAGCTTACCTCTGAATCATCAACTTTTAATTTTTGAGGAGTGACAAATGACATGGAACATCGGTTAATAGTGTCTTCATCACCATAAACGTTTTGATCATCCATATTCTAGTATGAAATAAGAAACACTTTGTTAGATATTTGAAAGACGAAAACATTTGTGAAGTAGTAGAGAAGGTTTTCAAAAAAAAGAAGAAGAAAAATTCTAGCTTGTAGGTAATTTATATGTACATGTCAAGTAACATTTTAAGAACTTTAGAATACCCCAAAAAGAATTTTTGTCTATCAATCATATGCATTATGTAACAAGATCAATTATTTGTGGTCATGCATCTCAGACGATTCACTAAATTCATTGGATGTGTAATAAAATGTTTTAGCCTTAATCGAAATTTCTCTCTTAAATTTTCTTTTCTTATGCTTGTGTTCATTTGCCTTATATTTATTATTCTTATGCTTGTGTTCCATGCATATATACCCCAATGTAATCACATAAAATTAACAAAGTAATAAAAATATATGAAAGGAAAGATCATGTTACAGATTCTTCTTTTTCTTTTTTATGTCAATATTAACACTTCAAGTTAAATTTTAATTTTGTTCTCTTTTTCCACATATACAAAAGGAGAGAATTGAATCAAGAGTAATCACAAGATAATTATCACCACATTATTGGTACTCTATAAGAAAACTCCACTAATCTTAGTTTACGAGTACCATTTGTATATTTCAATTAGCTTTTCTTACTATTGGAAAGGTTTTACTTTTATTTAAGGAGTTTGTGATGAGATATTACCTTAGTATATGTTATCATTATCAAAAAATAAATTATCTTAGTATAATTTTAGTTATTTTTCAGGCGATCAGGGGAGATTCAGAAGGGAGAAGCTTCAGTTTAGAGGATCGAGAATGCGTGTTTTCGTCTTCCAGGTAGGCTATGGTCTACTTTCTATACTTGAGGCCTTAGTCTAGGTTGTGACTTAGGTCCGTTAGAATGTGTTTTAACACCCCTATAGCCATGTATTTCACCCTGTATTGATTGTTTTGGTCTGATAACCTCCACTAGTGTCTGGGCCTTAATTACTTGTGATAGTGATAGGTTGACTAAGCCACATCCGGTTGA
Source organism: Solanum rostratum (assembly GCA_029948455.1). Classification (NCBI taxonomy): domain Eukaryota; kingdom Viridiplantae; phylum Streptophyta; class Magnoliopsida; order Solanales; family Solanaceae; genus Solanum; species Solanum rostratum. Next base: position 58,725,247 of record CM057046.1, read on the forward strand.
TGGTTAAGAAGTATGTTTTCGTAAGTATGGATCATTAAATTAGTTTGCCCTATTGGTAATCGAGCTATTCCTTGATTTCCCCGTCTCTTAAGTATTGGAATTATGTTATACTACTATTGTTGTATTTATGGATATCAACTATTGGGACTGAGGCCTTGGTCGAGGACCTATAAGATTCAAGATTAGTTTCCTATACTCTGAGAGTAGGATAGTCTTAGTACTGTACAACTTATTGTTAAGCTGCTATTGTTTGGATGCAAGTACCGATGGCACACATTTCATTGACATTTTGTTTCACGTATTTTATGGTACAACATCTTGCATTGGACTTTCACTATTGAATTTGACAAAGACTGATTTCAATCTTTAACTCTTTAAAATCGCATTTGACAAGTGTCATACCACTCTTTCAACTTGATAACTGATTTTTGGAAACGTAGAGGCATTAGAGATATGGTCATTACTTGATTGATCACTCAGGTAGATTGTTGGCCCTTTTCTTACCACTTACTACTTGATTGAGGATATTCTCGATCTGATCTATACTAATATGGTCTCATATATAGCTCCAGTACCTTGATGGAGCACATCCCAAAGGATAGGTTTTATGTAAGCATTATTTCTAGCATGGGTATGCTATATATACTTTCCACGTATCCTATGGACCCCTTTATTCATGTACACACTGAACAGAAAAAATAAGCTAAATGGGTCCTATCTTGCAATCTGAGGGCTAGTGTATATGTATATGCTTTTTTACGGATGACAACTGTTATAGATAGCACTATGGCTAATTATTGCATTACCTTCATTCATGTGAATTGCCTATCACTAAAATAATTAGTTACTAATTACACTAGCCTGTCATATGGGAGGTTAGTTGGGTTATTTTTTTGCTTGTATCTTTTGAGTTCATTGGGTTTAGTTAAGTTATTGTTTGATTATATTCATGTATTCTTGTATTGTGTTGATGGTTGGTTATATGTGTGGCTTACATTTATTTGTATGGTACTCCCTGATTGCTAGAGTTGGATTGGCCCCTAGGCTATTATAGTGAATAGTAGTGATTCTCTTAGTATCTTTTTGGTTAATTGACTTCTATGGAAAGATCCTGTTGTGATTAGGTTGTTAGGCTAGCGTTCTCAAGCATGTTCCCTTGTTTCCATCTCTTTCTCATTTAGTCTATTCTTTTGTCTATGTTTACATGTATTATAATATGTTATCCCTTCTTAGTTGTTTGTAATGTACCTTCCTTTTTTACTTGTTATTGGTACTCATGTTATCCTTGAAAGTGAGACAACTTATGCATACTATGCATCATTTGTTTTGTATTCATACTACACTTTTGCATCCTGCATTTCATAGTATGAGTCTTTACTATAGAAGAGCACCTTGTATGGAGTAAACTTTGAGATCAGGAGATTTTGGTGAACTTCCGGTATCCAAAGCAGCCATTCTCTGATTGTTCTGGAGAAGACTAGTCTTCATTTTTCTTTCAGAGACAATCCTGTATATATTTTATCCGTGTTGCTTCTATCTCTTATTTAGCATTAGTAACTCGATTATCTGCTAACACTAGGTCACAAAAAGTGTTGTCATGCTTATTCGATCCTATCTTTCAAGTGTGATAGTTTGTTGTCCCTGGTCTAAAGCTATGGGATAGGCTTACCTACCGGTGAGAGATTAGTAGGTACCATCATGACTTAGGTTTTGAGGGTCATGAGAAGTAGGAAAATTCAATTAGGGTTACAAGTTTTTTTGGGGGTGCGGGGATGGGGATGGTAAAATAGACTCTAGGAACTTAAATTAAAATTCCTAGAATTGATATTAAACAAAATGCCAGTTAAAAATAAACAAGGAAATGAGAGCACATGATATGAAATACTAAAATATACAGTATTAAGGAGGATTTAAGTAGTTAAGTTGGTTGAGTGCCTGAATTTTTGCGTTATTGGTAAAAGTTCGATTCCCCACTTTATAATCCCATTGAGTGTTGTCCTTTTAAATAGTTAAAAAGATGATATTAAATAAAAACAAAAATCAAATAATAAATTCGGATAAGAAATAGACAGTGTTATCCTATTTTACTTATATTTGAATAATTTCGTCCATGTTTTGCAATATCTTCATCTTCTTTTTTTTGTGACAAATTTATGACAAAACTTCCACTCAAATTTTTTTATGTTTTAATCCGAACATTATAGTAAATGGATAAAGGAGAGAAAAAAAGTGAAAAGGACTTTGGAAATGATAGAAAAATATACCAATTCACATATAAAATGATTAGGACTTGAAGAATGCTATTATGGTTTGTATTAAAGAGAGAGAAAGAGGTGAGTTGGGATCTTTCGAAGAAAGTAGAATAATTAGGGATTAGAAAATAATTGTGAAAGTTAAATAAATCATGAAGGGAAAAAGTGTGGGCTTCTCAATTAAATTGAATGAATGGTGAAAAGTAATAAAAACAAAAAAAAACAAATGGGTTGGGTTCTTGCTTATTTTGTTGGGTCACAAATCAAATCAACTTAGGGACTGAAGTTGAATGTAAATTTTAGAGAAAATAGACAACTCTTGATAACTATTTGAAAAAGATTGATAATTGTATTTAGGATTATTATTATTTAAAGAATAAAATACTACAACGATAATATAATATGATATTGATAAAATCATAAAAATAATATGTAATAATAAATTTCATATAAAATACTTTAATCAAATTAGTTAAATTTATAATCATAAACACATATCTAGTTTTGTGAGAACTAAAAATGCAATTAAAATATTCAAAAATAGATAAATTAATAATGGAAAATATAGAATATTGTTTTTTAAATACAACCAAAGTGATAAAATGTTACCTAAATTTTGAGTAAATTAAGTACAACAAATTAGGTGATTTGGATCAATTTGTTTTTGTTGCAATAGATTCAGTATTATTGCCATGCCAAGAATACTTTTGACAATAAGAAAATAATTGGTGTATGAATATTATTGAACAACATAAATGAGGGCACACAATATTGAATAGGCTAAAATATATGATATTATGGAGAATTTTAGTAGCTCAATTGGTTGACTACCTGAAATTTTTGTCTTGCTGGTAAGAGATCGATTCTGCCCTATGTAATCTCTTCAATACATTTTCTTTTCAATAGTAGTAATAATAAAACATTAAAATAAATCATACAAACGTGGATATAAATCAATTGACATTAAAGAAAAAAATAGATGTTCTTACCTCATTTTACTATTTTTTGAATAGTTATATGCAGATATTCTGATATCTTCATCTTCTTTCTTGTTTTGGAAAGATTTGTGATGAAAAGTTCCCTCAGATCTTTGATTTTTTTAATCCAAATTTTATAGTGAATGAGTAAAAGAGAAAAAATGACAAGAGGGTTCGAAATGTAAAGACAACACAAATTCAAATACAGAATAATCAGGACATCGATGAGGTTGTTAAGGTTTACAAGATGAAAGGGAGGCAAAGAGGAAAGCTGGAGGCGGTAGACAAAAATAGAAATTAATTAGGGTTAAGAAAAATAATTGCGAGAGCGAAATAAATAGTGAAAGGAAGAAGTGTAGGTCGTCTGATTAAATTGAATGAACAAGGATATTAAAAAGATCAAATGGGTTGGGTTCTGGGTTGTTTTATTAGGCCATAACTTGATCATTGTTTGTCTTTTATGACAAGATCATAACAAGACCACACATATTGTAATGATCCAAGTCATTTATGACCTACCCACAATGGTACCTCGATTGCTTGGTCGTTCATTTAGAAGTTGTGCAGTTTTTCATGTTAGAAGGTCGGTTATAGCTTGAAAATAATTTTGTGATAAAATATGGGTAAAAAGCTTCAGTACCGAAGCCTTTGGTGTGAGTTTGTACTCAGTTTTGCATTTTAGCCTTTAGAACTAGTCAATAATTTACATTACTCGACAATTTTGAACAACGTGTTTGGATGGAAATTTTGACAATGTAGTAAGCTCCAGAATGGACTTTGGTTTAGAACGACCTTTTAGTCGGTTTTCAAGGCTTCGAGCTCCTTCCGAGCCCCTCGGTATGGGAAATATGGCCTTGGGAAATAGTGCCCACATTTAGTCATAACAATCTCATATGAGATTTTCGACCGCATCATTAGATTTGAAACGTCAAATTTTACAAGATTGCATAGTGTGTTTGTGTAATGACCCTTCCGATCATTTCTATGGGTTTTCAGGTATTTTGTAGATTTGAGCATGCATATAGTGACCTCGATCATTTGTGATTTTTTGGACTATTGCAATGGCAATTGGTTGGCTTATTTGGGCGTTAGGCGGATCTTTGAGTTAATCGGGACGTTATACCCGTAAAATGAGTTTTCAGATAAACTCCTAGTAAAAGGCCTCGGAATGAAACTGTGAGGATTTCATACGCTCCGAAATAGTCTAATTAGGCTAAAAGTATGTTCCGTGCAATAACATCATAGATTGTAAATTTCGCCGCCGAAATCGATTAATAGTTAACTTAGTCAATGCCCTCGAGAACCATGCCCCAGATGAGAATATTGATAGCGTAGTTCGCTTCGAAGCATTGAATTTGGTCTAGGACAACCTTTTATTTAATACAAGGGACGTCAGGATATGATTTAAACCCCTTGTGGGCTTTCTATCAAAAGATGTGTATGAAGAAGTAGGACCTCACTTTATTTGTAAGAAGCTCCATTGGGAATTTCGACCACACTATTGGATCTGAAATATCAAAATTCATAGGATTACATAGTTTGTTTGTGAAAATCAGAGTTTGGATGAGCCCAAAATAGCAAAAACGAGATTGAAGGATTAATGGAAAGAGAGGAAGAGACATGGCTAATTCAAGAGCTGCCATGTGGCATTGCCATAAAGCAGAAATGTGTCAGTTATGCATGTGTATATATATGTGGGAGTTCAAGGAAATTATATACATATTTCCTCTCAACTTAGTCCTGTGATTTGGAGCTCATTTTTCATTCGATTTGAGTGATTCAAAAGCCTACGTGACTCAGAGTTTTGCGAGTAATTCTGTTGTAATGTCAGAAATTGAGTTTGCGCATATTTGATGTAAAATCTTTATTTTTTCCTGGTTGTATATCAAAAATGAGTGAAAACTTTACATTGCAATATCTTATTTCTCAACAAAATTAAGTGAAATTTGTATCTAAATTTTTCTACGTTCCAAAAGAAACATTGTGGTATGCTGGGTGTTCACTAATTTTTTCCCGCTTTTTGAGAATTTTGACCAAGAAAGTTTTTAAAAAAATATTTTTCTGGTAAAGTTTATAACTTAGTTTTTAAGCATTTTCTCGGTCTTCTGGGTCCGGTTTGGGCCGAAATTTCGGCTGTAGACTCAGGGTGATTATCATGTACCATTTTTCAAGAATTTGTTCAGGATTTTGGGCGTGGTCCCTATTTTCCCTATTTTAGGCCTGATTGACATATTTTTACCTGTTCTTCAAGTTTTTAGAACCAATTCGACTGTATTGACCTTGTCAATTTTATTTTAAAAGCTGAGCAGCATCAGGAAGAGATTCGGAGGGGAAAAGCTTGGTTGGATTGACTCAGAGAAAGAGGCGTTAGATGCCAAGTAGGCTAGGCTTTCTCTAACCTTAGACTAAGCTGAAATGTTGCATATTTGAGTTGGAATGTGTAGAAATATACTGCGAATCAGTTGAGCTGTGGGATTTATGTTTGTAACATCCGGTAAAATTATCAAAATAACCCCTAGATGAGAGGTGTGTGCATAATGCTTCTTCCCAAACTTCGATGAAAAATCTGAGACCGAAAATACGATCAACATGAAAAATAGTGTGGGAAAATGGTCTTGGTTGATCTTTAGAGCAACCAGATCAAAAGATAATTTTTCGATGTGAAAATACATTCTAGAGCAAATGTGCGACAGGCCCGCGATGAGGACTAGTCGCAGACTTACACTTTGATGTGATCCCAATATTTTCTATGGGATTAGAAAATTTGATCAAAATTTTATTGATGAAAAACCCCAAAATTCATCAGAGTCTGTGACACGGACTAGGTGTCCTGAGCTGAATTGTTTTTTCAGTTTTTTATGAGGGGGATTCTAGACTTTTCTCAACCCCTCCTAAACTTAAAACATGATCAATATAGGTCATTTTAAGTGTAAAAAGGGTTTTTAACCCATTCGTAAGCCTTTTGGAACATTTTAACAATAGATCTTGGGCTAAAGAGAAAAGAGAAGAAAGAAAAAAGAAGAGAGAAGAGAGAAAAGAGAAGAGAAAGAGGATTCAAGGAATTCAAGTCAGATTCTTGCCAAGTTCATTGTCTACCTTAGTCCAAGTATATAAGGATAAACTAAAACATGGAAACGTCCTTCCATGTGCCCCCATTGATGGTAATAGAAAGATTGTGAATGTATTTAGTCCTCATGCATGTTACTAGAACGTTTCTTATAAATTTGATATAATAGGCTAGAAGGCCCAATTATGATTGAGCTGCTAATGAGAGTCGTTATGAGACTAATTGATATGGATGGTCTTATGAACATTTATTCTTGGGAGGAGTATCGAGCACCGAAATGAGTAATAAAAAGTCCAACTCACATTCATTAACTATGTTGCCAAGCATGGGAGTTGGACTAAGTCCGTTATAGTCGGTTAGGTTCCTATTTTGAGGACTAAGTCCGTTAAAGTTGAATACGTCCCCATTTTATTGTCCTGAAAGAATAGGACCTGATCAGTTAATTCTATAGATTCATTATGGATCAAATTTGTTCTTTACCTGGCAAGTACAGAATGACTATGGCAACATCGGCGTTATTGTTGTACAATCACTGGCTCATAAGTGATTGTTGTTAGAGAAGAGAAACTCCTAGATAGGTTTCATACTGATACTACTCTGATTTGATTTGATTTCGTTGTATCAGATTGGTATTGTTCGGTCAATGTCTACTGTTTATCCTTACTTTAGATAAATATTTGACATTCTAATGGAGTATTTCTGATTTGATGTTATTTATTATTATTCTACCTACACTTGTTTCATTTAGCCATTTTACATATTCGTACATTCCATGTATTGACGTCGATTTGGATTGCACCATTTTATGATGTAGAGGCAAGTACGAGAGATCATCAACAACTGCTAAGTTGAGGGTCTATTGCATCCAGCTGAGTTGATGAGCCCTCCCTTACTATGGAGGATTCTTATTTATATTTTCATCTAGCTTCCTAGAGTTAGACTTTGATATCTATATTTTGATTTAAGGTAGACATGGGTCTGTCATTGGTAGCATTAAATAGTTGATAAAGGCTTCATAGACTAGAGTTTTTTTTGTCATGAGTTTGAACATTTATTTTGGTTAGTTTCTTTCTTACTAGTCTTATTGAGTTGACTTGATCATTTACTTATTGAGATTTTTCCACCACTTTTCATCTTTAGTCTTCTGCTAATTTGTTAAGCTATGATTGAATGAATATGATGAGGCTGAGTGGTTCGCATGGGGACTAGAAATAGCCTCTAAGGGTCGGCCACATCTAGGGTACCCTCCAAGGGTGTGAAAAACTTGGTATCAGAGCATAGAGTTTAGGTGCCCTAAGGAGTCTATGAAGTTGTATCTAGTAGTCTTGTTTATAGGTGTGTTGTGCACCACACATTATAAGCAGAAGGTTATAGGACATTAGGAATTGTTACACTTCTTTATTATTCCGATTCGTGCGATAGAGTTAAGCTTTATGAATGCTCTCTTATATTTCGTGCATTAAGCATTTAAAGAATCGTGATCATGCTTCTGAGAAGAGCTGATCATCCGACTAACCAGAATAATAACTTATTGTAAGGACCCAAATTTCTTAAGTGGAATTTCCTCGAACGTCTTAGAATTGTCCCAAAGTCAACTACCAAGCATCATTTCACGGAGGAGCCTACACGGGCCGTGTGAAGCCACACAGACCGTGTGGCCTTCCATGAAGAGGCACTAGGTCCAGTTCACGGTTGGGAAAACTTTGGGACAAAGGGTAATTTTGGCCAAGTGAAGGCGCACAGACACTCACATGGTCCGTGTGATGTGAAACGGTCCGTGTGGCTCTTCGTGTAACTCACTACGTAAATATTAATCTAAGTATGGAAGTATCATCTCATAACTTTGTCTAATGAAAATTATTTTAGGTATCATTACCTGGTCGATGTCACGGCCCGTGTGGAGTCACACAGACCATGTAGTCGTCCGTGTGGCACTACTTAGTTTCGTGAGATTTTCCCCCTGCAAGTTTCTAAGTATAGGACCACGACCACTATTCACGGTCTGTGTTGCATTTCACAGACCATGTAGTATTCCGTATGGACCTGACGGTCCCAATTTAGGTCTATTTCATTAATGGCATTTATGTGATTCCATTTTATTTTAATTAAGAATTGTGACCTTTAACCTATCCTAAACCCTTAATTCAGTTGAAACCCGTCCCCTCCTAATTCATTTTCCTAAAACATTTTACCCCTCACAAGATCACCTCCCTATTCCTCTCTACACTCCTCTCTCAAGGATCAAAGCTAAGGTTCCATTGGAGCCCAATTCATCCCTCAAATTCAGCTCCTCAATCAAGGTATGTGGGATTGATTCTGGGTCCCTTTCAACCAAGAAGACCCAAAATCCCTTTCAATTGATTTCATGAATTTTAGTCTACTTCAAATGTGGGCTTCTATTATTTGATTTTATTAAATTCAATTGATGTATGGGTTATATATTATTCATAATTTTAATTTATTTTAAGCCCTATTATGATGATTTACATTGAGTTATGAAGTTATGAAGATGCATGTCCCCTTTTAAGTTGATTTATGCATGGGTGATCTACAATATGATTTTTTATGTGGATTTAATTATGCATTTCCTAAATTTTATTTTATAAGGCCGATTTTAAACATGAATCTTTGTTACCCATGCTACTCTCGCATCATGCATTACATTGCATTCATGAATATTGACATATGGATATTATGGAGTGGGTTAAGCCAAATTATGTTTTGTGAAACAATTATGATATGATTTTGATAAGGCATTGGTTATGAAAAGGATGTGATCACATACATGTCTATGATTATGGCTCTATGAGCATTATGGGTGCTTGCACCATCTTGTATATGTATAGAGGAGCTATTCCTTGTATGACCATTATGATTATGATTTTATTGTTTCGCATTTGAGCCTATGTATGCATTGAACGTTTTGAAATGAACATTGAATCTCTTGACAACACATATATGTATAAGTATTCATGTGGGATGTTGTTGACCTAGCACCAATGGATTGGGGGCGTTAGGGATATCTCCAAGGGCCCTTTCCCTTTCCTTGAGCTATGTGCCAACATAGGAACGATCTTCATTACTGAAAAGACCCGGTCGTAAGGAATGGATATTTGTCAATTATTTTATGCTATGATATGATATGATTATGGATTGCATGCATCTTGAATTTCATGGCATCTTTTATACATCTCTATTGGATATATGATTCTTTCTATATTATATGCCCTAGTCATCTAACATTGAAATGCAAGTTGATAAGTCATGTGCATTGCATGCTCGCATACTTAGTACATTCAAATGTACTAATGCATACTCTATGCCTACATGAATTTAATATGTAGGGGCCGAGTACTTTGAATATCAGTTGTTTGACGAATTGTCCATCCTTGGAGTTACTGTGGTGAGTTACTGCTATTACTGATGTTCTCTTCTATTGAGAGTGAGCCTGGAACTTGTCCTGGCCCCCATTCCTTTGACTAGAGGCATTGTTGGGCACTGTGTAAACTCCTCTTAGATCTGGTTGCTATGACTATTGTATTGCTTTCGTATTACTAGAATGATTTTGAGATCTGATTTAACTATATAACTATATGTGGCTGAATGTTATTCTCGAACCTGATGATGTGGTTACGGATACATGAGGCTTGTTTGGGGACTTTCGGGTCTCCATTCGTCGTATCACATCTAGGCCCTAACCTCGGGTAGTGACAAAAGACGGTATTAGAGCCCTAGGTTTATAAATGATCCTCGGAGTCCAACATGTCGCGTTGAGTAGAGTCTGATTCATGGGTGTGAAGTGCACCATACCTATGAGTGGGTGGCTATGAAGACATTTTAGGAAATACCTCAGTTCATCATATCTTTTATTGTGCTATGGCTAGTATATTTAGTTCCCTTATTTGATGGTGCCGTTGATCCATTTCAGAAGATGCCTCGAGGAAGACCCCCTATACTAAGCTGGCTTCGGCTAATGAAGATCAGGCTCCCCATGAGCATGTGGATGAACCCATCTCAAATGGGGAATTTCGTACAGCCTTCACCATGCTTGCTCATGTGGTGAGTTCTTAGGCAAGGTAGGCCAAGTTGCCATGGGATCCTACACCTGCTTCTAGGGTGAGGAATTTCACCTGGATGAATCCTCCAGAGTTCTATAGGTCAAAGGCTGGTGAGGATGCTCAGGAGTTCATTGATGAGCTTACCAAGATACTGAACATCATGGGTGTCACTTCTGAAGAGAAGGTTGAATTGGTTGCCTATCTACAGAAGGATGTGTCTCAGGTAGGGCATACTCAATGGACTTTGGAGAGAGTTTGCGGTGATGAGCTCAATTGGGAGGAGTTCAGATTTTTCTTTCTTGATTGTTTCTTTCCATTTGAGCATATGGAAGGCAGAATGACAGAGTTTACCAACCTCAAGCACGGAAGTATGAGTGTGAGGACTATTCCCTTAAGTTCACGAAGCTATCCAAATATGCTCTGCCATTAGGGAATATCCAAATATTCCCCCGTGCAAGGATGCAAAAGTTTGTTTTGGGTATCTCTAATTTACTTGTGAAGGAATGTCGTATTGCTATGCTTATACGGGACATGGATATTGCCATACTCATGGTGTACGATGAACAAATCGAAGGGGAGAAACTTAAGGAGAGGAGGGTTCACGATCGCAAGAGAACCTATTTTGATGGTAGATTCTCTTGTTCTTAAAATGTTGGTTTAGGCCGCTTCCAGCAAGGCTAAGGTTCGGGTTGTCAGGTCACTAATGCTCAGGTACCTCCTACCACGACACCTATTGGTGGTCAGGCCCATCCTCTGTGTGACAGGTGTAGAAGGCCTCATACAGGGGTTGTTGGAGGGATTTAGGTGGTTGCTATGGGTGTGGCGATAAAAATCATAACGTTCCCGACTTTTCTAGGAATGCCCATAGAGGCCAGGGTCAGGTGGCCCAGGGTTGGCAAGGTCAACAAAGAGCTCCCCAAGGAACAACAGGTTCTACGCACTCCATGCCCGCAAGGATGTCGAGGAGGCTCCGGATGTCGTGACTGGTATGTTAAAAGTCATTAATTTTGATGCTTATGTTTTGCTTGATCTGGGTGCAAATTTGTCTTTTGTGACTCCTCTGTTGGCTGTTAAGTGTGGTTTGTGTCCCTAGATTTTGAAGGATCCTTTCTCAGTCTATACTCCCGTGGGTGAATCTGTTATTGAACATAGGGTCTATTATGGTTGCCCTATTTCTGTGTTACATAAAGTTTTCCCATGTGTTCTTGTGGAACTTGAGATGTTTGACTTTAATGTGATTCTTAGGATGGATTGGTTACATGTGTCATATGCTTCTATAGATTGTAGAACCCGAAAGGTCATGTTCCAACCTCCCGATGAGCCCGTCCTTGAATGGAAGGGTAGTGACTCCTCCATTAATGGTCGGTTTATTTCCTACCTCAAGGCACGGAAAATGATCTTCAAAAGGGTGCATATATCATATTATGAGGGTCAAGGATAGGGAGTCTGAAGTGCCTACTCTTGAGTTGGTCTGTGTGGTGAATGAGTTTACAAACGTGTTTCCCAAGGACTTGCCCGGCATCTCTCCCAAAAGGGAGCTAGACTTTGGCATAGATCTTCTTCTAGTACTCAACCTATCTCTATTCCTCCTTATCGTAATGCGCCGGCAGAGTTGAAAGAATTAAAGGAGCACTTAAAGGATTTGTTGGAGAAGGGTTTCATTCAGCCTATTATATCGACATGGGGTGCTCCAGTGTTGTTTGTAAGAACGAAGGACGGAACTCTTCCGATGAGTATTGATTACGGACAATTGAACAACTTGACCGTTAAAAATAAGCACCTGAGGCCTAGGATTGATGTCTTGTTTGATCAGCTTCAAGGGGCTACTCATTTCTCGAAGATTGATCTACGTTCCGTGTAACATCAGTTGAAGGTTAGGGAGTGTGACATTCTCAAAACAACTTTTCGGACAAGGTATGGGCACTTCGAGTTTGTGGTAATGTCATTTAGCCTAACCAATGCTCCAGCTGTGTCTATGGATCTAATGAACCGGGTGTTTTATACATTCCTTGACAGTTTTGTAGTGGTCTTCATTGATGACATTCTCATTTACTCGCAAAGTGAGCAAGAGCACGGGGATCACTCTATAATGGTTCTCCAAACATTGAGGGAGAAGAAATTATATGCCAAGTTTAGCAAGTGTGAAATTTGGTTGGGCGAAGCGGCCTTCCTTGGTCATGTTGTTTCTGGTGATGGTATCAAGGTGGATCTAAAGAAAACCGATGCCGTGAAGAATTGGTCCAAATCGTTGACTCCTTCAGATATTCATAGTTTTCTTGGGTTGGCCAGGCATTACCGGAGGTTTGTTGAAGGGGTTTCATCTATTGCATCTTCGTTGACTAAGTTGACCCAGAAGAAGGCCAAGATTGTATAGTCGGACGAATGTGAGAGGAGTTTTCAAACTTTGAAGGATCGGCTTACATTGGCTCCCCTCTTGACATTACGAAACGGATTGGAGGGATACGTGGTGTATTGCGATGCCTCACGGATCAGATTGGGTTGTGTGCTTATGCAATAGGGTAAGGTAATAACGTATGCATCAAAGTAGTTGAAGGTGCGTGAACGTAATTAACCAACACATGACCTTGAATTGGCGGCGGTAGTTTTTCTTTAAAGATTTGGAGATATTACTTATATGGGGTTCATGTTGATGTGTTTAACGATCATAAGAGTTTGCAATATGTATTCACTCGGAGAGATCTCAATTTAAGGCAAAGGAGGTGGTTGGAATTCCTAAAGGATTACGACATGAGTGTTTTGTATCACCCCGACAAAGCCAATGTTGTGGCGGATGCTCTCAACAGGTTGTCTATGGGGAGTGTGGCGCATGTTGGGAGAGAAAAGGAGTTGGTAAGAGATGTTCTTCGATTGGCTTGGTTGGGTATCAGGTTGGTTGATTCGAATGATGGTGGTGTTCGTGTTCAAAGCGGGACAGAATCTTCCATGGTGAGTGATGTAAAGGCCAAGCAAGATTTAGACATATCGTTACTTGAATTGAAGAAGTTAGTTGTTGAAAAGGAGATCGAGGTGTTCTTCCAAGTGGGAGATAGTGTAATCCGATACCAAGACTGACTTTGTGTTCCGGATGTGGATGCTCTTAGAACGGTGATCATGAGCGAGGCTCACAACTCTCATTATTCTATTCACCCGGGATTTACAAAATGCATTGGGATTTGAAAGAAGTGTATTGGTGGCATGGTATGAAGAAAGACATTGCTAAGTTTGTATTTGAATGCCTGAGTTGTCAATAGGTGAAAGTAGAGCACCAAAGGCCTGGTGGCTTGGCCCAAGACATTGAGATTCTCACATGGAAATGGGAAGATGTGAACATGGATTTTATAGTTGGGTTGCCTCGAACCCGAAGGCAATTCAATTTCATTTGGCTCATCGTGGATCGATGACGAAGTTGGCTCATTTTCTATCGGTCAAGACTACCTTCGGTGCCGAAGATTAAGCAAGGTTGTATATCCAAGAGTTGGTGAGGTTGCATGGTTTGCCTAGGTCCATTATATGGGATCGTGGTACCGAATTCACTTCCCACTTTTGGAGGTCTTTTCAGAAGGGACTGGGGTCCAAGATTAAGTTGAGCACCTCTTTTTATCCTCAAACCAATGGGCAAGCAGAGAGGACTATTCAAAACCTGGAGGATATGTTGAGGGCCTGTGTGTTGGAGTTTAAAGGCAATTGGGATGACCATCTTCCACTCATTGAGTTTGCTGATAATAATAGCTTACATGCTCGCAATGGTATGGCCACGGTTGAAGCTTTATATGGAAAAAGGTGTATGTCACCGGTGGAGTGGTTTTAGTAGGGAGAGATGGCACTAGTTAGTCTAGATTTTGTGATGGACGCCATGGATAAGGTGAAGGTGATTAGGGAGAGGTTGAAAACAGCCCAAAGTCATCAAAAGTCTTATTTGGATATTAGGAGAAGGGATCTTGAATTTCATGCCGGTGATTGGGTATAAGTGAAGGTTTCGCCTATGAATGGTTTGATGTGTTTTGGTAAGAAAAGCAAGCTAAGCCCCAAGTATGTTAGCCCTTATGAGAATGTTGGGCGAGTTGGAGGTGTATTTTATAAGTTGGAGTGGACTCTAGACTTGAGTTCCATTTACCCGGTCTTTCATGTGTCTATGTTAATAAAGATAGTTGGTGATGCTAGCACCATTGGGCCCTTGGATGGGATTGGGGTGGAAGAGAATTTGTCTTATTAGGAGGTTCCGGTGGAAATATTGGATAGGTAAGTAAAGCGGCTTCATAACAATGACGTAACTTCGGTGAAGGTGCTTTGGAGAAATCAACATGTGGAGAGTGATACTTGGGAGACGAAGCTGGACACGGTGAACTAATACCCTCATCTTTTCCAATCTACTCAATCCTAAAGTATTAGTATTCTTCCTTATCTAATGGTGTCATTTCTTGCCCTTGTGAGTCTCATGACATGACATGCATATATGTGCATGGAAAATGGATTTTTATAATGTTTGAGTGTCTTGAATACAATTTTGATATTGCTTAAAGGACTTGGGCAATGGTTTTGAATAATGCTTTTTCTTTGATTTTTGAATAATGAACTATGCATTGTATTTTATGTTGGGTGTTTCATGCTCTAAGTCAATCCTTTCAAACCTTGTTCTTGCACATTCGGGCGCGAATGTTCCTAAGGGAGAGATGATCTAAAGACTTGGATTTTTCAAGTGGCATTTCCCTGAATGTCTTGGAATTGTTCCAAAGTGAACTGCTAGGCATCACTTCACGAAGGAGCCTACATGGGCCGTGTGAAGCCACACAGACCATGTGGCCTTTAGTGAAGAGACACTAGGTCCCGTTCACGGTTGAAACAACATTGGGACAAAGGGTAATTTTGGCCAAGTGAAGGCGCACGAATACTCACGCAGTCTCTGTGTCTGATAGAAGTACCATCTCGTAACTTCGTCGTGCGAAAATTATTTCAAGTAACATTACACGGTCGACGTCACGGCCCATGTGGAGTCACACGAACCGTGTAGTCGTCTGTGTGGCACTACTTAGTTCCGTAAGATTTTCCCCCGCAAGTTTCTAAGTATAGGACCGTGACCACTGTTCACGGTCTGTTTTGCATTTCACAGACTGTGTAGTGGTCCATATGGACCTAACGGTCCCAATTTAGCTTGGTTTCATTAATGGCGTTTATGTAATTCCGGTTTGTTTTAATAAAAAATTGTGACCCTTTACCTATCCTAAACCCCTAATTCAGTTGAAACCCCTCCCCTCCTAATTCATTTTCCTAAAACATTCTACCCCTTACAAGATCACCTCCTTATTCCTCTCTACACTCTTCTCTCAAGGATCAAAGCTAGGGTTCCATTGGAGCCCAATTCATCCCTCAAATTCAGCTCCTAAATCAAGGTATGTGGGATTGATTCTTGGTCCCTTTCAACTAAGAAGACCCAAAATTCCTTCCAATTGATTTCATGAATTTTAGTCTACTTTAAATGTGGGTTTCCGTTATTTGATTTTATTAAATTCAATTGATGTATGGGTTGTACATTATTCAAGATGTTATGTTATTTTAAGCCCTGTTATGATGATTTTCATCGAGTAATGAAGTTATGAACATTTATGTCCCCTTTTAAGTTGATTTATGCATGGGTGATCTACAATAAGATTTTACATGTGGATTTTATTAGGGATTTCCTAAATTTTATATTATCTGGCCAAATTTAAACTTGAATCTACGTTAGCCATGCTACTCTCACCTCATGCATTGCATTGCATTCGCGAACATTGGCATATGAAAATTATAAAGTGGGTTAAGCCCAATTATGTTTCGTGAAACGATTATAATATGATTTTTTATAAGGCATTGGTTATGACAAGAATGTGGTCATATGTATGTCTATGATTATGGCTCTATGAGCATTATAGGTGCTTGCACCATCTCGTATATGTGTAGAGGAGCTATTCCTTGCATAAACATTATAATGGTAATTGTATGGTTTGGAATTTGAGCCTATGCATGCATTGAATGTTTTGAAATGAACATTGCATCTTTTGACAACACATATACGTATAATTATTCATGTGGGATGTTGTTCACTTAGCACCGATGGATTGGGGGTATCAGGGCTATCCCTAAGGGCCCTCTCCCATTCTTTGAACTATGTGCCAACATAGGAACGATCTCCATTAACGAAAAGACTGACTCGTAAGGAATGGATATTCGTTATGCTATGATATGATATGATTATGAAAATCCTTCTGACAAGCATGGTCGTAAGGAAGGTGACCATCCCCTGAAAAACGTGCTCATAAGGTATGATATAGATTACCTTTGGCAAGTAATCTTCTCCTTCCGATAGGAGGTCATTATTGAATTAATTCATATAACAGCTCACATGGATTTGATTTGTCGGTTATAGTCCATCTCAAGTATATGGGAGCATTATCGCATTGCATGCATCATGAATTTCATGGAATCTTGGATACATCTCCATTGGATATATGATTCTTTCTACATTATGTGCCCTAGTCATCTAACATTGAAATGCAGGTTGATAAGTCATGTGCATTGCATGTACACATACTTAGTACATTCAAAAGTACTAACACATACTATATGCCTACATGATTTACCATGTAGGGCCCAAGCACTTTGAATACCAGTCGTTTGACAAATAGTCCATCCTTGGAGTTACTGTGTTGACTCCCTTCTTCCGAGGGCGAGCCAACTATCTTCTTTATTATTATTACGGATGTTCTCTTCTATTGAGGGTGGCTTGGAACTTGTCCTGGCCCCCGTTCCTTTGACTAGAGGTATTGGTGGGCACTATGTAAACTCTTTTTAGATCTGGTTGCTATGACTATTGTATTGCTTTCGTATTATTGGAATGATTCCTACGATCCTATTTAACTATATAACTAAATGTGTTTGAATGCTATTCTCGAACCGATGATGTGGTTACGAATATTTGAGGCTTATTTGGGGACTCTCGGGTCTCCATTCGTTGTGTCAGATCTAGGACCTAACCTCGGGTCGTGACACTCATGCCTGTAAGGACCTGGAGTTTCGAATGATTTTATCGGACCTCATAATATCGCATCGAGAGAAAATTTGACCAAGTGTCACTTCATGGGAGGCCCACATGGCTAGTGTGAGGTCACACATACCGTGTAGCCTCTAGTGAAGGGTTACTTGGGCACAATTTTGATTACAGGGACTTGACAGGGAGTTTCGGGCTAAGGCACGTCACACCAAAATCCCACACGGGCCGTGTGGTGTTCCACGGACTGTGTAGTATGCCATGTGATGGGCAAACCCATTTTTTCAAGTTTCCATGAGGGGCATTCCAGACCTTTCTCGACCCCTCCTAAACTCATAACATGATCTAAATGGGTCTTTTTGAGCATAAAAAGGGTTTGAACCCCCATTCTAAGTCCTTTGTAAGTTCTTGAAAAAACTAGGGCTAAAGAGGAGAAAAGAAAAGCAAAGAATTGAGGAGTTCGAGGAGAACTCTTTGAGATTAATTTTCCAAAGGCTTCACACCAGGTATGTAAGACTAAAACTAAAGCATGGGATTGTTCTCCCATGTGCCCATTGATGGAAATAGAGGATTTGAGAGTCCATGGGTCCCCATAGATGTTTCTTGAAATACTTTATTTATAATTTTCTTGAAAATTATATTGATTACATGTATTTTCATATGTTGATGATCATCATAAACTTGTTTTCTTAAATTAAGTACTTTTCGTGAGTTATTGTATAACCATATATGTGATTCTGTGAAAGCATGTATGAATGAACCTAGGGATGGAGTCTAGAGCCTTGACTTAAGTATGTTAATTGTGATGTTGATGTGAGTATAAGGTTGAGTTAATTGAGCTTGATGATCCCTTGAGTATTCATAATTGAATTTTAGAGTCTCGTCTAAATGACTTCTTCTTAATGATGATCTAGGTCCTTGAGTTATTCAATGAGCTCTGAGTTTATGAGTTAATTGAGATGTTTGGCTGAATGGCCCCACTGAGTTGAGCTAATTGAGTTGATGAGATTCTCCATTAGACTAATTGAATTGATGAGTGCCTCCATGAGGCTAATTAAGATGATTTGATTCGGTTGAGAAGTCTTATGAGCATTGAGTCTTGGGAGGGAGTATAGAGCATCAAAATGAGTAAGAGTAAGTCCCACTTGTACTCATTAACTACGTGGTCAAGCGTAGGTGAGGATTAGAACCATTACCTTGAGGTTCCCTCTTGAGTTAAAGTCCTTGAAAGCAATAGAGAACTTGTTAAGGCTAGATCCCTAGTGGTTCACAGTAAGGACCTGGATTTTACAAGCAGCTTTACTAGATCTCTTGGTATCGTCCCGAGCGAAACTACCAGGAATCACTCCACGGAAGACACACACGTTGTGTGAAGCCACACATACCATATGGCCTCCCGTGCAGGGACACTTAGTCCAGCTCACGATAGGGGAACTTGAGACTGGGGAAACTTCGGAGCAAGTGAGGGCACACAGCCACTCATACGGTCCGTGTGATGTATCACGGGCCGTGTGGCCCTCCGTGTAACTCGTTATGTAAAATTTTTCTAAGTAGGGAAGTACCGTCTCATAACTTTGTCGTGCGAAAATTATTTCATGTACTATCACACGGTCCATGTCACGACCCATGTAGTGTCACGCAGGCCGTGAATTCGTTCCTGTGGTACCCCTCAGCCTAGAATAAATTCCCAGAGTTGGCTATACGAAATTGTCTAAGTGATGGTTCACGATCGATTTTCATGGTCCATGTGACGTCTCACGGACCGTGTAGGCAACCGTATGGACCTGACGGTTCCAATTTTTGCCCGTTTGATTAATGGTCTTTATGTAATTTCGGTTTATTTTAATTATGAATTGTGACCTTTTACCTACCCTAAACCCCCAATTCAGCTGATATCCCTCCCCCCTAATTCATTCTCCTAAAACCTTCTACCCTTCATAAGATCACCTCCAAAATTTTCTTTCCTTTCCCCTCTCGATTGTTCTACATGTTGACCCTTACATTAGAAATGCAATTGCGTTAGATTTGGGTCCTCGTGGAAGACTTTGGATCACATCATCAAACATATAAGTCGCCACAATAAATATAAAAAAATCATAAACTATACATGGTATAAGTAGCCGCACACAAACATGGAATTACATCTATACTGAATCACATTGTAATACATAGTGTATCTTACTATTCATAATATAAGCAGTCACACACAAGCATGTAACAAGATCTATATATACTTTTTTATATAGATCTTTTTATGATTTTACATAAGAAAAAAAATGATTTTTGAATGTTAGATTGTTTCTAACATTTCTTCCTCTCCAGACCCTACTTATGGGATTTCAATAGGTATATTATTGTTGTTGTAGATTGTTTCTGTCTTATCCAATTTTTTATATTTTTTTAGTTATAAGTTTTGTAACTTATCAGTTGGTTTGAATGATTTTTCCCTTCATAAGTTTATTTCATATAGATAAATTTAATTTGATTCTAGATTTAAATTATTTTTTTTACTGAGAATCTGAAAAAATGGAAACTTGTTAGGAAACACATAAAAATTTCCAAATCAGCATATGAGGATTCAAACAGTATGAATACAGAGAGGCTTGTTGGTACTGAATGGATACTTTTCGATCCAGTGACTGATAACCCTATTTATGACTTCTTCGAGGAGGAAGTCCTTCTTCGAATGCCAATTTTCGACACTAACGATCACATCTATACCTACTTAATCCATGCATCTTGCCTAAGTAGAGCAATCAAGTATTCTACACTACCAAAGCCTACTACCGGTGCACAAAACCAAGAGGTTTCTGCTGCTCCACTGCTAGAGGGTTCTACCAGTGCCAATGCTGGGTTGTCATAGAACGACAAGATGGAAAATCCAACCAAACACAAACTACATGTTGGTTGGATTTTTCGTCTTACCATTCTGTGACAACCAACCATTGGCACTAATAGAACCCTCTAGCAGTGGAGAAGCAGAAACATCTTTGTTCTATGCTCCAGTAGTAGGCTTTGGCAATGTAGAATACTTGATTGGTCTTGTTAGGCAAGATGCATGGATTAAGTAGGTATAGATGTGATCGTTAGTGTCGAAAATTGGTATTCGAGGAGGAACTTCCTCCTCGAAGAAATCATAAATAGGGTTATCAATCATTGGATCGAAAAGTATCCATTCAGTACTCACGAGCCTCTCTACATTCATAATACTTGAATCCTCAAATGATGATCTAGACATTTTTATGTGTTTCCTAACAAGTTTCCATTTTTTCAGATTCTCAGTAAAAAAAATAATTTAAATGTAGAATCAAATTAAATTTATCTATATCAAATAAACTTATGAAGGGAAAAAAAAACAAACCAACTGATAATTGGCGGAATGGCCTAATAGACCCCTGTACTTGGTCCCGTTTGTCACCTAGGACCTTATACTTAGAACTTTGCCAACTAAACCCTTGTACCCACTCAAAACCTACATTTTAAATACTTTTTTCTGACTGGGACTGGTGCGTGAGTTTCAAACGACGACACGTAATTTTCACGTCATATAATAATTCCACGTATGAAATGATGGGTAAAAACCTTTCTCTCTTCCCCACCTTCTTCCACATATGAAGAAGGCACATCCATTAATGGTGGTTTTAGGGATGGAGTAAAAATACTGTCCCAATCCAATATAAAAATAACTCATAAGTGGTTTTTACTTCCTTTACTGTTTTTTTTAATCCAGGCTTGTTGTTCTCCGAGTGGGACTGATTGTGGGTGTGTTTCTCTTTTTGCAATCTCATCTTTTAATGTTGTTTTTGGGACTTTTTTTTGTCAGATTTTGTTCTGAATCATCGTGTTTTTTGGCTTCTCTTTGACGACTCTATTGTTGTTCCCATCTTCTAAGAGTTCTACTTTTAGTGGTGTCACTCTCAAAGCAATCCTCCTCCTTTACCTTCATTAGACCTTTCACTCTTTTCTGTTCTTTTTAATTGGGTTTGTGTCTTTTTTGAGTGATAGAAGGAAGAAGAGTGAAAAATAGCTAATCCAAAGAAACAGAGGTTTCCTTCATGGATCATGATATGTTGTGTCCGATCAAATACACCGAGCACCGGAATGTTATCAGAAAGGTCACTAAACCCACCAAAAATCCAACTCCAAATTACCAAAAAAGTTGTCTTTCCAGTTAGATCAAATCCAAATCAAGAAAAAAAAGCCTATTTATGTAAAACTCTATAGGAATGAGCTAAAGAAGAATGGATGGAATTTTTTTGAGAAACAAAATGGATGAAATTTTTTTGATATGGATAAGAGAGAAAAAGAGAAATTGAACTTAAAATCTAGAGGATAAGAAAAATAATTTTCCAAGAAGAAATTATGACTAACAAGAAAAAATTTCATTTGGAAAGACAAAAGCAAGAAGCAAATTGAAGAATTTTGAGAAGAGAAATGGAGATTTATATATTTGGGCATTTGGGGAAGAAGATGACTATTAAAGGGGTTTTTACAAACCTTTCACGCTCCAAAATGGAGTGTAACTCACGTACCAGGCCTGGTATGCCACTTAGGATGCCAGGTCAGAAAAAGGTGTTTAAAATGTAGGTTTTGAGTGGGTACAAGGGTTTAGTTGGCAAAGTTCTAAGTATAAGGTCCTAGGTGATAAACGGGACCAAGTACAGGGGTCTATTAGGCTATTCCGCCCTGATAATTTAGAAAACTTATAACTAAGAAATTACAAAAAATCGGGTAAGACAGAAAAAATCTACAACAACAACAACAACATACCTAGTGAAATCCCATAAGTAGGGTCTGGAGAGAAAAAATGTTAGAAACAATCTAACATTCAAAAATCATTTTTTTCTTATGTAAAAACATAAAAAGATCTATATAAAAAAGTATATACAGATCATGTTCCATGCTTGTGTGTTACGACTTATATTATGACTAGTTAGATGCACTGTGTATTCCAATGTTATTCAGTGTAGATGTAATTCCATGCTTGTGTGTGACTTCTTATATTATGTATAGTTTGTGATTTTTTTATATTTATTGTGGCGAATTATATGTTTGATGATGTGATCCAAAGTCTTCCATGAGGACCCACATCTAACACAATTGCATTTCTAATGTATGGGTCAACTACTCCATCTATCCTACACAAATCTTCTAGAGGACAGATGTTAATCCCGTTTAGACATTATTTTATTTATTTAGTTAATGACTATTCTTGAATATTTAATTTATTGTCATGTACGACGACTTTTGAATTATAGAGATGTAATAGTCTATACATCTGCAATTCTTAATCTATTTTACTTGACTCTATATTTCCTACCTTAACAATTTTTTAAATTGCACTAAATGAGCCAATTATAGTATTTCATAACTGGTAAAATATGATTTGTCCAGCGTGGGCTTAATGTAGGTGTCAATCATGGTGATTTGAGTTGTGGCAAAGTTGGTATCAAAGCTTTAGCTTCTTCGATGCCATCATTCAAGGATATGCCTTATAGAATGGGATCGAAAAATTTGTACACTCTTCAACAAGCTACAAGACACCAGGGAAATTCAGTTCTTTCTTTTTTTTGTACTATTATTTGATTTCAATTAGTATCTAGCGACCCAAATTGGTATGATTTTTTCACTCTTTCCTCTAAAAATTGAGAGGAGATAGTTTTTAGGTAACAGAGTTGTTGGTTGCTTCTATGGTTCACGGTAGACAAATGAGCTAAAGGAAGCAGCCAAGATAGAAAGAGGGTTGCAGCACCATCCAGGGTAAAGTCTAGGTTAGAGACAGGTTTAAGTCCCGCATTTCTAAATACTCTTAATGTGGATGTAAATGGCTCAGAACACTTTCTTCTATTATAATTTTAAACAAGGGTAGAGGTTTGAGATTTTCAATTACTCCATTATTTTAGCAAGGTGCTATCATAGTAAAATTTTCATGTCCTCATAGTTTGGATGTAGAACAAACTGTGTATATGTATTAATATTTCAAAATGTTCTTTCTTTAAACTATATTTCTCTTCCTTATTATAATAGTTAATTCTATAAGAGTGAATAGTATCACATGAATGAAAGCTATCTTGAAAGATCTACTCATTTTCATATGCAAACTAAAGTAAAAAAAGTGCAATAAAAGAAAAGATCCTTTTTCTTTCATAAGATTTAACTAAAACAACAACAACATACCCAATTGAATCCCACAAGTGCGGTCTGGGGAGGGTAGAATGTACGCAAACCTTACCACTACCTCGTATATAGAAGTAGAGAGGCTATTACCAGGGAACCCTCAACTCAAAAACCCATAAAGAGAATAAACTAGATATGGCAAAGGGAAGGAAAGGGAACAAAAGGAGAAATAGAAATAGAAATAAAAAGAGCGACTATATACGAAAAGCACATATGAATATGTATATACGATAAATTCAACACCCATACGACAAATAGTAACATCAATCATGCCTACCCCTACTTCCTCACTATACCTCGAGGTCACCTATTCACCTAACCCTACCAACCAATCAGCCTGCTACTCTAATTCGCGACCTTCACTCCTTTCTATCTAAGGTCATATCCTGGGAGAGATCCAAATTCGCCATAACTTGTTTGATCATCTCCCCCCAATACTTCTTCGGTCTACCTCTACCCCTTTGTGTAGCTACTAAAACCAACCTCTCACACTTCCTAACAGGCGCATCAGTACTCCGTCTTTACACATGTCCAAACAATCGCAGTCTCACTTTTCTCATCTTATAAGCTATCGATGCCACCGATGCCACCTCCAGCTTCTTCTGAATAATCCCATTCTTAATCTTATCCCTCCTTGTGTGACCACACATCCATCTCAATATCCTCATCTCTACGACACGCATCTTCTGAACATGTGCATTCTTTATTGGCCAATACTCCACCCTATACAACAAAGATGGTCTAACCACTATTCTGTAATACTTACCTTTGAGTTTAGGTGGTATGTTCTTGTCACACAACACTCCCAAGGCAAGCCTCCATTTAGTTCAAGCTGCCCAAATATGATGTGTGACATCATCGTCGATATCACCACTACTCCAGATGATGGACCTAATATATTTAAAAAATTTCGTCTTAGGGATAGGTTGAGCGGCCAGCTTCACATCAATTTCTGCTTCATCCCTCGTAACACTGAATTTGCACTCTATGTATTCTATTTTGGTCCTGCTCAGTTTGAATCCTTTGGACTCCAAGGCATGTCTCCGAGCCTCCAACCTATCATTAACTCTAGTCCGAGTCTCATCAATACGTACTATGTAATCTGCAAATAGCATACACCATGGAACCTCCTCCTAGATAGACCGCGTCAGCTCATCCATCACTACTGCAAACAGGAAAGGGCTCAACTAAGATCCTTGATGGAGTCCCATCTCAACTGGAAAATACTCTAGTCTCCTCCCACCGTTCTTACCTGAGTTTTGGCTCCATCGTACATATCCTTAATCTCCCTGATATATGCAATTAGGACACCTTTCACCTCTAGACACCTCCATAGGACATCCCTTAGAACTTTTTCATAGGCCTACTCGAGATTAATGAACACCATATGATGGTCATTCTTTCTTTCCTTATATTTTTCCACTAATCTCCGGACAAGATGAATTGCTTTAGTAATCGACCGCCCCGGTATCAATCCAAACTGATTTTCCAAAATAGTCACTACTCTTCTCACCCTCATCTCTAACAATCTCTCCTAAACCTTCATAGTGTGACTTAACAACTTGATACCCCTGTAATTGTTACAGTTTGAATATCCCCATTGTTCTTGTACAATGGAACCATCGTACTCCTCCACCTTTCATCAGGCATCTTGGCAGTCTTCATAATAGCATTGAACAGTCTAGTCAATCACTCTATTCCATCCTTGACCATGTTCTTCCAAAAATCTACCGGAATCTCCTCTTGTCCGACCGCCCTCCCTCTCTTCATCCCACTAATATCCCTTCTAACCTCCTCAACTCTAAACCACCTTCAATAACTAAAGTCATGATGACTTTAAGAGCATGCCAACTCACCCAGCTCAAGATTTCTATCTCTGTTTTTATTTAAGAGTTTATGAAAGTAAGCTTGTCACCTTAATTTAATGGAGGTGTCATCCACCAACACCTCAGCCCCCTCATCCTTAATGCACTTCACTTGGTCCAAGTTGCGAGCTTTCCTTTCTGTCTCTTTTGTGAGCCTATACAATCACTTTTCCCCGCATTTATCACTTAGCTCCTCATACAAGCACTGAAATGTTGTTGTCTTAGCACTTGTCACAACTATCTTTGCTTCTAACTTAGCTGTCTTATATGTTTCTTTAAGCGTTCGCTTTTAATCTTCATCCTACACTCCAACCACTTTGTGTAAGCAACCTTCTTATCTTTCACTTTAGCCTGAACTTCCTTATTCCACCACCAGTTGCCCTGTCGTCCACCAAAGACCCCTCTCGAAACCCCTAGTACCTCGGTTGCTACCTTTCTAATGCAACCAACACTATTGTCCCACATATTGTTCACATTTCCACCACTACTCTAAGCATCTAAGTCTCACAACTTTTCTTCCATCTCTCGGGAAAGGGCAGGACTAAGGCATCCCCATCTAATCCGCGATTGGGCATAAATAACCTTCTTCTTCTTTTCTCCCTTGATCTCCAAATCCATCACTAGAAGCCTATGTTGAGTGGAAATGTTTTCACTCGGAATAACATTGCAATCCTTACATAGGTTTCTATCTTTTTATCGCCCTTCCGAAGAAGCAAGTAATCTATCTGAGTCTTAGCTACCGTACTACGGAAGGGGATTAAGTGGTTTTCCCTCTTTGGGAAACATGAGTTAGAAATAACTAAATCAAAGTCTTTAGCAAAATCCAAGAGAGATGTCCCGCCTCCATTCCTATCCCCAAAACTAAAGCCTCCATGAACATCTTCAAACCCACAAGTGGTTGCCCCAATATGCCCATTAAATTTGCCCCCAATGAAGAATTTTTCTATCTCTGGTATGCCTCGCACAATCTCATCCAAATCTTCCCAAAAGATCCTTTTGACTTCCTCATCTAAGCCTACTTGGGGCGCATAAACACTAACTACGTTCCTACGTGCTTATTAACCATGAGTTTGATGAACATCATCCTATCATTAACCCTCCTAACCTTAACCACATAATCCCTAAGGTCCTCGTCTACTAGGATACCTACACCGTTTCTATCCCTAGAACCACCCGAGTACTACAACTTAAATCCCTTCACGTCCAAGCTTTGTTACCTATCCATCTGGTCTGCTATACACACTATATTAATATGTCTCCTCTTAAGACATTTTATTAGCTCTATGTATTTCCCTGTTAGTGATCCTATATTTCACGATGCTATCCTTAACTTACATAATCCTGTGACCCTCTCACCACCCCTACCCCTTACCCTCGCCCCCACCCCCAACCGACAAAACACCTTATAATTGAAGGAACTTTTCAAAAGCTTACCTCTGAATCATCAACTTTTAATTTTTGAGGAGTGACAAATGACATGGGAACATCGGTTAATAGTGTCTTCATCACCATAAACGTTTTGATCATCCATATTCTAGTAGGAAATAAGAAACACTTTGTTAGATATTCGAAAGACGAAAACATTTGTGAAGTAGTAGAGAAGGTATTCAAAATAAAAAAGAAGAAAAAATCTAGCTTGTAGGTAATTTATATGTACATGTCAAGTAACATTTTAAGACTTTATCAAAGTATTAGAATACCCCAAAAAGAATTTTTGTCTATCCATCATATGCATTTTGTAACAAGATCAATTATTTTTGGTCATGCATCTCAAAAGATTCACTAAAATTCATTGGATGTATAGTAAAACGTTTTAGCCTTAATCGAAATTTCTCTCTTAATTTTTTTTTCCTTATGCTTGTGTTCATTTGCCTTATATTTCTTTTTCTTATGCTTGTGTTCCATGCCTATATACCCCAACGTAATCACTTAAAATTAATGAAGTAATAACAATATATGAAAGGAAAGATCATGTTACAGATTCTTCTTCTTTTTCTTATGTCAATATTAACACTTCAAGTTAAATTTTAATTTTGTTCTCTTTTTTCCACATATACAAAAGGAGAGAATTGTATCAAGAGTAATCACAAGATAATTATGACCACATTATTGGTACTCTAGAAGAAAACTCCACTTATCTTAGTTTAGGAGTACCATTTGTATATTTCAATTAGCTTTTCTTACTATTGGATAGGTATTACTTTTATTTAAGGAGTTTGTGATGAGATATTACCTTAGTATGTGTTATCAGTTTCAAAATTTTTTTAATCTTAGTATAATTTTAGTTATTCTTAAGGCGATCAGAGGAGATTCAGAAGGGAGAAGCTTCAGTTTAGAGGATCGGCAATGCGTGTGTTCGCCTTCCAGGTAGGCTATGGTCTACTTTCTATACTTGAGGCCTTAGTCTAGGTTGTGACTTAGGTGCCTTAGAATGTGTTCTAACACCCCTATAACCATGTATTTCTCCCTGTGTTGATTGATTTGGTATGATAACCTCCACTAGTGTCTGGGCCTTGAGAACTTGTGGTAGTGATAGGTTGACTAAGCCATATCCAATTGATGGTTAAGAAGTATATGTGGGTAAGTGTGGATCATTAAATTAGTTTGCCCTGTTTGTAATCGAGCAATTCCTTGATTTTCCCATTTCTTAAGTATTGGAATTATGTTATGCTATTATTATTATATATATCAATATCAACTGTTGGGCCTGAGGCCTTGGTCGAGGACCGGCAAGATTCCAGATTAGTTTTCTACACTCTTATAGTAGGATAGTCTTAGTACTGTACAACTTATTGTTAAGCTACTATTGTTTTGATGCAAGTACTGATGACATGCATTTCATTGACATTTTGTTTCACGTATTTTATGGTACAACCTCTTGCATTGGACTTTCACTATTGATTTTGACAAAGACTGATTTCAATCTTTCACTTTTTAAAATCGCGTTTGACAAGAGTCATACTACCCTTTCAACTTGATAATTGATTTTTGGAAACATAGAGGCATTAGAGATGTGGTCATTACTTGATTGATCAGTCGGGTAGATTGTTGGCCCTTTTCTTACCACTTACTACTTGATTGAGGATATTCTCGATCTGATCTATACTAAAGTGGTCTCATATGTAGCTCCAGTATGTTGATGGAGCACATCCCAAAGGATAGGCTTTATGTGAGCATTATTTCTAGCATAGGGTATGCTTTATAGACTTTCCACGTATCCTATGGACCTCTTTATCTATGTACAGACTGAAGGGAGCTAAATGGGTCCTATCTTGCAATCTGAGGGCTAGTGTATATGTGTATGCTTTGTTAGAGATGGAAATTGTTATAGATAGCACTATGGCTAATTATTGCATTACCTTCATTCATGTGAATTGCCTATCACTAAAATAATTAGTTACTAATTACACTAGCCTGTCATATGGGAGGTTAGTTGGGTTATTTTGTTGCTTGTATCTTTTGAGTTCATTGGGTTTAGTTAAGTTATTATTTGATAATATTTATGTATTCTTTTACTGTGTTGATAGTTGGTTATATGTGTGGCTTACACTTATCTCTACGATACTCCCTGATTGCCAGTGTTGGATTGGCCCCTAGGCTATTATAGTGAATAGTAGTGATTAGTATCTTTTTTATTAGTTTACTTCTATGGAAACATCCTATTGTGATTAGGTTGTTAGGCTAGCGTTCTCATGCTTGTTCCCTTGTTTCGATCTCTTTCTCATTTAGTCTATTCTTTTATCTATGTTTACATGTATTATAATATGCTATCCCTTCTTAGTTGTTTGTAATGTATCTTTCTTTTTTACTTGTTATTTGTACTCGTGTTATACTCGAAAGTATGTCAACTTATGCATACGATGTATCATTTGTTTTGTACTCATACTACACCTCTGTATCCTACATTTCATAGTATGAGTTCTCATTGTAGAAGAGCACCTTGTATGGAGTAAATTTTTGAGATCAGGAGATTTTGGTGAACTTTTGGCATCCGGAGTAGCCATTCTTCGATTGTTTTGGAAAAGACTAGTCTTCATTTTTCTTTCAGAGATAATCATGTATATATTGTATCTTTGTTGCTTCTATCTCTTATTTAGCGTTAGTAGCTCGATAACCTGCTAATACTAGGTCACAAAAAGTGTTTTCATGCTTATTTGATCCTATCTTTCAATTTTTTTCTCATTTCCTTATATTTCTATCAAGTGTGGTAGTTCGTTGTCCCTGGTCTAAATCTATGGGATAGGCTTACCTGCTGGTGAGAGATTAGTAGGTACCATCATGACTAAGGTTCGACGGTCATGAGAAGTAGGAAAATTCTATTAGGGATACAAGTTTTTTTTGGGGGTGCGAGGATGGGGATGGTAAAATAGACTCTAGGAATTTAAATTACAATTCTTAGAATTGATATTAAACAAAATGCCAGCTAAAAATAAACAAGGAAATGACAGCACATAATATGAAATACTAAAATATACGGTATTAAGGAGAATTTAAGTAGTCCATTTGGTTGAGTGCCTGAATTTTTGCGTTGTTGGTAAGAGTTTGATTCCCCACTTTATAATCCCATTGAGTGTTGTCCTTTTAAATAATTAAAAAAAGATATTAAACAAAAACGAAAATCAAATAATAAATTCGGATAAGAAATAGACGGTGTTACCCTATTTTACTCATATTTGAATAATTTCATCCATGTTTAGCGATATCTTCATCTTCTTTTATTTTTGTGACAAATTTATGACAAAAATTCCACTCAAATCTTTATGTTTTAATCCAAACTTTATAGTAAATGGATAAAGGAGAGAAAAGAATGTGAAAAGGAGTTTTGAAATGATAGAAAAATATACCAATTCACATATAAAATGATTAGGACTTGAAGAATTCTGTTCTGATTTGTATGAAAGAGAGAGAAAGAGGTGAGTTGGGAGCTTTCGAAGAAAGTAGAATAATTAGGGATCAAAAAATAATTGTAAAAGTTAAATAAATAATGAAGGAAAAAAGTGTGGGCTGCTCAATTAAATTGAATGAATGGTGAAAGTAAAACAATAAAAAAAAAAAAAACTGGTTGGGTTCTTGCTTGTTTTGTTGGGTCACAAATCAAATCAACTTAGGGACTGAAGTTGAATATGAATTTTAGCGAAAATAGACAACTCTTGATAATTATTTAAAAAAGATTGATAATTGTATTTAGGATTAGTTTTATTTAAAGAAAAAAATATTACAACGATAATATAATATGATAATGATAAAATCATAAAAATAATACGTAATAATAAATGTCATATAAAATATTTTAATCAAATTAGTTAAATTTATAATTATAAACATATTGTAGTTTTGTGAGAACTAAAAATGCAATTAAAATATTCAAATATAGATATATTAATAATGTAAAATATAGAAAATTGATTTTTAAATACAATCAAAGTGATAAAATGTTACCTAAATTTTGAGTAAATTAAGTACAACATATTAGGTGATTTGGATCAATTTGTTTTTGTTGCAATAGGTTCAATGTTATCGCAAGTCCAAGAATACTTTTGACAGTAAGAAAATAATTGGTGTAACAATATTATTGAACAACATAAATGGGGGCACATAATATTGAATAGGCTAAAATATATAATATTATGGAGAATTTTAGTAGCTCAATTAGTTGACTACTTGAAATTTTTGTCTTGTTAGTAAGAGATCCATTCTGCCATTTGTAATCTCCTCAATACATTTTCTTTTCAATAATAATAATAATAAAATATTAAAATAAATCATATGAACATGGATATAAATCAATTGACGTTAAAGGAAAAAAATAGATGTTCTTACCTCATTTTACTAGTATTAAATAGTTATGTCCATATATTTCGATATCTTCATCTTTTTTCTTGTTTTGGGAAGATTTGTGATGAAACGTTCTCTCAGATCTTTGATTTTTTAATCCAAATTTTAAAGTGAATGAGTAAAAGAGAAAAAATGACAAGAGGGTTCAAAATGCAAAGAGAACACCAATTCAAATACAAAATAATTAGGACATCGATGAGGTTATTAAGGTTTACAAGATGAAAGGGAGACAAAGAGGAAAGTTGAAGGCGGTAGAAGAAAAGAGAAATGAATTAGGGTTAAGAAAAATAATTGTGAGAGCAAAATAAATAAATAGTGAAAGGAAGAAGTGTGGGTCGTCCGATTAAATTGAATGAACAAGGAGATTAAAAAGATCAAATGGGGTGGGTTCTGGGTTATTGGGCCATAACTTGATCATTGTTAATGACACAAGACCACATATATTGTAATGATCCTAAAGTAATTTTTGTTATTTTAGAAAAAGGATAGCTGCCCCGAATCGTATTTATTGATTTAGAAAGTTGGATTTTATACATGTTAGAAAATTAGGCTTTTGCAAAAGAATTGACTTTCGAAGGCATAAGTTCTCTAATTCTAAATTTTTAAGGTCATCTGGAGATTTAAGTCTCAGAACAAAATTCCATCAATAATAAGTTTTGAATGTGGAAGTTGATTTAGGAGAGTTATTAGAATTAGATTTGGAGTTGTTATGTGGATTTTAGGTTCAAAGTTAGAAATTGAGTTAAAGTTTGACTTAAGTGTGTCATTGGTCAATATTTGAGTTTGGATGCTCAGATTAGATTTTTGATGGTTCCATTCTTGGTGGTGATTTTCACAGTAGAATGAGGTTCTTCAAAACAATTTGACATTTTAGTAGCGGTTTGCTACTTCTATTGCCTTCAGTTAGTTTAATTGCAACTTATCAGATTCTGAATTAGGCAGATCTCCAATTCGATTTTCAATAGTTTCATTGAGTCTAAAATATCAAATTAGTAGGATTGCATATGTCATTTGTGTAATGACTCTCTAAATTATTTGTGTGTTTCCACATCTTTCTCATCAGTTAGATCATTTCAATAGCGAATCAAAGTTTTTTAGGACCTACCCGCATTGGTACCTCGATTGCTTGGTCGTTCATTTAGAAGTTGTGAAGTTTTTCATGTTAAAAGGTCGGTTATAGCTTGAAAATAATTCTGTGATAAAATATGGGTGAACAGTTTCAGTACTGAAGCCTTTAGTGTGAGTTTGAAATTAATTTTGCATTTTAGCCTTTAGAACTAGTCAATAATTTACTTTACTCAACATTTTTGAAAAACGTGTTTGGCTGGAAATTTTGACAATGTAGTAAGCTCCGGAATGCCGACTTTGGTCTAGAATGACCTTTCAGTCGATTTTCAAGGCTCCGAGCTCATTCTGATCCCCTCGGTATGGGAAATATGGCCTTGGGAAATAGTGCTCATATTTAGTCATAACAATCTCATATGAGATTTTCGATTGGATCATTGGATTTGGAACATCAAATTTGACAGGATTGCGTAGTTTGTTTGTGTAATGACCCTCCCGATCATTTCTATGGGTTTTAAGGTATTTTGTAGATTTGAGCATGCGTATAGTGACCTCGGCCATTGGTGATATGTTGGGACTGTTGTGATGGCAATTGGTTGGCTTATTTGGGTGTTAGGCAGATTATTGAGTTAATCGGGATGTTATACCCGTAAAATGAGTTTTCAGATAAAGTCCTAGTAAATTTCCTCAGAATGAAATTCTGAGGATTTCATAAGCTCTGAAATAGTCAAATTAGGCTAAGAGTATGTTCCGTGCAATAACATCATAGATTGAAAATCTCGCCGCCGAAATCAATTAATAGTTGACTCAGTCAATGCCCTCAAAGACCATGCCCCAGATGAGAATATTGATAGCGCAGTTAGCTTAGAAGCATTGAATTTGGTCTAGGACAACCCTTTATTTAATACAAGGGACGTCCGGATATGATCTAAAACCCCCGGGGGCTTTCTATCAAAAGGTGCGTATGAAGAAGTGGGACCTCACTTTATTTTTAGGAAGCTCCATTGGAAATTCCGACCACACTATTGGATCTGAAATATGAAAATCCATAGGGATAAATAGTTTGTTTCTGAAAATTAGAGTTCGGACAAGTCCAAAATAGCGAAAAAGAGATTGAAGGATTAAAGGAAACAGAGGGACACACATGGCTAATTCTAGAGCTACCATGTGGCGTTGCCATAAAGCAGAAATGTGTCAGTCATGCATATGTATATATATGTGGGAGTTTAAGGAAGTTATATATATATTTCCTCTCAACTTCGTACCATGATTTTGAGCTCATTTTTCATTCGATTTGAGCGATTCAAAAGCACGTGACTCAGATTTTTGCGAGGAATGCTGCTGTAGTGTCAGAATTTGAGTTTGGCACGTATTTGAGGTAAAATCATTATTTTTTTCTTGTTGTATATCAAAAATGAGAGAAAACATTACTTGTGATATCTTATTTCTCAACGAAATTGAGTAAAATTTGTGTCTACAGTTTTCTACGTTCCAAAAGGAACATTGTGGTATGCTGGGTGTTCACTAATTTTGTCCGATTTTTGAGAATTTTGACCGAGAAAGTTTTGGAAAACAAAATTTTTGGTAAAGTTTATAACTTTGTTTTTGGGCATTTTCTTGGTCTTCTGAGTCTATTTTGGGCCGAATTTCTGGTTGTAGACTCAGGGTGATTATCAGGTACCATCTTTCAAGAATTTGTTCAGGATTTTGGGTGTGGTCCCGTTTTTCCCCATTTTAGGCTTGATTGACATATATTTTGCCTGTTCTTTAAGGTTTTAGAATCAATTCGATCGTATTGACCTTGTCAATTTTATTTTAAAAGCTGAGCAACATCAGGAAGAGATTCGGAGGGGAAAAGCTTGGCTGGATTGATCAAAGAATAAGGTGTTAGATGCCATGTAGGCTAGGCTTTCTCTAACCTTAGACTGAGCTGAAATGTCGCATATTTGAGTTGGAATGTGTAGAAATATACTGTGAATCAGTTGAGCTATGGGATTTATGTTTGTAACATCCGGTAAAATTATCAAAAATACCCCTAGATGAGAGGTGTGCGCACAACGCTTCTTCCCAAACTCCGATAAAAAATCTGAGGCCGAAATATGACCAGAATGAAAAATAGTTTGGGAAAATGGTCTTGGTTGATCTTTAGAGCAACCAAATCAAAAGATAATTTTTCGATGTGAAAACACATTCTAGAATAAATGTGCGACAGTCCCGCGATGAGGACTTGTCGCAGATTACACTTGGATATGATCCCAATTTTTTCTATGGGATTAGAAAATTTGATCTAATTCTTTTTATGACAAACCCCAAAATTCATCAAAGTATGCGACATAGACTAGGTGTCCCGAGCTGAATTGTTTTCAGTTTTTTATGAGGGGCATTCTAGACTTTTTCCAACCCTTTCTAAACTTAAAACACAATCAATATAGGTCGTTGTATGTGTAAAAAGAGTTTTTAACCCATTCGTAAGCCTTTTGGAACATTTTAACAACAGATCTAGGGCTAAAGAGAAGAGAGAAGAATGAAGAGAGAGGATTTAAGGAATTCAAGTCGGATTCTTGCCAAGTTGATTGTCTACCTTAGTCTAGGCATGTAAGGCTAAACCAAAACATGGGAATGTCCTTCCATGTGCCCCCATTGATAGTAATAGAAAGATTGTAAATGTATTGAG
Organism: Solanum rostratum; assembly: GCA_029948455.1. Lineage (NCBI taxonomy): Eukaryota > Viridiplantae > Streptophyta > Magnoliopsida > Solanales > Solanaceae > Solanum > Solanum rostratum. Next base: position 58,760,238 of record CM057046.1, read on the forward strand.
TCCCCATGCATATTTCTAGAACGTTTTTTATAAGTTATATATATATATATATATATATATGCTACGTATTTTCACATGTTGATGATCACCAAAAACTTGGTTACTGGTTTAAATTCTTTTCATGAGTTATTGTATAAACCCTATGTATTACTTTGTAAAAAAAATGCATGAATGAACCTAGGGATTGAGTCTAGAGCATTGACTTGAGAATGTTGATTATGACGATTATATGAGCATGATGATAAGTTGATAGAACTTGATAGTCCTGTGAGTATTCATAATTGAACTCTAAAGATTGGTCGAATTGATTGTTCTCTTAATGATTGGTCTAAACTCCTTTGAAAGATTGATTGAGAATTGAGTTAATGTGACGATTGATATGATAGGCCAGAAGGCCCGATTATGATAGAGATGCTGAAATAATGAGAGTTTATGAGACTAATTGAGATAGTTTATTGAGATAAATGGTCTTATGAGCATTGAGTCTTGGGGAATATCGAGCACCGAAATGAGTGATAAAAAGTCCAACTCACACTCATTTACTATGTTGCCAAGCATAGGAGTGGACTAAGTCCATTATAGTCGGTTAGGTTCCTATTTTGTGAACTAAGACTGTTGAAGTCGAACAAGTTCCTATTTTGAGGACTAAGTTTGTTAAAGGTGGACATGTCTCCATTTTATTGTTCTGAAACAATAGGACTTGATCAGTTAATTTTCTACATTCATTATGGATCAAATTTGTTCTTTACCTAGCAAGTACAAAATGACTGTGGAAACATCGGCAGTATTGTTGTACAATCACCGGCTCATAAGTGATTGTTGTCAAAGAAGAGAAACTCCTAGATAGGTTCCATACTGATACTACTCTCATTTGATTTGATTTTATTGGGTCGAATTGTTATTGATTGCTCATTGTCTACGCTTTATTCTTGCTTTAGATAAACATTTGACACATGGATGGAGTATTTCTAATTTGATGTTATTCTTTATTATTCTACCTACACCTATTTCATTCAACCATTTAATTTACTCATACATTCCATGTACTGACGTCCATTTGGATTGCACTATTTTATGATGTAGAGGCAAGTACTAGAGATCATCAACAAATGCACAGTTGAGGGTCTATTGCATCCAGCTGAGTTGATGAGCCCTCCCTTAATCCGGAGGATTCTCATTTATATTTTAATTTAGCTTCCTAGAGTTAGACTTTGATCATATTTATTTTGATTTGAGGTAGCCATGGATCTATCATTGGTAGCATTAAATAGTTGATAGAGGATTCATAGACTAGAGCTTTTTTTGTCATGAGTTTGAACATTTATTTTGGCTAGTTTTTTTCGTACTAGACTTATTGAGTTGACTTCATCTTTTACTTATTGAGATTTGTCCACCACTATTCATCCTTAGTCTTCTGCTAATTTGTTAAGTTATGATTGAATGAATATGATGAGGCTAAGTGGTTCGCTTGGGGACTAGCAATACCCTCTGAGGGCCGGGCACATCTAGGGTACCCTCTGAGGGTGTGAAAAACTTGGTATCAGAGCATAGAGTTTAGGTGCCCTAAGGAGTCTATGAAGTCGTATCTAGTAGAGTCTTATTTATAGGTGTGTTGTGCACCACACTTTATAAGCAGGAGGCTATAGGACATTCGAAATTGTTACAATTCTTTTTTGATTCATGCGATAGAGTTAAAATCTATGAAAGCTCTCTTCTAATTCGTGCATTACGCATTTAAATAATCGTGATCATGCTTCTGAGAAGAGCTGATAAGGGAAGAGGGCTTCCGACTAAACAGAATGCTATCACATTTTAAGGACCAAAATTTCACAAATGGCATTTCCTCGAATGTCTTAGAATTTTCCCAAAGTGAACTGTTAGGCATCACTTCACGGAGGAACCTACACGAGCCGTGTGAAGCCACACAGACCATGTGGCCTTCTGTGAAGAGGCACTAGGTCCAGTTCACGGTTGGGAAAACTTTGAGACAAAGGGTAATTTTAGCCAAGTAAAGGCACATAGACACTCACACGGTCCGTGTGATGTGACAGGGTCCGTGTGGCTCTCCGAGTAACTTACTACGTAAAAATTTATCTAAGTATGAAAGTATTGTCTCGTAACTTTGTTGTGTGAATATTATTTCAAGTACCATTACACGATCGACGTCACGACCTGTGTGGAGTCACACGGACCGTGTAGTCGTCCGTGTTGCACTACATAGTTCTGTGAGATTTTCCCCCTGCAAGTTTCTAAGTATAGGACCATGACCACTGTTCACGGTCCGTGTTGCATTTCACAAACCGTGTAGTGATCTGTATGGACCTAACGGTCCCAATTTAGGTTTGTTCCATTAATGGTGTTTATGTAATTCCGATTTGTTTTAATTAAGAATTGTGACCTTTTACCTATCCTTAACCCCTAATTCAATTAAAACCCCTCCTCTCCTAATTCATTTTCATAAAATATTCGACCCATCACAAGATCACCTCCTTATGCCTCTCTACACTCCTCTCTCAACTATCAAAGCTAGGGTTCCATAGGAGTCCAATTCAAGCCCAATTCATCCCTCAAATTCAGCTCCTCAATGAAGGTATGTGGGATTGATTCTTGGTCCCTTTCAACCAAGAAGACCCAAAATTCCTTTCAATTGATTTCTTGAATTTTAGTCTACTTTAAATGTGGGTTTCCATTATTTGATTTTATTAAATTCAATTGATGTATGGCCAGTACATTATTCATGATTTTAAGTTATTTATCCCTATTATGATCATTTATATTGAGAAATGAAGATATGAATATGCATGTCCCCTTTTAAGTTGATTTATGCATGGGTGATCTGCAATACGATTTTATATATGGATTTAATTATGGATTTCCTAAATTGTATTTTATAAGGCCCATTTTAAACTTGAATCTATGTTATCCATGCTACTCTTACATCATGCATTACATTGCATTAATGAATATTGACATATAGAAATTATGAAGTGGGTTAAGCCTAATTATGTTTTGTGAAACGATTATGATATGATTTTCATAAGGCATTGGTTATGAATAGGATGTGATCACATGCATGTCTATGATTATGGATCTATGAGCATTATAGATGCTTGCACCATCTCATATATGTGTAGAGAAGATATTCCTTGTATGAGCATTTTGATTATAATTTTATGGTTTGGCATTTGAGCCTATGTATGCACTGAACGTTTTGAAATGAACGTTGAATCTCTTGACAACACATATATGTTTAAGTATTCATATGGGATGTTGTTTACCTAGCACCAATGGATTGGGGGGTGTCATGGCTATCGCCAAGGGCCTTCTCCCTTTCCTTGAACTATGTGCCAACATAGGAACGATCTCCATTACCGAAAAGACAAGGTCGTAAGGAATGGATATTCGTCGATTATGTTTATTCTATGATATGATGATATGATTATGAAAATCCTTCTGAAAAGCGTGGTCGTAAGAAAGGTGACCATCCACTGAAAAATGTGGTCATAAAGTGTGATGTAGATTACCTTTGGGAAGTAATCTTCTCCTACCGATGGGAGGTCATTATCAGACTAATTCATGTAATTGCTCACATGGATTTGATTTTTTGGTTATAGTCCATCTCCGCTCCATAGGAGCATTATCGCATAGCATGCATCATGAATTTCATGGCATCTTGTATACATCTACATTTGATATATGATTCTTTGTATATTACGTGCCCTAGTCATCTAACATTGAAATACAGGTTGATAAGTCTTGTGCATTGCTTATCCGCATACTTAATACATTCAAAAGTACTAACGTATACTCTATGCCTACATGATTTTACCATGTAGGGGCCGAGCACTTTAATACCAGCCGTTTGACGAATAGTCCATCCTTGAAGTTACTATGGTGACTCCCTTCTTCCGAGGCCGGAGCCAACTATCTTCTTTTATTGTTATCACGGATGTTCTCTACTATTGAGGGTGAGCTCGGAACTTGTCCTGGCCCCCGTTCCTTTTACTAGAGGCATTGTTGGGCACTATGTAAACTCTTCTTAGATTTGGTTGCTATGATTATTGTATTGCTTTCGTGTTATTGGAATGATTCCTTAGATTTATTTAACTATATAACTAAATGTGTTTGAATGTTATTCCCGAACCGATGATTTGGTTATGGATACTTGAGGCTTATTTGGGGACTCTCAGGTCTCCATTCGTCGTTTCACATCTAGGACCTAACCCCGGGTCATGACACTAATGCCTGTAAGGACCTAGAGTTCGAACGACTTTATCGGACCTCATAATGTCGCCCCGAGAGAAAATTTGACCTAGTGTCACTTCATGGGAGGCCCACACGGCTAGTGTGATGTCATACATACCGTGTAGCCTCCAGTAAAGGGTTTCTTGGGCACAATTTCGAATACAGGGACTTGACGCAGAATTTCGGGCTAAGGCGCATCACACCGAAACCCCACACGGGCCATGTGGTCTTCCACGGACTGTCTAGTGTACCATGTGATGTGTAAACCTTTTTTTCAAGTTTTTGTGAGGGGCATTCCAAACCTTTCTCGACCCCTCCTAAACTGAAAATATGATCTAATGGGTGGTTTTGAGCGAAAAAGGGTTTTAACCCCCATTCTAAGTCCTACGTAACTTCTTGAAAAAGACCAGGGCTAAAGAGGAGAGAAGAGAAGGGAGAAATTGAGGAGTTCGAGGAGAATTCTTTGAGGTTAATTTTCAAAAGGCTTCACACCAGGTATGTAAGGCTAAACTAAAGCATGGGATTGTTCTCCCATGTGGCCCATTGATGGAAATAGAGGAGTTGAGAGTCCATGAGTCCCCAAAGATGTTTCCTTAAGTACTTTCTTGAATATTTTCTTGAAAATTATATCGATTACATGTATTTTCATATGTTGATGATTATCGTAAACTTGTTTTCTTGAACTAAATACTTTTTGTGAGTTATTGTATAACCATATATGTGATTCTGTGAAAGCATGTAGGAATGAACCTAGGGATGAAGTCTAGAGCCTTGACTTGAGTATGTTGATTGTAACGTTGATGTGAGTATTAGGTTGCGTTAACTGAGCTTGATGATCCCTTAAGTATTCATAATTGAATTATAGAGTCTCGTCTAAATGACTCTTCTTAATGATGATCTGAGTCCTTGAGTTATTCAATGAGCACTGAGTTTATGAGTTAATTGAGATGTTTGGCTGAAATGCCCCGTTAAGTTGAGCTAATTGAGTTGATGAGATTCTCCGTGAGACTAATTGAGTTGTTAAGTGCCTCCATGAGGCTATTTGAGATGATTCGATTAGGTTGAGGAGTCTTATGAGCATTGAGTCTTGGGAGGGAGTATAGAACATCAGAATGAGTAAGAGTAAGTCCCACTCACACTTACTAACTACGTGGTAAAGCATAGGTGAGGATTTGAACCATTACATTGAGGTTCCCTCTTGAGTTAAAGTCCTTGAAAGCAATAGTGGACTTGTTAAGGCTAGATCCCTAATGGATCTATGTAAGGACCTGGATTTTTTTAGCAGCTTTACCAGATCTCTTGGTACCGTCATGAGCAAAACTACGAGGTATCACTCCACGAAAGACACACACGGGTCATATGAAGCCACACGGACTGTGTGGCCTTCCGTGGAGGGACACTTGGTCTAGCTCACGACAGGGGAACTTGAGATTGGGAAACTTCAGACCAAGTGAGGGCACACGGCCATTCATACGGTCTGTGTGATGTGTTACGGGCCGTGTGGCCCTCCGTGTAACTCACTACATAAAATTTTTCTAAGTATGAAAGTACCCTCTCGTAACTTTGTCATGCGAAATTATTTGAAGTACTATCACACAGTCCATTTCATGACCCGTGTAGTGTTACGCGGGCCGTGAAGTCGTCCCTGTGGTACCTCTTAGCCTCAAATAAATTCCCAGTGTTGGCTCTACGAAATTGTCTAAGTGACGGTTCACGATCGCTTTTCACGGTCCGTGTGACGTCTAACGAACCATGTAGGCATCCATATGAACCTGACAGTTCCAATTTTTGCCCGTTTCATGCATTAATGATGTTTATGTAATTTTGGTTTATTTTAATTATGAATTATGACCTTTTATCTATCCTAAATCCCCAATTCAGTTGATATATCTCCGCTCTTAATTCATTCTCCTAAAACCTTCTACCCTTCATAAGATCACCTCTCAAATACTCTCTCGAAGAAGTCATAAATAGCTAATAATTTACAAAACTTATAACTAAGAAATTACGAAAAATCGGGTAAGGCAGAGACAATCTACAACAACAACAACAACATACCCAGTGAAATCCCATAAGTAGGGTCTAGAGAGAAAAAAATGCTAGAAACAATCTAACATTCAAAAATCATTTTTTTGTTATGTAAAAACATAAAAAAGATCTATATAAAAAGGTAAATATACATCCTGTTCCATGCTTGTGTGTGACCACTTATATTATGACTAGTTAGATGCACTGTGTATTCTAATGTGATCCAGTATAGATGTAATTCCATGCTTGTGTGTGACTGCTTATATTATGTATAGTTTGTGATTTTCTTATATTTATTGTGGCAACTTATATGTTTGATGATGTGATCCAGAGTCTTCTATGAGGACCCACATTTAACGCAATTGCATTTCTAATGTATGGGTCAACAACTCCATCTATCCTACACAGATCTTCTAGAGGACATATGTTTATCTCGTTTAGACATTATTTTATTTATTTAGTTAATGACTATTCTTAAATATTTAATTTATTCTCATGTACGACGAATTTTGAATTCTAGAGATGTAATAGTCTATACATTTGCACTTCTTGATCTATTTTACTTGACACTTTTCCTACCTTAATAATTTTTTTAAATTGCACTAAATGAGCCAATTATAGTATTTCATAATTGGTAAAATATGATTTCCCACCGTGGGGTTAGTGTAGGTGTCAATCATGGCGATTTGAGTTGTGGCAAAGTTGGTATCAAAGCTTTAGCTTCTTCAATGCCATCATTCAAGGATATGTCTAGTAGTCTTTTAGAATGGGATTGAAAAATTATTACTACTCTTCAACAAGCTACAAGACACTAGGGAAATTCAGTTCTTTCTTTTCTTTGTACTATTACTTGATTTCAATTAGTATCTAGCGATCCAAATTGGTATATGACTTTTTCACTCTTTCCTCTAAAAAATGGAGAGGAGCTAGAGTTGAGGTAACAGAGTTGTTGGTTGCTTCTATGGTTCACGGTAGACAAACGAGCTAAAGGAAGCAACCAAGATAGAAAGAGGGTTGCAGCACCATCCAAGGTAAAGTCTAGGTTAGAGACAGGTTTAAGTCCCACATTTCTCGATACTCTTAATGCAAATGTAAATGGCCCAGAACACTTTCTTCTATTATGATGTGAAACAAGGGTAGAGGTTTGAGATTTTCAATTACTCCATTACTTTAGCAAGGTGCTATCATAGTAAAATTTTCATGTCCTTATAGTTTGGATGTAGAACAAACTATGTATATGTGTTAATATTTCAAAATGTTCTTTCTCTAAACTATATTTTTCTTCCTTATTATAATAGTTAATTCTATAAGAGTGAATAGTTTCACATGAATGAAAGCTATCTTGAAAGATTTACCCGTTTTTATATGCATGTTAACTAAAGTAAAAAAAGCGCAATAAAAGAAAAGATCCTTTTTCTTTCGTAGCATTTAACTAAAACAACAACAACATACCCAGTTGAATCCCACAGGTGGGATTTGGGGAGGGTAGAATATACGAAAATCTTACCACTACCTCGTATATAGAAGTAGAGATGCTATTTCCTGGAAACCCTCGACTCAACAACCCATAAAGAAAATAAACTAGATATGGCAAAGGGAAGGAAAGGGAACAAAAGGAGAAATATAAAGAGCGACTATTTACGAAAAGCACATGTGAATATGTAAATACGATAAATTCAACACCCATACGACATATAGTGATGTAAATCACGCCTACCCGTGCTACCTCACTAGACCTCGAGGTCACCTATCCACCTAACCCTACCAACCAATCAGTCTGCTATTCTAATTCGCGACCTTCACTCCTTTCTATCTAAGGTCATGTCCTGGGTGAGATCCAGATTCTCCATATCTTGTCTGATCATCTCTCTCCAATACTTTTTCGGTCTATCTCTACCTCTCTGTGTAGCTCCAAAAACCAACCTCTCGCACCTCCTAACAGGCGCATCGGTACTACGTCTCTACACATGTCCAAACAATCGCAGTCTCACTTCCCTCATCTTATTAGCCATCGGTGTCACCTCTAGCTTCTTCCGAATAATCTCATTCTTAATTTTATCCCTCCTTGTGTGACCAAACATCCATCTCAACATACTCATCTCTACGGCATGCATCTTCTGAACATATGCATTCTTTATTGGCCAACACTCCATCCCACACAACAAAGATAGTCTAACCACCATTCAGTAATACTTACTATTGAGTTTAGGTGGTATGTTCTTGTCACACAACACTCCCGAGGCAAGCCTTTATTTAGTTTAAGCTGCCCCAATACGATATGTGACATCATCATCGATATCACCACTACTCTAGATGATGGACCCAATATATTTAAACTTTTCCCTTTTGGGGATAGGTTGAGTGGCCAACTTCACATCAATGTTTACTTCATCCCTCGTAAAACTGAATTTGCACTCTATGTCTTCTATTTTGGTCCTGCTCAGTTTGAATCCTTTGGGCTCCAAGGCATGTCTCCAAGCCTCCAACCTATCATTAACTCTAGTCCGAGTCTCATCAATCAGTACTATGTCATCTGTAAATAGCATACACCATGGAACCTCCACCTAGATAGATCGCGTTAGCTCATCCATCACTATGGCAAATAGGAAAGGGCTCAACACAGATCGTTGATGGACTCCCATCTCAACTCTGAGTCTCCTCCAACCGTTCTTACCCGAGTTTTGGCTCCATCGTACATATCCTTAATCGCCCTGATATGCCATTGGGACACCTTTCACCTCTAGATACCTCCATAGGACATCCCTTGGAACTTTGTCATTAGCTTCCTCGAGATCAATGAACACCGTATGATGGTTCTTCTTTCATTCCTTATACTTCTTCACTAATCCAGAAAAGATGAATTGCTTTAGTAGTCGACCGCCCCGGCATGAATCCAAACTGATATCCCAAAATAGTCACTACTCTTTTCACCCTCATCTCCACCAATCTCTCCCAAACCTTAATAGTGTTACTTAACAACTTGATACCCCTGTAATTGTTACAATTTTGAATATCCCCTTTGTTTTTGTACAATGGCACCATCGTACTCTTCCTCCTTTCATCAGGCATTTTGGCAGTCTTAATAATAGCATTGAACAGTCTAGTCAACCACTCTATGCCATCCTTGACCATGTTCTTCCAAAAATCTATCGGGATCTCATCTGGTCCGACCGCCCTCCCTCTCTTCATCCTACTAATATCCTTCTAACCTCCTCAACTCCAAACCGCCTGTAATAACCAAAGTCACAGTGACTTTCAGAGCATGACAACTCACCCAGCTCAATATTTCTATCTTTTTTTTCATATAAGAGTTTATGAAAGTAAGCTTGTCACCTTAATTTAATGGAGGTGTCATCCACCAACACCTCACCCCCCTCGTCCTTGATGCACTTCACTTGGTCCAAGTTGCAAGCTTTCATTTCTCTCTCTTTAGCGAGCCTATTATACATTGTTTACAAGTTCTCATGCATAGCTTTAACCATCAATTTAGTAATAATGAAAAAAACACTTCAACAATAAAACAACTTAACCTGTCATAACTTCTTTGTCTTGAGGTTGATATGAGTCTATTCCCTATTTGACTTATTCCAATGATTTAATTTTCCCATCTGCCTTTTCTTTGTTCTGTATTTAGCAATTAAAAACTTGATGTCTATGCATTTTGATGAATATAAAAAGTTTCCAGGTTCTCTGTAGATAAAACGTTGTTCTCATAGACAAGAACTATTCTATGACCAACATTGATTCATGAAGTTGAAATTTCTATCTTGGATAGACCTATTCCTGAATTTATGTTTGTTCCCTTCATAAGGACAAGTATCATTTGCATTAAGCTTTCTCCTTCAGAATAAAACTAGCCTAGGATTAGATATCTATATCTAAGTAGTGATACATAGAGTTAAAGCAAATGTGAAAACAATTGTATAGTAATGTGAAGCTGTAAGTGACGTTCTTCGTCTTTTCTGCAAACAAGAAACATTTCATTGGACAATTTACAGATTTTAAGGCCATAGGAGTTGGATATAAACATTGTACAATAACAATTGCAATCCTTTTTGGTCTCTTGCTCTTTGCTTCTGGTGTATCTGATATTCAGTAGTGGTTTGGTCCATTTTCTCTCACTTTTGATAGCAAATGTTTGTAGTTTTAGCCTTTTAGGGAAGTCCAGTAACATATAGAATCATAATTTTCTTTTTTTCAATAAGAGACATTGTTTTTTGTGACACATCGAAAACAAAAGTAAGAAACATAAATTGGATTGAATAATGACCATTCTGATGTGGAAAAGACAAAAGTTCAATGTGCTCAGAAATTGTGATGGTTTAGTAACCAATCTACTTGGAGTATTAATAATCAAATTTTCTGAAAACTTTTGTAGGATATCAACGTAGGAAATAGTCCATCTTTTTGCTGTAAACAATCTGAAATTGGTTGCTGAAATCTTAGCTAAAAAGCAAATGCAGAGTAAAGCTGGACACAAGTAGTGCTAGATAAGCAATGGAATTATCTGTTGGAATGCGGAAGAGTAATGTGGACGCTTTAGATATATGAAATTTGGTTCACATGAAGCAACATATGAATTCCTAAAATAGCTTTGAAAGATTATATGTATATGAAGGGAAGGTCGTCGAGTGAAAAATAGTACATTCAAGTGCACAACCATGAGTTTTTACAGCTCAAGTGCACTCTTTCAGAAGCCACAAAAATATTGATCCACTTGAGAATGATGAAAAAGTTCAACAGGAGAATATGTTGGCTTCTGAGTTAAAGTAGAATGGTGCATACCGATTCTCCAGTAATATGGAGAATCTTTTCAAGAACCAACATGACAGCAATAGTGCATACCAATCCCTAGGCGTCTGGTTTTGCTTGAACTTTTTGTGCACATACAGGAAGAGAATCCAAAAATTTCTTATGTTGTATAGATTTAGAACCAACATGCCAGCAAATGAGAAATGTTTCCTTGTTTGACGCCCTTCTAACTTTGGTGATGTGGTGTCATTTGAAACTGCATACTTCACAAACAAATATAAATACCTTTGGCTTTCTTCATATGAGCAGTGCATCATGTTAAACCATCTTGATTGGTTGTGCACTATTTGCTGCTGAGACCATGTATACATTTCCATGGTTGATGTGGACATGGTGCCTCATTTTGTATGATTGGTAGAAATTCTCAATATGATCAAGAAGATGGCAGGTTGTGCTTGGATCTGTCAAGTTTTGAAATGCAACCAAGCAGACCTCTTGAAATCCAACAAAGCATCTCAACTGAAAATTTGTTGATATTGAGGCAGTAAGTGCTCAGCTAAAAATTTGTTTTGCTGAGAGTATGTTGAGCTTTATCTTAGTGTTGAACTAGCTTTTGTATTTAGTTAGGCTCAAGGTCTATCACCTTAACACAAATACAACCATCGGTCACAGTTAGTTTCCATAAAACCTTAAAGCTTCTTTGGTTTTCATCTTTTTGTCCTATCAATCTAATTTCTCATAGAATTTCTAAGTTTCTACGATTTACTCAGGTTCCCTCACGTGAAAATATCTTTCTACCTTCTATATTTGGCTTCAACACTATGTTGGTTGTATCTATTCCTAACTAATTTCTTCCCCTCAAAGCAAGATGGTGTATTTCATAATTATGTTTCTTGTTGAAGTTGTAAATTTGTTTTCCTGATCATGAGTGATTCAATCCTTAGTAGTGACGTCACAACAATCTGGTTAAGACCAGTACCATGAGGAACTAAGGTGGTTTCTAGAAAGTTTCAGAGTTTGTGGCACAAGGTGCAAAGCTAGACATGTTCTCATTGAATATTCCAGAACCACTACAGAAAGAATATGTTAAAAAGCATCGACCACCACTACAGTAAGGCATATCCCGTGTCACGAACCGAAATTGGGTTTGATGGCATCGTAAACATGATTTACAATCATGTTATAGTTATGGTAACATGTGTTAGGCAAATCCATACCATCATAAACACGATTTATATCTTCTGAAGGTGGATGTCGATCCTTTTTAACATATTCTTTCTATAGTGGTTCTGGAATCTTAAAAGAGAACATGTCCAGCTTTGCATATTGTGCCACATACTCTGAAACTTTGTAGAAAGCACTTTAGTTCCTCAAGGTACGAGTCTTCACTAGATTTTTGTGACATCGCCACTATGGATTGAACCACTCATGATCAAGAAAACAAATTTACAACTTCAACAATAAATATAATTACGAAATACACCCTTTTGCTTTTAGGGGAAGCAACTAATTAGGAAATAGATACAACCAACATAGTGTTGAAGCCAAATATGGAAGGTAGACGATATTTTCACCCAAAGGAACTTGAGAAAATCATAGTAACGTAGAAAGTAGATGTTGAAATTAGATCGATAGGATAAAAATATGAAAACTTTTAAAAGATGCTTTGAGGCTTTATGTAATCTAACTATGACCTGAGATTGTATTTGTGTTAAGGCTATCGACCTTGAGCCTAACTGAACATAAAATCTAGTTCAAGACTAAGATAAAGCTCAATATACTGTCAGCAAAACAAATTTTCAGCTGAGCACTCACTGCCTCAACATTCAACAAATTTTCAACTGAGATGCTTTATTGGATTTCAAGAGGTCTACCTTATGGCAATTCAAAACTTGACAGATCCAAGCACAACCTGTCATCTTCTTGATCATATTGAGAATTTCAATCAATTATACAAAATGATTGTTGAGACCATGCATAGAGTCTATGCTAATTATTAATAGTTGCATAGGCTTGCTCATGAAAAATCTTACTTGAGAAGGATATGGGGCTTTGAGGCCTTGGTCGAGGACCTGTCATATTCCAGATTAGTTTCCTACACTCTGATAGTTGGACAACATTAGTAATGTACAACTGATTATTTAGGTGTTATTTTTGGATGCAAGTGATGGCATGCATTTCATTGACATTTGGTTTCACGTATTTTGTGGTAAGATCTCTTGCATTGGACTTTCACTATTTATTTTAATAAAGACTGACTTCAATCTTTTTCTCCTTAAAATCACTTTTGACAAGAGTCATACCACCCTTACACCTTGATAACTAATTTTTGGAAACATATAGGCATTCAAGATGGTCGTATATGTATCTCCAGTGCCTGGATGGAACACATCTAAAGGATAGGCTTTATGTAAGCCCTAATTCGAGCATAGGTATGTTATACAGACATTCCACGTCCCCTATGGACCACTTTATCCATGTGACCCACTAAATAGGAAAAGGGAGCTAAATGGGTCCTACCTTGCTATCTCAAGGCTAGGGTAGATGTATATGCTTTGTTATGGATGGAAATTGTTATAGATAGAACTATGGTTAACTATTCCATTACCTTCATTCATGTGCATCGCCTATCACCGAAATAATTCGTTACAAATTGCATCTGTCGGTCATATGGGAGGTTAGTTGGATTGTTTTTGCTGGTTGTATCTTTTAGACTCATTGGGTTCAATTAAGTTATTGTTTGATTATATTCATGTATTCTTGTACTGTGTTGATAGTTGGTTATATGTGTGGCTTAGACTTATCTCTATGGTACTCCCTGATTGGTAGTGTTGGATTTGCCCCTAGGTTATTGTAGTGAAGAGTAGTGATTCTATTATTATCTTTTTGCTTAGTTGACTTCTGTGGAAAAATCTTATTGTGATTAGGTTGTTAGGCCAGCGTTCTCAAGTATGTTCCCTTGTTTCTACCTCTTTCTCATTTAGTCTATTCCTTTGTCTTTGTTTACGTGTATTATAATATGTTATCCCTTCTTAGTTGTATGTACTTGTACCTTCCCTTTTTACTTGTTATTTATACTTGAAAGTAAGTCGACTTATGCCTACTGTGTATCATTTGTTTTGTACTCGTACTACACTTCTACATCCTACATTTTATAGTATGATTTCTCATTGTTTGATGAGCACCTTATATGGAGCAAATTTTGAGATAAGGAGATTTTGGTGAACTTCTGTCATCCGAAGCAGTCATTCTGCAATTGTTTTGGAGAAGACTAATCTTTATTTTTATTTCAGAGAAAGTTCTATATATATATATATATTGCATCTGTGTTTCTTCTATCTCTTATATAGCATTACTAGCTCAATTACCAGCTAATACCGAGTCACAAAAAGTGTTTTCATGTTTATTCGATCCTACCTTTCAATTTTTTTCCTGATTTCCTTATATTTCTTTTATGTGTGATAGCTCACTATCCCTGGTATCAAGCTATGGGATAGGCTTACCAACTAGTGAGAGATTAGTAGGTAACATCATGACTATGGTTTTTGGGGGTGTGGGGATGGGGATGGGAAAATAGACTCTAGGAATTTACATTACTATCCTTAGAATTGATATTAAACAAAATGCCAGTTAAAAATAAACAAGGGAATGTGAGCATATAATATGAAATATTAAAATATACAGTATTAAGGAAAATTTAAGTAGTTAAGTTGGTTGAGTACCTGAATTTTTGCCTTGTCGGTAAGAGTTCGATTCCCCATTTTATAATCCCATTGAGTGTTTTCCTTTTAAATATTTAAAAAAAAATATTAAAATAAATCATACAAAAATCAAAATCAAATAATAAGTATTCAGAGAAGAAATATACTGTGTTACCCCATTTTACTGATATTTGAATAATTTCATCCTTGTTTTGCGATATCTTCATCTTCTTTCCTTTCAGCGACCAATTTATGGCAAAAATTCCACTCAGATCTTTATGTTTTAGTCCACACTTTATAGTAAATGGATAAAGGAGAGAAAATAATGTGATAGAAAAACATACCAATTCACATATGAAAGATTAAGACTTGGAGAATGCTATTAAGGTTTGTTTGAAAGACAGAGAAAGAGGTGAGTTGGGAGCTTTCGAAGAAAGTAGAATAATTAAGGATAAGAAAATAATTGTGAAAGTTAAATAAATAATGAAGGAGAGAAGTGTGAGTTGCTCAATTAAATTGACATTTTTTCTTTTAAAAAACAAATGGGCTAGTTTCTGGCTTGTTTTGTTGGGTTACAAATTAAATCAACTTAGGGGTTGAAGTGGAATGTAAATTTTAGCTAAAATAGAAATTTTTTGATAGTTATTTGATAAATATTGATAATTGTATTAAGGATTATTTTTATTTAAAGGAAAAAAATAGTACAACGATAATATAATATGATATTGATAAAATCATTAAAATAATACGTAGTAACAAATGTCATACTTTAATCAAATCAGTTAAATTTATAATCATAAACGCATATGTAGTTTTGTGACAACTAAAAATGCAATTAAAATTTTCAAAAATTGATATATTAATAGTGTAAAATAGAGAATATTATTTTTTTAATACAATATAAGTGTTAAAATGTTACGTAAATTTTGAGTAAATTATGTACAACAAAGTAGGTGATTTGGATCAATTTTTATTTGTTGCAATATATTCAATGTTATTGCCAGGCCAAGAGTACTTTTGACTATAAGAAACAAATTGGTGTAAGAATAATATTAAACAAAATAAATGAGGGCACATAATATAGAATAGGCTAATATATATGGTATTACAGAGAATTTTAGTAGCTCAATTGGTTGACTACCTGAAATTTTTGTTGCTAAGAGATTGATTCTGCCCTTTGTATCTCCTCAATACTTTTTCTTTTCAATAATAATTAAAAAAATAAAATAAATAATACAAATATGGAAATAAATCAATCGACATTAAAGAAAAAAATAGATGTTCTTACCTCATTTTACTAGTATTTAAATAGCAATGTCCATATATTTCGATATGTTCATCTTCTTTCTTGTTTTTGAAAAATTTGTGATGAAAACTTCTCTCAGATCTACGATTTTTCAATCAAAATTTTATAGTGAACGATTATAAGGAGAAAAACAAATGACAAGAGGGTTCGAAATGAAAAGATAACACAAATTCACATACAAAACAATGAAGACATCGATGAGGTTGTTAAGGTTTACAAGATGAAAGGGAGACAAAGAGGAAAGTTGGAGGCGGCAAAAGAAAATAGAAACGAATTAGGGTTAGGAAAAATAATTGTGAGAGCGAAATAAATAGTGAAAGGAAGAAGTATGGGTCGTCCGATTAAATTGAATGAATGGGGAGACTAAAAAGATTAAATGGGTTGGGTCTAGGTTGTTTTATTGGGCCATAACTTGATCATTATCAGTTCCCCAGGACCATACATATTGTAATGATCCTAAAGTAATTTTGTTATTTTAAAAAATTTACTATTTTACCCTCCAGATAGTTGCCCTGAGTCATATTTTATTGGTTTTGAAAGTTGGTTTTTGTAAATGTTGTAAAAAATTAGGTGTTTTCTTAGGAATTAAGTTTTGAAGACTTAAGTTGTCTAATTTTGTATTTGAGTCATCTAGAGATTAGAGTCTTGGAACAAAGTTCCATCAATAATTAGTTTCGAATGTGGAAGTTGGTCTAGAAGAGTTATCAGAATTAGATTTGGAGTTGTTTTGCAGATTTTAGGTTCAAAGTTGGAAATTGAGTTAAAGTTAGTTGTCTTTGGTCAACATTTGAGTTTGGGTGCTTGGATTAAATTTATGATGATTCCTTTCTAGGAGGAGATTTTCGCACTAGAATGAGCTTCTTCACAATATTTTGACATTTCAGTAGTGATTTGGTAAGTCTAGTTCGTTAATTTCTAGGAGGAGATTTTCGCACTAGAATGAGCTTCTTCACAATATTTTGACATTTCAGTAGTGATTTGGTAAGTCTAGTTCGTTAAGTTAATTTAGGTTTAGCTCATCAGATTTTGAATCAAGGAGATTCTCCAATTCGATTTTTGATAATTTCATTGAGTCTAAAACTCTCTTAGTCATTTATGTATTTCCGCATCTTTTTCATCGGTTAGATGCTTTCAATAGCAACCCCAAGTCATTTATGACTTGCTAGCAGTAGTACCTCGATCGCCTGGTTATTCATTTAGAAGTTGTGCAGTTTTTCAGGTTAAAAGATCAGTTATAGCTTGAAAATTGTTTTTGTAGTAAAATATGGGTAGACTGCTTCTGCACCGAAGCCTTCGTTGTGAGTTTGTACTCAGTTTTGCATTTTAGCCTCCACAACTAGTCAATAATTGACTTTAGTCAATATTTTTTAAAAACGTGCCTGGATAGGAATTTTGATGACATAGTTAGCTCGAAATGCCGACTTTGGTCTAGAATGACCTTTCAGTCAGTTTTCAAGGCTCCAAGCTCATTTTGAGTCCCTCGGTGTGGGATATATTGCCTTGGGAAGTGGTGCCTACATTTAATCATAACGATCTCATCTGAGAATTTTGACTATGTCATTGGATTTGGAACGTCAAATTTGATAGGATTGTATAGTTTGTTTGTGTAATGACCCTCCCGGTCATTATATGGTTTTGCAGGTATTTTGTGGATTTGAGCATGAATATAGTGACCTTAGTCCATTGGTGATTTGTTGGGACTGTTGGGATGGCTATTGGTTGAGATATTTTGGGAGTTAACTGGACTTTTGAGTTAACCGCGAAGTTATACCCATAAAATAAATTCTTGGGTAAAGTCCTAGTGAATGGCCTCTGAATGAATTCTGATGATTTCATTAGCTCCGAAATGGTCGAATTAGGCTAGGAGCATGTCTGGAGAAATTACATCATGGACAAAAAAATTTGCCGCGGGAATCAATTAATATTTGACTTAGTCAATGCCCTTGGGAACCATGCCCTAGATGAGAATTTTGATAGCGCAATTAGCTTCAAAACATCAATTTTGGTCTGGGACGACCTTTCGTTTGATACCGAGGACTTTTGGATGTGATTTGATCCCCGGGGGATTTTTGTCAAAAGTTATGTATAAAGAAGTGGGACCCTCAATTTCTCGTAGGAAACAACGTTAGAAATTCCGACCAGATCATTGGATCCGGAACGTCAAAATCCATAGAGTTACATAGTTCCTTTGCAAAAATCGGAGTTCGGACAAGCCTGAAATGACGACAAAGAGATTGAAAGATTAATGGAAAGAGATGGATAAACGTGGCCAATTTTGGAGCTATAACGTGGCGCAGGCAGGCGCTGCCACGAGGTAGAAACGTGTCAGCTATGCATGTGTACATATATGTTAGAGTTACAAGAAATTATATACATATTTCCTCACAACATCACTCCGTGATTTCAATCTCCTTTTTCATCTGATTTATGTGATTCAAAAGGCAATGTGACTTGGAGTTTTTGCGAGGAATGCCGTGGTGGTGTAAGAATTTGAATTTGGCATGTATTTCGAGGTAAAATCTTCATTTTTTCTGGTTGTATATCGAAAAAGAGTGAAAATTTTACATTGCGATATCACGGTCATTTATCAACGGAATTAAGTAAAATTTGTATCTAAATTGTTCTACATTACGAGAGAAATGTTGTGGTATGCTGTGTGTTTGCAGAGTTTGTTTAATTTTTGAGAATTTTCACCAAGAAAATTTTGAAAAGAAAGTTTTCACGGTAAAGTTTATAACTTCATTTTGAGGCATTTTCTCAGTCTTCTGGGTCCCTTTTGGCCGTACTTTTGGCTGTAGACTCAAGGTGACCTGGGGACCCTTTTTGGGAATTTGTTTGGGATTTCGGGCATGGGTCCAATCTTGCCCATTTTAGGCCCTATTGACATATTTTCGTTCGTTCTTCAAGTTTTTACAGCCAATTTGAACGTATTGACCTTGTAAATTTTATTCTAATAGCTTAGCATCATTGGGAAGAGATTCAAAGGGGAAAAGCTTGGCTGGTTTGACTCAGAGCAAGAGGCATTGGATGCCAGGTAGGCTAGGCTTTCTCTAACCTTAGAATGAGCTGAAAAGTTGCATATTTGAGTTGTAATATGTAGAAATTTACTGTGGATGGGTTGAGCTGTGAGATTCATGTTGTATATAGCTGGTTGTGAATTTGCATTTGTTATATATGGTGATACGGGATTACAATTGTTGAATTGAGGGTTGTGTTAGTTGTAACTGCTATACTAACTGAATTCTTAGTGTTTGGCTACGAGAGGGCCTGAAAGGGGCTAGTTGGGCAGAGAATATATCATAGGTACGTACATTGAGCTTGACTCTTGCTCGTATGTTTATGGAGTCTTGCTTGTATGTGTGTGTGGTCTGGGGCTACTGAAATATACTAGCTATTGAGGCTGACCTGTAATTATATGCTACCTTGTATGCTGAATTTAGTATATATATCTAATTGGTATGTATATGCATGATGCGGCTATGACTATCAATATTCGTTTTGAGTACTTATGGTAGAATTTCCTGTTTGAAAATATGATTTGGCTCTACCTTATGACTTATATGATCTTATATACACGTTGTTATCTGTAATGTACTTGTGCTACTGGTTAGTGACTTGAGAGACACACCATGTTCTGGGGATGGGTATTGTGCACCCCTTAGGGAGCCTTGCATTCTGTGAAACGAAAGGTGTTGCAACTGAGCCACTGGCGGGTTAGAGACGGAAGTGTGACCCTATTAGCGAGGTGTAGGTTATATCCTATAGGCTTTCTAGGCTATCTGCGGTGAGACACTAGTTACATAGGTTAGTCCTAGACTGGTATCTTGTTTAAGAGGAGCACATTTCCAGTGGGCCGACACATGGTTGCCTTGGGTGAAATCCTTGATAGAAGCTAGGGTGTATTATGATTTTGGGTAGGTGACATTCTTCTTGTATCTATCCTCTTGGGCCTTAGCTTAGATTATACCGACGTTGCCCTATGAGTTGCTTTACACAAAAAAAGGGTCTGGTAAGGGCAACATATGAGCTAGTGCCTAGGACAGGTATACATGTTGACTCAACTAGTATCTGTATGAGTATGTGTAGCCTGTTGCTATAGAGATGCTAATCAGGAGACTGTGTATTGATTATGTGTCGTACGGTGGTAATTTTACCAAAAATAAGTTCTAAAATCCAAAGTAAATCACCCCACGATGATCCTTGCGGAATTGCACCCAAAATAGAACCAAAAATCACTAAAATGGAATCCAAATGGCCAAGTTATCATCTCTTAAAATCAGCCCGAAATTCAATCTGAAATGCAATGTATAGCCTTTATGACACAAAAATTACCTTCAAACAAAACCTCAACTTTAATTTCTAACGTCTCCAATGGTTGCCTATGAAAATTTCTTGAATTAAGGGCTTCAAATCACCAAATTTGATATTGAAATGAGGAAGAAATCATCTTTGGAAGGTATACATGTGAGTTGAATCACGAACAAGCACTAATACATATACCACTTATGGGTATTATCGTAGCCACACCGGTGGTCTCTATAGCGACTTATCCAAAAAGTGCAGGCATTGGTATAACGAGCCCCTGGTCACTATAGCTAGCTCAGGGGTCGCTAAAGTGACACCTAACCATGGATGGTTGTTACTATAGAAACACCCTAATCACTATAGCGAACATAGGGCTACTATAGTGTCGACAATAGGTCATCAGCTAAGATAACTGATTTTCCCGACTTCTAATTTACAATGGGGTACTCGGAATTCATCCAGGACCCCGTGAACACAAACAAACTATGCTACCCCCACAAAAATTGATGTTCGGGATTCAATGACACAGTCAAAATTCTCATACGAGGTCATTTCAACTGATTGTGGGTCCCACTCCCACAATCATTTAGCAAATTTCCACGAATGGCTCCAAATGAGTCTGAAAGCTTCGGGATCCAAATAAAGTGTCATTCTAAATCAAACTCGACATCCTGAAACTAACCACACCATCAAAATATTCATTCAGGCTGGTTTTCCTAGAATGTTGACCAGAGACAACCATTAGGTGACGTTCTTCATCTGTTCTACAAATCAAGCGACATTTCATATATTTCCGTTTTTATTCAGTTTGGTCCCTTGTTAAATAAATTAAGAAATAGGAAATTTCAAAAAGAACAATTCCTTGAGTTCACTTCATGTGAAATATATTCATCCATCTATTTTTTTGGCGAACACCTAAAGTTCACTCATGGTCTCTTTTGCTTTCTTCTCAAGATTCTTGTTCCCTGTTTTTGAAATACAAGAATTTTATTATTGGAGAAACTAGGAAAAAAGAAACAAACAACTAGTATATCACTAATATCTTTTAAAACAACAACTATACTAGTGATATACTATTAGGTCAACTACTGACTATTAAAACAACAACTAGGATAATATATTCATCTCTTGTACAATCCTCTAAAGAAGAGAATGACTTGTGGATCAGAAATTTTAGCTGGGTTGACAATGTTATTCCTCTTAATCCAAACACCGTAAACTTATGCTACCAAGAAAATTTGTAAGTTACAATACTACACTAGCCTTTAGCATGTACTTGTGCCTATTCCGACTTTTCATCCCATTTAAATGCTTGCGCAGGCATGCCTTGCTAGTGGAAAAGCCTATTACATAGGGCTTTAGAAGAGTACTACACACGAACTGCATTTATTTTGGTAATGTAGTACAAATATTTTGAACTGCAATCTATACTTGTCTAAGGGCACTTGAGTTCAAAGTTAATTAGTATATTGCAAATATGATCATTATGATTTTTCTATAATAAAATAAATTTTATATACCAAGTAAACATTTCTGTACAGAGTAAAATAATTGGACTAGATGTCCACAAACCAGTAGAGCACGCTCAAACATCTAAACTTCTTATCTCAAACACAAACTAGACCAGGAACATGACACAACCTTTAATGAACTATGGATAGTAATTGAGGTGCTAGTCTAGGGCAAGTTTCCCCTTCTTATAGAATACATTCTGAATGATCTGTATGATAAGCAAAATAGGGTCATTTCCTTTTGATGGGAACTTTTGTTGTTCCTTTCAATCCATATGTGATTAATACAGCCAATCAACACATTCTATAGACTTTTGCCATAGTGTTTCTTCCCCTATCATGGTCAATGGCCCACTGTAGTTCATGATTCCAATCCATAGGAGCTCTCTGTATATCTTGGCAATTCAGTATTCCTAATGAATAGAGGGGAAGCATTGATAGTAAAGAAGTAGAGATAAATAGGATATCTCCACTTTATTGGAAAATTGAGGATATCAACATTGTACAGCTGCAATTGCAATCCTTTTTGGTCTCTTGCTCCTTGCTCTGGTGTATCTGATATTTAGTGATGGTTTGGTCCGCTTTTTCATAAATTTTGATAGCAAATTTTTGTAGTTTTAGCCTTTTAGGAAAGTCCAGTAGCACATAGAATCACAATTTTCTTTTTCAATAAGAGACATTGTTTTTGAGACACATCGAAAAGAAAAGTAAAACACGTAAAATTGGATTGAATAAAGTACCATTCTAACGTGGAAAAGACAAAAGTTAACTATGCTAAAAAATTATGATGGTTTAGTAACCAATCTACTTTGGAGTATTAATAATTAAATTTCTTTTTGTTGTAAAACATTTGAAATTTAATACTGAAATCTTAGCTCAAAGCAAATTCTGAGTAAAGCTGGTCACAAGTAGTGGTACATAAGCAATGAAATCAAGTGTTGAGATGGGGAAGAGTAATGTGGAGCTTTAGACATATGGAATTTGGTTTATACATATGAATTCCTAAGACAGCTTGTAATGCTTGTATGTATGTGAAGAGATGGTCATCGAGTGAAAAGTGGTACATTCAAGTGCACAACCATGAGCTTTTACACCTCAAGCGCACTCCTTTACAAGGCACAAAAATGTAGATCCACTTGAAAATGATGAAAAAGTTCAACAGGAAAATATGTTGGCTTCTGAATTAAAGTGGTATGGTGCATACCAATTTTCCGGTAATCTGGAGAATCTTTTGAAGAACCAACATGACAGTAATAGTGCATACCAATCCCGAGGCATCTGGTTTTTCTTGAACTTTTTGTGCATGAACAGGAAGAGAATCCAAAATTTTTCTATGTCGTATAGATTTAGAACCAACATGCCAACAATTGAGAATGTTTTCTGGTTTGACACCCTTCTAACTTTGGTGATGTGGTGTCATTGGATACTGCATACTTCACAAACAAATATAAAATACCTTTGTCTCTCTTCATTGGAGGAACACAACACGTTCAGTCCATCTAACTTAGTTGTGCATTATTTGCTACTGAGACCATGCATACATTCCCATGGTTGATGCGAATATAGTGGATCACAAGGTCCAAGAATTTTGTTATTCGATCAAAATGATATCATCAAAGCAGTTATTGGAGAAATATTTCCAGATACCCAATTTGTGGAGTATATTGGAGAAGATCCCAGGCTGTCTTGATTATCTCAACATTTTGCATCAAACAATTATAAAAAATTTTAGGAAGTGCATATATAAGTCATGGACTCAAGAGCAATATGAACACAAATGGTGGAAGTTGATCCAAAAGTTCAGTCTTAGAGAAGACAAGTAGGTCCAACCATTAAAGAAGCTTTAAAATAATTTCAAGAAAATAGTCTTGGAACTAATTAAATCACGTAATCGTGTAACCCTTGCTATCCAGGTTAACAAAATATGTCAAGGAAACGCTCTTGCCAAGGATATTAAAAGAGTAGATCCTCGAAATGAAAGGGAGAGAAACGTTATCACTTCTAATGAAAAAGGAAAGGCACCTTTGGAGCAAGAGACTGCAAACAGTGCACATTAACAAAAGAGGTGGTGACACTAACAAAAGTGGTGCAGAATTTAACAAAATGGATATTCCTGCCTTGACTATCCTACGAGATTCCATATCTTTTCCTCTCAAAATGGAAAGGTATATTATCATTTGTACATTGTACACTTTTTTAAGCCTCAAGAACCAATTTAATAGCATGCTGACTATATCATCTAATCATAAGATCCAGGTTCAAAACATTAAACTTAGAAATTATATATAGTCCCACCTTCCTCCCCACCTTCTACAAAGAAAAAAGTGTCCCTCTAGTTGTATGTCACACTTGCAACAACACAATCACATGATTTATATTCTAGAATTGTTTCTACAATAGAAAGGTTGTTCCAGTATGTGCTACCTTATTTCTTCATACTTCTCCCTTGTATGTATGTATCGTCGTTTGTAGCACTTATCACACTGCACAACAAATGCCCCTCTTATTGGAAAAGCCTTAGATGAATAATTTGGTAAGGGCTTTTTTGAGCTCGGAGAGGTTTAACATCAACAGCAACAGGAGTAGCAGCAATAGCGACAACAGGATCATAAATTAGCAACTGGTTGTGAGCATTTTCCCCATGATTCTCCTCATTCTCTCCCATCAAGTTTTCTTGTTCCTATGCTGATGATGTAACCTCTGTTGATTTCGCAGTTGGATTTTTATGATGTCAGGGGAAGTAGAAACTCTCAAAGCATTTGGCTCTCTATTCACATTATTTACGTCAGCTAGTTCAGAACCATGAATAACATTTTGCTCTATCTCTCCAAGTATGACAACATCATGATGATTTGCTCCATTCAACATGCTTTTAATGGGATTGAACTATATAAGGAAAACAGATGCAATTTGTCTCATTATGGAACTCCAACAACAGTTAGAAATGTTACAATAAAAATAACACAATAACAACAACATCGATATGTGCTTATCATAAAAGCAGGACATGTTGCCGACATATTCCTCTACATTCATTCTGTATTGGTGGCGTAGGGAGCACTAAAATTGAATATAATTGAATTAGCATTCAAATCTTTGGTAGAAAAATGTTATGTCGATACATACATTCTCAATATTTAATATCTTTGTTTGTGCTTGCATTGACTCTTTCAAGTCACAAACTATATGTCAAGAACTAATGAATAGGTTGAATATAAGAGAGAAATAGAGGGGTATATATCAACTCTTATCATGAAATGACTTAATAGCTGTCACGCCCCGAGAGGGTACCCTAGGCGTGGCCGGCACCTAGAGAGTATTGTTAGTCCCTAAGCGAACCACTTAATCTTAGGACAGTCACTCAACATCAAGCATAGCGGAATTAGGATAAAGCAGTGGGTTACGTCTATCAGTCTACATCGATAAGAAGGACCAATGGCCAAAAAAATTCAATCTCAACATCAATTGTAAGCAAATGTAAATGCTAACTCAACTCAAAGGGAAAAAGACCCCACCATCAAACATCAACTCATGTCTATAAAGCCTCTAACTCAACTCAACTAGACAGTCTAAAAAGGTACCATGACAGGCCATGGCTACCCAACCGATAAAATAAAATAACTGATAACGAAAAAGGCTCCTCCGGATAGCACGAAGGTTCACCAATAACTGAACTCAGAATCTCCGAACCTCAATGATGCATCTAATGAAGTCCTCTACCTCATGTATCTGCATCATGAAATGATGCAGCACTAAGTGGCATCAATACGTAGAATGTACGGTATACAAGATAGATGAATATAGCAGTACATATAGAACAATATAGGGATAATATCAACTCAACATCATACTCCTCCAGTTTGTAAAATGTCTATCTAGATCAAGAATAAAGAGTAGATAATGCAACACCAACATCCATCAAGACTCATACGATCATATCAACATTGGAGTACTATCAATATAGGACCTAACTGGGAGTTTCTCTGACCGACAACCATCACCTATGACCCGGTGATGATACAACAAATCGTTGCCACATCCATCTAGTACCTTGCCTGAAGTAAAGGATACCACTATCAGTGTATCCACAAGAAATACCATCAGTCCTCTTTTGGGACAAAGGAAATATCCATGTTACGGTTCGATCCTCTCTCCTACATGGGCCATGAGTTCGAGTGGGACTCACTCCTACCCATTTAGGTGCTCAATACTCCTCCCATAACTCGACATGCTCATAAGACATCTTCATCATCGATCCCATAGGGACATAGTACATCAACATCAACATCATCATCAACATAAACTCATCTCATCAAGATCAACATCAACATCATCTCATCAACATCAACATCATGGACTCGAAACATTCTTTTAGAATTTTTTTTCAAGTTTAAGACTCATGAACATCACTCTTATCAACATCATCATCACGACTCTCATTAATTTGGACCACAATCATAACATCACAAACATCATTATCATCAAGGCTCTAGACTCATCCTCTATGTTCATTCTTTTATTCTTGAGTAAAATAGGCAAAGTAATTTGTAAAATCATTCATGAAAACAAGTTATGCAGTAAATTAGTTTGTGATGATCATCAATTCAGGTAAAATATATAAATTAAGTAAAAACTTACTGGAATATTCAAGGATCCTCATATCAAACTCATTATTTTCGATCATGGACTCAATTTACTCAAAGAGGACACATGGGAAAATTATCCCATGCTTTGGGTTAGCCTTACATACCTGGGATGATTGCCAACAACAATTCAGCATAGAATCTCCTGTTGACTCTTCAACCTCAACTCTCCTCAAGCCCTAACTTGGTGAATTTTGCTATGAAGAGGATTTTAAAATGGGTTTTGAACCCTTTTTTCACTAATATGACCTATAATAATCGTATATGGGTTTTTCACGATGCTAGGAATGGACTAGAATGCCCCTCAAAATTTTAGAAATTTTCCAGCCATAAAGTAACACAGTCCACAATGTGGACTAGTCGCGAACAGTTTATTCTTTGAAAAAATATTTCCTGAAAAAGTTTTCTCAACCCCATTGAAAAATTAAGATAAAACGTAAGTGTGCCTCCACAAAGGGTCCGCGATGCGGCTTTGTTGCGGACTCTCACTATTTCTTGTTTTGGATCGAAAAATTATCTATTGGCTCTATTGCTCTAAAAATCGACCAAGACCCTTTTCCCACTCAAATTTTATGCTGATCACGAATCTGGCCTCGGATTTTCTATCTGAGCATCAGAAGACACATTATGTGCATATCTCTCCTTTATGAGTATTTTGGTAATTTTACCAAGCGTTACATCATCTCCCCTTTGGGATCATTCATCATTGAATGATGAGTGGGAGGGGTATTATGGCACGAATAGACTCAAGACTCATCTTGATATTCACTCAACTTCTCAACTCTTCATCGACCTCAATAAAATCTACTCAAAACATCAAAATATACATATCAACTCGGATAGAAACATCAATTTAAGTTAAGAATAGGTATATTACCTTCAATATTCTCGTTATTAGGCACAAATATGTGCGGGTATTTAGTTCTCATCTCTTCTTCAGCTTCCCATGTGGTTTCCTCAACAAATAGGTTCCTCCATAAAACTTTA
Organism: Solanum rostratum; assembly: GCA_029948455.1. Taxonomy (NCBI): domain Eukaryota; kingdom Viridiplantae; phylum Streptophyta; class Magnoliopsida; order Solanales; family Solanaceae; genus Solanum; species Solanum rostratum. The sequence continues at coordinate 58,787,716 of CM057046.1, forward strand.
ACGGAGGCTATCTCTTTGCTCCCCAGTCTGTAAACCTATCGATCCAGGATTTGGATGGGAATTTCCTCATAGGACAAGTTATCTTTGCCTCCAGTGCTCTCAATAGGGGTTACAAAGGCAGGATCTCCGAAACATTTCTTCAACATAGAGATGTGGAACACCGGATAGATTCTGTCTAACTAAGAAGGTAACTCTAGCTCATAAGCAACCTTCCCAATTTTCCTCACAATCTGATAAGGATCGATATAACGAGGGCTTAATTTCCCCTTCTTCCTAAATCTCATGACACCTTTCATAGGTGATAGCTTCAAGTATACCCAATCACTCACCTCGAACTCTAGGTCTCTTCTCCTCACATTGGTGTAAGATTTTTGATGGCTTTGTGCAGTCTTCAACCTCTCTCTAATAATCTTCACCTTCTCCATGGACTGGTGGACAAGGTCAGGCTCAATCAACTCAGCTTCTCTGACCTCAAACCACCCAATGGGTGACCTACACCTCCTCCAGTACAAGGCTTTATAGGGGTCCATTTGAATACTTGCATGATAACTATTGTTATATGCAAATTCAATCAAAGGTAGATGGTGATCCCTATTTCCTTTGAAGTCAAGAACGCGGGCTCTCAACATATCTTCTACCGTCTAAATAGTGTGCTCTACTTGGCCATCAGTCTGAGGATGAAAGGTTGTACTCAAATTCACTTTGGTGCCAAATCCTTTTTGGAAAGACTTCTAAAAGTGAGAGGTAAATTGGGCCCTTCTGTCCGAGATAATGGACAAGGAAACTCCATGCAACCTCACAATCTCTTGGATATACATCTTGGCCTACTCCTCCGCAGTATTAGTCATCTTAATTGCTGAGAAGTGCACTGATTTAGTCATCTTGTCTACAATCATCCATATGGAATCATGTTGCCTCCGAAATCTTGGTAGGCCGGTGATAAAGTCCATGTTAACCGTCTCCCATTTCCACTCTGGAATCTCAAAGTTTTGAGCCAAGCCACTTGGCCGTTAATGCTCAACCTTTAATTGCTGGCAATTCGGACACTTTGAAACAAGCTCAGCAATGTTGCTCTTTATTTTACTATACCAATAGACTTTTCTCAAGTCGTGGTACATCTTGGTGGAGCCCGGATGAAGGGAGTATCTAGTATTGTAGGCTTCAACCATGATCCTCTCGCGAACACAATCAACATCAGGAACACATAGCCTACTCTGGTATCTCAACACCCCATCTCCCTCAACACCCCATCTCCCCCTTTGGGAAGACCATCACTTTTTGTTTGTGGACAACCTCCTTTAATTGGAGTATGATATGATCTAGATCTTGCTTCCCTTTTATCTCTACTACTGGGGATGATGTAGACCCATTCTGAACATTAACTCCTCCCTCATCATTCTCCTCGAGTTAGACTCCCAGCCCAGCCAACCTACGCACTTCCTAAGTTAGACTCCCAGCCCAGCCAACCTACGCACTTCCTTCGCTAGATCTTTCTTCTCTTCCTCAACAAGGGTTGTACTACCCATTGACAACCTACTAAGGGCATCAACAACAATGTTAGCTTTACCTGGGTGGTATAGGATGCTCATGTCATAATCCTTGAGCAACTCCAACCATCTCCTTTGTCGCAGGTTGAGCTCTCTTTCATTGAAGACATACTGCAGGCTCTTGTGGTCAGTGAACACGTCCACATGCACTTCATACAAGTAGTGGCACCAGATTTTAAGTGCGAACACTACTGCCGCCAATTCAAGATCATTGGTTAGATATTTCCTCTCATGAACTTTAAGTTTCCTAGAAGCATAGGCTATCACATTCCCTCTCTGCATCAATAAACATCCCTATCAACTTTTGATGCGTCAAAATATATCACAAAATCTTCCGTCCCATTAGGAAAACTCAAAATAGGTGCGGTGGTCAATCTAGTCTTCAACTCTTGGAAGCTCTTCTCCACATTCCTTAGACCACTGAAACTTGACCTTTTTCTGAGTCAGCTTGGTCAATGGTTCGGATAGGGAAGAAATCCCTTAACAAATCTACGTTAGTAGCCTGCCAAACCCAAAAAAATTCTTATGTCAGTTGGAGAGGTCGGTCTTGGCCAGTTCTTAACCGCTTCAATCTTCTGGGCATCTACTCGAATTCCATCACCGAAAACAACAAGGCCTAGGAAAGCCACTGACTTGAGCCTAAACTCACACATTGAGAACTTCGCATACAATTCATGATCCTTAAGAGTCTGAACGATAACTCTAAGGTGTTTGTCATGCTCCACATCATCCCTCGAATAGACAAAAATATCATTAGTGAACATGATTATAAACATGTCAAGGTAGGCCCGGAATACCCTATTCATCAAATCCATGAAAGCTGCAGGTGTGTTTGTTAACCTAAAGGATTTGACCAAGAACTCAAAGTGGCCATATCTAGTCCTGAAGGTTTTCTCTGGAACATCACATTCTCTCACCTTCAACTGGTAGTAACCCGATCTGAGGTCTATCTTTGAAACGCATGAGGCATCCCGAAGTTGGTCAAACAAATCATCTATCCTGAGTTGTCCTGCTCAGTTGCCTATAGTCTATGCACATTCTGAGAGACCCATCCTTTTTTCGTACAAATAGAACGGGATCACCCCAAGGAGAAACATTTGGTTTAATAAAACCCTTCTTTGCTCCTTCAACTCAGCGGGGGCCATTCTATATGGTGGAATTGAAATAGACTGCATATACGAAAGAACACCAATCCCCAAGTCGATCTCCCTATCAGAAGGGACTGTAGGTAAATTCTCAGGGAACTCATTCACAATCGGAACTGACTCAACAGTAAAGGACTCAATATCATCAGATTTAACTCGCACAAGGTTGTAAATACAACCTTTAGAGATTAACTTTCTAGCCCTCAGGCAAGAATTAACTTACCCTTGCATGCAACAAAACTTTCCTTCCACTCTAGGACCGGTTCATTCAGAAATTTTGGAATTTTAAAACTCGGGTCTTACATTCTATTGAGGCATAACAGGCATAGAGCCAATCCATACCAAGGATTACATCAAAATAAACCATCTCCAACTTTACCAAGTCAGTAAAGTATCCCTATGATAGATGGATACTACACAATCTCTATAGACTCTCTCAGCTAGGATAGACTCACCAGTAGGAGTAGAAACAGTATAAGGCTCAAGTAAACACTCTGGAAAAATCTCAAACTTATTGGCCACATAGGGCGTCACAAAAGATAAAGTGTCCCCCGGGTCAAGCAATGCATAACAATTATTAGAAAAGACTTGGAGAATACCCGTAACAACATCTGGTGCAACCTCTTGGTCTTGTTGATTACCCATCACATACAGGGGTTCGTCCCGCCTCCTGCACCCACAGTAGTAGCCTTCTAATGACTGCCCAGAGGGGGTGTTGTAGAAGACTGAGCTTTGTTACTCCCATCATCCCATCTCCTCATAGAACACACCCTAAAAATGGCCAGGATGTCCACATGAATAACAAGCACATGTGCCCTTATGTCACGCACTAAGGTGTAGCTTGCCACATCTGCCACAAGGTAGTTTTCCTCTCGGGCCTTTGGTCACGCTAGCTTGGGAATGAGGACCTTGAGCTCTAAAATTTTGGTGACCACAAGATTTCTGATCATACCTATTTTGCTAAATAGGCACACTTTCCATAGAGGGTGCATAGTTAGAAGACCTTTTTTGGAAATAGGTTCTATCATCCTTATTCTGCTTCTGTTGGCTAGGCTCATGCCCTGCCAATTTGAGCTTCTTACTCTGTTGCTGTTCACCGTCCTTATTGTTATCCTCGTCAGTTTGCTGGGCATAGATCATGAGTCTAGAAATGTCCACACCTGGAATCAGCAATGCTGCCTTACACTCCCTCTTTACATGCCTGCCTAATCCAGATACGAACTTCCTTATCCTCACCCTTATATCAAGGACCATCTTTGGGGCATATCGTGATAGCTAAATGAACTTGAGGCTTCACTCCTTGATGATCATCCTCTCTTGCTTCAGGTTCATGAACTCTTCAACCTTCACCTCCTCATCTGGTGGGGAAGGAGTGAACGAGGAAAGCACTCTCAAACTCCTCCCACTTAGCAGGTTCAACATCCTCATCATCTTCCCACTGGTTATACAAGACATTAGCAACATCCTTAAGTTGATAACAGACCAGCTCAACTCCCCCAATTTCATTAGCATCCATAGCCCTCAAACTTTTGCATATCTCATCAATAAAATTTTGTGGGTCCTCCTCAACCTTCGACCCCGTATAGAGTAGTGAGTTCATCCTCAGGAAATCTCTAAGCCTGGTTGCAGCTGTAGGCTCTTGGGAGCTGGAGCTAGGGGTCTGGGGACCTTGGCTATTACTCTGGGAGGCCACCAACTGAGTGAGCATAGCAATGATTCCCCTAAAATCTACTTCTGAAGTGGAGACTCACTGAGCAGGTAGCGCTTGTGGGATCTCAGTAGTTCTGGCAGGTCAGCCCCGTCTCCTTGGCTCAGGCTGGGTAGGGACCTTTGGCGGGGGATACTTAGCAGTTGGAGCTGAGGCATCTGTCTGGGCAATAGTGCATTTAGGAGGTCTGGTCTGCAAACACGCAACACATGAATTAGAAGAGACTTTTATAGAGTCAAACTCTATCGCACGAACTTAGAATGTCAAATAAGTGTAACCATTCCTAATGTCCTATAGCCTCCTGTTTAGGAAATGTGGTGCACGACACACAAATAAAAAGGACTCTACTAGACAGGGCTTTATAGACTCCCTAGGACTCTTGAACTCTGTGCTCTGATACCAAGTTGGTCATGCCTCGGGAGGGTACCCTAGGCGTGGCCGGCTCCTAGAGACTATTGCTTGTCCCCAAGTGAAATGCTCGATCTCAAGATAATTACTCAACATCAAGCATAGTGGAATTAGGATAAAGCAGTGGGTTACGTCTATCAGTCTATATCGATAAGAAGAGCCAATGGCCAAGAAAACTCAAACTAAACATCAATTGTGAACAAATGTAAATGCTAACTCAACTCAAAGAGAAAAGACCGCAATGTCAAACCTCAACTCATGTCGATAAAGCCTCTAATTCAACTCAACTACACAGTCTAAGAAGGTACCATAATAGGCCATGGCTACCCAACCCAATAAAATAAAATAACTGATAATGAAAAAGGCTCCTCCGGATAGCAAAGAGGCTCACCAATAACTGAACTCAGAATCTCCAAACCTCAATGATGCGTCTGCTAAAGTCCTCTACCTCTTCTATCTGCATCTTGAAATGATGCAGCCGCCAAGTGGCATTAGTACATGGAATGTACGGTATGTAAGATGGCTGAATATAACAGTACATATAGACCAATATAGGGATAACATCACCTTAACATCATACTCCATCAGTTTGTCAAATGTCTATCTAGATCAAGAATAAAGAGTAGATAATGCAACATCAACATCAATCACGAATCATACCATACATCGGAGTACTATCAATGTAGAGCTAAATGAGAGTTTCTCTAACTGACAACCATCACCTATGAGTCGGTGATGATACAAAAAAATGATGTCGTTGCCACATCCATCAAGTACCTTGCTCAGGGTAAAAGGCATCACCATTAGTGTATTCCCAAGAAATACAATTAGTCCTCTTTTGGGACAAAGGAAACATCGGTATTACGGTTTGACCCTCTCTCTTACACAGGCCACGAATTTGAGTGGGACTCACTCTCACCCATTTAGGTGCTTAATACTCCTCTTAAAACTCGACATGCTCATAAAATATCTTCATCATTGGTCCCATAGGGACATAGTACATCAACATCAACATCAACTCATCTCATAAATATCAACAACATGGACTCGAAACTTTCTTTTAGAATTTAGTTTCAATCTTAAGACTCATGAACATCACTCTAATCAATATCATCATCATTACTCTAAACAATTTGGACCATAATCACAACATCATCATCGTCAAAGCTCTAGACTAATCCTCTAAGTTCATTCTTTTATTCTTAAGTAAAATAGACATAGAATTGTAAAATCGTTCATGAAAACAAGTTATGCACTAAACTAATTTGTGATGATCATCAATTCATGTAAAATATATGAATTAAGTAAAAACTCAGTGGAATAGTCAAGGATCTTCACATCAAACTTATTATCTTCAATCATAGACTCAATTTACTTAAAGGGGACACATGGGAGAACAATCCCATGCTTTAGGTTAGCCTTACATACCTAGGATGATTGCTAACAACAATTCATCGTAGAATCTCCTCTTGACACTTCAACCTCAACTCTCCTCAAACCCTAACTTGGTGAATTTTGCTAGGAAGAAGATTTTAGAATGGGTTTTGAACCCTTTCTTCAGTAATACGACCTATATTAATCATATATGGGTTTTAGATGATTCTAAGAATGGACTAGAATGCCCCTTTGAAATTTTAGAAATTTTTCAGCCATAAAATAAAATAGTCCGCGACGCGGACTGGTCGCGGACAATTCATTCTTGGCAAAAACTTTCCTGAAAGAGTTTTGTCAACCTCATCAAAAAATTAACAAAAAATGTAAGTTCACCTCCGTGATGGGTCCTCCACGCGGCTCTGTCGCGGACTCTCACTATTTCTCTTTTTGGAATGAAAAATTATCTTTTGACTCGGTCGCTCTAAAAATCGACCAAGACCCTTCCCCCACTCAATTTTTCATGCTGACCATGAATCCAGCTTCAGATTTTCCATCCGAGCATCAGAAGACGTGTTATGAGCACATCTCTCCTCTAGGGGTATTTTGGTAATTTTTTGGGCGTCACAATAGCCTTACTTCCATCTATCTGTAGAAGAATATGAAGACTCTCGAAAAATCCCCTCTTATTGTAATATGAAGCAACAAGTACAAATAGATAATATGTATATATAATTCCAGTAACACAATATTTGATAGGAAACTAGAGAACACAAGTTGAAAGCATAGATTTTTTGCTGACAATAAATCAGAGAAAGTTACTAATAGGTCTACTGATCTGTCTTTTAAGTCCATTGAGAGACAAGCAGATTACCTCTTTCAAACCATGACATACTACTTATTTCCTGGGGGGAGTTTTAAGCTTCTCACTTCTAATATTACCTAGCTCAATCACAGCCTCCGCCAAGTTCCATTTTACCTTTTGTCGACCAGAATTGGAAAGTGTGACATCCATATAAGTTGGATGTCCTTGAGTGTCATGTATCCGTTCAGCTTTTCACCACAACATACAACATCCACCTGCGCAAGATGTTATAAAAAATTCAGTGGAAAAGTTGTACAGTGGCAATATTTTAAGTATGTCTTTCAGTATAGAGTTCTCTATTTATAAAATCATTACCTCATTATGACCATTTATATTTAGCTTCAGTGCAATGTAATTCTGGATTACAGACACACTGATCCTGCTATCCCTGCAAATGATGCAAAATCTGTCATTTTATTTTACTTGGTGATGAACACAAGATATAAAAATATAAAGGAACAAATCAATATTGAGGACAAAAATTAAGTGTTAGATGCTATGTTGTAAAAAAATTATTGCTAATTGAACGAAGTGAGAAGCAAAAATATTCTGATAAAGACATTCCTCAGTAATATCATATGCAATCAATAGCTTGACCCCTCTAGCAAGTATCTAATTAAGAATTCAATCTACTCTATACTCCAGTCTATGCTAATTAATAATTGTTGCATACGCATGCACATGGAAAATCTTACTTGAGATGGATATGGGGCTTGTTGTAGTATATATGGATATCAACTATTGGGCCTGAGGCCTTGGTTGAAGACCTGTAATATTCTAGATTAGTTTCCTACACTCTAATAGTAGGATAGTGTTAGTATTGTACAACTGATTGTTTAGCTGCTACTTTTGGATGCAAGTGACGGCATGCATTTCATTGACATTTGGTTTCACATATTTTATGGTACAATATCTTGCATTGGACTTTTACTATTGATTTTGACTAAGACTAATTTTAATAGTTTACTCTTTAAAATCACTTTTGACAAGATTCATACCACCCTTACACCTTGATAACTGATTTTTGGAAACGTAGAGGCATTTGGGATGTGCTCATTACTTGATTGATCTGACAAGTAGATTGTTGACCCTTTTCTTACCACTTACTATTAGATTGAGGATTTTCTCTGTCTGTTCTATACTAATGTGGTCTCATATGTAGCTCCAGTACCGGGATGGAATACATCCCAAAGGATAGGCTTGATGTAAGCCCTAATTTGAGCATAGGTATTCTATATAAACTTTACACGTCCCCTATGGACCCCTTTATCCATGTGACCAGTTGAACAGAAAAAGAGAGCTAAATGGGTCCTACCTTGCTATTTGAGGGCTAGGGTAGATGTATATGCTTTGTTACAAATGGAAATTGTTATAGATAGCACTATGGTTAACTATTGCATTACCTTCATTGATGTGCATCGCCTATCACCGATATAATTAGTTACTAATTGCATTTGTCAGTCATATTAGAGGTTAGTTGGGTTATTTTATCTGCTTGTATCTTTTGGCCTCATTGGGTTCAGTTAAGTTATTTTTTGGTTATATTAATGTATTCTTGTACTTTGTTTATAATTGGTTATATGCGCGACTTAGACTTATATCTATGGTACTCCCAGATCGGTAAAGTTGGATTGGCCCCTAGGCTGTTGTAGTGAATAGTAGTATTTCTATTAGTATCTTTTTGGTTAGTTGACTTCTGTGTAAAGATCTTGTTGTGATTAGGTTATTAGGCTTGAGTTCACAAATATGTTCCCTTGTTTCTATCTTTTGCTCATTTAGTCTATTCATTTGTCTTTGTTTGCATGTATTATAATATGCTATCCCTTCTTAGTTGTTTGTATTGTACCTTCCCTTTTTACTAGTTATTTATACTTGTGTTATCCTTGAAACTAATTATTCTACTCTACCTTTCAATTTTTTTCTCATTTCCTTATATTTCTTTCATCTGTGATAACTTGTTGTTCCTAGTTTCAAGATATGGGATTGGCTTACCTACTGGTGAGAGGTTAGTAGGTGCCATTATGACTAAGGTTTCGAGGGTCATGACAAATAAGAAAATTGAATTAGGTGTTACACGTTTTTTGGGGGGTGTGGAGATGGGAAAATAGACTCTAGGAATTCAAATTACAATTCTCAGAATTGATATTAAACAAAATGCCAGTTAAAAATAAACAAGGAAATGAGTGCATGTAATATGAAAGACTAAAATATATAGTATTCAGAAGAATTTAAGTAGCTAAGTTTGTTGAGTACCTGAATTTTCGGCTTGTTGGTAAGATTTTGATTCTCCACTTTATAATCCCATTGAGTGTTTTCCTTTTAAATAATTAAAAAATAATATTAAAATAAATCATACAAAAATGAAAATCGAATAATAAATATTCAGAGAAGAAATAGACAGTGTTACCCCATTTTTCTTGTTGTTGTTGAATAATTTCATCCATGTTTTGCAATGTCTTCATCTTTTTTTCCTTTTTGGGACCAATTTATGATAAAAATTCCACTTAGATCTTTATGTTTTAATCCAAATTTTACAGTAAACGGAGAAAGGAGAGAAAGGAAAGTGAAAAAGGAGTTTGGAAAAAATAGAAAAGTATCCCAGTTCACATATGAAATGATCAGGACTTGAAGAATGTTATTAAGGTTTGTATGAAAGAGAGAGAAAGAGGCGAGTTGGGAGCTTTCGAAGAAAGTAGAATAATTAGTTTTAAAAAATACTTGTGAATGTTAAACAAATAATGAAGGAGAGAAATGTGGGCCGCTCGATTAAATTGAATGAATGGCGGAAATTACAAAAAAAAACAATTGGGTTGGGTCTTGGCTTGTTTTGTTGGATCTCAAATTAAATCAAGTTAGGGGTTAAAGTGAATGTGAATTTTAGCTAAAATAGACATAATTTTGATAGTTATTTGAAAAAAAATTTAATCGTATTTAGGTTAAAAACAAAAATACTACAACGATAATATAATATGATATTGGTAAAATCATAAAAATAATACGTAATAATAAATGTCATGTAAAATACTTTAATCAAATTAGTTAAATATATGATCATAAACACATATGTAGTTTTGCGAGAACTAAAATGCAATTAAAATGTTCAAAAATAGATATATTAATAATGTAATATAGAGAATATTATTTTTTAAATACAATCTAAGTGATAAAATGCTACATAAAGTTTGAGTAGATTAAGTACAACAAAGTAGAGGATTTGCATCAATTTATTTTTGTCACGCCCCAGGAGGGTACCCTTGGCGTGGCCGACACTCAGAGACTATTGCTAGCCCCAAGTGAACCACTCAGCCTCATCAAATTCGTTAAATCACATTCTAATAACGAAATACATTAGTGTATAAGAATAGGTAAAGAAAAGAAATGAATAATGATAAATAAAAGCCAAAAGGCAAACATTCCATCCATAAACTAAGTAAGACTAGTATGAATGAAACTAGTCAAAACATAATCCAATCATAACTCAACAGTCTGGTCGATGAAACCTCTAAAATATTTGGCAAATGTTTCCAATGTCAGACCCATGACTACCTCTAAATAGAATAAAATAAGTCTAATACTCAAAGCTCGAAGGAAAAACATGATATCCTCCGAAAATAGGGGACGACTCACCAATCAGCTGAATGCAAGTAGGTCCTCAGCGGGGGTGTCTATTGATAACCACTAGTACCAGTCTCTGCATCATGAAAAGATGCAAGCGCAAATGGACATCAGTACGTGGAATGTATGAGTATGTAAAATGGCAGAAAGAAACATATAACAGAAGAACAATATCAACTCAAATAGCTCATCTCAAGAAGTAGAAAACTTAATAAGCTAGTCAAAACTCTGAAGTAGGAATATAGTTTAGACAATGACCACTCATATACCATCTAATCCAATCCACTCAGAGTACTATCAGGGCCTTTATGGAAGTTTCAATAATCGACAACCATCACCTTCGAGCCTATAATGATACAACGAGGTGATGTAATTGCCACATCCATCCAATACCTTGCAAGGGTATAGGACATCCCATCAGTGGATCCAAAATCAGTAACATTAAGTCCTGTTTTTGGGACAATATAAACATCCAGTTTTACAGTTCAATCCTCTCCTACACCAGCTAGTAGTTATTGAGTTCGAGTTGGACGTACTCTTACTCAATTCGGTGCTCAATACTCCTATCAAGATTCAATATGCTCATAAGACATCAACCCTATGGTTAACTCATTCATCTAGTCTCATTGGACATTTGTCAACTCAGTTCATCACATCAACTATCAACTCTTTGGTTACATTCTTTTAAGGTTCAGCTCTTGACTCATAGAGACTTTATCATGCATCATTCTAACTCATAGCACTCAAGAATACAATAGTAGAGTTAAAGAATTTTGGGACTCCATAGACTCTTTAGGCTCAATTATACTCATGCATGTTCATTTAAGTAAAACATGTAAACATAATAAGAATTCATGCTATGGTTCATGTAGTAAGGTAAAATGATCTAATTGAAGCATTTAATTCACAAAAACTGTAATTCATGCGAAATTATATAGAAATACATTAAAATTAAAGAAAAATCTTCAAGAAACATTCATGAGAGACTCAATTCACTCACAACTCCATCAATTCAGGCTATGGGGCACATGAAATAACATAATCCATGTTTTAGTTAGCTTTAAATACTTGAATGTTTTGAATCTTGAGACAACTTGAAAGAATACTCAATTTTTTGCTTCAAACCCTCGCCCTTTCCTTCTTTGTAAGCTTGCTCTAAGTTGGAGAGGGTGTTTTAGCATAAAGTGGTTGAACTGACATGTTTAAGGCTTTATTTAGGTGTATAAATGTAAAGCTTAGGCTTTGAAAGGATGGAAAAAGACCAAAATAACCTTTCTTAAAAAACTTTCAAAAATCATCTATGGGCCCACCTACGACCTGTAGAAACTTCCACGATCTGTAGGGACCCTTCCGTAAGCTTCTGGGACAATTTCGAGGTCTCTAGGTCACTTTCACGAGCCCAATCTACGGCCTGTAAAAGTTTCTACAACCTGTAGATTGGTCCGTAAAATCTGAAACCAAAATGAATTTTTAGGACCTTTTCCACGAGTTAGCAGAGAGGCCGTACATTAATCCATGGCCCGTAAGTTATTTCGTAGATACAACTCTATGATGGTAGTCTTGCGTAAAATGGCCATAACGTTTTACTCCAAACTCCAAACGAGGTGAAGTTAGTTGTATTGGAAAGATAATTCAAAGAGCGTTCATTTGGTAGGTCATCGGACATCTAATTCTTTGTGTGCTAAGAGTTATGATCATTTAATTTAACCCTTGCATAATCTAACACTAGAAACTCAATTTGTAGGAATGTTTTGAACTCAGCTAAGTACTACAGGTCTTTTATGACCCTAACACATTTGCCACATATAAGAATGAATCTTGAAACATGGGTATATGTAGGAATATAGTTATGGGGTTTCACAATATATCCCCCTTGGGATCAGTCATCCTCACATTATGAGCAACTAGGAGACCTTTCAAGCAGGAATTCAAATACTCAGATACTCGAATACTCACACTCAAGAAATCAACTTCAACTTAGGATTTATAACTGAAAGACTACTTCTAACATCATACTCAAATTCTCTTAGACTTAACACAAGCATCAACTCAGAGATAAGGACTCAACTCAAAAATTGGAATATAACTCCGAATAGAAATGGATCATTACCATAAATTTAATCATTATAAGGCATGAATAGATGAGCGTATCTAGCCTTCATATCCTCTTCAGCTTCCCCTATAGCCTCTTCAACGGATTGACTTCTCCACAACACTTTTACAAAGCAACCTCTTTAGTTATCAACTTGGGAACTTGACGTTCAAGGATTTGGATTGGGGTCTCTTCATAACACAAATTATCCTTCACTCAAATGCTTTAAACAGACACAACCAAGGATGGATATCCCAAACACTTCTTAAGAATAGAAAAGTGAAAGACCGGATGTATGGCTTTCAGCTCTTGTGGCAGCTTCAACGCAGATGCTACGTTTCCCACTTTCTTCTAAATTTGGTAGGGACCAATGTATAGAGTACTAAAATTTCCCTTCTTCCAGAATCTCATTACACCTTTTAAGGGTGACACTTTTAAGTATACCAAATCGTTCACTTCAAACTCTATGTCCCTTCTCCTAACGTCAGTGTAGGACTTCTAGTGACTCTGTGTAGTTCTAAATATCTCTTGGATAATATTTACCTTCTCCATAGCTTTGTGTACCAAGATTTTCCCAATCAACCCTGCTTCACCTATCTCGAATCATCTAATTAGTGATCTACATCTTCTACCATAAAGGGCCTCATAAGGAGCCATTTGAATGCTCGAATGAAAGCTATTGTTGTAGGCAAACTCAATCAAAGGAAAATAGTCATCCCAATGACCTGAAGTCAATGAAAATTCTCTCAACATGTCTTCTAAGGTCTGTATTGCATGCTCTACCTGGCCATCGGTGGAAGCGTGGAAGGCAGTACTATAGTTCACCTTTGAACATAGGCCTTTCTGAAAGGACTTCAAGAATTGGGCAGTGAATTGAGCTTCTCTATCTAATATAATGGACAAAGGAACTCCATGCAATCTGAAAATCTCTTGGATATACGATCAGGCACAGTCATCTGTCGTGTTAGTAGTCTTTACCACTAAGAAGTGAGCTGATTTAGTCATCCTATAAATGATTACCCAGATTGAATCATGATGTTTATGAGACCTCGGTACGCCTGTGATAAAATCAATATTGACTATCTCCCACTTTCATTCTAGAATTTCAAAATTCTAGGTTACTCCATATGGCCTTTGGATCTCAACTTTAACTTGTTGGCAGTTGGGCACTTAGAAACAAAGTCTGCAATGTCTCTCTTCATCCCACTCCACCAATAAACCTCTCTCAAGTCGCGGTACATTTTGGTAAGCCTTGCCATGATCCTTTCTTGAATACCATCAATGTCCTGAACACACAATCTACTTTTATATGTTAATACCCTATCTCCCCCTTTGACGAATGTCATCACTTTTTGCTTATGTACATCTTCCTTCAAATGGAGTAAGATGGGATCTTGATCTTGCTTCTCCTTTACCTCTACTACAAGGGATGATGTAAACTCCTTATGCACATGTATTCCACCTTCACTAGATTCATCGAGTTGAACTCCCAATCGCGCTAGTCTATGAACCTCTTTGGAAAAATCTTTCTTCTCTTCTTCAACATGAGCAGCGGTTCCCATAAAAAACTTGCTAAGAGTATCAGCAACAACATTAGCTTTACATTGATGGTAGAGGATGCTCACGTCGTAGTCCTTGAGCAGCTCATGCCATCTCCTCTGCCTCAAGTTAAGCTCTTTTTGGGTGAATACATATTGTAGCCACTTATGGCCTATAAATACATCTACATGTGCTCCATATAAGTAGTGGCACTAAATCTTGAGTGCAAACACCATCACAACAAATTCCAAGTTGTGAGTTGGATAGTTCCTCTCATTATTCTTGAGTATTCTAGAAGCATACGCTAAGACCTTACCTCTCTGTATCAGAACACATCTCAACCCCACTCTAGAAGCATCACAACATATCACAAAATCATCAGTCCCTAAGGTAGAGTCAACACTGGCGCAGTCTTCAATTTTGTTTTCAACTCTTATAAACTCTTCTCACACTCATTGGACCACTGAAAATTAGCTTTATTTTGAGTCAGCTTAGTCAATGGTGGGGATATAGAAGATAATCCCTCAATAAATCTGCGCTAGTAACCACCCAAACCCAGAAAACTTCTTATGTCAGTCGGAGAGATGGGTCTAGGCCAGTTCTTAACTGCCTCAATCTTCTACATATCTACTCGAATAACATCACTTGAGACAACATGGACCGAAAATGACACTGATTTAAGCCATAACTCATATTTTGAAAATTTGGCATCCAACTCCTTATCCTTGAGGGTTTGAAGAATAATTCAGAGTTGATTGACATGCTCTTCCTCATCTCTGGAGTACACCAGAATATCATCGATGAACATAATCATAAATATGTCA
Source organism: Solanum rostratum (assembly GCA_029948455.1). Lineage (NCBI taxonomy): Eukaryota > Viridiplantae > Streptophyta > Magnoliopsida > Solanales > Solanaceae > Solanum > Solanum rostratum. Next base: position 58,802,830 of record CM057046.1, read on the forward strand.
AGGTAATGTCTTAATACTCTATTCATTAGGTCCATGGAAGCAACAGAATCATTGGTCTATCTGAAGGACATTGCCAGAAACACAAAGTGACCATATAAGGTACTAAAAGCCATCTTCGGAATGTTATATTATCTCACTTTCAACTTGTGGTAGCCTGATCTGAGGTCCATCTTGGAGAAAACAGTGGCATCTTGAAGTTGGTCAAACAGGTTGTCGATCCTTGGAAGGGGATATTTGTTCATAATGGTCACCTTATTAAACTAGCGATAATCTATACACATTCTGAGGAAACTATCTTTCTTTCAAACAAATAGGATAGGAGTGCCCCACGGAGTGAAACTCGGTCTAATAAATCCCTTATCCAAGATATCTTTCAACTATGCGGGAGCCATTCTATATGGAATAATAGAGATGGTTTGAGTATCGGGGAGAACATCAATCCCAAAGTCAATCTCCCTATCAGGAGGGACTCCAGGAAAATCATCAGGGAAGACATAAGGAAAATTATTGACAACTTGAACTGACTTGAAAGGTGGAGACTCTACATTATCAGCCTTAACTCGCATGAGGTGATATATACATCCTTTAGACATTAATTTTCTGAACCTAAGGTAGGAAATAAACTTACCCTTGGGCACTGCAGAACTACCATTCCACTTTACAATAGGCTCATTTGGAAATTGGAATTAGATCGTCCGGGTTCTACAATTGACAAAGGCATAAAATGACTGAAGCCAGTCTATGCCAAGAATCACGTCAAAGTCAATCATCTCTAACTCAACTAAGTATACCAAAGTATCTCTACGATAGATAGATACCGTACAATCTCCATATGCCTTTTCAGCTAGTATGGACTCGCCAATAGGAGTGGAAACACGGAAGGGCTCAAGAAGACATTCAGGAAGTATGTCAAACTTATTTGCTATATATGGAGCTACAAATGATAAAGTGGCACCTGGGCCAAGCAAGGAATACACATCATAGGAAATGACTCGAAGCATACCCGTGACAACATCTTGTGAAACTTCCTGATCCTATCGATTTCCCATCACGTACAGATGGCTTGTACCCCCACCCGTATTAGTTGTGGAACCTCTCTATGGTGCTGATAAAGATTGATCTTTATTACCTCCATCACATGTATCCTCATTGGGCACTCATTCTAGAAATGACCAGTCCGTCCACACCTATAACCAACATTGGTGCCCTCACGACACTCACCTAGGTGGAGTTTACCATACTTGACACATGGCGGTTTCCCTCTTGAAGCTTGAGTCAGACTAGCCTGGGATTGAGAACCCTGAACTCTTGAATTCTGATGGCCCTGAGACTTCTAATCATACTTTTTACTCGAAGCTAGTTCACTTGCCAATAATGGTGCATAATGTAGAGACCTCTTCTGAAAATAGGAACTATCCCCCATAAATTTTTTATGTTGGCTAAGATCATGCCTACTGACTTAGCCTTCTTGCTCAAGTGCTCCTTCCTATCTCTCTTATTATCCTCCTCAAGTGGTTGCGCATAGACCATAAGTCTAGAGATGTCCATGTAAGAAATCAGCAACGTTGCTTCGCACTCCTTTTTCACATGCTTGTCCAAGCTAAATATGAACTTTCTCATCCTAGATCTCATATCAGGGACTATCTCTGGAGCACATCTGGATAGTTGTATGAACTCGAGGCTATATTCTTTGATAGTTATCCCCTGCTACTTCAAGTTAATAAACTCCTCAACCTTCACGTAACTCAACTCTCATGGAAAGAAGTGATCAAGAAACACACTTTCAAAGTCATCCCAAATGGCGGGATCAACATCCTCACCTCGGCTCTCTTCCCACTAATAGTACCAAATATTTGCCATATCCTTGAGTTGATAGGATGCAAGCAAGTTCAACTCCCTCAATCTTCATCGCATGTATATCTTTCAACACCTTTCACATCTCATCAATACAAGTTTAGGGGTCTTCCTCAACCTTAGAACCTATGAAGATTGGTGGGTTCATCCTCAGAAAATCTTGAGGTCTCATCGTAGTAGTTGGCTCTTAAGAGCTAGAGCTAAGAGTTTGTGAACTCCGATTGCGGCTACTATTTGGGTGAGAATTTTGATAGCTCCTCTGAAATCAGCCACTGTAGTAGGAGTAGGTGAAGTTGTAGGGTCTAGGATGCCCTGGTGACTCTAGCGCGTCGACCCCGGCCTCTCGTCTCCATCTAAGGAGGCACCTTTTGTGAAGGATTCTCAGTGTTGTGAGCTGAGACATCTCTTTGGGTGGCGGTACACTTAGGAGGCATGATGCAAGTGCGTAATGCATGAATTAGATAGATACTTTAATAGAGTTAAACTCTATTGCACGAACTCAAAATACAAGAAAGTGTAACAATTTCTACTATCCTATAGCCTCCTACTCTTAAATTGTGCACAACATATCCATAAACAAGACTCTACTAGACACGACTCCATAGACTCCTAGGACACTTGAACCTTGTGCTCTGATGCCAAGTTTGTCACGCCCCGGGTAGGTACCCTTAGCGTGGCCGAAACTCAGAGACTATTGTTAGCCCCCAAGAGAACCACTCAGCCTCATAACATTCATTCAATCACATTATCAGTGTGTCAGAATACATAAAGAAAAGAAATGAAAGATGATAAATAAAGGCCAAATTCCAAACATTTTATCCATAAACTAAGTTAGACTAGTATGAAAGAAACTAGTCAAAGCATAATCCAATCATAACTCAATGATCTTGTCTATGAAGTTTCTAAAACATCTCACAAATGGTGCCTATGACAGACCCATGACTACCTCTAAATAGAATAAAATAAGTCTAATACTCAAATTTAGATTGAAAAACATGATATCCTCTGAAAGCAAGGGAGGACTCACTAATTAGCTGAATGCAAATAGGTCCTCAACGGGGCGCTTGTTGATGACTACCTGTCTCTCCATCACGAAAAGATGCAGGCTCAAATGGATGTCAGTACGTTGAACATACAAGTATGTAAAATGGCAGAAAGAAACATATAAAGGAAGAATAACATCAACTCAAATAGCTCAACTCAAAAAGTAGAAAACTCAATCATCTAGTAAAAAGTTTAAAGTAGGAATACAGTTTAGACAATGACCACTCATATACCATCTAATCCAATCCACTCAGAGTGCGCAAGGCCCATTTGGAATTTTCTCTAACAGAAAACCATTACCTATGAGCCGGTGATGATATAATGAAGCAATATCATTACCACATCAATCTAATACCTTGTAAGTGTATAGGACATCCCATCAGTAGATCCAAAATAAGTAACATCAAGTCCTCTTTCTGGGACAATAGGAAACATCTGGTTCAGCTCTCTCCATGCAAGCTAAGTCATTATTGAGTTCGAGTCAAACTTACTCTTACTCAATTCGGTGCTTAATACTCTTCCGAAGACTCAATATGTTTATAACACATCAACTTTATGGTTAACTCATTCATCTAGTGTCACTAGACATTTGTCAACTCAGTTCATCACATCAACTATCAACACTTTGGTTACATTCTTTCAAAGTTCAACTTGACTCATAGAGACTCTATTATGTATCATTCTAACTCATAACATTCAGGAAAACAGTAGTTGAGTTAAAGCATTTAGGGACTCCATAGACTCTTTAGGCTCAAATTATACTCATACATGCTCATTTAAGTAAAATATGTAAAATTAACAAGAATTCATTGTAGGGTTCATATAGTAAGGCAAAATAATCTAATTCAAGCATTTAATAAACAAAAACTGTAATTCATGCAAAATTATATAGAGATACATTAGAATTTAAGAAAATCCTTCAAGAAACATACATGGGAGACTAAATTCAGTCACAACTCCATCAATTTAGGTTATGGGGCACAAGAAGGAACATAATACATGTTTTGGTTAGCCTTATATACTTGGAAGTTTTGAATCTTGAGATAGCTCAGAAGAATTCTCAAGTTTTCGCTTCAAATCCTAGCCTTTTTCTCCTTTGAACCCTTGCTCTAAGATGGATAGGTGTTTTAGCGTAAAATGGTTGAACTGACATGTATAGGGCTTATTTAGGTGTAAAAAGGTCAGATTTAGGCTTTGAAAGGATAGAAAAAGACCAAAATAACCTTCTCAAAAACCTATCAAAAGTCGTTTCTTGCCTTACCTATGGCCCGTAAAAACTTCCACGGCTGGTAGGGACCCTTTCGTAAACGTTTGTGCCAATTTCGGGGTCTCTGGATCATTTTCACGTGCCCAATCTATGGCCCGTAGAAGTTTCTACGACCCTTAGATTGGTCATTAAAATCTGGGACCAAAAGATAAATTTTCAAGACTTTCTCCATGAGTTTGCAGACGAGCCATACATTAATCCAGGACCCGCACGTCATCTCGTACATACAACTCTACTTTGGCAATTTTCAGTAAAACGATCATAACCTTTGACTCTAAACTCTAGATGAGGTGAAATAAGTTATGTTGGAAAGCTAATTCAAAGAGCTATCATTTGGTAGGTCATGGGCCTCCTCATTATTCGAGTGCTAAGAGTTAGGATCATTTGAAGTTGACCCTTGCATAATCTAACACTAGAAACTTTATTTATAGGAAAGTTTTGAACTCAGATAAGTACTAGAGGGATTTTATGACCCTAATACACTTCCCACGTATAAGAATGAAGCTTGAAACATGTGTACTTGTAGGAATAGAGTTATTGGGTGTCACAAATTTTGTCGCAATATATTCAATGTTGTCGCCAGGCCAAGAATACTTTTGACAACAAGAAAAAATTGGTGTAAGAATATTATGGTGATAAAGTTGATGGTAAAAGCTTACACAACCAAAACGTTTTTGCCATAAATCATGATTATTTAGCAACAAAAAATTATTATTGCAAGAAAGTGATATTCATAAGGTTAGTTAGAAATTTAGAACTCTAATACAAATTACTTGATTCATTGAAAGCTCTCTTTTCAATTACATTGAATGTCAACTTGCTTATGTAAGTTTTGCTTTTTTTTTTCACTAATTTAGATGAGATTTACTTGGTGTACAAGATCTAAAAGATAAAATCAATGTATATTTAAAATTTGCTCAAATTTTCTGATTAACAGAAATTGTCTGTAAAACATGATCCCAATCAAGATTTTCATTAGATATAAGTATTTAGGAGTTATTTGATAGGAGACATTGTTTTTGCGACACATCTAAAAGAAAAGTAAGACATGTAAATTGGATTGAATAAAGTACCATTCTGATGTGGAAAAGACAAAAGTTCACGGTGCTCAGAAATTGTGATGGTTTAGTAACCAAGCTACTATGGAGTATTAATAACCCATCTTGGTTATGCACTATTTGCTGATGACACCATGAATACATTCCTATGTTTGATACGGACATGGTTCCTGGCGATGGGTGGATGACAAGGTCAAAGGATTTTGTTATTTGATCAAAATGACAACATCAACATTAATGCGGACATCCTATTTATATTTTTTCCAGCCTATCTATGGCTTCAAGAACTTCAAGCATTAACTCTTTCTTTGATAAATATATCCAAAGTGAAATGTCTCTTCGAGAGTTTATTGGACAACATAAGTTATTTCTTGAGGACTAGTACGAAGTGGAAGCCAAAACTAATTTTGATGCTTGGCATGAGATGCCTGGGCTTACATTTCCCTTCCCCTTCGAAAAATAGATGTTGCGTGTATATGCTCATGGAATATTCAAGAAGTTCAAAGTTAATGTATTAGGAGCCTCTTCATGCCATCTTAAAAAAGAATCAGAATATTTTGATGCAAATCAGGACTTTGTGCTGGAGTGGAATTCACCAAAGTCAGACATATATTTCTCATGCCGTTCATTTGAGTACAAAGGTTACCTTTATAGACATGCTTTTGTGGTTCTTCAAATGTATGGTGTCATCAATATTCTAAGTATATATTGCAACGCTGGACCAAGACTACATACTGCCACAAGCAGGCATTCCATCAACGAAGGACTGGATGATGCGCAAGCTAAAGTCCGTTGTTATAATAATTTGTGTTCACGAGCAATAATATTGGGTGAAGAGGGATCATCGACTCAGGAGAGCTACAACAATGTTGTTGGTTCCATTAAAGATGCTTTAAAACAATGTCAAGGAAACATTATTGGAACTAATATTAAATCACGTAATCGTGCAACCCTTGCTATCTAAGTTGATGAAATATGTCAAGAAAACGCACTTGCAGCTAGAGAGATTTTACCTAACAGTAAAGAAACTGAGACAAGCAAGGATATTAAAAGAATAGATCCTGGAAATGAAAGGGAAAGAAACAACATCACTTCTAACGTTAAAGGAAATGTACCTTTGAGAAAGAGAATGCAAACAACGCACATTAACAAAAGAGGTGTAGCATTAACAAAACAGATCAAAAATTTCACCAAATGGATATGCTTTCCTCGACTATCCTCCTAGAGTCCATACAACACTGTTAAGAGGTGTGGCATTAACAAAAGAGGTGCAGAAATACTTAGAGAGATGCTGGAAGAACAAATTGGAGGGACATTTATCAAGTATTGGTGGAGGAACAATTTATGTTTGTTAATCGGGCTGCTCCTCTCAAAATGGAAAAAGGTATATTATCATTTGTACATAACATTTTACACTTTTTCCAACCTCAAGACCCAATTTAATATTCTGTTGACTATATCACCTAGTCATAAGATGCAGGTTCAAAAGATTGAACATAGATTTTAATGTATGTAACACGTGCAACAACAAAATCAAATCTATAAAAAGTATTTATAGTCCCACCCTCTACTAAGAAAAAGTGTCCCTCTAGTTGTATGTCACACCTGCAACAACACAATTACATGATTTATACTCGAGTTTTGTTCCAATATGTGCTCCCTTATTTCTTCATACTTCTCCCTTGTATGTTTGTATTGCCATTTGTAGCACTTATCACTCTGCACAACAAATGCCCTATAGTTGGAAAACCTCTGGATGAATAACTTGGTAAAGACTTTCTTCAAGCTCGGAGATGTTTAACCTCAGCAGCAATAGCCACAACAGGATCATAAATAACTAAGTGGTTATGAGCATTTTCCCCATGATTCTCCTCATACTCTCCAATCTGATTTTCTTGTTCCCCTGCTGAAAACGTAACCTTTGTCGATTTCTGAGTCGGGGTCTCCATGATGTCAAGGAAGTATAAACTCTCAAAGCATTTGGCTCTCTATTCACATTATTCAAGTCAGATAGTTCGGAACCATGAATAACATTTTGCTACATCTCTTTAAGTGTGACAACATCTTGATGATTTTGCTCTATTCAGCAAGCTCTTAATGGGATTGAACTATATCAGGAAAGCAAATGCAACTTGTCTCATTATGGAACTCAAACAAAAGTTAGAAATGTTACAATAAAAATAACACATCTATCCTATTTAACCATAGGTCTCAAAAGCATCGATCACTGCCTATCATAAAAGCGGGACATGTTGTCGACCTATTCAACTCAAAGATTTACCCTATATAGAAGTAAGGAAATATATTGCACTTAATGTCAAGTGAAAGATACAAAAAGTCGAATCTAAAAATTATAGTCAAGTAGAGAAGATTCTTTTTGGCTAGTGTAAGGAAGAAGAAGTAAATCTACATAAATATAAAAAAACTAAAAAGCTAAAAACACATTTATGGAAACAACCAAAACCTAGTGTAAATGCCACAAGTGGGGTCTAAGGAGTGTACAGTGTACTCAAGTCTTATCCTACTCATAAAGGAGACATTACTTTATTGATCCGTGACACAAAAGCAAGATAATCAACATTTGAAAAGGTTGGATTTTAAAAGTACAATATAACGGAAATGACTGACCATCCAATCTTCACCAACTATAAATCCAACTAGTATACAGATAACTACAATACAGTAGAATATAACTTTTAAATCACGGTGAATGATCACGGCTAAGATCAGTTAGGAAAGATGAAAGTAATGACAAATAAATTCTACATACTAGAACTGGAAGTTTTAGATCCACTAACATCTCAAGAGAATTAATTCATAAAATTCTACTGCGCAACATCAACAATTGTTGAAGAATAAGAAAGTCTCAACTTACGGAGACATCAGGTTGGGATTAGTACTATTCGCATTGTGCTCATCCCAACCTTCTTCATATGACTAGCTATAGAGGAAAGCAAATTCTACCATAACCACCATATAAGGGAGATGAGCAACACATAGTTATGGATTCTTCCTCAAAAGGAACTTACGGAAATTTTAAATCTAGCAATGAACTTCATGTTAACTTATTAAGTATGCTTTGTCTTTGTGGTGTTTACAGAAATGGGACAACTTTACTTATTAAGATTTTTTTTTACTTCCATTTTTCAAAATTGATTTCACCAACTTTATTATTTAATACATATCTTAATGAATAGTAAAGATAAAAAAAAATACGGACTATTTTGAGAATTTAAAATCATCATTTAGACATCATTGATTTTTGGAAATAGTATTTTTGCTAATTAAAATTTTCAAAATTAATTTCATCTTATCCGACGAATGTATTATTAATTATGCCAACCTTTTAGATGTCCAATTAAGATTTATAATTTTATGGTTCGGGATCCAAAAATATCCATACACCATCAAAAATTTAATATTTATAATAAAAAAAATTATATTAAACCAGCGCATGAGGCACATTTCCAGATAGGCAGATACTAATAAAATAAAAGCAAGTTACCTCTCCAGTTTCCACAATGATAACATGTTGAGTGGCCACATGATGATTATAACACCCGATAAAATTAACAAAATACCCCTAGAGGAGATATGCACACATAACGTGTCTTTCCATGCTCCATAGAAAATTCAAGGCCGAATATGCGATCAACATAAAAAATTGAGTGGGAAAGCTGCCTCGGTTGATTTTTGGATCAACCGCACCAAAAGATAATTTTTTTATGCGAAAACGAATTCTAATGAGGGTGCACGACAGGTATGCGACGCGCACCCGCTGCATACCAACACATAAAGTTTGTCCAAAAGCTTTTTGCGGGATTATAAAACTCGTTCGAAGAATTTTTGGTGAAAATCCACTTCGGGACACCTAATCTGCATCGGGGACCCCTATCCCTGAGGCAAACCTTTTTTTTCAATTTTTCACGAGGGGCATTCCATACGTTTCCCAACCCCTCCTAAACTCAAAACACGATCTAAATGGGTTGTTTTGAGCGTAAAAAGGGGTTTAAACCCCATTCTAAGTTCTTGAGAAAAACTAGGGCTAAAGAAGAGAGAAGAGGAGCGAAGAATTGAGGAGTTTAAGGAGAATTCTTTGAGGTTGATTGTCCAAAAGCTTCACATCGGGTATGTGAGACTTATCTAAAGCATGAGATTATTCTCTCATGTGACCCATTGATAGTAATAGAGGAGTTGAGAGTCCATGAGTCCCCTTAAACGTTTCTTGAAATACTTTCTTGTTTATTTTCTTGAAAGTTATATCTATTACATGTATTTTCATATGTTGACGTTCATCATAAACTAGTTTTCTAGAATTAAATACTTTTCATGAGTTAATGAATAACCTTATATGTTATTCTGTGAAAGCATGTATGAATGAATCTAGGGATGGAGTCTAGAGCCTTAACTTGAGTACGTTGATTGTGACGTTGATATGAGTATGAGGTTGAGTTAACGGAGCTTGATAATCCCTTGGGTATTCATAATTAAATTTTTGAGTCTTGTCTAAATGACTTCCTCTTAATGATGATCTGAGTGCTTGAGTTATTCAGTGAGCAGTGTGTTGATGAGCTAATTGAGGTGTTTGGCTGAAAGGCCCTGTTGAGTTGAGATAATTGAGTTGATGAGATTCTCCCTGGCACTAGTTGAGTTGATGAGTGCCTCTATGAGGCTAATTGAGATGATCTGGCTGAGTTGAGGAGTCTTATGAGCATCGAGTCTTGGGAGGAGTATCGAGCACCAAAATGAGTAAGAGTAAGTCTAAGGGAGTCTATGAAGTTGTATCTAGTATAGTGTTGTTTATGTGTGTATTGTGCACCACACTTCATAAGCAGGAGGCTATAGTATATTAGGAATGGTTACATTTATTTCATGATATGATTCATGCGATAGAGTTAACACTCTATGAAACTCCCTTCTAATTCGTGCTCTACGAGTTGTAGAATTGAGATCATGCCTCCCAGAAAAGCAGTCAGATATAGAGGGCATCCTACCAGGCAGAATGTTAGCCCACCCGAGCCTCAAGGACATGATGAGCCTTTGAATCCAGCTGTCCCTGTTGAGCAGCCCCCGCAACATGAGGTTTTAAATGTTGAGCTTTGCTAGGTTATCCAAACTCTAGCCCAGGCTTTCACAGCACCTGCTGCGAGGTGAGGAGAAGGTAGACAGGATGCATAGGACACATCTTGAGTTTGGGAATTCTTGAGGATGAATCCGCCTGAGTTCACAGGGTCTGCATCTACTGAGGATCCTAACAACTACGTGAAGGGCTTTAAAAAGTGTTCCAAGTGATGCATGTGGCTGATGCTGATAGAGTTGAACTAGCTGCCTACCAATTCAAAGGTGTGGCCGGACTCTGATATGATCAATGGAAGAAGGGTAGAAGAGAGAAAGCCATATTGCTGACTTAGGTAGTGTTTGAGGAAGCTTTCCTGGGGCGCTTCTTTCCAAGAGAACGAAGGGAGGCTAAGGTAAGAGAGTTCTTTAATCTGAAACAGGGCCTTATGATTGTGCAAGAGTATGGGCTAAAGTTTACTCAGCTATCTCATTATGCTCTGGATTTGGTTACTGACATGAGGAAGAGAATGAGGATGCATGTTTGATGGGTGGAATAGAGGGCCAAAGGAAGATAGGAGGGGAGAAATGCTTGTGAGTGATACAGAAATTGATAGGTTGATGACCTATGTGCAACAAGCTAATGAGGAGAGACAACATGACAGAGAAGAGTTTAGAAGTAAGAGGGCTAATACATCTAGCCATGAGGTTGGAAAGAGAGGGAATGGCAACAAATTCTGGTCTGGTCTATCACCATCATCTGCTAGTAGCCCTATTCCCAAAACCACGAATGATCAGTGGTCTCAGAACTTTGGAGCCCAGGGATCTCAGTCACAGGCTAGTGTGGCTCAAGGTTCACAGGGTAAGCCATTATGTGTTATGTATGGCAGATTACACTTGGGTAGATGCCTAGAGGGGAGCGATGCTTGTTTCAAGTGGGGCCAAGAGAGTCACTTTTAGAGAGAGCATCTAAAGTGGGTTGATCAAGCTCAATTTTCCGCACTAGGCCCACCATCCAGAGAAAACTAGAAAGGTACTATGTCAGGCGAAGGCAAAGCGACAAACCATTTGTATGCCATGGGTAGTCGCGAATATCAGGAGAACTCCCCAAATGTTATGACAGGTATGATTCGAGTCTTTACTCTTGATTGTTTTGTTTTGGTGGATCTTGGTGCCACACTATCATTTGTAACTCCTTATGTGGCAAATAGATTTGATAGAACCCCTGATAGTCTTCTTGAACCCTTTAATGTTTCTACTACAGTAGCTGAGTCTATTCGAGCTGAGCGAATCTATAGAGCTTGTGTAGTATCCATCCATCATAAGGATACTCTTATTGATTTGGTTAAATTAGAGATAACTGATTTTGATGTAATCCTAGGCATGGATTAGCTTCACGCTTGTTATGCCTCCATTGACTTTATAGCCTGAGCTGTTAAGTTCCAATTCCTGAATGAACTGGTTCTAGAGTGGACGGGTGATTCTTTTGCAACTAAGGGAAAGTTTATCTCCTACCTTAGGGTAAGAAAGCAAATTTCCAAAGGTTGTATCTATCACCTCTTGCGACTTAATTCTAATGATGTTGAGTCTCCTACTCTTGAGTCAGTTCTGATTGTGAATGAGTTCCCTGAACTATTTTGTAAGGATCTTCCTAGAGTCCCTCCTGATAGAAATGTTGACTTTAAGATTGATGTTCCCCCGATACCCAACCTATCTTATTCCACCTTATAGGATGGCCCCCACTGAGTTGAAAAAGTTGAAAGAGAAGTTGAGAAATTTTTAGAGAAGGGCTTTATTAGGCTGAGTGTTTCTCTTTAGGGTGCTCCTATCCTATTTGTGTGAATGAAAGATGGGTCTCTCGGAATGTGTATCAATTATAGGCAACTGAACAAGGTCATGATGAAGAATAAATATCCTCTCCCCAGGATAGATGATTTGTTTGACAAACTTCACAGTGTCTCTTGTTTCTTAAAGATGGACCTCATATTTGGCTAGCATCAGTTGAAAGTGAGGGAATGTGATATTCCAAAGATAGCCTTTAGGACTAGATATGGCTATTTTGAGTTCTTGGTAAGGTCCTATGGGTTGATGAATGCACATGCAGCCTTCATGGACTTGATGAACGGGGTGTTTAGATAATATCTTGATATGTTTTTGATTGTTTTCATCGATGACATTTTGGTGTATTTCATAGATGGGGAAGAGCTCACAAATCACCTCAGAGTTATCCTCCAAAATTTTAGGGACCATGAGTTGTATGCAATGTTCTCAAAATTTTTGAGTTCTGGATTAAGTCAGTGGACTTCCTAGGCTATGTTGTTTCCGGTGATGGTATTTGAGTAGATGCCCAAAATTTTGAAGTGGTTAAGAACTGGCCCAGACCGACCTCTCCAACTGACATTAGAAGTTTCAAGGGGTTGGCAAGCTATACTGCAGATTTGTTGATGGATTTTCTTCCCTATCTGCACCATTGACCAAGTTGACTTAGAAGAAGGTCAAATATCAACGTTCTGATGAATGTGAGAAGAGTTTCCCAGAGTTGAAGACTAGATTGACTACTACACCAGTCTTAACCTTGCCCGATGGGATAAAGGACTTTGTGATATACTATGATGCTTCAAGAGTTGGGTTGAGCTTTGTGCTGATGTAGATAGAGAAAGTAATAGCCTATGCTTCCAAATAACTTAAGGTTCATGAGAGAAACTACCCGACCCATGATCTTGAGTTGGCAGTGGTGGTGATTGCACTTAAAATCCGGTGCCACTACTTGTATGGAGTGCATATGGATGTGTTGGCTGACCATAAAAGGTTGCAATATATCTTCATTCAGAAAGAGCTTTACCTGCGACAGAGAAGATGGTTGGAGTTACTCAAGGATTATGACATGAGCATTCTCTACCACCCAGGTAAAGCTAACATTGTTGCTGACGCTCTTAACAGATTGTCAATAGGTAGCAAGTCCTATGTTGAGGAAGGAAAGAAGGAGTTAGCAAAGGAAGTGCATCGATCGGCTCGATTGGAAGTTCAGCTTGAAAAGAATGATGATGGAGGAGTCAATGTCAAGAATAGGTCAGCTTCATATTTAGTGGCAGAGGTGAAAGAAAAACAAGATCAAGATCCTTTCATACTTCAGTTTAAAGAGGTTGTACATAAACAAAACGTGATGGTCTTCTCTAAAGGGGGAGATGGAGTATTGAGATACCAGAGTAGATTGTTCATTCCAAATGGTGATGGTATTCGAGATAGAATTATGGCAGAAGGCCATAGCTCTAGATATTCCATTCATCTTGGCTCTACCAAGATATATTACAACTTGAGAGAAGTCTAATGGTGGAGTAGAATGAAGAGGGATATTGCTGAGTTTGTTTCTAAGTGCCCAAATTGTGAACAAATTAAAGTTCAGCATTAAAGGCCATATGGATTGGCACAGAACTTTGAGATTCTTAAGTGGAAGTAGGAGATGGTTAACATAGACTTCAATACTGGCTTACCGAGGTCTCGAAAGCAACATGGTTCGATATGAGTGATTGTGGATAGGATGACAAATTCCGCTCACTTCTTAGTAGTTAAGACAACTAACATTGCAAAGGAGTATGCCAAGTTGTACATCCGTGACATTGTGAGGTTGCGTGGAGTTCCCCTATCCATAATCTCTGACAGAGGAGCTCAATTCACCTCCTGATTTTGGAGATCTTTTCAGAAAGGATTAGGTACTAAACTGAATCTAAGTACAAACTTTCATCCATAGACAGATGGGCAGGCCAGAGCGTACAATTTAGACGTTGGAGGATATGTTGAGTGCGTGTGTCCTTGACTTCAAAGGAAATTGGGATGATCACATACCATTGTTTGAATTCACATATAACAATAGTTATCATGCAAGCATTCAATAGCTCTCTTTGAAGCCTTGTATGGGAGGAGATGTAGATCACCAATTAGGTGGTTTGAGGTTGGAGAAGCTGAGTTGATTGGACCTAATCTTATCCATCAGTCAATCGAGAAGATAAAGGTCATTAAAGAGAGGTTGAAGACTGCATCGAGTCACCAGAAATCATACATCGATATGAGGAGAAGAGACATAGAGTTTGAGGTAAGTGATTGGGTATACTTGAAAATGTCACCTATGAAGGGTGTCATGAGATTTGGGAATAAGGGGAAATTGATTCCTCGCTATATTGGTCCCTATCAGATTGTGAAGAGAATTGGGAAGGCTGATTATGAGCTAGAGTTGTCTTTCAAGTCAGACACAATTCATCCTGTGTTCCACCCTCTAGATATTAAAGAAATGCTTAGGAGATCCTACCTTGGTGATCCCTGTTGAGAGCATAGGAGTAAATGGATAGTGTTTCCTACGAGGAGATTTTGATCTAAATTTTGGATTGCCCGGTTCACAAGTTGAGAATCAACCCTCAGTCAAGGTCCTTCAGAGAAATCAATCTATTAAGAAAGCCACATGGTAAGCTGAGGAAGAGATGAGAGCTAAATATCTAAATCTATTCATGCCGGATGATGAGAATGTTGAAGGTAATATCCTTACCCTTGACTTAAACTGATTTATCTATGCTTGAGTTGACGTGTCTATTCTTGAGTCTGAGTTGAGATTGATGAGGAGTCAAGAATCTGAGTTATTGAGTGAGTCTTGAGTCTATTCGTACCTTGATGTCCACCTTTACTCATCATTTAAAGACGAATGATTCCAAGGGGGAGATGATGTAATATCTGGTAAAATTACCAAAATACCCCTAGAGGAGAGATGTGCGCATAACGCATCTTCCCATGCTTCAATGAAAAATCCGAGGCCGGATATGTGATCAACATTAAAAATTGAGTGGGGAAGTGGTATCTGTTGATTCTTAGAGCAATCAGATCAAAAGATAATTTTTTCGATGCGAAAACGAATTCTAGTGAGAGTGCCCGACAGGTGTTGCGATGCACAAATGCTACGGACCAACACTTAAATTTTGTCCAAAAATTATCTACGAGATTAGAATACTCATTCAAAGAATTTTTGGTGAAAATCCACTCCAGTACACCCAGTCCATGTTGCCGACCACTATGACCGAGGCAAACTTTATTTTTCAAGTTTTCGTGAGGGGCATTCCACACCTTTTCCGACCCCTCCTAAACTCAAAACATGATCTAAACGGGTTGTTTTGATCGTAAAAATGGTTTTAATATTCTAAGTCCTTTGTATGTTCGTGAATAAGACTAGGGCTAAAGAGGAGAGAAGAGGAGCGAGGAATTGAGGAGTTCACGGAAAATTCTGAGGTCAATTGTCCAAAACCTTCACACCAAGTATGTAAGGCTAAACTAAAGCATGTGATTGTTCTCCCATGTGCCCCATTTGATAGCAATAGAGGCGTTGAGAGTCCATGAGTCCCCATAGATGTTTCTTGAAATACTTTCTTGAAAATTATATCGATTACATGTATTTTCATATGTTGATGATCTTCATAAACTTGTTTTCTTGAATTACATATTTTTCAAGAGTTAATGTATAACCATATATGTTATTCTGTGAAAACATGTATGAATTAACCTAGGGATAGAGTCTAGAGCCAGGGATAGAGTCTAGAGCCTTGACTTGAGTATGTTGATTGTGATGTTGATATGAGTATAAGGTTGAGTTAACTAAGCTTGATGATCCCTTGAGTATTCATAATTGAATTCTAGAGTCTCGTCTAAATGACTTCTTCTTAATGATGATCTGAGTCCTTGAGTTATTCAATAAGCACTGAGTTTATGAGTTAATTGAGATGTTTGGCTGAAAGGCACCATTGAGTTGAGCTAATTGAGGAGATGTTTGGCTGAAAGGCACCGTTGAGTTGAGCTAATTGAGTTGATGAGATTCTCCATGAGACTAATTGAGTTGATGAGTGCCTCCATGAGGCAAATTGAGGTTCATGATTGAGTTGAGGAGTCTTGGGAGGAGTATAGAGCATCGAAATGAGTAAGAGTAAGTCCCACTCGCACTCATTAACTACGTCGTTAAGCGTAGTGAGGATTAGAACTATTACATTAAGGTTCCTCTTGAGTTAATGTCCCTGAAAGCAATAGAGGACTTGTTTAGGCTAGATCCCTAGTGGATCTATGTAAGGACTCAGAATTTTAGAGCGGCATTACCGGATCTCTTGGTACCATCCTGAGCGAAACTGCCAGACATCACTCCATGGAAGACCCAAACGGGCCGTGTGAAGCTACACGGACTGTGTGGCCTCCCATGGAGGGACACTTGGTCTAGCTCACAATAGGGGAACTTGAGACCGGGGAAACTTCGGACCAAGTGAGGGCACACGACACTCACACGGTTTGTGTGATATGTGACGGGCTGTGTGGCCCTCTGTGTAACTTGTTGCGTAAAATTTTTCTAAGTATGGAAGTATCATCTCGTAACTTTGTCATATGGAAATTATTTCAAGTACTATCACAGGGTGCATGTCACGACATGTGTAGTGTCACACGGGCCATGAAGTCATCTGTGTCGTACCCCTTAGCCTCGAATAAATTTCTAGTGTTGGCTCTACGAAAATGTCTAAGTGATGGTTCACAATCGCTTTTCACGGTCCATGTGATGTCTCACGGACCGTGTAGGCAACCGTATGGACCTGACGGTTCTAATTTTTGCCCGTTTCATTAATGACATTTATGTAATTTTGGTTTATTTTAATTATTAATTATGACCTTCTACCTATACTAAACCCCTAATTCAGCTGATATCCCTCCCCTCTTAATTCATTCTCCTAAAACCTTCTACTCCTCATAAGATCACCTCCCAAATACTCTCTATTCGCCCCCTCTCAATTGCACTACTTATTGACCCTTACATTAGAAATGCAATTGCGTTAGATGTGGATCCTCGTAGAAGACTTTGGATCACATCATCAAACATATAAGTCGCCACAATAAATATAAAAAATCACAAACTATACATAATATAAGCAGTCATATACAAGTATGGAATTACATCTATACTGAATCACATTGGAATACACAGTGCATCTCACTAGTCATAATATAAGCAGTCACACACAAGCATGGAACGGGATCTATATATACTTTTTTATATAATTCTTTTTATGTTTTTACATTAAAAAATGATTTTTGAATATCAGATTGTTTTTAATATTTTTTTCTCTCCACACCCTACTGATGGGATTTCACTAGGTATGTTGTTGTTGTAGAGTGTTTCTGTCTTACCCGATTTTTGGTAATTTCTTAGTTATAAGTTTTGTAAATTATCAGTTGGTTTGAATATTTATTCCCTTCATAAGTTTATTTGATACAGATAAATTTAATTTGATTCTAGATTTTATTTTTTTATTGAGAATCTGAAAAAATTGAAACTTGTTAGGAAACACATAAAAATGTCCAGATCAGTATCTGAGCACTCAAGCAGTCTGAATACAGAGAGGCTCATTGGTACTGAATGGATACTTTTCAATCCAGTTATTGATAACCCTATTTATGACTTCATCGAGGAGGAAGTTTCTTCCTCGAATACCTATTTTTGACAAAAACGATCACATCTATACCTACTTAATCCATGCATTTTGCCTAACTTGACCAATCAAGTATTCTACACTGCAAAAGCCTACTACCGGTGCACGGAACCAAGATGCATGGATTAAGTAGATGACAAGGGAGGAGCAAAAACATCTTGGTTCCATGCTCCGGTAGTAGGCTTTGGTAGTGTAGAATACTTGATTGGTCTAGTTAGGCAAGATGCATGGATTAAGTAGGTATAGATGTGATCGTTAGTGTCAAATATCGGTATTCGGGGAGGAACTTCCTCCTTGAAGAAGTCATAAATAGGGTTATCAATCATTGGATTGAAAAGTATCCATCCAGTACTAACAAGCCTCTCTATATTCATACTGCTTGAATCCTCAGATGCTGGTCTGGACATTTTTATGTGTTTCCTAAAAAGTTTCCATTTTTTCAGGTTCTCAGTAAAAAAAAATTTAAATCTAGAATCAAAATAAATTTACCTATTTCAAATAAACTTATGAAGGGAAAAAAATTCAAACCAACTGATAATTTACAAAACTTATAACTAAGAAATTACAAAAAATCGGGTAAGACAGAAACAATCTACCACAACAACAACAACATACCTAGTAAATCCCATAAGTAGGGTCTGGTGAGAAAAAAAATATTAGAAACAATTTCACATTCATAAATCATTTTTTTCTTATGTAAAAACATAAAAAGATATATATAAAAAAGTATATATAGATCTTGTTCCATGCTTGTGTGTGACTACTTATATTATGACTAGTGAGATGCACTGTTTATTCCAATTTGATTCACTATAGATGTAATTCCATGCTTGTGTATGATTGCTTATATTATGTATAGTTTGTGATTTTTTTATAATTATTGTGGAAACTTATATGTTTGATGATGTGATCCAAAGTCTTCTACGAGGACCCACATCTAACGCAATTGCATTTCTAATGTAAGGGTCAACTACTCTATCTATCCTACACAGATCTTCTAGAGGATAGATGTTTATCTCCTTTAGACATTATTTTATTTATTTAGTTTATGACTATTCTTAAATATTTAATTTATTGTCATGTTAAATGAATTTTGTATCTAGATATGTAATAGTCTATACATCTGCACTTCTAAATCTATTTTACTTGACACTCTATTTTCTATCTTAATAATTTTTTTAAATTGCACTAAATGAGGCAATTATAGTATTTCATAATTGGTAAAATATGATTCTCCCAGCGTGGGGTTAGTGTAGGTATCAATCATGGTGATTTGAGTTGGGGCAAAGTTGGTATCAAAGCTTTAGCTTATTCGATCCCATCATTCAAGGATATGTCTAGTAGAGTCATGTAGAATGGGATCAAAAAATTTGTACTACTCTTCAACAGGCTACAAGACACTAGGGAAATTCAGTTCTTTCTTTTCTTTATACTATTACTTGATTTCAATTAGTATCTAGCGATCCAAATTGGTATATGACTTTTTCACTCTTTCCTCTAAAAAATGGAGAGGAGCTAGAGTTGAGGTAACAAAGCTGTTGGTTGTTTCTATGGTTCACGGTAGACAAATGAGCTAAAGGAAGCAACCAAGATAGAAAGAGGCTTGCAACACATCCAGGGTAAAGGCTAGGTTAGAGACAGGTTTGAGTCCCACATTTCTAAATACTCTTCATGTGGATGTAAATGGCTCAGAACACTTTCTTTCTATTATGATTTTAAACAAGGGTAGAGGTTTGAGATTTTCAATTACTCCATTATTTTAGCAAGGTGCTATCATAGTAAAATTTTCAAGTCCTCATAGTTTGGATGTAGAACAAACTATGTATATGTGTTAATATTTGAAAATGTTCTTTCTCTAAACTATATTTTTCTTCCTTATTATAATAGTTAATTCTATAAGAGTGAATAGTATCACATGAATGAAAGCTATCTTGAAAGATCTACCCGTTTTTATATGCATGTAAACTAAAGTAAAAAAAAGTTCAATAAAAGAAAAAGATCCTTTTTCTTTCATAGAATTTAATTAAAACAACAACAACAACATACCCAGTTGAATCCCACAAGTGGGGTCTGGGGAGGGTAGAATGTACGCAGACCTTACCACTACCTCGTATATAGAAGTAGAGTGGTTGTTTCTTGGGAACCTTTGACTCAACAACTCATAAGGAGAATAAACTAGAAATGGCAAAGGGAAGGAAAGGAAACAAAAGGAGTAATAGAAATAGAAATAGAAATAAAAAGAGCAAGTATTTACGAAAAGCTCATGTGAACCTGCTACCTCACCCATACAACACCGATACAACAAATAGTGAAATCAATCACGCCTATCCCTGCTACCTCACTAAACCTCGAGGTCACCCATCCACGTAAACCTACCAACCAATCAGCCTGTTACTCTATTTTGCGACCTCCACTCCTTTCTATCTAAGGCCATGTCCTCGGTGAGATCCAAATTTGCCATATCTTGTCTGATCATTTCCCCCCAATACTTCTTTGATCTACCTCTACCTCTCCGTGTAGCTCTCAAAACCAACCTCTCGCTCCTCCTAACAGGCGCATCGGTACTCCGTCTCTGCACATGTCCAAACAATCGCAGTCTCGCTTCTCTCATCTTATTAGCCACTGGTTCTATCAACAGCTTCTCCCGATTGATCTCCTTCTTAATATTATCCCTCCTTGTGTGACCACACATAAATCTCAACATCATTATCTCCAGGACATGCATCTTCTGAACATGTGCATTCTTTATTGTCCAACACCCCACTCCATACAACAAAGATGGTCTAACCACCATTCTGTAAAACTTACCTTTGAGTTTAGGTGGTATCTTCTTTTCAAACAACACTCCCGAGGCAAGCCTCCGTTTAGTCCAAGCTTCCCCAATACGATGTGTGACATCATCATTGATATCACTACTACTCTCGATGATAGACCCAATATATATAAAGTTTTCCCTCTTGGGGATAGGTTGAGTGGCCAGCTTCATATCAATGTCTACTTCATCCCTTGCAACACTGAATTTGCACTACATGTATTCTATTTTGGTCCTGCTTAGTTTGAATCCTTTGGACTCCAAGGCGTGTCTCCAAGCCTCCAACTTATCCTTAACTCTAGTCCAAGTCTCATCAATCATTACCATTTTATCTGCAAATAGCATACACCATGGAACCTCTTCTTGGATAGATCACGTCAGCTCATCCATCACTACAACAAATAGGAAAGGGATCAACACAGATCCTTTATGGAGTCCCATATGAACAGGAAAATACTCTGAGTCTCCTCCCACCATTCTTACCCGAGTTTATGCTCCATCGTACATATCATTAATCGCCCTGATATATGCCATTAGGATACCTTTCACCTCTATACACCTCCATAGGACATCCCTTGGATCTTTGTCATAGGCCTTCTCAAGATTAATGAACACCATATGATGGTCCTTCTTTCTTTCCTTATACTTTTCCACTTATCTCCATACAAGATGAATTGCTTCAGTAGTCAACCGCCCCGGCACGAATCCAAATTGATTTTCCGAAATAGACACTACTCCTCTCACCCTCATCTCCACCACTCTCTCCCAAACCTTCATAGTGTAACCTAACAACTTGATACCCCTGTAATTGTTACAATTTTGAATATCCCTTTTGTTCTTGTACAATGGCACCATCGTACTCCTTATCCATTCATCAGGCATCTTAGTAGTATTCATAATAGCATTGAACAGTCTAGTCAACCACTCTATGCCATCCTTGACCATGTTCTTCCAAATATCTACCAGAATCTCATCTGGTCCGACCAACCTCCCTCTCTGCATCCTACTAATAGCCCTTCTAACCTCCTTAACTTTAAACTGCCTCCTATAACCAAAGTCACGATGACTTTCAAAGCGTGCCAACTCACCCAGCTCAATATTTCTATCTTTTTTTCATTAAGAGTTTCTTGCCACCTTAATTTAATGAAGGTGTCATCCACTAACACCTCACCCCCCTGATACATTTCACTTGGTCCAAGTTGTGAGCTTTACTTTCTCTCTCATTAGCAAGCCTATACAATCTCTTGTCCGCACCTTTACCACTTAGCTCCTCATACAGGCGCTCAAATGATGTTGTCTTAGCACTCGTCACCACTATCTTTGCTTGTCACGCCCTGGGAGGGTACCCCAGGCGTGGCCGGCACCCAGAGACTATTTCTAGTCCCCAAGAAAACCACTAGTTCTAAGGACAGTCACTCAACATCAGTATCGCGGAATAGTGGAAGTAGTGTAGTGAGCTACCTCAATAAAAAGGGCCAATGGCCAACATTAGTCTCAACATCAAGATAAGCAAATGCAATTATTAACTCAACTCATAAAGGAAAACCTCATCATCAAACCTCGACTATGAAGCCTCTAACCTGACTCAACTATCTAAGATGGTACAATAACAGGCCATGGCTACCCAACTCAATAAATAACGAAAGCAAACAAATACAGGGTCTCCTCCGGATAGCAAGGAGGCTCACCAATGACTGAAGTCGGAATCTCTGACCTCAACGATACGTCTGCTGAAGTCCTCTAACTTCTATATTTTCAACATGAAATGATGCAGCTCTGGGTGGCGTCATTACGTGGAATGTACAGTATGTAAAATGGCTGAATGTAACAATATAAGTACAACAACGTAGGGATAACATCAACTCAACATCATAATTCATCAAAATGTCAAGTGTCTATCTAAGGCAAGAAATTAGAGTAGACACATGACTCATCAGCATCTCATCTCAACATCATCAATATATCAGACTCATCTCAAGGAAACTCAACTCAACTCAGGGACCTCGACTCAACTCAACTCAAGGAACTCGACTCAACTCAACTTAAGAAACTCGACTCATACCATCACATCAACATCAACATTAGAGTACTATTAAGTAAGACCTCACTGGGAGTTTTTCTAACCGACACCCATAACCTATGAGCCAGTGATGATACAACGAAGCGATGTCGTTGCCACATCTATCCAGTACCCTTCCCGGGGTAAAGAATATCAACCTCAGTGGATCCACAAGAAAAACCTCAGTCCTCTATTGGGACAAGAAAGGAGCCATCCATATTGTGGTTCAATCCTCTCTTCCTATGCGGGCCACGTAGTTAATGGGTTTGAGTGGGACTCACTCTCACCCATTTCGGTGCTCAATACTCTTCCTAGAACTCGACATTCTCATAAAACATCAACTTCATCAGTCCCATAGGGACATAATACATCATCACCAGTCCCATAGAGACATAGGACATTATCATCAGTCCCGTAGGGACATAATACCTCAACATCAACATCAACTCTTCTCACCCACATCAACATCAACATCAAAGGACTTGAAATACTCTTTTAGAATTTAGTTTCAGGTGTTAAGACATCATGCAACATCATTCTCATCAATATCATCATCAAGGCTCTCATCAAATGTGAAAAACAATCACAAACATCATCATCGTCAAGGCTCTAAACTCATCCTTTAAGTTCATTATTACACTTTTTAATAAAATAATCATAGGGTTTTGTGAAAAACACTCATGAAAAAGAATTATGCAATAAATCAAGTTTATGATGATCATCAATTCATGTAAAATATATGAATTAAGTAAAACTCAGTACAATACTCAACAATCTTCATATCAAATTCATTATATTCCATAAATGGCTCAATTTATTCAAAAGGGCACATGGGAGAACAATCCCATGCTTTAAGTTAGCCTTAGATACCTGCGATGATTGCTAACAACAATACTTTGAACAATCTCCTCTTGACTTCCTCAATCTCAACTCCCCTCAAGCCATAGCTTAGTGATTTTGCTAGGAAGAATGTTTTTGAATGGGTTTTGGGAACCGTTTCTCAGAGAAAACGACATATATTTGTCGTATAGGATGTTTAGAAAGTATTAGGAATGGACAAGAATGCCCCTCAAAAGTTTAAAGAAAAATTATTAGACATGAAATAACATAGTCCGTGACGCGGACCTGTCGCGGATAGTGCACTTCGGAAAAATTCAACTCCATCAAAAAATCACCGAAAAACATAAGTGTGTCTCTTCGATAGGTCTGCGACGCGGCTCTGTCGCGAACTCACACTGTTTTTTCATTTTAGAATGAAAAATTACTAGGCGTTACATCATATCCCCCTTGGGATCATTCGTCTTCGAATGATGAGTAGGAACGGTATTATGGCACGAATAGACTCAAGACTCACCTCGATACTCACTTTCTAACTCAACTCCTCAACTCTTCATTGACCTCTGTAACATCTACTCAGACATCAGGAATATACACATCATCTCATGGTAGGAACATCAATTTAAATTAAAAAGTAGGAATATTACCTCCGATACTCTCATCAACATCAGGCATGAACAGGTGCAGGTATTTTGTTTTCATCCCTTCCTTAGCTTCCTATGTGGCTTCTCTATAAATTGGTTCCTCCACAAAACTTTGATGGAGGCTATCTCTTTGTTTCTCATTCTGCGAACTTGTCGATAAAGGAGTTGGACTGGAATTTCTTCATAGGACAAACTATCCCTTACTCTTGTGCTCTCTATAGGGATTAACAAGGCAGGATCTCCCAAGCACTTCTTCAACATCAAAATGTGGAACACCAGATGGATTCCGTCTAACTCAGAAGGTATCTCTAGCTCATAAGAAACCTTCCCAATTCTCCTCACAATCTAATAAGGGCCAATTTAACGAGGACTTAATTTCCCCTTCTTCCCAAACCTCATGACACCCTTCATGGGTGATACCTTCAGGTATACCCAATTGCTCACCTCAAACTCTAAGTCTCTTCTCCTCACATCTATGTAAAATTTTAAACGCCTTTGGGTAGTCTTCAATCTTTATCTAATAATATTTACCTTCTCCATGGATTGGTGGACAAGGTTAGGCCCGATTAACTTAGCTTCTCCAATTTCAAACTACCCATTGGGTGATCCACACCTCCTCCCATACAAGGCCTCAATGGGGGCCATTTGAATTCTTGCATGATAACCATTGTTATATGCAAATTCAATCAATGACAGATGGTTATCCCAATTTCCTTTAAAGTCAAGGACGCATGCTCTCAACATATCTTCTACCATCTGAATAGTGTGCTCTGCCTGACCATCCGTCTGTGGATGAAAGGTCGTGCTCAAGTTCACTTTAGTACCCAATCCTTTCTGGAAGGACTTCCAGAAGTGAGATGTAAATTGGGCTCCTCTGTCCGAGATGATGGACAAGGGAACTCCATGCAACTTAACAATCTCTCGGATATACATCTTGGCATACTCCTCCTTCGTGTTAGTCGTCTTGACTGCCAGGAAGTGTGCTAACTAGTCATCCTGTCTACAATCACCCATATGGAATCATGCTACCTTTGAGATCTCGGTAGGCCTGTAATGAAATCCATGTTAACCATCTCCCACTTCCATTCTGGGATCTCAAAGTTTTGAGCCAAGCCACTTTGCCATTGATGCTCAACCTTCACTTGCTGGCAATTTGGGAACTTTGAAAAGAACTCAGCGATGTCCCTCTTCATTCCACTCCACCAATGGACTTCTTTCAAATCGTGATACATCTTGGTGGAGCTCGGATGAATGGAGTATCTAGTGTTGCGGGCCTCAGCCATAATCCTCTCCCGTACACTATCAATATCAGGAAAACATAGCCTACTCTCGTATCTCAATACCCTATCTCCCCCTTTGGAGAAGACCATCACTTTTTGCTTGTGGACAACATCCTTCAATTGGAGTATAATAGGATCTCGATCTTGCTTCTCTTTTACCTCAGTCACTAGGGATGATGAAGACCCACTCTGAATATTCATTCCTCCCGCGTCATTCTCCTCAAGTTGGACTCCCAGTCGAGCCAACCTATGTACTTCCTTCACGAGCTCTTTCTTCCCCTCCTCAACATGGGTTGTGTTGCCTATAGACAACCTGCTAAGAGCATCAGCAACAAAGTTAGCTTTACCTTGGTGGTACATGATGCTCATGTCATAATCTTTGAGAAATTCCAACCATGTCCTCTATTGCAGGTTGAGCTCTCTCTAACTGAAGACATACTGTAAGCTCTTGTGGTCAGTGAACACGTCCACATGCACTCCATACAAGTAGTGGCGCCAGATTTTCAGTGCGAACACTACCGCCGCCAACTCAAGATCATGGGTCAGATAGTTCAACTCATGAACTTTAAACTGCCTAGAAGCATAGGCTATCACCTTCGCTATCTGCATCAATACACATCCCAACCCAACTCTTGATGCATCACAGTATATTACAAAATCTTCCATCCCATCGGGAAAATTCAAGACGGGTGTGGTGGTCAATCTAGTCTTCAACTCTTGGAAACTCTTCTCAGATTCCTCGGACCATTGAAACCTGACCTTTTTCAGAGTCAGTTTGGTCAATGGTGCAGATAGGGAAGAAAATCCCTCAACAAATCTACGTTAGTAGCTTGCCAACCCCAAAACAATTCTCATGTCAGTTGGAGAGGTCGGTCTTGGCCAGCTCGTAACCGCTTCAATCTTCTGGCCATCTACTCGAATTCCTTCACCCGAAACAACATGGCCTAGGAAAGCCACTGACTTAAAGCCAAAACTTACACTATGATAACTTCACATACAAGTCATAGTCTTTAAGAGTCCGAATGACAACTCTAAGGTGTTTAGCATGCTCCTCCTCATTCCTCGAATACACCAAAATATCATTAATGAACATAATTACAACCATGTCAAGGTAGGGCTTGAACACCCTATTCATCAAATCCATGAAAGTTGCTGGTGCGTTTGTCAACCCAAAGGACATAAACAAGAACTCAAAGTGGTCATATCTTGTCCTGAAGGCTGTCTTTGGAACATCACATTCTCTCACTTTTAACTGGTGGTAACTCGATCTGAGGTCTATCTTTGAAAAGCATGAAGCATCCTGAAATTGGTCAAACAGGTTAGCTATCTGGGGAAGAGGATATTTATTCTTGATCGTGACCTTGTTCAGTTGCCTATAGTCTATGCATATTCTGAGAGACCCATCCTTCTTCCGTACAAAAAGAACGGGAGCACCCTAAGGAGAAACACTTTGTCTAATAAAGCCCTTCTTTAACAAATCCTTCAATTATTCCTTCCACTCTTTCAACTCAATGGAAACTATCCTATATAGTGGAATTGAAATAGGCTACATGTCAGGAAGTACATCAATACCGAAGTTGATCTCCTTATCAGGAAGGACTCCAAGTAAATTCTCAGGGAACACCTCAGGGAACTCATTTACAATCGGGACCGACTCAAGAGTAGGGGACTCAATATCATCAGATTTAACTCACACAAGGTGATAAATACAACCCTTAGAGATTAACCTTCTTGTCCTCAGGTAGGAAATAAATCTACCCTTGGGTGCAACAGAACTTCCCTTCCACTCTAGGACCGATTTATTCAAAAATTGGAATTTAACAACTCGAGTCCTACAATCTATGGATGCATGGCACGCATGGAGCCAATCCATACCAAGAATTACATCAAAATCAACCATCTCCAACTCTACCAAGTTGGCCAAAGTATCCCTATGATAGATGGATACTACACAGTCTCAATAGATCCTCTCAGCTAGGATGGACTCACCAGTAGGAGTAGAAACAGTATAAGGTTCAAGCAACCACTATAGAATAATCTTAAACTTATTAGCCACATAGGGCACCACAAAGGATAAAGTGGCACCCCGGTCAAGAAATGCATAACAATTATAAGAAAAGATTTAGAGCATGCTCGTAACAACATCTGGTGCAACCTCTTGGTCCTGTCTATTACCCATCGCATATAGACGGCTCGTCCCGCCTCTTGCATTTGCAGTAGTAGCCTTCTGATGACTGCCCGCAGGGGGCACTGTAGAAGACTGAGCTCTGTTACCCCCATCACCCCATCTCCTCGAAGGATACTCACCCTGAAAATGGCCCGGCTGTCCACATGAATAACAAGTATTTGTGCCCATACGGCATGCACCAAGGTGCATCCTGCCAGACTTTCCACAAGGTGGCTTTTCGGTCGGGCTTTGGGTCACGCTAGCTTGGGACAGAGGTCCCTGAGCTCTGAAATTTTGGTGACCATAGGATTTCTTATCATACCTATTTTGCTGAACATGCGCACTCGCCATAGAGGGTGCATAGCTAAAAGACTTCTTCTGAAAGAAAGTTTTATCACCCTTATTCTGCTTCTGTTGGCTAGGCTCATGCCCTGCCGATTTGGCCTTTTTACTCTGCTGCTCTTCCCTGTCCTTCTTCTTATCCTCCTTAGTCTGCTGGGCATATACCGTAAGTCTAGAGATTTCGGAACCTGGAATCAGCAATGATGCCTTACACTCCCTCTTTACATGCCTACCCGATCCAGACACAAACTTCCTCATCCTCGTCGTCACATCAAGGACCATCTCGGGAGCATATCATGACAGATGGATGAACTTCAGGCTGTACTCCTTAAAAGTCAACCCCTCTTGCTTCAGGTTCACGAACTCCTCAACCTTCGTCTCCCTCAACTATTGGGGAAAGAAGTGATCGAGGAATGCACTCTGAAACTCCTCCCACTCAGCAGGCTCAGCATCTTCACATCTACCATCTTCCCACTGGTTACACCAGACATTGGCAACATCCTTAAGCTGATACAAGACCAGCTCGACTCTCTCAGCCCAATTCGTATGCATAGCCCTCAGGATCTTGCGCATCTCATCAATAAAGTTTCTTGGGTCCTCCTCAACCTTCGATCCCGTATAGACTGGCGGGTTCATCCTCAGGAAATCTCTGAGCCTGGTTGTAGTTGTACTCTTGGGAGTTGAAGCTAGGGGCCTAGGGACCGCGGCTATTACTTTGAGAGGCCACCAACTGAGTGAGCATAGCGATGGATCCCTTGAAGTCTGCTTCCAAAGTGGAGGCTGACTGAGCAGGATGTGCTGGTGGAGCCTCAGTAGCTCTAGCAGGTCGACCCTATCTCCTTGTCTCATTCTGGGTAGGGGCCTCTGGTAAGGGATTCTCAGTGTTAGGGACTGAGGCATCTCTTTGTGCAGCAGTGTATTTTGGAGGCATGATATGCAAACACGTAGCGCACGAATTAGAAGAGAGTTTCATAGAGTCAAATTCTATCGCATGAACTTCAATTTCCTAATAAACCACCTAGGTCATCATCCTCCTACTTTGCAGTCAGTGCTCCACCACAACTTCAAGGGTCTAAAGGTAATTAGTTTAGTTAAAGAAGTGAGGGCCAAGGTGCATGGACAACAGGATATTCGGCAAACCAGCAAATCCCTCCTAGGCAGCCTTGCAAACAATGTGGGAGGAGCCGTTTAGGTACATGTCGTGTTGGGATAGATGCTTGTTATTGGTGTGGTGTACCAGGGCATATGATGAGAGATTGCCCAAGAAGACGTATGGGTGATATAGCACAACCTACTAGGTCAGCCGTGGCATCATCATCGTCAGTTTCTCCATTAAGTAGGGGTCAACAAACACCTGCAGGCCGTGGTAGAGGTGGTAGAGGGGCAGTTAGCTCCAGCGGAGCCCAGAATCGCACTTATGCTCTGGGGAGTCGAAAGAATTTAGAAGCTTCACCCGAAGTGGTCACAGGTACATTGTCCATCTTTTCATATAATGTGTATGCGTTAATTGACCCTGGTTCTACATTATCATATATCACTCCACTAGTGGATGGGAAGCTTAAAAGAACACCTAAATTATTGAACAAGCCATTTGAAGTGACTACACCGACCGGTGAATCTATTATAGCTAGAAGGGTCTATCATAACTGTGTAGTAACTGTTTGTGACCGTGACACGTTGGCTGACCTTGTTGAGTTAGAAATGGTTGAATTTGATGTTATAATGGGTATGGATTGGTTAGCTTCTCGCTATGCTACTGTGGATTGCCGAACTAAGAGAGTGTATTTCCACTTTCCAAATAAGGCGGTCTTGGAATGGGAAGGTAATGTCGGGGCACCAAAGGGTAAGTTTGTTTCCTATTTTTAGGAGAGGAAGATGATGTCAAAGGGATAGATATATCATCTAGTTAGAGTAAGGGATATGGAGGCGGAATCACCAACTCTTCAATCAGTTCCTGTAGTGAACGAATTTGTTGATGTGTTTCCCGAAGAGCTTCCAGGTTTACCTCCAGAATGAGAAATAGATTTTTCCATTGACTTTCTTCCAGGCACTCAACCTATTTCTATCCCCCCATATAGTATGGCCCTAGCAAAATTACGTGAATTAAAGGAACAATTAAAAGATTCGCTAGAGAAGGTTTTTATAAGACCTGGTGTTTCCCTTTGGGGTGCACCCGTGTTATTTGTACGTAAAAAGGATGGCACCTTGAGAATGTGTATTGACTACCGACAATTGAATAGGGCGACAATTAAAAACAAATACCCCCTCCCGATGATTGATGATTTATTTGATCAGTTACAGGGTGCCAAATGCTTTTCCGAAATTGATTTGAGGTCAGGTTATCACCAAGTGAGGGTGAAGGAGAAAGATATACCCAAGACAGCCTTTATGACATGCTATGGTCACTTTGAATTTCTTGTTATGTCATTTGGGCTGACCAATGCACCAGCAGTTTTTATGGACTTAATGAACAGGGTATTCAAGCCATTCTTGGATGTATGTGATAGTATTTATAGATAACATTTTGGTGCATTCAAGATCAGAGGAGGACCATGCAAATCACCTACGACAAGTATTACAAGTTTTTCGTGATCGGCAATTGTATGCCAAGTTTTCCAAATGTGAATTTTGGTTGAAATCAGTGGCATTCTTGGGTCATATTGTATCTGATGAAGGAATAAGGGTTGATTCACAAGAGATAGAGGCGGTGAAAGATTGGCTAAGGCCAACCACACCCATAGAAGTTCGAAGCTTCCTAGGGTTGGCAGGTTATTACAGAAGATTTGTTGAAGGTTTTTCTTCTATTTCTATACCTCTTAAAAAGTTCACATAAGGCGACCAAATTTCAATGGAATGATGCATGTGAAAGAAGCTTCCAAGAGTTGAAAAGTAGGCTAACTTCTGCATCCTTACTAGTGCTTCCAGAAGGGACAGAGGGGTATGCGGTGTATTGTGATGCTTCAGGGGTTGGCTTAGGGTGTGTACTGACACAACATGGTAGGGTATTGCTTATGCCTCAAGACAACTGCGGCCACATAAGAAAAACTACCCAACACATAACCTTGAGCTAGCAGTTGTTGTGGTTGCCTTGAAAATATGGCGCCACTATTTGTATGGAGTTCATGTTGACATATATACTGATCATAAAAGCCTACAGTACATCTTTAAGCAGAAAGACCTAAATTTAAGGTAGCAGAGATGGCTGGAGCTAATAAAGGATTATGACATTGATATACTATACCATCCAAGGAAAGCAAATGTGGTAGCTACTACTCTGAGTCGTAAGGCAATTATAAATATTGGTGAGCACTCTGTGGTACGTCAAGGAGTGGCTAAGGATCTACGTCAACTAGTCAATTTGGGGGTTCGCCTCCTTGAAACTCCAAAGGAAGGGGTTGTCGTGCATAATGCTGCAGAGTCTTCATTGGTAATGGAGGTAAGAGAAAAACAATTTAAGGATCATGTTCTACGATGACTTAAGGAGAAGGTGAGTCAAGGCACGATGAAGGGCTTTGAACTTGCAAAAAATGGAGTACTTTATTTCCGAAATAGATTATGCGTTCATAATATAAATGGATTAAGAAGGAGGATAATGACAGAAGCTCATCATTCAAGATATTCGATCCATCTAGGATCAACTAAGATGTATCATGGCCTGAAGGGAATGTTTTGGTGGGAAGGCATGAAAAAGGACCTTGCAGAATTTGTTGCTTAATGTCTATATTGCCAACAAGTTAAGGTAGAGCACCAAAATCCAGGAGGTTATATGCAATGTATAGAGCTTCCAACGTGGAAGTGGGATATGATTAATATAGATTTTGTTCCTGGGTTGCCTCACTCATTTCAGAAGTTTGACTCCATATGCGTAATAGTTGATAGACTCACAAAGTCAGCACACTTCTTGCCAGTTAAGAGTGATTATACAGTGGAAGAGTATGCAAAGCTATACCTCAAAGAGATAGTTAGGCTACATGGGGTCCTAATCTCCATTATACTGATCAGAGAGCCCAATTCACTGCAAAGTTTTGGAAATCCTTCCAAAGGAGCTTAGGGACACAAGTGTGCTTTCCACCTGCAGACAGATGGTCAAGCAGAACGCACCATTCAAACACTTGAAGATATGTTGTGGGCATGTGCATTGGACTTTAAAGGTAGTTGGGTGGACCATTTGCCACTTATTGAATTTGCCTATAATAATAGCTACCATTCAATCATCAAGATGGCACTGTATGAAGCTTTGTATGGAAGGAAATTTAGATCACCTATAGGATTGTTTGAAGTGGGTGAAACCACCTTGCTTGGTCCAGATCTAGTCCAACAAGCCATGGAAAAAGTTAAGGTAATACCACAACGGCTAGAAACAGCCCAAAGTTGTCACAAATCATATGCAGATGCTAGAAAAAGAGGACTGGAATTCTGAGTAGGAGATTGGGTATTCTTAAAGGTGCCGCAATGAAAGGTGTTATGAGATTTGGTAAGAAGGGGAAACTAAGCCCACGTTACTTAGGGCCATATAAGATTATTAAAAGGTTTGGACAGGTTGCTTATGAATTAGCGCTACCCCAGGAGCTTTCAATGGTTCATCAAGTTTTTAATGTCTCAATGCTTCGAAAATGCATAGATGACCCATCTCGTATCACCCCTATTAAAGATATGCAGGTTATGGAAGATCTCACCTATGAAGAGGTACCTATTGCTATCCTAGATCGTCAAGATAGAAATTTAAGGAATAAGAAAATACCTTCAGTAAAGGTACTTTGGAGGAACCAGCAGGTAGAAGAGATAAGTGGGAGGCTGAGGAAGCAATAAGGTCTAAATATTCTTATTTATTTGAAGCTAAAGAGGAAGTCCAAGATGCAGAGTTGAGGGAATAGTAGGTACGTGAATTTGAATTCTTATTATATTGTCAAAAGTTTGTTTACATGAAAGTTTAAACTTGTATGACCTATCCCATTTATGCTAACATTCGGGGACGAATGTTCCTAAGGGGGGAGGATATAACACCCCACATCTTACATGTACTAGTCCAACGCATGTGAAACATGATATGGCGGGGTCAAAGCAGTGCATATTTTTAAAAATACTTGAATTTCAGATTAGAGGACTATATGTACATTTAACGCTTAAGATGATCGAGTGTATATAAGTTTTAAGTCAAGTTAAGGAGATCGTGACCATAAATAAAGTGTAAGAAGTGAGGTGCTTGTGAGACTTAGGAAGCTAACAGGTGAGTCACCTACGTGCTTAGCTTAAATAGGCTAGGTAGACGGAGATGAGACCCAACACCAAATTTGTTCAAGTCCGATAAAGAATAAACCCCGAATTAAGGATATCATTTAGGCCCATGGTTTAGCATCATAAAAGGACAACATTTGCAGCCCAATATAAATAGGAAAAAGGTCCAAATTACATTCATAGCCCAATTCACAAATAGGGCCCAAACTAAGTGGGTGTAAAAGAGAAATATTTGCAGCAAAGCCCATCCAATTGAAGCCCAATAAGGCCCAAGTGAAAAGGCCAAGTTGCTGCATCATCACCATAATAAAATAAGGCTTGAAATACAAAAGAAAGTCCGCCAAAAGTGGCCCTATAAATGGGACTAACAGCCAGTAATTTTGGTCATTTTCTCAAAGCCAAAAATCAGATTTCTTTCCAAGTTTCTCCTTGCTCTCTCTTCATTTTGTAAAGAATCCAAGGCTCACCTCTAGGGTTCTTGAAGAGCACCTAATACTTGAGGGCTAAGGTAAGTAAAAATACCTATGGTTAGGTGTAATTTTTCCATGAAAAACATGAAGAGTATGCTGGTTGTACTTGTGCAGGAATTTGGGACAACATGTGTTCCAAAGATTGTTATCCACTTTTCTTGTTAATTAAGAGGTTTTTCTCTTGTTGGTTGGCTGGATTATGAAGTAATATTCATATTTTTAACAAGGTGTAATTTTTCCATGAAAAACATGAAGAGTATGCTGGTTGTACTTGTGCAGGAATTTGGGACAACATGTGTTCCAAAGATTATTGTCCACTTTTCTTGTTAATTAAGAGGTTTTTCTCTTGTTGGTTGGCTGGATTATAAAGTAATATTCATAGTTTTAACAAGGTTTGGTTCTTTAGTGATGTAATAAGTCTGCTGCACCATTTTTATCTTCTGCAAAAATGAGTTCTTATATGATACCTTAATTCCGCTCTTAGTAAGAATTCTTGGACTTAATATTGGGAATTGTTGTCTCATATTTTCCATCTACTTGGTGATTGTTTTAGGACTATTTTAGGACTATTTTAGGACTGTCTTTGTGTGTAAATATGTTGAGAACAGTTTGGTTGAGGTTGAAATGGATTTGGAATGGTTGACGATGAAATGTAGCAAAATGACGCAATGTTGCGTTGCCTAGTTGTGTGTTGTGTAGAGTTGTTGTATGTTGTACTTTATGAGCTATTGTAACGCTATTATGGGACTAAAAATATCTGGATATGACATGTATATAGGAATGTGTATTAGAAAATACGACTAGGAGTGGAAATGTTGAAAGAATACTCCTTGGTTGCTAATTCCGAGCTTGCTGCCCGGATATTATTTTTGGGTGAAGTCGGACTACCAAGATGTGTCTATTAGCTGCTAACACTAGTTTTATCACCTACTGTATTGTAGATAAGTATTTGGAGGAAATGGATACTACTCCGAGGTAATAACGACGTAGTACAACGAGGTATGTAAGGCTACTTGATTTTCTATTACTTGGCATGAAATCTAGGTTCTTCCTTGGCACATAAAGGCACATACAAACTCCGACATGGCTACTAACCATGTCTCCACTCTTTACCATGTTCATATGTTCCCATACATAATCATTGTCAAATCTGCATACGTACTTGGATACCAAAGATACATAAGTTCCTTTTTACCAAATAAAGTCCATGCGTTGTTTAATCTCCTATGCATTTCATTAGTTGTGTAACTCTCTTTTCATTGTGGTATCATCTTGTATGGTTGTTTACATGTCACATGTCATGTCTATATTCCTACAACTCTAAATGTTATGACCACCAAAAGAATCATCTGGAAAGTAAATGAAAGATAACTCAAAGTTGCTTATTGATGGGTGGTATCCCAGGGGTGGAAGAATCACCTAGCATGGGTCGATCCCATATTACGGAGGGTATCCCAGGGGTGAAAGGAAAGCCTAACATGGGTTGATCCCGATATTTATTTACCACTGATCAGCTGGTCATTTACATGATATATTATGCACAGATTATATAGTAAAGAAAGGTGAAGTAATAAGAAGACATAAAGTACATGATTCCACAGTATGACTAAAGGTTGTCTTTTATCCTTACACACCAGTGTGTTATTTCCTTTGAGTTCTTATTTCATATACAGTATTTCCTGCCTTATATATTCAGTACATTATCTCGTATTGTCATCCCTTATGGGGGACCTGCATTTCATGCTGCAGGTACTGGAGCTACTAGATCTCCCCAGTAAGAGTACAGGATTTCCAGCTGCTATTACTAAGCTCCAAGTTGCTTCGGGGCTTGTGTGTCTAGAGCTTGTATTTTTTATTATATAGTTGTTCATGAGGCGGGGCCTTTCCCGACCCATATGGATATTGTTCCTTACCTAGAGGCTTTGTAGACTATGTAAATTAAAGTGTGGTTAACTAGCGTACTGTAGACATCGTGGCTCCAACGGCCTAGTTTTATGCATTTACTTTTGGCTTGTTAATACAGTTTACTTTCTTTTGATAGCATGTTGAATATGGAAAATAAATATTCATAGCAGGTGCATAGTTATATGTTGGTTCTCCAGAGCCTTGTCGACAACAGGTGCCAGTCAACCTTAATGGGACTTAGGGCGTGACAGCTTTCAAGATTCATCCTCAAGGTAAGTTATTCTTCATAAATTTCAATCTACCCAACTCAAATTTCTTCTTTTATTCATGAATATCCAATAGAATCATAAATCATAACCTAGGGTTTCTAGAAAACGAATTCAAGAATTCCAAGAAAAGATTGTTTGATTCTTCTTCTGTACGAATTAGAGTTCTTCATCAAGAACTCTAAAGATTCTAAGTAAAGAATTCAAGAATCAAAGGGAATCCCTTGAGCCAATATCTTTCCAAGTTTTTCCACTCTAAAAGAACTACCAAGATCAAGGATTTTCTCCAAGAAACCTAGTATTCATCAATTTTTGATTGTAATCCTTACTTTTAAGGTTTGTAAGGCTAAACTAAAACATGAGAATGTTCTTCGTTGTGCCCCTATTGATGATAATGGAAAGATTATGAGTATAATGAGTCTCCATGCATGTTTCTTAAATATTTTCTTGAAAATTATACTTATTATGTATTTTCATATGTTGATGATCATCATAAATTTGATTTCTTGAATTAAATACTTTACATGAGTGATTGCATAAATTCTATATGATATGTTATAAAAGATGCATGAATGAACCTAGGGATTGAGTCTAGAGCCTTGAGTTGAGAATGTTGATTGTGATTGTGATGTGAGCATGATGATGTGTTGATAGAGTTTGATGATCCTATGAGTATGCATAATTGAGTTCTAAAAGTTTATCCAATCAACTTCCTCTTAATGACAGATCTGAGTCCTTGAGCTATAAAATTGAACTGAGTTGATGAGATGATAAGCCGAAGGCCCACTTAAGTTAAGTAAATGAGATGATGAAAGTATCTATGAGGCTAATTGAGATGATGAGATCCTTCACAAGGCTAATTGAGATGATTTATTAAGATAAAGAGTCTTATGAGCATTGAGTCTTGGGAGGAGTATCGAGCACCTAAATGAGTAAGAGTAAATCTAACTCGCACTCATTAACTACATCGCCAAGCGTAGATGAGGATAGAACCATTACATTGAGGTTCCTTGTTGAGTTAAAGTCCCTAAAAAATAGAGGACTTGAGAAGGCTAGATCCCTAGTGGATCTGATTCGTTCTTTACCTGGCAAGTACAGAACGGTTGTGGCAACATCAGCGGGATCGTTTTACAATCACTGACTTATAAGTGATTATTGTTGGATCAGAGATATTTTAAAATAGGTCCCGCTGTCATGACCGGGTTTAGGGCCTAGAAGTGACACGGGGAAAGGGAACCCGAGAGTCCCCAAACAAGCCTCAAGGTAATCAAATCCACATCATCGGTTCAGAAGCGCATTCAAAAGTAAACACATAGTTCTAAGGGATGGGAAAGTTGGACTCACACTATGGGGATATCGATGGGAAAGCGATTTACATGGATTCACACAACAAATAGA
Organism: Solanum rostratum; assembly: GCA_029948455.1. Classification (NCBI taxonomy): domain Eukaryota; kingdom Viridiplantae; phylum Streptophyta; class Magnoliopsida; order Solanales; family Solanaceae; genus Solanum; species Solanum rostratum. Next base: position 58,840,022 of record CM057046.1, read on the forward strand.
ATATAAGAACTAAGGGGCAGGTAAGTATGACTCACTCTATGGGGGAAATACGGGGCTTAGGACCTTCCACGTTCCCAAATCAAGCATACACACATATCATAATCCCCATGATCAATCCATAATAACCTTAACCAATAGATAACCAAAATCATAAGCGTCAATTACAACACATAGCATATAGAGTCTACGAGATGTCCAATAATACCTCTAGTCATAAGATGGAACAGGGGCCAAGACATATCCTGGGCTTACCCTCATGTATGAAAGTAAACATAAGATAACATAGGTAGATGGAAGGTGGCTTGTCCTTGGAAGATAGGACTCACGACAAGTTCAACTTTCGGATTTAAGCTACTCGTCAAACGGTGGATAGTCGTAGCGCTCGGTCCCTACATGGTAAAATCATGTAGACATAAAGTAAGCGTTAGTATGTTTGAATGTACTAAGCATGCAGGCATACAATGCATATCACTTATTAAACCTGTACTTGAATGTTAGGTGACAAGGGCTCATAGTATAGAAAGAATTATATATCCAAAAGAGAATAGTAAATAATATGCCACGAAAGTCATGATGCATGAAATGCAATAATGCTCATATATAACAGGGATGTGAACTCAACCGACATGAGTAAGACCAAGTGAGCTATTACTTGGACTCCCGATGAAATCCCATCATTCGTACAAAGGTGGTCTACTTGCCAAAGGTAAACCATACTTCACCTTACGAGAACATCACCTATTTCGTATGAAGTAACCCCCTTATGGGAACATCACCTATTTTGGATAAGATATTCATATCATATAACATAATACTTCACCTTACAGGAAAATCACCCATTTCGTATGAAGCAACCTTCCTTACGGGAACATCACCCATTTCGAATAGGATTCTCATAACATATATTAGGCACATAGTTCGAGGAAAGAGAGAGGACCCTTAGGGATAAACCTGATGCCCCCACTTCATCAGTGCTAAGTCGGCATCCCATGAGAATACTTATACATATATGTGCTTTCAAGAGATACAATATTCATTTCAAAATTGTTCGATGCATATTTAGGCTCAAATTCCAATGCATAAATCATAATAATGATATTCATGCAAGGAATAGCTCAACTACATATAACGGATTGGTGCAAGGAAAAGAGCCATAATCATAAGACATATATGTGATCACATTCTTGTCATACCCCATAATCTTATCAATATCATTTCACATAACATAATTGGGTTTAACCCACTTCATAATTTCCAGAAAAACCAATGCTCATGAATGCAAATGCAATGAATGATGTGAGCATATCTCACGCCCCGGGAGGGTACCCCTTGGCGTGGCTGACACTTAGAGACTATTTCTTGTCCCCAAGCGAACCACTTAGCCTCATCACATCATTCAATCAATAAACTCTATTGAAAAGTGAAAATTATAAGTATGTAAATGAGCATATCTCATCTAAAGTCTCAAATACATATATAAACATAAAGGCTCGTAGAAAGAACTAGCTCACAAGTCTCAACATTAACGCTCAACCATCGTCTACGAAGCCTCAATTACGAATCATGTGGTGCCAATGACAGACCCACGGCTACCAAAATCAAAAATAAGGAAATAGTACAATCTAACTCTAAAGCATGATGAAAAATAAAGGCAATGGATCCTCCAAAGTAGGGGAGGCTCGCCAAATCAACTTCGAATCTCATATCTTCAATGGAATGCCTGTTGACGATCTCTAGTACCTACCTCTGCATCATAAAATGATGCAGTCTATAGTGGACAACAGTACTTGGAATGTACTGGTATGTAAAATAGCTGAGTGAAATAGAAACAGGTAGAATAATATGGAAGTAACATTAACTCAAAATAAACATTGAATAACATCAAATCATCAAATGTCTATCTATGCAAGAATAAAGAGTAGACAAGTGATACATCAAAAACTCAAACTCATCTGTCATGACCTCCTTGCACCTCATCTCAGAGGAGCTCACATCCTCTCATCTCATCTCATCTCAGAGGATCTCCTCTCATCGCATCTCATCTCGACTCAGAGTACTCAAGATAAAAAAATTATTTCTCTTATCCGATAATACACACTTATGAACCAGTAAATGTAGAACAATCACACTGATGTTGCCGCAGCTGTTCCAAACTTGCCAGGTAGGGAACACTTCGAATCCATATTAGCTCACAAACATGGAGCTCAACAGATCCGCTATTTCTTTCAGGGATTGATACTCACGAGGGGACCATAATATATGTGATGGTTTTATGCCTCACCTACGTCTGGCAACGTAGTTAATGAGTTTGAGTGGGACTCACTCTTACCCATTTCGGTGCTCGATACTCCTCCCGTGACTCAATGCTCACAAAACCTCCATCTCAACCAATATCATAGGGAATTGAACCCTATTAACGATGGTTATCTCATAGGGACTTGAAACCCATCATCATTCATCTCCTAGAGACTTTAACCCACTCATCAACCAATCTCATAAATGAATCAAGATTTAGAACAATCATTAGGAATTAATTGAATAGACGCATTTGTAGAGTTCATTTATAGGGACTCATAAGACAATCAAATTCTATCAAGTCATCATCATTCTCTCATCACAATCAACAATCTCAACTCATGGCTCTAGACTCAATTCTCAAGTTCATTATGCATGCTTTTCAAATTAGTCATTTAGGGTTATGCAAGTTCTCATGAAAGTGTTCAATTTAGGAAAATAATTAGTATGATGATCATCAATATAAGAAAACGTGTAATTTAAATTAGCTTTTCAAGAAACACCATCAAGAATTCATGCATGTCGACTGTTGAACCATCAACTCATCTATGACCTCTATGGGTACATGAGAGAAAAATCCCATGCTTTTGGTTTAGCCTTACATACCTGGGATGCAGCTATTAATCAAGCATTTCAAGGATTTCTTCTCAATTCTCTCAAACACAAACTCTTCTTATCTCTCCTCAAGCCTTGATAGAATATTGGAATAGGACTTATAATGGGGGTTTTAGACCCCTTTTACGTCGAAATGACCTTATTAGATCGTGTATAGAGTTTAGTAGGGATGGGAATTGATCAGAATCCCCTTGTAATAATTTAGAAATTTTCAACTCGGAGAAGACCTAGTCCGCGTTGCAGACTGGTCGCGTACTGTGTATTTTCAGAAAATATTTCTGAATGAGTTTTCTCAATCCTTTCAAGAATTTTCAGAAAATATAAGTGTTGGTCCGCAATGGGTGAGCGATGCACCCCTGTCGCGTACTAACATTGTTTTGTGTTTCGGATCAAAAAATTATCTTTTGATCGAGACACTTTAAAAATCGACCGAGTCTATTTTTCCACTCAATATTTCATGCTGATCACAAACCTGGCCTCGAAATTTCCATACAAGCATTGGAAGATGTGTTTTGCACATACCTTCCCTCTAGGGGTATTTTCATAATTTTACCGGGTATTACATCATCTCTCCGTTGGAATCATTCATCCTCGAATGATGAGTAAAGGTGGATATCAAGGCACGAATAGACTCAAGACCCATCTCATCACTCGACGCTTCCTCGACCTCAATCAATACTATTCAGACTCGAGAATAGAAAGTCACATCAAGAATAGATATATTAATTTAGTGAAGGGTAATAAATTTACCTTCAACATTTTTCATCATTTGGCACGAATAGGTGTGGCTATTTGGCTTTTATCTCTTCCTCATCTTCCCATATGGCTTTCTCAATGAATTGATTTCTCCATAGGACTTTTATTGAGGCTATCTCTTTGTTCCTCAATCTACGAATCTGACGATCAAGGACTTGAACCGGAATCTCCTCGTAAGATAGGCTATCTTTCACTCAAACTCTATCAACATGGATCACCAAGGAAGTATCTCACAAGAGTTTTTTCAACATCAACACATGGAATACCGGATGCACTCCATCTAACTCGGAGGGCAACTCTAACTCATAAGCAACCTTCCCGATCCTCTTTACAATGTGATATGGTCCAACATAGCATGGACTCAACTTTCCCGTCTTCCCAAATCTTAGGACACCCTTCATAGGTGACACTTTCAAATACACCCAATCATCTACCTCGTACTCTATGTCTCTTCTCCTCATGTCGGTATAAGATTTTTGGTGACTTTGGGAAGTCTTTAACCTCTCTCTAATGACCTTGACCTTCTCCATCTATTGGTAGACAAGATCAGGCCCAATCACTTTCGTTTCTGTAACTTCAAACCACCCAATTGGTGATCAACATCTCCTCCCACACAAGGCCTCGTAGGGAGCCATTTGAATTCTTACATGATAACTATTGTTATATGCGAATTCAATCAATGGTAGGTGATCATCCCAGTTCCCTCTAAAATCAAGAACACAAGCTCTCAACATGTCCTCTAACGTTTGAATTGTACGTTCTGCCTGACCATCTGTCTGTGGATGAAAGGCAGTGCTCAGGTTCACCTTAGTACCCAATCTTTTTTAGAACAATCTCCAAAGACGATGGACAAGGGAATCCCATGTAACCTCACAAACTCTTGGATGTACAACTTGGCGTACTCCTCCACAGTGTTTGTTATCTTAACTGCCAAGAAGTGAGACCGATTTAGTCATCCTATCCACAATCACCCATATCGAGTCATGTTTCTTTCAAGACATTGGTAGACCAGTAATAAAGTCCATATTAATTATCTCCCACTTTCATTCCAGAATCTCAAAGTTCTGGGCCAATCCACATGGCCTTTGATGCTCAACCTTCACTTGTTGGCAATTTGGGCATTTTTGAAACGAACTCAGCAATATCCCTCTTCATTCCACTACACCAATAGACTTCTCTCAAGTCATGGTACATCTTGGTAGAGCCTGGATGAATGGAATATCTAGTGTTGTGGGCTTCCGCCAGGATTCTGTCTCAAATGCCATCAATGTATAGAACACACAACCTACTTTAATACCTCAACACTCTATCTCCCCCTTTGGATAAGACCATAACTTTCTATTTGTAGACAACAGCCTTCAGTTGCACTACGTCAGGATCGTGGTCTTGCTTTTCTTTCACCTCTGCAACTAAGGATGAAGCAAACCTATCCTGAACATTAAATCCTTCTTCATCATTCTCCTCAAGTTGAACTCCCAATCGAGCCAACCTATGCACTTCCTTGGCTAGCTCCTTCCTTCCTCCACATGGGATGTACCACTTATTGATCACTTGCTAACAGCATCAGCAGCAACGTTAGCCTTACCTGGGTGGTAATGAATGCTCATGTCATAATCCTTGAGCAATTCCAACCATCTCCTCTGTCGCAAGTTAAGCTATTTCTGACTGTAAACATACTACAAGCTCTTGTGGTCAGTGAACACATCCACATGCACTCCATACAAGTAGTGGCGCCAGATTTTAAGCACAAACACCACTGCTTCCAACTCAAGATCATGGGTTGGATAGTTCCTTTCATGACCATAAGTTGTCTGGAATCATAGGCTATCACCTTCCCTCTCTACATCAGTACACATCCCAATCCAACCCACAAAGGATCACAGTAAATTACAAAGTCCTCTGTCTTATCGGGCAATTTAAGGATGGGTGCAGTAGTCAATCTCATTTTCAATTCTTGGAAACTTTTCTCATATTCTTCAAACTACTAACACTTGATCTTTTTTGAGTCGATTTAGTCAATGGTGTGGATAGGGAAGAAAATCCCTTAATAAATCTGCGGTAGTAGCCTGCCAACCCCAAGAAACTTCTAATGTCAGTCAGAGTGGTCGGTTGAGTCCAGTTTTTAACCGCTTCAATCTTTTGGGCATTCACTCGAATACCATCATTGAAAAATAACATGGCCTAGGAAAGCCGTTGACTTAAGCCAGAACTCACACTTTGAGAATATTGCATACAACTCATGGTCCTTAAGGGTTTGGAGGACATCTCTAAGGTGTTTAGCATGATCCTTCTCACTTCTCGAGTACACCAAAATGTCGTTAATGAACACAATCACAAATATATCAAGATATTGTCTGAATACTCTATTAATCAAGGCCATAAAGGCGGCAGGTGCACTTGTCAACCCAAAGGACATGACCAAGAACACAAAATGGCCATATCTAGTCCTAAAGGCTATCTTTGGAATGTCACATTCCCTCACCTTCAACTCGTGGTAGCCAGATCTAAGGTCTATCTTGGAGAAATAAGAGGCGCCCTAAAGTTGGTCAAACAAATCATCTATCCTTGGGAGAGGATATTTATTCTTAATCATGACCTTGTTCAGTTGCCTATAATCAAGACACATTCTGAGGGACCAATCATTCTTTCGCACGAATAGGACAGGAGCACCCCAAGGTGAAACACTTGGCCTAATGAAGCCCTTCTCTAGCAAATCTTTCAGTTGCTCTTTCAATTCTTTCAACTCAGCGGGGGCCGTCCTTTAAGGTGGGATTGAAATAGGATGGGTATCGAGAAGAACATTAATCCCAAAAGTCGATCTCCCTATTAGGAGGGACTCCAGGCAGATTATTAGGAAATGCTTTCGGAAACGCATTTACAATCGGGACTGATTCAAGAGTTAGGGACTCAATGTCATCAGATTTAACTCGCACGAGGTGATAGATACAACCCTTGGAAATCAACTTTCTGGCTCTAAAATATGAGATAAACGTTCCTCTAGGTGCAACAGAATCACTCTTCCACTCTAGGACCAGTTCATTAGGAAATTGGAACTTAACAGTTTGGGTTCTACAATCAACAGAGGCATAATAGATGTGAAGCCAATCCATGCCAAGAATCAAATCAAAATCAACCATCTCCAACTCAAAAACATCAACAAGAGTATCCTGATGATGGATGGACACTACACACGCCCTATAGATTCTTCAGCCCAAATAGACTCACCTACGGGAGTAGAAACATCAAAGGGTTCAAGAAGACTCTCAGGGGTTCTATCAAATCTACTACCATATAAGGAGATATAAATGATAGTGTGGCACCCAGATCCATCAAAACATAAAAATCAAAAGTAAGGACTCGAATCATACCCGTCACGACATCGAGGGAGTTCTCCCGATTTTGGTGACTACCCATGGCATACAAGTGGTTTGTTGCCCCGCCTGCGCTTGATGTAGTGTCCCTTTGGTTTCCTCTAACCGGTGGGGCTGGTGTAGTAGACTGGGCCTTGTCAGCCCGCTTTCAATCTCTCTTGTAGATACCCACTTGGCCACATCTATAGCATACATCATTCCCATCATGACATCTTCCCAAGTGCAGCTTGCCACACCTATCACATGGCGGCTTACCTTGCGAACCTTGAGCCATACTAGCTTGTGACTAGGATCCATAGGTTCCAACATTCTAAAATCTTTGATCATACCTACCTCTTGGCATAGGTGCACTAGCAGATGATGCTGGTGCGAATCGATTACCATTGCCTCTCCATTCTGGATGTCTTAGCTCTCTTACGCTTGAACTCTTCCTTGTCATGCTGTCTCTCCTAATCAGCTTGTTGCACAAATGTCATCAGTCACCCGATGTCCATATCACTCACAAGCATGGCTCCTCTCACATCTCTCTTGGGTCCTCTATTCAACCCATCATCATATATCCCCATCTTTCCCCTCATGTAGCAACCATGTTCGGAGCATAGCGAGATAGTTGCGTGAACTTCAAAGCATACTCTTGCACGGTCATAGAGCCCTATTTTAGATTAATGAACTCTCTCACCTTAGCTTCTCTTTTCTCCCTTGGGAAGAAGCGTCCTAAGAAAGCCTCCTCAAACACTGCCCAAGTCAAACATGGGGCGTCATCTCTTCTACCCTTTTTCCACTGGTCAAACCACAGTATGCCCACACCTTTAAGTAGTCAATTCAACCCTATCAGCATCAACGATGTGCATCACTTGGAACACCTTCTCAAGTTCTTCCACATAGTTGTTAGGATGTTTAGTAGATGCCGACCCCATGAACTCTGGCGGATTCATCCTCAAATATTCTTAGACTCTAGAGGTGTCATGAGAATTTGGTCTACCTGCTCCTTGTCTCATAGTAGGTTTTGTGACAACCTAGGCTAGAGCTTGAATAGCCCAACGTAACTTAGTATATGAGACCTCATCTTGAGGGGGTTGTGCAACAGTGACAGCTTGATCCACGGGCTCCTCGGGTACTTGAGGCTCAGGTGGATTAACACTTTACCTGGCAGGACGTCCCCTTCCTCTGACAACTCTTCTAGGAGGCATGTTATCAATTATGCATGCGTAGAGCACGAATTAGAAGAGAGTTTTCATAGAGCTTAACACTATCGCACGAATTGGAATGAGAATAAAAGGGTAACAATTCCTAATGTCCTATAGCCTCCTACTTATGAAATGTGGTCGACAACGTACCCATAAACAAGACTCTACTAGACATGGTTTCAAAGACTCCCGAAGACACTTGAACTCTGTGCTCTGATACCAAGTTTGTCACACCCCGGTAGGGTACGCTTGGTGTGACCGACACTCAGAGACTATTGCTTATCCTCAAGAAAACCACTTAGCTTCATCACATTATTTAATCAATAAACTCTACTGAACAGCGAAAAGTATAAGTACGTAAATGGGAACATCTCATCTAAAGTTTCAAATAAATATATAAGAATAAAGGCTAGCAGAAAGTACTAGCTCACAAGTCTCAATATCAACGCTCAACCATCATCTATGAAGCCTCTATGACTAATCATGTGGTGTCAATGATAGACCCATGGCTACCCAAATCAAAATAAAGGAAATAGTCCAATCTAACTCTAAAGCATGATGAAAAATACAGGTAGTGGATCCTCCAGAGTTGGGGAGGCTCACCAAATCAGCTTCGAATCTCAGATCATCAATAGAGGGCCTGTTGACGATCTCTTGTACCTGCCTCTACATCATAAAACGATGCAGTCTAGAGTGGACAACAGTACTTGGAATGTACTGGTATGTAAAATAGTTGAGTTAAACAGAAACAGGTAGAACAATATGGAAGCAACATTGACTTAAAATAAACATCGAATAACATCAAATCATCAAATGTCTATCTATGCAAGAATAAAGAGTAGACAAGTGACACATCAACAACTCAAACTCATCAGTCATCTCAAACTCATCTCAAAAGAGCTCACCTCCTCTCTCTAATCTTATCTAAGAGGAGCTCACCTCCTCTCATCTCATCTTATCTCATCTCTAGGAAGCTCACCTCCTCTCATCTCATCTCATCTCGACTTAGAGTACTCAAGATAGGAAATTTATGGGAGTTTCTCTTATCCAACAACATTCACTTATGAGCCAGTGAATGTACAATCACTGATGTTTCCACAGCCGTTCAAAATTTTCCAGGTAAAGAACGCTCTGAAACCATATCAGCTCACCCAATATTGAGTCAATACTCAACAGATCCAATATTGCTTTCAGGGGTTGTTACTCTCGAGGAAACTATAATAATATGTGACGATTTTGAGCCTCACCTACGTTTGGCGACGTAGTTAATGAATTTGAGTGGGACTCACTCTTACCCATTTCGATGCTCATACTCCTCCTGCGACTCAATGCTCATAAAACCTCCATCTTAACCAATCTCATAGGTACTCGAACCCCATCAACGATCATATCTCATAGGGACTCGAACCCCATCATCATTCAACTCATATGGACTTAAACCCTCTCATCAATGACTCAAGATTTAGAACAATCATTAGAAATTAATTGAATAGACACATCGATAAAGTTCATTTATAGGGAGTCATAACACAATCAAATTATGCCAACTCATCATCATTCTCTCATCACAATCAACAATCACAACTCAAGGATCTAGACTCAGTTATCCTATTCATTATGCATGCTTTGCAAATTAGTCATGTATAGTTATGCAAGTTCTCATGAAAATGTTCAATTTAAGAAAACAATTAGTATGATGATCATCAACATAGGAAAATGTGTAATTTAAATCAGTTTTTTACAAACATTATCAAGAATTCATGCATGTAGACTCTTGAACAATCAACTCATCTATGACCTCTATGGGGCACATGAGAGAACATACCCACGCTTTTGTTTTGACCTTACATACCTGCGATGCATCTATCAATCAAGCACGTCAATGATTTCTTCTCAATTCTCTCCTACTCAAGCTCTTCTCTTCTCTCCTCAAGACTTAGCCTTGATAGAATATTAGAACAAGACTTAGAATGGGAGTTTTAGACCCTTTTTATGTCGAAATGACATTATTAGATCGTACATAGAGTTTAGGAGGGGTGGGAAATCGACCGAAATGCCCCTCGTAATGATTTGAAAATTTTCAACTTAGAGAAGACCTAGTTTGCGATGCGGATTGATCGCATACTGTGTATTTTCAGAAAAAAAAATTTGAATGAGTTTTCTCAATCCCATAAAATATTTTCAGAAAAATATAAGTTCTAGTCCGCGATGGGTGCGCGACGCCCCCCTGTCGCGTACTAGCAGTGTTTTGTGTTTCGGATCAAAAAATTATCTTTTGATTGGATCGCTCCAAAAATCGACTGAGACCATTTTCCCACTCAATTTTTTGTGTTGGTCACAAATCTGGCCTCAGATTTGCCATACGAGCATCGAAAGATGCGTTACACGCATGTCCTCCCTCTAGGGGTATTTTGGCAATTTTATCGGACATTACAAAATAGCATGGGTAATATAGATTCAATCTAAATTTAACAATCTAATATGAAATTGAAGTTAATCCATAATCAAATCCACATTTAAATCATAATATAAATCACTCATACATAAATCAAGCTTTAAAGGGGATGTGCACAGTCATAATTTCATAAGATCAATGCAAACTATAATATATAAGCTTAAATCAACTTAAAATAATCAATAAAGCACTGCCCATACTCCAATACTTAAAATAATCAATAAAGCACTGCCCATACTCCAATTCAATTTATAAAATCATAAATCTCAAAACTCATATTTAAAGTGAGACAAAATTAATGAAAATCAATTTAAAAGAGTTTGGGTCTTCTTGGTTGAAAGGGACCACGAATCACTCCCACATACCTTGATTGAGAAGTTGAAATTGAGAAGAATTTAGCTTGAAGTTGAATCCCCAATTGAACCCTAGCTTGAGTCTTGAGAGAAAAACTTAGAGAGGCTTTTTAGGAATGGTTTTAGAGTGAGTGTGTTTCCAATGAGAATAAATTAAAATGAAAGGATATCAACAGATTTAGGGGTCTAGGATAGGTAAAAAGGTCTTAAAACACAATTAAAATAAATCATATTTATGTAAAATCCATTAATAAAACGAATGAAAATGGGTCGTCATGGCTTCACTGGCACAGACACGGTCTGTGAGGCACTTCACGGAACGTGAATGGTTCACGTGAGATGACACTTAGATAAATTTTCAAAATGTTTGACACTTAGAATTTTTCGAAGCGAAGGGGTGCCATATGAATGGCCACACAGCCCTTGTGACACTACATGAGTCGTGTCAAGGACTGTGAAATGAAACTTAGAAAAATCTTGCATGAAAAATTTATGAGACGGTGATTTCGTACTTAGAGAAATTTCACGCAGAGAGCTATACGGTGGGCCACACGGCCCGTAACACACCACACGGACCGTGTGCGTGTCCATGTTCCCATACTTAGCCTTAAACTACCTTTGGAGTCCCCATAATCAAAATTATGGCCAAGTAACCCTCCACTGGAGGCCACACGATACGTGTGACTTCACACTGGTCGTGTGGGCGTCCCATGGAGTGACACTTGGTCAAATTTTCTCTCGGGGCAACACTATTAGGTCTGATAAAGTCATTCGAAAATCCGGGTCCTCACATCATCTCCCTCTTGGGAGCATTCATCCCCGAATGTGCAGTAACAAGGCTTAAAAGCTTGACTTAGGACATGAAACATCCCAACACAATGTACAATGCATAGTTCATCATTTGAATATCATAAAGTCTTTAAAACCCATATCAAAATGTATTTAAATTATTCAAAACATCATAAAATCATTTTTATGCACATGTATACATGTCATGTTTTGAGACTCAAGAGTGAAAGAATTAGGACTATTTAGAAGAGGAAGAACCTAGTACCTTAGGCTTGAGTAGATTGGAAAAGATGGGTGTATCACTTCATCATGTCCAATTCTGCCTCCCATGTAGCACTGTCCACGTGTTGATTTCTCCAATGTACCTTCACTGAAGCTACATCCTTGTTACGAAGCCGCTTCACTTGTCTATCAAAAATCTCCATCGGGACTTCCTCATAAGATTGGTTCTCCTCAACCTAGATTCCCTTTAAAGGCACAATAGTGCTAGGATCACCGACTAACTTCCTCAACATACACATGGAAGACAGGGTGAATGGAACTCAATTCCGGGGGCAACTCCAACCAATAAGCCACGTTCCCAATCCGTTCGACGATATCATAAGGGCCAACATACTGGGGGCTTAGCTTACTCTTCTTACCAAAATGCATCACACCCTTCATAGGTGAAACCTTCAAATGCACCCAGTCACCTATATGAAATTCAAGATCCCTCCTCCTAACATCCAAATAGGACTTTTGGCGACTTTTGGTCATATTTAACCTTTCTCTAATCAACTTCACCTTCTCCATAGCCTCTAACACTAGATCTGAGCCAATCAATGTCATTTCCCCAACTGAAACCACCCCATCGGTAACCTACACCTTTTCTCACACAAGCCTCAAACGGTGACATACCAATGCTAACACGAAAGCTATTATTATAAGCAAACTCGATGAATAGAAAGTCATCATCCCAATTACCCTTGAACTCCAGCACAAAAGCCCTCAATATATCCTCTAAGGTTCGAATAGTACTCTCAACTTGCCTATCGGTTTGAGGATGAAAAGTGGTGCTCAACTTAATCTTACTACCCAGTCCCTTAGAAACGACCTCCAAAAGTGAAAGGTGAATTGGGTCCCATGATCCTATATGATAGACCAAGGCACATCATGCAATCTCACCAATTCTTGAATGTACAACCTTGCATAATCCTCTGCGCTAAAGGTAGTCTTGACCGGTAAAAAGTGAGTCGGCCTAGTCATCTGATCAATGATAACCCGAATGGAGTCAAATTGCCTTTAGCTCCGAGGAAAATGAACCACAAAGTCCATGTTCACATCTTCCCACTTCCAAGTGGGAATATCAATATCTTGGGTCAAGCCACCAGGCCTTTGGTGCTCCACCTTCACTTGTTGACAACTTGGGCATTCGAATACGAACTTGACTATGTCCTTCTTCATACCATGTCACCAATACACCTCCTTCAAATCTCGATACATTTTAGTAGATCCTGGGTGGATGGAATAATGAGAGTTATGAGCTTCACTCATGATCACCCTTCGAAGGCAATCCACATCCGAAACACACAACCGATCCTGGTACCGAAGTACCCCATCTCCCCCTTGGGAGAACACCTCAATCTCCTATTCGGCAATCAACTTCTTAATTTTAACCAACGATTGGTAGAAATATTTCGTAGCTTTTACATCAACTACCACGTAAGATTCTGCCCCATGTTGAGCATGGATACCACCATAATTTGAGTCGGTCAACCTAACACCCAACCTAGCCAACCGGTGAACATCCTTTGCTAACTCCCTCCTTTCCTTTTCAACATGAGTCACACTACCCATAGACAGCTTACTAAGAGCATCGGCTACAACATTGGCCTTGCCGGGATGATATTGAACACTCATGTCGTAGTCCTTTAAGAGTTCCAACTATCTCCTCTGCCTCAAGTTGAGATCCCTTTGAGTGGACAAATATTGCAAACTCTTGTGATCGGTGAAAACATCAACATGCACCCAATACAAGTAGTGTCTCCAAATCTTCAAGGCAAACACCACCGCCGCTAGCTCAAGATCATGCATCAGGTAATTACGCTCATGCACCTTCAACTGCCTTGATGCATACGCTATTACCTTGCTATGTTGCATAAGTACACAACCCAACCTGATCCATGAGGCATCACAATACACCATGAATCCCTCTAAGCCATTTGGTAAGGTCAAGATGTGAGCCAATCCTTCAAAGTTTGGAAACTCTGTTCGCACTCATCTGACTACACGAACTTAACCTTCTTTTGGGTCAATTTAGTCAATAGAGATGCAATAGATGAGAACCCTTCAACAAACCTCCTATAATAGCCGACCAACCCCAAAAAGATTCTAATATCCAAAGGATTCAATGGTTTGGGCCAATTCTTCATGGCCTCGGTCTTCTTTGGATCCACCTTGATACCATCATCGGACACGACACGACCAAGAAAGGCCACTTAGCTTGACCAAAATTCACATCCGCTAAACTTGGCATACAACTTCTTCTCCCTTAAGGTTTGTAGAACCATTCTCAAATGATCCCCGTGTTCCTACTCACTTCAGGAGTAAATGAGAATGTCATCAATGAAGACCACCACAAAACTATCAAGAAACAACTTGAACACTCGATTCATAACGTCGATGAACATGGCTGGGGAATTGGTTAAGCTGAACGATATCACCACAAACTCAAAGTGTCCATACCTTGTCCGAAAAGTCATCTTGGGAATAGCACACTATCTAAACCTCAACTGATGATACCAATTAGAAGGTCAATCTTTGTGAAGTGATAGCCCCGTGAAGCTGGTCGAACAAGTCATCTATCCTGGGCAACGGATACTTATTTTTGATGTTCACCTTATTCAATTGCCTATAATCAATACACATCCGAAGAGATCGATCCTTTTTCCTTAAAAATAACACTACAGCGCCCCACGGCGATATAGGCAGCCTAATGAAACCTTTCTCTAACACGTACTTCAATTGATCTTTTAACTCTTTTAACTCTACCGGTGCCATACGATAGGGAGGAATAGAGATAGGTTGAGTATCCAAAAGAAGATCTATGCCAAAGTCTACTTCCCTTTCAAGAGGAATATCGGGCAAGTCGTCGGGAAACACATCCAAAATTTCATTCACCATCGGAATCGACTCGAGAGTAGGCGATTCGATCTCCATATCTTTGAACCTCACAATATGATAACTGCACCCCTTGGAGATTATCTTTCGGGCCTTTAGGTAATAAATAAAGTGACCCTTAATAACATAGTCACTACCCTTCCATTCAAGAACGAGCTCACCGGGAGGTTGGAACTTGACCTTCCGGGTTCTACAATCTGTAGAGGCATATGATGCATGCAACAATCCATCCCAAGAATCATGTCAAAATCAAACATCTCAAGTTCTACAAGATCACACGGGAAGACTTTGTGCAACACAGAAATAGGACAACCACGGTAGACTCTATGTGCTACAATAGATTCACCCATGGGAGTATAAACTGAGAAAGGATCATTCAAAATTTTGGGACTCAAATCAAACTTAATAGCCAACAGAGGAGTCACAAAAGACAAATTTGCACCTGGGTCAAGAAAAACATAAGCATTAAAATCAAAGATTTTTAACATACCAGTCACGACATTTGGAGCTTCCTCAGCCTCTTGACCGGCATGAAGTGCATAGAACCAGTTGTTCCTTGGAGAAACACCTCGGGGAGATCTTTGTTGGCCTTGAACACCTTGAGCCACCTAACCTTGACCTCTATGAACATTCTTAGGACAATCCACAACCTTGTGGTTATAATCACCCATAACAAGCACCCAAATCCTTCCAACAAGTACCCATGTGGGCATTCCTGCACTTTCCATACAGTGGATACCCCTATCCACCACCAACCAATGCCCTAGGAGGAGGCACTCAAGCATTAGTGACTCGAGCACCAGAACTTTGGCCCTACTGGAAGTGACCAAAACCACCACTCTGAGAATCGAAGAATCTACCATCAAAACAAGCCCTCTTGGGATTGTGTACCCTCCTCTCCTTGAGTTTCTCCTCTTCGGTCTGTTCGGCATATACCATGAGTCTAGAAATATCCATATCTCGTATGAGCATGGCAATACGACATTCTTTCACAAGTGAGTCAAAGATACTCGAAATAATTTTATACATCCTTGCACGAGGATCAGCCACGAGTGTCGGTGCATACTTGGAGAGCTTAGTGAACTTGAGGGCATAGTGTGTCACACTCATGCCTCCTTGCTTGAGGTTGATAAACTCAATCATCTTGGCCTCCTTAAGCTTAAGTGGAAAGAAACGATCTAGCAATGCAAGTTTGAACTCTTCCTAGTTGACATCATCACCGCAAACCCTCTCCATAGATCATTGGGTGTACTACACCTGAGCCATATCTTTCAGTTGTTAGGCAGCCAATTCAGCCTTCTCCTCAAAAGTGACACCCATAATGTTCAATACCTTGGTGATCTCATCAATGAACTCTTGAGCATCCTCATTAGCCTTCGACCCATAAAACTCAGGAGGGTTCATCTAGGTAAAATCCCTCACCCTAGAAGCTGGTGTACGATCCCGTGGAAGATTAGCCTGCCTAGTCTGAGATGTTACCACCTGGGTAAGCATAGCAACGACCACATAGAACTCATCATTAGAGATGGGCTCATCCAAAGGCCTTTGAGGTTCCTGATCCTCATCAGCCAAGCCAACCTTGGTAGGTAAGGTCTTTCTCGAGGCATCTTTTGAAATGGAGCAATGACACCATCAAGATAAGAAGACCAAATATACGAGCCATAGCACAATGTAAGGCATGAAGAAGTGAGAAAATTCCTAGAACGCATTCGTGGCCTCCCACTCATAGGCATGGTGCACTTCACACCCATGAATTGGACTCTGCTTGACGCCGCATGTTGGACTCCGAGGACCATTTAAAAACCTAGTGCTCTGATGCCATCTTTTATCATGACCCAGGGTTAAGGCCTAGAAGTGACATAGCGAAAGGGAACACGAGAGTCCCTAAACAAGCCTTAAGGTAATCTAATCCACATCATCGATTCAGAAGCGCACTAAAAAATAAACACATAGTTCTAAGGGATGGGAAAGTAGGACTCACGCTATGGGGATATCGATAAAAAAGGGATTTACATGGATTCACACAACACCTAGCATATAAGAACTAAGAGGCGAGTAAGTATGACTCACTCTATGAGGCAATACTGGGTTTTAGACCTTTCACGTTCCCACATCAATCATACACACATATCATAATTCCCATGATCAGTCCATAATAACCATAATCAATAGATAACCAAAATCATAAGCTTCAATTACAACACATAGCATATAGAGTCTACGAAAGTCTACAAGATGTCCAAAAATGCCTCTAGTCATAAGATGGAACGGAGGCCAAGACATGTCCCGGGCTCACCCTCAAGTAAGAAAGTAAACATAAGATAACATAAGTAGAAGGTGGCTTGTCCTTGGAAGATAGGACTACCACATGTTCAACGTTCGGATTTGAGCTACTCGTCAAATAGTGGATAGTCGTAGTGCTCAGTCCCTACATGGTAAAATCATGTAGGCATAAAGTATGCGTTAGTACATTTGAATGTACTAAGTAAGCGGGCATGCAATGCATATGACTTATTAAACCTACACTTGAATGCTAAGTGACAAGGGCTCATAATATAGAAAGCATTATATATCCAAGGAAGAATAGTATATTCTATGAAAGTCGTGATGCATGAAACGCAATAATGCTCATATATAATGGGGATGTGACCTCAACCAATATGAGTAAGACCAAGCCAGCTATTACTTGGAATCCCGATGAAATCCCTTCACCGGTACATAGATGGTCTACTTGCCAAAGGTAAACCATACTACACCTTACGTGAACGTCACCCATTTCGTATGAAGTAACCCCCTTATGGGAACATCACTTATTTTGGATAGCATTTTCATATCACATAACATACCTTATAGGAACATCACCCATTTCAGATAGGATTCTCATAACATATGTTAGCACATAGTTCAAGGAAAGGGAGAGGACCCTTCGGGATAGCCATAAGGCCTCCAATCCATTGGTGCTAAGTCGGCACCCCATGAGAATACTTATACATATATGTGCTTTCAAGAGATACAATATTCATTTCAAAATCGTTTGATGCACATTTAGGCTCAAATGTCAAACCATAAATCATAATCATGATACTCATGCAAAGAATAGCTCATCTACATATACAGAATAGTAAAAGCACCCAAAATTTTCAAAGATCCATAATCATAAGACATGTATGTGATCACATTCTTGTCATAACTCATAATCTTATCAAAATCATATCATAAAATATAATTGGGCTTAACCCACTTCATAATTTCCACAAACACCAATGTTCATGAATGCAAATGTAATGAATGATGTGAGAATAGCATGGGTAATATAGATTCAATCCAAATTCAATAATCTAATATGAAATTAAAGTAAATCCATAATCCAATCCACATTTAAATCATCATATACATCACACATGCATAAATCAAGCTTTAAAGGGGACATGCACATTCATAATTTCATAATCTCAATGCAAACTATAATATAAGGGCTTAAATCAACTTAAAATAATCAATAAAGCACAGCTCATACTCCAATTGAATTTATAAAATCATAAATCTCAAAACTTATATTTAAAGTAAGCAAAATTTATGAAAATCAATTAGAAAGAGTTTGGGTCTTCTTTGTTGAAAGGGACCAAGAATCAATCCCACATACCTTGATTGAGAAGTTAAAATTGAGAAGAATTAACTTGAAGTTGAATCCCCAATTGAACCCTAGCTTGAGTCTTTAGAGAAGAACTTTGAGAGAGCTTTTAGGAATGGTTTTAGAGTGAGTGTGTTTCCAATGCGAATGAATCAAAATGAAAGGATATCAGCTGATTTAGGGATCTAGGATAGGTAAAAAGGTCTTAAAACATAATTAAAATAAATCATATCTACTTCAAAGCCACCAATAAAACGGATGAATATTGGGTCGTCATGGCTTCACTTGCACTGACATAGTCCATGAGGCACTTCATGGGCCGTAAACAGTGCCCGTGAGACAACACTTAGACAAATTTTCACAATGTCTTACACTTAATATTTTTCGAAGTGAAAGGGTGCCATACGGACAGCCACACGGCCCGTGTGACACTACATGGGTCGTGTCAAGGACCTTGAAATGACACTTAGAAAATTCTTGCACAAAAAAGTTCTGAGAGGGTGATTTTGTACTTAGAAAAATTTTGCATCGCAAGCTATACAGTGGGACACACGGCCCATGATACACCACATGGGACTGTGTGGGTGGTCGTGTGCATATACTTAACCTGAAACTCCCTGTCAAGTCCTTGTAATCAAATTTATGGAAAAATAACCCTCTACCGGAGGCCACACGGTCTGTGTGACTTCACACTAGATGTGTAGGCCTCCCATGGAGTTAAACTTGGTCAAATATTCTCTTGGGGCGACATTATGAGGTCTGATAAATTTATTTGAAAATCTAGGTCCTTACACTCACACTGATAGTACTCTGAGTCGAGTCGAATTGAATTGAGTTGAGTTGAGTCGATTGATGAGGTTTGATTGGTATTGATAGGCATTTGTCTACTCTTTACTATTGTTTTAGATAGGCATTTGACATTCTGATTAAGTATCGTATGAGTTGATGTTATTCTATATTCTTCTAGAGGCCAATTCTATTTCTGAAAGACATGCAACAATTATTGTGGTTACTGTTGTTATAATAAAAAAACTTGCAGAAAGTAAATCTGATTATACACCACGGGTGACACAAATTGGCATGTTGAATGATTACAATGTATCATTAACATATGCAGGCTTGGAGAGCTAGAAAAAAGTCCTTAGAAATAGTGAGAGTTGATTCTGTTGATTCATGTAGTAGACTACCTAGTTATCTTTATATTTTGGAAAAAAACATATCCAGGTTCACATGTTAAATTGCACAAGTCAAATGATAGGCATTTTCTATACATATTCATGGAATTGCATACATTAATAAACGGTTGTGAATATTGTAGGATTATTGTAGTTGTTGATGGAAGTTTTCGTAATGCAACATACAAAGGGGCGATGCTAACAGCTAGCACTTTAGATGCAGCAAGTTAGTGTTTTTCACTTGTAGTTGTGTGTTAAAATTTTTCACATGCGTATTAAAATTTCAATTATTTTTTCAGTATGCAAGCAATATACTGTCGCTTGCTTATGCAATTGTGGATATAGAGAACGATGCATCAAGGCAATGATTTTTTGAATAATTCAAAGAGGCATATCGTCAGAGGCCAATGATGAGGGTAGTTTCGAATAGATATGATAGCATTATCAAAGCAACTTCAACGGTTTATCATGGAGTTCCTCACTTCGCTTGCATCTGGCATTTGTTGAGAAATGTAAAGATTGTTTGCTAAAAAAGTCAATACAAGATAAGTGAGTTGTTCTACACAATGGCAAGGGCTTACACTCAATTAGAATTTAATAAAAATATGAAAATGGTTAAAAAGATGAACAGAAGAGTTAAAGACTACTTGTTTGATATTAAGTACAGTAAGTGGTCACGTGTACTTGCTCAGATGAATAGAATATGGACAATGACTACCAATATTGCAGACATATTAAATTCAGTCAATGAGGAAGCTAGGGAACTCGCAGTTTTGGCACTACTAGGACTTCTTCATTTTGCTTTCACAACAAGGATTTCTTGACCTGTATTTACCTCAACAATAGATTTAATTGGACTTGAAGCCTCAACTAAATTAGGGTTGTGAATCCTAGCACTCCTCCTAGGAGTTGATGTCTCATTCATCATAGAAGAGTTGGATTCCTATAAAATCAGGAAAGGAACAAAACATTCTGATCAAATATATAAGGGTTTTGAACATGAAGAGAAAATCATAAATAAGAGAATATAATACAATTGTAGAAACACAAAAAAATCAAAATAACGTGCGAATCAACAAGTTCAACTGAAATTAGAAGAGATTAAACATCAAAAAACAATTGTAGAAATAGAACAAAACTTTTCAAAAAATCACAAAAATTCTCAAAAAAATACATCGCTAGGAAGGAAAACATAAATCGAGGAAACAGTGAGCAAACTTTTTCTTCCAATGGTAGAGAATACCTTCAATGAAGAATGTCTAATTTCCTTTGATTAGAGAAGAAGGAGAGAATGGTTTTCTTGTTCTTTTGAGTCTAATCAGAGAAGGAATGACTTCTCATAGAAGTTTCACTTTTTGTTTTTGGACAAAAGGACGGGATCGAAGAATCTCTAGTTCCTACCCTACCCTATTTCTTTATTGATTTAATAATTATGTCATATATTGTAATAAATTATAAGTAACATTAAAGTTAAAAATAGTAATAAAATATATCAATTATGTAAAAATTAATAACCTAAATTATGAGTTTTAGCATAAACAATATACTATTTAACCTAAATTACAAGTTTAAGCATAATTATAACTCTTATCAAAAAATAATTATACTTTTCTTACCAAAAATAGCAACAAACTAATAAAATAGTTCTTTTTATTCATTCTCTTTCTCTCGCTACTTCTCCAATTCTCTCGTCTGCAAATCGACCCAACAATGCATACTACAACGGCTCCAACATATTCAATTCCATAGATAGCTGTGATTTCAACTCACAAATCCTCAATTCGATTTTGTGATAATCAGCTTTTTAATCAACTCAATCAATAAATTTCAAACAGCTTATTTCAACTCATTTTGCTTCAAAATTCAATTTGAACTGCATAGCTCATGCAATTTCAATTGATTTCAATCAAATTCATTATAATTTACTCAATATTCATATATTTTTTATTTGATTCATTTTTTCATATGTGTAATTTAGCTCGATAAAAAATTTAAATTAAATATAACAAATTGATTCTGACGAATTCATACTACATGCATTTCTTTTCTCTCGTTGAATTTACTGATTTGATTCATTTTGTTATCTTCCCCTGAATCCACTTTTGTTGTGTGAGTCTATAAGATTCAAGTATAATACATTAGTTTATTCCTTTTGTCCTACTGAATTCACTTTAGTTTTTGAGTTTATATGATTCAAATATAACACTTTGGTGCATTCCTTTACAATGCTCTTGTGGATTCAATTATAATACTCTTGTAATTCATATAATTATAGAAGGTGTTAAAATTGATTTTAGTTGTTATGCTCTGACTCATTCCCTTTTTAACCTCTGGATTCACTTTTATTGTCTAAGTTTGTGGATAATACTATGATTTCCATAAATCAATTTTATTGTACGAGTTTGTGGGATCTAATTGTAATATCCTTTGATTCAGTTTGTTTTCTTCCCCTAAATTCACTGTTGTCGTGTGAGTCTGTAAGATTCAAGTATAATACTCTGATTTATTTCTTTTGTCCTACTAAATTCACTTTATTATTTGAGTTTATAGGATTCAAATATAACACTTTGGTGCACTCCTTTACAATGTTCTAGTAAATTCAATTATAATACTCTTCTAATTCATTTAATCGTGGCAGGTGTTACAATTGAATTTAGTTGTTATGCTCCAATTCATTTCCTTTTTTACCCTTAGATTCACTTTATTGTCTAAGTTTGTAGATTCCATCATAATACTATAATTTCCATGAATTTATTTTATTATAGGAGTTTGTGAGATCCAGTTGTAATATTCTCTTATTCATTTCATTTTCTTCCCCTGAACTCAGTTTTGTTCTGTGAGTTTATATGATTCAAATATAACACTTTGGTGCATTCTTTTACGATGCTCTATTGAATTCCATTATAATACTCATGTAATTCATATAATTGTGAAAGGTGTTATAATTGAATTTAGTTGTTATGCTCTGATTAATTCCCTTTTTGACCTCTGGATTCACTTTTGTTGTCTAAGTTTATAGATGCAACTATATTACTATGATTTCCATGAATTAATTTTATTGAATGAGGTTGTAAGATTCAGTTGTAATGTCCTCTGATTCATTTGTCTCCTACTGAATGAACTTTGTGGTTTGAGTTTATATGATTCAAATATAACACTTTGATTCATTACTTTATAATGCTACTCTAAGTCATTTAATTATGGTAGGTATAGTGAATAAAAAGATAGTCATAATACTAGTTATGCTTTATCACAATGGGAGGTGGGATAGTAGAAGTTGTCATGCTGATTACAATGTAGATGCAATAATTATAAATTTTGAATCAAGCTATGAGACTCTTGTGGAAGTAATTGCAACACAATTGTCCATTGATATTTTTGTTAAGAAAATAAGCATCAATGACAAAATTGATGATTGGTTAACGCTATTGGAATTACGAAACAATATGGGGTGCAAGTTTATGCCAAATTGAAAAAGGATAACCGAGAGATTACTAATTAATACCCTTTGTATATCACAAAAACAAAACTAATAATCCAAGATGAGCATGAATCAAACTAGTTTCCACATTTATGTGCATCTAATTCAGTCCCAACCTCTGAAATCCTCAATTCATACAATTTTGATAAAATGACTGGAATTGATGATGCAATCAAAGAAGTTGGAATCATATCATATACAGAAATTGATGAGTATCCAAATGTTGAAACTGCAATCATAACTAACCACAATCAAGAATTGATTGAAGAAAATCAAGTTTATCAACAAAAGTCAACTTTTGTTAGTGCGGTGAGGAGTTATTCTGTTCTTCACAAATTTCAATTCAAGGTCATATGATCAAATGCAAATAGGTAATTTCTTTAACTATCTGCCTGCTTTTATTGTTTTGAAGTTTAAATGATGAACCCATTTTATTGTATTTTCTGTAGTTATACAATTGAATGCTTGAGTAAACATTGTGATTTGAGTTTACGAGCATCAAGTTTGAAAAAATCTGAAATATTCAAAATTAGAGAGTACAATGGCAAACACATATGTCTGCTAAGTGCCAATTCTATTTCTGAAAGACATGCAACAACTACTGTGGTTGCTGCGATTACAATGAAAAAACTTGCAGAATGAAAATTTTATTACACACCACGAGAGATACAAAGTGACATGTTGTCACACCCCTGGAGGGTTACCCTTGGCATAGCCAGCACTTCAAGAACCATCGTTGATTCTCCAAGAGAACAACTTGATCTCATTGTCACATCAACTCAACAGCAGAAGAAATACTCAAATAAAAAGGCATCATATGCATAGATATTACTCTACTTAAAATATAGCTTCCAATGAATAAGTTTGGAATGAATAATACTCAATAAATTCTCTACTCAATATCTATGAAGCCTCTACTCGACAATCTAGATGGTACCATAATAGGCCATTTTATGGCCCAATCAAAAAAATAAAACACTTCATACAAATAAGAAGGATAAAAGGGCTCCTCCGAAAATCAAGGAGGGCTCACTAACTCTGAGAATGCACTGATTTAGACCTCAATGGTGTGCTGGCTGAAGTCCTCTATCACCTATATCTGCATCATGAAATGATGCAAATCCAAATGGACATCAGTACATGAGATTTACTGGCATGTAGAATAGCTCAAGAAAGTAAAGCTTAACTCACTCACCTAAACCCAAACAATTCATGACTTTACTCAATAGATATGCAAGTTTAAAATAAATCCTACTTAAAATTAGGCTTAGTAGTAATAAACTCAGTTTATAAAATATTTTGCTCAATCGTGTTTGCTTAGGAGTTTCTCTTAACAGACATTCAATCCCACCACCTTTAGTTTGGTGATGCACAATGAAGGAGACATCATTGCCATGCCCATCCTAGACTTGCCAAGGTAAAGGACGATCAACTCTCTCATGGATCCATAATAAATGTCCATCTTTTGGGACAAAAGTTGTCAAAATATGTTGTATGATTATCCTATGTTGGCAACATAGTTTTGTGGGTTAAAGTATTTTTTTACTCACTCTCATCTCGATGCTCGATACTCCTCCCAAGACTAAAAGATGCTCAACGCATCAGTCCGACCAAATCTCAAAATACTCAATCAATTAAAGGACTGGACATTGTATGACCTTAATGGAGCCTGAAAATCTGGTTACAAAAAGTTTTGTAGCAAAGTGATGCTTCTTGGAAGCCTTCATAGTTCGTGTGAGGCTATATAGACCGTGTGGAGTCTCCTTGAACTGGCCCTCGGCCTTGTGTGGAGTGTTTAGTCTTTATCGTGGAGTTTGAGACTAAGGCATAATACACATGGACCCCACATAGGCCATGTGAGGCTTCACGGACCGTGTGGTGGACCATATGGTAGACTTAGTCTTGAACTCCACAATTTTGAAGCTTAGGCATGTCACACGAACCGTATAACTCTTCACAGTCCGTGAGGTCCCCCATATAGGTGCCGGAAGTATTCTAAGTATTGGATTAGTGTCTTGAAACTTTGTCATGGAGAATTTTTCTAAGTGAAGTGGTATGAAGGAGGCATAAAGTATGTATGCCTTGGTATGGACCGTGAAGCCATCCGTATGGATGCCCACGTCAAATTTTTCTATGTAATGAATTACCATCTAGGACCTTTGTCAGAAGATATTTTCTAAGTGTCAGATCACAGACTAGTTATATGGTCCATATACGAACCGTATACCCCTCTTTGAGACCCCTGACTTCAATTTTTCTACTCGTTTCATTAATGGTATTTCCATAATTATGCTTCCTCCTGAGGGTCTTTTTGTGACTTTCTATGCTACCTAAAGACATTCAAATGATCCATATTTTATTCCTCTTATTCAAATTCATTCCTTCACCTAGAATTATATTGAACACTCCTTAAGAACTCTCTCAGAGGCTCTTGTGAAGTCTAAGCTTGGGAATCAAGGGAAAACTCCTTTCTTCATCAAATTTCTTGTTGAATCTCTTCCATTAGCTAAGGTATATGGTATTGATTCTTGGTCCACCTATAAGACCCAAACACGTTTTTACACTTGATATATTGAATTTTAGCGTACTTTAATTATGGATTTTTGAAAATTTTTGTTCATTAAATTCAATTGAAGTATGGACTATGCTTATTTGAGGATTTTAAGTTGATTTAAGTCCTAATATGTTAAATTACTTAATTATTATGAATATTTGAATATGCATTGTCCCTTTAAAGTTTGATCTAAGCATGAGTAATCAATATTATGATTTGAATATGGATTTTACTTATAGATTTACTTGAATTTCATATTGTATTGTTGATTTTAGATTGAATCTATATTGTCCATGCTAATTTCACATCATTCATGGCATATGCATTCATAAACATTGGATTTAATGAAAATTATGAAGTGAGTTAAGCCCAACTATATTTATGTCTATGATTTTGCTAAAGATTATGGTTATGACAAGAATGTGATCACATAAATGTCTATTGTTATTGGCTCCTTGATCATATTGGGTGTTTGCAGCAAATTGTTAAGTGCATGAGCTATTCCTATGCATGCAAAATAGGAATTGAATTGTGATTTGGCTTTTTAGCCCAAGTATGAATGATTATGAAGAATGTTTTTTTAAGTGCATGAGCTATTCCTATGAATGAAAAGTATACATTGAACTGTGATTGGCTTTTTAGCCCAAGTATGAATGATTATGAAGAATGTTTGGCATTTAAGCCTAAATGTGCATTGAAATGATTTAAAATGACTATTGCCTCTTTTGAAATCATGTATATATATAAGTATTCTGGTGGGATGTTTGACTTAGAATCGATGGATATGGGGCGTCAAGGCTATCCCCAAGGGTCCTCTCCCTTTCCTTGAACTATGTGCCAGCACAGGAATGGTAGCCATTACCAAATTGATCGAGTCGTAAAGAATGGTTATAAATTGATATGATATGATATGATATGATATGATATGATATTAAAAATCCTTATGAAATGACTGGGTTGTAAGGAAGGTGTCCATCTACCAAAATGACTGGATCGTAAGGTGTGATGTACATTACCTTTAGCAAGTAATCTCCTCCTACCAATGGGAGGTCTTCATCAAACTAACTCATGTAATAGCTCTCATGAATCTGATTTGTCAGTTCTAGTCTATTCCCACGATATATAAGCATCATGGTACTTCATACATCATGGACTTTATGGCATATTGTTATATTACTTTTCTTTGTTATATATCTCTTTCTATATTATGTGCCCTTGTCACCTAACATTGAGTAGGTATGGTAAGTCATATGCATTGCATACCCACATACTTAGTGCATTCAAATGAATTAACACATACTTTTGCCTACATGATCTGTAGGGATCGAGGACTATCTTCATCACCGCACGACAGTTAGCTTGGATCTTGAGATTTCTTGTTGTGGTAAGTCCTATCTTCAAAGGAAGAACCACCATTCCTCTACCTATGGTGCTTTTGTTAATTCTATTTACTTTGAGGGTGATCTTGGGACATGTCTTGGCCCCCGTCCTATCTTATAACTAGAGGCATTATTGGATATCTTGTAGACTCTTTACATTTTTATGCTAAGTTTTGTATTTAGAGATCATATTTATAGGTATGGCTATCTATTGGATATAGTTATGTGGATTGGCTATGAGTATTATGATGTGTTTTCTTTATGTTATGTTGTAAAATATCCTAAGTCCAAAATTTTCCCCATAGAGTGACTCATACTTACCCTCCCCTTAGTCTGTATGTGTTACATTTATGTGGATCCATGTTATTCCCTTTCCCTATGAAATCCCCATAGTGTGAGTCCTACTTGCTCGTCCCTCTATAACTTTATGTTTACTATTCGTATGCGCTTTTAAACCGATGATGTGAATATGGATACCTTGAGGCTTATTTTGGGACTCTCGGTTTCCATTTGCCATGTCACTCCTAGACCTTAGGTCCGGGGCGTGACATAAATCAACTCAAATCTCAACCTAATTAGGTTATTCCAACTCAGCTCATCTCAGTTTCTCATCAACTTAGTCAATCAAGGAAATCAATCAGACTCAAATAATCATTCAGACACACTCAATTGGACTCATCCTGTGATGCAAGTAAAATGCCTAAAAGTACATGTGATTAAAATGCAACATGCTTCTCATGCTCAATTGTGCTTATGTTACTCAACTGCGGTAATCACACTCAAATCTCAACTCAATCCATGCACATGATAACATAAAAGTCATGTAATTTAAGGTTCATGCTATCAAGTTTAGAGTTATATCTCAATTTCATATCAACAGTTATGCATGCAGCAAGTATCTCATACATCATCATAAGAATTTATAATAAATGCAATAAATTCGGTATAGGATGATAGGATTTTCCAAATCTCCTCTCTTATGCTCAATTTTGACTCAAATAGGTGAAGGGACGTGTGAACAAACATCGTTCAACACATTAGTAAGCCTTACATACCTTGAAATAGAAGAAGAAATAAAACTTCAGTCGATCCTCGTGCTTGAACTTGAAACCTTCACTTTTCTCCCTCCTCTGGTGCTCTCAAGAATTCCCAAGCGTGAATGTAAGGTGAAAATAAGCGTAGGGTTTTGTTTTAGGACTGTAATTAAGTCCAAAACATTTAAGGATTGGATTAAAAAGGGATAGGAATAGATAAAAATACCCTTCTTAAAAACTGTCGACAGGATCTATATGACCACGTCTTCGGGACGTGGGTCTTTCTATGGGTCATAGAAGACTGCTCATAGGTAAGGTGTTTAAAAGTTTGAGTTATTGGAATTTGGTATATGTAATGCTCGATAAATTTATCAAAATACCCCTAGAGGGAGGGTATGCGCGTACATCTTCCAATGGTCTCGGTCAATTTTAGATTGACCCGAACAATAGATGATCTTTTTTATCTAAAGCACAAAACAGGGTTGGTGTCTCCATCGCTGATCAACACTTTTATTTTTTTGAAAATTCTCGACGGAATTGAGAAAACTCATCCAGAAATGTGTTTCTAAAAATACACAGTACGCGACCAGTGCGCATCGCGGACTGGGTCTTTTCAAAGCTAAAAATTTCTAAATTTTACGAGGGGCATTTCGGTCTATTCCAAACCCCGCCTAAACTCTATACATGATCTAATAAGGTCATTTTGACATAAAAAGGGTCTAAAAACTACATTCTAAGTCCTATCCCATAATCTATCTAAAACCCCCATTCTAAGTCTTATCCCATAATCTAACAAGGCTAGGGCTTGAGGAAAGAGGAGAAGAGCTTGAGTTTGAGAGATTTAAGAAGAAATCCTTGACGTGACTCGTTGATAGCTTCATCCCAGGTATATAAGGCTAAACTAAAAGCATAGAATGTTCTATCATGTGCCCCATAGATGGTCATAGATGAGTTGATGGTTCAAGAGTATATATACATGAACCCATGATGGTTTTTCTTAAAATTTTATTTGAAATTTCATGTTTTTCTATGTTGATGATCATCATACTATTTGTTTTTTGTGAATTGAACATTTTTTGTGAGAATTTGCTTAACTCTACATGACTAATTTGAAAAGCATGCATAGTGAACTTGAGAATTGAGTCTAGAGGCTTATTGAAATTATTGATTGTGATGAGAGAATTATGATGAGTTCTTAGAATTTGATTGCCTTACGAGTCTCTATATATAAACTCTACCAATGGGTCTGTTCGATTGGTTCCTAATGATTGTTCTAATCTTGAGTGATTGATGAGATTGATTGATGAGAGGGCTAGAGTCTCTATGAGCTTGAGTGATGAAAGGGTTAGAGTCCCTATGAGTTGAATGATGATAAGGTTCGAGTTCCTATCAGATTCCGATCGATGATGAGGTTTGAGTCCTTATGAGATTGGTTGAGGTGGAGGGTTTATAAGCATTGAGTTATGAAAGGAGTATCGAGCACCGAAAGAGTGAGAGTTAGTCAGACTTGAATTCGTCAAACTACATTGCAAAACGTAGGTGAGGCTTAGAACCATCACATATATATTATGGTTCCTTTGTGAGTAACGGTCCCTGAAAGCAATAGCGGACCTGTTGAGTACTGAGCCCATATTGGGTGAGCTGATATGGTTTGATTCGTTCCCTACCTGGAAAATTTGGAACGTATGTGGAAACATCAGCGAGATTATTGTACATTCACCGGCTCATAAGTAATTGTTGTCGGATAAGATAAACTCCCATAAACTTTCTACCTTAAGTACTCTGAGTTGAGATGAGCAAAGATGAGAGGAAGTGAGCTCCTCAAAGATGAGATGAGATGAGATGAGATGAGAGAAGGTGAGCTCCTCTGAGATGAGCCGAGATGAGAGGAGGTGAGCTTCTTTAAGATGAGACGGGATGAGAGTAGGTGAGCTCCTTTGAGATGAGTCTGAGATGATTGATAAGTTTAAGTTGTTGACGGGTCACTTGTCTACTCCTTATTCTTCCATAGATAGGCATTTGACGATTTGATGTTATTTGATGATTATTTTGAGTTAATGTTGTTTCCATATTATTCTACCTATTTCGGTTTCACTCAACTATTTTACATACCAATACATTCCAAGTACTAATGTCCTTTTTTGGACTATATCATTTTATGATACAGAGGCAGGTACTAGAGATTATCAACAAGCGCTCCGTTGAAGATCTGATATTTGCAGCTAATTCGTGATCCTCCCCTATTCCGGAGGACCCACTACTTTTATTTAATCATGCTTTAAAGTTAGATCGGACTACTTCTTTTATTTTGATTTGGGTAGCCATGGGTCTATCATTGGCTCCACATGATTAGTGATGGAGGCTTCATAGAGGATGGTTGAACGTGGATGTTGAGATTGTGAGCTAGTTTCTCCTATTAGCCTTTATTGGTATCTATATCATTTTGAGACATTAGATGAGATGTTCCCATTTACATATTTTTATTTTCGTTGTTCAGTAAATTTATTTGATTGAATGAATATGACGATGCTAAGTAGCTCGCTTGGGGACTAGCAATAGACTCTAGGTTACGGCCACACCAAGGGTACCCTCCCAGGCATGACGCAATAGAATCTACCAAACCTCTTCTAAGGGCCATAAATACTTCTAATGGTTGTCTGATAACTCGTAACTCGATATACTTAAAAGTTGATCTTTGGTTAACCAACTCACAAAACTAAATCTACGGGTTGTAGATCTTTC
Source organism: Solanum rostratum (assembly GCA_029948455.1). Lineage (NCBI taxonomy): Eukaryota > Viridiplantae > Streptophyta > Magnoliopsida > Solanales > Solanaceae > Solanum > Solanum rostratum. The sequence goes on from CM057046.1 coordinate 58,870,998, forward strand.
TACAGGTCATACTGTAACACTTGGTAAAATTAAAAAAACACCCATAGAGAGAGGGTATGCATGTAACGCAACTTCCAATTCTCATATGGAAAATCTGAGGCCAGATTTGTAATCAGCACAAAAAATTGAGTGGGAAAACGGTCTTGGCCAATTTTTTGAGCAACCCGTTCAAAAGATAATTTTTCGATACAAATCGTAAGACAGTGTTGGTGCACGAAAAGAGTGCGCCGCGCCTCTATTGTGGACCAGAACTTATATTTTTCTGAAAATTATCGACGGGATTGAGTAAACTCATTCAGAAACCTTTTCTAAAAACACATAGTGTGCGGCCAGTTTGCGTCGCGGACTCGGTCTTTTCTGAGTTGAAATTTTCTAAATTATTATAAGGGGCATTCCAGTCAATTTCCAACCCCTCCTAAATTCAATGCACGATCTAAAAGGTTATTTTGAGGTAAAAAGGGTCTAAAACCCCCATTCTAAGTCCTATTCCACAATCTAACAAGGCTAGGGCTTGAGGAAAGAGAAGAATAGCTTGAGTTTGAAGATTTGAGAAGAAATCTTTGGTGTAACTGATTGACAGCTTCATCTAGGTATGTAAGACTAAACTAAAAGCATGGGATTGTTATCTCATGTGCCCCACAGATGGTCATAGATGAGTTGATGGTCCAAGAGTCTCCATGTATGAATCCTTGATGGTTTTTTCTTAAAATTCCATTTAAATTCACATGTTTTCCCTATGTTGATGATCATCATAAACTTGTTTTTCTTGAATTAAACATTTTCATGAGAATTTGCATAACCCTACATGACTATTATAAAAGCATGCATAATGAACTTGAGGATTGAGTCTAGAGCCTTGACTTGAGATTATTGGTTGTGATGAGAGAATGATGATTAGTGGATAGAATTTGACTGTTTTATGAGTCTCTATACATGAACTTTACCTATGTATCTATTCAATTGTTTCCTAATGATTGTTCTAAATCATGAGTCATTGATGAGATTGATTGATGAGAGGGTTAAAGTCCCTATGAGATTGATTGATGAGAGGGTTGAAGTCCCTATGAGTTGATTGATGAAAGGGTTAAAGTCCCTATGAGATTGATTGATGAAAGGGTTAGAATCCCTATGAGTTAAATGATGATGGGGTTCGAGTCCCTATCAGATACCGATCAATGACGGGGTTTGAGTCCCTATGAGATTGGTTGAGATGGAGGTTTTATGAGCATTGAGTCATGGGAGGAGTATCGTACACCGAAAGAGTGAGAGTTAGTTCAACTTGTACTCGTCAAACTACGTCATCAATCATAAGTGAGGCTTAGAACCATCACATATATTGTGGTCACCTCTTGATTAGAAGTCCTTGAAACAATAGCGGACTTGTTGACACCTAACTCCATATTGGGTGAGCTGATATGATTTTGATTCGTTCCCTACCTAGCAAGTTTGGAACAGTTGTTGTAACATCAGCAAGATTGTTGTACATTCACTGGCTCATAAGTGATTGTTGTCAGATAAGAGAAACTCCCATAAATTTTCTACCTTATGTACTCTGAGTTGAGATGAAGATGAGATGAGATGAGATGAGAGGAGGTGAGCTCCTTTGAGATGAGTCTGAGATGATTGATGAGTTTGAGTTGTTGAAGGGTCACTTATCTACTCTTTATTCTTGCATAGATAGACATTTGATGTTTTGATAAGATTTGATGTTTATTTTGAGTGGACCCACTCAGTTATTTTACATACCAGTACATTCCACATATTGATGTCCCTTTTGGACTGCATCATTTTATGATGCAGAGGCAGGTACTAGAGATCGTCAACATGCTCTCCGTTGAAGATCTGAGATTCGCAGCTGCTTTGGTGGGCCTCCCCTACTCCGGAGGATCCACCATGATAATTTCATCTTGCATTAGAGTTAGATTTTGGACTATTCTTTTATTTTGATTTGGGTAGCCATGGGTCTGTCATTGGCACCACATCATTAGTAATAGAGGCTTCATAGACGGTGGTTGAAAGTTGATATTGAGATTTTTGACCTAGTTTCCTTCTACTAGACTTTATTTTTATCTATATATATTGTGAGACCTTGGACGACATATGCCTATTTACCTAATTTTATTTCCGCTATTCATTAGAGTTATTTGATTGAATGAATGTGATGAGGCTAAGTGGTTCTCTTGGAGACTAGCAATAGTCTCTAGGTGCCGGCCACGTCAAGGGTACCCTCCCGAGGCGTGACAAACTTGGTATCAGTGCACAGAGTTCAAGTGTCATAGGGAGTTTATGAAGTTGTATCTAGTAGAGTCTTGTTTATGGGTGTGTTGTCGACCACATTTCATAAGCATGAGGCTATAGGACATTAGGAATTGTTGCACTTTTCTTCTTATCCCAATTCGTGCGATAGAGATAAAATCTATGAAAGTTCTTTTCTAATTCGTGCTCTACGCGTGCAGAATTGACAACATGCCTCCTAAAAGAGCCGTCAGAGGAAGGGGATGTCCTACCAGGCAAGCTATTGATCCACCTGAGCCTCAAGTACCCGAGGAGCCTGTGGATCAAGATGTCCTTATTGAACAACCCCTCAACATGAGGTCTCCAATGTTGAGCTACGTTGGACTATTCAAGATCTAGCCCAACCTGTCGTAGCACCTATTTTGAGACAAGGAGCGGGTAGACTAGATTCTCATGACAGCTCTAGAGTTTGAGAATTTTTTAGGATGAACCCACATGATTTCACGGGGTCTGCATCCACTGAAGATCTTGAGAACTATGTGGAGAACCTTGAGAAGGTGTTCCAAGTGATGCATGTGACTGATGCTGATAGGGTTGAACTAGCTGCTTACCAACTCAAGGGTGTGGCTAGACTGTGGTTCGACTAGTGAAAGAAAGGTAGAAGGGATGATGCTCCATGCTTGACTTGGGCAGTGTTTGAGGAAGCCTTCTTGGGATGCTTCTTCCCAAGAGAGAAAAGAGAAGCTAAGGTCTGAAACAAGGCTCTATGACCGTGCAAGAGTATGGCTTGAAGTTCACGCAACTATCTCGCTATGCTCCGAACATGGTTGCTGACATGAGGAGAAGGATGGGAATCTGTATTAATGGGTTGAATAGAGGACACAAGAGAGACGGGAGAGGAGCCATGCTTGTGGGTGATATGGACATCGAGTGGCTGATGACATTTGTGCAACAAGCTGATAAGGAGAGAGAGTATGACAGGGAAGAGTACAAGCGTAAGAAAGATATGACATCCTTCCATGAGGTTGGGAGGAAAGGTAATGGCAACCGATTTCCAGCACCATAATTTGATAGTGCGCCTGCGCTTAGAGGCAGGTATGATCAGTCACAAACTAGTATGGCTCAAGGTTCGCAGGGTAAGCCACCGTGTGAAAAGTGTGGCAAAATGCACTTGGGGAGAGGTTGTGACGGGAATGATGTGTGTTATAGATGTGGCCAAGCGGGTCACTACTAGAGAAATTGTCCGAAGTGGGCTAACTGGGCTCAATCTACTACATCATCCCCACCAATAAGAGGAAACCAGAGGGCCACTACGTCAGGCGCAGGCGGAGCAACAAACCGCTTATATGCATGTATAGTCGCCAAGATCAGGGGAACTCCCCAGATATTGTGATGGGTATGATTCGAGTCTTTACTTTTGATTGTTATGTTTTTATGGATCCGGGTGCCACATTGTCATTTATAACTCCTTATATGGCCAGTAGATTTTATAGAACCCCTAAGAGTCTTCTTGAACCCTTTGATATTTCTACTCCAGTGGGTGAGTCTATTCGAGCTGAGAGAATCTATAGAGCTTGTGTAGTGTCCATCCATCATAGGGATACTCCTGTTGATTTAGTTGACTTAGAGATGGTTGATTTTGATTTGATTCTTGGCATGGATTGGCTTTACGCTTGTTATGCCATTGTTGATTGTAGATCCCGACCCGCTAAGTTCCGATTTCCAAACGAACTGGTTCTAGAGTAGAAGGGTGATTATGTGGCACCTAGAGGAAAGTTTATCTCATATCTTAGAGCCAGAAAGTTGATTTCCAAAGGTTGCGTCTATGACCTCAAGCAAGCTAAATCTGATGATGTTGAGTCCCCAACTCTTGACTCAGTCCCGATTTTTAATGAGTTTTCGTAGTATTTCTTGATTATCTGCTTGGAGTCCCTACTGATAGGAAGATTGACTTGGGATTGATGTTCTTCCCGGTACTCAGCCTATTTCGATTCCACTCTATAGGATGGGTCCCGCTGAGTTGAAAGAGCAATTAAAAGATTTTCTAGAGAAGGGCTTCATTAAGCTAAGTGTTTCACCTTGGGGTGCTCCTATCCTATTCGTGCGAAAGAAAGATGGATCCCTCAGAATGTGTATCGACTATAGGAACCTGAACATGGTCATGATAAAAACTAAATATCCTCTCCCAAGGATAGATGATTTTTTTGACCAACTACAAGGCGCCTCTTGTTTCTGTAAAATAGACCTTAGATCTGGCTACCACCAGTTGAAGGTGAGGGAATGTGATATTCCAAAGACAACCTTTAGGACTAGATATGGCCATTTTGAGTTCTTGGTCATGTCCTTTGGGTTGATGGATACACCTACAGCCTTTATGGACTTCATAAATAGAGAATTCAGACAATATCTTTATATGTTTGTGATTGTTTTCATCAACGACATCTTAGTGTATTCGAGAAGTGAGGAGGAGCATGCTAACCACCTCAGAGTTGTCCTCCAAACTCTTAAGGACCATGAGTTGTATGCAAAATTCTCAAAGTGAGTTCTGGCTTAAGTCGGCGGCCTTCCTAGGCCATGTTTATACCGGTAATGGTATTCGAGTGGATGCCCAAAAGATTGAAGCGGTTAAGAACTGGCCCTGACCGACCACTCTAAGTGACATTAGAAGTTTCTTAGGGTTGGCAGGCTACTACTCTAGATTTATGGAAGGATTTTCTTCCCTATCTACGCCATTGACTAAATTGACTCAGAAAAAGATCAAGTTTCAGTGGTCCGAGAAATGTGAGAAGATTTTCCAAGAGATGAAAACAAGGTTGACTATTGCACCAGTCCTAACCTTACCTTATGGGATGGAGGACTTCGTAATTTACTGTGATGCTTCGTGGGTTGGATTGGGATGTAAAACTGATGCAAAGAGGAAGATGATAGCCTATGCTTCCAGGCAACTCAAGTTTCATGAGAGGAACTATCCAACCCATGATCTCGAGTTGGAAAGAGTGGTATTTGAACTTGAAATGTGGCGCCACTACTTATATAGAGTGCATGTGGATGTGTTCACTGACTACAAGAGCTTGCAATATGTCTTCAATTAGAAAGAGCTCAACCTGTGACAGAGATGATGGTTGGAGTTGCTAAAGGCTTGTGACATGAGCATTTATTACCACCCAGGTAAAGCTAACATTGTTGATGGCGCTCTTAACAGGTTGTCAATGGGTAGCACAACCCACGTGGAGGAGGGAAGGAAGAAGCTAGCATGGGAAGTGTATCGTTTGGCTTGATTGAGAGTTCAACTTGAGGAGAATGATGAGGGAGGAGTTAATGTTCAGAATAAGCCTGCTTCATCCTTAGTTGCAGAGGTAAATGAAAAGCAAGACCAAGATCTTGTCATACTCCAATTGAAGGAGGTTGTCCATAAACAGAAAGTGATGGTTTCTCGGAAAGGGGAGATGGATTGTTGAGGTAACAAAGTGGACTGTGTGTTCCAGATGTTGATGGAATTCGAGAAAGAATCATTGCGGAAGCCTATAGCACTAGATACTCCATTCTACCTGGCTCTACCAAGATATACCATGACTTGACAGAAGTCTATTGGTGGAGTGGAATGAAGAGCTATATTGTTGAGTTTGTTTCAAAATGCCCAAATTGCCAACAAGTGAAGGTTTAGCATCAAAGGCCATGTGGATTGGCTCAGAACTTTGAGATTCCGGAATGGAAGTGGGAGATGATTAATATGGACTTTAATACTGGTCTACCAAGGTCTTGAAAGCAACATGATTTTATGTGGGTGATTGTGGATAGATGACTAAGTTGGCTATCTTGCTAGTTAAGACCACTAACAATGCGAAGGAGTACGCCAAGTTATACATCCAGGAGATTATAAGGTTGCATGGAGTTCTCTTGTCCATCTTCTCGGACAGAGGAGCTCAAGTTACCTCCCAATGTTGGAGATCGTTCCAAGAAGGATTGGGTACTAAGGTGAACCTGAGCACAACCTTTCATCCACAGACAAATGGTCGGGCAAAGCACACAATCAAATATTAGAGGATATGTTGAGAGCTTGTGTTCTCGATTTCAAGGGAAATTAGGATGATCACCTACCATTGATTGAATTTTCATATAACAATAGTTATCATGCAAGCATTCAAATGGCTCCTTACGATGCCTTGTATGAGAGGAGATGTAGATCACCACATGTGTGGCTTGAGCTTGGAGAAGCAGAGTTGGCCTGATCTTGTCCACCAATCAATGGGGAAGATCAAGGTCATTAGAGAGAGGTTAAAGACTACCCAGAGTCGCCAAAAATCTTATACCGACGTGACGAGAAGAGACTTGGAGTTCGAGGTAGATAATTGGGTGTATTTCAAAGTGTCACCTATGAAGGGTGCCCTAAGTTTTGGGAAGAGAGGAAAGTTGAGTCCATGCTATGTTAGACCATATCATATAGTAAAGTGGATTGGGTAGGTTGCCTATGAGTTAGAGTTGCCTTCCGAGTTAGGTGAAGTCCATCCGGTATTCCATGTGTCGATGTAGAAGAAATGCTTGGGAGCCCCTGGCTTGGTGATCCTTGTTGATAGAATTAGAGTGAAAGATAGCCTATCTTATGAAAAGGTTCCAGTTCAAATCCTTAATCGTCATATTTGTAAGTTGAGGAATAAAGAGATAGCCTCAGTCAAAGTCCTGCGGAGAAAGCAATTCATTAAGGAAGCCACACGGAAAGTTGAGGAAGATATGGAGTCCAAATATCTGCACCTATTCGTGCCAAATGATGAGAGTGTTGAAGGTACATTTCTTACCCTTCACTAAATTGATGTACCTATTCTTGATGTGACTTTTATTCGTATGTCTGAGTAATATTGGATTGAGATCGAGGAAAAGTCAAAAGTTTGGTTGATTGAATTGAGTGTTGAGATGAGTTTTGAGACTATTCGTGCCTTGATATCCACCTATACTCATCATTCGAGGATGAATGATCCCAAGGGGGAAATGATGTGATGTCCAGTAAAATTATCAAAATATTCTTAGTGGGAGGGTATGCGTGTAATGCATCTTTCAATGCAAGTATGGCAAATCTGTGGCCAGATTTGTGATCAGCACAAAAAATTGAGTGGGAAAATGGTCTCGGTCGATTTTTAGAATAACCTGATCGAAAGATAATTTTTTTATTCAAATAGAAAAATAGTGTTGGTGCGCGACAGAAGCGCGTCGCGCCTCCATCACGGAGCAGCACTTAGATGTTTCTGAAAATTTTTGACGGGATTTAGAAAAATCATTCAAAAACGTTTTCTAAAAGTACACAGTACGCGACCATTCTGCGTCGCATACTATGTCTTTTCCGAGTTGAAAATTACTAAATTGTTATGAGGGAAATTCCAGTCAATTTCCAACCCCTCCTAAACTATATACATGATCTAATAAGGTCGTTTTGACGTACAAAGTGTCTAAACCCCCCATTCTAAGACCTATTTCTTATCTAACAAGGCTAGGGCTTGAGGAAAGAGGAGAATAGCTTGAGTTTGAAGATTTGAGAAGAAATCTTTGGCTTAACTGATTGATAGCTTCATCCAGGTATGTAAGACTAAACTAAAAGCATGGGATTGTTATCTCATGTGCCCCACAGATAGTCATCGATGAGTTGATGGTCCAAGAGTCTCCATGTATGAATCCTTGATGGTTTTTTCTTAAAATTCTATTTAAATTCACATGTTTTCCCTATGTTGATGATCATCAAAAACTTGTTTTTCTTGAATTGAACATTTTCATGAGAATTTGCATAACCCTACATGACTATTTTAAAAGCATTGCATAATGAACTTGAGGAATGAGTCTAGAGCCTTGAGTTGAGATTGTTGATTATGACGAGAGAATGATGATGAGTTGATAGAATTTGATTGTCTTATGAGTCTCTAAAAATGAACTCTATCGATGTGTCTATTTGATTGTTTCCTAATGATTGTTCTAAACTTGAGTCATTGATGAAATTGATTGATGAGAGGGTTAAAGTCCCTATGAGTTGATTGATGAGAGGGTTAAAGTCCCTATGAGTTGATTGATGAAAGGGTTAAAGTCCCTATGAGTTGATTGATGAAAGGGCTAAAGTCCCTATGAGATTGATTGATAAAAAGGTTAAAGTCTCTATGAGTTGAACGAAGACGGGGTTCGAGTCCCTATTAGATACCGATCAATGATGGCATTCGATTCCCTATGAGATCGGTTGAGATGGAGGTTTTATGATCATTGAGTCATGGAAGGAGTATCGAGCACCGAAAGAGTGAGAGTTAGTCCGGCTTGAACTCGTCAAACTATGTCATCATATGTTAGTAAGACTTAGAACCATCACATATATTGTGGTCACCTCTTGATTAGAAGTCCCTGAAACAATAGCAGACTTGTTGACGACTAACTCCATATTGGGTGAGCTGATATGGTTTCGACTCGTTCCCTACTTAGCATGTTTGGAAATGTTGTGGCAACAATAGCGAGATTATTGTACATTCACTCGCTCATAAGTGATTGTTGTCGGATAAGAGAAACTCCCATAAATTTCCTACCTTGAGTTCTCTGAGTTAAGATGAAGATGAGATGAGAGGAGAGGAGGTGAGCTCCTCTGAGATGAGTCTGAGATGATTGATGAGTTTGAGTTGTTGAAAGGCCACTTTTCTACTCTTTATTCTTTCATAGATAGAGATTCGACATTTTGATGAGATTTGATGTTTATTTTGAGTTGATGTTGTTTCTATATTATTCTTACCTGTTTCTGTTTCACTCACCTATTTTACATATCATTACATTCCACGTACTGTTGTCCCTTTTGGACTGCATCATTTTATGGTGCAGAGGCAGTGCCACACCCCGGGAGGGTAACCTTGGCGTGACCGGCACTCAGAGACTATTGCTAGTCCCCGAGCAAACTACTCGGCCTCATCGTCACCTCATACTCAACAGCGAAAGGAACATCCTCAAAGAAAAGACTGTAATGTAATTAAAGTAATCAAGTCTTTATATAGAAAGTTAATTTCTAATAAAGAAGAGTTGGAAAAACAATACATAACATCCTCTACTCAATGTCTATGAAGCCTCTACCTCTAACATCTAGATAGTACTACGACAGGCCATGGTTACCCAACTCAAGGAAAATATAGTGCTGACTCAAGTTAGATGATAATAATATGGAAATCCTCTTAAAACAAGGAGGTCTCACTGATCAGCTGAATGCAAATAGATCCTCAACGAAGCCCTGTCGAAGATCTCTAATACCTGCCTCAGTATCATAAAACGATGCAGTCCCAGAGGGGCACATCAGTATATGGAATACACTGGTATGTAAATAGCTGAGTGAAACAGAAACAGGTAGAAATAATATAGGCATAGCATCAACTTAACATCATACTCCATCAAAATGTCAAATGTCTATCCAAAGAAAGAGTATAGAGTAGACAAATGACCCATCAACATCTCATCAGTACATCTAACTCACCTCAAGGAAACTCGACTCGGCTCAACTCAACTCAAGGAAACTCGACTCAACTCAACTCGACTTAACTCAACTCAAGAAAACTCGACTCAATTCAACTCGACTCAACTCACTCAAGGAAACTCGACTCAACTCAAAGAAACTCGACTCAAATCAACTCAAGGAAACTCGACTCAACTCAACTCAAGAAAACTCGACTCATACCTCACATCATCATCAACATCAGAGTATATTAAGTAAGACCTCACTGGGAGTTTCTCTAACCGACAACCATCACCTATGAGCCAGTGATGACACAACGATGCGATGTTGTTGCCACATCCATCTAGTACCCTGCCCGGGGTAAAGGACATCAACCTCAGTGGAGTCCACAAGAAAAAAACCTCAGTCCTCTTTTGGGACAAGAAAGGAGCCATCCGCATTGTGGTTCAATCCTCTCTTCCTACACGGGCCACGTAGTTAATGTGTTCAAGTGGGACTCACTCTCACCCATTTTGGTACTCAATATTCCTCCTAGAAGTTTACATGCTCATAAAACATCATCATCATTAATCCCATAGGGACATAATACATCATCATCAGTCCCATAGGGACATAGTACTTCAACATCAACATCAACATCAACTCGTCTCATCAACATCAACATCAACATCATGGACTCGAAAAACTCTTTTTAGAATTTAGTTTCAAGTTTTAAGACTCATGAACATCATTCTCATCAACATCATCATCAAGACTCTCATCAATTTGAAACGCAATCACAACATCACAGATATCATCATCGTCAAGTATCTAGACTCATCCCCTTAAGTTCATTCTGCATGCTTTTCTTATAATCATGTAGGGTTATGAAAAATCTCATGAAAAATGTTAACTTCAAGAAAACAAGTAGTATAATGATCATCAACATAGAAAACATGTAATTTCAAATCAATTTTTCAATGAAAACTATCAAGTATTCATGCATATAGACTCTTCAGCCATCAACTCATCTATGACCTCTATGGGGCAGAGAGAACAATCTCATACTTTTAGTTTAGACTTACATACCTGGAAAGTTGATATCACAATTGAATTTGATGAATACTCGTTTTCTTGGAGGAAATCTTCGATCTTAGTAGATCTTTTAGAGTGGATGAACTTGGAAAGACATTGTTTGAAGAGCTTCTCTTTGATTCTTGAATTCTTGACTTAGAATCTTTAGAGTTCTTGATGAAGAACCCTAGTTCATGAAAAGAAAAATCAAGAAATCCTTTCTTGGCATTCTTGAATTCACTTTCTTGAAACCCTAGGTTATGATTTAAGATTCTATCAGGGATTCATGAATAGATAAAGAAATTTAGGTTGGGTAGCTTAAATTTTATGAAGAATAACTCACCTCGATGATGAATCTTGAAATTTAATCCTAACTCGATGACTTTCTTGATGATTCTTAAGCGTTTATGTTTAAGAGTGAAGGAGAGGGTTTTTATTATGAAAATGATCATTTTATGCATTTTGGGACCTTAAATAGACCCCTAAAGATTTTAGGAAAAAAGTGCCCTCAAAATAAAATAAAGGGACGTCACTTGGTTTATCCAAAAAGGGTTCGCGATATGTCCGCGATACGGAGCTATTGCAGATCTTCGGACAGCTCTGCAGGTCTTCCATAAAATGGTCATAACTTTCTACCCTGAACTCTGATTAAGACAAAATAAGATGCATTGGAAAGCTAACTCAAAGAGTTTTAATTTGATACATTATGGGTCCTCTAATTCATTATACTTTAGTAGATATGGTCATTTGGATTTGACCCTTCTATCAACTCATACAAAAACTTAGTCGGTAGACATTCTTTGGACTTGACTTGATGTAAAAGATTCTTTATAACTCTAAATCACATATAATATACTTTAAATACTTAGGAATTGATCCTATCATATGAAGGATGACTCAATTTTGATTAAAAAAAAGTTGGGGTGTTATATGCAGAGGTATCAAAGATCGTGAATAGGCGCTCTATTGAAGATCTGAGATTCGCAGCTAATTTGGTGAGCCTCCCCTATTTTGGAGGATCCACCATGATAATTTCACCTTACTTTAGATTTAGATTTTGGACTATTCTTTTATTTTGATTTGGGTAGCCATGGCTCTGTCATTGGCACCACATGTTTAGTAATAGAGGCTTCATAGACGATGGTTGAATGTTGATGTTGAGAGTTTTGAGCTAGTTTCTTTCTACTAGCCATTATTTTTATCTGCATATATTGTGAGACCTTATATGAGATGTGCCCACTACCTACTTTTATTTCTGCTATTCAGTAGAGTTATTTGATTGAACGAATGTGATGAGGCTAAGTGGTTCGCTTGCGGACTAGCAATAATCTGTAGGTGCGGCCAAGCCAAGGGTACCCTTCCAGGGCGTGACACATACATTGTCTCGTACATGGGCCTCAGACTTAGAAAAATTCACCAAGTCATCTGGAGATTTACGAGGCTTCTTCTAAGGCCATAGATGGCCCTCGTGGTTTCCCTTTCAGAAATTTTCTCAATCATTTTTCTCAGTTTTCTCTGTGCATCTACTCAAACTAGGTGAAAAGAATTAGGGAGTGTTACACAGGTTGAATGATTATGGTGTGTCATTATCCTATATGTAGGCTTGAGAGCTAGAGAAAAGGCCTTAGAATTAGTGAGAGGTAATCATGTTGATTCGTGTAGTAGACTACCTAGTTATCTTTATATGTTGATAAAAACTTATTGAGGTTCACGTGTTAAATTGCATTAGTCAAATGGTGGGCATTTTATATACATATTCATGGTATTGCAGACATCAATAAAGGGTTGGAAATATTGTAGGCCTATTGTAGTTATTGATGGAAGTTTTCTTAAAGCAGCATACTAAGGGACAATGCTAACAGCTGGCACTTTAGATACAGCAGGTTAGTGTTTTTTATTTTTAGTTGTGTTAAAATTGTATTACAGGAGTATTAAAATGTCAATTATTTTCCAATGTGTATGCAAATATTGTTGCTTTCTTATACAATTATGGATTCAGAGAACGATGCATCATGGCAATAATGTTTTGAACAATTCAAAGAGGCATATGGTCAGAGGCCAATGATTTAGAGTAGTTTCGGATAAACATGATACCATTATCAAAGCAACATTAATAGTTTACCATGGAGTTCCTCACTTTGCTTGCACCTGACATTTGTGGACAAATGTGATGAATTTTTTTTAAAAAAGTCAATACTAAATAAGTGAGTTGTTCTACACAATGGAAAGGTCTTACACTCAATTGGAATTCAACAAAAATATGGGAATGGTTGAAAAGATAGACAGAATAGTTAAGGACTACTTGTTTGATATTGGGTACAGTAACTGGTCACATGTACATGTCCAGGTGAACAGAACATGGACAATGACTTCTAATATTGCAGAAACATTAAATTCCATAAGGAACTGCCAGTTTTGGAACTATAAGATAATGTGCAAATGCTAATTTAGAAATGGAATAACAACAATTCATCAAAGGCTACATTTTCAGCATTCTACCTTGATAAGAAATATCATGAAATTTTGGAATGTAACAAAGAGGAAGTAGAAAAATGAGGGTATGTAACATCTTGTCATATTGAAAAAATTTTAACTATTCCTCTGTTAATATATCTTCTAACTGTTAATTGTTTTACCAACTATAGGTACGAGAAACAACTGAATACTTGCATACAGTCATTGATGGTATTACAAACTTCACAGTTAACCTCCGGTATAAGAAATATAGTTGTGGAAGGTTCTAATTGGATGAACAATCATGCTCACATGCTTAAGCAGTTATATACAAAATACATCTTGTCTATGAAGATTACGGCCCCCCATACTAAACAAAACCAAACTTGTTGCAAACATACCAACTTCAACCTCTTAATTCATTCTCCTAAAACCTTCTACCCCTCATAAGACCATCTCCCAATTCTTCTCTACTCTCCCCTCCTAAGGTTCAAGGCTAGGGTTAATTGAAGTTCAATTCAAGCAAAGTCCTTCCCCAAATTCAGCTCCTCAATCAAGGTATGTGGGATTGATATTGGGTACAATAAGTGGTCACATGTACATGTCCAGGTGAACAGAACATGGACAATGACTTCTGATATTGCAGAACCATTAAATTCCATAGGGAACTGCCATTTTTGGAACTATAAGATAATGTGCAAATGCTAATTTAGAAATGGAATAATAACAATCGATCAAAGGCTACATTTTCAGCATTCTACCTTGATAAGAAATATCATGAAATTTTGGAATGTAACAAAGAGAAAGCGAAAAAATAAGGGTATGTATCATCTTGTCATATTGAAAAAAATTTAACTATTCCCCTGTTAATATATCTTCTAACTGTTAATTGTTTTACCAACTATAGGTACGAGAAACAACTGAATACTTGCATACAGTCATTGATAGTATTACAAACTTCACAGTTAACCTCCGGTATAAGAAATGTAGTTGTGGAAGGTTCTAATTGGATGAACTATCATGCTCACATGCTTAAGCAGTTATATATAAAATACATCTTGTCTATGAAGATTACGGCACCCCATACTAAAAAAAACCAAACTTGTTGCAAACATACCAACTTCAAGTAGAAAATCTTCCTGATTCAAGCACCTGAAACGTAACATTGCATGTATCTAATGAGATAGTGCTACCTCAAATTGGAAAAAGGGCAGCTGAAAGACCAAGAAAAATAAGAATCAAAATCCAGTGAGGGCAAAAATGCAAAAGATCTAAAAATTCATTCAATAACTGTGGACAAGCAGGTCACAATCGAAAGAAATGTAAAAATGTTCAAAATAAAAAATAAGGCAAACACAATTTATAAATACGAGACATGATGAATATTTTTTAACATTTGTTGAATTCTTAATATTTTGTTGGATAGGTATAGACTCTGAATATTTTCTTGTTGTTGATTCAAAACTTAAATAGTTCATATATTTCTTTGTTGAATATATTTTTTTGGAGCCTTTGTATTATAATCAGTTTGATATGCATTATAATCATATTACATGCGCATATATTCTATTGTAATGAAATCATATTCAAAAGGGCTAAAAGTTTCATGTTATGAGCATGTATTACGGCTTTCATAACTTATGTATATTATAATTGTATTAATAAAGAGTTAAAGATATTATCATAGCATATTTAAATATTATAATAATAATAATAATAAACAGGAATTTTAATAGGATTCATAGTCTTATGAACCTATTAAAATCATATGATTCATGTTTATATAGGAATAAATATTATGTTTATCTATTATTATCGTATTGGAAGGATTTTAAAATATTTGAATCATGTTACAAGCATGTATACTAAAATCCTTTGTATTATAAACAGTCTAATATGCATTATAATCATATTACAGGCGCATATATACTATTGTAATGAAATCATATTCAAAAGGAGTGGGGATTCATTACAGCTTTCATAACTTATGTATATTATAATTGTATTAATAGAAAGTTAAAGATATTATCATAGCACATTTATATATTATAAAAATATTAAAAATGAATTATAATAGGATTAATAGTGTTGAAATCCTATTAAAATCATATGATTCATGCTTATATAGGAAAAAATATTAGGTTGTATTATAATCATATCGAAAGAATTTCAAAATATTAAATCATGTTACAAGCACGTTGTAAAAATACTATGTGTTATAATTATAGCTAAAAAGGGGAACTAATGTTATTATATAATGTATTATAATCATATACACAAAAGGTTTTATCCCATCATCATACAAGGCATATATATTATAACGTTATTTAAAAAGGATTTTGTCACACCTCGGGAGGGTACCCTTGGCGTGGCCGGCACTCAGAGACTATTGCTAGTCCCCAAGCGAACCACTTAACCTCATCACATCATTCAATCAATAAACTCTAATGAAAAGCGAAAAGTATAAGTAAGTAAATAGGCACATCTCATCTAAAGTCTCAAAATAAATAGATGATAATAAGGGCTAGTAGAAAGAACTAGCTCATGGTCTCAACATCAATGCTAAACAATCGTCTATGAAGCCTCTATTACTACTCATGTGTTGCCAATGATAGACCCATGGCTAGAAAAAATCAATAGGCCAATCTCTAACTCTAAAGCAAGATGAATAAATCATGGTGGATTCTCTTAAGTAGGGGAGGCTCACTAAATCAGCTGCAAATCTCAGATCTTCAACAGAGCGCCTGTTGATGATCTCTAATACCTGCCTCTACATCATGAAACGATGCAGTCCAGAGTGGACATCAGTACTTGGAATGTACTGGCATGTAAAATAGCTTAATGAAACAGAAACCCGGTAGAATAGTATGGAAACAACATCAACTCAAATTAACCATCAAATCACGTCAAATGTCCATCTATGAAAGAATAAAGAGTAGACAAGTGACACATCAATAACTTAAACTCATCAATAGTCTCAAACTCATCTCAAAGGAGCTCACCTCCTCTCATCTCATCTCATCTCAAAGGAGCTCAACTTCTCTCATCTTATCTCAAAACTCATCTCAGACTCGAAGTACTCAAGGTAGGAAACTTATGGGAGTTTCTCTTATCCGACAACAATCATTTATGAGCCAGTGAATGTACAACAATCACACTGATGTTTTCACATCCATTCCAAACTTGCCAGGTAAGGAACGCTCAAAAACCATATCAGCTCACCCAATATAGAGTCAAACTGAATAAGTCCTCTATTGTTTCAGGGACTGTTACTCTCGAGTGAACAATAATATGTGTGATGGTTCTATGCCTCACCTACGTTTGGCGACGTAGTTTGACGATTTCGAGTCGGACTAACTCTCCCTCTTTCGGTGCTCGATACTTTTCCTATGACTCAATGCTCATAAAACCTCTATCTCAACCAATCTCATAGGGACTTTAGCCCTTTCGTCAATCATCTCATAGGGTCCTTGACCCCCTCATCTATCTTCTCATCAATGACTCAAGATTTATAACAATCATTAGGAAGAAAGTTAATAGACACATCGGTAGAGTTCATTTATAGAGACTCATAAAACAATAAAAATTCCGTCAACTCATCATCACAATCAACAATCTCAACTCAGGGCTCTAGACTCAATTCTCAAGTTTATTATGCATGCTTTTCAAATTAGTCATGTTGGGTTATGCAAATTCTCATGAAAAATGTTCAATTCAAGAAAACAATTTGTATGATGATCATCAACATAGAAAACATGTAAGTTCAAATCAATTTTTCAAGGAACACCATCAAGAAATCATGCATGTAGACTCTTCAACCATCAAGTCATCTATGACCTCTATGGGGCACATGAGAGACTAATCCCATGCTTTTAGTTTAGCCTTACATACCTAGGATGCAGCCATCAACCAAGCACGTCAAGGATTTCTTCTTGAATCTCTCAACTCAAGCTCTTCTCTCCTCTCATCAAGCCTTAGCCTTGATAGAATATTGGAATAGGACTTAGACAATGTCAAAATGACCTTATTAGATCGTGCATAAAGTTTAGGATGGGTGGGGAATTGACCGAAATGCCCCTCGTAATAATTTAGAAATTCTCAACTCGGAAAAGACACAGTTCGCGCTGGTCACGAACAATGTATTTTCAAAAAAGAGTTTTTGAATGAGTTTTCTCCATCCCGTCGAAAATTTTCAAAAGAATATAAGTGTTGGTCCACGATGGGTGTGCGACGCGCGCCTGTCGCGTACTAACATTGTTTTGCTCTTCGAATCAAAAAATAGTCTTTTGATCGGGTCGCTCTAAAAATTGACCGAGACCATTTTCCCACTCAATTTTTCGTGCTGATTACAAATCTGGTCTCAGATTTTCCATACCAGAATCAGAAGATGTGCTACACGCATACCCTCACTCTAGGGGTATTTTTATAATTCTACCGGGTGTCACAGATTTATACTATTATAATATGATAATAATATATTATAATAATATTAAAATCACATGTATTACAAATCTTAAATAAACTATGAAATAACAAAAACACAATGTTCAAAACAGAACACCACCAAAGCATTGTAGCATTTTTATAACAAAAACAGAATGTTAAAATAGTTGTTCAATACATGTTCATCATAGTACCATCACATCATATGCATAACAAAAATATCAAAAATAGTATTTAAACATTCACTTTTACGTGTGATACAAAAACAAAGTTTTCCTGAAAGTTCGAAATTAGGAAAACAACAAATAACCACTTCTTTATTGCACAAACTTTATGCTTATAAACCTTCCATGCCTTCTCTTCATCATTCATAGCACCATTCTCTTGCTTTGTTGTTGCATACTCCCACAATAATACTCCAAATCTCTTTCGATGATACTCAATATCAAAGGACTCATATGGAATCTGTTGTTTTTCACTAACATACTCAGCAAATGCATCAACATAGACCCCACAGTCTCTGAAAAATAAAATAATCAATCATTACTTTAATGTTAAAGTTTTAATAATGAAACTAAAATTTAATAAAAATGAAAATCAGAAATCTACATACAAACTTATAGTCAATCTTCCTTGTATTTTTTGAAAGTTTACTATAAGCATGTTGATTTTAAGTTTATTGGTCACTTTTCACTTCTTGTATTTAGGAGTACGTAGAAAATCTGCCCGCTTGTCATATATCCAGATATAAAGGTAAAAGTGTAGAAAATTTTTTTAGAATGTTGGACACTTTATAGTTTTTACCTTTTTCAGGAAAAGAGTCATACAAATTAAGGTATCTTTCAACAATGTCAAACTCAATCAAACACCAATGATGATTTTTCTTGAAATTTACAAGAAATAAAACAAGATCAACAGTATCTTAAGAAACAACATCTAACAAAGGAAAAATAACAATGTCATTGTAGATGATAAAATTCACGTTGAGAAAATAATAATCAAGAATAAAAATATTGCAACAATCGTAGTATTTGATTTCAATATATGAGTGTTACAATCTCTACGAATCCTCTGATTCGCCTTTCCAAGTGTAAATCCAATGGCTCTTGAGCTTGTTTTTGAATTTGAAGTCTTATTCTTGAATCCGATCTTGAATCTTCATTCGAATCTTGATCTTGATCTTGAAACTTGAATTTATTCCTGAGCTTGTTCTTGAGTTCAAGAGCTTTTAAGCATGTTCTTGAACTTGAATGTTTGAATTCCTAAATTTGTAGAGAAATTTGTGGCATTTGATCCACGAGCTCTCTCTATCTTTTTGTTTAGAATTCTTGATGTGTATTCCGAATTATGAAGACCCCTATATATAGTTATAGAATAAAGGAGTCATGATGGAATCGGGCTTTCTCCCGACCAATAGATTTAAGTGACATGGCATATTGGGCTTTAATGAAATGGGTCTGTCATTTTGACACATGGCATGATCCCATTGGCTTCTTTGTTTGACTTGGTGTGCCACATCATTTGACACGTGGCACCAAGATGGGCCTCTTGGATGAGAGGATATTAGGCCAAATAAAGTGGGTTATCTTTTGTAGCCCAAATAATTGAATTTGAGCTTTTAATTAAATATATACTTTATTGGACTTAATTAATTAACCTAATTATATTAATCCATAATATTTATTTGGACTAATATATTATTAGATTATCTTTTGTAGCCCAAATAATTGAATTTGGGCTTTTAATTAAATTAATACTTTATTAGACTTAATTAATTGAGCCAATTATATTAATCCATAATATTTGTTTGGATTAATATATTTTGAACCATCTTATAAAATTTATATTTTAATATATTTTATATGATTACAAAAGATTATCTTTTGTAGCCCAAATGATTGAATTTGGGCTTTTAATTAAATTCATACTTTATTAGACTTAATTAATTGAGCCAATTATATTAATCCATAATATTTGTTTAGATTAATATATTTTGAACCATCTTATAAAATTTATATTTTAATAAATTTTATATGATTACAAATGCCCCCTACTTCAAGTCTTGTTGGATTAATTTATCTTTTAATGACTAGACTTCAAGTATTAATTTAAATTTGTTTGAGATTAATGGGTCGAACATGCACTTATCTTTGTCCAAAATTGATTAAAAAAAAGTGTTTAAAGTATATATATCACATTAGTGATAAACTGACCCCAAAACTTTTTCCAATATTTAACATAACATATAGTTAGCATGTTTGATGATTATCCAATTATTATATATAATAATAGTGGACCTTAATTGAGAAGTTTGAAGACAATTTTGCTTGTCTTCAATTAAAGGAAATTTTGCCTATCATCCTTTGTAGTTGAGTCCTCTTAAGACTTTAATTAGTAATGGCATCCAAATTGGTGTAGGAGATAAATTTTGTAGTTATCACCTACTCAAACCGAATTAGTATAGGACATGAATTTAATGAGCATCTATAAATAGACCTTGCTCTTTATTTTTTTTAATATCAATATTCAAGGATTTGGAGTTCCTCTCTTCAAACAATTTTTGGAATTAGACGTGGAGCTTCAAAGTGCGAGGTATTATTTTGTGTTCTGCCTCGTTCTTTTTTTTTCATTTTTATTTTGCAGGGTGGTGGATTTAACCTCCATTGTATCACAAGAATTTGGTCTTGGGGTGTGGAGGGATAAATCCGTGCTCACGCCTTGAGACCACCAACTCGAGGCTTTACGTTGTTCTAAATGTTTAAACATAGGGGACCAACAACACGAGGTTTTATGCTATTCCAATGTTTAAATATAGGGGACCAACAACACGAGGCTTTACGATGTTCTAAATGTTTAAACATAGGGAACCAACAACATGAGACTTTACGTTGTCCTAAATGTTTAAACATAAGAGACCAATAATGTGAGGCTTTACGTTGTTCAAATGTCTAAACATAGGGGACCAACAACACGAGGCTTTACGTTGTTCTAAATGTTTAAATATAAGGGACCAACAACGCGAGGCTTTACACTTTCCTAAATGTTTAAACATACGGGACCAACAACGCGAGGCTTTACGCTGTCCTAAATGTTTAAACATAGGGGACCAACAACGCGAGGCTTTGGACCAACAACACGAGGCTTTACGCTGTCCTAAATGTTTAAACATAGAGGACCAACAATGCGAGGCTTTATGTTGTTCTGAATGTGTAAACATAGAGGACCAACAATGTGAAGCTTTACGTTGTTCTGAATGTTTAAACATAGGGGACCCCCAATTAGCCATATTCTTTTATTTTGGTTCTCGTTCCCCTATTAATTTTGCGTGCTCTCATTGATGAAGGGTAACACTCTTCCCTTTTTATGTAGCTTGAACAATGGTCTTCTTCAAGGACTACACTTGCTCATCTTCTGGACTTAGCTACCTCATAATTGGGACGCAAGATAGCAAGGCAGAGACCAAACTTTTGGTCCAGGATCCCTTAGTTGGTTGTTATGCTGATGCATGGCCACAATTGAGGAACACACTTTACCAGGCAGATTGGACTTTTAAACACGACCACAAACCTAACAAAGCTTCCAAAGTATGGTATCTTAAGAAACCAAATCTTCAAGGCACCAATCTTGCAAGCACTCTCCAAATCTAGGGTGCCGCATGGTTCAAGAAGGGTTACATTGGGGAGATAAGATTCTGTTCGAAGGTGAATATCATTGCATTCCGGGATATTAGGAACGGACAGAAGATATCCTTAGCAAAAATAGGTTGAGCTTGAACGATGCTAACCTCCGAGATGCTGTCATTGCTTCTCTTTTTACTTATGATCGGAACTCCAATATCGTGCAGGCCTTTTGTGAGGCTTGGTGTCCCCAAACAAATACACTATGTACTTCTCGTGGAGAAGAAACTATATCCCTTTAGGATTTAGGATTTTTATCATTCTCATCATAATCAACAATCTCAACTCAAGGCTCTAGACTCAATTCTCAAGTTCAATATGCATGCTTTTCAAATTAGTCATGTAGGGTTATGCAACTTCAATGAAAATATTTAATTCAAGAAAACAAATAGTATGATGATCACCAACATAGAAAACATGTAATTTCAAATCAATTTTTCAAGAAACACCGTCAAGAAATCATGCATGTAGACTCTTCAATCATCAACTAATCTATGACCTCTATGGGGCACATGAGAGAACAATCCCATATTTTAGTTTAGCCTTACATACCTGAAAAGTTGATATTACAATCGAAATTTGATGATTACTAGCCTTCTTGGAGAATATCCTCAATCTCGGTAGTTCTTTTAAAGTGGAAAAACTTGGAAAGACATTGCTTGAAAAGCTTATCTTTGATTCTTGAATTCTTGACTTAAGAATCTTTAGAGTTCTTGGTGAAGAACCCTAATTCTTTGAAAAAGAAGATTCAAGGAATCGTTTTCTTAAAACTCTACATTATCATTTATGACTCTATTAGAGATTTATAAATAATGAAGAAATTTGGGTTGGGTAGATTGAAATTCATGAGTAATAGCTTACCTTGATGATGAATCTTGGAAGTTATCCTTAACTTGATGATTTTCTTGATGATTCTTGAGTGTTTATGTTTAGGAGTAAAGGAGAGTGTTTTAATTATAAAAACTGACGTTTTACGCATTTTGGGACCTTAAATAGACCCCCAAAGGTTTTAAGATAAAATTACCCTCAAAATAAAATAAAAGGACATCATTTAGCTTATCTAGAAAAGGTCCGCGATATGTCCGCGACGTGATCAGTAAAATGGTCATAACTTTCTACTCCGAGTCTAGATGAGATGAGAGGGGGTGAGCCCCTCTGAGTTGAGATGAGATGAGATGAGATGAGACGAGATGAGAGGAGGTGAGCTCCTTTGAGATGAGTTTGAGATTATTGATGAGTTTTAGTTATTGATGTGTCACTTGTCTACTCTTTATTCTTTTATAGATAGACATTTGATGGTTTGATGTGATTTGATGTTTAATTTGAGTTAATGTTGTTTCCATATTTTTCTACCGATTTCTATTTCACTCATCTATTTTACATACAGTACATTTCAAGTACTGATGTCCACTGTAGACTGCATCATTTTATGATGCAAAAGCTAGTACTAGAGATCATCAACAGGCACTCCGTTGAAGATCTGAGATTCGAAGTGGATTTGGTGAGCCTCCCTTACTCTGGAGGATCCACTACTTTTATTTCATCATTCTTTAGAGTTAGTTTGGACTATTTCTTTTATTTTGATTTGGGTAGCCATGGATCTTTCATTGGCACCAAATGATTAGTGATAGAGGCTTCATAGATGATGTTTGAGCGTTGATGTTGAGATTGTGAGCTAGTTCTTCCTACTAGCTTTCGTTATTTTATATTCTTTTGAGACTTTAGATGAGATGTGCCCACTTACTTACTTATACTTTCCGCTATTCAGTAGAGTTATTTGATTGAATGATGTGATAATGCTAAGTGGTTCGCTTGGGGAATAGCAATAGTCTCTGAGTGCCGGTCATGCGAATGGTACCTCCCAGGGTGTGACATGCGGTTGCTTCTGCAAAGAGACTTTACTCTACTCGATATCTGTCTTGGTGGGAAAAATCCCATGGGAAGTTTCTTGAGGATCATTTAGGAACTTTGGTGGAAAAGGCTGGGCCAAAGTTCACCACTCCTTTAGAGGACAAAGGTCCAGACACCGGAGAAGAGCTCTTATAAATTGATGCCCCACTCGCCCCACGACCTCAAAGTAAGAGGCTCAAGTCCTCTAAGGGATCTAAGAAAGAAATAACCCGTGCTCCTAACCCTACAAAGAGATGCCCTTTAGTTCTTCCATCTACAAAGCAAGCCTCTCAAGAGACACGCAAAAGCAGCAATGGAGATCAATGTTGGAAGAGGAAAAGACATGAACCAATTGTGCTTAAGGTTGTTGAGTTGGAGACTGTGGAAGAACAAGGCATCGATGGTCTTCCAAAAACATTAGCTATTCAAAGCAAAGATGTTTTCCTTTTGACCTCAATTTTTCTTTTTCTTTTAGAAAAAATCATGGTTAAGTAATTTGCTAATTTTCTTTCCTCCTTTTTTTATGTAGGTGAATGTTGTTGAGAATCCAAAGGGACCACTACAAGAGGGGACGTAAATTAGTGTTGAGTCTGTCACGACACCAAAACCCGAGGCAGAGTCAACTTTAGTTGTTGAGCAGGAGCAGAGAATTGCAATCACTTCTCATGATCAAACTTTAAAAAGGTAGACCCTTGATTCAGGTAGCACTTCTCCATTCCTTTGAAATCAGGGTGCGCCCAAGTCTATTTTTGAAGGAAAAATCGTTGTTTCCACTCATAAAAAGAAGTATATCTTGGGCCTTTGGGAAGAGATTTGTAGCAAACTCTCTAAAACTTCTCGAGACTCAATCTCATCCTATAAAGAAGATATCTATAACATTCTCCAAGAGATGAGTGAGACCGTCTCATAGATCTTTCACCCTTGAAGTATTTTGTAGACTCTCTCTTTGAGCTTGTTGCTTCCTATGATCAAGAGCGCTCCAATTTTGTAGATTAAATGCATGAGGACAAGAAGCTGGAATTACTTTCTACGGCCAAGGAGGGTCTTGCGTCACTCAGAGCAGAGGAGGGCGAGAAGACTAAACATGTTTCTTCTAAAAGGAAGTCACTAAAGAAGGTTAAGAATAAGTTAGAAACTTTAGAGGCAGAGCGAGAGGAACTTGAGGTTACCATAGATGCTGCCAAGAAGGAGATTGAGGAGGTTTGACCCAAGATCCTAGTTGCTGAGAACGAGGTGTCCTATTATGATAACATGGACTTTTTGACGACTGAAGATTCGACTCACTTGGAGCATGGGAAAGAGTGTTTAGAGGCTAGTCGTCAAGATTTGATCAACTATAAATTATGCTTAGATTAGTCTCCCTCATTTTTCCCTTTTCTTTTCTTTATTTCCTCAAGATTTAGATTGATATGTTAGACAATATTATAGCAATAGATTTTCTCTATTTTTTGTCTCATATCTTGCATTTGTGGTTTTAACTTGAAGTTCTTCACATGTTATCTTTTGCCGCGAGCTTTAGTAATTCAAACTTAATTTGCATTTGGCATGCTAGTAAGAATGAAAATAATAAAAGTCCTTTTTCTTTGAAGTTTGTTCATTCGCCTTTGCGAATTTTATGCAACTTAATGTTGTAACTCACTGAATGGATAAATTTTAAGAATATCCATATAAGCTTGAGAACTTGAGGACCATCACTTGCATACTTACTTAATTTGAGAACCGACATGTAGACTTTGGGACTTTAGTTTGGAGACTTGGGGAACATGAGAACTTCAACCTGCAAACTTGATCAAATTTGAAAAACCTCAAGCATGCTATCGAAGAAACTCGCATTCCATAGGGATTTGCTCACGTAAGGCGTCCAGTATGGACATATGATTTTTTAAGACTCATGCAACTAAACTTGGAATGTAAATCCAAGCGCCTACGTACCTCAATGAAGAGGATCAAGTCACAACATAGTTCTGGGGGAGTGTTTTTTTAGGGTGCCATATACAGTTTATACTCTTGCAGGCCAGGAGTATTATGCATTTTTATACCCAAATTTCAAGGAGCATAACTTTCCTCAAGGATAGGATCTCTTAAGGAATTTTGCATTTATAGGACCAATCCTTATGCCATCTGCATCGACAAACGTGTAAGCACCATTTGAGTATACTTCTTGCACTACATATAGTGCATCCCACTTTGAGGTGAATTCACCCCAGACTTATATGAAGTGATAATGGGCCTTCTTACTGCGAGAACTTGATCTCCAACTTGAAAACACCTCAAGCGAACCTTTTTATTGAAAGCACGAGACAAACGAGCTTGATGACATTCAAGATTTGTTTGGGCTTCTAACCTCTTTTCATCAAGTGCTTCTACCTTGGCAAGATGTAGTCGAGCATTTTCTTCCTCAGTAAGCCCTTCTTGGATATCCAGTCTCAAGGATGGTATTTGACGCTCAAGTGGCAGGACCACTTCAACTCCAAAAGCGAGCGAATATGGGGTTGCTTGAGTTGGTATGCAATATGTAATCTTATATGCCCACAAGGCTTCTTCTATTCTTTGATGCCAGTTTCGTTTTGGACTTATAGATCACTTTCTTCAGATTGCACAGAGTCCTATTGAATACTTCGACCAAACCATTGGCGGCAGCATGATACACAGACGATTTTCGCTGCTTGAAGCCAAAGAGATCGCATATTTTATTCATCAACTTGTTATCAAATGGCTTGCCATTTTCCGTTATTATGTATTGTGGAATGCCAAACCAGTAGACAATGTTAACTTGAATAAAATTTGCAACATTCTCCTTCTTGACTTCTTTATGAGCTACAGCTTCGGCCCATTTAGAGAAGTAATCTGTTGCAGCCAAGATGTACAAGTGTCCGCTAGAAAGTTTAGGCAATGATCAAACAATATCCAGTCCCCATGCATCGAATGGCCAAGATGCAACAGTCGGATGTAAAACTTGGAGGTTGATGTATGAAGTTTGCGTGGAATTGATAGCCTTGCACCTTCTAGCATAATCCAAGCAATCTTTTACCATGGTTGGCCAATAATACCCTATTCTTTTTATGTGAAAGTGGAGCTTTGGCCCGGACTGATGTGATCCACACATTCCTGAATGTGCCTCTTACAAAGCTTGAGTCGCTTCTTCCTCCCCCAAACACCGCAAGAGCATTCCCTCAAATGATCTCCTATACAATGTGTCCTTATAGTAGAGAAAACGTGGTGCCCAACGACGAATGTCAGTTCTTCTTCTAGCATCTTCTAGAAGTATTCCATAACATAAGTAGTTGATGATAGCTTGTCCCTAGTCCTCTTTATTGGATTTAGAAACTGCGACAACATGCTGAAGCTTATTCTCGATATGCTCGTCTTCATCCAACGATGACACTACCCATTTTTGGCAGATAGTAACTTGTGTCTGATCAGGAAAAGTCAAAGTTGAGGCTAGAGCAGCCAAGGCATCGACTATTTTATTTTCTTTCTGTGGCACATGTTGGAGGGTCACATCTCCAAGCCCTCCTATCAACCATTGTGCATAACAATAATATGAGCGCAGCTCAGGCTTCTTGACCTCATAGGTTCCCAAGAGTTGTTTAATCACCAAAAACTTACAATTGCAATTGTTTCATGTCAATGGCCATTTCTAGTCCAAGCATTAGTGCTTGATATTCCGCAACATAGTTGGAACAACATTGTTTCAAAGGGAAGGAGAATGGCAAGACCTCTCCTTGTGAAGTGACAAACACTACGCCTGCACCATCTCCACCGCGGTGCGCAGCCTCATCAAAGTATATTTTCCAAGGGGGTTGGATCTCGATGGCCATTGCGTCTTCATCAAGAAGCTCATCAGTTAATTCCCAATCGTCTGGTATAGGGTGGTCCAACAAAAAGTCCGCTAATGCTTGTCCCTTCACAGGTTTTTGAGGAATGTACACAGTCTCAAATTGTTGGAACTGAAGGTACTACCTTGATAGTCAGTCACTAAGGACTGGTTTTGACATAACAAATTTGATGGGAGTTGCTCTAGAAACAAGATGGATAGTATGAGCTTAAAAATAGTGCTTCAACTTTTAAATCGAGAAGACTAGTTCCAAACACAACTTCTTGATTGGTGAATAATTCATTCATTTGGTGTCATCATTCTGCTCAAGTAATAAAGGGAATTTTCTTTGCCTTCATTATTCTCTTGGGTCAGTAAGGCTCCCACGGAGCTTTCTTGCGCCACAATATAAAGTATCAGTGGCTTTCTAGGTATAGGAATTGCTAAGACCAGATGTTTTGCTAGATATGCTTTGATACTTTCAAAGGCTTTGCTACACGTTTGATCCCACTTGAAAGGGACACCTTTCTTCATTAGGTGACTGAATGGTTGACATCTTCTAGCTAGATTCGAGATGAAACTCCTCAAATAGGCTAATTTTCCCTGGAGACTTTTAGACTCGTGAATGTTTTGAGGCTCGGGCATCTTCAAAATTGCATCAACTTTAGCTTGATCAATCTCAATTCCTCAATGTCGCACGATAAAGCCAAGAAACTTTTCAGAAGCCACCCCAAAGGCCACTTTAGTGGATTCATCCTCAATTGATATCTTCAAAGCAACTCAAATACCATTCTCAAGTCTTTCAAATGGTCGCTCCTTTTTTTTACTTCACCACCAAGTCGCCAACATAACACTCAACATATTTGTGGAGTAAATAATCAAATATATTTTGCATAGCTCTTTGATATGTGGCACCAGCATTCTTCAAACCAAATGGCATCACCTTGTAGCAATAAATGCCTTTAGGCGTACGAAATATTGTGACTTCTTCATCCTTTGGTGATACGCAAATTTGGTAATAGCCAGAAGAACCATCCACGAATGACATTGCCTCATAGCCAATTGTAGCATCAATCATCAACTCTGGAATGGGTAGCGGGAATTCATCTTTAGGGCATGCATTGTTGAGATCTCAAAATTCAACACAAACTCGAATTTGGCCATTCTTCTTCCTCACAGAAACAATGCTTCAAATCCACATGGGGTATTTAACTTCACGAATAAAGCTCCCCTCAATGAGTTTGTTAACTTTTTTCTCGATTAATAGAATCAAGTCTGGCCTAAAGCGTCTTTGAGCCTATTTGACAGAACTGGCACTTTGCCTGACTGCTAACTGATGGACCCAATCTTGGGATTTAAACTGGGCATTTCTTTATAGCTCCAAGTGAATACATCCCTGTATTCTTTGAGTATATCCATATAAACCATTTCTTCATCAGCTTCTAGGAAAACACTCAAGTAAGTTGGTCTTGGATCTTCATCAGTGCCAAGGTTAACTTCTTTTAAGGGACCGATCTTGGTCCTCACGCCTTCTTCAAATTTTGGTAGATCATCTCCAGCGTCCTCTTCTTCTTGTGGATCATTATCATTAATAGATATATGATGGCACCAAGTAATACCTACGAACTCTTCATCATTTCTCAGTTGACATAAGGCATCATTCTCAATCTGAGTTGTAACATGAAAAGAGGAGCCTACGTTTTCTTAATCTTCCTCATGCTATCTGGTGTAAACTACAGTGTGAGCTTTTGCCTTTAGTACCTCTTTACATGAAACTATGAGTTCCACTTGTTGCTTCATCCTGGAAGAAATTATGCTTTCGAAATCCTTTTGGATGATAGGTGAAGTAAGCGTCATTACTCTTAGCTAACTTTTTCGACGCTTGTTCTACTTCTTCAATGGGCCTAACCTCTCAAAAATAGAAGTTCTTGTAGCAGGTTTTCCAAGTCGATCGAATACAGAAGGCCGTTTACTAGAAGAAACACACTCATCTTCTATAGTGATATAGTTATTGCTTGCCCTTCTTACGGAGATGTGCACCAGTGGTGGTTGGCTATAGCCTAAACCTTCACATGCTTGCCTAGTTGTGCCCTCCGATGGGAGTTTCCTAAGCCTAGATAGCTCATCGGGGTTGTACCCAGCCTTTGCAAGTAACTTGTAAGCATTTGGATTAAAACCTTCTGTACGTTTTATGGAGAGTGATGTATCTTGTGGTGGATTTTGAGCCACAAAATTTCCCAACAGTTTTGAAGACAAGTTTATTGCATCGATGTGTTTGATAAGAAGAGACAACCCTCCTAATACGTTCCCTTGTACATCAGATGATTGACCCTCCTCCTTTTTCACCTTTGGGACATAATGGAGTATAAGGGATAGCTTTATTTTCGAGGGAATGGTCTTCCCCTTATTTGGACAAGTACTAGCCTCCCAGTATCAACTTTGGCCCTTTCAGTAGCCGCAATAGTTGCTTTGCCTTTAATCCTATCAGACTTGGTCGATTTGACACCCTCAAGATTTTCCCCTTTCACGACATAACTCTTCATTTAGAACTTTGCATCGGCAAAATGTGATTCCACTTCAATGAAAGGATTACTGTCAGCAACTATTTTCCTTTCAATTCCATCTTCTAGGTACTTCAGACATTGATAGTAAGAAGATGAGATAATTTTTTTCTCGTGTACCGAAGGCCTTCCCAGTAATATATTATATGAAGTAGTTGCATCAATCACATGCATCCATGAACTTGATCGCAAATCAGCCATATGAATATCCAACTTAATTGAGCCTATAGACCTCTACTCCCCTTGATTGAATCCTTGTATCAACAAACGACTTTCTCTAAGCTCTTCAGTCATGATGCCAAGCTCTTTCAACGTGTGGATGGGTAGAATGTTGAACCCAGACCTTTTGTCTATCAAAATTATATTTATCCTCTTCTCTAGCACGTGACCCACCATATAAAAAGGACGATTGTGTAGAGTTTCACCAAATAGAAGATCATCGTCTGTAAATGTGATCTTTGTGTCACATGCATGTACTTCTTTAAAAGAGAGTTCCACAGGCTTTTCAGAAGGTGGAGGAGATGCCTTTGATGGAATTTCTCCCACCACTTCGTCTTTGTTAGTAGGGGATACCTTCGATGAAGTTCCATTTATTGTCTCTCCCTGGTCAGCACTGAAGCATGATGCCTCAACATTGTCTAGAGTGGTCTTCACACAAAACCAGCTTGGTAAGAATTCCCCCAAGGTCACGGGACGTCGCCTCTTCTGGTGGTGATGCATTTCCACCTTTGGCCCCTTTGGATGCATGATCGGCTTCTACTTCGTTGCTCTCTTTATTATCCTTTGTCTAATCAGTTGTTCAAGTGATTCTTCCTATGGTCTTGTCTTGTTGTGTCTCCACCTAGTCACAAGAATCCAACCTTCATCATCATCTATATCGATTTGGGATTTTTCTTTCTCTAATGGCCCTTCTTCTTCAACTGTACATACTTGGACTGGGTCAAGCAAGCCGAACATGATAGAGATTTGATTAGAGCTTGCCTTTCCATCATCAAGGACAATCTTCTTTTCATTAACCAATTGCATAACCCTATCTTTGAAGACAAAACACTTTTCGAGAGGGTGACTTACGAGTCTATGATACTTGCAATAATTTGGGTCATCAGTCTTCCCAGCTTCATCGAGTCATTTCATCTCTGGCAACCTAAGAGCTTCAGCTCAACCAATTCCTCAAAAATTTCAGGAACATCAGAATCCAATCCAGAAAAGGGTATTCCTTTTCTTGCATATCTCTCAAGGTTAGCTTTCAGTTTGAACGCTCTTGAAAAGTCATCTTTACGCTTTGTTTCCTACTCTCCTTCATAGTAAACTTCACAGGCGACATATTAACATTCATGGATTCTTTGTTGTCATTCCTGGGCATATATTTGCTTCATTTCTTCGGTTATGTTTGTCTTTTCCTTTGCGAGGATTGTGAACAAGCATTCCGTCTTTTCTAGCAGAAGACATGCTCAACTCCATATCATGAGCACGAGTTGCGAGATCTTCAAAAGACTTAGGTTTTATCCCTTGTAGGATGTACAGAAGCCCCCAGTGCATCCCTTGGGTACACATTTCTATACCAAAAGCTTCACTAAGTTTATATTTACAATTAAGGCTCGCATTCCTCCATCGATTTATGAAGTCGATGACAGGTTCATCCTTTCTTTAGAGAGTATTGTGAGTTCCACCATGCTCACTGTGCGCCTTGTGCTATAGAAGCGATTAAGGAACTCGTGCTCCAGTTGCTCTCAACTGTCAATGGAATGAGGCTCAAGGTCTATGTACCAGTCAAAGGCGTTTCCTTTCAAAGAGCTGACGAATTGTTTGACGAGATGGTCTCCATAGGTCCCCGTATTATTACATGTCTCCACAAAGTGTGCAACGTGCTGCTTTGGATTTCCTTTGCCTTCGAATTGCTGAAATTTAGGGGTTTAATAACCGACAGGCATTTTGAGGCTATCAATCCTTGCAGTGTAAGGCTTAGCATACATATGGAAAGACCTTGTGGATACTTCATAGATGTCATTAATGGTCCCTTCAATGAACTCTTTTAATTGATCATGTGGGATCATTCCTTCGGAAGAAACTAGCAGCTCTTTGATAGTCGGTGCTTGCTTCACAGGATTTTCAGTCTCTTGAATCTCAATACCCTTTCTAGGTGCATGGCTAGATTCCCCATCTAGTAAACTATCTACCCTGTCTATAAACTTATCGATGCGATTTTCTTGGTATTTCATATGCTTGGTCAATCCTTTAACCATCTTTACTAGATTTGCGAGCTGCTCCTCCATGGACAAAGCATTAGGTGTCATCGGTTGAATGACTATTGGAGGCATTGAAGAGTAGCATGGATTATTGTGCAAATTGATCTTCAGAGGGCTCACATTACGCGATGCATATAGAGAAGATTCATTGGACGAGTCCTAGTGTTTCTTTACAGTAGAGTTCCTAGAACCAAAGACCTCAAGAAGAGCCAAAGTCTGCTTGATGTTCTCAGCAATACTGCTTCCTCCTTTTGAAGTGTTTGCAGGAGACCTCGCTCCCTTTGGGGTTGAAGATCCAAAACCAGGAGTTGGTAAGGAAGACACTCGTAGTGTTTGTTGTCCCAGCAAAGTAGCTTTGCTTCCTGTAACAGCTCTAATGCTTCCAAAAGTGACACCCAAAATTCCCTCTACTTCAGCAGAGAACTTGGAATCAGCAGCCTTAGACGACGTTGATTGGGAGATCTTCTTGGAAGCCATTTTAATGTTCTTTGATTCTTGAAAAGTTGAGATGAGAGGTAGAGATTGTCCCACTGGGCATGCCAGAATTTGTGGACGATAAAATTCGTGTTGAGAAAATAATAATCAAGAACGAAAATATCGCAACAATTTGTAGTATTTGATTTCAATATATGAGTGTTACAATCTCTACGAATCCTCTGATTCGCCTTTCCAAGTGTAAATCCAAGGGCTCTTAAGCTTGTTCTTGAATTTGAAGTCTTGTTCTTGAATCTGATCTTGAATCTTGATTCAAATCTTGATCTTGATCTTGATCTTGAAACTTGAATTTATTCCTGAGCTTGTTCTTGAGTTCAAGAGCTTTTAAGCTTGTTCTTGAACTTGAGTGTTTGAATTCTTGAATTTGTAGAGAAATCTATGATGTTTGATGCACGAGCTCTCTCTAGCTTTTTGTTAGAATTCTTGATGTGTATTCTGAATAATGAAGACCCCTATATATAGTTGTAGAATAGAGGAGTCATGATGGATTCAGGCTTGCTCTCGGCCAATCAGATTTAAGTGACATGGCATATTGGGTTTTAATGAAATGGGTCTGACATTTTGACATATGGCATGATCCCATTGGCTTCTTTCTTTGACTTGGCATGCCATATCATTTGATACGTGACACAAAGATGGGCCTCTTGGATGAGAGGATATTGGGCCTAATAAAATGGGTTATCTTTTGTAGCCCAAATAATTAAATTTTGGCTTTTAATTAAATTCATACTTTATTAAACTTAATTAATTAACCCAATTATATTAATCCATAATATTTATTTGGACTAACATACTTTTGGGTTATCTTTTGTAGCAAAAATAATTAAATTTGGGTTTTTAATTAAACTCATACTTTATTAGACTTAATTAATTGATCCAATTATATTAATCCATAATATTTGTTTAGATTAATATATTTTGAACCATCTTATAAAATTTATATTTTAATAAATGTTTTATGATTACAGTCATATCTAACAAGGTAACCAACTTGTTTACTTATATATAAGAAAATAGTTTACCTATCAAAGATGACCCACATATATAACCAGTCACATGATCAATTATTTTCACAGTTAATCATGTTTTATCATCATTAGCCGCAACCAACTTGAAGAATATTTGTTCCATTTTTTATTAAAAAAATAATCCGTCGTAGTGAACCTTACATTACAATTCGTCCAAACTTGCTCTTCTTCCACAAGTAATACAAAATTACATCAATGTGTTGTAAATTTTTTATTAAAATTAATAAAGCATAAACAAATGTTAAATTCATATTAAGTAGAACATGATATAATGTGAAAATTAACCGTATCATTGTCCAAAATGTGCCAAATTATAACAACATTCCTTCTCTTTAATCAAAGTAAAGCGCAAATGTAGTGGAGGCTTAATCTCCTGAGCAGAACCTAGGTAAGGGCATTTTCTTCTGACCAATACAAAAAAAAAATAAACAAGTTAGCTATACATTGAAATAAATTTACACAATATTTCACATAAAAAAGGTTCAATAAATGGACCTCTTCTTTGAAAGTCCTTCATGTAGTCAAGTTGTGAATGAACTGATCAAATTGGTGTCAACTTTTACACCGATTTCAGTAGACTAAGGGTGTTTTATCTCAAAAAATTTATATGACACAGAATTAGTAGCATCAGAATCAAACTCTTGCAAAGATGATGATTTAACAAGCTTCCCTGGAATTTTCATTATACTTTGTTGTTTAGGTAGGACTGATTTTTGTTTAGTTGCATCATTTAATAACTGAGTCAAGTTATCAGTTACTTCAAAAACATCAAGTGTTGGAATTGATTTTTTTCCAACTTTTGTCACACCACCCTAGCCAGGCAATTTATCAAAAATGTCACTCAAATATGTTTCAACAAACATTGATCAATTAAATCATATATCTAAAGTATATAAAATGAATTAATCATGGATAAAATAACCTGCTTCATTATCACCTTCAACTCCAACTTCAAGAGGGTTTTCACCCTTAGTCGCATCTAATATGTCAAAATATATTCACCCTTAGACATAATGTGTTATATACATTGTATTACACATGTAAATTAATATGGTCGTAAAATACATACGTTATAACTATCACCATCATCAGCTAACACAGATGAAACTACAACAAGATCTTCACCCTTAGTTAAATCTAAAATATTTAAATGTAGTATAAAATGTATTAACATGCATTAAATATATTGCTACTAATAGTATTAAAAAATTATTATGTTCATTCTATTAGATGCGTAAAGATGGTGGTATAAAACCTGCTTTACCACCATCTCCAATATCAACTAAGACACATGCAACTATAACTTCAACAAGATCCTTAGTCAACGCTGGAGTATCTGATGGTATAATAAATAAACATAAATGTATTACACAATTATATTGAAGGGTACTACACAAGAAATCATTAAAAATCTGAATAAAATTTACCTGATTTGGTACCATCTCCCAAATCAGCAACTCCAGGATTTTCACCCAACTCCAGGATTTTCACCCATACTCAAGTATGAAAAATTGAATAACAATAATATATGATGTATTATAAAATAAATATAACAACAATATACAAAATACCTTGCACAGAAGCTCTTCCACCAGAAAAAAATCTCTAATTCCTCTACTGTCAAATGTATTTGAAGTCCCAACATCACAATAGACACCATCTCTTTTCCTACTGAATGGTTTTCGAAAACTTGTTTAGTAGGAACACTCTCATTTTCATGTTCTTTATTCAATAGTAACTTGATATCACTTAACAAGTTAGAATGAGAATCAATTATAAATTTCTTGAACTCCCTTAATTGTGCATCAACTTTGACTTCAAGTTCTTGTTGGTTACTATTTGACTAAATTAGGTACACGAATAACAAAAAATAAAAAAAAGTCAGTATCAATAGTTATACATTTATAATACAGAATTTAAAAATAGTTACCTTTATGAGCTCCATTTTCAATTGTGTCAACTCTTTAATTAATTTTCTTGAGTTTAATTAGAACCACTTGATGAATTCTGATTAATGATAGCCAATATTTCCAAGTTGTAATCCCTTTTATCTAGCAATATTAACTTTGAAAGCTCTTCATTAGAAGAAAAAATGTTTGCAAACTGAAATTTAAAGCAAACATAACTAATTAACTACATTGATACACTTAAAGAATAAATGAATCATAAACATGTTTTAAAAATATATTATAAATTATACCTTGCGGGTTATCATAATAAACATGAGCTTCTCTACTTTCGCTTGCCTTGGAGCTTCAAAAATTATTTTCCACCTTAGTACTCTAGGAATTGCATCTTTCGATATACAAATGGCAATACTTTCATCAACAAAGGAACAACACTCATATATCTATGTTGCAGAGCTAGTGAAAAATAACCTAGTCCAACGTATTGCGTACTATTCGTAAGGCAATGCCTAATACTATCCAATAAGCATAAAATGCATCAACACCCCAACAATATTCATTAAACAATGTAGACTTAACCAAATAGAAATGTTTCTTACAAACTGTTTGTTCACTATTCGCATAAGAGAACAAAAGTTCTTCAATAAGAACAACACAACAAATTTTATAACATGAGGGTTATCAACTCATTTTGTACACTGAATGTAACACCTGGTAAAATTACCAAAATACCCCTAGAAGAGAGATGTGCGCATAACGCGTCTTTCCAACCTCAGATGGCGAATTTGAGGCCGGAAATGTGATTAGCATGAAAACTATGTAGAAAGATGGTCTTGGTTGATTTTTAGAGCAACCAGATCAAAAGATAATTTTTTTATGCAAAAACAATTTGCAGAATAAGTGTGTGACGGGCTCGCGACGCGGACCTGCCGCGGACTTGTACTTAGACGTGATCCCAATATTTTCTACGAGATTGAAAAACTCAATCAGAGATTTTTTAGCAAAAAACCCTGAAAAACATCAGGGTCCGTGACACGTACATGGTTCAGTGAGGTGATCTTTTTTTCAGTTTTTTGTGAGGGGCATTCTAGACTTTTTCCAACCCCTCCTAAACTTAAAACACAATCTAAATGGGTCGTTTTGAGCATAAAAAGGTTTTTTTTTATCCCCATTCCTAAGTCTTTCTAAGTTTCTAACAAAGACTAGGGCTAGAGAAAAGAGAAGAGGAGCGAGAACTCAAGGAAATCGAGGAGGATTCATACGAGATTGAGTATTGAAGCTTCAATCCAGGTATGTAAGACTAAATTAAAACATGGGAATGTTCTTCCATGTGCCCCTATTGATCGTAATAAAGGAGTTGAGAATATAATGAGTCTATATACATGTTTCTTAAATATTTTCTTGTAAATTATATGTATATTACATGTATTGATGATCATCTCAAACTTGATTTACTAAAAAGATATTTTTACATGAGTTATTTTCATAAACCCTATATGTTACTTTGTAAACGAATGCATGACTGAACCTAGGGATTGAGTCTAGAGTCTTAACATGAGTATGTTGATTGTGATTGTGATGTGAGCATGATGATGAGTTAATAGAGCTAGATGGTCCCATGAATATTCATAATTGAACTCTAGATATGTCTAATTGACTTCCTTATAATGATTGATCTAAGCCTTGAGCTACCTAATGAGAATTGAGTTGATGAGACGATTGAGATGATAGGTCGAACGGCCCAATTGAGTTGAGTTAATGAGATGATGAGAGTCTCTATGAGACTAATTGAGATGATTGATGGAGATAAAGAGTCTTATAAGCATTGAGTCTTGGGAGGAGTATTGATCACCAAAATAAGAAATAGTAAATCTAAGTCGCACTCATTGACTACGTTTCCAAGTGTTGGTGAGGATTAAGCCACTATATTTGAGTTTCCCTTTTGAGTTAAAGTCCCTAAAAGCAATAGAGGACTTGAGAGAGACTAGATCCCTTTAGGATCCGATTCGTTCTTTACTTGGAAAGTACGGAATTGTTGTCGCAACATCAGCAGGATTGTTGTACAGTCACTGGCTCATAAGTGATTATTGTCGGATAAGAGAAACTCGCAGACAAGTGTAACACCCGGTAAAATTATAAAAATACCCCTAGAGGAGGGGTATGCACGTAACGCATCTTTTAATGCTCATATGGCAAATCCGGGAGCTAATTTATGATCAGCATGAAAAATTAAATGAGAAAATGGTCTCGGTTGATTTTTAGAGAAACCAGACCAAAAAATAATTTTTCAGTCCAAAAACGAAAAACAATGTTGATGTGCGACGGAGGGCGTCGCGTCTCTGTAGCGGACCCACACTTAATTTTTTCCTAAAATGTTTTGATGGGATTGGGAAACTCATTCAGAAAGTTTTTGGCGAAAAATACACTGTACACGACCAGTCCGCGTCGTGGTCTGGGTTATTCCGAAGCTGAAAATTTTGTGAAGGGCATTCTGGTCAATTTTCAACCCCTCCTAAACTCAATACATGATCTAATTAGGTATTTTTGACGTAAAAAGAGTCTCAAACCCTATTTGAAGTCCTTTTCTAACAATCAAACAAGACTAGGGCTTCAAGAAAGAGGAGAAGAGCTTGAGATTGAGGAATTCAAAAGGAAATCTTTGAAGTGATTGTTGAGAGCTTCATCCCAACTATGTAAGGCTAAACTAAAAGCATGAGATCATCCTCTCATGTGCCCCATAGATGGTTATAGAGGAGTTGAGTGTCCATAAGTCCTCATACATGCTTCTTAAAATTCTTGAATGTTTTCTCACAAATTATATCTAATTACATGTATTTCCCTATGTTGATGATCATTCATAAACTTATTTTCTTGAATCGGATATTTTTATGAGAAATTGCATAACCCAATATGTTAACTTTTGAAAGCATGCTTGAATGAATCTAGGGGTTGAGTCTAGAGCCTTGACGTGAGATTGTTGATTGTGATTGTGATTGTGATTGTGAATGATTATGAATTGATAGATCTTGATATCCCTAAGAGTATCCATAAATGAACTTTTATGATGGTATATTTGATTGTTCCCTAAAGATTGTTCCAAGCCTTGAGCTATTGATTGAGATTGATTGACGAAAGGGATAAAGTCCCTATGAGTTTGATTTATGATAGGGTTGGAGTCCCTATGAGCTTGATTGATGAAAAGGTTAAAGTCCCTGTGAGTTTAATTGATGATAGGGTTAGAGTCCCTATGAGATACTGAACAATGATGAGATGAAAGTCCCTATGAGATTGGTGGAGATGGAGGTCTTATGAGCATTGAATCTTGGAAAGAGTATCGAGCACCGAGAGAGTGAGAGTTAGTCCAAATCAAACTCATCAAACTATGTCGCCAAATGTAAGTGAGGACTAGAACTATCACATTACATTATCGTTCCCTCTTGAGTTGAGTTCATGTCCCTCAAACAATAGAGGACTTGTTGAGGCTATTTCCCTTAGGGGATTCAATTTATTCCCCTACATAGCAAGTACGGAATGGCTGTGGCAACATCAGCGGGATTGTTGTACAATCACTAGCTCATAAGTGATTGTTGTTGGATAAGAAAACTCCCAAAAGTTCCCACATTGAGTACTCTGAGTTGAGTTGAGTTGAGTTGAGTTCCCTTGAGATGGGTCTGATTTGATTGATGAGGTTGAATTGTTGATAGGTAACTTGTCTACTCTTTATTCTTGCTTTAGAACAGACACTTGACATGTTGATTGTTTACTATTTTGAGTCGATGTTGTATAATATTATTCCACCTGTTTCTATTTCATTTAGATATTTTACACACCGTACATTCTATGAACTGATGCCACTCGGCACTGCATCATTATATGATGCAAATATAGGGATTAGGGATCATCAACAAGGGCATCGTTGAAGATCACAGACATTCAGCTTATTGGTGAGCCTCCCCTACTCTAGAGGATCCACTATGTTTTATTTCATCATGCGTTTGAGTTAGACTAGACTAGTCTTATATTTTTATTTTGGTAACCATGAGTCTATCATTTGTATAACTTGACTAGTGATAGAGGCTTCATAGATGATAGTCGGATGTTGATGTTGAGATTGTGAGTTAGTTCTTCCTATTAGCCTTTATTACTAATCTATCATTATTTGAGACATGAGATGAGATGAGCCCATTTACTTTTTTTTCTTCAGCTGATCTGTAGAGTTGTTTGACTAAATGGATGTGATGAGGCCAAGTGGTTCACTTGGGGACTAGCAATAGTCTCTAGGTGTCGGCCACGTCTCGGGTACCCTCTCGGGGCGTGACAAACTTGGTATCAGAGCACAGAGTTCAAGTGAGTGTCTTAGGGAGTCTATGAAGCCGTGTCTAGTAGAGTCCTTATTATTGGTGTAAAGAGCTCCACATCCATAATATAGAGGCAATAGAACATTTAGGAACGGTTTCACTACTTTCACGATCTAAGTCGTGCGATAGAGTTATACTTTATGAAAAGTTCTTCTCTAATTCGTGCTCTACGCGTTGCAGAGTTGCGATCATGCCTCCCAGAAGAGACGTCAGAGGTAGGGGATGTCCCACTAGGCAAAATGTTAACCCATCTTAGCCTCAAGGACATGAGAAGCCTGCAGACCAAGCTATCCTAGTTGAGCAGCCCTCGCAAGATGAGGTCTCCAATGTTGAACTACGGTAGGCTATTCAAACTCTAGCCTAGGCTGTCACAACACCTGCTGCGAGACAAAGAGTGGATAGACAGGATTCCCATGACACGTCTAGAGTCCGGGAATTCTTGAGGATGAAGTCGTATGAGTTCACAGGGTCTGCACCCACTGAAGATCCTGAGAACTATGTGGAGGAACTTCAAAAGGTGTTCCAAGTGATGCATGTGGCTAATGCTGGCAGGGTTGAACTAGCTACTTACCAACTCAAGGGTGTGACCAGACTATGGTTCAACCAATTGAAGAAAGGTAGAGGAGATGATGCTCCATGGTTGACTTGGGGAATGCTCGAGGAAGCCTTCTTGGGACGCTTCTTCCCAAGAGAACAAAGAAAGGCTAAGGTGAGAGAGTTCTTGAATCTGAAACAGGGTTCTATGACTATGCAAGAGTATGGGTTGAAGTTCACGCAACTATCTTGCTATGCTCCGGACATGGTTGCTGATATGAGGGGATGAATAGGGATATATGTTGATGGGTTAAATATAGGACCCAAGAGAGATGAGAGGGGAACAATGCTTGCGAATAATATGGACATTGGGCGATTGATGACATTTGTGCAACAAGCTGATGATGAGAGATAACAGGATAGAGAAGAGTTTAGATGTAAGAAAGCTAAGACGTCCAGCCATGAGTTTGGAAGGAAAGGGAAAGGCAACCGATTTCCAGCACCATCATCTACTTGTGCAACCATACCTAGGGGCAGGTATGATCATAGATCACAAAATGTTCGAAACCGAAGGACCTCAGTCACAAGCTATCGTGGCTCAAGGCTCACAAGGTAAGCCACCGTGTGTTAAGTGTGGCTGATTACATTTGGGAAGATGCCTTGAGGGGGTGATATATGCATCAAATGTAGCCAAGCAAGTCATTACCAGAGAGACTGTCCAAAGTGGGATGACCGAGCTCAATCTTCTGCATCAGCCCGCCAGCTAAAAGAAACCAGAGGGGCACTACGTCAGGTGCAAATGGAGTAACAAACAGTCTTTATGCCATGGGTAGTTGCCAAGATCAATAGAACTCCCCAGATGTTGTGACGGGTATGATTCGAGTCTTTACTTTTGACTGTTGTGTTTTGATGGATCGGGGTGCCACATTGTCATTTGTAACTCCTTATGTGGCAAGTAGATTTGATAGAAACCCTGAGAGTCTTCTTGAACCCTTTGATGTTTCTACTCCAGTGGATGAGTCTATTCGAGCTGAGAGAATCTGTAGAACATGTGTAGTGTCCATCCATCATAGGGATACTCTTGTTGATTTGGTTGAGTTAGAGATGATTGATTTTGATTTGATCCTTGGCATGGATTGGGTTCATGCCTATTATGCCTCTATTGATTGTAAGGCCCGAACTATTAAGTTCTGATTCCTAAATGAACCAGTTCTTGATTGGAAGGGTGATTCTGTTGCACCTAGGGGAAAGTTTATCTCATACCTTAGTTCCAGAAAGTTGATTTCCAAAGATTGTATCTATCACCTCGTGCGAGTTAAATATGATGATGTTGAGTCTCTTACTCTTGAGTCGGTCTCAATTGTGAATGAGTTTCCTAAAGTGTTTCCTGAGGATCTGCCTTGAGTCCCTCCTGATTGGGAGATTGACTTTGGGATTGATGTTCTTCCCGATACCCATCCTATCTCAATTCCACCTTATAGGAAGGCGCCCGCTGAGTTGAAAGAATTGAAAGAACAATTGAAAGATCTGTTAGAGAAGGGCTTTATAAGGTCGAGTGTTTCTCCTTGGGGTGCTCCTATCCTATTTGTGCGAAAGAAAGATGGTTCCCTCAGAATGTGTATTGACTACAGGCAACTGAATAAGGTCACCATAAAGAATAAGTATCCTCTTCCAAGGATAGATGATTTGTTTGACTAACTTCAGGGTGCCTCTTGTTTCTCAAAGATAGACCTTAGATCTGGCTACCATCAGTTGAAAGTGAGGGAATGTAATATCCCAAAGACAGCCTTTAGGACTAGATATGGCCATTTTGAGTTCTTGGTCATGTCCTTTGGGTTGACGAATACACCTGTAGCCTTCATGGACTTGATGAATAGAGTACTCAGGCAATACCTTGATATGTTTGTGATTTTATTCATTGATGACATTTTGGTGTATTCAAGAGATAATGAGGAGCATGCTAATCACCTCAGAGTTGCCCTCCAAACACTTAAGGACCATGAGTTGTACGCAAAATTCTCAAAATGTGAATTTTGGCTTAAGTCAATGGCTTTTCTAGGCCACGTGGTTTCCGATGATGGTATTCTAGTGGATGCTCGAAAGATTGAAGCTGTTAAGAACTGGCCCAGACCAACCTCTCCGACTAATAGAAGAAGTTTCTTGGGGTTGGCAAGCTACTACTGCAGATTTGTTGATGGATTTTCTTCCCTATCCACACCATTGACTAAATTGACTAGGAAGAGAATTAAGTTTTAGTGGTCCGACGAATGTGAGAAGAGTTTCCAAGAGTTGAAGACAAGATTGACAACTGCACCAGTCTTAGCCTTACCCAACGAGATAGAGGACTTTGTAATTTATCGTGATGCCTTGAGGGTTGGATTGGGATGTGTGCTGATGCAGAGGGGGAAAGTGATAGCCTAGGCAACTCAAGGTTCATGAAAAACAACTATCCAACCCATGATCTCGAGTTGGCAGCAGTGGTGTTTGCACTTAAAATCTGGTGCCACTACTTGTATGGAGTGTATGTGGATGTGTTCACTGACCACAAGAGCTTGCAGTATGTCTTCAGTTAGAAAGACCTCAACCTACGATAGCGGAGATGGTTAGAGTTGCTCAAGGATTCCGACATGAGCATTCTCTACCACCCAGGTAAAGCTAACATTGTTATTGACGCTCTTAGTAGGTTGTAGATGGGTAGCACAACTCATGTTGAGGAAGGAAAGAAGTACTTGGCCAAAGAAGTACATCGATTGGTTCAATTGGGAGTTAAACTTGAGGAGAATGATGAAGAAGGAGTTTATGTTCAGAATGGGTCTGTTTAATCCTTAGTGGCAGAGGTGAAAGAAAATCAAGACCAAGATCATGTCATACTCCAATTGAAGGAGGTTGTCCACAAACAGAAGGTGATAGTTTTCTCCAAAAGAGGAGATGGAGTGTTGAGATACCAGAGTAGATTGTGTGTTTCGGATGTGGATGACATTCGAGATAGAATCATGGATGAAGCCCATAGCACTAGATATTCCATCCATCCTAGCTCCACCAAGATGTACCACAACTTGAGAGAAGTCTATTGGTGGAGTGGAATTTTTCTTTTTTAAAGGGAACAGACCTATGCCAAAGGGTCCCCACTCCTTTGGACGGTCAGGGGTTGAGCCGCACACCCCCAAGGTTTATTATAGATAAAACAAAGTAAAAATACAAGGAGGGGGACGTAGAGCCTTACCTCCACCTAAGGTGGCAATAATTAGTCAGCCAACAAGGCATACCAAATTATCACCCTTACTAGAAAGGAAGCAACTCAGAAACAGACTTAAGGAAGGACTCCTTCCAGTACATGATTCTAGGAAGCCAATAAACTAGGGAGACTCTCCCCTTACAACAAAAGAAAACTAAAAGGATCATGGTGGTTCCTTAATTTTCTTCAGCTTCCGTCTTCTGAAATTGGTGATCTCGAGCTTGTCCATAGTGGAATAAGCCATTGCTCCCCTGGGGATATACTGGACCCGAGAGTAATAATGAGGAGACTGTAGACTATGACTGTGCTTGGCCAAAATATCCGCTACAAAGTTTTCCTCTCTATAGACATGTACGCATCTAAAACCCTCCATCTGGTTAATGTACTGTCGCAGCTTGTTC
The DNA here is from genome assembly GCA_029948455.1 of Solanum rostratum. Classification (NCBI taxonomy): domain Eukaryota; kingdom Viridiplantae; phylum Streptophyta; class Magnoliopsida; order Solanales; family Solanaceae; genus Solanum; species Solanum rostratum. Next base: position 58,914,785 of record CM057046.1, read on the forward strand.
AAAGCCTGATGAAGGTTCCATGGTGGAGTAGCTTGAGTATTAATCCATTTGCATAAAAATTGAGAGTCAACTTCCAAAATAACATGTGTAATCCCTTTCCGAATGCACTCCATTACCCCATGCGAAGCTAATTCAACTTCAGCCTTATTGTTGGAGCCTTCTCCAAGGGGAATAGAAAATGCCAGCAGTAGATCTCCATTTGAATTCCTTAGAATACCTCCAGCACCCATTCTGCAATTGGCCAAGGCACTCCCATCAGTATTCAACTTACACCACTGATCTGGAGGTTTGGATCAAAGCACTAGAGTAACTTTCCAGTCATGATAACAGCTTTCAGCACATTTAACCATACCATTCCAATTAGCAGGCCAAGGAATGTATGGATAAGCTGTTTGCATAAGGAAAAAGATGTCCCTGACAACCAGGAATTTAACTCTAGCCATGTTGGATTTCTTACCAGCATATCTCCCTGCACATCTATTTTTCCACAAGTTCCAACAAATAAAATAGGAGTAGCCTGTAGTAGTAACCTGTGAGCATCATTCTTACCTCCACTCCCCCACCATCTCATAATAAAGTGATGCAGAGGTAGTTGATTATTAGCAATGCCACAGGACTCTGCAAAACATTTCCAGATGTGTCTAGCGAAATTACCAGCTAGGAAAATATGATCAATGGTGTCCATACCAGGGTTGTGACATCAACAACACCCCTTAGGCTCATACCCAAGCCTGCCCAGACTCTCATTAGTAGGTAGTTTGCCTCTCAGTGCTCTCCATTACAAGAAGGAACATTTGAAAGGAATGTGTTTATGCCAAGTGTAGGTATTAATCTTAGTTTTAGGTCTTTGCTATGACACCCGGTAAAATTACCAAAATGCCCCTAGAGTGAGGGTACGCGCTTAACGCATCTTCCGGGGCTCGTATGGAAAATCCGAGACTGGATTCGTGATCAACATGAAAATTGAAGTGGGAAAATGGTCCGGGTCGAATTTTAGGACGACCTGATCGAAAGATAAATTTTCGATCCAAGTCACAAAACAGTGACTGTCCGCGACAGAGGCGCGACGCGCACCTGCCGCGGAGGGACACTTATATATTTTTCCAGATTTTCGACAAGATGGAGAAAACTTGTTTAAAAATACTTTTCCAAAAATACACAGTTTGCGATAGGTTCCGCGTCGCGGACCGTGTATATTCCAAACTGGAAATTTCTAATTTATTTCAAGGGGCATTCCGGGCAATCCCTAACCCCTCCTAAACACGGCTAGCAAGGTCGTTTCTACACGAAAAGAGTCTAACAAAACCTATTCTAAGTCCTATTCCAAAATCTAACAAGGCTAGCGCTTGAGGAGAGGAGAGAAAGGCTTGGGGTGAGAAATACGAGAAGAGATCCTCGACATCACCCAGTTGGACAGTTGCATCACAGGTATGTAAGGCTAAACTAAACCATGGGATTGTTCTCTCATGTGCCCCATAGAGGTCGTAGTTGAATTGATGATTGAAGAGTCTACATGCATGATTTCTTTGATGGATTTTCCTGAAAATTATATTTGAAATTACATGTTTTCTATGTTGATGATCATCATACTATTTGTTTTCTTAATTTGAATACTTTCATGGAATTTGCATAACCCTACATGACTATTTTGAAGAGCATGCATAATGAACTTGAGACTTGAGTCTAGAGTCTTGCATTGGGATTGTTGACTGTGATGATGAGTTGATGAAACCTTGATTGTTGTATGAGTCTCTATAAATGAACTCTACCGATGTGTTTATTCACTTGTTTCCTAATGACGGTTATATAATCTTGAGTCATTGAGGAGGTGTTGATGATAGGGTTAAAATCCCTATGAGATGTTGATGATAGGGTGGAAGTCCCTATGAGGTAATTGATGAAAGGGGCCAAGGTCCCGGTGAAATATCAGTCGTGGACGGGGAGTGGGTCCCTATGAGACTGGCAGTCATTGATGGGGAGTGAATCCCTATGAGACTGGTTGAGATTGATTTTATGAGCACTGAGTCGGGAGGAGTATCGAGCACCGAAATGAGCAGGAGTGAGTCCCACTCGAACTCATTAACTACGTCGCCAAACGTAGGAGAGGCTTAAACCATCACATACACACATATGGTTTCCCTTGAGGTTTAACAGTCCTTGAAAGTAATAGAGGATCTGTTCAGTTTGATTCCATGTCGGTTTTATTGATATAGGATCCAGTGTTCCTTACCTGGCAAGTTTGGGACCATTGTGGCAACATCAGGGTGATTGTTGTACATTCACTGGCTCATAAGTGAGTGTTGTCGGTTAAGAGAAACTCCCGGGGAAATTCGTACCTTACTCTAAGTCTAGATAAGATGAGATGGGGGGGTGAACTCCTCTGAGATGATTCATGTGATGAGTTGAGACTTTTGATGAGTCTGAGATAATGTTGTGTCATTTGTCCACTCTGTACTCTTTCATAGAGGGGCAAGCTGGCGGTTAATGTGATTATGATGTTTATTTTGGCTTGATGTTACTTTCCATATTGTCTACCCGTTTCCAATTCATTCAGCTATTTTACATACCAGTACATTCCAAGTACTGACGTCCACTCTTGACTGCAGCGTTTTATGATGTAGAGGAAGGTACTAGAGATCATCAACAGGCGCTCCGTTGAAGATCAGAGAACCAAAGCTTATTTGGTGAGCCTCCCCTACTCCGGAGGAACCATTATTTTATTTCATCATGTTTTAGAGTTAGGATTGGACTATCTCCTTATTTTGCTTTGGGTAGCCATGGGTCCATCATTGGCACCACATGATTTAGTGATAGAGGCTTCATAGACAGGTGTCGAGTATTGATGTTGAGATTGTGAGCTAGTTCTTTCTACTAGCCTTCGTTATTTTATCTATATTACACTGAGAACTTTAGATGAATTGTGTCCATTACTTGCATATAACTTCCGCTGATCATTAGAATTATGTGATTGAATGATGTGATTAGACTAGGTGGTTCGCTTGGAGGCTAGCAATAGTCTCCGAGTGCCGGCCACGCCAAGGGTACCCTCCCGGGGCGTGACAAACTTGGTATCAGAGCACAGAGTTCAAGTGTCCTAGTGAGTCTATGAAGCCGTTTCTAGTAGAGTCTTGTTTATGGGTGTGTTGTCGACCACACTTCATAAGCAGGAGGCAATGGGACATTAGGAATGGTTACACTTCTTTCTTATTTCCATTCGTGCGAAAGCGTGGGACTCTATGAACACTATCCTCTAATTCGTGCATTACACGTGCAAAATCGATAACATGCCTCCCAGAAGAGCTGTTAGAGGAAGGGAACGTCCTGCCAGGCAAGTTGTTAACCCACCTGAGCCTCAAGTACCCGAGGGGCCCATGGATCCAGCTGTCCCTGTTGGGCAACCCCCTCAAGATGAGATCTCGAATGTTGAGCTACGCCAAGCCATTCAAACTTTGGCCCAAGCTGTCGCAGCACCTGCTATGAGCCAAGGTGCAGGTAGGACAGACTCTCATGGCACCTCTAGAGTCCGAGAATTTCTGAGGATGAACCCGCCTGTGTTCACGGGGTCGGCATCTACTGAAGACCCCGAGAACTATGTAGAGGAACTTGAGAAGATGTTCCAAGTGATGCACGTGGCTGATGCTGATAGGGTTGAATTGGCCGCCTACCAACTCAAAGGGGTGGCCAGGCTGTGGTTCGACCAATGGAAGAAGGGCCGAGGAGACGATGCTTCATATGTGACTTGGGCGGTGTTTGAGGAGGCTTTCTTGGGGCATTTTTTCCTAAGGGAGAAAAAAGAGGCTAAGGTGAGGGAGTTCCTGAATCTGAAGCAGGGCTCCATGACCGTGCAGGAGTACGGGATGAAATTCACACAACTATCCCGCTATGCTCCAGACATGGTTGCTAACATGAGGGGAAGGATGGGAATGTATGTAGATGGGTTGAACAGAGGACCCAAGAGAGATGGAAGAGGAGCTATGCTTGTGAGTGACATGGACATCGGGTGACTGATGACATTCGTGCAGCAAGCTGACGAAGAAAGACAACAGGACAGGGAAGAGTTCAAGCGCAAGAGCGCTAAGACATCCAGCCATGAGTGTGGAAGGAGAGATAATGGGAATCGATTTCCAGCACCTTCAACTTCTAGCACACCTGTGCCTAAAGGCACGTATGATCAGAGGTTCCGGAATACAGGGAACCACGGACCCCAGTCCCAAGCTAGTGTGGCTCAAGGTTCTCAGAGTAGGCCACCGTGTGACAACTATGGAAAGGCACATTGGGGGAGATGTTGCGATAGGAATGACGCATGCTTCGGGTGTGGCCAAGTAGGCCACTACAAGAAGGGTTGTCCAAAATGGGCTGGCCAGGCCCAGTCTGCTGCATTGGCCCCACCGGTTAGAGGGAACCCATGGGCCACTACGTCAGGTATAAGCGGGGCCACAAACCGTTTATATGCTATGGGGAGTCGCCAAGATTAGGAAAATTCTCCAGATGTCGTGACGGGTATAATCCGAGTCTTTGCTTTTGATTGTTATGTTTTGATGGATCCTGGTGCCACATTGTCATTTGTAACTCCTTATGTGGCCAGTAAATTTTCTAAAACCCCTGAGAGTCTTCTTGAACCCTTTGATGTTTCTACTCCGGTGGGTGAGTCTATTCGAGCTGAAAGAGTCTATAGAGCTTGTGTAGTGTCCATTCATCAGAGGGACACCACTGTTAATTTGATCGAGCTAAAGATGGTTGACTTTGATTTGCTCCTCGGCGTGGATTGGCTTCACGCCTGTTATGCCTCTGCGGATTGTAGATCCCGAACGGTTAAGTTCCAATTTCCAAATAAACCAGTTCTAGAGTGGAAGGGTGACTCAGTGACACCTAGGGGAAGGTTTATCACATATCTTAAAGCCGAGAAGTTAATTTCCAAAGGCTGTAGTTATCACTTGGTGAGAGTGAAATCTGATGATGTTGAGTCCCCAACTCTTGAGTCAGTTCCGGTTGTCAACGAGTTTCCAGAAGTCTTTCCTGATGATCTGCCCGGAGTCCCTCCCGATAGGGAGATTGACTTTGGGATTGATGTTCTTCCAGATACCCAGCCTATTTCGATCCCACCTTACAGAGTGGCCCCCACTGAGTTAAAAGAATTGAAAGAGCAATTAAAATATTTGCTGGAAAAGGGCTTCATTAGGCCAAGTGTTTCGCCATGGGGTGCCCCTGTTTTATTCGTGCGGAAGAAAGATGGGTCTCTTAGATTGTGTATTGATTATAGGCAACTGAACAAGGTCACGATAAAGAATAAATATCCCCTCCCAAGGATAGATGATTTGTTTGACCAACTTCAGGGCGCCTCTTGCTTCTCTAAGATAGACCTTAGGTCTGGTTACCATCAGTTGAAGGTGAGGGAGTGTGACGTTCCAAAGACCGCCTTCAGGATTAGATATGGCCATTTTGAGTTCTTGGTCATGTCCTTCGGACTGACAAATGCACATGCCGCCTTTATGGACTTGATGAATAGAGTAAGCCATATCTTGATTTGGTTGTGATCGTGTTCATCGACGACATCCTGGTGTATTCAAGGAGTGAGGAGGAGCATGCTAACCACCTCAGAGTGGTCCTCCAAACTCTTAAGGACCATGAGTTGTATGCAAAGTTCTCCAAATGTGAATTCTAGCGTGAGTCAGCGGCCTTCCTAGGCCACGTTGTTTCTGGTGACGGTATTCGAGTGGATGCCCAAAAGATTGAGCCGGTCAAGAACTGGCCCCGACCGACCACTCCAACTGATATCAGAAGTTTCTTGGGGCTGGCAGGCTACTACCGCAGGTTTGTGGAGGGATTAACTTCCCAATCCGCGCCACTGACCAAATTGACTCAGAAAAAGGTCAAGTTCCAGTGGTCCGAAAAATGTGAAAAGAGTTTCCAGGAATTGAAAACAAGGTTAACTACTGCACCAGTCCTAACTCTACCCGACGGGACCGAAGACTTTGTAATTTATTGTGATGCCTCGATGGTTGGATTGGGATGTGTATTAATGCAGAGGGGGAAAGTGATAGCTTATGCTTCCAGGCAACTTAAGGTTCATGAGAGGAACTACCCAACCCATGACCTCGAGTTGGCAGCAGTGGTGTTTGCACTTAAAATTTGGTGGCACTACTTGTATGTAGTGCATGTGGATGTGTTCACTGACCACAAGAGTTTGCAGTATGTTTTTAGCCAGAAGGAGCTCAATTTGGGACAAAGGAGATGGTTAGAGTTGCTCAAGGATTATGACATGAGTATTCACTACCACCCAAGTAAAGCTAACGTCGTGGCTGATGCTCTTAGCAGGTTATCAATGGGTAGCACAGCCCATGTGGAGGAAGGAAAGAGGGAGTTAGCCAAGGACGTGCACCGGTTGGGTCGATTAGGAACGAAGGAGGAGTTAATGTCCAGGACAGGTCTGCTTCCTCGTTAGTGGTGGAGGTGAAGGAAAAGCAAGACGAAGACCCTGTCATACTCCAATTGAAGGAGGATGTCCAAAATCAGAGGGTGATGGTCTTCTCTAAAGGGGGAGATGGACTGTTAAGATATCAAAGTCGATTGTGTGTCCCAAATGTTGATGGCATACAAGACAGAATCATGGCAGAAGCTCACAACACTAGATATTCCATTCATCCTGGCTCCACCAAAATGTACCATGACTTAAGGGAGGTCTATTAGTGGAACGGAATGAAGAGGGACATCGTGTAGTTCGTTTCGAAATGCCCAAATTGCCAACAAGTGAAGGTTGAGCATCAAAGGCCATGTGGATTGGCTCAGAACTTTGAAATTCTGGAATGGAAATGGGAGATGATTAATATGGACTTTATCACTGGTCTGCCAAGGTCTCGAAAGCAACATGATTCGATATGGGTGATCGTGGACAGAATGACTAATTCAGCTCACTTCCTGGCAGTCAAGACAACGAACACTGCGGAAGAGTATGCCAAACTGTACATCCAGGAGATTGTGAGGTTGCATGGAGTCTCCTTGTCCATCATCTCGGACAGAGGAGCTCAATTTACCTCCCAGTTCTGGAGATAATTTCAGAAAAGTTTGGGTACGAAGGTGAACCTGAGTACGGCTTTCCATCCACAGACGGATGGTCAGACAGAGCATACAATTCAAACACTGGAGGATATGTTGAGAGCTTATGTGCTTGACTTCAAAGGGAATTGGGATGATCATTTGCCACTGGCTGAATTTGCAAATAACAATAGTTATCATGCAAGCATTCAAATGGCTCCTTATGAAGCCTTGTACGGAAGGAGGTGTAGATCGCTTATTGGGTGGTTTGAGGTTGGAGAAGCGGAGCTCATTGGACCTGATCTCGTTCACCAGTCGATGGAGAAGGTCAAGGTCATTAGAGAGAGGTTAAAAACTGCCCAAAGTCGCCAAAAATCTTACACCGACGTGAGAAGGAGAGACTTAGAGTTCGAAGTGCACGATTGGGTGTACTTGAAAGTGTCACCTATGAAGGGTATCCTAAGGTTTGGGAAGAAGGGAAAGTTGAGTCCACGTTACGTTGGACCCTATCAAATCGTAAAAAGAATTGGAAAGGTGGCTTACGCGTTAGAGTTGCCTTGCGAGTTAGATGGGGTGCACCCGGTGTTCCATGTGTCAATGCTAAAGAAATGCTTGGGAAATCCGGCCTTGGTGATCCCGGTTGATAGCATTGTGGTGAAGGATAACCTATCTTACGAAGGGGTTCCGGTTTTAATTCTGGATCGTCAGATTCGTAAATTAAGGAACAAAGAAATAGCCTCAGTCAAAGTCCTGTGGAGGAATCAATTCATTGAAGAAGCCACATGGGAAGCTGAGGAGGAGATGAAGGCAAAGTATTCGCACCTATTCGTGCCAACTGATATCGAAAGTACTGAAGGTAAAACAAATCCTTACTCTTCACAAAGCTAAGTGTTGTATTCTTTTATGTGACTTGCTATCATTGAGTCGAGGGTTGATTTATTGAATTAAGTGGGAGAATGAGTCTTGAGTCTATTCGTGCTTTAATCTCCATCTCCACTCCTCATTCGAGGATGAATGATCCCAAGGGGGATATGATGTGATGCCCGGTAAAATTACCAAAATGCCCCTAGAGTGAGGGTACGCGCGTAATGCATCTTTCAGGGCTCGTATGGCAAATCCGAGACCGGATTCGTGATCAGCATAAAAAATGGAGTGGGAAAATGGTCTGAGTCAAATTTTAGGACGACCCAATCGAAAGATAAATTTTCGATCCAAGTCACAAAAATAGTGACTGTCCGCGACAGAGGCGCGACGCGCACCTGCCGCGGAGGGACACTTATATATTTTTCCAGATTTTTGACGGGATGAAGAAAACTCGTTTAAAAATACTTTTCCAAAAATATACAGTTCGCGATAGGTCCACATCGCGGACCGTGTATATTCCGAACTGGAAATTTCTAATTTATTTCGAGGGGCATTCCGGGCAATCCCTAACCCCTCCTAAACATGGCTAGTAAGGTCGTTTCTACACGAAAAGAATCTAACAAAACCTATTCTAAGTCCTATTCCAAAATCTAACAAGGCTAGGGCTTGAAGAGAGGAGACAAAGGCTTGGGGTGAGAAATACGAGAAGAGATCCTCGACATCACCCGGTTGGACATTTGCATCACAGGTATGTAAGGCTAAACTAAAACATGGGATTGTTCTCTCATGTGCCCCAAAGAGGTCGTAGTTAAATTGATGATTAAAGAGTCTACATGCATGATTTCTTTGATGGATTTTCCTGAAAATTATATTTGAAATTATATGTTTTCTATGTTGATGATCATCATACTATTTGTTTTCTTAAATTGAATACATTCATGGAATTTGCATAACTCTACATGACTATTTTGAAGAGCATGCATAATGAACTTGAAACTTGAGTCTAGAGCCTTGCATTGGTATTGTTGACTGTGATGATGAGTTGATGAAACCTTGATTGTTTTATGAGTCTCTATAAATGAACTCTACCGATGTGTTTATTCACTTGTTTCCTAATGACGGTTATATAATCTTGAGTCAGTGAGGAGGTGTTGATGATAGGGTTAAAATCCCTATGAGATGTTGATGATGGGGTGGAAGTCCCTATGAGGTAATTGATGAAAGGGGCCAAGATCCCGGTGAAATATCAGTCGTGGACGGGGAGTGGGTCCCTATGAGACTGGCAGTCGTTGAGGGGGAGTGAATCCCTATGAGACTGGTTGAGGTTGATTTTATGAGCACTGAGTCGGAAGGAGTATCGAGCACCGAAATAAGCAGGAGTGAGTCCCACTCGAACTCATTAACCACGTCGCCAAACATAGGAGAGGCTTAAACCATCACATACACACATATGGTTTCCCTCAAGGTTTAACAGTCCCTGAAAGCAATAGAGGATCTGTTCAGTTTGATTCCATGTCGGGTTTATTGATATGGGATCCAGTGTTCCTTACCTGGCAAGTTTGGGACCACTGTGGCAACATCAGGGTGATTGTTGTACATTCACTGGCTCATAAGTGAGTGTTGTCGATTAAGAGAAACTCCCGGGGAAATTCGTACCTTATTCTGAGTCTAGATGAGATGAGATGAGAGGGGGTGAACTCCCCTGAGATGATTTATGTGATGAGTTGAGACTTTTGATGGTCTGAGATAATGTTGTGTCACTTGTCCACTCCGTACTCTTTCGTAGAGGGGCAAGCTGGCGGTTAATGTGATTATGATGTTTATTTTGGCTTGATGTTACTTTCCATATTGTCTACCGGTTTCCGTTTCATTCAGCTATTTTACATGTCAGTACATTCCAAGTACTGACGTCCACTCTGGACTGCATCGTTTTATGATGTAGAGGCAGGTACTAGAGATCATCAACAGGCGCTCCGTTGAAGATCAGAGATCCGAAGCTGATTTGGTGAGCCTCCCCTACTCCGGAGGAACCATTATGTTATTTCATCATGCTTTAGCTTTAGGATTGGACTATCTCCTTATTTTGCTTTGGGTAGCCATGGGTCTGTCATTGGCACCACATGATTTAGTGATAGAGGCTTCATAGACAGGTGTTGAGTATTAATGTTGAGATTGTGAGCTAGTTCTTTCTACTAGCCTTCGTTATTTTATCTATATTACACTGAGAACTTTAGATGAATTGTGTCCATTACTTGCATATAACTTCTGCTGATCATTAGAAGTATGTGATTGAATGATGTGATGAGACTAGGTGGTTCGCTTGGAGGCTAGCAATAGTCTCCGAGTGCCGGCCACGCCAAGGGTACCCTCCCGGGGCGTGACATTTGCTCTCTGATCAAGTTCCAAGCAAAAGAGACTGTGAAGACTGTCGCGCCCCATTTTTCCTCGCGGAGAAACGGGAACCTGGACGACGTCGTGGCAATGACTCTTTTGGGATTTAATAAAAGAGAGTCCCCACCTAATGATTTTTAAGGTGCATTAGGACACCATTCTAGCCTAAGGGTCGAACTAACCAGAGAGAGAGGGTAAGGGCTCAAATTACCTCGAAGGGAAGGTGTTAAGCACCCTTCGAGGTCCGCAAAGGCGGGTCCCGACCGTGTCTTATATTTTTATGTGGGGTTACAAATAAAGGTCTCTTATTTTAATATAATTCCTAAATTTGATTCTAGGTGGTAAAATAAGTTAAACTAATCTGTTTCAAATAAAAATGAAAGAAATAGAAGAAAGGGAAACCAAATTAAATAAACTATATTTTAGTACTCCGATCAGACGCACTTGGTTCATTGCCAAGCCCAAGGACGAAAACCAAGGTTCCGTTCTATTAAAGGGTCAAGCGTATATCATCCCTTCCGAGGTCCTATCTACCCCTACCCCTCCTAAGTTAGTTTTATTATTTAACTTAAAGGCGAACTATCAGAAAGGTGAAAAAATCTAGTGTTCCCTTGAAATGCCTAGCGTCCCTCCTAATGTCCAAGAGGCATTGGACTCTTATTTTGATAAGGTTCTAAATACTTAAGTTTCCTATAGGACCACGCGTCATACAAAACATATATCACGAGCATTTAGCATGCAGGTCTCAAATAAGCCTCTAAACACATAAACACAAGTAGAATTGTAAAGTGCGAGGCATACCAAGTGTGTGTATCAGAAACTATTTTAATACTCTAGGAGAAGATCTTGATAATGTTGAAAATACTTATGATCTGATTTATTATTCATTTTTAAGTAACATTTCAAAATATTTATCAAAAGATGCTTAAATTAATGAATAGTGACATATGACTAAAAAAAGAAATCTATTAACGTGTTACAAAAAAATAGAAATACTAAAGACGTTATTAGCATGATGATCCAATAATAATTTTTTTAGAGAGAAAAAAAAGAGATTATAGACAAGGATTCTAAATTCAAATTATTTAAACTTACGAACATAAATTTTAAAAAGTCACGACCTACGAAACTTGTGCATGTGAAAATTAAAATTTCAAAAAACTCCTATACACATGATATCTAAAATCTTTTCTTGAAGTTAAATTACTCGACAAAATCTAATGATATTTAAAGACTGGCTTGATCAAAACATTGGGAGATAAGTTAAAAGATTTTAATCCCCTAAAAAATTTTACACAAGTGACATAACCGCCTAAAATGTCAAATTTTGTTCGTAGAAAATAGTTATAATTGAGAAAAATTTAGTCTAAACATGATTAAGTCATGATTAATGCATTAATTCCTACATGCATGTTTCTATCACACGTGCACATAAAAGGAATAAAAATAATAATGAAAAGAACAAGTAGCACATTAGTTCCCCTCCCCTATCCCCCAATTGTATTATATTTTTATTATTACATCTTAGAAAAATTAAACATAACAATACAACAAGAATATAAATAATAGAGTCTTCAAAGCCATCCTTTCTTCAAATTCATCCATGTCCCCAGGCGACTCTTCCCGTCTTATTTGCGTAATTAAAAGAGGGCATGCGCCACTAAAAGGAAAATTAGTTGTACCAATAATATAAGATATAATAACAATAATAAACAAACGAAACTAACAAGTTGAGAGGGCATGAACTGGGCAAAAGATGAAGCTAAAGTAAACGAAATCAAAACTTGAGAATATATGAAAAGTTTTATGCCTTTTCTTGAGAAAATGTGTCAAGAGAGAGGAGCCTTATGAAATTATTTCTTTTCTTTTTGTAAGAGATATTCTGCTTTTTTTTTCCGTGAGTCTGTAAGCTGCTTTTTTTCATCTCCTCTGAGGAGTATGTGAGAAATTGCTTATATAGCAAACAAAGGTTACAGATGGAAGGAAAATAAATAATTAAAAGTCAATTAAAGATATTACAAAACTTTTCTACCATGAATAGATGAGATTCTACAAGGTCTAAATAAAGGAAAATATTCAAGATATACCAGGTCACCAAATCAATATCCGTAATTCACGACAAGGTAAAATAAATTCTGCTGATTTTATTTTAAAATAAATATTGTGCAAGAAGATTTATCCTAAAATTATATGCTTATAAACAAAAAATGCCACTATTTACCAAAAAGGAATCTGTCGTTATTTGGAATAAATTAACTTGCAAAATTAATTCAATCTCGACAAAATTTGTGGCGGATTTCAAATCTTTCCCACAAAAGAATATTATACCCGAAATCAAACTTATTAATTTCAATTAATCATCACTAATTATATTAACAACTCAGTCACACTAATCACAAGCAATTACTGCAATTAAATCACCAAATTACAGCCAATCAACAGCTCAAGCAACAGGCCTCCCCATATTCAAATTTGAAGGAATCAATTAGATTCAAAAGAACAAACCTACGACGTACCACTTAGTTCAAGCAGCAGCATACAAGACAGAAAAAAATGAAATAAGTGATGGAGAGATCATACCAGGACCGAGCATTTTATAATCCACTTGGATAAAATAGTAAAAAAAAATTAAGTAGATATTTCTGAGGTTTTGCCAGCAGATTTGGAGGTTGCATGGTGGGCCAGTGCGGGTGTCACCTGGGGGCTGCAAGGAGAGAGGGAGAAGGTGAAGCGGGGAGAGAGGAGAGGCGGTGTTTGGGGCTGTTACGGTGGGGTTTTTAGTGGCTACCGCATGGGCAGTCAGGGTTCGTTTGGTGAGGGAGACGGAGGAGAAAAGGGAGAAGAGAGAGGAAGGTGAGGCGGAAGAGGAAAGGAGGAGATGAAGGAGAAGAGCGTGGGTGAGACGCGACCGAAAAAAAGGGAAAGAAGAACAATTGGGGGCGCGTGTAATGGTCGTATATATGTTTATGGGTGTATTTGTGTATGTGTGTAGATGTTAGTTGTAGGGTGATGAACAAAGAATTGGGCCTAGTTGGAGGTTTAAAATTGGGCCAAAATTGGTCTGCAGTTTGGGTTAGAAGGGCCTGAATGAAGAATTTGAGGGTTAAAAAAAACATCTATTGAAGGTTTGAGCACATTAGTATAACAAATTCGGCTAAATTGAAATTTTAAAAGATAGCCCAGATTGAATTTACTAATCAATTTGGTCATGACACGAATCTAATATTAATCAATTAAAAAGTTTCTTAAAATTAATGAAAATGAAATAATTATCTCAATTAATAGCTAATTAATTTTGAAGAGAAAATAATTTATAATTAAACTAAAATAACCAAAAATCCTTTGACATGATTTTTGAAAGATTATATAATTCTGAAACATGTATAAAGTATATAATAAAATTTAAAATTATACGACTTACTACTAAAAATTACTCAAAATATTTTTTATATTTTTCGAGAAAATCATTCCAAATCGTCGAAAAAATTCAAAAACTCAATAATTAATTCATATTGTGAAAGGTAAAAATCAAATTTCAACGTCCCTAGTCAATTACTTAATCCGCTTCTAACGTCCCTAGCCAGTAATTGTATACGGATGCTTTCGAGGTTACTCTTTTTTCTAATAGTAGGAAATAAATAAATTAAAGCTTACATAGCTGTTTTAGGGATATTGTTTAAGAAACAAAAATAAAAAAATAAAAATAAAAATAAAAAATAAAAAAATTAAATATATTAGGGCCGCTAGATCGGATAGGATGGACGGTTGTGATTAAAATATTATGGGTTTGGATCGAATCAGGGTTAAAAATGGGTAACCCAAATCTAGATATTAGTCGCAAATTGTTGGAATTTAAGATTGAGCCACAATTGGCTCAATTTGGGCTGAAAAATGCAAAGATTGCAGATAAATAGCTAGAATTGAAACAATTTCAAGGAAATTGACCAAATTTGAAATGAATTTTCAAGGATTTGGTTAAAATTGAAACAAATTTTATTTAAAGGCTACAAATTGAACAAATAGGATAAAATTTTTAATAATTATAATGCACACACAAATACAATGCGAAATATTTTGAAATGATATTTTTATTTAGCGAAAAGCTAAGATTATCCTGTAAAAAATATTCGAACGTATTAAGCTTGTTTAAAAAAAATGTATAAAGTAAAATATTATGCATTTCAAGATAAAAAATAATAATTAGTATGTAAATAATGAAATTAAACAATAATATAATAATAACAAATATTACTACTACGGCTTAGCATTCTTACGGAATAAAATAATAATCATAATAATAACTAATGATAACAGTATTTTAAAAGTTGATAAAATAATTACCAAAAACTATATTAATATTTTGAAAACTCATGAATTTTATAAAATGTGCGGTTACTCTGATAAAATTGAAAATAAACTCAAAGTTTTTTTTTTTTAAAAAAAAAATGCCCATTTAATCAAATGATGTCGCAAAATACGTTATGGGTCGGTCAAAATTGGGTGTCAACAGCTGCCCCTTCTTTGCTCAGGAATGAAAGATGAATTGTTGAGCAAAGAAAGTTGACGAAGTAGCCGATTTTGTCCGACCGATGGAATATTATCGGAAGGAATGAATAGAATAAAGGGGTTACGGCCGAGACTTCGGTTTAAAGTCGCCTACATATCTCTGGTCATACGAGAATCAGGCCGTGTGTAGTTCTGGATTTAGGAACGACTGAAATTCCTAAAAATAACATTACGGGTACGGGGCTTGAAGTAGGAACGATAGCAGCTTGAATTGGAAGGATAAGATAGTACAAGAATGTGAAAGTATCAGGAATGATTAAGACATCGACAGAAGAGGAGGATACGGGTTAGTAAGGAAACCAAAAGGGATCATCGTAATCGGTATACAAAATGAAGAGTACATCTTAGAAGCGAATGATGGAATACACCAAATTGTAGGTTTCTACAACTTATAACTAAAAATAATACTAGATAAAATGGTTAGAGCGCGCATATTGAATGACAAAATGATTCGTAAACATGATGCAATTCCCTTTTAGACCATGAAATTTTTCATAAGACGATAAGGATGATGTCTTAGGCTATAATGTCTTGGGCCATGCTAATAATAAATTATATCCTCAGGTCATGAAATGATGTCCGTAGGCCATGAAAGATGATGCCTTTGGACGATGATACCTTCGGATCATGATAAGCATAATTAAATACCTAGGCCATGAAATTATGTCCTTAGGCCATGAAAATGATGCCTTTGGACTATGACGCCTTAGGGGTATAGTATATTTTCATGTGATTTTTCAGGCCAATGCAAAATTTTCGAAAGGAGGCAATGCAATTTCAGTAGGCAAGACGTAGTTTGAGAAGGCCATGCCAAGTTTCTAAAGAGGGCAATATAATTTCAGTAGGCCGTAAGTGTTGTTTTAATAGGCCATGCAATTTCAATGCATCCTTGGTAGGCCAAATACGAATCTCGTTCTCTCAAAATGTCATTTTATGCAAAATGTGATTTCACGTAATTTTAGCAGGCCGGTGCAAAATGCAATTTCAGCAAGTTCAGTAGGCCAATGCAAAACATGCGATTTTCAGTAGACTTAGTAGGCCAATACAGAGATGCAATCTTCAGTAATATTAGTAGGCCAATGCAAAAGTGCAATTTTCAATAATTTTTAGTAGACCAATGTCAAAATGCAAAGTTCAGTAGGCCAATGTAAAATGTAATTTCATGTAATTTTAGTAGGCCAATGAAAAAATATATGTGTATATATATTTTTTGCAATTTTTGGCAGGCCAAATCATGCATAATGCAATTTTTGTTTAAGTAGGCCGAATGCAAATTCAATGTTTTACGCAATTTTGGTAGGCCTAGTACAATTTCAGTAAGCAACAAGGAGTAGACCAATAAAAGGGGAATAAAATAGTTTAACCTTCGCCCATTGTGAGAGAATACCAATTGTTTGTATGATACGAAGAAGCCACTCCAAGCATGTATACCTGTCTACATTCAAAGAAAACTTATTAGTTTGAAAAAGGGGAGGTTGATCTGTAGCTCTGCCTCGACCCGCACGTCTTTTTGTTGATATCTCGCCTTTTGTCTTGATGTCCTCTTAGCTATTGGTTTTCAGTTCTGAATTCAAAATTTTTGAGAGTTTACTAAAACATTTATGCCCCAGTTTGTAGAAAATGATCTAAAGGAATTTTTGAGATCCCCTCAAAAATTCTGCCCCAGTTATCTTGTCTGCTTATGCTCTTTTCAAAAGAATTTTTGAGATCCTCTCAAAAATTATGCCCCAGTCTATGGTCAAGTGGGGAAATAAGATTCTTATTATGGTAAGACCGAACTCCAAAGGAGCGCCTACGTATCCCTCTTAAATGGGAATCAGGTCTGACGTAGTTCCAAATATCAGTTGTGTGTCCCTTCATCCCTGAGTGATATGTGCAAACTTTATTTGGGTCATACCATTTGGATTGAGTGTCTGGATTCAAAGCAGGAATAGGAGTGATATAGCCAGCTTCTTTCAACCTCTCGTAGAGTTGGGCTATGGGTTCAGCCAGAGGAGTGTAGCTTTTGGTGGGTTTTCTTTCAAAGTTGGGACGATTTCTATAGTTCGGTCGTTGAGGCGGTAGGGATGGAGGTGTTTGAAAGTATCCTGGTTGGGTATGATAAACGGGGTGTGTAGGTTGTTGATATGGGGTGTGAGGAGTTTGATAAGGGGTAGGTGGTGGATAAAAGGGAGGAGGTGTGATGTATGGTGATGCAGGATAGTGGGGAAGTGGTGGAGTCCAGATTTGGTGTCTTGTGGGAGCTTTGTGTGCCATCATTACCGAACCCACTTCTTTCTTCTTTCGAATTTCAGGCATACCTCCGGACTGCAAGGCTTTGTTAGTAGCTTGTAAGGCCTCTAAGTTGATAATTGTGCCATTTTTTATGCCCTCTTCAATTTTTTCTCCCAACTTGATGATGTCTGCGAAACTCTTTTCTGTCACAAGCATCATTCTATCATAATATTGAGTCTCTTGGGCGCGAATGAAATAGTCTTTCATTTGAGATTCCTCCATGGGAGGTTCAGCTTTGGCAACTTCAGACCTCCATCTTATAGCGTAGTCTCGAAATGACTCACTTGGCTTCTTCTTTAGGTTTTGAATATAGAACCAGTCTGGTGCATTCTCAATGTTGAACCCAAACCTATTCATGAAATCCGAAGCCAAATCCTCCCATCTTGCCCACTTTCGTGAATCTTGTTCTATATACCATGTCAGGGCTTCCCCTATGAGGCTTCTGATGAATAGCTTCATTCTAATCTTTTCATTCTTTCCCACTCCTACCAGTTTATCACAATACATGCGCAGATGAGCCCTGGGATCTCCAATACCATTGTACAATTCAAATTTTGGAGGTTTGTATCCTTCAGGCAGCTCGACATCTGGGTGCATACACAGATCTTCATAACTCAATCCAACTACCCCTTTACTTTCTTCTACATGTCGCATTCGATTGCTCAGACTATCCAATATCTCAGTTAGGGATTTAATTAACATATCCTTTTGAGAGGATTCTGATTCATGGTAGTTGTGGATAAACGGGGATGTCTCGACATATATAAGATTATGGGTGTGAGTTCCAGAGGCATGGGCCTTTAAGATGTTGGCAATGGACTTGGGAGGCATATCTTGAACGTAGGCAGGATTTTGTGGGTACCATGTTGGTTCATGAGTGCTTAGTTGATGTGCGTTTTGATGACTGCAATTTGAAAATTGAGTGCTCAAAGGTGGTATATAGGTGGGGTTGGACTGGTTTTGGGAGGTTGGATGAATCAGTGGAAGATGATTTGAGAGGGTGGTTTGAGTTGTAGTAATTGGGTCATTCATGTTTTCCCCAAAAGGGGTGCCGAGAGAAATGGATAGTCTTGCCAAGTTGCGCATGTTGGCCATTTCATCCTCCAATTCTTGAATTTTCCTTTCCAACCTTAGAGTCAAATCATCAGATTGGAATCCCCTTTCAGAAGTTTCAACTCTTTCAATGGCATTATTGTCAGTCATTTTATCCTTTCTTGATGACTCAAACTTGGGGGAGTAGGCGGAGGACCTTTCGATCGCGTATGGTAGGCTAGAGTGCGCACACAGATCAACCTTTGGGAAAGGGAAGACATGAAAAATAAAGGATAAGAAGAGAGAAATAAAATCAAGTTGTGATGTGATAACAAAAACCTATATATTTAATAAAAATAAGTAAATAAATGAATAAACGCCCTAAAAGGGAGGGAGCCTCTTTAAGCCAGAAGTAGGCCTAATACGATAAGCAAGTGATTCTCGATAATTAATCCAAGCCTTAAATTTGTTAATTGGAGTTTAGTGTTAGAAAAATGTAATAAAATGATCATTAAAAATAATTATTTTATTAATAACTACTATTACAAATTTTTAAATGATACAATATATATAAAATCTTAGGAATAGCAGGGTAACCAACAAAAATAAATCCTAAACTTCGATGTATCAAATCTAAGGAATAACGGGGTAATAAACGAAAATAAATCCTAAACTTCAATACATAAAATCTAAAGAATAATAGGGTAACAAATGAAAATAAATTCTAAACTCCAAACCTAATTTTGGCATGACTTCCGCATCATACCTCTGCAAAACAGAAAGGTAACTTTTTCTAAACTCCCTTTTAACAATGTTTTAGGCTTGAATTAATTATCGTGATCACATAGACAAATAGTATGCGGAAATTTTCTTATTTGCTAACCTTTGCGAAAGCTCTCTCTTTGCACTCTTTATAATCTCTGCTCTCTTCGTCCTCGGCCGTTAACTGCGGCGACAATACGTTCTTGTACTTGATTCTCAGAGGAATCTCGTCGTCGTCTTACCAGTGCAGAATAAGGATTGATTTCATTGTATCCATCGCAGCCCACCCCATCTACCTATTGTCGGACGTCAATTGTTGCTCCCTCTCTCGAGATTGCAATCCCTATCGAGTCGGGAAGGAATGAGTAATGGGTCGAGGAATCGGGCATCGGCCCTCTTGGATCCGGTAGGAGCAGGAGTAGGTAAGTTAGTATCGATCCGGTGAAGAAAAGAGAATTTAGTTGATAGAGACGTTAGACCTGGAGGAAGCATCTGGTCACATATCCCAAAACCTTCACGGGAAAGGAACGGACTCACTCGCCCTACTTCTAAAGATAGATAGAAAGGGTTAGGGAGTCCCAACTGCTGAGGTGGCGTAGTGAGAGGTGAGAGCAATAACAACAAAAAAAGGCTTTCAGTAGCGCCCTTAGAATCTAAGCCTTTTGAAGCGCCAGTAGTTGTAGCTGTGGCCACAAGGTCCGCTTCCACAGTAAGGATTGCCGCTTAGTCCAATCCAAGATTCAAACAAGGGACGCCTCATTAAGCAAGAACCCGAGCTAAGAGCCTCATCTTGCATTTCTTTGGTTTGGAAGTTCCAGAATCTTGTTTGTGGATTTCTATAACAAAGGTGGTCCGCCATGTTGATGAGCCTGAAGCAAAGAGGTGAGTATGTGAAGGCCATCTTTCGTAGTTCTCCCTGGACATTTTTGGTATGACGGAAGAAGGCCTTTCATTTTGGCTCTGTAGGGCTACCCTATGGTATGGGTTGTTATCTCAAGGGCCTGGTTAGGCTCTTCTTGTTGGAGTATCCTCGCTCAGAGGCTAAAATTATCTCTTTTCTTTTGTTCGCTTTCCGGTTGCCCTTCTTTTCTATTTGCTGCAGTTAATGAGACTGGGAGTTGGATTTCCTTTATGACTTTCGCTCCGCTCTTCCCACGGATATTTCAAAACTCGGTAATTCCCGATCCTTTTCTTGCTCGTTAGCACTGTTTTTTGATTGCAGCTAGCGCGCTTGACTAATAAGATAGAAAGGGCTCGAGTGGTCCAGATCGCTCGGGTGAGGTGTCCCCAGTGTTAAGGAGATAGTTGGCTGAGGCAGGGCAGACCGGGTTGGAAGCAAGTCCGGTGATCGGTCCACTCCACTCCCTCAACAGTGAATGAATCCCTCAAACAGTCAGTGCTGAACAGATGAAGGAAGATGAAGAATCTTCTTTTAACGATGAAGATCGCCTCTTTTCTTTCTTGGACATTTCATGTCTATCCGCCCAAGAAAGAAAGGATGTCACTTGATCCATATCCCCCTCAACACAACATGGAAAGAAGCGAAGCCATAGGCAAAAACCGCTCCATGGGTTAGGACAAGGGACAGCTACCTTAGTACATTCTGCTAAAGAGATGGCTACCTTAGGGCTTTAGGGACATATGAACGTTAGCCAGACAGGTCCAACGACGAAAGAACCAGGTCTTCCTAGGTTCCTATTAATGGGGGTTCTCTCATAGTGGTGGGTTTTCCCCATCTATTTCTGCCCGAACTCTTCTTGAGTTTCCCTCCTAGAGAACGGGGAAAGCTTATCCCTCACTCGCATTCTCCTAATCGAGTAGAACGCCACTCGGCGATCATACTACAACTGGTCCCGCCTATAGTTATTATAGTGTCGAACACACATAAGTATAGGTTTTGTTGTCCTTACGACAGTTGTAAAAGACCGGATCTTTCTTCAAATATCTTCTCTCCTCTCAGGTTCATCTAAGTGCTTAATCGAACCAAAAGGGTGTGCCGAAAGGTTTGGGAATGGAAAAATCTCTTCCTAACGAACCTTCCCTCCTTTCGACTGAATCGCCAGGACGACTCTTTCCTTTCTCTTGTGCTTGTGCGAGTTACTAAAAAAGGAAGTTACTGAGCCGGTCCGATACCGCTTCGGATAATAAGTGAAAGTTCAATTTAGCCCAAACTGGTGATTATACGATCGGTTCAGTTGGCAGACATGAGGTCCCACTCACTATTCATGGCCAGACAAAAAGGAACCCACTAGCCTAGAGAATCAAATAGGGAATAGGCCCTAAGTCACAAAAAAGACTTACTCTAAAGGGGCGCTAGCGCTTGACAAATAAGATATCAAAGGGGCCTGAAAAAACGTAAGAGGCTGCTACTCTAGGCTCGCTTCGCTTCTTCAAACTCCACCCCTTCTTTCAAAAATCAACAAACAGCTGAACAAGGTTCTAGCACCATGCCAAATGTGTCTGAAGAAGAAGAGCAAAGCAAACGAAGCATGCCCAAAAGTAAACCAACCCCTTGGACTGCTACGAAAAAGGCCATCGGATTTCAAAGTAGCACGATCTAATTCAAAAATTTCACCCAATTGAGCACGTCTAGCATATTTTTTCACAGTAGCAGGATCACTATAACTGACGCCGTTGAGTTCACCGCCGTAGAACTCAACAGTTACACCTACTTGTTCAACACTATACTTCGATTCTGCCCTTCTAAAAGGAACATCGGCTCTAACAATTCCATCGCCGTCTACCAAAACGACCGGAAATGTTTCAAAAAAAGTAGGCATACGACGTACAAAAAGTTCACGGTACTAAATGAATTTCCGTTGTCCATCCCCAATCTTGTGTATGCCATTCACACACTTTTCTACATCCACGCGCGGGGTTGGAATTGGAAAAGTAATTGAATCGAAGAATGGGATTCACTCTGACATCTGTCGAAGCCAGCCTGTGGTAAGAGTTGGGCAGAGGTAGCCCTCAATCACTTACTAACTTACTCGGTAAATTAGCTAGCAAGAGGCCAATCCTCAGGAATTTGATTTCCAAGATAAACGTCGGTTGAACGTCAGTAGGGTCCGATATTCATTCCTTACTCAAATAGGAAGGTGGCAGTCTCAATCTAGCAGCGTGGTCCAGAACAAGCCTTTCCTTTGCGGATCCATGGGAAAGACAGAAACATAGTACCAGTGACATCTCTAATCTTTGAGAAAATCGGGGTCTTTTCCCATAAATAGCCCTTTTTCGTTGCCTAGGTTACACCTTCGGAATACCCCATAAGGGAATTTTTTCTACTCCCCCCAATCTTCACTTTACGCCACGCCGGGTTCATTCTTCCAACAATTTCTACGGCTTGATGAGGCGCGCTTTTCATGCAGAATCAGTCTTCTCTGGTGCCAGCTGTGGAAAGATTCCCTAGTTCCAGCCAGCTCTGATATAGCACGCTTTGTCAGGGCGGAGTAGATCAATGGCAGGGGACCCCTGACAATTAGTTCTAAGGATCGGGGTTAGAAGGATCCTTTTGCGTAAGCGTACGTTGATGGTACCTCTAGAGGGGGGTCCCTATAGGGGTAGGGGTTAAGAATGTCCTCTTTCATAGGTTTCCGAAGAAAGGGATGAAAACACATTAGCTTTTAAACCTGAGTTTGGTGTGCCTTTAAAAGCCGAGAACTTTCTTTTTGAGGCTGATCTCTTTTCTGTAGGTTATATATTCACTTATGCGGCTTTCTTGATTGCCTCTATGTCGTGCAAATTTGGTTAATTAATGTGTGTAGCATAAGGAAAAGTAGCTAGCGCGAAAGTAGCCGCCCCTCTTTGATTGTGCACAACCCCCGCCACGAGACACCTAATCAAAGAAGCGCCTTCCTGCCCTGGAGTTTAGCTGACTGAATCCATAAACCTAGAAAGTCGCCGTCACTGGTACTTTTTTATTGGAATTTGACTTTATAGGTAGGTATCGATGGGGCTTGCGTAATGTAGTTGTAGTTAAGGCTGCTCCCACAGACACGCATGATAAGGGGGTGTGGAGACAACCAGGCCGCCACTTTTACCAGATATGGGTCCGGACGACCCAAGAGCCCGCCACTAGAACCCAACCCTTAAGAGGCTAAGGTCCAAGGTATTTTGTCTTGGAGGGTGATTGGACCCTCTAGACTTAACAGGGTGGCTACTATTATGTAGATTGACCCCAGAGGTCAAACTATCTAAGGCTTATGCATGCATGACTTAAATTTGAGGTGGATAGCTCTATCCTAAGTTTTTAAAGAGTGGGTTGGACACGGACTGGGTATTCCTATATAAGAAGCACGTGGTCCAACGGTAGTAAGACTATCTGCCATTCACCACGCAAGCGCTTACTCTCTAAAATTTGGGTTTGAAAGAAGTCGGGAGAAGTGCAAAGGCACGACATCACCTTAAAAGAAAATAAGAGAGGATCCCAAGTGGGGGAGTTTATGAACGGAATGCCAGTTATTTTAAAGAAGTAACATTTAGCAATTATAGCGGTATTAAACAGGTAATTTGAAGCGATAAATAAATAAAAGGGGAGGGAAAAAGAGTTAGAAGGAAAGGGAAGACAGTTAGGGGGATAAGGGAAAGGAAAAAGAATTTAGCAGAGAATAAAAAATATAAAGCAATTTAAGTAAACGAATAAAGGGACAAATAGAAAGGAAAATATAACCCAGATAAAACAAAACTTGTATTGGTTTGAGCTTAAAGTCCCCAGCAGAGTCGCCATTCTGTCGCGCCCCATTTTTCCTCGCGAAAAAATGGGAACCTGGACGACGTCGTGGCAATGACTCTTTTGGGATTTAATAAAAGAGAGTCGCCACCTAATGATTTGAGGTGTATTAGGACACCATTCTAGCCTAAGGGTCGAACTAACCAGAGAGAGAGGGTAAGGGCTCAAATTACCTCGAAGGGAAGGTGTTAAGCACCCTTCGAGGTCCGCAAAGGCAGGTCCGCAAAGGCAGGTCCCGACCGTGTCTCATATTTTTATGTGGGGTTACAAATAATGGTCTCTTATTTTAATATAATTCCTAAATTTAATTCTAGGTGGTAAAATAAGTTAAACTAATCTGTTTCAAATAAAAATGAAAGAAAGGGAAACCGAATTGAATAAGCTATATTTTAGTACTCGGATCAGATGCACTTGGTTCATTACCAAGCCCAAGGCCGAAAACCAAGGTTCCGTTCTATTAAAGGGTCAAGCATATATCATCCCTTCCGAGGTCCTATCTACCCCCTACCCCTCCTAAGTTAGTTTTATTATTTAACTTAAAGGTGAACTATCAAAAAGATGAAAAAATCTAGCATTCCCTTGAAATGTCTAGCGTCCCTCCTAATGTCCAAGAGGCATTGGACTCTTATTTTGGTAAGGTTCTAAATACTTAGGTTTCCTATAGAACCACGCGTCATACAAAACATATATCACGAGCATTTAGCATGCAGGTCTCAAATAAGCCTCTAAACACATAAACACAAGTAGAATTGTAAAGTGCGAAACATACCAAGTGCGTGTATCAGAAACTATTTTAATACTCTAGGAGAAGATCTTGATAATATTGAAAATACTTATGATCTGATTTATTATTCATTTTTAAGTAACATTTCAAAATATTTATCAAAAGATGCTTAAATTAATGAATAGTGACATATGACTAAAAAAAGAAATCTATTAACGTGTTACAAAAAAATAGAAATACTAAAGACGTTATTAGCATGATGATCTAATAATAATTTTTTAGAGAGAAAAAAAGAGATTAGACACA
This sequence comes from Solanum rostratum, assembly GCA_029948455.1. Classification (NCBI taxonomy): domain Eukaryota; kingdom Viridiplantae; phylum Streptophyta; class Magnoliopsida; order Solanales; family Solanaceae; genus Solanum; species Solanum rostratum. The sequence continues at coordinate 58,939,465 of CM057046.1, forward strand.
AGGATTCTAAATTCAAATTATTTAAACTTACGAATATAAATTTTAAAAAGTCACGACCTAAGAAACTTGTGCATGTGAAAATTAAAATTTCAAAAACTCCTATACACATGATATCTAAAACCTTTTCTTGAAGTTAAATTACTCGAAAAAATCTAATGATATTTAAAGACTGGCTTGATCAAAACATTGGGAGATAAGTTAAAAGATTTTAATCCCCTAAAATATTTTACACAAGTGACATAACCGCCTAAAATGTCAAATTTTGTTCGTAGAAAATAGTTATAATTGAGAAAACTTTAGTCTAAACATGATTAAGTCATGATTGCATTAATTCCTACATGCATATTTCCATCACACGTGCACATAAAAGGAATAAAAAAAATAATGAAAAGAACAAGTAGCACATTAGTTCCCCTCCCCTATCCCCAATTGTATTATATTTTTATTATTACATCTTTGAAAAATTAAACATAACAATACAACAAGAATATAAATAATAGAGTCTTCAAAGCCATCCTTTCTTCAAATTCATCCATGTCCCCAGGCGACTCTTCCCGTCTTATTTGCGTAATTAAAAGAGGGCATGCGCCACTAAAAGGAAAATTAGTTGTACCAATAATATAAGATATAGTAACAATAATAAACAAACGAAACTAACCAGTTGAGAGGGATGAACTGGGCAAAAGATGAAGCTAAAGTAAACGAAACCAAAACTTGAAAATATATGAAAAGTTTTATGCCTTTTCTTGAGAAAATGCGTCAAGAGAGAGGAGCCTTATGAAATTATTTCTTTTCTTTTTGTAAGAGATATTCTGCTTCTTTTTTTTTTTTTTTTTGCGTGAGTCTGTAAGCTGCTTTTTTTCGTCTCCTCTGAGGAGTATGTGAGAAATTGCTTATATAGCAAAAAAAGGTTACAGATGGAAGGAAAATAAATAATTAAAAGCCAATCAAAGCTATTACAAAAATTTTCTACCATGAATAGATGAGATTCTGCAAGGTCTAAATAAAGGAAAATATTCAAGATATACCAGGTCACCAAATCAATATCCGTAATTCACGACAAGTTAAAATAAATTCTGCTGATTTTATTTTAAAATAAATATTGTGCAAGAAGATTTATCCTAAAATTATATGCTTATAAACAAAATTAATGCCACTATTTACCAAAAAGGAATCTGTCGTTATTTGAAATAAATTAACTTGCAAAATTAATTCAATCTCGACAAAATTTGTGGCGGATTTCAAATCTTTCCCACAAAAGAATATTATACCCGAAATCAAACTTATTAATTTCAATTAATCATCACTGAATTATATTAACAACTCAGTCACACTAATCACAAGCAATTACTGCAATTAAATCACCAAATTACAGCCAATCAACAGCTCAAGCAACAGGCCACCCCATATTCAAATTTGAAGGAATCAATTAGATTCAAAAGAACAAACCTACGACGTACCACTTAGTTCAAGCAGCAGCATACAAGACAGAAAAAATGAAATAAGCGATGGAGAGATCGTACCAGGACCGAGCATTTTATAATCCACTTGGATAAAATAGTAAAAAAAAACTTAAGTAGATATTTCTGGGGTTTTGCCAGCAGATTTGGAGGTTGCATGGTGGGCCGATGCGGGTGTCACCTGGGGACCGCAAGGAGAGAGGGAGAAGGTGAAGCGGGGAGAGAGGAGAGGCGGTGTTTTAGGGCTGTTGCGGTGGGGTTTTTGGTGGCTACCGCATGGCCAGTCGGGGTTCGTTTGGTGAGGGAGACGGAGGAGAAAAGGGAGAAGAGAGAGGAAGGTGAGGCGGAAGAGGAAAGGATGAGATGAAGGAGAAGAGTGTGGGTGAGACGCGACGGAAAAAAAGGGAAAGAAGAACAATTGGGGGCGCGTGTGGTGGTATATATGTTTATGGGTGTATTTGTGTATGTGTGTAGATGTTAGTTGTAGGGTGATGAACAAAGAATTGGGCCTGGTTGGAGGTTTAAAATTGGGCCAAACTTGGTCTGCAGTTTGGGTTAGAAGGGCCTGAATGAAGAATTTGAGGGTTAAAAAAAAATCTATTGAAGGTTTGAGCACATTAGTATAACAAATTCGGCTAAATTGAAATTTTAAAAGATAGCCCAGATTGAATTTACTAATCAATTTGGTCATGACACGAATTTATATTAATCAATTAAAAATTTTCTTAAAATTAATGAAAATGAAATAATTATCTCAATTAATAGCTAATTAATTTTGAAGAGAAAATAATTTATAATTAAACTAAAAACCAAAAAATCCTTTGACATGATTTTTGAAAGATTATATAATTCTGAAACATGTATAAACTATATAATATAATTTAAAATTATACGACTTACTACTAAAAATTACTCAAAATATTTTTTATATTTTTCGAGAAAATCATTCCAAATCGTCGAAAAAATTCAAAAACTCAATAATTAATTCATATTGTGAAAGGTAAAAATCAAATTTCAACGTCCCTAGTCAATTACTTAATCCGCTTCTAACGTCCCTAGCCAGTAATTGTATACAGATGCTTTCGAGGTTACTCTTTTTCTAATAATAGGAAATAAATAAATTAAAGCTTACATAGCTGTTTTAGGGATATTGTTTAAGAAACAAAAATAAAAAATAAAAATAAAAAATAAAAATAAAAATAAAAACTAAATAAATTAGGGCCGCTAGATCGGATAGGATGGACGGTTGTGATTAAAATATTATGGATTTGGATCGAATCCGGGTTAAAAATGGGTAACCCGAATCTAGATATTAGTCGCAAATTGTAGGAATTTAAGATTGAGCCACAAATTGGCACAATTTGGGCTGAAAAATGCAAAGATTGCAAATAAATAGCTAGAATTGAAACAATTTCGAGGAAATTGGCCAAAATTGAAATGAATTTTCAAGGATTTGGTTAAAATTGAAATAAATTTTATTTAAAGGCTACAAATTGAACAAATAGGATAAAATTTTTAATAATTATAATGCACACACAAATAAAATTCGAAATATTTTGAAATGATATTCTTATTTAGCGAAAAGCTAAGATTATCCTGTAAAAAATATTCAAACGTATTAAGCTTGTTTAAAAAAATGTATAAAGTAAAATATTATGCATATCAAGATAAAAAATAATAATTAGTATGTAGATAATGAAATTAAACAATAATATAATAATAACAAATATTACTACTACGGCTTAGCATTCTTATGGAATAAAATAATAATCATAATAATAACTAATGATAACAGTATTTTAAAAGTTGATAAAATAATTACCAAAAAATATATTAATATTTTGAAAACTCACGAATTTTATAAAATGTGCGGTTACTCTGATAAAATTGAAAATAAACTCAAAGTTTTTTTAAAAAAAAATGCCCATTTAATCAAATGATGTCGCAAAATACGTTATGGGTCGGTCAAAATTAGGTGTCAGCAAAGACACCATGAGGATTCAAGCTCCAAACTGCTCTATCAGGCTCACCATTATGACTCTGCAAATCAGTATTTAAGATAGTTGCCACATGATGATGAGGAGCAATGGAATTCACCATGTCAGTATCCCATTGCCCACTCTGAATGAAAGCATTCACCCTTGTGTTATCCAATCTGCTGCTGATGTCCCTGAACTGAGCTAAAGGTCCTACTCCAAGCCAGTTATCCCACCAGAAGGAGCAATTCCCTGAGTTAATTCTCCAGAGGATATGTGGTTCCATCTCCTTCCTGTTCAACATCATGTGCTTCCAACTCCGAGCCTCCCCAGAAGCCCATTTTTTACTAACAGGATTAGACCTTTGACAGTATTTAGCTCTGAGAAAATCACCCCACAAGGTGTTTTTTGACCTGAAGATCCACCACTGTTTGCACTGAAAAGCCTTGCAAACATCTGTGATCAATCTCACCCCAATACCCCCTTCCTCATAAGGCAAACTCAAGTTCTTCCAAGAAGACCAATGATACTTCCTCTTTTCATCCAACCAACCCCAAAAAAAGTCAGCAAAGAGGCACTGAATTTGCTTTAGAGTTGTTAGAGGGGGTGAAGCAGCAGACAAAATGTGGATGGGGAGGGACTGCAAAACATGTTTGACTAGAGTAGCTCTACCCCCATAGCTAAGTAGCTTAGACTGTCATCCAGCAATCCTAGCAACTACTTTTGAAACCATCTCAGAGAAATAGATAATTCTCTGTCTCCCAATGTACAAAGGACATCCCAAGTAAGTAAATGGAGCCTTTTTATGAATGAAACCAGTGATGTGCCTTATCCTGTCAATGGTTCTCTTGAAAGTGTGGGGATGCACAATGAAGTGACTTTTGTTCTTTTAATAAGCTGCCCAGAGACCATCTCATACGTTGCCAATACCTTCGTAATAATCTGGAGAGATTTGCTTCTGATCATCAATTCATGTAAAATATATGAATAAAGAAAAACTTAGTATAAGATACTCGAAAATCTTCACATCAAACTCATTATCTTCAATCAATGACTTAATTTACTCAAAGGGGCACATGGAAGAACAATCCCATGCTTTAGGTTAGCCTTACATACCTGGGATAATTGTTAACAGCAATTCTTTTCCTCTTGAATTCTTCAATCTCAACTTTCCTCAAGCTCTAACTTAGTGATTTTATTAGGAGTAGGGTTATTGGATGGGTTTTAGAACCCTTTCTCTGAGAAAATGATATATATTTGTTGTATAGGAAGTATAGAAAGTATTAGGAATGGACTAGAATGTCCTTCAAAATTTTAAAGAAAAATTTCCAGACTTGAAGTAACAAAGTCTGCGATGCGGACCTGTCATGGACAGCGCATTTCAGAAAAATTCAACTCCGTCGAAAAATCGCAGAAAAACTCAAGTATGTCTCTGTGATAGGTCCGCGACGCGGCTTTGTTGCGGACTCACACTATTTTTGGTCTTCGGACGAGAAATTATCTTTTGACTCGGTCACTCTAAAAATCGACCGAGACCCTTCTCCCACTCAATTTTTCATGCTAATCACGAATCCATTCTCAAATTTTCAATCCAAGCATCGGAAGACGCATTTTGTGCACACCTCTCCTCTAGGGGTATTTTGATAATTTTACCGGACATTATATCATCTCCCCCTGGGATCATTCGTCCTCGAATGATGAGTAAGAATGGTATTATGGCATGAATAGACTCAAGACTCACCTCGATACTCACTCAACTCCTCAACTCTTCAATGACCTCAATAACATCTACTCAGACATCAGGAATATACACCTCAACTCATGTAGAAACATTAATTTAAATAAAGAATAGGAATATTACCTTCGATACTCTCATCAGCATCAGACATGAATAGGTGCGGGCATTTAGTTCTCATCTCTTCTTCAGCTTCCCATGTGGCTTCCTCAACAAATTGGTTCCTCCACAAAACTTTGACGGAGGCTATCTCTTTGTTTCTCAATCTGCGAACATGTCGATCAAGGATTTGGACTGGAATTTCCTCATAGGTCAAACTATCTCTAACTCTTGTGCTCTCAACAAAGATTACCAAGGCAGGATCTCCCAAATACTTCTTCAACATCGAAATTTGGAACACCGAATGGATTTCGTCTAACTCAGAAGGTAACTCTAGCTCATAAGCAACCTTTCCAATTCTTCTCACAATCTGATAAGGGCCAATATAACGAGGACTTAATTTCCCCTTCTTCCCAAACCTCATGACACCCTTCATGGGCGATACCCTTAGGTATACCCAATCGCTCACCTCGAACTCTAGGTCTCTTCTCCTCACATCAATGTAAGATTTCTGACGGCTTTGGGCAGTCTTCAATCTTTCTCTAATAATTTTCACCTTCTCCATGGACTGTGGACAAGTTCAGGCCCAATCAACTCAGCTTCTCCAACTTCAAACAACCCAATGGGTGATCTACACCTTCTCCCATACAAGGCCTCATAGGGGGCCATTTGAATGCTTGCATGATAACTATTGCTATATGCAAATTCAATCAATGGTAAATGATCATCCCAATTTCTTTTGAAGTCAAGGACGCATGCTCTCAACATATCTTCTACCATCAAAATAGTGCCCTCTGCCTGACCATTCGTCTGTGGATGAAAGGTCATGCTCAAGTTCACTTTGGTACCCAATCCTTTCTAGAAAGACTTCTAGAAGTGAGAGGTAAATTGGGCTCCTCTTTCCAAGATGATGGATAAGGGAACTCCATGCAACCTCACAATCTCTTGGATATACATCTTGGCATACTCCTCCGCAGTGTTAGTCATCTTGAATGCCAAGAAGTGTGCTGACTTAGTCACCTTGTCTACAATCACCCATATGGAATCATGCTGCCTTCGGGATCTTGGTAGGCCAGTGATGAAATCCATGTTAACCATCTCTCACTTCCATTCTACAATCTCAAAGTTTTGAGCCAAGCCACTTGGCCTTTGATGCTCGACCTTCACTTGGTGGCAATTTGGGCACTTTGAAACAAACTCAATGATGTCCCTCTTCATTCCACTCCACCAATAGACTTCTCTCAAGTCGTGATACATCTTGGTAGAGCCTGGATGAACGGAATATCTAGTGTCGTGGGCCTCAGCCATAATCCTCTCTCAAACACCATTAACATCAGGGACACATAGCCTACTCTGGTATCTCAATACTTCATCTCTCCCTTTGGAGAAGACCATCACTTTTTGTTTGTGGACAACCTCCTTCAATTGGAGTATAATAGGATCTCGGCCTTGCTTCTCTTTTACCTCAGTCACTAGGGACGATGAAGACCCACTCTGAACATTAACTCCTCCTTCGTCATTCTCCTCAAGTTGGACTCCTAGTCGAGCCAACCTATGCACTTCCTTCCCTAGCTCTTTCTTCTCTTCCTCAACATGGGTTGTACTACCCATAGAGAACCTGCTAAGAGCATCCGCAACAATGTTAGCTTTACCTGGGTGGTACATGATGCTCATGTCATAATCTTTGAGCAATTCCAACCATCTCCTCTTTCGCAGGTTGAGCTCTCTCTGACTGAAGATATACTGTAAGCTCTTGTGGTCAGTAAACACGCCATATGCACTCTATACAAGTAGTGGTGCCAGATTTTAAGTGCGAACACAACCGTTGCCAACTCAAGATCATGGATCGGATAGTTCCTCTCATGAACTTTAAGCTGCCTAGAAGCATAGGCTATCACCTTCCCTCTCTGCATCAATATACATCCCAACCCAACTCTTGATGCATCACAGTATATTACAAAATCTTTCGCCCGTCAGGTAAAGTCAAAACAGGTGTGGTGGTCAATCTAGTCTTTAACACTTGGAAGCTCTTCTCACATTCCTCAGACACCACTGAAACCTGACCTTTTTCTGAGTCAGTTTTGTCAATGGTGCGGATAGGGAAGAAAATCCCTCAACAAATATGCGGTAGTAGCCTGCCAAGCCCAAGAAACTTCTTATGTCAGTGTGAGAGGTCGGTCTTGGACAGATCGTACCCGCGTCAATCTTCTGGCCATCTACTTGAATTCCATCACCCGAAACAACATGGCCTAGGAAAGCCACTAACTTAAGCCAAAACTCACACATGGAGAACTTCACATCCCATTCATGGTCGTTAAGAATCTGAAGGAAAACTCTAAGTTGTTTGGCATGCTCTTCTTCATTCTTCGAATACACCAAAATATCATTAATAAACACGATTACAAACATGTCAAGATAGGTCCTGAACACCCTATTCATCAAATTCATGATAGTTGCCGGTGCATTCGTCAACCCAAAGGACATAACCAAGAACTCAAAGTGGCCATATCTTATCCTGAAGGTTGTCTTTAGAACATCACATTCCCTCACTTTTAACTGGTGGTAACCTGATCTAAGGTCTATCTTTGAAAAGCATGAGGCACCCCGAAGTTGGTCAAACAGGTCATCTATCCTGGGAAGAGGATATTTATTCTTGATCGTGACCTTGTTTAGTTGCCTATAGTCTATGCACATTCTGAGATGCCCATCCTTCTTTTATACAAACAAAATGGGCGCACCCTAAGGGGAAACACTTGGCTTAACAAAGACTTTCACTAACAAATCCTTCAACTGCTCCTTCAACTCTTTCAACTCAGCTGGGGCCATCCAATATGGTGGAATTGAAATAGGCTGCATGTCGGGAAGTACATCAATACTGAAGTCAATCTCCCTATCAGGAGGGACTCTAGGTAAATCCTCAGGGAACGCATTTACAATCGGAACTGACTTAAGAGTAGGGGGCTCAATATCATCAGATTTAACTCGCATAAGGTGATAAATACAACCCTTAGAGATTAACTTTCTCGCCCTCAGGTAGGAAATAAATCTACCCTTGGGTGCAACAGAACTTCCCTTCGACTTTAGGATCGGTTCATTTGGAAATTGGAATTTAACAACTTGGGTCCTACAATCTATAGAGGCATAACAGGCATGGAGCCAATCCATACCAAGAATTACATCAAAAACAACCATCTCTAACTCTACCAAGTCGGCCAAGGTATCCCTATGATAGATGGATACTATGCAGTCTCTGTAGATTCTCTCAGTTATGATAGACTCACCAGTAGGAGTAGAAACAGTATAAGTCTCAAGCATGCTCCGGAAGAACTCAAACTTTTTGGTCACATAGGGCGTCACAAAGAATAAAGTGGCACCCGGGGCAAGCAATGCATAATAATTATAAGAAAAGACTCGAAGCATACCTGTAACAACATCTGGTGCAACCTCTTGGTCCTGTTGATTACCCATCACATACAGACAGTTCGTCCCGCCTTCTGCATTCGCAGTAGTAGCCTTCTGATGACTGCCCGCTGGGGGCATTGTAGAAGACTAAGCTCTGTGACTCCTATCACCCCATCTTCTCAAAGGACACTCACCCTGGAAATGGCCAGGTTATCTACATAAATAGCAAGTATTTGTGCCCTCACGGCATAAACCAAGGTGCAGCCTGCCACATCTGCCACAAGGTGCCTTTCCTCTCGGGCCTTGGGTCACGCTAGCTTGGGACTGAGGTCCCTGAGCTCTGAAAATTTGGTGACCATAGGATTTCTGATCATGCCTATTTCGCTGAACAGGTGCACTCACCATAGAGGGTGCATAGCTAGAAGACTTCTTTTGAAAGAAAGTTCTATCACCCTTATTCTGCTTCTGATATCTAGGCCCATGCCATGCCGATTTGGCCTTCTCACTCTGCTGCTCTTCCCTGTGCTCCTCAGTCTGCTGGGCATAGACCATAAGTCTAGAGATGTCCATATTTGGAATCAGCAATGCTGCCTTGCACTCTCTTTTTACATGCCTGCCCAATCCAGACACGAACTTCCTCATTCTTGCCCTCATATCAAGGACCATCTCTGGGGCATATCGGGATAGCTGAATGAACTTAAGGTTGTACTTTTTGACAGTCAACCCCTCTTGCTTCAGATTCACAAACTCCTCAACCTTCACCTTCCTCAACTCTTGGGGAAAGAAGTGATCGAGGAAAGCACTCTCAAACTCCTCTTACTTAGCGGGCTCAGCATCCTCACCTCTACCATTTTTCCCACTAGTTATACCAGACATTAGCAACATCCTTAAGTTGATAAGAGACCATCTCGACTCCCTTAATCCTATTCGCATGCAGAGCCCTCAAAATCTTGCATGTCTCATCAATAAAGTTTCGCAGGTCCTCTTCAATCTTAGACCCCGGATAGACTAGCGGGTTCATCCTTAGGAAATCTCTAAGCCTAGTTGCAGTTGTAGGCTCTTGGGAGCTAGAGCTAAGGGCCTGGGGACCGCGGATATTACTCTGAGAGGCCACCAACTGACTGAGCATAACAATGGCTCCGCTAAAGTCTGCTTCCAAAGTGGAGGCTGACTGAGTAGGAGGTGCCAGTGGAACCTCAGTAGCTCTGGAAGGTCGACCCTATCTCCTTGTCTCATTCTGGGTAGGGACCTCTGGTAGCGGATTCTTAGTGTCAGGGGCTGAGGCATCTCTCTAGGCAGGAATGTGTTTTGGAGGCATGATCTACAAACGCGTAACGCATGAATTAGAAGAGAGTTTCATAGAGTCAAACTCTATCGCATGAGCTCAGAATATCAAAGAAGTGTCACCATTCCTAATGTCCTATAGCCTCCTGTTTATTAAGTGTGGTGCACAACACACACATAAACAAGACTCTACTAGACACTTCTTCATAGACTCCCTATGACTTTTGAACTCTGTGCTCTGATACCAAATTTTTCACGCCCCAGGAGGGTACGCTAGGCGTGGCCGGCACCCAGAGACTATTGCTAGTCCCCAAGCGAACCACTCATTCTCAGGACATTCACTCAACATCAGTATAGCAGAATAGTATAATGCAGTGAGCTACCTCAATAAGAAGGGCCAACGGCCAACATTAGTCTCAACATCAGAATAAGCAAGTGTAAGTGCTAACTCAACTCATAAGGGGAAAGACCTCAACGTTAAACCTCGACTCATGTCTATGAAGCCTCGAACTTGACTCAACTGTCTAAGATGGTACCATGACAGGCCATGGCTACCCAACTCAATAAATAAGGAAACAAAAAATAAAAGGGTCTCCTCCGGATAGCAAGGTGGCTCACCTATGACTGAACTCGGAATCTCTTACCTCAATGATGGGTTTGCTGAAGTCCTTTAACTCCTGTATCTGCATCATGAAACAATGCAGCGCCGAGTGGCGTCAGTAAGTGGAATGTATGGTATGCAAAATGGTTGAATGTAACAATACAAGTACAACAGTATAGGGATAACATCAACTCAACATCATACTCCATCAGAATATCATATGTCTATCTTTGGAAAGAAATTAGAGTAGACAAATTACTCATCAACATCTCATCCCCACATCCTCAATAAATCAGATTCATCTCAAGGAACCTCGACTCAACTCACTTCAACTCAACTCAAGGAAACTCGACTCAACTCAAGGAAGCTTGACTCATACCATCACATCAACATCAGAATACTATCAAAGTAAGACCTCAGTGGGAGTTTCTTTAACTGACAACCATCACCTATGAGCCAGTGATGATACAAAAAAGCGATGTCGCTGCCACATCCACCCAGTATCCTACCCAGGGTAAAGGACATCAACCTTAGTGGATCCACAAGAAAAAAAACCTCAGTCCTCTATTGGGACAAGACAGGAGCCATCCACATTGCGGTTCTATCTTCTCTTCCTATGCGGGCCACGTAGTTAATGGGTTCAAGTGGGACTCACTCTCACCCATTTTGGTGCTCAATACTCCTCGCAAGACTCAACATGCTCATAAAACATCATTATCATCAGTCCCATAGGGACATAATACATCATCATCAATCTCATAGGGACATAGTACCTCAATATCAGTCCCATCGGGACATATTACCTCAACATCAGTCCCATAGGGACATATTACCTCAATATCAACATTAACTTGTCTCATCAACATCAAGGACTCGAAACACTCTTTTTAGAATTTAGTTTCAAGTTTTAAGACTCATGAACATCATTCTCATCAACATCAACATCATCATCAAGACTCTCATAAAATTTGAAACACAATCACAACATCACCGACGTCATCATTGTTAAGGCTCTAGACTCATCCCTTAAGTTCATTCTTGTATTTTTTTAATAAAATATTCAAAGGATTTTGTGAAAAAACCTCATGCAAATAAATTATGCAATAGATCAAGTTTATGATGATCATCAATTTATATAAAATATATAAATTAAGAAAAACTCAGTATAATACTCGAAAATCTTCACATCAAACTCATTATCTTCAATCAATATCTCAATTTACTCAAAGGGGCACATGGGAGAACAATCCCATGATTTAGGTTAGCCTTACATACCTAGGATAATTGTTAACGACAATTCTTTGAAAGATCCCCTTTTGAATTCTTCAATCTCAACTCTCCTCAAGCTCTAACTTAGTGATTTTCCTAGGAAGAGGGTTTTTGGATGGGTTTTAGAACCCTTTCTCTGAGAAAATGATATATATTCGCCGTATAGGAAGTTTAGAAGGTATTAGGAATGGACTAGAATGCCCCTCAAAATTTTAAGGAAAAATATCCAGACTTGAAGTAACAGAGTCCGCGACGCAAACCTGTCGTGGACAGCGCATTTCAGAAAAATTCAAATCCGTCAAAAAATCACTGAAAAACATAAGTGTGTCTCTTCGATAGGTCCACGACGCGGCTCTGTCGTGGATTCACACTGTATTTTATCTTCGAACGAAAAATTATCTTTTGACTCGTTCGCTCTAAAAATCAATCGAGACCCTTCTCCCACTCAATTTTTTATGCTAATCACGAATCCATTCTCGGATTTTTAATCCGAGCATCGGAAGACGCATTTTACGCACACATCTTCTCTAGGGGTATTTTGATAATTTTATCGGGAATTACAATTTGTCGGTTATAGTCCATCCTCGCTATATAGGATTTTTATCGCATTGCATGCATCATGAATTTCATGGCATCTTATATACTTCTTCGTTGGATATATGATTCTTTCTATATTATATGTCCTTGTCATCTAACATCAAAATGCAGGTTTGGTAAGTCATACGCATTGCATGCTTGCATACTTAGTACATTCAAACATACTAACACATACTCTATATCTGCATAATTTTACCATGTAGGGGGCAAGCACTTTGAGTACCAGCCATTTGACGAATAGTTCATTCTTGGAATCTTGGTAGTGAGTCCCGTCTTCCGAGGGCAAGCCAGATATTTTCTTTCTATTGCTATTTTAAGATGTTCTCTTTATTGAGGGTGAGCCCGAAACTTGTCCTGGCACCCATTCCTTTGATTAGACGCATTATTGGGCACTATTATGACTAATGCATTAGTCTCGTAATCTCTATGAATCCTTGATTTGGATTTGTCTATAATCGTGTGTGTGTTTGTATGCTAATCGTGAACCAATGATGTGGTTGTGAATACTTAAGGCTTGATTGGGGGCTCTCGAGTCCCCAATCGCCATGTTACATCTAGTCCCCAACCCCGGGTCATGACAAAAGATGGTATCAGAGTCCAAGATTTATAAATGATCCTCGGAGTCCAACATGCCGCATTGAGTAGGGTCCTGTTCATGGGTGTGAAGTGCACCATACCTATGAGTGGGAGGCTACAAAGACGTTTTAGGAATTCCCTCACTTAATCATGTCTTGTGTCGTGCTGTGAATGGTATATGTAACTCCTTTCTTGTATGGTGGTTGATCCATCTCAATAAATTTCTCGAGGAAGACCCCCTCTACTTAGACAGGCTCCGGCTGACGAAGATCAGGTTCCCCACGAGCCTACGGAGGAGCCTATTTCTAATGGTAAATTCCGCACCGCTTTCGCCATGCTTGCCTAGGTGATGACTACTCAGGCAAGGCAAACTAACTTGCTAGGGGATCCTACACCTGCTTCTAGGGTGAGGGATTTCACCTGAATGAACCCTCCGGAATTCCATGGGTCAAAGGCTGATGAGGTTGCTCAGGAGTTCATTGATGAGCTCACAAAGATACTGAATATTTTAGGCATCACTTCAGAGGAAAAGGCTGAACTGGCTGCTTTCCAGCTGAAGGAGGTGGCTCAAGTGCTGTACACTCAGCGGACTTTGGAAAGAGTCTGTGGTGGTGATGTCAATTGGGAGGAGTTCAAATTTGCCTTCCTTGATCTATTCTTTCCACTTTAGCTGAGAGAGGCCAAGATGACTGAGTTTATCAACCTCGAGCAGGGGAGTATGAGTGTGAGGGATTATGCCCTCAAGTTCATGAAGCTTTCTAAATATGCTCCGGCCTTGGTGGCTGATCCCCGTGCAAGAATGCACAAGTTTATTTTGGGTGTATCTGATTTGCTTGTGAAGGAATGTCGTACTGCTATGCTTATATGGGACATGGATATGACCAGGCTCATAGTGTATGCTGAACAGATTGAAGGGGAGAAACTCAAAGAAAAGGGCTCACAAACCCAAGAGAGCCCGTTTTGATGGTAGGTTCTCCGGTGCTCAAAATGTTGGTTTTGGTCGCTTTCAACAGGGCCAAGGTTCGAGAGCTCGGGTTTCTAATGCTTAGGTACCTCCTCCCAAGGAACCAGTGAGTGGCGGTAAAGGGTATCCTCTGTGTGAAAAGTGTGGGAAGCCCCACACGGGTGCCTGCTAAAAGGATTTAGGACTTTGCTTCGGATGTGGAGGTAAGGATCATAAGGTTGCTGATTTCCCTAAGAATGCCCGCGGGGGCCAAGTTCCGGTGGCCCAAGGCGGGCAAGGCCAACAAAGGGCTCCCCAAGGTGTTGCCCCAAGGAACAATAGGTTCTATGCACTCTATGCCCGCTAGGATGTCGAGGAGGCTTCGGACGTCGTGACTGGTATGTTAAAACTCTTTTATTTTGATGCTTATGTTTTGCTTGATTTGGGTGCAAATTTGTCTTTTGTGACTCCGTTGTTGGCTGTTAAGTTTGATTTAAGTCCCCAGATTTTAAGGGATCCTTTCTCGATCTACACCCCTTGGGTGAATTTGTTGTTGCTCATAGAGTTTATCATGGTTACCTTGTTGCTGTGTTGCATAAAATCTTCCGTGCAACCATGTTGAACTTGAGATGTTTGATTTTGATGTGATTCTTGGAATAGATTGGTTGCATGCATCATATGCTTCCATAGATTGTAGAACCCAGAAGGTCAAGTTCCAACCTCCCCGTGCGCCCATTCTTGAATGGAAGGGTGGTGACTCCTTTATTAAAGGTCAGTTTGTTTCCTACCTCAAGGCGCGAAAAATGATTTCAAAGGGGTGTAGTTATCATATTGTGAGGGTCAAGGGTACGGATTCTGGAGTGCCTACTCTTGAGTCGGTCCCTGTGGTGAATGAGTTTTTGAATGTGTTTCCTGAATACTTGTCACGCATCCCTCCGGAAAGAGAGGTAGACTTTGGCATAAATCTTCTTCCAAATACTCAACCTATTTATATTCCTCCTTATCGTATGGAATTGGTAGAATTGAAGGAATTAAAAGAGTAGTTAAAGGATCTTTTATAGAAGGGTTTCATTCGGCCTAGTATATCGTCGTGGGGTGCTCCAGTGTTGTTTGTGCGAAAGAAGGATGGGTCTCTTCGGATGTGTATTGACTACAGGCAGTTGAATAAGGTGACTATTAAGAATAAGTACCAAGATTGATGACTTGTTCAATCAGCTTCAAGGTGCTACTCATTTCTTGAAGATTGATCTCCATTTCGGGTATCATCAGCTGAAGGTTAGGGAATGAGATATTCCCAAAATAGCTTTTTGGACGAGGTATGGCCATTTTGAATTTGTGGTAATGCCGCTTGGCCTAACCAATGCTCTGGCTGTGTTTATGAATCTAATGAATCGGGTGTTCAACCCTTTCCTTGACTGTTTTGTAGCAGTCTTCATTGATGATATTCTCATTTACTTCCGAAGTGAGCAGGAGCATGGGAATCACTTGAGGATGGTTCTCCAAACTTTAAGGGAAAAGAGATTGTCTGCCAAGTTTAGCAAGTGTGAATTCTGGTTTGGCGAAGTGGCTTTCCTTCGTCATTTGGAGTCCGGTGATGGTATCAAGGTGGATCCAAAGAAAATCGAGGCCATGAAGAATTAGCCTAGATCGTTGACTCCTTCGGACATTCGCAGTTTCCTTGGGTTAGCTGGGTATTACAGAAGGTTTATGGAAGGTTTCTCATCTATTGCATCTCCATTGACCAAGTTGACCCAAAAGCAGGCTAAGTTTATATGGTCGGATGAATGCGAGAGGAGTTTTCATACTTTGAAAGATCGGCTTACGTCGGCTCTCGTCTTGACTTTACCGAATAGTTTGGAAGGATTTGTGGTGTATTGTGATGCCTCGCGGATTGGATTGGGTTGTGTTCTTATGCAAAATGGTAAGGTGATAGCGTATGTATCCAGGCAGTTAAAGGTGCAACGTAACTATCCCACGCATGATCTTGAATTGGCAGCGGTGGTTTTTGCTTTGAAGATTTGGAGACATTACTTGTATGGGGTTCATGTTTATGTGTTCACCGAGCACAAGATTTTGCAATATGTTTTCACCTAGAGAGATCTCAACTTGAGGCAAAGGAGGTGGTTGGAGGTCCTAAAGGATTATAACATGAGTGTTCTATATCATCCGGGCAAGGCCAATGTTGTGGCCGACGGTCTCAGCAGGTTGTACATGGAGAGTGTGACGCATGTTGGGGCAGAAAAGAAATAGTTGGCAAAAGATGTTTACCGGTTGGCTAGGTTAGGTATCAGGTTGGCTGATGCGAGCGATGGTGGTGTTCGGGTTCAAAATGGGGTTGAATCTTCCGTGGTGAATGATGTACAGGCTAAGCAAGATTTAGACCCATCGTTACTTGAATTGAAGAAGCTGGTTGCTGCAAAGGAGATTGAGGTGTTCTCCCAAGAGGAAGATAGGGTACTTTGGTACTAAGACTGGCTTTGTGTTCCAAATGTGGAGGATCTTAGAAGGATGATTATGAGTGAGGCTCACAACTCTCGCTACTCTATTCACCCGGGTCTACCAAGATGTATCGGGATTTGAAAGATGTGTATTGGTCGCATGGTACGAAGAAAGATATTGCTAAGTTCGTGTCTAAATGCCCGAGTTGTCAATAGGTTTAAGTGGAGAACCAAAGGCCTAGTGGTTTGGCCCAAGACATTGAAATTCCCACATGGAAATGGGAAGTGTGAACATGGATTTCTAGTTGGATTACCTCAAACCCGAAGGCAATTTGATTTCATTTGGGTTGTTGTGGATCGAATGACGAAGTCAGCTCATTTTCTACCGATTAAGACTACTTTCAGCGCCGAAGATTATGCAAGGTTGTATATCCAAAATTTGGTGAAGTTGCATGGTGTACCTAGGTCGATCATATCGGATAGAGGTACTCAATTTACTTCCCACTTCTGGAAGTCTTTTCAGAAGGGGCTTGGGACTTAGATTAAATTGAGCACCACTTTACATCCTCAAACTGATGGCCAAGCGGAGAAGGCTATTCAAACCTTGGAGGATATGTTGAGGGCTTGTGTGTTGGAGTTTAAGGGAAATTGGGATGACCATCTTCAACTCATAGAGTTTGCTTATAATAATAGTTCTCATGCTAGCATTGGTATGGCGCCATTTGAAGCTTTGTATGGGAGAAGGTGTGGATCACCGGTGGGGTGGTTTGAGTTGGGAGAGATGGCTCTATTTGGCCCGAATTTGGTAATGGATGTCATGGAGAAGGTGAAGGTGATTAGGGAGAGATTGAAAGTACCCCAAAGTCGTCAGAAGTCCTATTTAGATGTTAAGAGGAGGGACCTTGAATTCCATGCCAGTGATTGGCTGTATGTGAAGGTTTCTCCTATGAAGGGTGTGATGTGTTTTGGTAAGAAGGGCAAGCCAAGCCCCGGTATGTTGGCCCTTATGAAATTATTTAGCGGATTGGAGGTGTGGCTTATAAGGTGATGTTACCCCCGGAGTTGAGTGTTGCTCATTCGGTCTTCCATGTGTCTATGCTGAGAAAGCTAGTTGGTGATCCTAGCACTATTGTGCCTTTGGAGGGAATGGAAATTGAGGAGAACTTATCTTACGAGGAAGTACCGGTGTCAATCTTGGATAGGCAAGGAAAGCGGCTTCATGACAAGGATGTGGCTTTGGTGAAGGTACTTTGGAGAAACAAACAAATAGAGAGTGCTACTTGGGAGGCGGAGCTGTACATGATGAAGCGATACCCTCATCTTTTCCAATCTAATCAAGCCTAAGGTACTAGGATTCTTCCTTGTCTAATGGTGCCATTTCTTGCCCTCTTGAGTCTCATAACATGACATGCATATATGTGCACAAAAAGGACTTCTTATTGTTTTGAGTAACTTGAATACAATTTTTAAAATGAATTTAATGGTATTGAACAATGGTTTTAGCATAATGCTTTTGGTATAAATTTTTGGCAATGAATTGCGTATTGAATCTTGTGTGGTATGTTTCTTGCCCTAATTCTAGCCTTTCAAGCCTTGTTTTGCACATTCGGGGATGAATGTTCCCAAGGGGGAAATGATGTAAAGACCCAAATTTTTCCTAATGGCATTGCCTAGATGTCCTGAGAGTTTCCCAGAAAACTGCAAGGCATCACTCCACGGAGGAGCCTGCACGGCGCGTGTGAAGCCACATGGACTGTGTGGCCTCCCGTGGAGCGACGGGAGGCACACTTTGGTCAGTTCACGGCTGGGCAACCTTTGGGACAAGGAGAAAATTGGCCAAGTGAAGGCACACGGACACTCCCACGGTCCGTGTGACACCACACGATCCGTGTGGCCTTTCGTGTGGCTTACTATGTGGAGAATTTTACTAAGTACAAAATTGCCATCTCGTAACTTTGTCGTACAAAAATTATTTCAAGTACCTTTACATGGACAATGTCACGGCCCCGTGTGGCATTAGATGGTCCATGAAGTCGTTTGTGTGGTGCCACTTAGTTCCATGAAATGTTCCTTCTGCGAATTCCAAGTCCTGGACCACGGCACTGTTCACGGTCCGTGTGACGCTACATGGACCGTGTATTGAACCGTATGACCCAGACGAACCAAATTCAGGTCCGTTTCATCAATGGAATTTATAAATTTTCGATTTGTTTTAAATGTAAATTATGACTTTTTACCTTTCCTAAATTCCTAATTCAGCTGAAAACCCCTCCCCTCTCCCTTCATTTACGTAAATCACTCTACCCCTCTCAAGCCCTATCTTTCCTAATTCTCCTCTTCTAAGGATTCAAGCTAGGGTTCCAAGTAGGATCAATTCAAGCCTAATTTTTACTTCTCCAATCAAGGTATGTGGGATTGATTCTTGGTCCCCTTCAACCAAGAAGACCCCAAAAAAATCTTCCAATCTATTTTCATGAATTTTAGTTACTTTGAATATGATATTTCATGATTTTATTTTATTAAATCTAATTAGTGTATGGGCTGCATTTCACCTAATATTTCAATTCATTTTGGACTACTATTATGATGATTTACATTAAGTTATAAAGTTATGTCCCCTTTAAATTGATTTATGCATGGGTGACTATTACTATGATTTAGATGTTGATTTAATTATGGATTTCCTTGATTTTATTTTTATATGGCCAATTTTAACTTGAATCTATGTTACCCATGCTATCTTCACATCATGCATTGCGTTACATTCATGAGCGTTAATATGTGTACATTATGAAGTGGGTTAAACCCAATTATGTTTTGTGGAATGATTATGATATGATTTTAGTAAGGCATTGGTTATGACAAAAAGGTGATCACCGATATGTCTATGTTTATGGGTCTTTGAGCATTATGGGTGCTTGCACCATCATGTATATGTGTAGATGAGTTATTCCTTGCATAAGCAATATGATTATGATCTTATGATTTGGCATTTGAGCCTAAATGTGCATTGAACATTTTGAGAAGGATATTGACTCTCTTGGAAGCATGTATATGTATAAGTATTCATGTGGGATGTTGTTGACTTAGCACCGATGGATTGTGGGCGTCAAGGATATCCCCAAGGTCCCTCTCCCTTTCCTTGAACTATGTGCCAACATAGTAATATTTGTCATTACCGAAATGACTGGGTCGTAAGGAATGGTTGTTCATTTATTATGTTTATGATATGATTATGAAAAACCCTTTTGAAAAAGTTATTCCCGTAAGAAAGGTGACCATCCCCAAAATGGTATGTTCCGTAAAGTGTGATGTAGATTACCTTTGGCAAGTATCTTCTCCCTATCGGTGGGAGGTCCCAATCGGTCTAATTTATGTAATAGCTCGCATGAGTTTGATTTATCGGTTATAGTCCATCCCCGCTATATAGGAGTATTATGGCATTACATGCATCATGAATTTCATGGCATCTTGTATACTTCTCCGTTGGATATATGATTCTTTCTATATTATATGCCCTTGTCATCTAACATCAAAATGCGGTAAGTCATATACATTGCATGCCTGCATACTTAGTACATTCAAACATACCAACACATACTCTATGCCTGCATAATTTTACCATGTAGGGGCCGAGCACTTTGTGTATCAGCCATTTGACGAATAGTTCACTCTTGGAATCCTGGTGGTGACTCCCGTCTTCCGAAGGCAAGCCGGATATTTTTTTTTTATTGCTATTTTTAGATGTTCTCTTTATTGAGGGTGAGCCCGGAACTTGTCCTGGCCCCCATTCCTTTGATTAGAGGCATTGTTTGGCACTATTATGACTAATGCATTGATCTCGTGATCTCAATGAATCCTGAATTTGGATTTGGCTATAATCGTGTGTGTGTTTGTATGCTAGTATTGAACTAATGATGTGGTTGTGAATACTTGAGGCTTGATTGGAGGCTCTCGGATCTCTAATCGTCGTGTCACATCTAGGCCCCAACCCCGGGTCATGACAAAAGGGTTAAAGTCCGTATAAGTTTGATTGATGATAGGGTTAGAGTCTCGATGAGATACTGATTGATGACGGGGTTAAATTCCTTATGAGATTGGTTGAGATAGAGGTCTTATGAGAATTGAGTCTTGGGAGGAGTATCATGCACCGAGAGAGTTAGAGTTAGTCCAACTCAAAATTGTCAAACTACGTTGCCAAATGTAGGTGAGGATTAGAAAAATCACATTACATTGTGGTTCCCTCTTGAGTTGAGTTTATGTCCCTGAAACAATAGTGGACTTGTTGAGGTCGTTCCCCTTAGGGGACTCGATTTGTCCCCTACCTGGCAAGTACAAAACAGCTGTGGCAACATCAACGGGATTGTTGTACAATCACTGGCTCATAAGTGATTGTTGTCGGATAAGAGAAACTCCCAAAAGTTCCCACCTTGAGTACTCTGAGTTAAGTTGAGTTGAGTTGAGTTCCCTTGAGATGAGCCTAAGTTGATTGATAAGATTGAGGTATTGATGGGTCACTTGTCTACTCTGCATTCATTCTTTAGAATATACACTTGACATGTTGATTTTATACTATTTTGAGTTGATGTTGTATCATATTATTTTACTTGTTTCTGTTTCATTCCGCTATTTTATGTACTGATGTCACTCGGCGCTGCATCGTTTTATGATGCAGATACAGGGATTAGGAATCCTCAACAGGCGCATCGTTGAAGATCCAAGACATTCATCTTATTGGTGAGTCCCCTCTACTCCGGAGGATCCACTATTATTTATTTTATCATGCCTTTGAGTTAGACTAAACTAGTCTTATATTTTGATTTCGATAGCCATGAGTCTGTCATTGGCGCCACTTGACTAGTGATAGAGGATTTATAGATGATAGTCGGACGTTGATGTTGAGATTGTGAGCTAGTTCTTCCTACTAGCCTTTATTATTAATCTATCATTATTTGAGACAAGAGATGAGATGAGCCCATTTACTTTCATTTACTTCCGCTGATCTATAAAGTTGTTGGACTGAATGGATGTGATGAGGCCAAGTGGTTCGCTTGGGGACTAGCAATAGTCTCTCAGTGTCGGCCACGTCTCGGGTACCCTCTCGGGGCGTAGCGTAAGGAGAACAAAGGGATGTTACCATGGATCATTTTTTTTACATTAAATATTAGTTCACTTTTATTACAAGATAAGGTTCCTAGCAAAAAGAGTATGTGAAAAATCATTAAGTATGGAATAGTAGCTTAGACTTTGTGACTTTGCTCTGAGCAGTGCGTTTTAATTTCTCATGAAAATCATTATCCTTCGTCTTGTTTAATTCTGTGTTTTCTCAATTGTTACATAAATTAAAATGTGCTCAATTGAATCTAGAATCAATTTTATTGTTAATTTCTTTTTTGAAGAATAAAATAACATTAAGAATAGACATACTCTAACTCCTCTTTAAATATTATTTACATGTACATTACAATGGAATGCCATTGTTTGGAGTTTAACCATGGCAAGTGGAGGAGTCACTACGTGATGCACAACTCTGATGAAATTAATCTCTTAAATAGGTCAGGTACATTTTGGGATATCATGAAAAGGCAAGCTATAGCTGACTTCTTGTATGAAGCGCACATGTAGCTTTATAAAAAATTAAAGCAACTCATCACTCTCGTATTAGTTTTATGTGACACCTTTTTTAAAAGTCTTAAAGGCTAGATAACTTTTTGCTGGAATTCTTCGCCCATTTCCATTCATAAAAAAGATGTGTTAAGTACTTGAAATATTTCTTACAATCTAAACACTAAAAGCTTTATATGATTTTTAAATGTTAAATCATTTTATAATTTCTTTGAGAATTATTTTTGTCTTGTCTCAAATAATTTAGAAAAGTTGATCATATAAAATTGAAATAAAGGGAGTGACATCACATTGGGCTTTTTTTAGCTTTGCCATATCCTGATATCTCTCTCTCTCTCTCTCTCTCTCTCTCTCTTTCAGTTTTAACTTTTTGTGTTGTTGTATTATTTAAATTTCTATGTTGCGCGATAAATTTTAAGCATTTGATTTAAAAACGATCAGGTTAGTTCTTAATTTTGTACTTTTTTAATCATGATTTTTATTTTTATTTTTTATTAGCTTTTTCTTTTATTCATATTATTCATCTACCTTAAGCATTCTACAGGAAGCAACTAGGTCAGTCTCTTCTTCTTTTATTATTAATATTACTATTTTTATTTTATGCAGCAACTTGAAAAAATATTTTTCTTGGTTGAATCTATACACTTTTGTAACTTGAGTATTTTTGTATCTTATTTATCGTGATACATGTTGGAAATCTCATATCTAAACTTGACTTTAAATGTCATTTTGTTTGGAACATAGATTTGGTAATTAATAACTCTTTAAATTTTAAATGATATATATTTTTAATTGTGGTAATAAATGAGGTGTGTGATTATTTTTTTGTGTAGAATAAAATATTTTCTAATTTTTCTGCTTTATTTAATTCACTAGTTTTCACCTTTCTTGTAATTGTCTTCTTATGTTGCCAGTAACTTTATCACTTTAGAATGTTATAAGAATGAGTTTTTTAATGGTAATCTTGTATCTATTTTTTTTCTAGTTATAAATAGAAAAGTTTATGTGTTTAGTGCCTTATGTTTAGCCTAAAAGATTCAATTATTTCTCCTATTGTGCTTCTTTAATGATTTGGGCTAGATTAATTAATTGTTTCATTTATTTTTATTTGTTTAATTATCTTGCTATACGTTTATCCCTTAGACATTTTATTAGATTAATTTGAAAATAAAGACTTTATTTGCAACCCCACATAAATTATGAGATATGGTCGGAACCCGAATTTGCAGACCTTACAGGGTACCTAACACCTTCCCTTCAATGTAACTTGAATCATTACCCATTCTCTGTTGACCTTGAACTTAGGATTAGTTTAAGTTAGAATGATGTCCTAATGCACCTTAATTCATTGGATGGCGATTCTTCAAATTCATTTTTTTTCAAAATCTCAAAAGAGTCGTTGTCACGACGCCATCCAGGTTCCCGTCTTTTTGCGAGAAAAAATGGGCACAGTACTACCAACTCAACTTTGGAACTTTCAATTTCTTTCAGATTTCAGAACATCTCATTCTTTCAGAGAGCAACGTTCAATTCCAAATTTCCAACATTCAATTCCAACGTTACATTTTCAAATTTCAATTCCTTGTAACAATTATAAATACCTTCTCTTCACATTTTTTTATCACAAATTTACAATTCTCTCTCTACTCTCAAACTCTCATTATCTCTCAGTTTACAATAATTAATTAAATTATCAATCAAAAATTATTATATTATTTTATTATCTTACATTTGAAGATTGAAAATTTTAGTGGACTCATTTGGTGAATTTTGGAGGGAGCAAGCAATCTTCTTAAAACTCAGGATTCAACATCAATTTTTTCAATTTTAGATTATAATCATCTGGTTTTACAAAGACGTTTGATACCTTCGTTCCACACTTTTACTCTATAAATCTCTAATTTTATATTTGTTTGTCACTTTTATTTTTTAATTTCATATTTTATTTTATTATGGATTCGTCTAGAAATAGATCCAAAGGTAAAAAAAACATTTTTTTTAAAAAGAAAAAGGTGTTTTGAAAGGTGCCCCTAGTTTTTCTAAACCTAAATTCCATTTTTTTAGAATGAATATGGATGAAGTTACTCATGTGAATGAAACTAGTTTTTCCTGTCCCGATGTTATAGAAATCAACTCTAGTACTCCTATGATTCTTCAAGAAGTTTATGAAAGATATTACGGTAATTTTGTTGGTAATTGTGAAATAAATAAAGAAGTAGAAGATGATGAAGAAGTAGATTTAGATGATACCCAATTACAAACTTGTCCAATTTTAGATAGTATTGAAGCTCCACCTCAAGGATATTCCTGTCACACCCCAGGAGGGTACCCTAGGCGTAGCGGGCGCCCAAAAACTATTGCTAGTTCCCAAGCGAACCATTCAATCTCAGGACAGTCATCCAACATCAAATTTAGCGGAAACAATATAATAAGAAAGTGGTCTACATAGATAAGAAGGGGCAAGGGCCAATAACTCTATCTCAACATCGGAGATAGGTGAATAATATTACTATCTCAACTCTAAGAAGGAAAGACCCCACATCAAATCTCAACTCATGTCCATGAAGCCTCTAACACAACTAGAAAGTTTAAGAGGGTAACATGACAGGCCATGGCTACCCAGCTCAACAAGCGGAATAACAGATAAAGAAAAAGGACTCCTCCGAATAGCAAGGAGTCTCACCAATGACTAAACTCAGGATCTCTGACCTCGATGATGCATCTGCTAAAGTCCTCTAACTTCTGAATCTGCATTACAAAACGATGCAGCGCCGAGTGGAGTCAGTACATGGAATGTACGGTATGTAAAACGATTCAATGTAATAGTACAAGTACAACTGTATAAGGATAACATCAACTTAACATCATACTCTATCAGAATGTCGACTGTCTACCTAAGGAAATAAATTAATGTGGACAAATGACTCATCAACATCTCATCTCAACATCAACAATACATCAGACTCATCTCAAGTAAACTCGACTCAACTCAAAGGATTCATGCCCGTCTAGGACGAGGATAAAGAGTAGACAAAGAAACATCAACATCCATCAAGACTCATACCATCACATCAACATCAGAGTTCTACCAGAAGGAACCTAGCTGGGAGTTTCTCTAACCAACAACCATCACCTATGAGCCGGTGATGATACAACAAAGCGATGTTGTTGCCACATCTATCCAATACTCGGCCCAGGGTAAAGGACATCAACCTTAGTGGCTCCACAAGAAAAACATCAGTCCTTTTTTTGGGACAAGGAGCCATCGGCATTGCGGTTCAATCCTTTCTACTACGCGGGCCATGTAGTTAATGAGTTCGAGTGGGACTCACTCTCAACCATTTCGGTGCTCAATACTCCTCCCAGAACTCGACATGCTCATAAACCTCATCCTCATCAGTCCCATAGGGACATAGTACATCAACATCATCATCATCGGTCCAATAGGGACATAGTACATCAACAACATTATCCTCGGTCCCATAGGGACATAGTACATCAACATCAACTCATATCATCAACATCAACTCATAGACTCGAAACATTCTTTTAGAATTTAGTTTCAAGTTTTAAGACTCGTGAACATCATTCTCATCAACATCATCATCAAGATCTCAAACATTTAAACCACAGTCACAACATCATAACATCATCATCATTAAGGCTCTAGACTCATCCCCTAAGTTCATTCTTGCATTCTTTAATAAAATAGACATGGAATTTTGCAAAATCATTCATGGAACAACTTATATAGTAAATCAGGTTTATGATGATCATCAATTTAAGAAAAATACATGCATTAAAAAGAATCTCAATAAAATACTCAAGGGTTTTCAAACATAACTCATCATCTTCAATCATAGACTCAATTAACTCAAAGGGGACACATGGAAGAGCAATCACATGCTTTAAGTTAGCATTACATACCTGGGATGATTGCTATCAACACAATTCCCTTGGGACTTCCTCTTGATTCCTCAACCACGGCTCCTCTACTCTCCTCAAGCCCTAGCATATAAGCGTTAGGAAGATGATTTAGAATGGGGTTTTAGATTCTCTCTTCGTAAAAACGACCTATATTGGTCGTGTATGGGTTTAAGAGGATGTTAGGAATGGACTAGAATGTCCCTCACAATTTTAAGAAATTCCCCAGCCGTGAGATAACCCAGTCCGCGATGCGGACTAGTCGCGTACAGCTCTTTTTTGCCAAAAATCTTCTTGAACGAGTTTGCTCAACCCCGTCGAAAAGTTTAGGAAAAACATAAGTCACCCTTCGCGATGGGTCTGTGACGCAGCTCTGTCGCGAACTCTCACTATTTCTCATTTTGGAACGAAAAATTATCTTTTGACTCAATCGCTCTAAAAATCAACCGAGACCTCTCGCCTACTCAACATTTTGTGTTGATCACAAATTCGGCCTCGGATTTCCCATCCGAGCATCAAAAGACGCACTAAGCGCATATATTTCCTCTAGGGATATTTTTGTAATTTTACTAGACGTTACATCATCTCCCTCTTGGGATCATTCGTCCCCGAATGATGAGTAGGAGCGGTATAATGGCATGAATAGACTCAAGACTCATCTCGATACTCACTCAACAACTCAACTTCTCAACTCTTCATTGACCTCATTACATCTATCCATAACATCAGAATATACATATCAACTCAGAATAGAAATATCAAGTTAAGGTAAGAATAGGAATATTACCTTCGATACTCTCGTCATCAGGCACGAATAGGTGCGGGTATTTAGTTCTCATCTATTCCTCGGCTTCCCACGTGGCTTCCTCAACAAATTGGTTCCTCCACAAAACTTTAATGGAGACTATCTCTTTGTTTCTCAATCTACGAACCTGTCGATCAAGGATCTAAACTAGAATTTCCTCGTAGGACAAGCTCTCTTTGACTCCAGTGCCCTCAACAGGGATCACCCAAGGAAAGATATCCTAAACACTTCTTCAACATAGAAACGTGGAACACCGGATGGATTCCGTCTAACTCATAAGGTAACTCTATCTCATAGGCAACCTTTCCAATTCTCTTCATAATCTGATAAGGCCCAATATAGCGAGGACTTGATTTCCCCTTCTTCCCAAACCTCATGACACCCTTCATAGGTGATACCTTTAAGTACACCCGATCACTCACCTCGAACTCTTGATCTTTTCTCCTTACGTTGGTGTAAGATTTCTGACGGCTTTGTTCAGTCTTTAACCTCTCTATAATAATCTTCACCTTCTCTATGGCCTGGTGGACAAGGTCAGGTCCAATCAACTCAGCTTCTCCCACTTCAAACCACCCAATGGGTGATCTACACCTTCTCCCATGCAAGACCTCATAGGGGGTCATTTCAATGCTCGCATGATAACTATTGTTATATGCAAATTCAATCAGGGGTAGATGGTCATCCCAATTCCCTTTGAAGTCAAGGACACAAGCTCTCGACATATCCTCTACCATCTGAGTACGCTCCGCCTGACCATCCGTCTGTGGATGAAAGGTTGTACTCAGATTTACCTTGGTACCCAATCCCTTCTAGAAAGACCTATAGAAGTGGGAAGTAAACTGGGCTCCTCTGTCCGAAATGATGGACAAGGGAACTCCATGCAACCTCACAATCTCTTGGATGTACATCTTGGCATACTCCTCCACAGTATTAGTTGTCTCAACTGCTAAAAAGTGCGTTGATTTTATGATCCTGTCCACAATCACCCATACGGAGTCATGCTATCTCCAGGATCTTGGTAAGCCAGTGATAAAGTCCATGTTAATCATCTCCCACTTCCACTCTGGGATTTCAAAGTTTTGCACCAAGCCATTTGGCCTTTAATGCTCAACCTTCACTTGCTGGTAATTCGAACACTTGGAAACAAACTCAGCAATGTCCCTCTTCATTTCACCCCACCAATAGACTTCTCTCAAATCATGGTACATCTTGGTGGAGCCCGAATGAATGGAGTGTGTAGTGTTGTGGGCTAAAGCCATGATCCTCTCTCGGACACCATCAACATCAGGAACACATAGTCTACTCGGGTATCTCAACACCCTATCTCCCCCTTTGGAGAAGACCATCACTTTTTGTTTGTGGACAACCTCCTTCAATTGGAGTATAATGGGATCTCGATCTTGCTTCTCTTTTACTTCTGCTACTACGGATGATGTAGACCTATTCTGAACATTGACCCCTCCCTCGTTATTCTCCTCGAGTTGGGCTCCCAATTGAGCCAACCTATGCACTACCTTCACTGGCTCTCTCTTCTCTTCCTCAACATGGGTTGTGCTACCCATTGATAACCTGCTAAGACCATCAACAACAATGTTAGCTTTACCTGGCAAGTATAGGATGCTCATATCATAGTCCTTGAGCAACTTCAACCATCTCCTCTATCGCAGATTGAGCTCTCTCTGACTGATAACATACTGCAGGATCTTGTGGTCGGCGAACACTTCCACATGCACTCCATGCAAGTAGTGGCGCCAAATTTTAAGTGCAAACACTACCACAGCCAACTCAAGATCATGGGTCAGGTAGTTCCTCTCATGAACTTTCAACTGCTTGGAAGCATAGGCTATCACCTTCCCTCTCTGCATCAATACACAACCCAACCCAACTCTCAATGCATCGCAATATATCACAAAATCCTCCGTCCCATCGGGCAACGTCAAAACAGGTGTGGTGGTCAATCTAGTCTTCAACTCTTTGAAGCTCTTCTCACATTCCTCAGACCACTAAAACTTGACCTTTTTCTAAGTTAGCTTGGTCAAGGGCGCGAATAAGGAAGAGAATCCGTCAACAAATCTGCGGTAGTAGCCTGCCAACCCTAAGAAACTCCTTATGTTAGTTGGAGAGGTTGGTCTTGTCTAGTTCTTAACCGCTTCAATCTTCTGGGCATCTACTCAAATACTATCACCCAAAACAACATGACCTAGAAAGGCCACTGACTTGAGCCAAAACTCACACTTTGAAAATTTTGCATACAATTCATGGTCCTTAAGAGTCTGAAGGACAATCCTAAGGTGTTTGGGATGCTCCTCCTCATCCTTCGAATACACCAGGATATCATCAATGAACACGATTACAAACATGTCAAGTTGGGGTCTGAACACCCTATTCATCAAGTCCATGAAAGCCATAGGGGCGTTTGTCAACCCAAAGGACATGACCAGGAACTCAAAGTGGCCATATGTAGTCTAGGAGGCTATCTTTGGAACATCACATTCTCTCACTTTCAACTGGTGGTAACCCGATCTGAGGTCTATCTTTGAAAAGCATGAGGCACCCTGAAGTTGGTCAAACAGATCATCTATCCTGGGAAAGGGATATTCATTTTTTATCATGACCACGTTCAGCTGCCTATAGTCTATGCACGTTTTGAGAGACCTATCCTTCTTTCGTACAAACAGAATGGGAGCACCCCAAGAGGAAACATTTAGCCTAATAAAACCCTTCTCTAACAAATCCTTCAACTGCTCCTTCAACTCTTTAAACTCAGTGGGGCCATCACATATGGGGGATTGAAATAGGCTGCATCCCGAGAAGAACATCAATACCGAAGTCGATCTCCCTATCAGGAGGGACTCCGGGTAAATCCTCAGGGAACACCTCAGGAAACTCATCAGATTTCACTCGCACGAGGTGGTAAATACACCCTTTAGAAATTAGCTTTCTAACCCTCAGGTAGGAGATAAACTTACCCTTGGGTGCAATAGAACTTCCCTTCCACTCTAGGACTGGTTCACTCGGAAATTGGAATTTAACAACTTGGGTCCTACAATCTATAGAGGCATAGCAGGCATGGAGCGAATCCATAACAAGGATTACATCAAAGTCAACCATCTCCAGCTCTACCAAATCAGCTAAAGTATCCCTATGATAGATGGATACTACACAATCTCTATAGACCCTTTCAGCTAGGATAGACTCACCGGTAGGAGTAGAAATAGTATAAGGCTCAAGTAAACATTTGGGGAAAATCTCAAACTTATTGGCCACATAGGGCGTCACAAAAGATAACGTGTCACTTGGGTCAAGCAATGCATAACAATTATAATAAAAGACTCGGAGCATACCCGTAACAACATCTGGTGCAACCTCTTGATCCTGTCAATGACCCATCGCATACAGATGGTTCGTCCCACCTCCTGCACTCGCAGTAGTAGCGTTCTGATGACCGCCTGTAGGGGATGCTTTAGAAGACTGATCTTTGTTACTCCCATCACCCCATCTCCTCGTCAAATACTCACCCTTAAAATGGCCATGTTGTCCGCATGAACAACAAGCATTTGAGCCCTCATGGCACACACCAAGGTGAAGTTTGCCGCATCTGCCACAAGGTGGCTTTCCTCTTAGGCCTGGGCCACACCCGCTTGGGACTGAGGGCCCTGATCTTTGAAATTTTGGTGACCATAAGATTTTTGCTCATATATGTTTTGCTGAATAGGCGCACTTGCCACCGAGGGTGCATAGTTAGAAGACCTCTCCTAAAAATGGATTTTATCGCCCCTATTCCGCTTCTGTTAGCTAGGCTCATACCCTGGTGATTTGGCCCTCTTACTCTGCTGCTCTTTCCTATCTTTCTTCTTATCCTCCTCAGTTTGTTGGGCATAGACCATAAGTCTAGAAATGTCCATGCCCAGAATTAACAATGTTGCCTTACACTCCCTCTTTACCTGCTTGCCAAATCCAGACACGAACTTCCTCATTCTCGTCCTCATATTAGGTACCATCACCCGGGCATAACAGGACAGCTGAATGAATTTGAGGTTGTACTCTTTGACAATCAACCCCTCTTGTTTCAGATTAATGAACTCCTCAACTTTCGCTTCCCTCAACTCTTGGGGAAAAAAATGGTCGAGGAAAGCACTCTCAAACTCTTCCCACTCAGCAGGTTCAACATCCTCACTCTACCATCTTCCCACTGGTTATACCAGACATTCAAAACATCCTTAAGCTAATAAGAAACCATCTCAACTCCCTCAACCTTATTAACGTGCATAGCCCTCAAAATTTTGCACATCTCATCAATAAAATTTTGTGGGTCCTCCTCAACCTTAGACCCTGTATATACTGGCGGGTTCATCCTTAGGAAATCTCTGAGCCTGGTTGCAGCTGCAGGCTCTTGGGAGCTAAAGTTAGGGGCCAGGCGACCTCGGCTATTACTTTGGGAGGCCACCAACTGAGTGAGCATGGCAATGGCTCCCCTAAAGTCTGCTTCCGAAGTGGAGGCTGGCTGAGCAGGTGGTGCCTGTGGGATCTCAGTAGCCCTGGCAGGTCGGCCCTGTCTCCTCGTCTCAGGCTGGGTAGGGACCCCTGGTGGAGGATCCACAACATGTGGGGCTGAGGCATCTCTCTAAGATGCAGTGCATTTAGGAGGCATGATCTACAAACGCAAGACGCACGAATTAGAAGGGGGGTTTCATAGAGTCAAACTCTATCTTACGAACTCTGAACATCAAAGAAGTGTAACCATTCCTAATGTTCTACAGCCTCCTGTTTATGAAGTGTGGTGCACAACACACACATAAACAAGATTGTACTAGACACAGCTTCATAGACTCCCTAGGACTCTTGAACCCTGTGCTCTGATACCAAGTTTGTCACGCCCCGGGAGGGTACCCTAGGGGTGGCAGGCACCTAGAAACTATAGCTTGTTCCCAAGCGAACCACTCAATCTCAGGACAATCATCCAACATCAAATTTAGCGGAATCAATATAATAAGAAAGTGGGCTACATCAATAAGAAGGGCCAAGGGCCAATAATTCTATCTCAACATCGGAGATAAGTGAATAATATTACTATCTCAACTCTAAGAAGGAAAGACCCCACATCAAATCTCAACTCATGTCCATGAAGCCTCTAACTCAGCTAGAAAGTTTAAGAGGGTAACATGACAGGCCATGGCTACCCAGCTCAACAAGCGGAATAACAGATAAAGAAAAAGGACTCCTCCGAATAGCAAGGAGTCTCACCAATGACTGAACTCAGGATCTCTGACCTCGATGATGCGTCTGCTGAAGTCCTCTAACTTCTGAATCTGCATCATGAAATGATGCACCACCAAGCGGCGTCAGTACGTGGAATGTACGGTATGTAAAACGATTCAATGTAATAGTACAAGTACAACTGTATAAGGATAACATCAACTTAACGTCATACTCTATCAAAATGTCGACTGTCTACCTAAGGAAAAAAATTAATGTAGACAAATGACTCATCAACATCTCATCTCAACATCAACAATACATCAGACTCATCTCAAGTAAACTCGACTCAACTCAAAGGATTCATGCCTATTTAGGACAAGGATAAAGAGTAGACAGTGAAACATCAACATCCATCAAGACTCATACCATCACATCAACATCAGAGTTCTATCCATAGGAACCTAGCTGGGAGTTTCTCTAACCGACAACCATCACCTATGAGTCGGTGATGATACAACGAAGCAATGTCATTGCCACATCTATCCAATACCCTGCCCAGGATAACTAACATCAACCGCAGTAGATCTACAAGAAAAACATCACTCCTCTTTTGTGACAAGGAGCTATCCACATTGCGGTTCAATCCTCTCTCCTACGCGGGCCACGTAGTTAATCAGTTTGAGTGGGACTCACTCTTACATATTTCGATGCTCAATACTCCTCCCAGAACTCGACATGCTCATAAACCTCATCCTCATCAGTCCCATAAGGACATAGTACATCAACATCATCATTATCGGTCCCATAGGGACATAGTATATCAACAACATCATCCTCGGTCCCATAGGGACATAGTATATCAACATCAACTCATATCATCAACATCAACTCATAGACTCGAAACATTCTTTTAGAATTTAGTTTCAAGTTTTAAGACTCGTGAACATTATTCTCATCAACATCATCATCAAGACACTCAAAAATTTGGACCACAGTCACAAGATCATCATCATTAAGGCTCTAGACTCATCCCCTAAGTTCATTCTTGCGTTTTTTAATAAAATAGACATAGAATTTCGCAAAATCATTCACGGAACAACTTATACTTGTAAATCAGGTTTATGATGCTCATCAATTTAAGAAAAATACATGCATTAAGAAGAATCTCAGTAAAATACTCAAGGATTTTCACACATAACTCATCATCTTCAATCATAACTTAACTGACTCAAAGGGGACACATGGAAGAGAAATCCCATGCTTTAGGTTAACCGTACATACCTGGGATGATTGCTATCAACACAATTCCCTTAGGACTTCCTCTTGATTCCTCAACTGCGGCTCTCCTTTACTCTCCTCAAGCCCTAGCATATAACCGTTGTTAGGAAGATGATTTAGAATGGAGTTTTAGACTCTTTCTTCGTGAAAATGACCTATATTGGTCGTTTATGGGTTTTAGAAGATGTTAGGAATGGACTAGAATGTCCCTCAAAATCTTAAGAAATTCCCCAGCCGCGGGTTAACCCAGTCCGCGATGCGGACTGGTCGCGTACACCGTTGTTAGGAAGATGATTTAGAATAGAGTTTTAGACTCTTTCTTCGTGAAAATGACCTATATTGGTCATTTATGGGTTTTAGAAGATGTTAGGAATGGACTAGAATGTCCCTCAAAATCTTAAGAAATTCCCCAGCCGCGAGTTAACCCAGTCCCCGATGCGGACTGGTCGCGTACAACTCATTTTTTAGCAAAACTCTTCCTAAACGAGTTTGCTCAACCCTGTCGAAAAGTCTAGGAAAGACATAAATCACCCTTCGCGATGGGTCCGCGATGCGGCTCTATCGCGAACTCTCACTGTTTCTTGTTTTGGAACGAAAAATTATCTTTTGACTCAGTCGCTCTAAAAATTGACTGAGACCTCTCTCTCACTCAATTTTTCATGCTGAACACAAATTTGGCCTCGAATTTTCATCCGAGCATCAGAAGAAATACTAAGCGCACATCTTTCCTCTAGGGGTATTTTGGTAATTTCACTAGGTGTTACAATTCCTCTGGTTGGAGCTAGTCGCCCCCATATTCCTTCAATTAAGGGTAAGACCAAGGTACAACGTACTTTAAAATCACATATATGGAAATTTTGTTATTTGAATGATGAAAAAATTAATAGTACATCTAGACTTTATAAACAAACATGGAAATATGTGTCGCGTCTAATTTTTTCTCACGAAGAAATGGAACCTTGGACGTGTAACACCCCACATCTTACATGTACTAGTCCAACACAAATGAAACATGATATGGCAGGGCCAAATCCACACATATTTTTTTAAAAAGTGCGTGAATTTTAGATTAAAGGGCTATATGTACGTCTTACGTTTAAGATGACCGAGTGTAAATAATTTTTAGGTCAAGTTAAGGAGAGTGTGACCTTAAATGAAGTAAAATAATTGAGGTGCTTGTGGGACTTAGGAAGCTAGTAGGTGAGTCACTTATGTGCTTAGCTTAAATAAGCTCGGTAAACGGAGACAAGGCCCAACATCGAATTTGTTCAAGTCCGATAAAGAATAAACCCCGAGTTAAGGATGTCATTTGGGCCCATGGTTTGGCATCATAAAAGGACAATATTTGCAGCCCAAGATGGATAAGAAAAGGGCCAAATTACAATTACAATCCATTTCAAAACTAAAGCCCACTTTACAATTACAATCCATTTCAAAACTAAAGCCCAAACTAAGTGGGCTTAGGGAAGATATGTTTGCAATAAAGCCCATCCCATTTGAAGCCAATAAGGCCCAAATGAAAGGGCCAAGCTGCTGCCCCATAACCTTATTAAAATAAGGCTAAAACCCCAAAAGAAAGTCGGCCAAAAGAGGCCTATAAAAGGGAGCAACCAGCAGCAACTTTTAGCCATTTTCTTAAGCCAAATTTCAGATTTTCTCTCTAAGTTTCTTCTTGCTCTTTCCTCATTTTCTAAAGCAGCCAAGACACACTTCTAGGGTTCTTGAAGAGAACCTAATACTTGAGGGTTAAGGTAAGTAAAAATACCCATGGTTTGGTGTAATTTTTCCATGAAAAACATGAAGAGTATGTTGGTTGTATTGTGCAGGAATTTTGGGACAGCATGTGTTCCAATTTTGTGGTTCACTTTTCTTGTTAAATAAGAGACTTTTATCTTGTTGGTTGGCTGAGTTATGAAGTACTATGTATGTTTTTAAGAATTCTTGGGTCTGTAATGATGTAAGAAGGCTGATGGACCACTTGTATCTTCCGCAAAAACAAGTTCTTAAATGATGTCTTAATTCCGGTCATTAGTAAGAATTTGTGGACTGTTTTTGGGAATTGTTGTCTCATGTTTTTCATCTACTTAGGGACTGTTTTTGGACTGGTTTAGTACTGTAATTGTGTGTAAATATGTTGAGAACAGTTTGGTTGAGGTTGGAACGGATTTGGAATGGTTGACGTCGAAATGTAGCGGAAGGACGCAATGTTGCGTTGTCTACTTACGTGTTGTGTAGAGTTGTTGTATGCTGTATTATATGAGTTGTTGTAATGCTGTTATGGGACTAAACATAGCTGGATATGACATGTATATAGGAATGTGTGTTAGAAAATACGATTAGGAGTGGAAATGTTGAAAGAATACTCGTTGGGTGCTAATTCCGAGCTTGCTGCCCGGATATTATTTTTGGGTGAAATTGGATTACTAAGACGTGTTTATTAGCTGCTAACACTAGTTTTATCACCTAATATGTTGTAGATAAGTGTTTGGAGGAAAAGGATACTATTCCGAGGTAATAACGACATAGTATAGCGAGGTATGTAAGGCAACTTGATTTCCTATTACTTGGCATGAAATTTATAATCTTCCTTAGAACGTAAAGGCACGTACAAACCCCGACATGGCTGCTAACCGTGTCCCCACTCTTTACCATGTTCATATGTACCCATACATAGTCATTGTCAACCTGCATATGTACTTGGATACCAAATATACTTGAGTTCCTTCTTACCCAACAAAGTCTATGTGTCGTTTAATCTCCGATACGGTTCATTAGTTGTGTATCTCTCTTTTCATTGTAGTATTACCTTGTATGGTTGCTCATATGTCACATGTCTATATTCCTACAGTTCTAAAGGTTATGACCACCAAAAGAACCATCTCAAAGTAAATAAAAGATAACTTACAGTTGCTTATAAATGAGTGGTAGCCCGAGGGGTGGAAGAATCACCTAGCCAGGGTCGATCTCATTTGGGTGGTAGCCCGAGGGGTGAAGGAATCACCTAGCCAAGGTCGATCCCATTACAGATTACCACTGATCAGCTGGTCATTTACATGATATATTGTGCACAGATTATACAGTAAAGATACAAAAATAAAAAGACATAAAGTACATGATTCCACAGTATGACTAAAGGTGGTCTTTTCATCCTTACACACCAGCATGTGATTTCATCTGAGTTCTTATTTCATGTACAGTATTTCCTGCCTTACATATTCAGTACATTATCTGGTACTGACGTCCCTTACGGGGGACTTGCATTTCATGCTGCAGGTACAGGAGCTACTAGATCTCCCCAGTAAGAGTACAGGACTTCCAGCTGTTATTAGGTTGCTACGGGGCTTATGTGTTTAGAACTTATATTTTGTATTGTATAGTTGGTCATGAGGCTGGGCCTGTCCCGATCCATTTGGATATTGTTCCCTACTTAGAGGCTTTGTAGACTATGTAAATTAAAGTGTGGTCAAATAGCATATTATAGACATCGTGGCTCCAACGGCCTAGTCTTATGCATTTACTTTTGGTTTGTTAGTACAGTTTACCTTCTTTTGACAGCATATTGAGTATGGAAACCTCTTAAATGTTCATAGCAGGTGTATAGTTATATGTTGGTTCTCCCGAGCCTTGTCGGCAACGGGTGCCAGTCCGCCTTAATGGGGCTTAGGGCATGACAGGACGATGACGTGGCAACGACTCTTTTGGGACTGAGATTTTGAAGAGTCGCCACTTAATGGATTTATAGGTGCATTAGGACACCATTCTAGCTTACTAAGTAATCTAAGGGTCAAGTCACCAGAGAACAGGTAAGGGTTCAAGCAAAGGCGGGTCCCGATTGTATCCCGCATTTATGTAGGGGGTTAACAAATAGGGTCTCTTTTATTAATCTTATTCTAATTAATTCTAAGTGATCAAACTAAAATAGTAAATTAAATAGAAAAAGCAAGTAAATAACAAACTATCCCAAACAACGAAAAGGTAGAAAAATTAAACTAGATGGTATTTAAATCTACTCAGATTAGTTTACTCGACCTTTACAATCGAAAGACAAAATTAGATTTTGTCAATTTTAGCTCACATGGCTTATTTAAGCTGACGGGACAAAACCAAGGTTTGTCCTATTAAGCGCGAGTTTGAGTCATTATTTCTGAGGGTCCTGTCCACCCCTACCCCTCCTAAGTTGATTTATTATTTAACCCAAAAGCATACTAAAAAATGAGAAAAAAAGTCTAAGGTCTTCCTAAAGTGCCTAACGTCCCTTTCTAGGGTCCACGAGGCATTGGACTTCTAATTTTGTTAGTTCTAGACTAAAAAGGAATATAGGGCTTCCTAAAGGACCATGCGTCAAATAAAATACTTGAAGACAACAATTAGCACGTAAAGTCTCAAATAGCCTCCAAACAATTGATATGCTTGAAAACCCAAACACAAGTGCAAAAATACCTTGTGTGTGCGTCATATTAAAAGAAGATCTCTTATAGGCATGAATTTCTAAAAGAAAAGACTAGATAATCTGACTTAACCTTTTTAAGAGAAAAATGACATTTACTACTTAAATTCCTGTAAGCATGTTTTCTAAAAATAATTTAAACCTAAGCATGATTTCTAAGAAATGTCATAGAATATTCCTATAGGCATGTTTTCTAATGAAAAAAAATTTTAAACCTAAGTATGATTTTAAATTCTTATAGGCATGTTTTCAAATGAAAAATATTTAAACTTAAGCATGATTCCTGATATGTCAAAAAAAAATTAAAACCTATAGGCATGATATCTAGGACACATTTAAAACGTACTTGATGGAAAATAAATTAAAGAAAACCTATATGCAGGATATGTAAACTCATAAATCATTTATAATACTTGTGACACCTATAGGCATGGTATCTAAAATGTACTTGGAAGGAAATAAATTAAAGAAAAACCTATAGGCGGGATATCTAAAACACATAAATCATACATAAAATGAAGAAAATAATACTTGTGACACCTATAGGCAGGGTATCTAAAAAAATAACATATTCAAATAGGGAGAAATTATCAGAATCCTATTTAGATTAAAAACTATTTTTCCTAAACCAATTGAAGCGCAGGTTATTTTTTAACAGATCAACATTAAAACCTAAATCAAGATTTGCCTAAAATTAATGTCAAATGAGACAACACAAAAAAATGAAAGAAAACAATTAGCACGTAGTTTCCCCCCTCCCCCCCCCCCCCCCCCCCCGTTAAATTAAACTAGATCCCCCAATTTTCACTATTTTTTATATTACAAGATTTGCAGAGAGTAAAACTACAAGATCAAAATAAAATACTCGGGCTCCTCCATCCCCTCCCCTGGCGACTCTTCACATCCCGACTAAGAAAAGGAACATGCAATACTAAAAGAGCTAGCAGTACCCGTATATGAACATTACAACTTCAAAACAAAATAATGATGAGTCACATAACTAGTATATGTAGGAAGATGAGAATAAATCAATTTTAAAAGAATAAGCAAAGAAAGTAGATGAGATCAGAACTTCCAGTTATTATTTTTTATTAGCAGAGAGAGCAGAGATGGGAAAGAGAGAGAGCTTTGTGTTTCTGTGAATTTTCTTTATAAAAGTATTTTTCGTGTGTCAGTCTGCGTAAAAGTGTGTGGTGAATTTTTTATATAGCAAATAAATGTCAAAGGGTGAAAGAAAATAAATAATTAAGAGCCAATAAAAGATATCATCAAAGTTTTACCATGAATGGACAATATTCTGCAGGGTCTAAATAAGGCATATAGGAGAAGGAAAATATTCAAAGATATACCAAACCACCAATCATTATCCGCAATTCACAACTAAAATATAACAATCTTACCATAATAAAGACAATGTAAAATAATTCTGCTGATTTTACTTTGAAACAAATATTGTGTAAGAAAATTCGTCCTAAAAATTATATATACTTACAAGCAAAGTTACTGCCACTACTTTACCAAAAAGAATTTGTCAACATTTAGAATAAATTAATTGCAAAATTAATTCAATCTCAACAAAATATGTCGGATTTCAAATCTTTCACATAAAGGAAAATTATACTCGAAATTAAACTGCTAATTATAATTAGTTATCGTTAAATTATATCAACAACTCAATCAGACCAATTACAATCAATTAGGGAAATTAAATCACCAAATAACATCAAATTAACAGCCAAGCAACAGACCACACCCATTTCCAATTTTGAAGGAATTGGTTAGATTCAAAAGAACAAACTTGCGACATGCGACTTGGTCCAAGCAGCAGCATACAGGACAAAAAAAAGAAACGACATAAGGGGTGGAGAGATCGTACCATGAACGAATATTTGATAATGGGATTTAAAATTAATTTAAGTAGATATTTTTTGTCGGAGTTTGCTGACCGGAGTTGTTAGTCTGGTCACCATAACCTCGCCAGAGTCCGTTGCAAGGGGTCGTTGGTGGTGGTTCCCATCGGGATTTTGCTGAAAACGGGTTTTGGGTCGGATTTTCTAGAGGGGTTGAATGTCTAGGGTCGGAACAAGAAAAGATTTGGGGTTTTAAAGTGATTGAGGGGAGGAAATAGGGGTTGAGAGAGGAGGAGACATGATGAATGAATTAGGGTCTTGGGTGGGTTAAGGATAAAAAATGAAAATAACAATTGAAAATTAATTTGAACTATTGAATCACAATAGAATGGCTGAGATTAAAATTTTGGAGATGGGTCGTATCCAAATTAAAGCGGATTATCAGGATTCAAATAAATAAAATTAAAATGGAGTTTAAGATTGAGCCACAACTTGGCTCACTTTAGGCTAGAAATGAAAGAACTTGTAAAGAATTGATTAGAATTGAAATAGTGTTCAACGAAACAACTAGAATTGAAATAAATTGATGGAAAAGGTCACGAATTAAACAAAATTGGGGTAAAATTGAATAGATGGCCCTCTAATTATGATATGCACACAAACGATATTTTAAAAATAATAATCTTTACGTAAAGAAAATACATAATATATCATAACTGTATAAAATATTTGGATATATAAAAATATTATTTTTAAAAATTAATAAAATAAATTGGTAAACATTATATTTAAACATAACACTAA
Source organism: Solanum rostratum (assembly GCA_029948455.1). Lineage (NCBI taxonomy): Eukaryota > Viridiplantae > Streptophyta > Magnoliopsida > Solanales > Solanaceae > Solanum > Solanum rostratum. Next base: position 58,979,777 of record CM057046.1, read on the forward strand.
AAATAATACTAAGTAAAATAATAAAAGTAAATAATATCAATAACAAATATTATTATTATTATTATTACTACTACTACCACTACTACTACTACTACTAGTAATAATAATAATAATAATAATAATAATAATAATAATAATAATAATAATAATAATAATAATAATAATAATAATAATAATAATAATAATAATAATAATAAATAAAAATAAATTCTTTTCTTAAATATAACAACAAATTTTCAAAGTTGGAAAAAGTATCTTAAAAAATATGTAATTGTTAGGCAAAATTGAAAGTAAACTCATTTATTTTGAATAGCTTAAAAATACATATTTAATCAGATGGCAATTGAAAAAGGTTATAGGTCGGTAAAAATTGGGTTTCAACAATATGTTTCTGGCGGGATTGGAGGTTCGGGGGGTGGGGGTGTTCAAAAACATAGAAAAGAGTGGCTTGCATATTTAGCTTCTATTGGTGATGTTGAAGGTTCTAGCACTATTGGCCCATCGGGTTTAGGAGGATCAAACATGATTCAAAGTGAATTAAATCCTCCTAATCCAAATGATCCTCTTACACAACGATCCAATAACAAGGGCCGCGATCGTGGAAATTTTGCAAAAATGATTGTTGTTTGTGGTGTACCTTTCAGTTTTGGAGAATATCAAGGTTTTATTACATATATTCGAGATACGTATAATCCTAATTTTGAAAGTCTTTCAAGAAGTATGATAAAAAGAGACATTTTTGAATTTCAAGAATAACATTGTCAATTTATTCGTTCTTATTTTCAAATAATGGATTGTAGAGTTGCTATTACCACTGATATGGGTCATAGTCCTAATGATTTTGATTATTTAACTATTACCGCACATTAGATTGACTATAAGTGAAATTTGCAAAAACGAATTATCGGTTGTAAAATTTATGAACAGAAAAAAAAAATTGGTATTCATATTGCTACTACTTTATTGGATATTTTAGAATATTTTGGTCTCTATGATAAAGTGATTAGTATTACTTTAGATAATGCTTCTACTAATTTAAATGCTATGAATTTGTTAAAGCCTAGACTTTGTCCATTTAGTCAGGATGCTTTTCATGTTAAACGTGCCGCACATATGCTAATTTTGTTGTACGTGATGGTGTTATTTGATAATAGTTGTGAAAAAGTTGAAATGTTTGCTTTTTTATTTTTCATATGCATAGTAATCAACTTAAAGAACTTTGCAATGCATGTAAACTTCCATATAGAAAAGTTTCAAAGCATGTAAAAACAAGGACGTATTCTTTTTATGATATGCTTTGTAACACTCGGTAAAATTACCAATATACCTCTAGAGTGAGGGTATGTGCGTAATGCATCTTCCAATATGCGTATGAAAAATCCGGGGCCAGATTTGTGATCAACACGAAAAATTGAGTGGAAAAATGGTCTCAGTCGATTTTTAAAGTGACCCGATCAAAAGATAATTTTTTTATCCGAAGCGCAAAACGGTGTTGGTGCGTGACAGGAGTGTGTCGCGCCTCCATCACGTACCAGCACTTATATTTTTTTAAAAAATTTCGATGGGATTGAGAAAACTCATCCCGAAACTATTTCTAAAAATATATTGTGCGCGACCAGTCCGCGTCGCGAACTAGGTCTTTTCCGAGCTGAAAATTTTTAATTTTTACGCGGGGCATTCCGGTCAATTCCCAACCCCTTCTAAACTCTATACACGATCTAATAAGGTCGTTTTGACGTAAAAAAGGTCTAAAAACCCCATTCTAAGTCCTATTTCATAATCTAACAAGGCTAGGGCTTGAGGAAAGAGGAGAAGAGCTTGAGTTTGAGAGATCTGAGAAGAAATCCTTGACGTGATTGGTTGATAGCTTCATCCCAGGTATGTAAGGCTAAACTAAAAGCGTGAGATTATTCTCTCATGTGCCCCATAGATGGTCATAGATGAGTTGATGGTTCAAGAGTCTACATACATGAACCCTTGATAGTTTTCTTAAAATTTTATTTGAAATTTCATGTTTTCTATGTTGATGATCATTATACTATTCGTTTTCTGGAATTGAACATTTTCATGAGAATTTGCATAACCCTACATGACTAATTTGAAAAGCATGCATAATGAACTTGAGAATTGAGTCTAGAACATTGAGTTGAGATTGTTGTTTCTGATGAGAGAATAATGATGAGTTGATAGAATTTGATTGCCTTACGAGTCTCTCTAAATGAACTCTACCGATGTTCTGTTCGATTGATTCCTAATGATTGTCCTAAATTTTGAGTCATTGATGAGATTGATTGATGAGAGGGTTAGAGTCCTTATGAGCTTGAGTGATGAAAGGGTTAGAGTCCCTATGAGTTGAATGATGACAGGGTTTGAGTCCCTATCAGATACCGATCGATGATAGGGTTCGAACCCTATGAGATTTGTTGCGATGGAGGTTTTATGAGCATTGAGTCATGGGAGGAGTATCGAGCAACCAAAAGAGTGAGAGTTAGTTCAACTTGAACTCATCAAACTACGATGCCAAACATAGGTGAGGCTCAGAACCATCACATATATATTATGGTTCCCTCGTGAGTAATGGTCCCTAAAATCAATAGTGGACCTGTTGAGTACTGACTCCATATTGGGTGAGCCGATATGGTTTAGATTCGTTCCCTACCTAGAAAGTTTGTGACAGATCTGGCAACATCAGCGAGATTGTTGTACATTCACTGGCTCATAAGTAATTATTGTTGGATAAGAGAAACTCCCATAAATTTCCTACCTTGAATACTCTGAGTTGATATGAGAGGAGAGGAGGTAAGCTTCTCTAAGATAAGATGAGATGAGGTGATCTCCTCTGAGATAAGATGAGATGAGAAGAGGTGAGCTCCTTTGAGATGGGTCTGAGATGATTGAAGAGTTTGAATTTTTGACGGTTCACTTGTCTACTCTTTATTCTTGCATAGATAGACATCTGACGATTTGATATGATTTTATGATTACTTTGAGTTGATGTTGTTTCCATATTATTCCACGTGTTTCTGTTTCACTCGGCTATTTTACATACCAGTACATTCCAAGTACTGGTGTCCTTTTGGACTGCATCATTTTATGATACAGAGGCAGGTACTAGAGATCGTCAACAGGCGCTCCGTTGAAGATCCGACATTCTCAACTGATTGGTGAGCCTCTCATGCTCCAGAGGATCCACTATTGCTATTTCATCTTGCTTTTGAGTTAGATTTGACTATGCTTATATTTTGATTTGGGTAGCCCCGTTTGTCATTGGCACCACATGATTAGTGATAGAGGCTTCATAGATGATAGTTGAACATTAATGTTGAGATTGTAAGTTAGTTCTCTCTACTAGTCTTTATTATTATCTATATTATTTTGAGACTCTAGATGAGATATGTCCATTTACTTATTGTTAATTCTGCTATTCAGTAGGGTTATATGATTGAACGAATGTGATTAGGCTAAGTGGTTCGCTTGGGGATTAACAATAGTCTCTAGGTGCCGGCCACGCCAACGGTACCCTCCTGGGGTGTGACAAACTTGGTATCAGAGCACTGAGTTCAAGTGTCTTAGGGAGTCTATGAACCTGTGTCTAGTAGAGTCTTGTTTATGGGTGTGTTGTCGAACACATTTCATAAGTAGGAGGCTATAGGATATTAGGAATTGTTACACTTTTCTTCTTATTCCAATTCGTGCAATAGAGTTAAACTCTATGAAAGCTCTCTTCTAATTCGTGCTCTACGCATGCAGAACTGAGTGCTCTACGTGTGCAGAACTGATAACATGCCTCCCAGAAGATCCGTTAGAGGAAGCGGACGTCCCACCAGCTAAGATATTAACCCACCTGAGCCTCAAGTACACGAGGAGCCTGCAAACCAAGTTGTCCCTGTTGAACAACCCTGTCACGCCCCAAAGAGAGGGGAGGCGTGACTGGCACCCAATACCATTATTGGCCGGGTAAGCTACTAAACATGCTAGTTAACTAAACTAGGGACCAGAAGAAAATTGGGCAGCATGACGTCTGAAAGACTAAGCCTGGATATTTTAGGTCATGACCTGGTCAACAGTAAATCATGTACATCAAGAAAGATAAACCAAAATGATAGAGTACTAGTTTGCCGACAAGGCTGCAACAAAGAGGTACAAGTACACACTTTATATACATGTCAGTCTGATTGCTAAAGACTAAAAGGCACAAAAGAACCAACCCACAATAACATGTCTATAATAGCCTCTAAGAGAATCACTAACACTGCCGATACAGGGCTCTGACTATACCCAACTGTACAACAAAAAGTAAGCATCCTGTGAAAGCTCCAGGTGAGGTGGAGCTTACCAACTCACAGCTGAATAGGGCTCCTAGTGGAGGGGTAAATCAGAACCCCTACCTGAACCTGCATGCGCAAAATAAAATGCAGTGTCCCCAAGCAAAGGGACATCAAGGAGCATTTACGCGAGGAAATGTCCGTAAAACTTCGTAAAAATAACTGTAAAAGAGTCCCAAAATTATTACCTGAACACACCATTTGCAACCAACAATACCAACAAGAACACCACTTTTTTATAGCCCAGAAACAACACTAAACACAGCTAATATGAGGGGAAAACAATTGCAAAGCTTAAGGCATACATTTCTAGGCACGGGGACGAATTTTAACAGTAAAAATGCGAAAAACTTACCTAAATCACTTAGGGAACTTTTGGGAGATTTCTCCTCAGTTTCTTACGGTTTTGGGACGAAAATGGTTCATTTTTTAGCTTTAAAATGTCAAAATAGTTGACTTATAGTTGGGCTTGACCCGACCAGGCCCATGACCCGATTTCCTGCTCGGGCAGTCCTAGTAAAACTGTCATAACTTTTTATTTTGAGGTTAGGTTAATACGCGGTTTGATGCGTTACAAACTAGACTCATAGATCTTAAATTTGTAAGGTCATGGACCTTCTAACTTCTTATATTTTAGGAGATATGGACTGTTACATTTGACCCAAATTTAAGAAGGATTTCTTAAAGAAACTTACGGTAACTTTAGCCAACCTTTATCTTGCAACTTTTTTGATTCCAAAACTTAATGTATGAAATTTGTGCTATTAATTAAATTTAAAAAAAATCCATTATTAGCAAATTATAAAATTTTGGTCCCATCTAAAAAGTGAAACTTAATTTAAACCTTCCGAAAAAGATGAGGTTCCACTCGGGTCATTTCTTTAATCCTGAACGTGTATTTAGGGTATTCCTTTGGCTTAAAAATTTAGGTCCTTGATATTACCACTTATTGGCAGCCTTATTATCCTTAGGAGCCAGCAAAAATTACATATGCCTTATATAACACCACACTATTTATATAATGGAAGACGAGAAACATGGGGTCTCACAAACCCCCTCAAGATAAGGTCTCCAATGCTGAGCTACACCGAGCTATTCAAGCTCTAGCCTAGGTTGTCACAACGCCTACCGTGAGACAAGGAGTGGGTAGACAAGATGCTTATGACACCTCCAAGGCCCGAGAATTTTTCAGGATGGATCCACCTAAGTTCACGAGGTCTGCATCCACTGAAGATCCTGAAAACTGTGTGGAGGAACTTGAGAAGGTGTTCCAAGTGATGCATGTGGGTGATGCCGATAGGGTTGAACTGGTTGCTTACCAAGTCAAAGGTGTGGCCAGGTTGTGGTTCGACCGATGGAAGAAAGGGAGAGGGGAAGAAAGGGAGAGGGAATGATGCTCCATATTTGACTTGGGCAGTGTTTGAGGAAGCCTTCTTGGGACACTTCTTCCCAAGAGAGAGAGGGGAAGCTAAGATGAGAGAGTTCCTGAATCTAAAATAGGGCTCTATGACTGTGCAAGAGTATGGGTTGAATTTCACGCAACTATCTCACTATGCTCTGGACATGGTTGCTGACATGAGCGGAAGGATGGGGATGTATGTTGATGGGTTGAATAGAGGACCCACGAGAGATGGTAGGGGAGCAATGTTTGTCAGTGATATGGACATCGGGTGACTGATGACATTTGTGCAACAAGCTAACGAGGAGAGACAACATGACAAGGAAGGGTTGAAGCATAAGAAAGCTAAGACATCCAGCCATGAGGTTGGAAGGAAAGAGAATGGCAACCGATTTCCAGCACCATCATCTGCTAGTGCACTTGTGCCCAGAGGAAGGTATGATCAGAGATTTCAAAATATTGGAGATCATGGACCTCGGTCGCAAGCTAGTGTGGCTCAAGGTTCACAAGGTAAGCCACTGTGTGATAAGTGTGGCAGAATGCACCTGGGGACATGTTGTGATAGGAATGATGTGTGCTACAAATGTGGCCAAGCGGGTCACTACCAGAGAGATTGTCCAAAGCGGGCTGACCAGGCTCAATCTACTACACCAGCCCCACCAGTTAGAGGAAACCAGAGGGGCATTATATCAGGCGCAGGCAGAACAACAAACCGCTTGTATACCATGGGTAGTCTCCAAGATCAGGAGAACTCCCCAGAAGTCGTGACAAGTATGATTCGATTCTTTACTTTTGATTGTTATGTTTTGATGGATCTGGGTGCCACATTGCCATTTGTAACTCCTTATGTGGCTAGTAGATTTGATAGAACCCCTAAAAGGCTTCTTGAACCCTTTGATGTTTCTACTCCAGTGGGTGAGTCTATTCGAGCAGAGAGAATCTAAAGAGCTTGTGTAATGTCCATCCATCATAGGGATACTCTTGTTGATTTGGTTGAGTTGGAGATGTTTGATTTTGATTTAATCCTTGGCATGGATTGGCTTCACGCCTATTATGCCTCTGCTAATTGTAGATCCTGAATCGTTAAATTCCAATTCCCAAATGAATCAGTTCTTGAGTGGAAGGGTGATTCTGTTACACCTAAGAGAAAATTTATCTCATACCTTAAGGACAGAAAGTTGATTTCCAAAGGGTGTATCTATCACTATGTGTGAGTGAAATCTGATGATGTTTAGTCCCCGACATTTGAGTTAGTCCCGATTGTTAATGAGTTTTCGGAAGTATTTTCTGATGATCTGTCTGGAGCCCCTCCTAATAGGGAGATTGACTTTGGGATTGATGTTCCTCTCGATAACCAGCCTATTTCGATTCCACCTTATAGGATGGCCCCTGCTGAGTTGAAAGGGTTGAAAGAGCAATTGAAAGATTTGCATCAGAATGACTTCATTAGTCCAAGTGTCTCACCTTGGGGTGCTCTTGTCCTATTCTTGCGAAAGAAAGATGGGTTCCTCAGAATGTTCATTGACTATAGGCAACTGAACAAGGTCATGATAAAGAATAAATATCCTCTCCTAAGGATAGATGATGCGTTTGACCAACTTCAGGGCGCCTTTTTATTTCCCAAAGATAGACCTTAGATCTGGCTACCATCAGTTGAAAGTGAGGGAATGTGATTCCAAAGACGGCCTTTAGGACTAGACATGGCCATTTTGAGTTCTTGGTCATGTCCTTTGGGTTAAAGAATGCACCTGCAGCCTTTATGGACTTGATGAATAGAGTATTCTGACAATACCTTGATATGTTTGTGATTGTTTTCATCGATAACATTTTGGTGTATTCGAGAAGTAAGAAAGAGCATGCTAATCATCTCAGAGTTGTCCTCCAAACTCTTAAGGACCATGAGTTGTATGGAAAATTCTCAAAGTGTGAGTTCTGGCTTAAGTCAGCGGCGTTCTTAGGCCATTTTGTTTCCGGTGATGGTATTCGAATAGATGCCCAAAACATTGAAGAAGTTAAGAACTGGCCTAGACCGACCACTCCGACTGACATAAGAAGTTTCTTGGGATCGCCAGGCTACTACCGCAGGTTTGTTGAGGGATTTTCTTCCCTATCCACATCATTGACTAAATTGACTCAGAAAAAGGTCAAGTTTCAGTGGTCTGATGAATGTGAGAAGAGTTTTCAAAAGTTGAAGACGAAGTTGACTACTGCACCGGTCCTAACCTTACCCGATAGGACAAATTTATTGTGATGCTTTGAGGATTGGATTGGGATGTTAACTGATGCAAGGGGGAGGTGATAGTTCTCTATGCTTCCAAGCAACTCAAGGTTCATGAGAGGAACTATCCAACCCATGATCTCGAGTTGGCAGTAGTGATGTTTGCACTTAAAATATGGCGCCACTACTTGTATGGAGTGTATGTGGATGTGTTCACAGACCACAAGAGGTTGCAGTATGTTTTCAGTCAAAAGGAGCTCAACTTATGACAAAGGAGATGGTTGGAATTGCTCAAGGATTATAACATGAGTATTCTTTACCACCCAGGTAAAGCTAACATCGTCGTTGACGCTCTTAGCAGGTTCTCAATGGGTAGCACAACCCATGTGGAGGAAGGAAAAAAGGAGTTATCCAAGGAAGTGCATCGACTAGCTCAATTGGGAGTTCAACTTGAGGAGAATAATGAAGGAGGAGTTAATGTTCACAACGGGTCTGCTTCATCCTTAGTGGTGGAGATGAAAGAAAAACAAGACTAAGATCCTGTCATACTCCAATTGAAGGATGTTGTCTACAAACAGAAAGTGATGGTTTTCTCCAATGTTGATGGTATTCGAGACAGGACCATGGCTGAGGCCCATAACACTAGATATTCCATTCATCTTGGCTCTACCAAGATGTACCACGACTTGAGAGAAATCTATTGGTAGAATGGAATGAAGAGGGATATCGCTAAGTTTGTTTCGAAGTGCCCGAATTGCTAACAAGTGAAAGTTAAGCATCAAAGGCCATGTGGATTGGTTCAGAACTTTGAAATTCTGAAGAAAGTGGAAGATGATCAATATGGACTTCATTACTGGTGTACCAAGGTCTTGAAAGCAACATGATTCGGTATGGATGATTGTAGATATGATTACTAAATTGGCTCACTTCTTAGCAGTTAAGACAACCAACACTGCGGAGGAGTACACTGAGTTGAACATCCAGGAGATTGTGAGGTTACATGGAGTTCCCTTGTCCATCATCTCAAACAGAGGAGCTCAATTTACCTCCCAATTTTTTAGACCATTCCTGAAGGGATTGGGTGCTAAAGTGAACCTGAGCACAGCCATTCATCCACAGATAAATGGTTAGGCAGAGCGTACAATTCAAACATTAGAGGATATGTTGAGATCTTGTGTTCTTGATTTCAAGGGTAATTGGGATGATCACCTACCATTGATTGAATTTGCATATAACAATAGTTATCATGCAAGCATTCAAATGGATCCCTACTAAGCCTTGTATGGGAGGAGATGTAGATCACCAATTAGGTGGTTTAAGGTTGGAGGAGCGGAGCTGATTGGGCCTAATATTGACCACCAATCAATGGAGAAGGTCAAGGTCATTAGAGAGAGATTAAAGACTACCCGGAGTCGCCAGAAATCTTACACTGACCTAAGAAGAAGAGACTTAGAGTTCGAGGTAGATGATTAGGTGTATTTGAAAGTGTCACTTATGAAGGGTTTCCTAAGAATTGGGAAGAAGGGAAAGTTGAGTCCATGCTATGTTGGACCATATCAGATTGTAAGAAGGATTGGGAAGGTCGCTTATGAGTTAGAGTTGCCTTCCGAGCTAGATGGAGTCCATCCAGTATTCCATGTGTCGATGTTGAAGAAATGCATGAGAGATCCTGCCTTGGTGATCCCTATCGATAGCATTGGAGTGAAAGATAGCCTATATTACGAAGAGGTTCCGGTTCAAATCCTTGATCATCAAATTCGTAAGTTGAGGAACAAAGAGATAGCCTCAGTCAAAGTTCTGTGGAGAAATCAATTCATTGAGGAAGCCACATGGGAAGCTGAGAAAGAGATGAAGGCAATATACCCGCACGTATTCATGCGAAATGATGAGAGTGTTGAAGGTAAACTTCTTACCCTTCACTGAATTGATTGATCTATTCTTGATGTGACTTTCTATTTTTACATCTGAGTAGTATTGATTGAGTTGAGTATTGAAATGAGTTTGAGTCTATTCGTGCCATAGTATCCACCTATACTCATCATTTGAGGATAAATGATCCCAAGGAAGAGATGATATAACGCCTGGTAAAAATACCAAAATACCCCTAGAGTGAGGGTATGCGTGTAATGCATCTTCCAATACTCATATGGCAAATCCGAGGCCGGATTTGTGATCAGCACAAAAAATTGAGTGGGAAAATGGTCTCGGTCGATTTTTAGAGCAACCTGATCAAAAGATAATTTTTTCGATTCGAAGCGCAAAACAATGTTGGTGCGCGACAGGAGCGTGTCGTGCCTGCATTGTGGACCAGCACTTATACTTTTTTGAAAATTTTCGACGGGATTGAGAAAACTCATTTCGAAACTTTTTCTAAAAATACATTGTGCGCGACAGGTCCACGTCGCGGACTGGGTATTTTTCGAGCTTTAAATTTCTAATTTTAAGAGTCGTATTCCGGTCAATTCCCAACCCCTCTTAAACTCTATACACGACCTAATAAAGTCGTTTTGACGTAAAAAGGGTCTAAAAGCCCCATTCTAAGTCCTATTCCATAATCTAACAAGGCTAGGGCTTGAGGAATGAGGAGAAAAGCTTGAGTTTGAGAGATTTGAGAAGAAATTCTTGACGTGACTGGTTGATAGCTTCATCCCAAGTATGTAAGGCTAAACCAAAAGCGTGAGATTGTTCTCTCATGTGTCTCATAGATGGTCATAGATGAGTTGATTGTTTAAGAGTCTACATACATGACCCCTTGATGGTTTTCCAAAAATTTTATTGGAAATTTCATGTTTTTCTATGTTGATGATCATCATACTATTCGTTTTCTTGAATTGAGCATTTTCATGAGAATTTGCATAACCCTACATGACTAATTTGAAAAGAATGCATAATGAACTTGAGAATTGAGTCTAGAACCTTGAATTGAGATTGTTGATTGTGATGAGAGAATGATGATGAGTTGATAGAATTTGATTGTTGTACGAGTCTCTATAAATGAACTCTATCGATGTGTCTGTTCGATTGATTCCTAATGATTGTCCTAAATCTTGAGTCATTGATGAGATTGATTGATGATAGGGTTAGAGTCCTTGTGAGCTTGAGTGATGAAAGGGTTAAAGTCCCTATGAGTTGAATGATGATAGGGTTCGAGTCCCTATCAGATACCAATCAATGATGGGGTTCGAGTCCCTATGAGATTAGTCGAGATTGAGATTTTATGAGCATTGAGTCATGGGAAGAGTATCGAACACCGAAAGAGTGAGAGTTAGTCTGACTTGAACTCGTCAAACTACGTCGCCAAACGTAGGTGAGGCTTAGAACCATCACACATATATTATGGTTCCCGCGTGAGTAACGGTCCCTGAAAGCAATAACGGACTTGTTGAGTACTGACTCCATATTAGGTGAACCGATATGGTTTCAATTCGTTCCTGTCACACCCCGAGAGGGAACCCTTGGCGTGGCCGGCACCTAGAGACTATTACTAGTCCCCAAGCGAACCACTTAGCATCATCAGATTCTTTCAATCAAATAACTCTACTGAACTACGAAAATAAAAGTAAGTAGATTGGCATATCTCATCTAATGTCTCAAAATGATATAGATAATAATAAAGGCTAGTAGAAAGAAACTAATTCACAATCTCAACATCAACGTTTAACCATTATCTATGAAGCCTCTATCATTAATCATGTGGTGCCAATGACAGACTTATGACTACCCAAATCAAAATAAAAGGAATAGTCCAATCTAACTCTAAAACATGATGAAATAAAAGTAGTGGATCCTCCGGAATAGGAGAGGCTCACCAATTAGCTGCGAATCTCGGATCTTCAACGGAGCTCATGTTGACGATCTCTAGTACCTGCCTCTACATCATAAAATGGTGCAATCCAAAAGGAACATTAGTACTTAGAATGTACTGGTGTGTAAAATAGCTGAGTGAAACGGAAATATATAGAATAATATGAGAACAATATCAACTCAAAATGATCATCAAATAACATCAAATCATCAAATGTCTATCTATGCAAGAATAAAGAGTAGACAAGTGACCCATCAACAACTCAAACTCATCAATCATCTCAGCCTCATCTCAAAGGAGCTCATCTCATCTCATTTCAGAGGAGCTCAACTCCTCTCATCTCATCCCATCTCATCTCATCTCATCTCAAAGTACTCAAGGTAGGAAATTTATGGGAGTTTCTCTAATCCAACAACAATCACTTATGAGCCAGTGACTGTACAACAATCTCACTGATGTTGCCACAGTCGTTCCAAACTTGTAAGGTAGGGAACAATCGAAACCATATCATCTCACCCAATATGGAGTCAATACTTAATAAGTCCGTTATTGCTTTCAGGGACTGTTATTCACGAGGGAACTATAATATATGTGATGGTTCTAAGCCTCACCTACATTTGGCGACGTAATTTCACGAGTTCAAGTTGGACTAACTCTCACTTTTTTGGTGCTCGATACTCCTCTCATGACTCAATGCCTCCATCTCAACCACTCACATATGGGTCATCGACTAGTACTGATAGGGACTCGAACCCTTTCATCATTCAACTCATAGGGACTCTAACCCTTTATTTAATCACGCTCATAGGGACTCCAACCCTTTCATCAATAAATCTCATCAATGACTCAAGATTTAAAACAATCATTAGGAAACAATCGAATAGACACATCGGTAGAGTTCATTTATAGAGATTCATAAGATAATCAAATTCTATCAACTCATCATCATTCTCTCATCACAATCAGCAATCTCAATCCAAGGCTCTAAACTCAATTCTCAAGTTTAATATGCATGTTTTTCAAAATAGTCATGTAAAGCTATGCAAATTCTCATGAAAATGTTCAATTCACGAAAACAAATAGTATGATGATCATCAACATAGAAATACATATAATTTCAAATAAAGTTTAAGAAAAACCATCAATGGTTCATATATGTAGACTCTTGAACTATCAACTCATTTATGACCATCTATGGGGCACATGAGAGAATAATCCCATGCTTTTAGTTTAGCCTTATATACTTGGGACGAAGCTATCAACCAGTCATGTCAAGTATTTCTTCTCAAATATCTCAAACTCAAGCTCTTCTCCTCTTTCCTCAAGCCCTAGCCTTGTTAGAATATGGAGTAGAACTTAGAATGGGGGTTTTAGACCCTTTTTACGTCAAAATGGCCTAATTAGATTGTGTATAGAGTTTGGGAGAGGTTGGGAATTGACCGGAATGCCCCTCGTAAAAATAAGAAATTTTCAGCTCGGAAAAGCCCATTCTGCGATGTGAACTGGTCGCATATTCGCTGACTAGTCCCGTATTGTGCATTTTCAGAAAAAGTTTTTAACGAGTTTTCTCAATCACCTCAAAAATTTTCAAAAAAATATAAGTGCTAGTCCGCGATGGAGGCGCGATGCGCTCCTGTCGCACACCAACACTATTTTGCGCTTCAGATCGAAAAATTATCTTTTGATCGGGTCGCTCTAAAAATCAACCGAGACCATTTTCCCGCTCAATATTTTGTGCTAATAAAAAATCCGGCCTTGGATTCGCCATACAAGCATTGGAAGATGGGTTACGTGCATACCCTCACTTTAGGGGTATTTTGGTAATTTTACTAGGCGTTACAGTTCCCTACCTGGCAAGTTTGGAACACTTGTGGCAACATCAGCGAGATTGTTGTACATTCACTGGCTCATAAGTGATTGTTGTTGGATAAGAGAAACTCCCATAAATTTCCTACCTTGAGTACTCTGAGTTGAGATGAGAGGAGAGGAGGTGAGCTCTTCTGAGATGAGATGAGAGGAGGTGAGCTCCTCTGAGATAAGATGAGATGAGAAGAGGTGAGCTCCTTTGAGATGAGTCTGAGATGATTGATGAGTTTGAGTTATTGACGGGTCACTTGTCTACTATTTATTCTTGCATAGATAAACATCTGACGATTTGATGTTATTTGATGATAATTTTGAGTTGATGTTGTTTCCATATTATTCTACTTATTTCCGTTTCACTCAGCTATTTTACATACCAGTACATTCCAAGTACTGGTGTCCTTTTGGACTGCATCATTTTATGATATAGAGGCAGGTACTAAAGATCATCAACAGACGCTCCGTTAAAGATCCGAGATTCTCAGCTGATTGGTGAGCCTCTCATACTCCGGAGGGTCCACTATTGCCATTTCATTTTGCTTTTGAGTTAGATTTGAATATGTTTATATTCTGATTTGGGTAGCCATGGGTCTATCATTGGTACCACATGATTAGTGATAGAGGCTTCATAGACGATGGTTGAACATTGATCTTGAGATTGTGAGCTAGTTCTCTCTCTTAGCCTTTATTATTATCTATATCATTTTGAGACTTTAGATGAGATGTACCCATTTACTTATTGTTAATTCCGCTATTCAGTAGAGTTATATGATTGAACGAATGTAATTAGACTAAGTGGTTCGCTTAGGGATTAACAATAGTCTCTAGGTACCGGCCACGCCAAGGGTACCCTCCTGGAGCGTGACATGCTTGATGTTGCTTATACATTTAAAAAGTCTATTACTATGCAGTTTAAAGCTCATAATGCTTATCCTCATTATAAACTTAATGGTAACGATTGGAAAGAAGTAAATGAACTTAGAAAATTTTTGAAAGCATTTTATGATGCTACTAAAGTTTTTTCTTGAATGTATTATCCTACTATTTCTGAAATTTTATACATGTATGCGAGATTTCAACTATTTTTGCTGAATATATAACAAATAAATTATTTAAAAATGCTCGTGAAGCTATGGTTAAAATATTCAAAAAATATTCTTTTCCTATCCTCCTGCAATTCTTTTTAACCCTGAATATAAAGAACATGGTGCAAAAGCTTTAGTTCAATGTATTTATAAAAATTTAGATATTCAACCGGATGAAGAACCAACTTTGCTTACATGTCAAAATAGCATTAAATTACGTGCTAAAAAAATGTATGATAAATATTGTTCATTAGACAATGCTGAAAGTGTTCAAACTTTTGTGCCTCAAACACGTGCTCAAGGTAAAATAAAATATAAACTTGGTCTTGATTTTTCTAATAAATGTGAATTTGTTAAATATCTTGAACATGGTACGAAAATTATTACGAATGAGCAAGGCATACCACAACTATTGAATTGGTGGAGGGCTCGTGGCAATCAATTCCCAAAACTAAGTCGGATGGTGAAGCATGTGTTAGCAATTCAAGAATCCTTAGTAGCTTCCAAGGCAACTTTCAACGCAACAAGATTTCAAATAGGAGATCACAGATATTCATTAGCCGAAGATAGTTTAGAGATATCGGTGTTGTTCCGAGATTGGATCAACGCTGAGTGAAGAAATCAAGGACTACCAAAATTAAGTAGCCAACATGAAGTTTTTTTAGATTCGATCATTGGATGTGATAGTGACGATGACATGGAACTTCAAGATCGCCAACAGAGTTTACCAAGATCAGAGGTTGATAGTGTTCAATCATTAGCTGAGTAACAACAAAATTTTATAGGACTATACAATTATTAGTATTACATTCGAGGTTTAGTTGAAATAGAACCCTTCCTAGAAGGTGGCTGTGTAAATTAGGCACTTTACTAATAGCTATAATTTGTAATACAATTTTTTATAAATTCAATTGATTTTATGTCTTTAACCTTATTTTATATTTATTTAATGCATTTCTTTTTAGTTTTTTTTAAGTTTTAAAACTACAAACTTATAGTTATAAACTTCGAATATAAAAACTTAAAACTTATAAATTTCAAAATTCAAATTGAAGTTTAAAAACTTAAAACTTATAAATATATATTACTTAATCGATAAACTTAAAACTTGTAAATTTTAAAATTCAAAATCAAGTTTAAAAACTCATGGCAAACTTAAATTATACTTATAAAGTTATGTTTTAAGTTAGAAATTAATAATGAACTTAAAAAAAATTCAAGCTTATAAATAAACTTAAAAAAATTCAAGTTTACAAACTTCTATATAAATTGAAAAATTTTAATAAAAATATTTTTAAAAACTTTTAAGTTGAAAAACTCTACGAAATTATATATTATTTTTAATAGCATAATTTGCCGTCCTTTCTGGTCCGTTCCGATAGTATCCAGGTGTATAGTGGGACAAGACATGACTGAGTTTTCAACCCGATTGTTTCGGTCTGGTTCATCTCAGTATCGGTCAATATTCCGATCAAAACTAACCCGATCCGGTCTGGTATCGGTTCATTCTGGTCCGACGCACTGTCTTAGTCTCATTCATCACAGAAGCGTTGGATTCTTGTAAAATAAGGAAAAGAACACAAAGTTCTAAACAAATATACAAGGGTTTTGAACAGGCAGAGAAAATCGTAAATAAGAGAATATAATGCAACTGTAGAAACACAAAAAATCATCCGAAAAGATGAATCATCAAAAACAACGGTAGAAACAGAAGAAAACTTTTCAAAATATCACAAAAATCGTCAAAAAAAAAATCACTAGGAAGAAAAACATGAATGGAAGAAATACTGAACAATTTTTTTTTTTTACAATGGTAGAAAATACCTTTAGTGAAGAACATTTGATTTCCTTTGATCGATGATTTTCTCCTTCTTTTGAGTCTAAGCAGAGAAGGAATGACTTCTCATCGAAGTTTTGCTTTTTGTTTATGGACAAAAGGGCAGGATTGAAGAATTCCTAGTCCCTACTCTATCCTATTTTATTATTAATTTAATAATTATGTCATAACCTTCCAATAAGTTTTCCAACTTCAATTAAGGGTGTGAGAAGTGGCTATTTTCCAAACGTATCCATTGTTAATGAGCCCATGTTAGAGGCGAAATGTTGCTCAAAATCAGCCCAAAGATTAGTTTCGCGCGTTGGCTAACCTCAAAATAGAATACTCCATAGGGTTTAGAGGGGAAATAAAGTAACAATTTAAAACAAAACAAAAAGGGAAATGACTCTTATCCTCCTCCATCCTAGAAAACTAGAATTCGCAGAAAGCAGTGTAGGCTTTGTGTTTGAGTAAATGTCTGAATGGCTCTGCTAAAACCTATTCCTCTTCAATACTCTCTTCGCTGCATGGCTTCTCGCTATCTTCTTCATTGTCACTCTCATACTCTTCCCTTTTCTTCAACCTCTCTTTCTCGCCCATCTATTTTCCTCAACACCAGGTTTCCTCTCTCTCCCTCCTTTAAGTAGACTGTGATGTGTTTTATTTACATGTATTACAGTATGTGTTTAAGTTTTAGAAAACATTTTTTTACTCTTGTTGAATGGATGCAAGAAGTTAAGTTTTGAAAGCTAAAGAATATTAAGGTTGCCTGAATGTTGTTCCTTTTTTTTTTCCCTCTTTCCCCCCTTTTGTTTTGGGTATGGATTTTATAAACTGTACCATTTTCTGTTGTGACCATTCGAGGGATTAATATAATGTTTTGGGTGGGATTATTTGATGAAAATGAAGGTTAATTTTTGACAACTCACTCTTTTTTTAATTCTTACCATTTTAATTTTAATATTTTATTATTTGGCTTTGAATTAAAAGAGGGGGATGATGACACCTTTCTCTCTGTTTAGCAATTTTGATTTTGAACTTTAATTAATTTTGTTATTATATTTCGTCAAGTGAGGTGAATGTTACACAACTGACACATTTTATTTGCTTTTCTCTTATATGTTCTTTTTCTCTGTTTTGAAAAATTAATTGTTGTTCTTGCATGGTTGGAGCATTTTAACTACATTTTTGAAGTGTGTAAATGTTCTTAGTTCGCTTAATACTTCTAAAGAGAGTCTGTTGGTCTTATTTGAAAAGAGGGAAATGCAACCCTCTTGATTTATTTTGATAAGCAATGCAGCCCTTTTCTTTGTTTGTAACTATTAGAGTTTTTGATAATTTGCCTATTGGTTATCTGCTAAAAACTTTTGGATTTGTGGCAGGGTGATTAGTAGGCTGAGAAGGGTGTCAGATGGGATTTTTATTAGAAACGTGGTGTCTCCAAGAGCTTTTATGTCATCAAGCATTACTACAGAGGCTTTTCAAGAAAATACTAAGTCAAAAGCTTATGGTTCTGAGCAAATTCAGGTGAAAGAAAAGCTACTGTCATCATTTATCGTATATGATTTTAATGTAAGATTGGGTAAATGGGAAGAACTCTTGATCCTACAGGAAAAAGAAATAATGTTTTAGAGTCCTAGATTTTAGGCCCTTTCGTGAAACTTGAAAGAGCAATGTCTTTCAAGTGAGAAAATCTCATTGTGGTCTACAAAGATGGGATTACTGCTCGATGCTGGATTTTAGGTTGGTGGACAATTCATTGCTAAAGAGAAAGCACTTTCGAAGATCAAAAGTGATGCAATGACACATATCTGATATATAAAACAGGGACAGAATGCTTTAGAAAGCATGTGGCCTTTGCTATTTATCGTTGCTCAGAACACTAATATTTTAACTTCTAGGCAATTAATCACTCTCTGCTAGATAAAATTGAAATGTCTGAATTCTTTGTTAAGTATTTGAAGATATTCTCTTTATTAGAAAATAGATTGGAAGATTAGAGTAAAACTGTAGTGTACTTAAGATCAGTGTTATCTAAGGCAAAAAGCACAAAAAAGCTCAAGGTCCTTTGGGACTTTAAGCGGAAAGCGCAAATAAAATTTGACTTTAATGAAACAAGGCGCGAAGGAAGGAAAAAAATACAAATATATATGTTTAGTCCAAGACCAATAATTATAGGTATGAATGAAAAATATATGAACAAAGAAATTGAAAAATTATGATAAAGTATAATATCAATTGTTAGAGTCACTTCTTCAGAAGAGGCTCATTGACAAGGAAATGTTTGCCTTATAACCTTAATGATGACATTGAAGCGCGCATAAAACAAGGCAAAGCGTTCAACACGTTTTGAGCCTCGCTTTAGGGCTTAACTGCGCTTAAAGCGTGCCTTTGACTACACTACTTAAGATGGAAAATGTTATCTGTGGGAAGTGTTTTACCTTTGGGGGATCTTTTTGCATCATTTTCCGACATTTTGCTGGGTAAAAAATAATAAAAGTTGATGAAATAAGTAAGGTTTGAAGCTAGTGATTTGTTTTTGAGAGATAGGTAATTGTATTGTAAGACCAACACTTCAGGGAAGTGTTGAGATATTAGCAGTTGACCAAAAGCAAAAGAAGAATCCCTTTTCAATATATGAGGATTCTAAGAGGCTAAGTATCCATTCTTGGTTAATTTACAGCTTCCTCCTTCAACCAAAAAGAAATAGAAGTACACAAACATCACTTGTGGGATTTCACTGGGTATGTTGTTGTTGTGTAGTCTACCATATGAATGCTGGGATTGTATTCCACGACCACGTTGTCTTACTCCTTTTGCCTCTGTTCTAGCATTGTAGTGCGCCCGAGGCAAGTGAATTGAAGTTAGAGTTGAAATATTTGTAATTGAAAATAATCTCACATTAACGACGGAAGTCATATCCCTCTCTTTGGTGGAAATAATTTCCTTT
This sequence comes from Solanum rostratum, assembly GCA_029948455.1. Taxonomy (NCBI): domain Eukaryota; kingdom Viridiplantae; phylum Streptophyta; class Magnoliopsida; order Solanales; family Solanaceae; genus Solanum; species Solanum rostratum. Next base: position 58,999,238 of record CM057046.1, read on the forward strand.
GCAAAAATATATTTTCCACATGACAGTGTTACTAGATGTATGTTGGATAGAAGAAAAATATTCTTCATACCAAACACACCTGATCTTGTTATGAGTTTTGAAAATTACATTTCATATATAAGTGATCTGGTTTCTACATGTAAATAATGAAGTAAAATGCAATTCTTTCTATTCAATTTTGTTACTGTCCCTTAATCTATTTGTCCTTTTCACTTTACTTTGTCCCGAGACCCTTTGCCTCCTCTCGACCCTGCGGCTGTTCCATGTATGATGCAACAGTGTTTTCTCTTTCAGTTGCTTCTCCGGGGATGGAAGTTGAATTTTCTTTGGCTGTCTTGTTTCTTCTTTACCTTTCAGTCTTTTATTTGATCAAGGATATATATGCATAGTTTGCTCATTAATTTGCTCTTTCAGTTTGTTCTGTAGGTTTAGAGTTGTTGATTTCTTATAATTAGTTTGACTTGAAAATAATCGTTAGTTTACGGTGATTAGGAAAATAGTTGGAGACAAAGAAGCTTCTTTCATAGGTGTTGCAACAAACTAATGTCAAATATTTTATTGAGTGTATATATGCATAAGTACATGCAGTGGATACGTAGTGTTTACTCTCTCATTGACTGTAGAGTGAATAAGCACTACTGTATTGTGCATTACCTATCAAGGAACTCTGTTAGGCACAGTCAGCTTTTGAGATACAGTTTACTTGGATAAGAATGTAAAAGTCAGTAACCTTCAAACTTAACCTTCATTGACATCTTGCTGCTTAATGCAAATCAGATATATCTGGTTATGTAGGACATCTTTTATTTATTTGTTTCTTAGCAGTGATTTTCTTAAATTCTTTCTATTTATTATTGAAAAGAATTAATGAGGTTAATAATATGTTGATGCTTACCAGTAAAAGTAATTATGCAAATTGCTGCTTCGTTAGGTATTGGAAGGTTTGGATCCAGTCAGAAAAAGACCAGGAATGTACATAGGAAGCACCGGACCTCGTGGTCTCCACCATTTGGTATCTCTGGCCTTCTCTGGTTCCTTTCTTTTGATGTATTTGGTGGTGCTAATTATACTTCTGTTTATTCTTGACTGAACTATTATTGCGCCAGTTATTAATCATATTTTCTTCTAGGTTTATGAAATTTTGGATAATGCCGTTGATGAGGCTCAAGCAGGATTTGCAACAAAGATAGATGTGGTCCTCTATGCTGATAATTCCGTTGGTATCACTGACAACGGCCGTGGGGTATGAGTTGTCTTTTTACCTTATACAGAAGTGGAACTAATGTCATGGGAGATTGTGCAAACTAGCTTATGTAAATATTGCAAGTTTTTGCCTGTCGTCTCATAAAGGATTAACTCAACCTTCTTTCTAATATTATGTTGTATTAGCACATAAGACGATGTTTGTGATTATCTCCTGTTCTCCCTTGCATATTTCCATATTCTATCCTCCCTTTCAAGGAGTGGTCCTGGACTGCTGCTTTTGACAGGAATGGTTTCACGAAGTGTGCTATAAGAAATTGATTTGCTTGTCTATAGATGTCAAAGTCCCTTGAAATTTCTATCCTGATCAATCCTTATGCATGTTGAATTATGTTTTTCTCATTAAGTTTTACATTTTGCTGGGAATTTTTCAGATTCCAACGGATTTGCATCCAGTGACAAAGAAATCTTCTCTTGAAACGGTCTTGACGGTATGTTTGTTTGGGATATCCATTCTTAGATGCATGTCTCTCTCTCTCTCTCTCTCTGTGTGTGTGTACACTGTGTGTGCGTGTGCATATATATATGTGTGTGTGGGTAAATATATGTGTGTGTGTATATATAGATGTGTGTGTGTGTTATCCTACTAAATGTGTGGGGCTCAACGTCAACTTCACATCATATTACCAGGTTTATAGAAGCATGTTTAAATTTATGAGAATCATTTAACCTGTTGGTGTTTGAGATATTTTATTCATTTGGAAATCCTTAAAGCTAACTGTAAAATCATAAGTAGGAGTTATGAAAGCAAGTCACTCCTAAAGATGGTTCTCCTATATTAAAAGACTGAAGGTATAGTTGCTTTAAGATTCAACACTGAAGGTATATTTTCTGCAGGAGTTTTGGTCTGGTGCATGATGTGTGGGTTAACATAATCACAGGTCCTAACCATGCTGCAGACAAAGTGCCCGCTTGGATTGGCTTCTTTTAGGTGCTTTTAAGCCACAATAACTTTTAAGCAGTTAGTGTTTGGGTAAAGTTTAAAAGTGCTTATTAGCACTTATTTTCGAGGCAAAATAACAAAAATAAGCCAAAAGCCATAAGTTAGAATTCCTAACTTATGACTTATAAAGTCATAAGCCAATCCAAATGGGTTCAAAACCCTAGTATTTAACTTATTTATAAGAATCTAAATCGTGAAATTTTGTTTATTTGACTTGCATATGAAAATAGCATAACTAGAATCGTGAAAATGCTTGCATGCTTAGGGTTCATGAAATAATCATCGAAAAACATGAAATTTTACTTGAAATCGTAGAATTATAATCAATTCATGCTATTAAGGGTTAATCATGGAGAAAAAAATTGAAATTTAATAAGAGCCCATGAAGATCATAAAAATCCTAAATTTGCAGAACCATAGGGGATTCAGTGGGTGGAGGATACCAACAACAACAACATACCAAATGGAATCCCACAAGTGGGGTCTGGAGAGGGTAAATTATGTGCAGACTTTATCACTACCTCATAGAGATAAAGAGACTCTTTTCGGAAAACCCTCGTCTAAAAGAATTGAACCCCATAAGTAGAAGGTACTAGATATGGAAAGTGGGTGAAGGGATACCTATTGATGAAATTCCCACGTACTCGGAGTAGAAACCCTATCTTGAAGCTTGAATCCTTGTTCTTGCCTTGAAAGGAAACTTGAGGAAGAAGAAATCCAATTTGGGAGAGTTAGGAGTAAATGAGAGGTTTAGGCTAATAAGGGTCCTTTAATCCCACTTAGAATAGATCTAAATGATATAGTATATACGAATTAAAAGAGTGAGAAAGACCCAATTGACCCTCACTTAAAACTGTTGGAAACCTTCCATGGGTCGTGCAACTCTTTACGGTCCATGAAGGTGTTCGTAAAAGGGGAAGAGATTTGGGTTACGGGGGATCAGCTTCTACAGATGCTTCTATAATTCGTAAAGTGTACATGACTCATACAAATGTCTGCAAAGGACAAAATTTATTTGAGTTTTGGGTTTATAGGTTGATCAATGGCCTATGAAAGCTTCCACGACCCATAGAAGACTCCATGTAACTCTGAGAAAATTTTTCGGCTTCTGAACATCAGATCCCATCAGGGCTCGTGGTTCCTGACATAGTCGGTGAAAGGGCCTGTAAAAATCTAACTTTGCAAATCAATTTTTTTAAGTTTCGAAGGTTTGATATGTATTTAGGAGCTTTTGTGGTATTACCTATACATAGAAGGTATAAATCATCTTTTTTTGTATTGTTTCGAGCCTACTGACATCTGGCATATGTTCCTATCAGTTTTTGACCTTTCTCAGCATTACCTTTGACTATAAAGGAAGCAGTCGGAAGCTAGAATTCTTGCAGAATCAGCAAAACCATCAAAAACATCTAGAAAATGATCCCTAACTGTATACCCTTTAGGGTGGCCAAATGGTTTGGACTTAGGACTTTTACGTTGGAGGTTTCAAGTTTGAAATTCCTTGCCAACTTAAGCAAGGGATTTGCTTTCGAGGTGAGCTTTTCGCACCTTGCGTTCCCAATGTGGGTTACCTCTCTTGTGTTGTTTGCAAATTATTGCATAGGAGTAGAGGTTTTACTCTATGCGTACTTTAATGGTAGTTGCTGGGGTTCCCCTATAAAAAAAAAAGACCCTAGCTGTATTTTTTGGTGTGTTTGGATAGAAAGAATTAGAAGATGCTTCAATGGGATTTCAACTCTTATCTCAGTTCTCAAGGATAGATGTTTGTTACTGCTCTTTAGTTGGACTAATTATGTTCCTGTAAATGATGTAGGTTCTTTTGTAGATTTCTTTGGCTCTCTAAGCTTCGCTCAATAACCCTCTTTTGCCTTTTGATTAGCTCCCTATGCTTAAAGGCCTACTGTTGTTGGAGCTAATATATCTTTTGTAACTTTGCATATTCTTGATGCCAGCTATACAATTCCTTAGTTCATCAAAGAAAAAAACTAGACATCTCACATAGAGGATCATGAACATCTTGTATAGGGGAACTATGAATGTGCAGCTTAGAGGAATACGGGCATCTTAAATAGAGTATGATGAATATCTTACATGAGGGACTATGAATACTTCACATATAAGTTCATGAGCGTCTCACAAGGAGGAACTATGAATACTTTACATAGAGGATCATGAAGACCTCACAAGGAGGAACTATGAATCATATTAGGTACTCACAAAAGCTCGACTCAATAACAGCAACAACAATTTAAAGAGCGCATAAGCATGAGGCTCATAACACATGGAACTCTTGTCATTTTATTGTCTAGTATCTCAAGGACTTCATATAATAAGAAACTAGTGATAGGGCATAGTGGCAAAAGGAGGATCTAGCCTTAAATACCTTGTTTTTTGCTTTTGAACAATTTCGAGTAAGCAATCGTTCCTTTAAGATGTTCAATCTACAAGATCGATGAATAATACAACTATTACAAACAACCTAACAATAAGCTTGGTCACATATTAAAACTACTTCTCCCAAGCCGTAGACGGAAGACCAATAATGATACATCCTTAGCTATAGCTATGGGAAGAAGTACGATGCTTGTAGCCAATTCTACCTCTTAGCGAGGGCTTTAATAACTACTAGATGAGCAACAAACTCATAGGACCCTTTAATCAAAGTATTTTTCCACATCGCCTTCATTGATATAACAATTAACAACATCATACAACCCTTTTGATAAGGTCTCCCAACACTCTCTAGGCCTCTCAGCGCATACAACAACCCTCAAATATCCTTACATAACAACCAACACTTGAACTCACAGCTTTAGATCACTGTCCCATGAGTCCTACTCGCAAACTATACATGCAATGCCATAAGAATATCACGGCTTATATGTTTTTCGAGCTAACACTAGTACCGCAAGTCCCAAGTGACTAGATGAGCGTTAATCTTATTGCGACGAAGATGAATTAGCGAAACAGAAGCCCTCTTTATGGGCTTTTGAGTCCGCGCAGATAGCTAATCTTGAAAATTAACTTACTTATCCTGGTCAGCCGAATGCCTATATGCAATTATTAGTCACTTTGTTGTTCTATTGCCATGGATCCACGTAGAAGGTATTGCCAGCCTGCCCTTATTCTTTACCCACATTTAATTCCTTTGTCTCCCACTGTCTTATATTTAACTAATTACCAAAGTAATTAACTTCTCATTCTCATTTGCTTAGATATTAAATCACTTGTAACACACTTCATATACTCAATCATGACATGTGATCTAAGCTAGTCCATAGCTTCTTTTTGGCACACAAAATCATTTCTAATCATCATTGTTGTTCCTTAAAGTCTTGAATCATTACGCGACCTTCTTTTTGCCTAATGTACTTCCCACTTGTCCTAGTCCATTAATTACCTTTTTCTTTTGAAGTCCTTGGGTTATCCCCACACTTTCGATCATTGTCCGACTTTTTCGAGGTTCGAATTTTTGGGATCTTACATCCACTTGCCAATGCGTGAGACCAACGCGACGTCGGAGTTGGAACTTCTTGTGGCACATGACGAGGTCTTCGATGGAGCTACTAAATAGGGTTTTGTCGCCGTAGGTAGAGGAACCTATGGTGGTTTTGTTTTTTCAGAAAACTTACTAGAAAGGGTGTGAGTGGCGGACAACAACTAGGAGGGAGAAGAATCCCTTACCTCTTTGATATGAATGGAACCCTACGGTGCCGAGGGAGATAACTCACCTCAAAAAGGCAACAATGGCTCTAATACTATGAATTTTCAAGAAGTCATTTCTCGATGAATTTACATTCCATGAGAATGGATACTTAATAACTTATACAATGAGTCCTAAGACTAAATAAGGGAAGATAATAATTATACCATCAATTACAATATTCTAGAATCAATTGCAATATTCTAGAATCAATCTACTTCTATAATTAATCTAGGTGATCTCTAACACATGAATCAACAAGAAGTCATCTATTGTTTAATCTCACTAACCATGCGTTATTCCCTTCAACAGCAACAACAACAACATATCCAGTGGAATTCCACAAGTGGGGTCTAGGGAGGTGAGAATGTACGCAGACCTTACCACTGCCTCATAGAAGTAGAGAGGTTGTTTCCTGGGAACCCTCGTAAAATAATTTCCCTTCACATCTCTCAAATAATTTCATTCAATTTTTGATTCAGTAAGTTTTTTTAGATTAATATCATTCAATTTCTATAAAACAATTTGCTTTTAAATTTACTCAACTATTAAAAAGAAAATGTAACGAAAATCTCAAAATTGGGATGATGAAAATTACAAAGAAAAATGATTAAGAGAAGAACATAAACAACGTCACAAGCTCAATCTCGTTGACCATACTGCAAAGTCCACACATTTCAAGCTACTAAATTTAAGCTCACAACAAGTTAGTGCATCTAAAGGAAAGAAACAAATAGAAAGTCTTGTACCCAAGAAACTTGCTCCAATGGGATGCCAATCCAGGTAACAATGTTAGACAAAAGACAGTTTCATCTTTATAATTTAGTCTGGATACATATATTTGAAAAACTCTATGACCATTCACCAGTTCTATGTGCATTTCTAATCTCTATATCACCATAAGAAAAAATGTCTTGAAACAACAGCCCTTGCTACATCAGCTAGAGCTTGACTAGCTGTCCATCTCCGATCACCATCTGTTTCGACTCGTTCGTTACCTAGTGATGAGCTTGACTAGTACCCTAAGACGAAAGACGGGCAGTCATTCGTCCAATTGCACAACTATTAACTGCACCGAAATAACTCTAATTGCACAACTACTAATGCAATTTAAATAAGTCTCTTCATCACTCTCACATTAAGATTACATAATTGTATTTCGGGTACAATAATGATAATTAAAGGGAGAGACATAAAATACATTATGTCTGTACTTTTCTGACATTTTTGTAGACTAATGTTGAGTGGGTAATTTTGTTTCTAGAAGGATATAACTTTAATAGTGATAGATAAGGCAGAAAGTCAAACATGCAGTCACTTTATCCAATGTGTTTCAACTGTTACGTATCTTGAAAATTTTGTTGTTTCTAAGCTTCTAGTTATATATACAAACCAATGGGATTTAGCTTCTGGCTCTTAAAATTTGTCATATTCTTCGGAATTGAGTCTTATGCTATTTACTGATGTTGGTTGCACTATCGCAGATAGTATTGAAATCATGGAAAGCAATGTTTATGAATTTCAGTCTATATGGAAACAATAATTTTAAAATAGAGAATGAAGCAAGAGTATGTCTTGGTGATGTGGTAGAAAAACGTGCAGGTTTTGCATGCAGGTGGTAAATTTGGAGGCTCAAGTAGTGGCTATAGTGTGTCTGGTGGACTACATGGTGTGGGCCTGTCAGTTGTTAATGCATTGTCAGAGGTATCAATCTCATACTTGTAGATATATGCTAGCATTTTCCTTCACACTGATAAAAAATACAGAATTTGTTATTTCGAAATATTTGTGCTATTGCCCCTTATCTTTTCTCGCCAATGTTCTCTTTTTGACTGTCTAGCAGTACTTCAGTCAAACTTGTCGCTGTCATTGCTTTACTTGATATGTTGTCTTTCATGGTAGAATGACTACAGGTGTTATTAACTTCCTGTATGTTTTCTAAATTGTTTTAAACATTTCTCCAGCTATTTTTCCTGTGACTGAATATACACAGTGCATGATCTTTCAAAATGTTGAATTATAGCTTAGACTAATTCTTGATTTTCATTTCAAAAGTTTATTGTGCTCCATCCTTGCCTTCTTGTATGTGTGTGTGCGCGTGCCATTTATCACATTTCAAGGAAAGCACATATCAATTATGGCTATAATCAGAGAAAGACTACATTGTGAAAATGATTATGCATGATGCATTGCTCACCTCGTGCCTATGTGGACACAAATCAATTGTTGAATGGTTCAACTCTTCATTCAGTGACCTTTTGATGTCCAAATAGTGCTGTGTCCAATGGATGTCTAAAAAGAAAAGTAGATAAAGGGAAATATAGTGAACTGTTAATTGTTTTTACTCTCTAGGTCAGATGTCTCTCTTTTTCATCAGATTTACTCCTTGTAGAAAATGTGACCGCCTCCTTAATGGATGCCAATATTATCAGAGAAGTAATGTTTCACCTAATACATGTAGTTGTTAGCACTTTGTACTGCAGTAATCCGGATAAATGGAAGAAAATGGTCATAAGTACTGACATGGATTGTGCTTGATTTCTTGGTTTTTTATGTAGTGTAGTTCTCATTAGTTTTCTTAGCGTGGCTGAAATTGTTCATTGAAATGCTCACATGCATGATCATTTTTTTTGAAAAGGTAATATTCGTATTAGGGGTGGCAATTTCAACCCATATAAGGTGAAAGGAGTCCATTTATACCATATTTTATTTTATTGGATTACTCATATGTTCTAAATGGGTAAATATGGGTTGATTTATTTTAAGAGCTCATACAAATATGGTCAAAATGGCTAAAATATGGATACCCATATAGACCCATAGATCCCCCATTCATAATAAAAAATTCTTAATTGCACTAAATTTTTTTTTTAAATAGGGGTTGAGCATTAACAATCTAGCTTAAATTAATTTTTTTTTTGGCTTTAAGAGATTAAAGTGGATTGGAATCATTTTTACCCAAACCATATTTACCCATATTTTATATGGATGGATTGTGATCCAATCCATTTTTGCTCAATCCATATTCAATCCATCCAAATCCAATCCAATCCACCCGTTTGCCACCTCTAATTCATATTTATAAACAGCACAAGTTAGTGCTGGAATTTCTCTACAGTTAGCAAAACACCAAAAATGACCTTTTACTAACTCGTGGTGGTTATAGTCTTTCAGCTTTCCTGACCTAGTGATCTATATCATATTTTCTGATAGGCCCTAGAAGTTACCATATGGCGTGATGGTAAAGAATACCAACAGAAATATTCACGGGGGAAGCCAGTGACAACTTTGATATGTCAGGAGCTCCCAGTGGAAATGAAAGATCGGCAAGGGACCTCCATTCGGTTTTGGCCAGATAAAGAAGGTAGTTATAATCTATTTAGCTTGGACTCTTCAAAAATATTGACGGAGTCATGTCAGATCCTCCAAAAGTAGTGCATTTTGTAGGATCCAACACGAATATGATAGTATTTTTGCAGAGTCCAAGCATCATAAATTATATTGTGTTTAAACTCTGATATTTGCTGCTGTCATCCCTCTTTTAACGTTTCCAATTTTTTTATAATTAACATTCAAAATTCTGATGGCATCTTCCTTTGCAGTATTCACAACTGAAATAGAATTTGACTATAACACCATAGCTGGGAGAATTAGGGAGCTTGCTTTCCTCAACCCCGAGGTATTGTTGGTAGTTTAAGTTAGAATCATGCGACATTTTTTGAATGATGCCGTCAAATGACATCATTAAGAGGTTTTGCTTGTGTAAGCAACTTAATATTTTCCTTCTTCAACCTATAGTTTAGGTGAAAATGCTTATGCCATTTGGTGACTGCATGTTGAAGTTCATTTCAATGCGACAAACATTCTCGCTTATCTTCCTCAAACAACATTCCTCACTTATGCCTACTGCATTTCGGTGTATAGATATATGTTAACATCTTCCAAGAAATCAAAGCTTCTTATTCTTGATAGCTACCTTCATATGCTAGATTCATTTTAGTTCAAACAATTGAGCATATATTTTTTTTCAGCTCACAATTGTTCTCAAGAAGGACGACATAGATCCGGAGAAGATCCAACATACTGAGTACTTTTATGCTGGAGGATTGGTTGAATACGTGAAATGGCTGAATGCAGACAAAGTGTGCTTGTCTTTTCCCTTTCTCTTTTGAATTTATTGATAAAATGCTTGTTATTGAAAAAATTTAGAACTGGCAGTAAAGATTCATAGTTAATCTTGACCGACGAATTAACTGATCTCTCATACTTACGTGTCATGTAACATAGTGTCCTTGCCACCAGTGTTTCAAAAGGCAGGATTGCGAGGCATAAGCCCCGAAACACGGGGTGGAAGTTTCATGGATCTACGGGAGCGTATATTCATGTATCCTCAATTTTATAATTTTATTACTAAGGAAATAAGCACAAGTAAAATTCTAATAGTTCTGCCAATAAATTCAAATAAATCACTAATAATTTAGAAAAAAAATACTTTAATTATTACTTCCTCCGTTTAAAAAAGAATGACCTACTTTCTATTTTAGTCTATTTAAAAAAGATTGACCTCTTTCTTTTTTTGGCATTATTTTAATTTCAACTTTCCTCGTGGCATGTTTACGACCACATGATAAAGGGTATTTTGATACATTTGACATAACTTTAATTTACAACCATAAAATAAAAAAGTCTTCTTTATTTTCTTGAACTAAATGCCAAGTCAAACTAGGTCATTCTTTTTGAAACGGAGGGAGTAATTGAGAAATGTAACAACACAAAAAATAATACTCCTTTTGTCCCATTTTATGTGACACCGTTTTCTTTTTAGTCCATCCCAAAAAGAATGTCACCTTACTCTAATTGAAAACAATTTAATTTTAAAGACCACTTTATCTTTAATGAAATGATTTTCAGCCACATAAATATCTAAGAATTCTTTTAGACCACAAGTTTGAAAAGTCTTCCTTTTTTTCCTTAAATACCGTGCTAAGTCAAAGAGTGCCACATCAATGGGACGGAGGGAGTAATAGTCAAGATAATCTTTGAAATTAAATCGTCATTCATTTCATCATCGATCTTTCACAACTACTAGTCTTGTCCACTGTCAACTAATATTTGCATTAACTATTGTTTATATGTTTCAAAGAAGGAGAATGATAAAAAATTTAAAAGCAATGAGATAAAAAGAATAAAGATACCTAAGGAACATAGTGCTATGGAATCTCATTCCTATAAATTTCAAGTATGATTATTAATTAAATTACTACTCGTGATTGAATCATTTTTTTTGTGAGAGTTGCTTTATTTATTTATGTATTTTAGGAAAAGTGAATACAACATGGAAACATGATAAAATAAAGTATATATATCATTATCCCAATAATAGAAATATGATTTATAAAAAAATACTTTTATAATAATAAAAATCAAATTTAAAGTCTGGGACTTATGCTTTTACAACAACAACAACAACATACCTAGTGAAATTCCACAAGTGGGGTCTGGGGAGGGTAAAATGTATGCAGACCTTACCACTACCTCATAAAGATAGAGAGGTTGTTTCGGGAAGACCCTCAACTCAAAAGTGTCAGGCCCCACAAGTAGAAGATACTATATATGAAAGAGAAATGACTAAAACGGAAAGCAAGTGATAATATATAAATACAATAAAGGAAACAAATATGGGACATACAATAATCAACATAAGATATAAAGACACGAATACACGACTAAACCTACTAACCTACTATACCACAGGGCTAGCCATCCTCCTATCCCTACCAACCTATTAACCTTTCACCCTAATGCGCAACCTCCACTCCTTTCTATCTAAGGTCATGTCCTCGGTGATATGGAGTTGTGCTATATCCTGTTTAATCACCTCCCCCCAATATTTTTTCGGTCTTCCTCTACCTCTCCGCGTAACTACTAATCTAACCTCTCGCACTTCCTAGCTGAAGCATCGACACTTCTCCTTTGCACATGCCCAAACTATCGCAGTCTCGCTTCTCTTATCTTATCTGCCACAGAGGCCACCCCTAACTTCTCTTGAATGGTCTCATTCCTAATCTTATCACTCCTGGTATGTCTACGCATCCATCTCAACATCCTCATCTCCGCAACTTGCACCTTCTGGATATGTGAGTTTTTGACTAGCCAACCCTCCACCCTATATAACAACGACAGCCTAACCACCATCCTATAAAACTTACCTTTAAGCTTTAGTGGTATCTTCTTATCACATAATACTCCAGAGGCAAGTCTCCACCTTCATCCATACTGCCCTTATACGATGTGTGACATCATCATCGATATCATCGCTACCCTGGATGATGGACCCAAGATACTTAAAGTTTTCTCTCTTGGGAATAGATTGAATAGCAAGCTTCACTTTGATGTCTGTTTCATCCCTTGCAACATTGAATTTGCACTCTAAGTATTCAGTTTTGGTCCTGCTCAATTTGAACCCCTTGGATTCCAAAGTATGTCTCCAAACCTCCAACCTATCATTCACTTTATCTCGAGTCTCATCAATTAGTACTATATCATCCACAAATAGCATACACCAAGGGACCTCCTCTTGAATAGATCGTGTCAGCTCATCCATCATTAAAGCAAAAAGAAAAGGGCTAAGCACTAATCCTTGATGAAGTCCTATCTCGACCGGAAAATACTCAGAGTCTCCTCCCACCGTTCTTACCCGAGTCTTGGCTCCGTCATACACGTCCTTTATCGCTCTAACATACACCATTGGGACACCTCTCGCCTCTAGACACCTCCATATAAAATACTGAGACTTATGCTTTTACGTCTCAAATTCTCGGGCTTAAGCCCTATGGATATACGCCTCTCATTTGGGTCCAGGAACATTTTGGCATGCCTCGCCTTGCTCTAGGATTTGTCCCGAAAACGCCTTTGAAAACACTGCTTGTCAGTAGGGTCATCAGTGCCATCACTTCTAAAATATTGAATGGAGCCTACAAGTTGTATTTTATGCTCCCTTGTTTCAGAATTGTTCTTCCCAGTTTGATTTGGCACTATTATTTGGACTTGAAATTTGAGTTGCTTAATATTTGTATTGACAGATAATATCAGGCATGTATGTTTAAGAATGACTATCTTTGGCCTTGGGCTTTGATCTAGTGTAAGAACACAATATGCTTAGTCTTTAGTGGAGAAGGGTAAAGGGACGGGCAGTTATCTATCGAGTTTCGAATTGTGCACCATCAGCTCTTGGAAAATTTGAGGATATCAACAGAAGAAAAAGAGTCTTTTAGAGAGGTTCAAATCCAAGAGAAGACAAAACACTTGGTGATTTCTCCCCTCTGTACAAGCATTAATGTATAGAGTTACCTGGTACATGTGCTGGTGGGTGGTATCAGGTTCTTTGTGGAATTAGTTGAACTGTGTGCAAGTGCCTGGACACCACGTGTTATTAAAATAAGATTTGTCTGTCTTTTCTGTTGATGCTTTTGTTGTGTGTAATCTAGTAAGTAGTGCCTGACTTCTTATTCTAGAAACCACTTCATGATGTGCTGGGATTCAGAAAAGAAGCTGATGGAATCATGATTGATGTGGCTCTTCAATGGTAAGATGTATTATCTGTTTATTCTTCTTCCCATCTTCCTCTCCTTTATCTTTTTATCATCATGGATGGTTGGAATTATAGCAGCCCACAATTCTGTGCTGCACCATATTGTCATGCAGTGGTTTATTTTTCTCCCTCCATTTGTGTGCAATATGAATATGTCAAGAGTTGTTCGTGTTACTTTTTTCTTTTCTCTATTGCAGGTGCTCAGATGCTTATTCAGACACGATGCTAGGTTATGCAAACAGCATACGGACGATTGATGGTGGCACTCACATAGATGGTGTGAAAGCTGCCCTAACAAGAACCCTCAACAATTTGGGGAAGAAGTCAAAGACAATCAAGGTTTGCTAAATATAGGCTCATTGGTTCAGTTCTTTCTGTTTGCTCCAACAAAAATGTTTGGTTGTTTTGTATCTTTCCAGCCTTTCCAGTCTTGCTAATACAACACTGAATATGTTGGATGTCTTTTGGATTTTTTCTTGCACTACTGTGCTTTAGATCATTTTGTTCGGATGTGCATGCTACCCCTTGTAATTCCTTTGCTGGTTTCATTCGGAAAAAAAATCAGTCCACACCTTTGAGCTTTAGTGCCTTCAAATTACGGACTTCATCACCAGTAACCATCTTATATTCTCATTGTTTATTGTTTGCAAGAGCTAGAGGATTCTTCTAAAGTTGTACGAGTTTTTATCTAGATTACCATCTTACAACCTAAAGAGTTTCTAGTTACGTAAACAGAAATCAATTAAATTTGTATGATAAAGAATTTCTTTTCGATGAAGTAAGATGTTGTATTAGAAAGGCATCAAGGAGATGCAAATTACATATGCAAAAATACGGTTAACTCCTATAAACAAGAACACCTATTTAATCAGGGAGTTGCCCACAAGCAAAAGAATAGTCGCTAAGCCATATATAGGGAGCTAAAGAAATGTAAGAGGGGTAATATATCAGTAACAGGGGATAAATTGCTCCAATGGAAGAGGTTAATAAGGCAAAAGGATTTCAAACTGCTAATTGGAGTTGAGATACCATCAAAACATCTGACATTTCTTTCCTTCCAATACACCAAAAAATACATGATGGAATCATCTTCCAGGTCTTCTTGATGGGGCTACCAACTTCTCTAAAACTCCAGCTTCCCACTACTTCTTTGACACTCTGGGGGAGAATCCAGTTGATACCAGCAATTGAAATGAACGTATTCCAAAGAGCTGCTGCCACTGGACAATGCAGAAACAAATGATTCACTGATTCCAGGCTATTGAGGCACATGAAGCATCTGCCTACTAGTTGAAGTTTCCTCCTACTTAGATTGTCCAGCGTTAGGATAGCATTCCTGAGGGTAGTCCAGGTGAAACACTTGATTTTAGGGGGTAGTCTAGTCTTCCAAATCAGTTTCCATGGCCACTGGTCTATCATGTTATTTGAAGAGCACAACTTGTGGTATCCTTCCTTCACTGTGTATGTTTCTTTTTCGGAGCTGCCTCATTAAGCTATCAGGCAAGTGAGGGGACATTGAGGCTCCTTCTAGAGTTCTCAAAAAAATAAAAAAATAAAAAGAAGGGGCAAGGGGACCATGTTCCATCTTCTCTGTTTCAAGCCACTGAAGGGTCTATATCAGAGGCTATCTTGTAAATAATAGGGTGGGAGACATTGAGAGATTTGATTGTTAAGCCACCTCTCTTTCCAAAATTTAACTAAGTTACCATTTCCAACCCTGAAGGACACCTCTTGGAAGAATACCTTCCTTAACTGGTTAATGTACTTCCAAGGTCCAACTCCATAAGGGTCATTATTCTGCTTGGTATTCCATCTGTCTTGCCTCTTATATCTGTCATCATACCTCATTCCAGATACTTGGTTCTTGAGCATATCTTCACCGCCATTTCATTAACAGATTCTTGTTGTGCTTCTTTAAATCGCTGATTCCCAGACCTCTGTGCTGCTTTAGCATAATTACATTTTCCCACTTCACAAGATGGAACTTATGACCCTCTTAGCTCTCCTTCCATAAGAAAGGTCTTCTGATTTTGTCAATTTGATTTTGTACCTTGGATGGTATTGGGAGCATTGACATAATATATGTGGGGATACTATCAAGTATACTGTTGATGAGAGTCAACCTGCCTCCATAGAGAGATATTGCATCTTCCAAGTTGCTAACCTTCTCTCCATTTTCTCAATAACTTCATTTGAAACTCCTGCATCTTTGAACTTTGCTCCCAAAGAGATACCTAGATATTTTGTTGGATTTGAGCCAACACTACAGCCCCTAATGCAGGCCAGATCTTCTAAATCAGGGACCTCATTTACTTGGTAGATCTTACTCTTTAGCATATTAATATGCAGCCTGGAGATTGCTTCAAAAAGGAGTATATCAGGTTGAAATATCGCATCTGAGACTTGTCTGTCCCACAAACAGTATGAGTATCATCTGCATAGAGCAGGTGAGTCACAGAGATAGAATTGTCTTCATTGTTGCCACCTTGAATCCTTCAATCCATTGAATTTTCTTTGCCTTGCCTAACATCTCACTAAGGCCTTCTGTGGTAAGGATAATTAAGAATGGAGAGAGTTGATCCCCCTGTCTAATCCCTTTTCTGAGGGAAGAGGAAACCAACTGTGATCTATTCACTAAGAATCGAATATTTGATAGTAGTAATGCTACATTTGATGCACCTTTCACCAAATCCCATACTCCTCAGCATTGATAATAAACAAGACCAATTGAGTCTGTCAAAAGCTTTCTCCACATTTAACTTGCATTGAATTCCAGGAACTCCACTTTTTAGTCTTCGATCTAGAAATTCATTTGCAACTAAGGCTGCGTCAGTAATCTGCCTGTTTTTTAAGAAAGCACTTTGTTCTCTTGATACTAGCTTTCCCATGACTGTCTTCAGCCTCTCAGCTAGGACTGTGGCTATAATTTTGTATACACTGCCTATGAGTCTTATGGGTCTGAAGTTTATTGCACCTTTCTTCTTTGGGATAAGGGCAATAAAAGAGGCATTGCAAGACTTTACCATGTGGCAATGTTGATGGAAATGAGAGATAGACCCCATTAAGTCAAGTTTGATTATCCCCCCATGCTTTTTGTTAGAATGCCATAGTAAATCCATCAGGGCTAGGGCTTTTGTCTGGTGCACAAGACATCAAAGCAGCTAGCACCTCTTCCTCTTCAAATGGTCTTTCTAACCAAGCTTTCTCTATCAGTGATATGCTGGCCAAACCATCAAAAGATATCTGGGCCTCTAGTTCTCGTTTTCAGTGTACATGTCTTGGTAGAAACTGAGCATTTCAGATTTTATTTTCTCACTGTCATCACTAATTTCTCCATCAATCAGCTATTTATCTATACAGTTGCTTATCCTGTGGGAGTTTGCTATGATGTGGAAAAATTTAGTATTCTTGTTGCCTTCAGACACTTCTTCCGTTATTGCTAGTTTTTGAAGCTCATGTTTTAGCATTACTGACTAATCCTTCTCAGCTTGCGACATGAGTCTGCTTTCAGCTATAGTTTCCAGTAAGGCTAGATCCTCCAAAATTTGTGACTTTCGTGTTTCCAAGTGCCCAAATGTAGCCTTATTCCAGTCAGTGATGTCTTTCTTGAGTTTCTTTAGTTTTTGTGTGAGAATAAAATCTGGACTCACCCAAATAGTGTAGTTGTGCCACCATTCTTCAACTTTGTCCATAAATCCTTCAGCCTAAAGCCACATATTATCAAACTTAAAATAGGATGGTTTGGCTTCCCAGTCACCACATTCCAGTAGTAAAGGCTTATGGTCTGATATCACTCTTGGAAGAGCAACCTGTTTTACAACTTTGAAATTTCATTCCTTTCAGAGGATATCCAGAATCTATCTTATCTTGATATTTGCATAGAATCTTCCCCTCTAGACTAAGTGCAATGAGCCACTTGGAGGGGCAAGTCAACTATGCCCAAATCCTCGATGATATTTGAGAATGATTTCATGGCCTTAGACCTCTGAATGCAATTTAACCTCACTTTCATATCGACAGACATTGATGTTCCCTCCTATTACCCATTGTTCATCCCATAAGCCTTTGATTGCTGCAAGCTTCATGCCACAAATTTTCCCTTTTTGGATTTGTGTGAGGTCCATAAACCCTTGTGAAACACCACCTGAAGTCTTCTTGTGTACTCTCCTGCATACATGAGATAGTGTAGCAACCTTGTTGAACTCCCCTGTTTGGTGATTGTCTTTTGTCCCACCACACATGATAGAGTTCAGGGCTGCTCATTCAATCCATCTGTTCCCCCACACTTGCCTTATCCTTTGAGATGACCAGTCTTCAGTTTTGGTTTCTTGTAAACACATCAGCACTCTATTTGTGAATCATTGATTTGATTGTACTCCTCTATTTGCTTCATTTAGTTCCACACATTCCAATTCAAATTTTTTATCTTCATCTAAAGAAAGTTTTGTAATACCTGCCCCTGTTTCTTCATTTTTACCATCCCGTCATTCCCCACTTCAATCTCTCCAATTCTAGTGATTGTTTCTTCTTCCCTTTTGCATCGTTTTTGATGGATGATGATTGGTGTTGCTTCTCCTCCTGTCTCCTTTGCTCCATACGCAAGACCATCCCCAAAATTTCATGTTCAAAACCCTCAACATTGATTCTGAATGTGTTGCGTTCTTTGAGCATAACTAACTTAGTCCATCTTGATGTTACAATGACTGAAGGGGAGCTAATTGGTTGTAAGCTTAAAAATCCCATTTCATGCCACGGGAGCGAAAAAGTGTCACTAGACGAGAGCTCTACTTCAAAATTGTTCACTGTTTCGAATTGAAGTCAACATTAATTGTCTAGGGATTGCTGATTGGAGGCTTCACCTTCATCATCTGCATTGGAAAGATAGTTGGATGGGAAGTCATCAATGATAGAAGTTGGTCTTGGTTCCCATGCATTGTCGATTTCAGCAATTAGAGAATCAAATTTGTTTGCATGTAGAGCAGGGCTTCTGAAAGAGGCACATGGGTTGAAAGAAGGCCTTTTTTTCTCCAGTTTCTAGAAAATGTTTCTCTTGTTAGGTTGCATATTTGGGGCTCTTTTATTATAATAGGACTGGTCCAGATTGTGGCCCACTTCTTTGTCATCTAATTTGCCCTTCCCCTTATAGCTTCTGTTTGCTGTGTCACATGGTGGGTCTGATCCCCATTTTTTCCTTCTTTTGTCAGAATTTGAAATAAAGAGACTGGGTTGTGTGTGCAAAAAGTTACTTTTATCAGAATTTGAAATAAAGTGACTTGGTTGTCTGTGCAAAAGGTTTTGGACCATAGGGTCCATCAGCGCCCTTGTTTGCTAGCCGAAGGATGTCATTGCCGATATGTTCTCAACCCTAATTCCATCTTCTTCAACCCTTATACTGTCACTTCTCCACTATTATCCTCACTGACTATTTGAACAACTCGATCCTCCATAATTGAGATTTTGTAAGTCAAGTTCTTCAGTTTTAGATTCAATATATTTGGGAGATCGCCTGACCCACTTTGCACACGGATACGTGTCCAGTGCTGATGGGTTCTCTGCCTTGTGTCCACATCTATGTCAATAAAGCCACCGCAAGAATTTCCACCGTAGTGGAAAGAGTCTTCTGTCCATGAAGCGGTATTCCAGGTGCTATTATTCATTTTGAATAGGTATCATTTTCCGCCGGAGATGACATCGATTCTGGTGACCATCACTCCTATGTCTAGTGTCTCCCATTCCGAAACCAGTCCCCTGCTAGGACTCTGGGTGCTTCTTGTGTAGATGGAAGTTCAAAGAGAAACTTATTGTGAGTTATTGATGTGGTTCTGAGCCTTGATGTGACTTTCCTACGGGTGAGGAACCATTTTTGAATGATTTCTGAATTTGGACTTGAGTGGAAGGGGTCCTTGAAGTAGCCGAACACGCATTAAGAAGTTGGTTGCTCCTTTCTTAGCGTTCCCATCCACTTCTGGAGGCCACTTTGGAATCTGAGCAGCTTCTAGGAAGGATCTATTGCGCAGATCTGTGAATGTCCTCTATTTGGAATTAGAAGCTTCACCCAAATAATGTAGTATTTTTGTTGCAAATTCACCCCACCCTTTGTTGTAATCAATTTCTGGAATGATAATTGCTTTCCGTCTATCTCCTGTCCATGTTTCGATTCTTAGAAATCTGCCATAACTGTTAAAAGTTTGGTAGACTCTGTACAAGTATGTTTGAATCTTCCTTTCCCATCTTCTGTATATATTTTTGTGCCCCTTTGGAGCTTGGAGCAGTTGCTCACATATCCCTCTCGAATTTTCTTCGTCAATTGTAACTTGACTCGTAAATCTTCTGCTGCATTCAATCCACGTGAACCATCTGTCTATCCCCTGAGATTCTTCAATAATGTCAAAGGATTTATCTCCTGATATAGAAAGGATTTTCGTACCATAATAAAGAGAAAAGAGAAGGGCTGATTCTGGTGGAAGTTGCCGGAAAAGGTGGGTTCCTCTCTCCTAGGAAGTAGGAGAGAGAAAGAGCATTGGGAACTGTGTCTGGGAGCTTTTTTATCGAGTTGCTTTTATGCACAAAACCGAAACTAGTATTATAAAGAATTTCTATTTCAATAACTAAAAATTTGACTCCAAGCAACTAAAACTGTCCAGGAGAAACTACAACTAAAACCATTGGGAATCAAAGGAAACAACAACATACCCAATGGAATCCTACAAGTGGGGTCTGGGGAGGGTAAAATGTACGCGGACCTTAGTACTACCTTATAAAGATAGAGAGGTTGTTTCCAGAAGACCTTTGTCTCAAAAGTATCAAACCCCATAAGTGAAGATACTAGATATGAAAAAAAAAAGAAAAGGAAAGGAAAAGAAAAATTCACTTCCCTTATCTTGTCAGCCACAAATGCCACCCCTAACTTCTCTTGAATAATCTTATTCCTAATCTGATCACCCTTGGTATGTCCACACATCCATCTCAACATCCTCATTTTCGTAACATGCACCTTCTAGATATGTAAGTTTTTGACTGGCCAGCACTCCACCCTATATAGCAACGACGGTCTAACCACCATTTTGTAAAACTTATCATTAAATTTAGGTGGTGTCTTCTTGTCATACAATACTCCAAAGGCCAGTCTCTACTTTACCCATGTTGCCCTAATACTATGTGTGATATCATCATCAATATCACTACTACCCTGGATGATTCCTCTCTTGGGAATAGGTTGAGCGGCGAGTTTCTCTTCAATGTTTGCTTCATCCCTCGCGACACTGAATTTGCATTCCCAAGTATTCTGTTTTGGTCATGCTCAATTTGAACCCTTTCGATTCCAAAGTATGTCTCCACACCTCCAAGCTATCATTAACTTTATTTCGAATCTCATCAATCAGTACTATGTCATCCACAAATATTATACACCATAGAACCTCCCCCTGTATAGATCGTGTCAGTTCATCCATCACTAAGGCAAAAAGAAAAAGGGTTTAGCACTGATCCTTGATGAAATCCCATCTCAACAAGAAAATACTCTGAGTCTCCTCCCACCGTCCTTACTCGAGTTTTGGTTCTTCATAGATGTCCTTTATTGCCCTAATATACACCATCGTTTCGCCTCTAGACACCTCCGTAGGACATCCCACAGAACTCTATCATAGACCTTCTCAAGATCAATGAATACCATATGAAGATCCCTCTTTCTCTCCCTATATTTCTCCACTAGCCTTCGAACAACATGAATTGCCTCAGTAGTCGATCGCCTCGGCATAAATCCGAATTGATTTTCTGAAATAGACACTTCTTCTCACCCTCACCTCCACCACTCCCTCCCAAACCTACATAGTGTGGATTAGCAACTTGATGCCCCTGTAATTGTTACAATTTTGAATATCACCCTTGTTCTTGTACAATGAAACCATTGTACTCCTCCATTCATTGGGCATCTTAGCAGTCTTCAAAATAGCATTAAACAACCTAGTCAACCACTCCATACCATCCTTGATCGTGCTCTTTCAAAAATCCACCGAAATCTCATAGGGTTTGATCGCTCTCCCTCTGTTCATCCCACTAATTGCACGTCTAACCCGCTCAGTTTTGAAACACCTGCAGTAACCAAAATCTTGATGACTATCGAAGTGTGCGAAATCACCCAACTTAATATCTTTGTCCCTTTTTTCGTTTAAGAGTTTATGAAAGTAAGCTTGCCACCTTTGCTTAATGGAAGTCTCATCCACCAACACCTCACCCTCCTTATCCTTGATGCAATTCACTTGGTCCAAATCGTGGGCTTTTCTCTCTCTTTTGCGAGCCTATATAATCTCTTGTCCCCACCTTTTTCACCTAGCTCAACGTATAAACGTTCAAATGCTGTTGTCTTAGCACTTGTGACTGCCGTCTTCGCTTTGTCTTCGCCGTTTTATAGATATCCTTAAGCTTTCGTTTTTCATTCTTTTCCATACACTCCAACCACTTTGTATAAGCAATTTTCTGAGCTTTCACTTTGCCTAGAACTTCTCCATTCCACCACCAATCACCTTGACATCCACTAAAGGTCCTTCTTGAAACCCTTAGTACCTTAAAATAGTCTATATATTAGAGTTAATTGGAATCTATTTAAGATAGAAGTTGAGATGCGTAAATAATGGTCTAGTTCTTGCCGCACTAACATCAGTATAACATTGAGTGGTATCAGTTTTTTTTTCAGACAGGAAACTTTTGATTTAGGAAAAGTGGTGAAATAAATGAAACAGGCAAAGAAGAATGTTGATGAGAATGTGATTTGACTATATTATTAGTTGAACACAAGTCTGTAAAGTCTATGAACTTTGGTAGTGCTGACTTCACCTTTTAACTAAATTCCTCAGCTTTGAACTGCTTATATGCGCACATCTTACAGAAGCACATTAGCAGTGCCTTCTGGACCATCACGCGATCTTAGTCATGGATCTTTGTATGACTGTTAGTTTTCCATTCAAATTATTAATATCAATGAGCATAAGGATTGACAAGAGAAGGTGTTTTATCTTTAAAAGAAAAACCTATTTAGTCAAAGAAAAAGAAATCTATTTAATCAAAGTGGGAAAGACAAATTAAAACTCAGTTGAAATTCCATTTCAAAAAAAAACTCAGTTGAAATTGGAATTAAAACTCAGTTGAAATCTTCAATTCTGTGCTTCAGAATTTGCTATTCATTTCCCCTCTGGCACACTGATTGGGTGCAATCAAACTAGTGGATTATCCTAAATCTTCTGTGTTAGTTTGATTTGTCTTTTTTTAATGTTCCTATAAATAGGGATATTTTGGTTACTCTCAAGTTTTGTTCATTTGTATTATTCAGGAGAAGGAACTAAACTTAAGTGGCGAGCATGTAAGAGAAGGATTAACTTGTGTTCTCTCTGTTAAAGTTCCGAATCCAGAATTTGAAGGACAAACTAAGGTATCTCTCGCCTTTCATGGTTGAATATTTGTTAGTTTTATGGTATAAAAGTTCCATAAAGCGTTTAAGATTTCAATTGTCTGGTCGCTGACATTGTTTACTTATACTATGTATATCCATTGAAGACTAGGCTGGGAAATCCTGTGGTAAGAAAGGTGGTCGATCAGTCAGTTCAAGAGTATCTGACTGAGTATCTGGAATTGCATCCAGATGTGCTAGATTCGATCCTTTCCAAGTCATTAAATGCTCTAAAGGTACCTACGCTGTTAGATACAGAAGATTGATCTTTGTATATTAAGCTGACTAAAAAATGTTTACCAGTCATATCTGTTGTGCCGTATGTAGGCAGCTCTTGCAGCAAAGAGGGCTCGGGAGTTGGTGAGACAGAAAAGTGTCCTAAGATCATCCTCTCTTCCAGGGAAGCTTGCTGATTGTTCAGCCACAAATCCTGAAGAAGCTGGTAATTTTACCTTAATATGGATTTCACAACCAATATAGCATTTTTTCCTTTGGGGTATTTGGCTTAATAGTTTAATAGCGTGAAATATATCGGACCTTTCTTTATAGAAAAAGGCTGATGTCGCGCATGTTTCTTTCTGAGTGTAGCTTATGTACTTTGAGTGCAAACAATCTAATAGAAGTATGTGTGGCCATCCATTGCTAATAATGGAAAGATTTTATTTCCATATTAATGCAATAGAGTTTGTTCTATGTGAGTGGTGCTTTTGTCACTATTATGGAGACGTGTAATTCTCGTGATAGTTGAGTTCTGAATACTCATCGTCGGAGTTTGACAACCATAGATAGCGTGAAGCATTTTTCATGCGAATGGTGTCTATTGGAATGTTTTTTTAGGAGCCTTATTTTGTGATTACTTTTTTCAAGAGATGTAGATAGAGATTTTCGAAGCCTTTCCTTTTTTGGGGTTCTTGTAGGGAGATGAGATTATGCTCTATACAAATAATTACAGTTTGAAATGTAAGCTGAGGGAGTGGAAGAAATGCAACTTTGACAATATAGAACACAGAAAGAATGAGGTGCTAGCACAGTTAGCATAATTGAACATGGCACTAGAAAACAACACAATTTAAGAAGAAGACTTGCTAGTCAGGGCTAATTTACAAAGAATGAGTCACTACCACAGTTAACCAAATATGAATATATCTCTTGAAGTCTGAAGACGGAGATCAAAATGTTTATGATTTAGATAAGGCATCAAAAACCCTGGAGGACCCCAACCAAGTCATCTTAGCATATCATAAGCATACATAAGATAAGAAACATCAAACAAAAAGATAAGTAAAGCGGAAGATATGTCTCAATGAAGGAGCTATAGTAGCATGCCTAATTAAATGGACTCACACTTTCATGACATTTAAACATGCCTCTACTAATCATTAGAGGTCGGGGGGGGGGGGGGGGGGGGAAGGGGGCATAGGACATGTTCCTAGCTCACCCTAAATGTAAAACAAGGAAAATAGTCTCAAGTGACAACATAAGCTAAAGGTAACAAGAAGTAAAATATGATAGGCTCGCCCTCGAAACACGAGGACTCAACAATCAATCTTCAATGAATTACAATTCGGATCTAGCCACGAGTAGGGTGAACATCCTCCCCTATATTATAAAACAATGTATGCAAAAAAAGTATGCATTAGTACTTTTTGAATGTATTAAGTATGTGAGCAAATGCATGGATAAACATGAGATAATATAGTGCATGAGTCATGAGATGCAAGACCATAATAACATAAGAATGAGATAAGACACAAGTAAATCATGTTGTCAATGCATCAACTCATAGTGAAAGCTTGAAAATAACATAATCATTTTATGGGATATCAACCTTAACCGACAATAAGATTATGCGAGCTATAACGTGGAATCCAATGCAACTCCCACATCGAGAAGAGAGAGGCTAGTTTGCCAACATGGACTCCGTGAGAACCTTTAACATCATGAGCTATATGTGGATCCACTGGATAGGCCAATGAGGTAACCTACAGGAGTGTGTAGTTTTGGTTTAGAGGTTGCTACTAGGATTCTCTTGGGATGATAACCTTATGTCTTATGGATCGAACCCAACCTCAAGCCTTCTCGGTGCTAAGTCAAATCTCAACGAAATAGTAAATCATACCTCAGTGAAACACAAGTATAACTTACAACAATATATCCGGTGGAATCCTACAAGTGGGGTCTGGGGAGGGTAAAATGTACACAAACCTTACCACTACCTCATAGAAATAGAGAGGTTGTTTTCGGAAAATCCTCGTCTTAAAAATTAAGCCCCATAAGCAAAAGATACTAGATATGAAAAAAAAAGAAAGGAAAAAAAAGGAGAACGACTAAAATGAAAAGCAAATGATAATATGTAAATACGATAAAAGTAACAAATATAAGACGGATAATGACAACACAAGATATAAAGACACGACTAATCCTACTACCCTACTATATCATAAGGTCCAACATCAACCTTAGCCTATTAGCCTTCTACCCTAATACACAACCTCCACTCCTTTCTATCTAAGGTCATGTCCTCGGTGAAATGAAGTTTCACCATATCTTGTCTAATCACCTGCCCTCAATACTTCTTTGGTCTACCTCTACCCCTCCATGTAACCTCTAAACCCAACCTCTCGCACCTCCTAATAGGAGCACCGGTACTTATTTGTACATGTTCAAACCACCTCTAACTTCTCTCGAATGGTCTCATTTATAATCTTATCACTCTCGGTATGTCCACAAGTTCATCTAAACATCCTCATCTCTGCGATCCGCATCTTCTGAACATGTGAGTTTTTGATTGGCCAACACTCCACTCCATGTAGCAGAGATGGTCTAACCACCATTTTGTAAAACTTACCTTTAAGTTTAGGATTTCGTCCATGCTGCTCCAATACGATGTAAGATATCATTGTCGATATTGCCACTACTCTGAATAATGGATCCAAGATATTTGAAGTTCTCTCTTGGGAATAGATTGAGTGGCAAACCTCACTTCAATATCTGCTTCATCCCTCACGACACTGAATTTGCACTCCAAGTATTCTTTGGTCTTACTCAGCTTGAACTCTTTGAATTTCAAACTATGTCTCCAACCCTCCAATCTATCATTAACTTTAGCTCGAGTCTCATCAATCAGTACTATGTCATCCGCAAATAGCATACACCATGGGACCTACTCCTGGATAAACTGTGTCAACTCATCCATTACTAAGGCAAAAAGAAAAGGGCTCAACATAGATCCTTGATGAAGTCCCATCTTAACAACAACATACCCAGTGGAATCCCACAAGTGGGGTCTGGGGAGGGTAGAATGTACGCGGATATAAAAAAAGAAATAGAAAGAGCAAAGCTTTTTGCTTTTGTAACTCAGATCATTTAAAGAAAAACTATTTAGAAAAAATGATGATCAATCAAAAGACAACTAATTACTATAAAACATGTTAAATTGTGCTAGCCACTAGTATAACTTTTTGTCCTTATATTGGCGGTGACCTTACCAATACCTCATAGTAGAGAGGCTGGATGAAGTCCCATCTCAACAGGAAAATACTCTAAGTCTCCTTCCACCGTTCTTACACGAGTTTTGGCTCCATCATACTTGTCCTTTATCACCCTAATATACATCATTGGAACGCCTTTCGCCTCTAGACACCTCCATAAGACATCCCTCGGAACTTTGTCATAGGCCTTCTCAAGATTAATGAACACTATATGGTCCTTCTTTCTTTACCTTTATTTCTCCACTAATCTCTGAACAAGATGAACTGCTTCAGTAGTCGATCGCCCTGGCATGAATCTAAACAAATTTTCGGAAATAGATACTCCTTTTCTCACCCTCATCTCCGCCGCTCTCTCCTAAACCTTCATAGTGTGGCTTAACAACTTGATACCTGTGTAATTGTTATAATTTTAGATATCACCCTTGTTCTTATACAATGGAACCATTGTACTCCTCCATTCATCGAGCATCTTAGCAATCTTCATAATTGCATTGGACAACCTAGTCAGCCACTCCATACCATCCTTGACCATGCTCTTCCAAAAATCCAAAGGAATCTTGTTGGGTCCAATCACCCTCCCTCTCTTCATCCTATTAATAGCACATTTAACCTCCTCAGCTCTGAAACGCCCGCAATAACCAAAATCTCGATGACTATCGGAGCGTGCCAACTTACCCAACTCAATATCTCTATCCCCTTTTTTCGTTAAAGAGTGTGAAAGTAAGCTTGCCACCTTAGCTTAATGGAAGTTTCATCCGCCAATACCTCACCCTCCTCATCTTTGATGCACTTCACTTGGTCCAAGTCGCGAGCTTTCCTCTCTTGCTTTAGCGAGCCTATACAATCTTTTGTCCTCGGCTTTATCACTTAACTCCACATACAAGCGCGCTCAAACGCTGCTGTCTTAGCACTCATCACCGCCATCTTCGCTTCTGTCTTCGCTGTCTTTTAGATATCCTTAAGCCTTTGCTTTTTATCCTCCTCCCTACACTCTAACCACTTCGTATAAGCAATCTTCTTAGCTTTCACTTTATCTTGAACTTCTCCATTCTACCCCCAATCACCCTAACGTCCACTAAAGATCTCTCCCGAAACCCTTAGTACCTTGGTAGCTACTTTTCTAATGCAACCAACAGTAGTGTCCCACATGGTGTTCACATCTCCACTAATACTCCAAGCCCCTAACTACTCAACCTGTTAGAATGCCTTGTATTCCAGCTCATTTTGAGCTGTTGACAGCCCATTTCTAGCTCATTTTGACTAGTCAACAATGGCTGCACATTAGCTAGAAGGTGGATGGCAAGTGGCCTTAACAAATGGGCAAGTGGGTGGTTAGTTGGTGAGATGGGCAGCTGCATGACAGCAGTATTTTGAGCTGTTGACAGCCCATTATCCACTTGATTAAGGCAGCCAAGATGGCTGCTATCTTTCCTATAAATAGGTTCATTTGTAAGACATTTTTTTTATGGTAGCAAGAAGTTATCATCTAGAATATCCCTCTGTAATCTATCTCCTAAATCAGTAAAAGCTCTCCTCTCTTCTGTTAGATGGACGTAGCCAACACATTGTTGGTGAACCACGTTAAATCTGTGTGTGTTTCTGCCTTGTCGTTTCTTTATTGTTTGTTATCTCTCATACACCTGTCACAACACAACCTTTCTCCTATCTCCGCTAATACTCCAAGCCCCTAGCTACTCAAGCCTTTCTATCTAATCCTCGGTTGGGCATAAATAACCTTCTTCTTTTCCCTCTCAATCTCTAAATCCATCACTAGAAGCCTATGTGGACATATTTTCACTTGGAATAACCTTGCAATTCTTACAAAGGCTTCTATCGCCCTCTCGGAGGAATAAGTAATCAATCTGAGTCTTAGCTACCGTATTACGAAAGGTAATCAAGTAACTTTCTCTATTTGAGAAACACGAGTTAGCAATAACAAACTCAAAGGCTTTGGCAAAAACCAAGAGAGACGTCCCACCTCCATTCCTCTCCCCAAAACCAAAACCTCTATGAACATCATCAAACCCGCTAGAAGTTGCACCGATATGCCTATTAAAATCTCCCCCAATGAAGATTTTTTCTGTATCTGATATACCTCTCACAACCACATTCAAATATTCCCAAAAGTGCTTTTTGACTTCCTCATCCAAGCCTACTTGAGGAGCATAGGCACTAACTTCATTTACTACATGACTACCGACCTCAAGTTTAATAGACATCATCTTATCATTAATCCTCTTAACCCCAACCACATACTCCCTCAGGTCCTCATCTATTAGGGCCTCAACCACAATATAACTCGAGTCATTAAAAGCATCATCATATTAGAATAGCTCATCAAACACCTTGATGATTCAATCAATATGAGAGTTGTCCTTATCACATTTAGAATCCATGATTTGGTGAGAAATCCTTTCACCTACTTCCGATCATTCATTAAGGGATTTCTATGATTATAATTCATTACTTCCATAAACTTGGTTGAAGCGTTATATATTCATGATCATAATTCATAGTAAAGCTACAATACCTTGCATGGGTTCATCTTAATTCAATTTTAAAACATGTAATTCAATGAATCATGCATAATCATGAGGAATAATAACAATTAAAATCATAATTGAAAGAACCTACTATGAGAGTCATGAACCCTAGATAGCCCTGTAAAGAATTCACTTGGAAATAACATCAAAATCATCCAATTGACATCAATTTATGTTGAAATAGATCTATATACAACTATCTAATTTTCTTCTGTTATATGTAAAGGTGTAAGGGTAAAGGCCTGGAAGGATCAAGAATGTTCTATATTTTGGGAACTAGATTAGTTGGCGATGAACAAGTAAAAATTGCCTCAACCAAAATTGATGGAATTGGCCCTAAAAAGCCATTCAAGTTCATTGTCAATTAGGTATCAGTGGAAACATAAAGATAAAAGAATTAACTAAGTATCAAGTCGACCAAATCGAACAAATGACAGGTCAAGATCATGTTATTCGTTGGGAATTGAAGAGGGGAGGACGAGCAAACATCGACCGATTAATTTTGATTCTTGTTAATAAATTATAATTCATGCGATTGAATGAAATAATCATTAAAAATCCATGAAATTATATACTCGAAATTGATTGAAAAAGTGAAGAATTCGTTGGGCTCCATGGGTGGAAGGGACCCATGCATAAATATTTACATACCTTGAGTGATTTGCTTCAAAAAATTGAAAAATTTGAGGGTGAAACTTGAAACCCTAGTTTGGACTCCAATGGAAGCTTGAGGAAGAAGAAAGTTTAAGAGAGTTTGTGAGTTCAAGAGATCTGAGTGAGAATGAGATAAACTAGTGAGGGTAGGGACAGTTATTGTGCAGTTATAGAACCAAAATACAGTAGGTTAGGGGTTAGGAGGATAGGAAGCTCAAAAGTACTCTATTAATTTCTGTCGAACAGGGACCAAGAGACCCTTCCACGGGTCGTAGACCTGTCCTCGACTCGTACTCTTAGTTTTGTGGATTCTGGTCCAGTTTACCCCTTGCAGTGTCTCAATCACGGCCATGTTTTACGGGCCTATCCGGTCTTTTACGGCCCTTAGAATCCCCTCATAGATACCTCCCATATTTACCCAAAATTCCAGATTTAGTTGTCCAACTTACGAACCAAGACTACTGTCTATAATTCTTACCACGGGTTGTAAAACACCTTTCGTATAGCCTTGACACTTAGTCAAATTTCACCCTTCCAGGACCCAATCTTTGGACTATATTACGGCTCGTACATTTTCTGTATGGGCTTGTCCTGTTGGATTGTAAACCAAATGCTAAGATCCAACTTTTTCCCATCACCAACCTCCTATCCACGACCACTGTCTACGAGTCATGGATGGATTTACGACTCGTACTTCCTCTCGTAGTTTAGTCAAATTTTTCCTGGAAATTTTCAAGCCCAATAGTCATCCATGAAGGCCCATCTACAACCCGTTAAATAGTCTACGAGCTGTAAATGGTGCTCATACAACCTGCACCAACAGGTGCTTTCTGCATTTTCCTCCTTGTTTCGACTTTCCAACTTATGGGGTATTACAGTCATATTGGGAAAATTTGAAGTAAATGGGGTCATATAAAAAGGAACCAGGAGTGGTCAGGAGAGAAATATAATGAAATATTAGAATCTTGTAAGAGGTTTGGTTTGAAAATGAAGTCTTATGCTTAACCGGGGGGCATCACTCAAAAACCAATAGAAAGGAGTTATGGCTTCAAAGGACATTTGAAAAAGAGGTTTTTGGTATCATCAAACAATGTGCAAGTGATATAGCTCCAGGATGAGATGGTTTTTCTATGGGTTTCCACCACTAGAATTGACATTGCTCTTCTTTTTAGCTATTATTCTTTATCTGTTGTTTTTTTCTTTCCTTGGAGCAGATACACTTGAGCCGAGGGTCTTTCGGAAACAACTTCTCTATTTCCATTAGATAGTGGTGAGGTCTGCGTAGACTCTATCCTCCCTAGACCCTACTTTGTGGGATTCACCGAGTATGTTGTTGTTGTGTTGTTGTGTAAGCATTCTTTCCTAGTCAATGGAACACTAGAGAGCTTCTTTGTCGCTCAAAGGGGTCTACAACAAGGACACTGTATATCTCTGTGCATGTTTATGATGGTGATTGTAATCGAATAGAAGTTTATACTTTATTTCAATAGGTAAGCAAGATATATATACAATACATTAGGTGCTAATTTAGGAAAGAAAATAAAGAGAGATTCCTAAAGATCAACTAGTAATTACAAAGGATTCCTAAAGATCTTCTAGCTAATTATGACTATGTATATTGCTAAGAATGATGTCTATATACATTTTGTAACACTCCCCCTCAAGTTGGAGCATAGATATTGATCATGCCCAACTTGTTGCAAAGGTAATCAACCTGAGTTCCATTCACTGCCTTTGTAAGCAAATCAGCTACCTACTCTCCTGTCTTCACATGACTAGTAGAAATCAAGTTTCCTTGAATCTTCTCACCAGTGTTGTGAAAGGCGCTCGCCTCAGCGCCTAAGGCGAGAGGCGAGGCGAGGCGATGGCTTGTCGCCATTTACAGGTGAGGCAAGGCGCTGGTTCAAAAGGCGACGTAAGGCGATACAAAGGCGAGAGGCGCTAAGGCGAGGCGAGGCGCAGAAGCCTTGCCTTTTGATATTTTTTTAAAAACGACTTGGTTATATGATTTTAAAAAAAAATTATTAGGGTTTAGCCTTTAGCGATTTCACTCTTCACTCGCAATTTACGACTCTCTTCCTCACGACGCAAGAGGACGCGACATTTTTTCAGTTCAGGCGACTCTATTTTTCAGTTCCGACGACGCGACTCACCTGTTCTTCAATTCCGGCGACTGACATGTTCTTTAGTTAGGGCCTTTAGGCGATGCGAGTCGTGACGCAACACCAACAAGCTCCGACTCTATTCTTCAGTTCATTCTCCAGCTCTTCAAGTAAGTCGCGTCTCTTTTCTTCCTTTCTTCTTTCTTCTTCTTCTTCTCTTCTTCATTCTTTCTTTTTTTTCCTTCTCTTTCTCTGTTTTCTTCCGTTTCAGACTTCCAGTTCTCTTTCTCTGTTTGCTCAATTTCTTCTTCTTCTCTTCTCTATTAAATACTGCCAGTTCCCATTTTTTTTTAAAAAAATTATCTTTGTAATCATATTTATATGTGCAATTAAATATTTTAAGATTTTAGTATAAATTGGCGCCTCAATTCAAAAAGGCGAGCGCCTCGCCGCTCGCCTTGCCGTGAGGCGAGGCAGAGCCTTGTCGCCTTTTGTCGCCTTTCGCCGTCCAAAACACTGCTTCTCACGAATAAAGTGGCAGTCAACTTCAATATGTTTAGTTCTTTCATGATACACTGGGTTTGAGGCAATATGAATAGCAGCTTGATTATCACACCAAAGTTTTGCCGGCATATGATGCTTCAACCCAATTTCAGTTAAAAGATGATGTATCCACATGATTTCACTCGTAGACTGTGACATAGCTCTATACTCAGATTCTGCACTGGATCGAGATACAACACTTTGCTTCTTACTCCTCCATGATACTAAGTTTCCTCCAACAAAGACAATAGCCTGTAGTAGATCTTCTGTCAATTTTGGAACCAGCCCAATCGGCATCTGCAAAACACTCAATACGAGTATGGTTGTGATTGCTATACAGTATGCCAAGTCCAGGAGCTCCTTTCAAGTAACATAGGATCTGTTCCAAAGCTGCCCAATGCTTCACCGTTGGTGTAGACATGAATTGACTAACGACACTTACCGCAAAAGCAATATCTGGACGAGTCACTGTGAGGTAGTTTAACTTTCCAACTATCCTCCTATATCTCTCTGGGTTTTCAAAAAGCTCGCTATCATCTTTCATAAGATGTACACCGGGAACCATTGGAGTACTGCAAGGTTTGGCCGCCAATTTTCCAGTTTCTGCAAGTAGGTCAAGAATATACTTTCTTTGAGATAGAAGAATTCCCCTCTTGCTTCTATTTACTTCTACTCCCAAAAAGTATTTCAACTGGCCTAAGTCCTTTGTATGGAACCTAGTATGCAAGAAAGACTTAAGGGAAGATATCCCCTGAGAATCACCTCCTGTAATGACAATGTCATCAACATATACAACAAGAAGGATACTGCCAGCTGCTGATAGTCGGTAGAAGACCGAGTGATCACATTTGCTCATTTTCAGCCCAAACTCCTGAACTACCTCACTAAACTTGCCAAACCAAGCCCGTGGACTCTGCTTCAATCCATACAAGGATTTCTTCAAATGACAGACTTTTCTATACTCCCCCTGAGCAATAAAACCGGGTGGTTGCTCCATATATACTTTCTCTTGAAGATCACCATGAAGAAATGCATTCTTGATATCTAGTTGATGTAAAGGCCAATTCTCAGAAGCAGCTAAAGAAATGAACAAGCGCACAGAAGTGAGTTTGGCAACAGGAGAAAAGGTGTCTGAATAGTCCACTCCATAAGTCTGAGCATATCCTTTAGCCACAAGCCTGGCCGTAAGTCTTGCCACGGAACCATCTGGATTAACTTTCACTGTGAACACCCACTTACATCCTACTGGTTTCTTCCCGTCTGGTAAATCCACCAAATCCCATGTGTGATTTTCCTCTAATGCATGTATTTCCTCAAGCATCGCATTTGACCATCCGGGATGATGCAAAGCCTCTTTCACACTTTTGGGCGTAGAAACAGAGTCTAAAGAAGCAATCAAGGATCTAGATGCAGGAGACAAGCGATCATAGGAAACAAAGTTAGCAATAGAATATGTGAATTTGCAAGTCCGTGTACCTTTACGAAGAGCAATAGGAAGGTCAAGATTTTCTGGAGGGTCTGAAGGAGGAGGATCAGATAAAGGAGGAATTAGTGCAGGGCATGTAGCATTAGTCTCTTGTCTCCTCGAATAAACTTGAACAATAGGTGGTCTTGCTGGAACATGTGTTGAAGGCGCAGTAGTCGAGTGGTGCTCAATAGAGTAACTAGGAGATGGAAGAGTAGCATCACTTGATTGCTCAACATGAATAACCTGATAAACTAACCACTCATCTTCCTCCCCCTGACTTGTAGAATTAGGAGGGTTATAAAAGAAAGGTGTACTCTCTGAAAATATCACATCATTTGACACTAGATATTTGCCAAGTTCAGTAGAATAACATCGATACCCCTTTTGAAGACGAGAATAACCCAAGAAAACACACTTCAATGCCTTAGGGTCCAACTTAGTAACAGATGGCCGTACATCTCGAACATAACAAGTGCTTCCGAATACTTTTGGTTCCATCGGGAATAATGTCTTGTTTGGAAAAAGAACATTATAAGGTGTATTACTAATAAGCACTGCCGATGGCATGCGATTAATCAGAAAACAAGCGGTAGAGACTGCATCGGCCCAAAATTGTTTAGGAACTTTCATTTGGAACAAAAGTGCTCGGGCTGTCTCAAGTAGATGCCTATTCTTCCTCTCAGCAACTCCATTTTGAGATGGTGTATCAACACATGATGACTGATGGAGAATACCATGTTGTCTCATGTAGGATCGAAACAACTCTGACATGTATTCTTTTGCATTATCACTCCTTAAAATACGCACTGAAGCATTGAGTTGAGTTTTGACTTCAGCACAAAAGGCACAAAAGTGAGTAAACACTTCAGAGCGACTTTTCATAAAATAAATCCAAGTCATCCGAGAGAAATCATCCACAAAAGTGACAAAATACTTATATCCATTTTTAGAAACAACAGGACACGGTCCCCAAACATCAGAATGAATTAACTCAAAAGCTGACCCAACTCGCTTATTAACCCTTGGAGCTAATGTGATGCGGTGATGTTTTGCAAATCGGCATGATTCACACTCCAAAGAATGAACATTTTGAAATTGGGGATAAAGCTTCTTTAACAAAGGTAAAGAAGGATGTCCCAATCGACAATGTGCTTCAAATGGAGAGATGACAGTTGAGCAGGCAACAAATCGAGGCTCATATTCATCAAGGATATACAGATCATCAATTACATGTCCTTTACCAATAACCTTATGCGTCGCAAGATCACGAAACAAGCAATGATCAGGAAAGAAGGAAATATAACAGTTAAGATCTCTGGTAAGTTTACTCACAGAAATCAAATTGAAGGCCAACTTCGGTAAATTTAATACAGATGACAGGGTAATGGAGGAGGTTGCTTTGACTGTCCCAGATCCCACAATGTTACATGTTGACCCATTGGCTACTGTGACAGGAGAGGGTGCTTTGTGTGATCGAAAGGTAGAAAATATATCAGGATTACCTGTCATATGATCTGTAGCACCTGAATCAATCACCCAGTTGTTCGGAGAGGAGACCAAAGATGCTTTTCTTGAATCAACAAGGGTAGTAACTGAGGTGAATTCTTTAATGGAATTCTGATACTGAGAGAATTGTGCGAACTCATCCGCCGAAATCAAAATTTTCTCACCCTTCTGATTTTATAGCCATACTTCCTTCTCAATGAAGAACTTAAGAATAACCAAGCTTCAAAAGGTCCCCAATAATATTAGATTCCAAGGAAAAGTAGAAGCCAATTCACCCAGCAAAATAATTGTAGCCGATGCTCAAAATCAAGAACATCCACAAAACACTAATATTGGATAGAACTTGATAATCGCAGCAGCACCAAACAGAAAACTAGATCTGAATCGTTGAAGCTACAAAGAAAAATATGATCCTGGAAGTAGTTTTCAGAAACCTAGGAACCTGGAAAGTGATGAAGTGTTCTCCAAACAATGTATCAAACCAAATGAAACTCGGGGTAGTAACTGACTAGATGTCACTAGATGTTGAATCCCGAAAGACAGCAAAACAAGATCGAGCTGTCATTTTTTTTTTCCAAACAAAGCCAAAACAGGATCAAGGTGCCTATAGGCTCTGATACCATGTAATCGAATAGAAGTTTATACTTTATTTCAATAGGTAAGCAAGATATATATACAATACATTAGGTGCTAATTTAAGGAAAGAAAATAAAGAGAGATTCCTAAAGATCAACTAGTAATTACAAAGGATTCCTAAAGATCTTCTAGCTAATTATGACTATGTATATTGCTAAGAATGATGTCTATATACATTTTGTAACAGTGATAAAATACTTCACTTGTATGGACTGGGTGGATAAAAAGTTCCAAATTTCATAACATCCATAATACTTTAGAGATCTCTCACCTGTTGTATGTGAATGATATTCTGGTGCGATGCTGAGGTTGATCAACTTAAACATTCTGAGGTTTGATTTTAGTGGTCTTTGAACCTGTCTCAGCTCCCTATTAGTTGGAGAAAAAGTTTATTATATCCAAGTCACTGATTGCTATCTGAGGCGGCCAAGATGGTACCTTTACTTATCTTGGATTGCCATTGTGGGTCACACACAAAGTTGATGGCATCTGGGAAGTAGTGATGGGAAAATTTGAAAAAAAGTTAGCCAGGTAAAAGAAACAATATATTTCTTTGGGTGGGAGATCAGTTCTAATTAATAGCATGTTGGATCAAGTCCCCGCATATGTAATGTTTACGTTTCCCAATGCCTACCAAAATTGAGAAAAGAATTGACAAACTTAGGAGGAACTTCTTATGAAAAGATTACAAGGAAAGAAAGTCGTTTAATTTGGTGAACTAGAAGTCTTCCGTTAAAAGTCAAAAAATGGAGCATTGGGGGATGAAAAATATCATACAACAAAATGAAAGCCTGTTGATAAAGTGCTTATGGAGATTTAACTGAGGTGGAAGTGCTCTGAGCTGATGTTATCAGGAACAACTACGCTAATGATGGGCAGTGGTATACTAGAAAAGTCGAACATCCTATGGCGTGTCAGTCCGAAAGAACATTAGATTTCTGTAGCCTCTCTTTAAGGCTTATACTGGATCGGGGTGAGCAGTGGGAGAGAAGTTTCTTTCTGGATGGACAATTGGATAGGGCACTGCCTTTGATAGAGTAAATGGGGTTTGGAGCATCAATTTTAGAAGAAATTTCAATGATTTAGAGACGAACAGGGCCATTGATTTTCCAGTTTCTTAAACACATCAGCAGCTAACTAATATAGAAGACAACATAACATGGATCACCTTTTATTTTTTTTATGGTAAGTGAATGTATCAAAAGTCATCCAGAAGTTGCAAAGTAAACAGGTGATAATTCCATTTAATACCCAAAAAAGGAAGATCTAGGAGTTCAAACCTATAGCAAACTCTCGAGGCTATTAGGCCATTGAGAGGGAGCTGATGATATCTGAAAGGGAAATTACATCATTTTTATGGGAAAGGTTGCTCCAAATAAAAAGATACATCAGACTTTTAGATTTCAAATAGCAGTTTGGAGTTGGAGTCCCATCAAAACATCTGTTGTTTCGCTCCATCCATATCTATGTTGCTTGGACTCTTCAAAAATGTTAACTGTGCATTTTGGAGTGGGAGTGGCATTTAGAAGAGCGGTCCTAATGAAGCAATTGATTTTTTGGTGGGAGTTTAGTCTTCTAGATCAGCTTCTAATACCAGTGGTCAGTTAGAGGACTTTGTTCACAGGGAGGTCAGATACATGGATCACTCACTAGCAACAAAGATTTGTTCACAGTGAGATCGTGCTACAGAATTTTTATCTGAAGAGAACTTACTAAGTCCTCTGGCCAGTGAAAGAGATCTGGAGATCAATTCAAGCCCCTCCCCCCTCCAAAAAAAAAAATTTAAAAAAAATCCAAAAAGAGGTTTTGACGTATATAGCAAGTGCATGTATTTGCTGGACTGACTTAGACTGAAAGATATAGAAGATATTTTGAAGATTCTGCAAGCTCTATCATGGTAAAGTCTAATTATAAATTTTTGTTTTGCTCATGGTGTAGGATGAAACATGTAAATGAGATTGAAACAGTTCTACAAATATTAGAATCTCTACAAGTTTAAGAGAGGCACACTTTTGTTATTTGTTCTTTTGCTACATTGTACAGTTCCAATAGCACATCCTTGTGCTGTTCTAATTTATAAAATTACTTTACCTTTCCAAAAAATATTTTTAGTTAGACATATTTAAAGAAATTTGCATTACCTTACTAAAGAAAAACTGAGTCAAATTAATCAGAGAACACATTGTTTTACTTCCCAAGTACTGATAGTGTCACAAAAAGAGAGAGATGGAGTATTTGGTAAAGAAGACATGTCATGGTTGAAAATCAATTTGCATTGTTTAACTTCTCGAGGTATAAGTATTATTATATGTTAATGTGTCAAACATTGTGTATTATATAGAAGAGTATCATGTAAAACAGAATTGAGTAAAATTTTAAATTTAACACCCAATATTATCACAGATGCTAGGATCTTTTATGTAATGTATCTTTCAATTTAGGCAGGTGTAGAATGTAGTAATATCATGTAAGTTGACTGCCTTTTCTGAAAGATCCTCCTCTCTTTTGAAAACTTTCAGAAATTTTCATTGTTGAGGGTGATTCAGCTGGTGGAAGTGCAAAACAAGGTCGTGATCGGCGCTTTCAGGTAATTAAACCTCATTGGTGCACTGTAAAGAGTTACCCCCCTTTTCAGACTATGCTTATGATACTGCTGATGGAAGTTCTGCAAGCTGATTCTCCACCCAACCTTCTCCTTGTGACCAAAAAAAGAAAAGAATTGTTCAACTAAAGCAGACACTGCATGTTACATTGGTAAAAGATAGACCAAACTTATATAGAGAAAAATTGTGCTGCAGAAGTGGCCATTAGATGATTAATTTCTTACTACTACTAAGTTTATTACATTCAGACTCCAATGTAAAATGTGTTTATTGTTCATGATTTGCAGGCTATTCTTCCTTTAAGAGGCAAAATTTTGAATATTGAAAGAAGGGATGAAGCAGCTATGTATAAAAACGAAGAGATTCAAAATCTTATTCTTGGTTTAGGACTTGGAGTTAAGGTACTATGTTCATCTTTGAGGTTTGAGCAATGTGTTCTTTGTTCAAAATGTTATTCTCATTAAATCATCTGCATCTCAGGGGGAAGATTTTAAAAAGGAAGCTCTTCGTTATCATAAGATCATAATTTTAACCGATGCCGATGTTGATGGTGCTCATATTCGAACTTTGTTGTTGACATTTTTCTTTAGATATCAGGTGCGTCCCTTTCATTGTTCTTCATGATCCAATGAAACATGCGTTTTCCACTGGGAATTAATTGTTGAATTGTGCAAGGAAATAACCAAGATATCTAGTTGACTTTTTGGAGAACCTGGTTGAGAAATTCTTAACTTATTGCAGAGAGCTCTTTTTGAGGAAGGTTGCATTTATGTTGGTGTTCCACCTCTCTATAAGGTTTATTTTCTTTCAAATGTTGTTTTAACAACTTTTGTATTTACTGTTCTCCAGGTTTTAATGTTCTATTTTGAATTTTTCAGGTTGAGAGGGGAAAACAAGCATACTACTGCTATGATGATGTAGAACTTAAACAGGTCCAGCGTTCCTTTCCTTCAAATGCGTCATATAACATACAGAGGTTCAAAGGTGAGACAGGAAGCATGATATGTTTTCGTTTTTTGGATTTTGAAAACTGCATATTTCACATGCGACATTCAGTTTGGAACACATTTCTTGATAGGGAACTGTTTGCCGAACTTATTACCAGCTAAATGAGGGACAATTGACAAAGCCATTAGATGTACCTTAAGGTGCTTTGTGTGACGAGAAACCCTTGCTGCATGAACATCTCTAACAAAAGGACATTAACGACTTGACATCACCTCAAAATAATTTCAGAGTTCAACTGCCAAAATTCTTTGGTTTATGTTTCTACCAAACCATATGTTTGAAAAAAAAAAAATGAAAATAGACTACATTTGATTGATGGCAATAGTTGTATATGCTGATATTTCGTGTCCTATATCCTTCTCATAAGTTATGAGGGCAGCACCATTTTGCCAACTGTAGAAATTGTTTATTGGGTGCTTACTTTTCTATTAAAGAATGACAACTGTACTCCTTCTGTTCAAGTTTATGCCAATTGGAACCCTTTCCTCCTTAGTATGTCCCAAAAAGAATGTCACCGCCCTATGATTAGAAATAACTTAACTTTAAAATAATCTTTTAAATGAAGTGATTTTATAGCCACACAAATGTCTTGAGGTTTGTTTTAGACCACAAATTTCAGTAGTCTTCCTTCTTTTCTTAAATTTTGCCAAATCAAATCGTGTCACATATACTGGGACTGAGGGAATAGGTTTTAGTGGGTGGATGGGTGGAGGTTTCAGCAATGTCAGATCCAGAGCTGATGCATCTCTGATACATAGACGTGTGAGTTCTTTTAACCTCCCTTATTTAGATCATGTAATGTCTATGGAGAACTTTTCAGGATTGGGAGAGATGATGCCAGCACAGTTATGGGAAACAACAATGAACCCAGAGACCAGGCTGTTAAAGCAATTAGTAGTGGAGGATGCAGCTGAAGCAAATGTTGTCTTCTCTTCACTAATGGGTTCCAAGGTATGTCTTTCTATTCTGTGAATGTAGTGTTAGGCTGAGACTTTATTAGGGACATCTACTTGTTGAGACAGAATTAATGCGTTTCTTTTAAAAACTATGGTGGGCTGGTGGCGGGCCATCTCTTTCCACTCTTTTGCTATTGACATGATTTTATGGTTCACCTCCATTATGACAATTACAGGTGGACATTAGGAAGCAACTAATACAACATTCAGCAAGCATGATCAACCTGGAGCAACTGGATATATGAATGTGCAGTAAACCCTGCAAGGAACACATTTGGGAGGGACCATATGTCTTGTATCCTATATTGCACAATGGGGGCCTGCAGTATAATTTTGATAACCTAATGATGCGGCTTTTGAGGCACTTCCTTCTCCAGTTCTCTGTGGAACATGCAGAGTAAGCAGAAAAGGAGATGGATTAGAAATAATAAGTAGCTCGACATACAACATAGGTTCTCGTCCGTTAGCTTTCTGTAATTTGCACAACATTTATAGTTAGCAGTGTAGCATAGAATATCAATGAGGCAGGATTGTTTCTTTGTGGAAAATATACAATGCTAAGGTGGTTTCTCCATCATCTGTATTGACAGAACCCTGTCTAAGGCTGTCAAAAGTATGCAATTCTGATGTTGTACACCTAAATCTGCTACTGGCTAGATTTCTAAAACATGCTATTAAATGTACATGTAGGGACTTGGAAAACACCTAAGTGGAACTTGCAAGTGAATGGTCCCACGGCTAGAACCTGCAAACAATCTTATCTTCAAATTACAGTAACTGTTGAAGAGTCTTAACATCCCCATTTATTTAAAACTAGTTTTTCGGTATGTGTGTTTTTTTACAGATTCATCAACTATAATCGTTAAAAGATTGATAAGAAGCACCACATGAATGACGTTATATTTCAATGTTTAGGGAAACTTACAATTTAAAATTCGTAGAAAATTAAATTAAAGAAGTATAGTAGAGATAAAACACAAATAAATATAGAAGAAAAATTACAATAAACATTCTTTTTAAGACTTTAATCATAATAATTTAGATGAATAAAAACAAAATCAATACATAATTTTTTGAATTCTTATCGACACCTTATCTTATAACCAATCAAAACTCAAGAGTCCTCGTCGAGCCAAATTAAAGCATGATTCAAATAGTATAATAATGATATAAGTGTTTTATTACTTCAACTATAGAATGAAAAAGCTTAACCTTGACTAGGGATCTCCTTAAACAAAAAAGATGAATTTATATAGATAAAAGTGGAGGAATACCAAAAGATATTATAAAGTTATAAATAAAATATTTGGAGGTTATGAATATGAAAAGAGAGTATTGAATATTAAAAATAGCAATAATTAATTAAATGTGAGTTATGAATGTAAATATCTATAAAAAAAATCTAGCAAAATTATTGAGTCTTTTGATTTTTTTTTTATTTAAAGCATATGGCGGTTAACATTTAGTTAGTGATGGCTTTGGCCTTCCCAAATATTATAAGTCGTGTCAAATCAAAACAATAAGGGGAAACGATAATTATTTAAGTGACAGTATGTACATTAGTTGGAAAATAAATACATTAAAAAAGATTAAAAAATGTAATTAGTTTAGTTTTTAAAAGGATAAAATATCTTACAACTTTCCTGGAAATTTTGGTCCATTAATTTTTTGCACCTTCCTCTTTTAAATTTTAATGTGATAGTATCATGTAATATAGCTTTTAACTTTTTCAGTGCTGGTTATCATTCATATATTTTTGCTCTCTTCATCGCATTTTCCCGCCAACGACCTGAGTCCAGAGATTGGAAAATCTCCGTTGACCGGCGAATCTCCCCGAGATCTCTTTCACCGGCGAAATCGAATTCCAGGTTTCATTCTCTCTCTCCCACTTTCCTATCTGCTCTCTGTATCAAGATTTTCTCCATTCGATTTTCTCCGTTCGCCGCGGTTCTACGCCGTTTCAGCGGTTCTTCCGTTCTCTTTTGGGGTTTTCATCTCTCGATTACATTGCCGCCTGCAATCACCGGAACGCCGGCGAAGAACGTCCAGAGAAAGGAGTAGGAGTAGAGATTCCGGCGACTTTATCTCTGTGGTTTTCCGGCGAAAATTTAGTTCTGCTGCGGTTTGTCAAGAAACAAGAAACAAGATCACCAGATCTGCTGCGGTTCTCTATACCAGATTCCGACCAACATCTGTCAGTCAGATTCCAGCAGTATCTCCGGCCAAAAACAGATTCCAGAAAATCCGACAACCATTTTCCAGGTTCTATCGTTCCTCCCCTTTATACCTCTTTTGAATCCTTTGTTACTTGGATTTTTTTACTTTGATTGTTTATACATTTTGGATATCCATTATTGTTGTTGTATTGGAGTTTGCTGTTGTTGTACCTATATATAGTTGTTGTATTGTTTGATATTGTATTGCTGCTGGTGTTGTATTAGTTTGTATTGGAGTTTGCTGATCTGACTTGTGAGTGGTTAGTGAGAGTAATTCGTAGTTGGCGTCCCGATCTGATGGTGGAGTAGGGTCATGTCATTGGTTGGGGTCGAGGGTAAGAGGTAGGGGTGGCAGGAAGGGCACAGGCTTATCTAAATTAAGGGTAGGATCGTGAAATATAGGTACACTTATAGGGAAATCCATAGAACTACTAAAATGTCTTAAGAGGAGACATGTTAATATAGCGTGTGTTCAGGAGAC
The DNA here is from genome assembly GCA_029948455.1 of Solanum rostratum. Lineage (NCBI taxonomy): Eukaryota > Viridiplantae > Streptophyta > Magnoliopsida > Solanales > Solanaceae > Solanum > Solanum rostratum. The sequence continues at coordinate 59,042,387 of CM057046.1, forward strand.
TAGATGGGTAGGGACCAAAGCTCGGGATGTAGATGGATTCAAGCTATGGTACTCGGGGGGATCTAGGGACAGAAATGGTGTAGGTATACTAGTAGATGAGGACCTTAGGGAATATGTGGTGGAGGTTAGGAGGTTTAACGATAGGATGATGTCTATTAAACTAGTGGTGGGTAAGCACGTAGTAACTGTAGTTAGTGCCTATGCGCCCCAAGCGGGTCTAGAGGAGGAAGTCAAGAGGCTCTTTTGGGAAGAATTGGATGCGGTGGTGAGGGACATACCAGTGACGGAAAAGCTTTTCATTGGGGGAGACTTTAATGGACATATTGGGGCTACCAGTAGCGGGTTTGAAGATGTCCATGGAGGTTTTGGTTTTGGGGAAAGGAATGGAGGGGGGACGTATCTCTTGGATTTTGGCAAAGCCTTTGAGTTAGTTATTGCTAACTCATGTTTCCAGAAGAGGGAAAGTCACTTGATAACCTTTCAGAGTGCGGTAGCTAAAACCCAAATTGATTACCTACTTCTACGAAAAAGTGATAGAAGCCTTTGTAAGAATTGCAAAGTTATTCCGAGTGAGAGTATTTCCACTCAACATAGGCTTCTAGTGATGGACTTAGAGATTAAGAGAGAAAAGAAAAGGAAGATTGTCTATGCCCAACCGAGGATTAGATGGGGGGGGGGGGTTTAACTCCTGCCCTTTCGCATGAAATGGAAGAAAAGCTGAGAAATCTAGAGGCCTGGAGTAGTGGTGGAGATGTGAATAATATGTGGGACAACACTGCCGGTTACATTCGAAAGGTAGCCTCTGAGGTACTAGGGGTTTCGAGAGGAACCTTCGGGGGACGTCCAGGTGATTGGTGGTGGAATGAAGAAGTTCAAGACAAAGTAAAAGCTAAGAAGGTGGCCTATACAAAGTGGTTAGAATGTAGGGAGGAGGATGAAAAACAAAGGCTTAAGGAGATTTATAAGACGGCTAAGTCAGATGCAAAGATGGCGGTGACGAGTGCTAAGACAGTAGCGTTTGAGCGCCTATATGAGGAGCTAAGTGACAAAGGCGCGGACAAACGAATGTATAGGCTTGCTAAAGTGAGAGAAAGGAAAGCTCGCGACTTGGATCAAGTGAAGTGCATCAAGGATGAGGAGGGCGAGGTGCTAGTGGATGTGACTTCTATTAAACAAAGGTGGCAAGCTTACTTTCATACACTTTTAAACGAAAAAGGAGAGAGTGATATTGAGCTGGGCAAGTTGGCACATTCCGAAAGTCACCGAGATTTTGGTTATTGCAGGCGGTTCATAGTTGAGGAGGTTAGAAGGGCTATTAGTAGGATGAAGAGAGGGAGGGTGCTCGGACCGGATGAGATTCCGATAGATTTTTGGAAGAGTATGGTCAAGGATGGCATAGAGTGGCTGACTAGACTGTTCAATACTATCATGAAGACGGCCAAGATGCCGGATGAATGGAGAAGGAGTACAATGGTCCCACTGTATAAGAACAAAGGTGATATTCAAAACTGTAATAATTACAGGGGTATCAAGTTGTTGAGTCATACTATGAAGGCATGGGAAAGAGTGGTGGAGATGAGGGTGAAAAGTAGTTTCTATCTCAGAAAACCAGTTTGGATTCATGCCAGGACGGTTGACTACTGAAGCAATCCACCTTGTTCGGAGATTAGTGGAGAAATACAGGGAAAGTAAGAAGGACCTTCATATGGTGTTCATTGATCTTGAGAAGGCCTATGACAAAGTCCCGCGGGATGTCCTATGGAGGTGTTTGGGGAAGAAAGGCGTTCCAATGGCATATATTAGAGTGATAAAGGACATGTACGACGGGGCCGTAACTCGGGTAAGAACAGTGGGAGGAGACTCTGAATATTTTCCTGTTCAGATGGGACTTTATCAGGGATCTGTGTTGAGCCCTTTTTTATTTGCCTTAGTGATAGATGAGCTGACGCGATCTATCCAGGAGGAAGTCCCATGGTGTATGTTGTTTGCAGATGACATAGTACTGATTGATGAGACCCGAACCAAAGTTAATGATAGGTTGGAGGTTTGGAGACACACTCTGGAGACCAAAGGATTCAAACTGAGCAGGACCAAAACAGAATATTTGGAATGCAAATTCAGTGTTGCGAGGGATGAAGCAGACATTGATGTGAGACTTGCGGCTCACCTTATCCCCAAGAAGGAAAGCTTTAAGTATTTGGGGTCTATCATCCAGAGTAGTGGGGATATAGACGATGATGTCACGCATCGTATTGGGGCGGCTTGGACAAAATGGAGGTTGGCCTCTGGAGTATTGTGTGATAAGAAGATACCACCTAAACTCAAAGGTAAGTTCTACAGAATGGTGGTTAGACCATCTTTGCTGTGGGGTGGAGTGTTGGCCAATTAAAAATGTACATGTTCAGAAGATGCAGGTCGCAGAAATGAGGATGTTAAGATGGATGTATGGTCACACCAGGAGTGATAAGATTAGGAACGAGGTCATTCGGAAGAAGCTAGAGGTGGCCCCTGTAGCTGACAAGATGAGGGAAGCGAGACCGCGATGGTTTGGACATGTACAGAGAAGGAGTACTGATGCCCCTGTTAGAATATGTGATAGGCTAGATTTGGGAGCTACAAGGAGGGGTAGAGGTAGACCAAAGAAATATTGGGGGGAGGTGATTAGATATGATATGGTGAAACTTGATCTCACCAAGGACATGACCTTAGACAGGAAGGAGTAGAGATCGAGAATTAGAGTAGTAGGTTAATAGGGTAGACAGGAAGGAGTGGTAGTTGTCTGTCTTTATATGTTATTATCTGCCTTTACATGTTTACTATCCTGTATCTACGTTTTATCATATCTTCTCTTTCTTGCCTGTTTATCATATTTAGCTTATTCTGCTGATGGGTTTTCGTGACGAGGGTTTCCAGGAAACAGCCTCTCTACCTATGTGGTAGTGGTAAGGTCTGCGTACATCTTACCCTCCCCAGACCCTACATGTGGGATTTTACTGGGTATGTTGTTGTTGTAGTATCATGTAATATAACACAATAATTAATATAATAATATTATAAATGATTACAATTTAAGGCAAGAAAATGAATAGCCATGGCCAATGATAATCAAAGAGACTAACTTTAAATCCTCAAAATTATGATAATTATGTATTACTATTTAATATTTAATAATAATTAAATATTTTATAACATTTTAATTTGATATAGGGGTAAAATGGTAGTCCAATTTTGTAGTTTTGAACTTCCCACTTTTAGTAATATATATGGTATCAAGTTTTAAAAGTGGAACCTCATTTTATCATTTTATCTCCACTAAATAAAAATATTATAACATATCTAAGTAATTAAATAGTAATCATATCGTATTATATTTAATACTAAAAGTGGGAAGATATACATACACTATATCCTCTCCAGGCCCTACTTATGAGATTTCATTATTATTGTTATTACTAAAAATGGGAAGGTGGTAAGTTAAAAGTTAGTCATATAATCATCAATAAGTTGAAAAGTGGAATTATCAATAAAATTGAATGAAGTATTTATCCTTTAATTAAGGAAACAGTAATTAGATTCCAATAAATACTTTCAATAATATAGCAAAAACAAGTTAATAAAGATAATTAGCTGTTGAATTGTATTTGGAGTTAGATTTTAATAGGGCAATGGCCTTTCATTTTCTATTATTAATTTAAAAAGTTTTCCATCAGTTACTTATATTACCTCACCTTTTCCTTGAAAAATTGCAACCAATACCACATATCTATCTATTTATTTGGGTTTAGATTTTTTAACAAATGAAATAAAACTGTTTGTGTTGGATTTTAAATATATAAATCAAATTAAATCAATAAAATTTTAATTTTTTTAGATTTCTCCAGTGTTTGTGTTTTTTTGATTTTTTTTTAAATTTCTCGTGTTTACATGTTTTTAGGAATTTATCGAAAAAATATTCATAAAAACATATACTTGTGCTTCAAATATTTTTGTAGTCCTATCAAAATACAAATATGTTGGGTGTTTTTTTAAAGAAAAATACAAAATATGATATGAGTCAACACACTAAAATATTTGACAAAAATAACAATGAGATCGCATAAAACAAATATTGCAGATGAATAAGTCATAATGGAAATGATCATAATTTTAAAGTACTAGCTAAATTATACTAAAATAAGTCATAATGAAAATATCATAACTTTGACGTACTAAATCATATAAAATAAGTATAATATGTACTTATCAATTACATGAGCAAGCATTAAACAAAAACTAAAATTAGATTATGTATTTTAATAGTCAAAACCAATGTAAAACTAAAGAACAAAAATTTATTATTATTCTTAGTATTGAATTAATTTTTTCTGCTAATATTAGTATTGATTTGATTTTTTTATTTGAGTTTTAGAGTTACTAGCAAGGAAAATTTACCTTAATATACCATATGTTTACCATTTATAGCTATATAAATTATTTTTAATACATGTATAATTCACTTTTAATATATAATTTAGATTTTTTAAATCTAAATAAGCCTAATACGTTTTAAGACACTTATAATACATCTATATTGCGTGCAAATTTATTTTTATACATAGTATAATACATCTATATTATATGCATAATTTGCTTTTAACACATAACGGAATTTTTTCAACCAAAATAAATATAATACACTTTAATGCATTTATAATACATTTTAATGCATTTATAATACACACACACACACACACACACACATATATATATATATATATATTGTATTATATAATTCACTTTTAGTACACACAACAATTGCTATAGCTGGTATAGTATATTTAGGTAATAAATAAAAAATAGTAAATGTTTTTAAAAGGAACTCAAAAAGTATTATCCCTACTAATATTTATGGACTATCTAATGATGTTGGATTGGTTTGGTCTCGGGTTGACTTTTTAAAGTTAAAATCAAACCAATCCAAATATAATTGAATTTTTTCCCTATACGAAACCAAGTCGAACCAAACCACTAATTGAATTTTTTTCCTTACGTTAACTCGATTTGCGATTTCATTTGATTCTCAGTTTTTGTTCACCCCTATATTTGTTTATATACTATGTAAAAAGTCCGAAGCCACAAAATAAAAATTGGAGGACTTTTTTACCGTTGCTTTAGACATGATAATAAACAAAATTGGCCTTGAAATGTTAAATTTTTTAAAACCTAAATTATTAATTTCCTTGATAAATGAATATATTAATAGTTCTTTTAATCATGAATCTCAAACTGAAGCCGATCAAATTTCCTTCTAAAGTAAACTATATTCAGTTCCTATTATTCAATATTAAAGTATAAAAATTGAAAAGTTGTCAATAATAAAATAATGTAATTATAAAGATATGGGCCACTTCGAATGTATATTGACAATCGATAATTTAATAAGGTTACTATAAAGAACAAGTATCAATTATCAAGGATTGATGATTTGCTTGACCAGTTACAAGGTGATACCCATTTCTCTAGGATTGATCTTCGTTTCGGTTGTCATGAATTAAGGATAAGGGAGTGTGATATTCCCAAGATAGCTTTCCAGACTAGATATGGGTACTTTGAGTTCATGGTGATGTCTTTTGGGAAGTGTTTATGGATCTCATGAATTGTGTGTTCAAGCCATTCCTTGATAGTTTTTGGTTGTCTACGTCGATGATATTCTAATTTATTCCCGGAGTGAACAAGAGCATATGGATCATTTGATGTTGGTTCTTCAGACTTTGAGGGATAAGCAATTATTTGCCAAGTTTAGTAAATATGAGTTTTGGTTGGATGAGGTAGTGATGTTGCCCAATTTACAACTCCTTTTTTAGGATAAAGCGATAGTTGTCAAGAAATAGAAACTAACCAAGGTTAGGGCCGAACCCAAGGGAATACTATAGACTTGGGAGAATTCAATCAATGTAATTTGAGTGATTAATCAATGTATTTCCCCAAAGGGAGGGGATTGTAATAATAAGTGGAAAAAATAAACTTGACGCACACAAGTGTTGAAACCAATATGGAGAGAAACTAGGGTATTGTGTTCCCCATGAGTCCTGATGTGCTGCCAAAATACAACACTTTTGATGCTTAAAACTTAGAATTTTGTGTGTTCTCAATGCGACTTTAGTTGTTTTTATATGTTTTTGTGTTTAGATTTACAGGAATATAGGTTGGCCATGATTTGGAGAAAAATTGCTGAAGTTGCTGGTTTTTTATGTTGTACGAGACCTTCTATGGGTCACAGAGCATTCTACGAGCCATAAAGATGTTTCTTGAGGAATTCTAGTGAGGGATCAAGTTTCAAAAGTTAATTCTACGAACATGCAAACAAGTGGTGGATCATTGTACGAGTTGTAAGAGACCTTTCTTGCTGGGAGGATCAGAGAAGTGGACTTGCAGGAACGTTATCAACTGAAACCCCTTTTACGGGTCGTAAACCACTTTACGAGTCATGAAGGGGTTTCGTAGAAGAGAAGTCCAAAATTCCAGTAGCTGATTATGAGACCCTAACTACAAGTCCTAAAGTGATTTCGTGGAGTTTGATGACCAGTTTTCCTAATTTGTTTAGGGTTTTATTTTACTTATTATAAATAGGTTTTTAGGGTTATTTTTCAAGGAGAGAGGACAGTTCATGTGAGTTTAGAGTAGTTTAGGTTAGATAACTCAATATTCTTGGAGAGAAAATTGTGAGCTTCAAGCTTGTGATTTTCATTGACATTGGATTTGCTTGTTCTTAATTCAGTTGTGTAAGTGTTTAATTATGTCTTCTAAATTCATAATCTCTTCATCTATAAAAAGCATGGTAGCTAAATCCACAATTAGGGTTGTGGGAACCATGAAGAACTAACAAAGTAAAACTGGATGATTCACGATTCTTGGAAGGTGTATATGCATGTATCAATTAACTTTCTTCGTTTTGCATATTTTCTGATGGTGGCCAACATTAGAACCCACCTAGTATTACTGATTGGACCAAGGTAGTAATGAATAGGAAAAAAGATTAATTAACTGAATTCGATTGATGTATTCTCATCTAATCAACCAAACTGGGCCAAGGGGAGGTTGTACTGGGACTCATATGTAATCGTTAGTAATGTACACTATGGAGATGGGGCAAGTCGCATAGTGAAATTTAACTCTCACCTTTGACCAAAGGGCTTGGTGAACTTAAATTACCGTCCTGCATGCTATACACTAGACAAGAATTAGGTTATCCAGTGATACTTAGTTGGAGAATCATGAGGAATACAATATCCTAGTTGCTCTCCATTATTGCTCTTTCTCTCATTATAGTAAGTTAGTTTATTTTTCTCATTGATTTTTGCAAAATTCCCCCTTTGGGGAATTAAGTTGATTAACTACTCAAATTCCTTGTTAGTGAATTTGCCTTGAGTCTAGGTATTCCCTGTTGTTTTGACCCTAACCATGGCTAGGTTCAATATCCAGGCAGCGACCACTTTATCCTCTAAAAAGGAGGTGTAACTTGGGCGACAATCAATTCCCTAACCTAGTATCACCAGATAATCTAATTCCTTTCTAGTGTATAGTATGCAAGACGTTAAGTTAAGTTAACCAAACCCTTTGATCTAGGTGAGAGGCAAATTTCACTACCTGACTTGGCCCATCTCCGTAGTGTGACATTACTAACCCTTATCTATTAGTCCCAGTACAACCTCCCCTTGACCCAGTTCGGTTGATTAGACGAGAACACATCAATCGAATCTTGATAATTAATCTCTTTTTTCTATTAATTACTACCTTGGTTTAGGTAGTAACACTAGATGGATTCTAATGCTGGCTACCACTAGAAAACATGCAAAATGAAGGGAGTTAATTAATACATGCATGCACTCTCTCTAAGAATCATGAATTATCCAATTTTACCTTGTTAGTTCTTCATGGTTCCCACAACCCTAGTTGTGAATTCAGCTACTCATGATTTGTGTAGATGCAAGACTTATGAATTTGAATAACATTATAGAGCACTTACACAATTGAATTAAGCACAAGTAAATCCAAGTATTAATGAGAATCACAAGATTATATGATCAAATCAAAGTACAAGTGTTTTTGAAAACTACCGAACTCTCCAAGAAAAATAACATTAAAACCTATTTATAATATTTAAAATCAAGTCCTAAATTAAATAGGATAATTGGTCGGCACACTTCACGGACTGCTTTACGGGCCATATTATGTTCCACGGCTCATAATCATGCTTCCATAATATGTTGCTACAAATCTGGGCTTGTGATCTACGACATCCCTCTACGGGCCATAAAGTGTTCTATGGCCCATAGGGGGTTTCATCTGATGAATCTTCATATTGTCCTCATTCTCTGATCCTCAGGGCATGAAACACGATCTATGACTCATAAAATGGTTCACAACCACTCTGCATGTTTGTAGAACAAGCTTCAGAAACTCAGCCCCTCACAAGAATTATACACGAGACCTCCTTCACGGCCCGTAAAATGCTTTACGGCCCATAAAGGGACTCATACATCATCAAAAATAGCAATTTCTGCATAATCTTCCCAAAATCACTGCCAACTGTCACGCCCAAAGCCCCCTTAAGACAGACTGACACCCATTGCCAACAAGGCTCAGGAAAACCAACATATAACCATGCACTTTCTATGAATATTATAAGGGGATTTCCACATTCAACATGCTTTCAAGAAAGTAGACAGTAATAACAAGCCAAAAGGAAATACATATGACTAGGCCGTTAGAGCCACGATATCTAAAGTACGATACATGACCACACTTTACTTTACATAGTCTATAAAGCCTCTAGATAAGGAACAATATCAATATAGGATCAGGACAGGCCCCACCCCATGACCAACTATACAATACAAAAATATAAGCTCTACACACAAAGCCCCGAAGCAACCTAGAGCTCAGTAACAACAGCTGGATATCCTGTACTCCTACTGGGGAGATCTACTAGCTCCTGTACCTACAACATGAAATGTAGGTCCCACAAAAGGGACGTCAGTATGTGATAATGTACTGAATATGTAAGGAAGGAAGTACTGTACATGAAATAAGGACTCAAATGAAATCATACACTAGTGTGTAAGGATAAGAGACCACCTTTAGTCATAATGTGGGATCATGTACTTTATGTCCATTTTATTACTTTACCTTTCTTTACTGTATAATCTGTGCACAGTATATCATATAAATGACCAGCTAATCATTGGTAAATCAATATTAATATCGACCCATGCTAGGTTTTCCTTTCACCCCTGGGATACTCCCCGTAATATGGGATCAACCCATGCTAGGTGATTCTTCCACCCGTGGGATACCACCTATAAACAAGCAACTTCGATTTGTCTTTTATATACTTTTGAGATGATTGTTTTGGTGGTCATAACATTTTGGAGTTGTAGAACTGTAGATATAACATGTGGCATGTAAAAAATCATGCAAGACAATACCACAGTGAAAATAGTAAGTTACACAATTAATGAAATGCATATGAGATGAAACAATACATGGACTTTACTTAGCAAAAAAGGAAATCATGTATCTTTGGTATCCAAGTATATATGTAAATTTGACAATGCCTATGTATGGGAGAATATGAACATGGTAACGAGTGAAGACACATTTATTACTTATGCTGGAGTTTGTAAATGCCTCTATGTGCCAAGGAAGAACCTAGATTTCATGTCAAGTAATAGAAAATCGATTAGCCTTACATATCTCGTTGTACTACGTCATTATTACCTCGAAGTAACCTCCTTTTCCCTCAAATATTTATCTACAGTAATGTAGGTAATAAAACTAGTATTTCCCTCAAATATTTATCTACAGTAATGTAGGTAATAAAACTAGTATTAGCAGCTAACACGTCTTGGCGGTCCAATCTCATAAAAAAATAACACTCGGGCGGTAAGCTTGTAAATATTAACCCAAGAGTATTCTTTCAACCTTTCCACATCTAATCGTATTTTCTAGTACACATTCTTATGTACATGTCATATACAGTTCACTTTAGTCCCATAACAGTATTATAATAGCTCACAAAGCACAACACATAATAATTCTACACAATATACAAGTAGGCAGCATAACATTACGTCTTCTTACTATATTTCGAAGTCAACAATCCCAAACCTTTTTCAATGTAAGGACCCGGACTTTTGTACGACCTAAATGAAGCATGGAATTTTGGTTTCAAAAAAGTTTTAGACCAAGGTGGCGCTTCATGGGAGCTCCCACGGTCCGTGTGAGGTCACACGACCCATGTGGAGCCTCCATGGAGTATCCCTTGGTCTTTGGAGGATGTTTGGCCCTTAAATGTGGTGTTTTAAACTAAGTCACACCATACTTGGATCCCTCATAGTCCGTGTGACACTTCACGGACCGTTTGGTGGGCTGTGTGTTGGCCTTGGCTTGAAATCCCATAGTTTTGGACCAGGTATGGTTATACGACCAAGTTCACGATCTGTGTGGGGTATCACGATCTGTATGGTTATCCGTAAGGCTTTCGGAATGAAACTTTTCTAAGTACGTAATCACCATCTCGTAACTTGATCGTGGAATTTTTCTAAGGAGAGAGGTACTAGCAGTGTCACAGCCCGTGTGACACAACACGGCCCGTGTAACCTCCCAGGAAGGTGACTTCATTGAAAAAATTCAAGTATGGATCTTCAAGCTCAAGCTAAGTTCACTTTTGAGCCTTCAGTTCAAGCTTAGTTGTGTTGTTTAAGACCATCATGGGTCTCCTACATAGAGTCAAGTTCAAAGGAATTCCATTGGCTAAAGTTTCTCACAAGTACCGATGGAAGGGTCAACTTTAAATGGGCAAATCTCTTAGCGTAAAAGGATCTATATAGATCAAAACCTATCAAATTGAGGCTCTTTGAATTATCTTTCCAATGCATCTGGTTTTACCACACTCCGAGTTCGGATCAAGAAGTTAAGCCCATTTTTGTAAAACCCATCTGTGCAGGGAATCTATGCGGATTTTTAATTCCGTGTCATTAAAGGCTCTTACGTAATTTGGGGTTATTCTAAGGGTGTTTTATGACCTTTTCTCCTATCTTAGACCCCTAAATCAGCTGATATCCTTTCATTTAATTCATTCTCATTAGAAACATTCTCACTCTAAAATCAATTCCTAAAAAGCCTCTCTAAGTTCTTCTCTCAACACTCAAGCTAGGGATTCAACTTCAAGCTAAATTCTCCTCAAATTCATCTTCCTAAACAAGGTATGTGGGATTGATTCTTGGTCCCTTTCAACCAAGAAGACCCAAACGTTTTTCAATTGATTTTCATCAAATTAAGCTTACTTTAAATGTGGGTTTTCATTATTTGATTTTATTAAATTTTATTGATGTATGGGTTGTACTTTATTTATGATTTTAAGTTATTTTAAACCCTATTATGATGATTTACATTGAGGTTATGAAGTTATGAAGATGCACGTCCCCTTTAAAGCTTGATTTATGCATGAGTGATTTATATTATGATTTAAATATGGATTTAATTATGGATTTACTTCAATTTCATATTATATTATTGATTTTAGATTGAATCTCAATTACCTATGTTATTCCCACATCATTCATAGCATATGCATCTATGGCCATTTGATTTTATAGAAATTATGAAGTGGGTTAAGCCCAATTATGTTTTATGCTATGCTTTTTATATGATATTGGTTATGACAAAAAAGTGATCACATAAATGTCTATTGTTAATGGCTCTTTGAGCATTTTGGGTGCTTGCACCATATCGATATGAGCATGCGTCATACCTACGCATAAGTATCATAATTACGAATTATGGTTTGGCTTTTGAGCCTAAATGCGCATTTAACGGATTTGAAATGACTGTTGCATCTCTTTTGAAAAACATGTATATGTATAAGTATCCTCGTGGGATGTCTTGACTTAGCACTGATGGATTGGGGGCGTAAGGACTATCCCCAAGGGTCCTCTCCCTTTTCTCAAACTATGTGTCAATATAGGTATGGAAACGATTACTGAAAAGACTGGGTCGTAAGGAATGGTTTCATTTATTGATATGATATGATATGGAATGTTAATGAAAATCCTTCTAAAAAGGCGTGGTCATAAAGAAGGTGACCATCCACTGAAAAGACGAGGTCGTAAGGTGTGATGTAGATTACCTTTGGCAAGTAAACTTCTCCTACCGGTGGGAGGTCTTTATTGGACTAATTCATGTAATAGCTGACATGATTTGTCGGTTATAGTCCATCCCTGCTACATATATGAGCATTATTGCAAGCATCAAGAATTTCATGGCACATTGTATACTATTCTTCCTTGGATATATGATTCTTTCTATATTATGTGGCCTTGTCATCTAACATTGAAATGCAGGTTGATAGGTCATATGCATTGCATGCCCGCATACTTAGTACATTCAAACATACTAACACATACTCTATGCCTACATGATTTTACCATGTTTGGACTGTGTATTACGATCATCCACCACTTGATGGGTAGCTAGAATTTGGAGAGTTCATATTGTGGTGAGTCCTATCTTCCAAGGAAAAACCACCTTCCTTCTACCTATGTTGTTTTCTCTTTATGTTCTTAATTGAGGGTAAGCCCGGGACATGTCTTGGCCCCCATCCCATTTTATGGCTAGACGTATTGTTGAACATCTTGTAGACTCTCTTAGATGCTATATGTTATGTGTTGTATTTGAAGCTTATGATTTCGGAATAATAGGAATTATGATACGTGTGTATGTTTGATGTGAAAATGTGGAAGATCCTAAGCCCCGTATTGCCCCAATAGAGTGAGTCATACTTACCCACCCCTTAGTTCTTATGTGCTATGTGCTATGTGGATCCATGTAAATCCCTTTCCCTTCGATATCCCCATAGCATGAGTCCTACTTTCCCATCCCTTAAAACTATGTCTTTACTATTTGAATGTGCTTCCAAACTGATGATGTGGATTAGCATACTTTGAGGCTTTCTTGGAAACTCTCTGGTTCCCATTCGTCATGTCACTTCTAGGCCCTAGGTCCGAGTCATGACAAAGATGGTATCAGAGCACTAGGTTTATAAATTTTCCTTGGAGTCCAACATGCCGCGTCAAGTAGAGTCTTATCATAGGTGTGAAGCGCGCCACATCTATGGGTAGGAGGCTACATGGCATTTTAGGAATTCTTTCACTTTTTTCATGATTTATATCGTGCCATGGAACATATCTTGAGATTTCCTATCTCCATTCTTCCCTATCTTATGGCACCAGCTGAGTTAGAGAGTTGAAGGATTAGTTGAAAGACTTGTTAGAGAAGGGCTTCATTAGGCCAAGTATATCCCCATAGGGTGCTCCGGTGTTATTTGTAATGAAGAAAGATGGATCTCTTCGGAGGTGTATTGATTATAGGCTACTGAATAAGGTGACCATTAAAAATAACTACCCGTTACACAGGATCGATGACTTGTTCGACCAACTTCAAGGGGCTACCCACTTCTCAAAGATTGACCTCCATTCCGGGTATCATCAGTTGAAGGTTAGAGAGTGTGATATTCCCAAGAAGGCTTTTTGAACAAGGTATGGACACTTTGAGTTAGTGGTGATATTGTTTGGCTTAGCTAATGCTCCGGTTATGTTCATAGATCTTATGAATCAGGTGTTCAAGCCATTCCTTGACAATTTTGTGGTTGTCTTCATTGATGACATTCTCATTTATTCCCGAAGTGAGTAGGAGCATGGGGATCATTTGAGGTTGGTTCTACAAACCTTTAGAGAGAAGAAGTTGTATGCCAAGTTTAGCAAATGTGAAATTTTGTTGGTGAAGTAGCCATTCTTGGTCATGTGGTGTCCGGTGATGGCATTGAGGTCGATCCGAAGAAGATCGTAGCCGTGGAGAATTGGCGTAGACCGTTGACTCTTTCGGATGTTTGAAGTTTTCTAAGGTTGGTCGGCTATTCTAAGAGGTTCATTGAAGGGTTCTCATCTATTGCGTCTCCGATGACTAAATTGACCAAAAGATGGTTAAATTTGTGTGGACAGATGAATGCGAAAGGAGTTTTCAAACCTTGAAGGATCGGCTACATAGGCACCTATTTTGACTTTTCTGAATGGCTTGGATGGGTTGGTGGTGTTGTGATGCTTCTATGATTGGGTTGGGTTGTGTACTTATGCAACACGGTGAGGTCATAACTTATGCGTCAATGCAATTGAAGGTGCATAAGCATAATTACCCAACTCATGATCTTGAGTTAGCAGCGGTGGTGTTTGCCTTGAAGATTGGGAGATACTATTTGTATGGGGTGCATGTCGATGTTCTCACCGACCACAAGAGTTTGCAATATGTGTTCACTTAAAGGGATCTCAACTTGAGGCAAGGAAGATGGTTGGAACTCCTAAAGGACTACGACATGAGTGTTCAATATCACCCCGACAAGGCCAATGTTGTAGTTGATGCTCTTAGTAGGCTATCTATGGGAAATGTGGCTCATGTTGATGAAGGGAAGAAAGAGTTGGCAAAGGATGCTTAACGTTTGGCTAGATTGGGTGTTAGGTCGACCAACTCTAATAATGTTGGTGTTCATGTTCAGAATGGGGACGAATCTTTTGTGGTTGTTAATGTTAAGGCTAAGCAAGACTCAGACCCATCACTGGTTGTGTTGAAGAGGTTGGTTGTCAATAAGATAGAGGTTCCTCCAAAGGGGGAGATGGTGCACTTCGGTATCAAGGTCAGTTATGTGTTCCAGATGTGGGTGATCTCAGGAAAATGATCTTGAGTGGAGCCTATAACTCTCATTATTTGATCCACCCGGGATCTACTAAGATGTGTTGGGATTTTAAGGAGGTGTATTAGTGTCATGGTATGAAGAAGGACATAGCTGAGTTCGTACCCGAGTGCCTGAGTTGTCAACAAGTGAAGGTAGAGCACCAACGGCCCAGTGGTATGGCTCTAATTGAGATCCCTACTTGGAAGTGGGATAATGTAAATATGGATTTTGTGGTTGGTTTGCCTTGGACCAAAGGTGATTTGAATCCATTTGGGTTATCATTGATGGGATGACTAAGTTGGCACATTTCCTACCAGTCAAGACTACTTTTAGCGACCAAGATTATGCAATGTTGTACATACAAGAGTTGGTGAGGTTGCATGGCGTGTTTAGGCCTATCATATCGCATCGCGGTACCTAATTTACTTCTCACTTTTGGAGGTCGTCTCAAGGAGGAATTGGTACTAAGGTAAAGTTGAGCACTGTCTTTTATCCTCAAACCGATGGACAAACCGAGAGGATAATTCAAACTTTGGAGGATATGTCGGGGTCTTGTGTGTTAGAATTTAAGGTTAATTTCGGGGAATCATCTACCACTTCTTGAGTTTGTTTACTACAATTTCCTTCATGCTAGCATTGGTATAACACCATTTGGGGCTTTATAGAGTAAAAGTGTAGACCTCTGATGAAGTAGTTTGAGTTAAGATGAAATGACTTCTATAGGCGTGGATTTAGTGTTGGAGGTTACAAAAGGGTGAAAACGATTAAGGAAAGGTTGAAGATGGTCCAAAGTCATCAAAAGTCTTATTTGGATGTTAGAAAGAAGGATATTGAGTTTTGTATTAATTATTGGGTGCTTATGAAGGTCTCACCTATGAAGGGTGTGGTGCATTTTTGGAAGGAGGGAAAGCTAAGCCCTCAGGATGTTTATCCTTATGAGATTGTTGAGCGAATTGGAAATGTGGCTTATAGGTTGGATTTGCCTCCGCAGTTGAGTTCTATGCACCCGGTTTTTCCACATGTCTATGTTGAGGAAGTTGGTTGGTGATCCTTGTACTGTTATGTCTTTGAAAGGTGTTGAGGTTGAGATTTTAAATGGAAAAGTGAAGCGGCTTCGTAACAAGGATGTGGCTTCGGTGAAGGTACTTTAGAGGAATCAACACATGGGAAGCGCTACGTGGGGAGTGGAATCAAATATGATTTGATGATACTTCTATCCTTTCCAATCTACTCAAGCCTATGCTATTAGGTCCTTCCTATTCTCAATGGTCCTGATTCTTTCACTTTTGAGTTTCATGACATGAAATGCATACATGTGCATGAAAATGATTTTTATGATGTTTTGAATATACCTTTAATATGGGTGTTTAAGGCTTTATGATTTTCAAATGATGAACTATGCATCGTACCTTGTGTTCAGACATTTCATGTTCTAAGTCAAGCCTTGTTCTACCACATTTGAGGACGAATGTTCCTAAGGGGGAGATGATGTAAGGACCAGAATTTTTGTACGACCTCAATGAAGCATGGAAGTTTGGTTTCGGAAAAGTTTTGGACCAAGGTTACACTTCATGGGAGCCCGCACGGTCCGTGTGAATTCACACGACCCGTATGGAGCCTCCATGGAGTGGCCCTTGTCCTTTGGAGGATGTTTAGTTATTAAATATGGTGTTTTAACTAAGGCACACCATATTTGGACCCCTCACGGTCCGTGTGACACTTCACGGACCATGTGGGGGGCCGTGTGGTGGCCTTGGCTTGAAATCCCATAGTTTTGAGACCAAGTATGGTTACACAGCCAAGTTCATAGCCCGTGTGGGGCTTCACGGCCCGTGTGGCCTCCATAAGTCTTCTAAAGTGAAATTTTTCTAAGTATGGAATCACCGTCTAATAACTTTATCGTGGAATTGTTCTAAGGAGAGAGGTACGGGTAGTGTCACGGCCCGTGTGACACTATACAACCAGTGTAACCTCCCGTGAAGGTGACTTCTATCACGTCCAAAGTCCCATTAAGGCGGACTAGTACCCATTTCGACAAGGCTCGGGAGAACCAACATATAACTATGCACTTGCTATGAACATTATAAGAGGTTTCCATATTCAACATGCTTTCAAAAAAAAAACAGACAGTATTAAAAAGCCAAAAGGAAATGCATATGACTAGGCCGTTGGAGCCACGATGACTAAAGTACGTACTTGCAAGTACGTACTTTAAATGAGTAAGTAATGCACCTAGGATAGTTGATACAATCAACATATGATAGAAGCAAAAAAACCATTTATTCTGAAGCAACAGCCAAATAAGCTAAACAAATGAAAGATGGAACTAGAGGGGCTTGTCATGGAGCTTGGGTAGTGTGTGAGCATTTTAACACTACTAGATTCCCAACAGAAAGATGGAACTGCACTATTTTATCTAGAGCTATGAAGGACTTCTCTAAAATCATTGAATACCTCGAACTTATTGACCCTCCTCTTGTAGGTGGACAGTACACATGGTTTAGGAGTAATAATCAATGATTGTGGAATTCTACCAGAAACTTTACAGTGACACAGAAGCTTGGAGACCCTCCTCAAATTACAGTGAGACAGAAGCTTAGAGACCCTACCAAAACTTCAGTTGGTTGACTACCTTAACTCTCACTTTATTGGTGAGGGTTACATTGTAATCCCCTTCCCATTTTCCCTCCCCTACCACAATTTTTAAAATTAAAAAAAATTATAAAAACTTCTCTTCCACCAAAATATAACTTTAGCCACATCTCCATTTATGGAGGTATAATTCAAGGAACCTTGCAAAGAATAAGTGTATAGAAGAGAATTTTGGACATGTGTGATGGTATTTTTATGCCTTTTCCCCATTTTGTTTTTTAATAATATTGACTCATTGAATATTGATGATAAAATAAAATTCTAGATCGTGATTCGATTAAAGATAAAGAAAGAGAATTCTTGATTAAGTGTATATAAACTAGAATGTATTAGTAGTAAAATACTTGAGGAAAAGAAAAGAAAAAGATAAATAAAGGCAAGTTGTGGAATCCAAAAGAGAAGTGGCCTTTTCAACAAACCAACTTTTTCTCTGGTTTATAGTGAAAGTGATTCCAAGGACTATTCAAAGCAAAGAGAGAATTTATTGGAGTATTGTAATTGAAATAAATAAATGGAGACCTCAACTGAATGAATCAAGATTCACTTAGTTTTGAACATTTTACATCATTAATACTACCCTATGTAACCTAATATAGTAGTACAAATACAGACTAAACCAAAACTGTTAAATTATGTTGCAAAGAAAAAGCTTGATAAGGGTACTTCAAAAGTTAAAAAGGAAATGAAACAACAGCCAAGTCCACAAGTCCCTTCATAAAAGTCTAATCTTTGGCAAAAGAGAGTAACATCATAGCCATCAGAGAACCAATGAAATAATGCCCTTTCCTAAAACAACAAAAAAATTGGTAGCATAATTCACGGATTCCTGTCATTCTGTCATGGCAGAGACTACTTTCAGCAATAAAGTAAAGAATGATATAAAACTTGAAAGCATGTAAAACTTGAAAGAAAATCTTGAGGGCTATCCATTTATATGTGCCAAGACATACACATATACACCTTTCATATACTTATATATGTCCAAAAAGATACTACTGTCCAGAAACTGCTAAATCAAGCCAGTAGAAACTGCTAAACCCTTACAGCAGTCAGTGAAAATTTCGTAGGGTAAAAAACGTAAGCAATGTGTTTAAGATGCAACAACTGAAGCCAAACCTTCACATTTTCTAGCATAACATTGAGGAGGTAAACTACTAAGAATCAACATCTTAGACAATCACTTTCATAACTATGTTTGTGAATCTGCTCTTAGTCATGCCTCACCCCTAACATCCCCATCCGCTTGAACTAATCTGAATCAAGAAACCAAATAACAGACAATGAATAACAGTCCATAAAAGGCTATGTTTAACATTTCCAAACCATTTATGGACAACTTGAGTTTGAGACATCAACAGTTTCTAAAAGCAAAACAGTGAGCAAGATACCAGTTACAATTGTTATACAATTTCAGTCCCAACTATTATTTGTTACAAACTGTACAGTCAGTAATTTTTGTTATAGGCTAGAAGCACAATAGCGTTTCAAATCGATAATCGTGTTACATACGACAATGGATCCCACAATCCTCCAACAACCTTCAAACAGTCAGTAACATAAAAACAGAGCACACACAAACACTACAGTCAGTAACTGCAAACATAGCACACATCATCCGTAGCATAAAAATAAAATATAAGGATGAATCAACAAACACAAAGACTTTCAACCAAAAAAACAAAGTAATACAGCACATATATTTATGATTTTTCAAAACCCTATAATGAAATTTCAGCATTTGAAAAAATAAAGTACATGCACAACAAATTACACATTGTGGGGACTTAGAAATCAAGAAATACGCAGAGAATGAAGAGTATTTTTTGAAATCGTACCTCTCTGCAAGTTCTAACTTCTCTGTGAAAACAAGCCCTTGAGAACTTGAGACGCGTTTTGAAGATGTTTGAGGGATTTGCAGCTCAACGAGGTTGTACCTCCAATAAACCCACCGGAGCTCGACCTTTAACCTGGTTCGCCTGAGAGACGAAGATTTTGAGCTTTGGGTGTTTGAGACAACGATAATGAAATGCCCAAACGAACCTGAACCTGAGATGAGGTGTGAAATAACTCACCTTTCCTCGGGTCTACTGAACTGGAGACGAAACTAAAGCCCTAAATCTTCTTCATCTTCATCTTCATCTTCTTTATTTGACAAAATATGACAGAAAATTCGAAACTAAAGCCCTAAATCTAGATGATGAATGCCCTAGGTTTGAAGAAGCTGACGAAATCGAAGAACCGTTTGAAGAAGATGAGGAATTTCGAAACTAGGTTTGAAGAAGATGAGCTCTCTTTTCAAAAAAGGTTTTCAGAAAAGGCGCTCAAGTTCTGGGAGTGAAGCGAAATATATTTTATTTCGCGGGTTAATTTTTTTTTTGGGCCTAGTAACCGTTGCCATAGGTACTCTATTGCAACGCATAAAAATAATTGTTGCCATACCAAATATATAGCTACGGTTGTAACTCTAATGGCACGGTTTACGTTAATCATATATTGCCACGGTTAAAACCGTAGCTAAAAGACTTATATTGCTACGGTTTTAGAACCGTTGCCATATAACCGTTGCCATATATCTAATTTCTAGTAGTGTTGACCACACCTTACTTTACATAGTCTACAAAGCCTCTGGATAAGGAACAATATCTAAATGGATTGGGACAGGCCCTGCCTCATCACCAACTATATAATACAAAAATATAAGCTCTAGACACAAAGCCCCGAAGCAACCTGGAGCTCAATAACAACAACTAGATGTCTTGTACTCCTACCGGGGAGATCTACTAGCTCATGTACTTGTAGCATGAAATGCAGGTCCCCCGTAAGGGACGTCAGTACGAGATAATATACTGAATATGTAAGGCAGGAAGTATTGTATATGAAATAAAAACTTAAATAAAATCACACACTGGTGTGTAAGGATAAAAGACCACCTCTAGTTATACTGTGGAATCATGTACTTTATGTCCTGTTTATTACTTTACCTTTCTTTACTGTATAATCTGTGCACAACATATCATATAAATGACCAACTGATCAGTGGTAAATCAATATCGGGATCGACCCGTGCTAGGTGATTCTTCCATCCCTGGGATACCACCCATCAATAAGCAACTTCAATTAATCTTTCATTTACTTTTGAGATGATTCTTTTGGTGGCCATAACATTTAGTGTTGTAGGACTATAGACATAACATGTGACATGTAATAATCATACAAGATAGTACCATAACGAAAAGAGTAAGTTACATCACTAATGAATTACGTAGGAGATAAAATAACACGTGGAAGTTATTAGCAACAAAAGGAACTGATGTATCTTTACATCCAAAGTATGTATATAGAATTGAAAATGGCCATGTATGGGAGCATATGAACATGTTAAAGAGTGGATACACAGTTATTAGCCATGTCGGAGTTTCTAAGTGCTTTTATGTGCCAAGGAATAACTTAGATTCATGAAAAATAATACGAAAAATAAGTAACCTTACATACCTTGTTGTGCGACCTCATTACTACCTCAAAGTAACATCATTTTCCCCCAATTATTTATCTACAATAGAGTAGGTGATAAAACTAGGGTTAGCAGCTAATAAACGCATCTTGATAGTCCAATTCCACCCAAAAATAATATCAGGGCAGCAAGCTTGTAATTATCAACCAAAGAGTATTCTCTCAACCTTTCCACTCCTAATCATATTTTTTAATACACATTCTCATATACATGTCATATCCAGCTTGTTTTAGTCCCATAACAGTGTTACAAGAGCTCATAAATTACAACATACAACAACTCTAAACAACACACAAGTAGGCAACGTAACATTACGTCCTTTGGCTACATTTTGACGTCAACCATTCCAAATTTGTTTCAACCTCAACCAAATTGTCCTCAACATATTTGCACACCAAAACAGTCCTTAAATAGTCCAAAAACAGTCCCCAAATAGATGGAGGACGTGCAACAAAAATTCCCAATTATCAGTCCACAAATTCCCACTAAGAGTGCAATTAAGATATCATATAAGAACTCATTTTTGTGAAGATAAAAATGGTGCAGCAGCCTTCTTTCATTACTACAGAACTAATCCTTGTTAAAAAAATAAACCTTACTTCATAATTAAGCTAACCAACAAGAGAAAAGCCTCTTAATAAACCAGAAAAGTGTACAACAATCTTTGGAACACAAGTATAACCAGCACACTCTTCATTTTTTCATAGAAAACTTGCACTAAATACATACGTATTCTTACTTACCTTAATCTCCAAGATGTAGGTCTAGTCCAAGAACCCTAAAGTCTTGTTTTGGCTGCTTTGTAATGGAAAGAGAGAGCAAGGAGAAACTTTGAAAAAAAATCTAATATTTGGCTATGTGAAAATGACTTAAAGTTACTGGATTTTAATCCCTTTTAAAGGGACACTTTTGGCCGACTTTCTTTTATATTTGAAGCCTTATTTTATTAAGGTGGTGATGCAGCAACTTGGCCCTTATTGGGCTTCAATTTGATGGACTTTGCAGCCAACTTTTTCCTTCTACTTTCACTTAGTTTGGGCCCTATTTGTAAAGTGGGTTGTGAATGTAATTTGGCCCTTTTCATATTCATATTGGGCTTCCTATGTTGTCCCTTTATAATGCTAAACCATGGGCCCAAATTACACCCTTAACTCGGGGTTTATTCTTTATCAGACTTGAACAAATTCGATGTTGTGCCCCGTCTCTGTCTACCTAGCCCATTTAAGCTAAGCACGTAGGTGACTCACCTGTTAGCTTCCCAATTCTTACAAGCACCTTACTTCTTTCACTTTGTTTAAGGTTGCTCTCTCCTCAATTTGGATTAACACTTATATACACTCACTCGTCTTAAGTATTAGACACAATTATCGCTCACCAATTCAAAAGTTAGGCACTTTTAAAGTTGGTGCTCCTCCTACCAAATCATATCATATTTCATATGCATAGGACTAGTACACCTAAGATGTGGGGTGTTACATCCTCCCCACCTTAGGAAAATTCCTCCCCAAATGTAAGAATAATTGGACAGGTTAAAAAAAGTTTAAACCTTCATTTAAACAAACTTTGGACAATATAACAAGCATTTAAACACACATAGAACTTAATGCCCCAACTCTGCATCTTGGACTTCCTCTTTAGCTTCAAATACATAAGGGTACTTAGATCTCATCTCATCCTCCCACGTCATCTCTTCTACTTGTTGGTTCCTCCACAGTACCTTTACTGAAGGTATTTCCTTATTCCTTATCTTTCTAATTTGACGATCTAGGATAGCAATAGATACCTCTTCATAGGTGAGATCTTCCATAATCTACATATCTTTAATAGGAGTGATACGAGATGGGTCACCTATGCATTTTTGAAGCATTAAGACATGAAAAAAAATGGATGAACCATTGAAAGGTCCTGGGGTAGCTCTAATTCATATGCAACCTGTCCAAACCTTTTAATAACCTTATATGGCCCTATGTAACGTGGGCTTAGTTTTCCTTTCTTACTGAATCTCATAACTCCTTTCATTGGCGACACCTTTAAGAATATCCAATCTCCGACTGAGAATTCCAGTCCTCTCCTCCTAGCATCTGCATATGATTTGTGATGACTTTGGGTTGTTTCTAGCCGCTATCATATTACCTTGACTTTTTCCATGGCTTTTTGGACTAGATCTGGACCAAGCAAGGTGGTTCATCCACTTCAAACCATCCTATTTGTGATCTACATTTCCTTCCATACAAAGCTTCATAAGGTGTCATCTTGATGCTTTAATGGTAGCTATTATTATAGGCAAATTCAATAAGTGGCAAATGGTTCACCCAACTACCTTTGAAGTCCAATGCACAAGCCCACAACATATATTCAAGTGTTTGAATAGTGTGTTCTATTTGACCATCTGCCTGAGGGTGGAAAGTTGTACTTAAATTCACTTGTGTCCCTAAGCTCCTTTGGAAGGATTTCCAAAACTTTGCAGTGAACTGAGCTCCCCGATCAGATATAATGGAGATTGGGACCCCATGTAGCCTAACTATCTCTTTGAGATATAACTTTGCATACTCTTCAGTTGTATAATCACTCTTAACTGCCAAGAAGTGTGCTGACTTTGTGAGCCTATCAACTATCACCCATATGGAGTCAAACTTCTAAAATGAGCGAGGCAACCCAGTAACAAAATCCATATTAATCATATCCCACTTCCACGTTGGAAGCTCTATTCATTGCATATAACCTCCGGCTTTTGGTTCTCTACCTTGACTTATTGGTAATTTGGACATGGAGCCACAAATTTTGTAAGGTCCTTTTTTTATGCCTCCCCACCAAAACATTCTCTTCAGGTCATGATACATCTTAGTTAATCCTGAATGGATGGAATATCCTGAATGATGGGATTCTTCCATTATCCTCTTTCTTAGTCCATTTATCTTAGGAACACATAATCTATTTTGGCAATAAAGTACTCCATTTTGTGTAAGTTCAAAGCCCTTCATCGTACCTTGACTTACCTTCTCCTTAAGTCGTTGCAGAACAGGATCCTTGAACTTCTTTTCTCTTACCTCCATTACCAATGAAGACTCTGCAGCATTATGCACAACAACCCCTTCTTTTGGAGTTTCAATGAGGCGAACTCCTAAATTAGCTAGTTGACGTAGATCCTTAGCGACTCCTTGACTTACCATTGTCTGATCACCAATATTCATAATTTCCTTACGACTCAGAGCATCGGCTACCATATTTGCTTTCCCTGGATGGTATAGTATATCAACGTCGCAACCCTTTATTAGCTCCAGCCACCTCCGCTATCTTAAATTTAGGTCTTTCTACTTAAAGATGTACTGTAGGCTCTTATGATCAGCATATATGTAAACATGAACTCCATACAAGTATTGACGCCATTTTTTCAAGGCAAACACAATAGCTGCTAGCTCTAGGTCATGTGTTGGGTAGTTTTTCTCATACAGTGGTAGTTGCCTCGAGGCATAAGAAATTACCCTACCATGTTGTGTCAGTACACACCCTAAGCCAACTCTAAAAGCATCACAATATACCGCATACCCTTTCGTGCCTTCTCGAAGCACTAGCATAGGTGCAGAAGTTAGCCTGCTATTCAACTCTTGGAAACTCCTTTCATATGCATCATTCCATTGTAACTTAGTCGCCTTATGTTTCAACTTTGTTAGAGGTGCAGAAATAGAAGAAAAACCCTCAACAAACCTTCTGTAATAACCTGCCAACCCTAAGAAGCTTCGAACTTCTGTGGGTGTTGTAGGCCTTGGCCAATTTTTTATCGCCTCTATCTTTTGTGAATCAACCCTTATTCCTTCATCGGATACAATATGACCCAAGAATGCCACTAATTTTAACCAAAATTCATATTTGGAAAACTTGGCGTACAATCGCCGATCACAAAGAACTAGTAATATGTAACACCCCACATCTTACATGTACTAGTCCAACGCAGATGAAACATGATATGACAAGGTCAAATCCGCACATGTTTTTAAAAATGCGTGAATTTTAGATTAAAGGGCTATATGTACGTCTAACGCTTAAGATGACCGAGCGTATATAATTTTTAAGTCAAGTTAAGGAGAGAAGTGACCTTAAATGAAGTAAAATAATTGAGGTGCTTGTGGGACTTAGGAAGCTAGTAGGTGAGTCACCTACGTGCTTAGCTTAAATAAGCTCGGTAAACAGAGACAAGGCCCAATACCGAATTTGTTCAAGTCCGATAAAGAATAAACCCCGAGTTAAGGATGTCATTTGGGCCCATGGTTTAGCATGATAAAAGGACAACATTTGCAGCCCAATATGGATAGGAAAAGGGCCAAATTACAATTACAATCCAATTCAAAACTAGGGCCCAAACTAAGTGGGCTTAGGGGAGAAATGTTTGCAACAAAGCCCATCCCATTTGAAGCCCAATAAGGACCAAATGAAAAGGCCAAGCTGCTGCCCCATAACCTTAATAAAATAAGGCTAAAACCCCAAAAGAAAGTCGGCCAAAAGTGGCCTATAAAAGGGAGCAACAAGCAGCAACTTTTAGTCATTTTTTCAAGCCAAAATTTCAGATTTCTCTCTAAGTTTCTTCTTGCTCTCTCCTCATTTTCTAAAGCAGCCAAGTCACACTTCTAGGGTTCTTGAAGAGAACCTAATACTTGAGGGTTAAGGTAAGTAAAAATACCCATGGTTTGGTGTAATATTTCCATGGAAAACATGAAGAGTATGTTGGTTGTATTGTGCAGGAATTTTGGGACAGCATGTGTTCCAAATATTGTGGTTCACTTTTCTTGTTAAATAAGAGACTTTTATCTTGTTGGTTGGCTGAGTTATGAAGTAATATGTATGTTTTTAACAAGTCTTTGGTCTGTAATGATGTAAGAAGGCTGCTGGACCACTTTTATCCTTCCGCAAAAATAAGTTCTTAAATGATGTCTTAATTCCGCTCATTAGTAAGAATTCGTGGACTGTTATTGGGAATTGTTATCTCATGTTTTCCATCTACTTAGGGACTGTTTTTGGACTGTTTTAGGACTGTAATTGTGTGTAAATATGCTGAGGATAGTTTGGTTGAGGTTGAAACGGATTGGGAATGGTTGACGTCGAAGTGTAGCGGAAGGACGCAATGTTGCGTTGTCTACTCGCGTGTTGTGTAGAATTGTTGTATGTTGTACTGTATGAGTTGTTGTAATGCTGTTATGGGACCAAAAATAGCTGGATATGACATGTATATGGGAATGTGTATTAGAAAGTACGATTAGGAGCGGAAATGTTGAAAGAATACTCTTTGGTTGCTAATTCCGAGCTTGCTGCCCGGATATTATTTTTGGCTGAAATTGGATTACTAAGATGTGCTTATTAGCTTCTAACACTAGTTTTATCACCTAATATATTGTAGATAAGTGTTTGGAGGAAAAGGATACTACTCTGAGGTAATAACGACATAGTACAACGAGGTATGTAAGGCTACTTGACTTCCTATTACTTGGCATGAAATCTATAATCTTCCTTAGCACATAAAGGCACATACAAACTCCGACATAGCTGCTAACCGTGTCTCCACTCTTTACCATGTTCATATGTACCCATACATAGCCATTGTCAATTCTGCGTATGTACTTGAATACCAAATATACTTGAGTCCCTTCTTACCAAACAAAGTCTATGTGTTGTTAAATCTTCGATACGATCCATTAGTTGTGTATCTGTCTTTTCATTGTGGTATTATCTTGTATGGTTGTTCATATGTCACATGTCTATATTTCTATAGTTCTATAGGTTATGACCACCAAAAGAACCATCTCAAAGTAAATAAAAGATAACTTATAGTTGCTTATAAATGGGTGGTAACCCGAGGGGTGGAAGAATCACCTAGCCAGGGTAGATCTCATTTACGGGTGGTAGCCCGAGGGGTGAAGGAATCACCTAGCCAGGGTCGATCCCATTACAGATTTACCACTGATCAGCTGGTCATTCACATGATATATTGTGCACAGATTATACAGTAAAGAAAGATACAGTAATAAAAAAGACATAAAGTACATGATTCCACAGTATGACTAAAGGTGGTCTTTTCATCCTTACACACCAGCATGTGATTTCATCTGAGTTCTTATTTCATGTACAGTATTTCCTGCCTTACATATTCAGTACATTATCTCGTACTGACGTCCCTTACGGGGGACCTACATTTCATGCTGCAGGTACAGAAGTTACTAGATCTCCCCAGTAAGAGTATAGGATTTTCAGCTGCTATTACTAAGCTCCAGGTTGCTTCGGGGCTTGTGTGTTTAGAACTTGTATTTTGTATTGTATAGTTGGTCATGAGGCGGGGCCTGTCCCGACCCATATGGATAGTGTTCCTTACCTAGAGGCTTTGTAGACAATGTAAATTAAAGTGTGGTCAAATAGTGTATTATAGACATCGTGGCTCCAACGGCCTAGTCTTATGCATTTACTTTTGGTTTGTTAGTACAATTTACTTTCTTTTGACAGCATATTGAGTATGGAAACCTCTTAAATGTTCATAGCAGGTCTATAGTTATATGTTGGTTCTCCCGAGTCTTGTCGGCAACGGGTGCCAGTCCGCCTTAATGGGGCTTAGGGCGTGACAGAAGTGGTATCAGAGCGGGTCGTCCTAGGGAGTCTACAAAGTCGTGTCTATGTAGAGTCTTGTTTATGGATGTGTTGTGCACCACATTTATAAGCAGGAGGCTACGTGGCATTTAGGAGTTGTCACTTTCTTTTCATTCTTTAGATCGTGCCATAGAGCCAAGTGTTTTAGGCTGATTATTTCTAACCTCTAAATCATTTTGTACAGTAAGCATGCCTGAAACAAGAAAAAGCAAAGGCAAGGGGAAGGAGGTGGAGGTGGAAGTGGTAGTTGGTATGCCCAGTCAGGTGAGACGACGAGATGAGGCCCAAGATGAGTCTCTGTCCCAAACATCTCCAACTCCTCCAGCTCCTGATAAACCAGGTAGTAGTGAAACTCCCCCAGAACCACCTACCGATGTTGCTGTGCAAGATCTGAGAAATGCGGTCCAATTATTGACCCGCATAGTTGTTAGCCAAAGCCAAAGACAAGAAGGCCCAGTTGTAGGTGCAGGTGGTGTGGGTAGGGCAGCTAGCACGAGGATACGTGACTTTCTTAATTTGGACCCTCCAGCTTTCACCGGGTCAGATTCTAATGAAGATCCACAAGACTTTATTGACCAGATCCAACGTACTTTGGATGTTATGCATGTAAGTGGTACAGAAGCTGTAGAATTGGCAGCATATAGATTGAAAGGTGTGGCTATATTGTGGTATGAAGCTTGGAAGCAATCTAAGGGTATAGATGCACCTCCGATTACCTGGAAGGAGTTCAAAGAGGACTTTCTTGACCACTACTTGCCATACGAGATCCGAGAGGCCCGGGCAGATCAGTTTCTGAATCTCCACCAAGGGGGTATGAGCGTGAGGGAGTATAGCCTCCAGTTTAACTCCTTGGCCAGGTATGCTCCTAATGTAGTTGCTACTATGGCAGATAGAGTTCATCGGTATGTGGATAGGTTGGATACATATCTGGTAAGAGACTGTACCATAGCTTCATTGAATAAAGACATAGATATAGAAAGGATGCAAGCATTTGCACAGAAACTAGAGGATCAGAGGCAAAGGAGAAGGACACAAGAGATAGAAAGGGGCCAGTCCAAGAGGGCCAGATCTACAGGGCAGTTTGTACCGTCCCAAGGTGATGTTAGGCCCCAATTTCCTAGTAAACCACCTAGACCATCATCCTCCTATTCTGCAGTCAGTGCTCCGCCGCAACTTCAAGGGCCTAGAGGTAATCAGTTTAATCAAAGAAGTGAGGGACAAGGTGCACGGACTACAGGATATTCGGCCAACCAGCAGATTCCTCCTAGGCAGCTTTGCAAACAATGTGGGAGGAGTCATTCAGGTATATGTCGTGTTGGGACAGATGCCTGTTATTGGTGTGGTGTACCAGGGCATATGATAAGAGATTGCCCAAGAAGACGTATGGGTGATATAGCACAACCTGCCGGGTCAGCTGTTGCATCATCATCGTCAGTTCCTCCATTAGGTAGGGGTCAACAAACACCTACAGGCCGTGGTAGAGGTGGTAGAGGAGCAGCTAGCCCCAGCGGAGCCCAGAATCGCACTTATGCTCTGGGGAGTCGGCAGAATTAGAAGCTTCACCCGATGTGGTCACAGGTACATTGTCCATCTTTTCACATAATGTGTATGCATTAATTGACCCTGGTTCTACATTATCATATATCACTCCGCTAGTGGCTGGGAAGCTTAAAAGAACACCTAAATTATTGAATGAGCCATTTGAAGTGTCTACACCAACCGGTGAATCTATTATAGCTAGAAGGGTCTATTATGACTGTGTCATAACTGTTTGTGATCGTGACACATTGGCGGACCTTGTTGAGTTAGATATGGTGGAATTTGATGTTATAATGGGTATGAATTGGTTAGCTTCTTGCTATGCTACTGTGGATTGCCGAACTAAGAGAGTGTATTTCCACTTTCCAAATGAGGCAGTCCTTGAATGGGAAGGTAATGTTGGGGCACCAAAGGGGAAGTTTATTTCCTATTTTAAGGCAAGGAAGATGATGTCAAAGGGGTATATATGCCATCTAGTTAGAGTAAGGGATATGGAGGCTGAATCACCAACTCTTCAATCTGTTCCGATAGTGAATGAATTTGCTGACGTGTTTCCCGTAGAGCTTCCAGGTTTACCTCCAGAACGAGAAATAGATTTTGGCATTGACTTACTTCCAGGTACTCAACCTATTTCTATCCCTCCATATAGAATGGCCCCGGCAGAGTTACGTGAATTAAAGGAGCAATTAAAAGATTTTCTAGAGAAGGGTTTTATAAGACCTAGTGTGTCCCCTTGGGGTGCACCAATGTAATTTGTACGTAAAAAGGATGGCACCTTGAGAATGTGTATTGATTACCGGCAATTGAATAGGGTGATAATTAAAAATAAATACCTCCTTCCCAGGATTGATGATTTGTTTGATCAGTTACAGGGTGCCAAATGCTTTTCGAAAATTGACTTGAGGTTAGGGTATCACCAAGTGAGGGTGAAGGAGAAAGATATACCCAAGACAGCCTTTAGGACACGCTATGGTCACTTTGAATTTCTTGTTATGTCATTTGGGCTGACAAATGCACCAGCGGTTTTTATGGACTTAATGAACAGGGTATTCAAGCCGTTCTTGGATGTCTTTGTGATAGTATTTATAGATGATATTTTGGTGTATTCAAGATCAGAAGAGGACCATGCAAATCACTTACGGCAGGTATTACAAGTTCTTCGTGATCGACAATTGTATGCCAAGTTTTCCAAATGTGAATTTTGGTTGAAATCAGTGGAATTCTTGGGTCATATTGTATCCGATGAAGGGATAAGGGTTGATTCACAAAAGATAGAGGCGGTGAAAGATTGGCCAAGGCCAACAACACCCACAGAAGTTCGAAGATTCTTAGGGTTGGCAGGTTATTACAGAAGATTTGTTGAAGGTTTTTCTTCTATTTCTGCACCTCTAACAAAGTTGACACATAAGGCGACCAAATTTCAATGGAATGATGCATGTGAAAGGAGCTTTCAAGAGTTGAAAAGCAGGCTAACTTTTGCACCTGTATTAGTGCTTCCAGAAGGCATAGAGGGGTATGCGGTGTATTGTGATGCTTCAGAGGTTGGCTTAGGGTGTGTACTGACACAACATGGTAGGGTAATTGCTTATGCCTCGAGATAACTGCGGCCACATTAGAAAAACTACCCGACACATGACCTTGAACTAGCAGCTGTTGTGTTTGCCTTGAAAATATGGCGCCATTATTTGTATGGAGTTCATGTTGACATATATACTGATCATAAGAGCTTACAGTACATATTTAAATAGAAAGACCTAAATTTAAGGCAGCGGAGGTGGCTGGAGCTAATAAAAGATTACGATGTTGATATACTATACCATCCAGGGAAAGCAAATGTGGTAGCCGATGCTTTGAGCCGCAAGGCAATTGTGAATATTGATGACCAGACCGTGGTAAGTCAAGAAGTCGCTAAGGATCTATGTCAACTAGTCAATTTGGGAGTTCGCCTCATTGAAACTCCAAAGGAAGGGGTTGTTGTGCATAATGCTGCAGAGTCTTCATTGATAACAAAGGTAAGAGAAAAACAGTTCAAAGATCCTATTCTACAACGACTTAAGGAGAAGGTGAGTCGAGGCACAATGAAGGGCTTTGAACTTACTCAAAATGGAGTACTTTACTGCCAAAATAGACTGTGCGTTCCTAACATAAATGGACTAAGAAGGAAGATAATGGAAGAAGCCCATCATTCAAGATATTCTATCCATCAATTAAGATGTATCATGACCTGAAGGGAATGTTTTGGTGGGAAGGCATGAAAAAGGACCTTGCAGAATTTGTGGCTCAATGTCCGAATTTCCAACAAGTTAAGATAGAGCACCAAAAGCCGGGAGGTTATATGCAATGTATAGAGCTTCCAACATGGAAGTGGGATATGATTAATATGGATTTTGTTACTGGGTTGTCTCGCTCATTTCAGAAGTTTGACTCCATATGGATAATCATTGATAGACTTACAAAGTCAGCACACTTCTTACCGATTAGGAGTGCTTATACAACTGAAGAGTATACAAAGCTATACCTTAAGGAGATAGTTAGACTACATGGAGTCCCAATCTCCATTATATCTGATCGGGGAGCTCAATTCACCGCAAAGTTTTGGAAATCCTTCCAGAGGAGCTTAGGGACACAAGTGAATCTAAGTACAACTTTCCACCCGCACACAGATGGTCAAGCAGAACGCACCATTCAAACACTTGAAGATATATTGCAGGCGTGTGCATTAGACTTCAAAGGTAGTTGGGTGGACCATTTGCCACTTATTGAATTTACCTATAATAATAGCTACCATTCAAGCATCAAGATGGCACCATATGAAGCTTTGTATGGAAGGAAATGTAGATCACCGATAGGATGGTTTGAAGTGGGTGAAACCGCCTTGCTTGGTCCAGATCTAGTCCAACAAGCCATGGAAAAGTCAAGGTAATACGACAATGGCTAGAAACAGCCCAAAGTCATCACAAATCATATGCAGATACTAGAAGAAGAGGACTGGAATTCTCAGTAGGGGATTGGGTGTTCTTGAAGGTGTCCCCAATGAAAGGTGTTATGAGATTTGGTAAGAAAGGGAAATTAAGCCCGCGGTACATAGGGCCATATAAGATTATTAAAAGGTTTGGACTGGTTGCATATATGAATTGGAGCTACCCCAGGAGCTTTCAATGGTTCATCCAGTTTTTCATGTCTCAATGCTTCGAAAATGCATAGGTGATCCATCTCGTATTACTCCTATTGAAGATATGCAGGTTACGGAAGATCTCACCTATGATGAGGTACCTATTGCTATCCTAGATCGTCAAGTTAGGAAGCTAAGGAATAAAGAAATACCTTCAGTAAAAGTGCTTTGGAGAAACCAGCAGGTGGAAGAGATAACGTGGGAGGCTGAGGAAGCAATGAGGTCTAAATACCCTTATTTATTTGAGGCTAAAGAGGAAGTCCAAGATATAAAGTTGAAGGAGTAGTAGGTACGTGAATATGAATTCTTATTATGTTTTCAAAAGTCTGTTTACACAGAAGTTCGAATTTGTTTAACCTATTCAGTTATGCTTACATTCGGGGGCAAATGTTCCTAGGGGGGAAGGATGTAACACCCCACATCTTACATGTACTCGTCCAACGCAGATGAAACATGATATGACAAGGTCAAATCTGCACATGTTTTTAAAAATGCATGAATTTTAGATTAAAGGGCTATATGTACGTCTAACGCTTAAGATGACCGAGCGTATATAATTTTTAAGTCAAGTTAAGGAGAGTGTGACCTTAAATGAAGTAAAATGATTGAGGTGCTTGTGGGACTTAGGAAGCTAGTAGGTGAGTCACCTACGTGCTTAGCTTAAATAAGCTCGGTGAACGAAGACAAGGCCCAATACCGAATTTGTTCAAGTCCGATAAAGAATAAACCCCGAGTTAAGGGTGTCATTTGGGCCCATGGTTTAGCATGATAAAAGGACAACATTTTCAGCCCAATATGGATAGGAAAAGGGCCAAATTACAATTACAATCCAATTCAAAACTAGGGCCCAAACTAAGTGGGCTTAGGGGAGAAACATTTGCAACAAAGCCCATCCCATTTGAAGCCCAATAAGGCCCAAATGAAAAGGCCAAGCTGCTGCCCCATAACCTTAATAAAATAAGGCTAAAACCCCAAAAGAAAGTCGGCCAAAAGTGGCCTATAAAAGGGAGCAACAAGCAGCAACTTTTAGTCATTTTCTCAAGCCAAAATTTCAGATTTCTCTCTAAGTTTCTTCTTGCTCTCTCCTCATTTTCTAAAGCAGCCAAGACACACTTCTAGGGTTCTTGAAGAGAAACTAATACTTGAGGGTTAAGGTAAGTAAAAATACCCATGATTTGGTGTAATTTTTCCATGGAAAATATGAAGAGTATGTTGGTTGTATTGTGCAGGAATTTTGGGACAGCATGTGTTCCAAATATTGTGGTTCACTTTTCTTGTTAAATAAGAGACTTTTATCTTGTTGGTTGGTTGAGTTATGAAGTAATATGTATGTTTTTAACAAGTCTTGGGTCTGTAATGATGTAAGAAGGCTGCTGGACCACTTTTATCCTTCCGCAAAAATAAGTTCTTAAATGATGTCTTAATTTCGCTCATTAGTAAGAATTCGTGGACTGTTATTGGGAATTGTTATCTCATGTTTTCCATCTACTTAGGGACTGTTTTTGGACTGTTTTAGGACTATAATTGTGTGTAAATTTGCTGAGGACAGTTTGGTTGAGGTTGAAACGGATTGGGAATGGTTGACGTCGAAGTGTAGCGGAAGGACGCAATGTTGCGTTGTCTACTCGCGTGTTGTGCAGAATTGTTGTATGCTGTACTGTATGAGTTGTTGTAATGCTGTTATGGGACCAAAAATAGCTGGATATGACATGTATATGGGAATGTGTATTAGAAAATACGATTAGGAGCGGAAATGTTGAAAGAATACTCTTTGGTCGCTAATTCCGAGCTTGCTGCCCGGATATTATTTTTGGCTGAAATTGAATTACTAAGATGTGCTTATTAGCTTCTAACACTAGTTTTATCACCTAATATATTGTAGATAAGTGTTTGGAGGAAAAGGATACTACTCCGAGGTAATAACGATATAGTACAGCGAGGTATGTAAGGCTACTTGACTTCCTATTACTTGGCATGAAATCTATAATCTTCCTTAGCACATAAAGGCACATACAAACTCCGACATAGCTGCTAACCATGTCTCCACTCTTTACCATGTTCATATGTACCCATACATAGCCATTGTCAATTCTGCATATGTACTTGAATACCAAATATACTTGAGTCCCTTCTTAACAAACAAAGTCTATGTGTTGTTTAATCTTCGATACGATCCTTTAGTTGTGTATCTGTCTTTTCATTGTGGTATTATCTTGTATGGTTGTTCATATGTCACATGTCTATATTTCTATAGTTCTATAGGTTATGACCACCAAAAGAACCATCTCAAAGTAAATAAAAGATAACTTATAGTTGCTTATAAATGGGTGGTAACCCGAGGGGTGGAAGAATCACCTAGCCAGGGTCGATCTCATTTACGGGTGGTAGCCCGAGGGGTGAAGGAATCACCTAGCCAGGGTCGATCCCATTACAGATTTACCACTGATCAGCTGGTCATTTACATGATATATTGTGCACAGATTATACAGTAAAGAAAGATACAGTAATAAAAAAGACATAAAGTACATGATTCCACAGTATGACTAAAGGTGGTCTTTTCATCCTTACACACCAGCATGTGATTTCATCTGAGTTCTTATTTCATGTACAGTATTTCCTGCCTTACATATTCAGTACATTATCTCGTACTGACGTCCCTTACGGGGGACCTACATTTCATGTTGCAGGTACAGAAGTTACTAGATCTCCCCAGTAAGAGTACAGGATTTTCAGCTGCTATTACTAAGCTCCAGGTTGCTTCAGGGCTTGTATGTTTAGAACTTGTATTTTGTATTGTATAGTTGGTCATGAGGCGGGGCCTGTCCCGACCCATATGGATATTGTTCCTTACCTAGAGGCTTTGTAGACAATGTAAATTAAAGTGTGGTCAGATAGTGTATTATAGACATCGTGGCTCCAACGGCCTAGTCTTATGCATTTACTTTTAGTTTGTTAGTACAATTTACTTTCTTTTGACAGCATATTGAGTATGGAAACCTCTTAAATGTTCATAGCAGGTGTATAGTTATATGTTGGTTCTCCCGAGCCTTGTCGGCAGCGGGTGCCAGTCCGCCTTAATGGGGCTTAGGGCGTGACATAATACCTTCCGTAAGTGATTTGCATGGTCCTCTTCTGATCTTGAATATACCAAAATATCATCTATAAATACTATCACAAATACATCCAAGAATGGCTTGAATACCCTGTTCATTAAATCCATAAAAACTGCTGGTGCATTTGTCAGCCCAAATGACATAACAAGAAATCCAAAGTGACCATAGAGTTTCCTAAAGGCTGTCTTGGGTATATCTTTCTCCTTCACCTTTACTTGGTGATAACCTGATCTCAAATCAATTGTCGGAAAGTATTTGGCACCCTATAACTGATCAAATAAATCATCAATCCTAGGGAGGGGGTATTTGTTCTTAATTGTTACTCTATTCAATTGCCGATAGTCAATACACATTCTTAAGGTGCCATCCTTTTTAAATACAAATAACATTGGCGCACCCCAAGGGGACACACTAGGTCTTATAAAACCCTTCTGTAGCAAGTACTTTAATTGCTCCTTTAATTCATGTAATTCTGCCGGGGCCGTTCTATATGGAGGGATATAAATAGGTTGAGTGCCTGGAAGTAAGTCAATACTAAAATCTACTTCTCGTTCTGGAGGTAAACCCAGAAGCTCTTCGAGAAACACATCAACAAATTCATTCACTATTGGAACAGATTGAAGAGTTGGTAATTCTGCCTCCATATCCCTCACTCTAACTAGATGACAAATATACCCCTTTGACATCATCTTCCTTGCCTTAAAATAGGAAACAAACTTACCCTTTGGTGCCCCAACATTGCCTTCCCATTCAAGGACCGCCTCATTTGGAAAGTGAAAATACACTCTCTTAGCTCAGTAATTAACAGTGGCATAGCAAGAAGCTAACCAATCCATTCCTATGATAACATCAAATTCCACCATTTCTAACTCAACAAGGCCACCAAATGTGTCACGGTCACAAACAGTTACTACACAGTTATAATAGACCCTTCTAGCTATAATAGATTCACCAATTGGTAAAGATACTTCAAAAGGCTTGCTCAATAATTTAGGTGTTCTTTTAAGCTTCCCAGCAACTAGTGGAATGATATATGATAATGTAGAACCAGGGTCAATTAATGCATACACATTATGTGAAAAGATGGGCAATGTACCTGTGACCACATCGGGTGAAGCTTCCAAATTTTGTCGACTCCCTAAAGCGTAAGTGGAGCCCTAGAGCTAGTTGACCCTCTACCACCTCTACCACGACCTACAGGTATTTGCTGAGCCCTACCTAATGGAGGAATTGACAATGATGATGCAACAGCTTACCCAGTTGTTTGTGCTATATCACTCATACGTATTCTCGGGCAATCTCTCATCATATGCCCTGGTACACCACACCAATAACAAGAATCTGTCCCAACACGACATGTACCTAAATGACTCCTCTCGTATTGTTTATAAGGCTGCCTAGAAGGAATTTGCTGGCTTGCCGAATATCTTGTTGTCCGTGCACCTTGGCCCTCTCTTCTTTGACTAAACTGGTTATCTTTAGACCCTTAAAGTTGTGATGGAGCACTAGCTGCAGAGTAGGAGGATGATGGCCTAGGTGGTTTATTAGAAAACTGAGGCCTAAACTCACCTTGGGACAGTATAAACTGCCCCATAGATCTGGCCCTCTTGGACTTCCCCCTTTCTAACTCTTGTGTACTTCTTATTTGCCTCTAATCCTCAAGTTTTTGTGCAAACGCTTGCATCCCCACTAGATCCATGTCTTTATTTAAAGAAGCAATGGTGTAGTCTCTGACCAAATACGAATCCAACCTATCTACATATCGATGAACTCTATCTGCCATAGTAGTGACTATATTAGGAGCATACCTGGCCAGGGAATTAAATTGAAGGCTATACTCCCTCACGCTTATATTCCCCTAGTGGAGATTCAGAAACTGATCTGCACGGGCCTCTCGGTCTCTAATGGCAAGTAATGGTCAAGAAATGCCTCGTTGAACTTCTTCCAAGTAGTTGGAGGCGCATCTATACCCTTAGATTGCTTCCAAGCTTCATACGACAATATAGACACACCCTTCAATCTATATGTTGCAAGTAGCAACGGAAACTGGTGAAATTGCGACTCAAGTCGACAGGCGAGAGACAAGGTTGGGTGAGGGTACAAGGCATCATGTGGGATCTACGATCGACTGTGCCCGTCCACTTACGTGCATAACATCCAAAGTGTGTTGGATCTGATTGATGAAGTCTTGTGGATCTTCATTAGGATCTGACCCGGTAAAAGATGGAGGGTCCAAATTAAGGAAGTCATGTATCCTCGTGCTAGCTGCCCTATTCGCACCACCTCCACCCATAACTGGACCTTCTTGTCTTTGACCTTGGCTAACAACTATACGAGTCAATAATTGGACCACATTTTTCAGATCTTGCACAGTAGCATCGGTAGGTGGTTCTGGGGGAGTTTCACCACTTCCTGGTTCATTAGGATCTGGAGGAGTTGGAGATGTTTGTGACAAAGACTCATCTTGGGCCTCATTTCATTGTCTCACCCGACTGGGTACGCCAAATACCACTTCTACTTTCTTCTCTTTGCCATTACTTTTCCTTGTTTCTAGCATACTCGTTGTACAAAGCGATTTAGAGGTTAGAAAAACCCACCTACAACACTTGGCTCTGTGGCACGATCTAAAGAATGAAAGGAAAGTGAAAACTCCTAAATGCCACATAGCCTCCTCCTTATAAATGTGGTGCACAACACATCCATAAACAAGACTCTACATAGACACACCTTGTAAACTCTCTAGGACGGCCCGCTCTGATACTACTTTTGTCACGCCCAAAGTCCCATTAAGGCGGACTGGCACCCATTGCCGGCAAGGCTCGGGAGAACCAACATATAACTATGCACTTGCTATGAACATTATAAGAGGTTTCCATATTCAACATGCTTTCAAAAAAAATAGACAGTATTAACAAGCCAAAAGGAAATGCATATGACTAGGCCGTTGGAGCCACGATGTCTAAAATACGATACTTGACCACACCTTACTTTAGATAGTCTATAAAGCCTCTAGATAAGGAACAATATCTAAATGGATCGGGATAAGCCCAGCTTCATCACCAACTATACAATACAAAAATATAAGCTCTAGACACACAAAGCCCTGAAGCAACCTAGAGCTCAGTCACAACAATTGGATGTCCTGTACTCCTACTGTGGAGATCTACTAGGTCCTGTACCAGTAGCATGAAATGCAGGTTCCCCGTAAGGGACGCCAGTATGAGATAATGTACTAAATATGTAAGGTAGGAAGTGTTGTATATGAAATGAGAACTCAATGAAATCACACACTGTTGTGTAAGGATAAAAGACCACCTCTAGTCATATTGTAGAATCATGTATTTTATGTGATTTTTATTACTTTACCTTTCTTTACTGTATAATCTGTGCACAATATATCATATAAATGACCAGCGGATCAATGATAAATCAATATCAGAATCGACCCATGCTAGGCTTTCCATTCACCCCTAGGATACCCCCCGTAATATGGGATTGACCCATGCTAGGTGATTCTTCCACCCCTGGGATACCACCTATGAATAAGCAACTTCAATTAATCTTTTATTTACTTTTGATATGATTTTTTTGGTGGCCATAACATTTAGTGTTGTAGGACTATAGACATAACATGTGACATACAACAGTCATACAAGACAGTACCATAATGAAAAGAGTAAGTTATAGGACTAATGAATTACGTATGAGATGAAATAACACGTGGATTTTATTAGCAACAAAAGGAACTCATGTATATTTGCATCCAAAGTATGTATGCAGAATTGATAATGGCCATGTATGGGAGCATATGAATATGTTAATGAGTGGAGACATGGTTATTAGCCATCTCGAAGTTTTTAAATGTGTTTATGTGCCAAGGAATAACATAGGTTCATGCCAAAAAAAATGAAATATGAGTAGCCTTACATACCTCGTTGTGCGACCTCGTTACTGCCTCGAAGTAACCTCATTTTCCCCCAAATATTTATCTACAACAGAGTAGGTGATAAAACTAAGGTTAGCAGCCAATAAACACATCTTGATAGTACAATTCCACCCAAAAATAATATCTAGGCAGCAAGCTCGTAATTATCAACCAAAGAGTATTCTTTAGACCTTTCCACTCCTAATCGTATTTTTTAATACACATTCTCATATACACGTTATATCCAGATTGTTTTAGTCCCATCACAGTGTTAGAAGAGCTCATAACTTACAACATACAACAACTCTAAACAACATGCAAGTAGGCAATGTGACATCACGTCCTTTGGCTACATTTCGACATCAACCATTCCAAATCTGTTTCAACCTCAACCAAACTGTTTTAAACATATTTGCACACCAAAACAGTCCAAAAATAGTCCCCAAATAGATAGAGGACATGCAAGAACAATTCCCAATTATCACTCCATGAATTCCTACTAAGAGCGCAATTGTGATATCATGTAAGAACTCATTTTTGCGAAAGATAAAAATGGTGTAGCAGCCTTCTTTCATCACTAAAGAACTAATCCTTGTTAAAAACATTTACTTCATAATTAAGCTAACCAAAAAGAGAAAATCCTCTTAATAAACAAGAAAAGTGTACAACAATTTTTGGAACACATGCTGTCCAAAATTCCTGCACAAGTATAACCAGCATACTCTTCATGTTTTTCATGTAAAACTTGCACTAAATACATAGGTATTATTACATACCATGACCTTAAAGATGTAGGGCTACTCTAAGAACCCTAAAGTCTTGTTGTGGCTGCTTTGTAATGGAAAGAGAGAGCAAGGAGAAACTTTGAAAAAAATCTGATTTTTGGCTATGTGAAAATGACTTAAAGTTGCTGGATTTTAATCCCTTTTAAAGGGCCACTTTTGGCCGGCTTTCTTTTGCATTTGAAGCCTTATTTTATTAAGGTGGTGATGCAGCAACATGGCCCTTTCACTTGGGCCTTATTGGGCTTCAATTTGATGGACTTTGCAGCCAACCTTTTCCTTCTACTTTTACTTAGTTTGGGCCCTATTTGTGAAGTGGCTTGTGAATGTATTTTGGCGCTTTTCCTATTCATCTTGGGCTTCCTATATTGTCCCCTTATAATGCTAACCTTTAACTCAGGATTTATTCTTTATCGGACTTGAACAAATTTGGTGTTGGGCCCATCTTCGTCTACCTAGCCTATTTAAGCTAAGCACGTAGGTGACTCACCTGTTAGCTTCCTAAGTCTTACAAGCACCTTAATTCTTTCACTTTGTTTAAGGCTGCGTTCTCCTCAATTTGGCTTAAAACTTATATACACTCACTCGTCTTAAGCATTAGACGTTTATATACACTCACTCATCTTAAGCATTAGACGCAATTATCGCCCTCCAATTCAAAAGTTAGGCACTTTTAAAATTGGTGCTCCTCCTACCAAATCATATCATATATTGTATGCATAGGATTAGTACGCCTAAGATGTGGGGTGTTACAACTTTGTTGAAAAATTCTAGGTATGGGAACTTCAAGATCAAGTTAAGTTCACTTC
Organism: Solanum rostratum; assembly: GCA_029948455.1. NCBI lineage: Eukaryota > Viridiplantae > Streptophyta > Magnoliopsida > Solanales > Solanaceae > Solanum > Solanum rostratum. The sequence continues at coordinate 59,083,281 of CM057046.1, forward strand.
CAATCCTTAAATTCAAGCTTAATTGTGTTGTTTAAGGCCATCGTGGGTCTCCTACATCAAGTCAAGTTCAAAGGAATTCTATTGGCTAAGTTTCTCACAAGTACCGATGGAAGGGTCAACTTTAAATGGGCATATCTCTTAGCACAAAAGGAACTGAGTATACCACGACCTATAAATTGAAGCTCTTTGAATTATCTTTCCAGCACATATGGTTTTACCTCATTTCGAGTTTGGATTAAAAGGTTATTCTCGTTTTCGTAAAACCCATTTGTGTAGGGAATCTATGCGGATTTCTAATTCCGTGTCATTAATGGCTCTTATGTAATTTTGGGTTATTCTAAGGGTGTTTTATGACCTTTTCTCCTATACTAGACCCCTAAATCAGCTGATATCCTTTCATTTTAATTCATTCTCATTAGAAACACTCTCACTCTAAAATCAATTCCTAAAAATCCTCTCTAAGTTCTTCTCTCAAGACTCAAGCTAGGTATTCAATTGGGAATTCAACTTCAAGATAAAATCTTCTCAAATTCATCTTCCTAATCAAGGTATGTGGGATTGATTCTTACTCCCTTTCAACCAAGAAGACCCAAACTCTTTCAATTGATTTTCATGAAATTAAGCTTACTTTAAATGTGAATTTTTATTATTTGATTTTATTAAATTCAATTGATATATGGGTTGTACTTTATTTATTATTTTGAGTTATTTTAAGCCCTATTATAATGATTTACATTGAGGTTATGAAGTTATGAAGATACATGTCCCCTTTGAAGCTTGATTTATGCATGGGTGATTTATATTATGATTTAAATATGGATTTAATTATGTATTTACTTCAATTTCGTATTATATTATTGATTTTAGATTGAATCTCAATCACCCATATTATTCCCTCATCATTCATGGCATATGCATCTATGGACATTGGATTTTATGGAAATTATGAAGATGGTTAAGCCCAATTATGTTTTATGATATGATTTTGACATGATATTGGTTATGACAATAATGTGATCATATAAATGTCTATTGTTAATGGCTCTTTGAGCGTTTTGGGTGCTTGCACCATATCAATATGAGCATGAGCTATTCCTATGCATAAGTATCATGATTACGAATTATAAATTGACTTTTGAGCCTAAATACGCATTGAACAGATTTGAAATGACTATTGCATCTCTTTTGAAAAGCATGTTTATGTATAATTATCCTTGTGGGATATCTTGACTTAGCACCGATGGATTGGAGGTATAAGGGCTATCCCCAAGGGTCCTTTCCCTTTCTTCGAACTATGTGCCCACATAGGAATGGAAGTGATTACTGAAAAGATTGGGTCGTAAGGAATGATTTCATTTATTGACATGATATGATATGGAATGTTAATAAAAATCCTTCTGAAAAGGCGTGGTCGTAAGGAAGGTGACCATCCACTGAAAATACAAGGTTGTAAGGTGTGATGTAGATTACCTTTGAAAAGTAATCTTCTCTAACTGATGGGAGGTCTTTATCGGACTAATTCATGTAATAGCTCACATGAGTTTGATTTTTTGGTTATAGTCCATCCTCGATACATATGAGCATTATTGCATTTCAAGCATCATAAATTTCATGGCATATTGTATACTACTTGCTTGGATATATGATCCTTTCTATATTATGTGCACTTGTCATCTAACATTGAAATGCAGGTTGATAAGTCATATGCATTGCATGCCCGCATTTAGTACATTCAAAAGTACTAATGCATATTCTATGCCTACATGATTTTACCATGTAGGGACTGTGTGTTATAATCATCCACTACTTGATAGGTATCTAGAATTCGTTAGAGTTGATATTGTGGTGAGTCCTATCTTCCAAGGACAAACTACCTTTCTTCTACCTATGTTATTTTCTATTTATCTTCTTAATTGAGGGTGAGCACGGGACATGTCTTGGCCCCCGTCCCATCTTATGACTAGAGGCATTGTTGGACATCTTGTAGACTCTCGTAGATTCTATATGTTATGTGTTGTATTTGAAGCTTATGATTTTTATTATGTATTGGGTATGACTATCATAGATTGATTATGGGAATTATGATATGGGTGTATGTTTGATATGGAAATATGGAAGATCCTAAGACCCGTATTGCCCCCATAGAGTGAGTCATACTTACCCAGCTCTTAGTTCTTATGTGCTATGTGCTATGTAGATTTACGTAATCCATTTCCCTTCAATATCCCCATAGCGTGAGTCCTACTTTCCCATCCCTAAGAACTATGGGTTTACTATTTGAATATGATTCCAAATCGATGATGTAGATTTGGATACTTTGAGGCTTGTTTGGGAACTCTCGAGTTCCCATTCGTCGTGTCACTTCTAGGCCCTAGGTCTGGGTCGTGACAAAGATGGTATCAGAGCACTAGGTTTATAAATTTTTCTCAGAGTCCAACATGTCGCATCAAGTAGAGTCTTATTCATAGGTGTGAAGCGCTCTACATCTATGTGTCAGAGGTTACAAGGCATTTTAGGAACTCTTTCACTTTTTTCATGATTCATATCGTGCCATGGAACGTGTCTTGAGATTTTCTATCTCTATTCCTCCCTATCGTTTGGCACCAGCTGAGTTTAAAGCATTGAAGGATTAGTTGAAAGACTTGTTGGAGAAGGACTTCATTAGGCCAAGTATATCCCCATAGGGTGCTCCGGTGTTATTTGTAAGGAAGAAAGATGGATCTCTTCAGAGGTGTATCGATTTTAGGCTACTGAATAAGGTGACCGTTAAAAATAAATATTTGTTGCCCAGGATCGATGACTTGTTCGACCAACTTCAAGGGGCATACACTTCTCAAAGATTGACCTCCGTTCCGGGTACCATCAAGTGAAGGTTAGAGAGTGTGATATTCCCAAGAAGGCTTTTCGAACAAGGTATGGGAACTTTGAGTTTGTGGTGTTATCGTTTGGCTTAGCTAATGCTCCGGCTATGTTCATGGATCTTATTAATCGGGTGTTTAAGCCATTCCTTGATAGTTTTATAGTTGTCTTCTTTGATGGCATTCTTATTTATTCCCGAAGTGAGCAGGAGCATCAGGAGCATTTGAGGTTAATTCTACAAACCTTGAGAGAGAAAAAATTTTATGCCATGTTTAGAAAATGTGAATTTTTGTTGGGTTAAGTAGCATTTCTTGGTCATGTGGTGTCAAATGATGGCATTAAGGTCGATCCGAAGAAGACCGAAGCCATGGAGAATTGGCCTAGACTGTTGACTCTTTCAGATATTCAAGTTTTCTACGGTTGACCGACTTTTCTAGGAGGTTCATTGAAGGGTTCTCATCTATCGCGTCTCTGTTGACTAAATTGACCCTAAAGAAGGTTAAATTTGTATGGTCATATGAATGCGAAAGGAGTTTTCAAACCTTGAAGGATCATCTTACATCGGCACCTATTTTGGCTTTGCCTAATGGCTTGGATGGGTTGGTGGTGTGTTGTGATGCTTCTTGGATTGGGTTGGGTTGTGTACTTATGCAACACGGTGAGGTCATAGCTTATGTGTCAACGCAATTGAAGGTGCATTAGCGTAATTACCCAACTCATGATCTTGAGTTAGCGGCGGTGGTGTTTGCCTTGAAGATTGGGATGTACTATTTGTATGGGGTGCATGTCTATGTTTTCACCGACCACAAGAGTTTGCAATATGTGTTCACTTAAAGGGATCTCAACTTGAGGCAAGGAAGATGGTTGGAACTCCTAAAGGACTATGACATGAGTGTTCAATATCACCCCGACAAGGCCAATATTGTATTTGATGCTCTTAGTAGGCTATCTATGGGAAATGTGGCTCTTGTTGATGAAGGGAAAAAAGAGTTGGCAAAGGATGCTTACCGTTGGGATAGATTGGGTTTTAGGTTGACCGACTCTAATAATGTTGGTGTTCATGTTCAGAGTAGGGCCGAACCTTTTGTGGTTGTTGATGTTTAGGCTAAGCAAGACTCAGACCCATCACTATGTGTTGAAGAGGTTGGTTGTTAAAAAGCTAAAACGTTCCTCCCAAGATGGAGATGGTGCACTTCGGTATCAAGGTCATTTATATGTTTCGGATGTGGGTAATCTCAGGGAAATGATCATGAGTGGAGCCTATAACTCTCATTATTTGATCTACCCAGAATCTACTAAGATGTGTTGGGATTTAAAGGAGGTGTATTAGTGGCATGGCATGAAGAAGGACATAGCCGAGTTCGTAACCGAGTAACTGAGTTGTCAACAAGTGAAGGTGAAGCACCAAAGACCCGGTGGTGTGGCTCAAGATATTAAGATCCTAACTTGGAAGTAGGACAATGTAAATATGGATTATATGGTTGGCTTGCCCTGGACCAAAGGTGATTTGACTCCAATCGGGTTATCGTTGACCGGATGACTAAGTTGGCTCATTTCTTACCAGTCAAGACCACTTTTAGCGACGAACATTATGCAAGTTTGTACATACAAGAGTTGGTGAGGTTGCATGGCGTGTTTAGGTCTATCATTTCGGATCGCGGTACCCAATTTACTTCTCACTTTTGGAGGTCATCTCAGGAGGACTTGGTACTAAGGTAAAGTTGAGCACAGTCTTTTATGCTCAAACTGATGGAAAAATCGAGAGGATAATTCAAACTTTGGAGGACATGTTGGGGTCTTGTGTATTGGAATTAAAGGTTAATTTGGGGGAATCATCTACCACTTCTTGAGTTTGTTTACTACAATTTCCTTCATGCTAGCATTGGCATAACACCGTTTGGGGCTTTATAAAGTAAATGTGTAGACATCTGGTGAAGTGGTTTGAGTTAAGATGAAATGACTTCTATAGGTGTGGATTTAATGTTGGAGGTTACAAAAGGGTGAAAATGATTAAGGAAAGGTTGAAGATGGTTCGAAGTCATCAAAAGTATTATTTAGATGTTAGAAAGAAGGATCTTGAGTTTTCTATTAATTGTCGGGTTCTTATGAAGGTCTCACCTATGAAGGGTATGGTGCATTTTGGGAAGGACGGAAAGTTATGCCCCGGTATATTTTTCCTTATGAGATTGTTGAGCGAATAGGGAATGTGGCTTATAGGTTGGATTTGCCACCGCATTTGAGTTCTATTCACCCGATGTTTCCACGTGTATATGTTGACGAAGTTAGTTGGTGGTCCTTGTACTATCGTGTCTTTGAAAAGTTTTGAGGTTGAGAAGAACTTGTCCTTTGAAAAAGTTCCACTAGAGATTTTAGATAGGCAGGTGAAGCGGCTTCGTAACAAGGATTAGGCTTCGGTAAAGCTACTTTAGAGGAATCAACACATGGGAAGCACTACGTGGGGAGTGGAACCAAGTACGATGCGATGATACTCCTATCCTTTCCAATCTACTCAAGCCCGTGTAACCTCCCGTGAAGGTGACATCGTTGAAAAACTCTGGTTAAGCAGGTAAGCGAAGGCTCTCTCTCTCGCTCTGTGGTCTTGTGTAAAGCCTTTCCGCCTATCTATTCTTTTTTTTTCTCTTTATTCAAAGTAAGCAGATCGAAAGCACGAAAAGGAATGTCTTAGCGTGCCCTTACTCTAATTCGAAATCCGTCTCTTTCTTTCTATTCTAATTCCTCTCCTATCCGAACGGGTCTTGCAAGAAAATAGGATTTCATATTGAGCTCCAAATATACGCTATTGGGATGGGATGGCTCCTACTAGCTCTCCCCCCCTAAGAACCGCACGTACGAGTTCCCCCGCATACGGCTCAAGTGGCGAAGGCCCTTTCCTTCGCGCTTGGTAAGCGCTTCGCTGTAGCCAAGCTTACTGCTAGCCTATCGGCTAGAGCCAAGCAATCCTATATTTGATGTCGATTCATCCTAGCTTATTGATACGTTCGAGAAAACTCTACTTGAATCCATTTAATTTTTTTACCGCATTACATTAGAAGAATAGAAAGAGATGCTCAAAAGAACGACCATGGAGACTTGGGGATCTAGAGCAGGTCTTTCTTGTATATCCCTCGTGTCGAGAGCTACTTCCTCGAATATCAACGCAGGGAGCCGCGAGGAGAGGAGGTCAATAAAGAAAAAAAGAGATGTTAATTAATCAAAGGTCCAACTGATCACCACGCCTGTATTGTAAATATGCAGTTAGGAATAATCCAGCCAAAGTAATAGGAATTAGACCTAACACGATTCCAAATAGAAAAACTTCAATCATTTTTCTTTGTTTGAAAGGAGAAAAAAAAAGAGGTAATATCTATACCTAAATATTAATCCGAATTGACATGAATCTCAATGACAATGACCAAGAATTGACAATTGGTAACGTAAGTAAATATAGAATACACGTAATCCCACAGAAAGATTTCTTTAAGTATGGGATCTTCAAGATCAAGCTAAGTTCACTTTCAAGCCTTCAATTCAAGCTTAATTGTGATGTTTAAGGCCATCATGGGTCTCCTACATCAAGTCAAGTTTAAAAGAATTCCATTGGCTAAGTTTCTCACAAGTATTGATGGAAAGGTCATATTTAAATGGGCATATATCTTAGCATAAAAATAACTGGGTAGACCACAACCTATCAAATTGAAGCTCTTTGAATTATCTTTCCAACACAACTGGTTTTACCTCATTTCGAATTTGGATCAAAAAGTTATGCCAGTTTTTGTAAAACCTGTCTGTGCAAGGAATCTATGCGGATTTTTAATTCCGTGCCATTAATGGCTCTTATGTAATTTTGGGTTATTATAAGGATGTTTTGTGACCTTTTCTTCTATCCTCGACCCCTAAATCAGCTGATATCCTTTTATTGTAGTTCATTCTCATTAGAAACACTCTCACTCTAAATCAAATCCTAAAAATCCTCTCTAAGTTCTTCTCTCAAGACTCAATCTAGGGATTCAATTAGAGATTCAACTTCAAGATAAATCCTTCTCAAAAAGGTATGTGGTATGGATTCTTGGTCCCTTTCAACCAAGAAGACCCAAACTCTTTTCATTGATTTTCGTAAAATTAAGCTTACTTTAGATGTGCGTATTCGTTATTTGATTTTATTAAATTCAATTAATGTATGGGTTGTACTTTATTTATGATTTAAGTAATTTTAAGCCCTATTATGATGATTTACATTGAAGTTATGAAGTTATGAAGATGCATGTCCCCTTTAAAGCTTTATTTATGCATGGGTGATTTATATTATGATTTAAATGTAGATTTAATTATGGATTTACTTCAATTTCATATTATATTACTGATTTTAGATTGAATCTCAATTACCCATTTTATTCCCACATCATTCACGGCATATGCATCTATGGACGTTGGATTTTATGGAAATTATGAAGTGGGTTAAGCCAAATTATGTTTTATGATATGATTTTGATATGATATTGATTATGACAAGAAGGTGATCACATAAATGTCTATTGTTAATGGGCCTTTGAGTGTCTTGGGTGCTTGCACCATATCGATATAAGCATGAGCTATTCCATGCATAAGTATCATGATTATGTATTATGGCTTGGCTTTTAAGCTTAAATGCGCATTGAACAGATTTGAAATGACTATTACATCTCTTTTGAAAAGCATGTATATGTATAAGTATCCTTATGGGATGTCTTGACTTATCACCGATGGATTGGGGGCGTAAGGGCTATCTCCAAGGGTCCTTTCTCTTTCCTCGAACTATGTGCCTACATAGGAATGGAAGCCATTACCGAAAAGACCGGATCGTAAGGAATGGTTTCATTATTGATATGATATCATATGATATGGAATTTTAATGAAAATCCTTCTGAAAAGGCGTAATCTTAAGGAAGATGAACATCCACTCAAAAGATGAGGTCGTAAGGTGTGATGTAGTTTACCTTTGGCAAGTATTCTTCTCCTACCGGTGGGAGGTTTTTATCGGACTAATTCATTTAATAGCTCGCATGAGTTTGATTTGTCGGTTATAGTCCATCCACGCTATATATGAGCATTATTGCAAGCATCATGAATTTCATGGCATATTGTATACTACTCTTCCTTGGATATATGATTCTTTCTATATTATGTGCTCTTGTCATCTAACATTGAAATGCAGGTTGATAAGTCATATGCATTGCATGCCCGCATGCTTAGTATATTCAAATGTACTAACGCATACTCTATGCCTACATGATTTTACCATGTAGGGACTGTGGTATACGATCATCCACCGCTTGATGAGTAGCTAGAATTCGGAGAGTTGATATTGTGGTGAGTCCTATCGTCCAAGGACAAACAACCTTCCTTCTAGCTATGTTATTTTCTGTTTATCTTCTTAATTGAGGGTGAGCCCAAGACATGTCTTGGCCCCCGTCCCATCTTATGACTAGACGCATTATTGGACATCTTGTAGACTCTCGTAGATTATATATATTATGTGTTGTATTTGAAGCCTATGATTTTTATTATGTATTGGGTATGGCTATCATGGATTGATTATGGGAATTATGATATGTGTTTATGTTTGATGTGGAAATGTGGAAGATCCTAAGCCCTGTATTACCCCTATAGAGTGAGTCATACTTACTCGCCCCTTAGTTATTATATGCTATGTGCTTTATGTGCTATGTGAATCCATGTGAATCCCTTTCCGTTCGATGTCCCCATAGTGTGAGTTCTACTCTCCAATACCTTATAACTATGTGTTTACTATTTGCATGCGCTTCCAAACCGATGATGTGGATTTGGTTTGAGGCTTGTTTGGGAACTCTCGAGTTCCCATTCGCCTTGTCACTTCTAGGCCCTAGGTCTGGTTCATGGCATTCAACTTCAACCAAACTGTCTCCAACATATTCACACATAAAAATCATCCTAAAACAGTCCCCAAGTAGAAGGAGGACGTGCAATAACAATTCTCAATTACCAGTCCACAAGTTCCTACTAAAAGCGCAATGAAGATATCATACAAGAACTCGTTTTTGCGAAAGATAAAAATAGTGCAGTAGTCGTCTTATATCACTACAGAACTAAACCTTGTTAAAAACATAAACCTTACTTCATAATCCAACCAACCAAGAAGAGAAAAGCCCCTTAATAAACAAGAAAAGTGTACAACAATCTTTGGAACACATGCTGTCCAGATTCCAGCACAAGTATAATCAACATACTCCTCATGTTTTTCATGTAAAAAATTATACTAAACCATAGTTATTTCTACTTACCTTAGACTTCAAGGATCAGGTTCTTTTAAAGAACCCTAAAGGCGTGCTTTGGTTGCTTAGCAAAGTCAAGAGAGAGCAACAAATGAACTTATGCAAGCTAATATTGTTCCTATGTCTAAAATGACTTAAAGAGCTGGTTTTTAATCCCTTTTAAATGGACACTCTTGGAAGACTTTCTCTTGTGTTTTAAGCCACATATTTTCAAGGTGGTGATGCACCTACTTCGCCCTTTCACTTGGGCCTTATTGGGTTTCAATTTGATGGGCTTTGCTGCCTATTTTTCTCTTCTACTTTCACTTAGTTTGGGCCCTATTTGTGAAGTGTGTGGTAAATGTACTTTGGCCCTTTTCCTATTCATCTTGGGCTACCTATATTGTCCCTTTTATAATGCCAAAGCATGGGCTAGAATTACATCCTTAACTTGGGCTTTATTCTTTATCGGACTTGAATAGATTCCGCGTTGGGCCTCGTCTTCTCGTCCTTTTCATTTTACTTAATTTTGAGCCTCAAGTGAGTTCACTCATATATGAATTAATATTCCCCGTCTTTATAGTCAATTTAAGCTAAGCACGTAGTTGACTCACGTTTTAGCTTCTTAAGTCCTATAAGCACCTCATTTTTTCACTTGATTTAAGGCTGTGATCTCCTCAATTCGCCTTAGAACTTATATACACTCACTCATCTTAAGCATTAAATGTAAATATGGCCCTCCCATCTAAAAGTTAGGCACTTTTAAAGTTGGTTCTCCTTCTACCTGATCATATCATGTTCTATATGCATAAGACTAGTACACCTAAGATGTTGGGTGTTACACAAACCCTGGAATCCTGCAAATCAAACACATAAAACCCACTAACATCACATTGAAAACACACAAAATCTCAAGTGTTAAGCATTAAAAGTGTTGTATTTTGATAGAACATCAGGTAGCCTTCCTTGGTAAGGTGGTATCCGATGATGGTATCAAAACTGATCCAAAGAAGATTGAGATTGTGAAAAATTAACCTAGACCATTGACTTCTTCAGATATTTAGAGTTTCCTTGGGTTAGATGGTTATATCAAAGATTTGTTGAGGGTTTTTCATATATTGATTCATTGTTGGCTAATTTGACTCAAAAGAAGGCCAAGTTCATATGGACAGATGAGTGTGAGAAATGTTTTTAGACTTTGAAGGATCAGCTAATATCGGCTCCTGTTTTGACTCTACCAAATGACTTGGATGGATTTGTGGTATATTGTGACACCTCTCGGATTGGTTTGGGTTGTGTGCTTATGCAACATGGAAAGGTGATAGCTTATGCATCTAGGCAGTTAAAGGTGCATGGATAAAATTATCTGACACATGACCTCGAATTGGCGGTCGTGGTATTTGCTTTAAAGATTTGGTGACATTATCTATACGAGGTTCATGTTGATGTGTTCAGCAATCACAAGAGTTTGCGATACGTGTTCACCCAAAGGGATCTAAATTTGAGGCGAAGAAGATCGATGGAACTTCTTAAAGACTATGATATGAGTGTGCAATACCATCCAGGCAAGGCAAATGTTGTAGCAGATGCCTTAGTAGACAATCTCTGGGTAGTGTGGTCTATGTGGATAGAACCAAGAATGAGTTAGTGAAGGATGTGCACCTGTTAGCTAGATTGGGTGTTAGATTGACTGTTCCTAAAATATGGTGGAATTCGTGTTCAAAATAGGGTTGAGTCTTCTGTGGTTGTTGATGTCAAAGAAAAAGAAGACATGGACCTATCATTGGCTGAATTGAAGAAATTGGTTGCCGAAAAGAAGATAGAGGTTTTCTCCCATGGGTTAGATGGTGTACTTCGGTATCAAGATCGATTGTGTGTTGCCAATGTTTATGGTATTAGGGAGATGAACTTTAAATAAGCCCATAAGTCTCTCTATTCTATATATCCAGGATCCATCAAGATGTATCAGGACTTGAGAGAAGTGTCTTAATGGAATGGCATGAAGAGAAACATATCTAGGTTCGTGTCCGAGTGTCCTAATTATCAACAGGTGAAGGTAGAACACCAAAGGCCTAATGGTTTCACCTAAGATATTGATATTCCTACTTGGAACTAGGAAGATGTGAATATGGACTTTTTGATTGGTTTGCCTCATACCTGGAAGCAATTCGACTCTATTTGGGTAGTCGTGGACAAGATGATGAAATTGGCTCATTTCATACTGGTGAAGATTACCTTCAATGTCAAGGACTATGCCATGTTATACATCCAAAATTTGGTTAGAATTCATAGTGTGCCTATGTCTATCATATCGGATCGAGATATCTAATTCACTTCTCACTTTTGGAGGTCATTTCAGAAGGTGCTTGGTACAAGGGTGAAGTCGAGTATCTCTTTTTATCCTCAAACCAATGGAAAGTCTAGAGGACAATCCAAACTTTGGAATACATTTTGAGGTCTTATGTGTTGGAGTTCATAGGAAAATAAGATGACCATCTACCATTTATCGAGTTTGCTTACGTTAGCATTTATCATGCTAGCATCGAGATGGAACTATTTGAATCCTTGTTTGGGAGAAGATGTAGATCCCTGGTGGGGTGGTTTGAGATAGGTGAGAAGGCATTGATTAGCCTAGATTTGGTGTTGGAGGCTATAAAGGAGGTGAAGTTGATTTGAGAAAGGTTGAAAATGGCTCAAAGTCGTCAAAAGTCTTATTCAGAGTTAGGAAGAGAGGCCTTGAGTTCCTTGTTGGTGATTGGGTGTATATGAAGGTTTCCCAATGAAAGGGTTGATACATTTTGGTAAAAAGGACAAGTTAAGCCCTCGATATGTAGGCTCTTATGAGATTGTTGAACGGATAGGCATATGTGGCTTATAGATTGGATTTGCCTTCGAATATGAGTTCCACTTATTTAGTATTCCATGTGTCCATGTTGAAGAAGTTGGTTAAAGATCCTAGTGCGATTGCACCTATTGAAGGTGTCAATGTTGAGAACTTGACTTATGAAGAAGCTCCAATTGAGATCTTAGATAGGTAAGTGAAAAGTCTTAATAATAAGGATGTTGCATCATTTAAAGTCTTTTGGAGGAACCAACATGTTGAGAGTGCTACATGGGAAGTGGAATCAAATATGGTTAAGCGATGTCCTTATCTATTCCAATCTACTCAAGCCTAAGGTACTAGATTCTTCTTATATAGATGGTCCTAATTCCTTCATTTCCATAATTTCATGTCATGATATGCATACACGTGCAGGAAACTGATTTAAATGAAGTCTTTAGTATGGATTTAATGATTTCATATTTTTGAATGTTAAGTTTGCAATATGCTTTCATGTTGGGCTTTTCCATGTTCAATTCAAGCTATTAAAGTCATGTTCTAGCTCATTCGAGGATGAATGATCCCAAGGAGGAGATGATGCGAGGATCTAAGTTTCTTAAGACCTTAACGACACTTAAAACTGAGGTTTCTTGAGTTTTTTCCCAAGGTGCCATTCCAGGGACACCTTCAAGGCTCTTGAAGGCCTTCATGGACCATGAAGGTGGTCATGCAGATGGCCTAGGCAGTAGCCTAGGCTTCTTGGGTGTTTTTGTGGATTTCGAGGCCAAGTGACCCTGCATGGATAATTTCACAGCTCACGGACCTCTCCACTGGCCGTGAAAGTGATCGTGGGAGGAGCCTTGGGCTTGGACTCCACTGTCTTGCCAAGTGTGCCACCACGGGGACACACAAGGCTCGTGGAAGTCACCATGGACGTTGATGTTATCTGTGAAAGGGTCCTTAGGCATTTTTACCTTGACTAATCAATGTCTCGTATCCTTGGGTAGGTTCACAAGAGGCTTCACGAACTGTGAAGCCTTCCGTGCAGGTGTCCGGCTCATTTTGTTTACTCTATTTCATAAAGGGCTCTCTGGTACTTTGATTCACTTCCAAGTCCTTTTAAGGATTTTATACTATACTTTGACTCCTAAATCTTCCTATATTTTATTCCACATGCTTATTTCAAACTAATCACTTAATCTATTCCAATCGTTCTTAAAAATTTCTCTCCAAGTCACTCCTTCAAAGAATTCAAACTAGGTTTCTTGTGGTCTGCCAAGAGCAAGCTTAATCCACCTCGAACTCCTTCATTCTATTAGGATATGTGTGGTTTCATTCGTGATTACCTTGCCAATCATAAAGCCCCAAAAATCTATTTCTCTTATTTCACAATTTTTTAGTATGATTTGCGAGTGGATTTTGTGATTTAGCTTCAAATTGAAGAAATTATGCAATGGATTGATTTCATATATGATTTTAGCATGATCTCAGTATTATTATATAAAATTTACATGGATGTTATGAGATTTGAATGCATATGTCCCTTTTATTATGAACTTATGCATAGGCAAATTCAAGTATGATTCAAATATTGATTTCTTTATCGATTAAGTATGATTTCATCTTGTCATCATATTTTAAGTATGAATTTTATGCACTATGCTTCACTCTCATTCTCCATGTCATGGGCATGCATGAACAAGGCAATTTATGAGATTTATGATATGGGAGATTACCCAATTATGATTATGATTATGATTTCAAGGCAAGTATGGTTATGACATGAATGTGATCATGTAATTTCCATGATATGGCTTTAAGTAATTATGTGTGTGTATGCACTATCATGTACAAGTATAAATGAGTTATTCCTATGCATGATAGTCATGAATTAAAGTATGATTTGGATTTTAAGCCCAAGTATGTATGACTATGATTTGAAATGACTTATGATACTATTTCAAGCATGTATATGTATATTTATTCTTGTGGGATGATGACTTGACATCAAATGAGATTGGAGGTGGGGGACTATCCCTAAAGGCCTTTATATATATCCTACCTTTCTCTTAGCTACGTGCCACCGTAGGATCATTTTTTTCAATATGGACAATTATGTACATGAATTCCACTTTCCTTAGTAGGTGATGTTCCCGTAAGGTGAGGTACAGTCTACCTTTGGCAAGTACGCTACTCTTTTTCTGGTGTAAAGGAAACATCGGGATTCCATGAAACAACTTACATGGTCTTACATGACTATTGAGGTCCCATCCCTACTATGTTTATGTATTATGGCATTCATACATCGTGGTTTTAAGGCATCTTAATATGATATTCTTTCCTATATACTCCTCTCTCTCTCTCTATCTATCTATCTATCTATCTATATATATATATATATATGTTCCCTTGTCATGTAATATTGAAATGTAGGTTAACATGTTCATATGCATGGCATGCCCGCATACTTAGTATATTCTAACATAATAACACATATCTAACCATGCAAGGACTAGAGACATTCCCCATCCACCTCTTCACAGCTAGATTCGATTGTGAAAGTTTGCTTGTGGTAAGTCCTTTATTCCAAGGACAATGTCCACCTTGTATCTACTCATACTATGTTATGACTATTTATGATCCTTGATGTTGAGGGTGAGCCAGGGATATGTCTTGGCCCCCAACCTATCATAATTAAAGGCATTGTTGGACACTATGTGATATATGAATCATGCTACACTATGTATTTATGGAGGTTATCCCCAAGTCCTTACCCCATGTTTGTTGTTATGTGTTATGTATGGAAAGATGATGAAAGTCCTAAGTCCCTACTTCCCATAAAGTGCGTCCCATGCTCCTTTCCCTTAGACTGACTTGTAGAAGTTTTGTGATGGCAATTCCATACCCCTACCCCCATAGAATCCGTCCAACTTTCCACACACCTTAGTCTTAATTGATGATGTTTATTTTGTGCTTTATAACCAATAATATGCTTAAGTATGCTATGAGGCTTGTTTTCGGACTTTCGGGTTCACATTCGCCAGGTTACACCAAGGTCCTAGGCTTGGGTCTTAACACAAAC
Organism: Solanum rostratum; assembly: GCA_029948455.1. NCBI lineage: Eukaryota > Viridiplantae > Streptophyta > Magnoliopsida > Solanales > Solanaceae > Solanum > Solanum rostratum. The sequence continues at coordinate 59,098,309 of CM057046.1, forward strand.
CCACAAGGTTATGAATCTCTGTAGTTGAAGAAGGTCTAGTCCACCCTCTAACAGCCTCAATATTCACTAAGTCAACCTTGATGCCTTTTTTTTGATACCACATGTCCCATGAATGCTATTGAACTGAGTAGAAACTTGCACTTGGAGAACTTAGCATACAACCTCTCCGCCCCAAGCCTTAGAAGCGCAATCCTCAAATGACTAACATGATCGGCCTCGATCTTGGAATAGACCAAGATATCATCGATAAATACAATCACAAAGGAATCCAAATACGGTGGAAATACTCCATTCATCAACTCCATAAATGCGGCAGGTGCATTAGTCAACCCAAATGACATGACAAGAAATTTAGAGTGACCATACCTCATCTGGAAGACAATATTAAGAATATCATATGGTTTAATCCTCAAATGGTGATAACCAGATCTCAAATCTATCTTAGAGAACATTACTGCACCCAAAGTTGGTCAAAAAAATCATCAATCCTCAGAAAAGGATACTTGTTCTTGACAGTCACCTCGTTCAACTGCCTATAGTCAATGCACATCCGTGTAGACCTATCCTTCTTCTTTACAAATAGAACGAGAGCATCCCATGGGGATACACTAGGCCGAAAGAATCCTTTACTCAATAAATCCCTGAGCTACTCTTTCAACTCCTTCAATTCTATAGGAGCCATACGGCAAGGAGGAATAGAAATGGGCTTGGTTCCGGCTCCATGTAAATCACAAAATTAATGTCCCTATCAGGAGCGACTCTTGGGAGATCGGTAGGAAACACATCCATTAGTTCGCGAACAATAGGAATAGACTCCACAAAAGGCACATTAGTACTAGAATCGTGAATAAAGACAAAGAAGGATAAACAACCCCTAACAATCAACATTTGGGCCCGAAAAAATGAGATAACTTGCTAGAATATGAACCACGTGAATCCTTCCACTCAACCCTCGATCCACCCCGTACAGCCAAAGTAATTGTCTTGGCAAAATAATCAAGCATAGCACGATGGGAAGACAACCAATACATACCCAAAATAATATCAAAATATACCATATCAAGAATAATCATGTCCACCCAAATATCATAACCTGCAGAAGACACAAAATGGGATCGGTACACCCAATCCACCATTAAAGGCTCTCCTACCTAGGTAGAAACAAGTACAGGCACAGGCATATGATCACACAACAAGTTAAATCTAGTAGAGAAGTATGTAGACACATGTGAATAAGTAGAACCATGGTTTAACAATGCAAATGCTTGTCGATGACTAACTAGGACAATACCTATAATAATCGCATCTGAGGCCTCTGTCTCAAGTCTACTCGAAAAAGCATAACAATGAGCACTATAACCTCTAATTGATTTACCCATGCCCCTACCACCTGGCTGAATCACTGCATCACCATTGCCCCTAATAGAAGCACGATCAATTATGCACAACAAAATCATTTTGTATGAACAAGACTGTTTGACCGCAAAACATATTCGACGATTCGCCGAATTATTTCTGCGGTCAAATAGACCTTTGCTCTTTTGCATAAAATTCAAAACTCAGGTCATTGCAACTTTTGGTGATGATCATACACACTCAACATTATGCCGAATTGCTTTAGTGATGGAAAATTTCATCGTCAAAAGTTGCAGTATTCAAACATGAAGATCAAACAGATAAGGTGGTGTATATGAAAATTAGGCGCATCGCCAAGTTCACTTAGAGGCCAAAATGATCATCGCCCAAGGTGACTGGCATGGTCATTCATCCATTCACTCAAGATTCAATAAATTTACACCAAGAACATGGAGGAGAGTCACACACTAACCCACTATCAAACACCAACGCATGCTCATCTATCGATTATCACAATCACATGGTCTTCATGGCTATAAATTCAATCAAGTGACGACTTACCCTTAAGAATAACGTCATCCAATATATCATCGGGCAAGTTCACTTCACTCAAAAAAGTTTAAGGGTTACTCTGACTTCACCTATAGACCATAAGGACAATTAATTCAATCAAGCAAGCATTTTCATTCAAGCATTATCATGATCTTGGTACTATCTCAAATGAAAGCATTCAAACAAGGTGACAATTATGAAATTAAGACAATACTACAAACATTCCACAATTAGGCAACAATTATTCATTCTTAAACCTAGCCCAAATCATCGGCACCACCTATTTCAACATATTTAGAGTGAATCAAAACTCGCAATAAATCATTCACATATGAAATTCGGAATTTTAGCATCACCATAAAGGTCTACCCACATAATTTACAACCAAGATTTCAAGCAGAAGGCATGACTAACACACTCATAAACCCTGATCAACTTTTTTATCAATAGCATTCTTCCAAAAGAACTAAAGCAAGGACCAAGAACATAACTCTTCAATGGTGTGACACAATGAGAATCCTTTAAGATACTTTGGTGATGAATATCCTCAACTTCATTATGGAAATTTTCAAATAAAAAGCTAAAAAAAGAGTGTTGGTGTGTGGAAGGAGTGAAAAGGAAGGAAGGTGAAGAGTGAAAGGATCAAGGCATTTGAAAAGCCTTAAGTAGGTCAGTGAGTAGTGCACGTTCAACGATGCAAAGTAACACCACCCAGCTCATTCGGCGGTACCGAGTGTGCTAGGGACCGCCTTTTTTCAGAGTATGCATACCTTTCTTTCAACCTTGAAGGGAAGTGAAATTGACCATTGCAGATTGCTTTTGGCAATTCGGCAAGTTGCCACTGAGTCCGCAAAATTTGACAGTACTTCAAGAGTCATCAAGTGATTCGAAAGGTGGTCAAACTAATGGTCGCCATTTCGACTAGGTGATTCACCAATTAGTTCCCTTGTTCGCCGTCTCAGCTTTTTTGCTCCAATTTTCCTTTTTCAACCCTGCACAAATCAACACCCATCATTAGAGACTAAACATAGTAACTACTCACAGCACCTTAGTTAATGTCGTGGCACAATGTAGTTCTTCTTCTTCCTCAAGTCACTGCCGATTAGCACATCAATGACAACACTTCGAGATTGTCTCACAGCTTCAGAGTTTTATATATGTTGAATACTACTTCCTCATAATTTACTTTGAACTTAAGGTCTCTACTCTCTACATCCACAACAACTCTTCCGATGGCTAAGAATGGTCTACCCAAGGTAATTGGCACGTCGGTATCCACCTCACAATCTAGAATCACAAAATCAGCAGGAAGAATAAACTTGTCCACCTTCACCAACACATCATGCAAAATCCCAACTGATCTTTTGATGAACCAATCAGCCATGAGTAGATGCATTATTATCGGTGAAGGGATCTCCAATCCCAATTCTTCAAATATGGCTAAGGGCATGAGGCTTATACTCGCTCCCAATTCACATAGTGCTTTACTGAACTTCAAAGCTCAAATGGTGCATGGGATAGTGAATGCACCTAGGTCTTCTTTCTTCACTACCAACTTTTCTATTGAGATTGCACAATAATTATGAGATACATCGATTATCTCACACTCAAGAGTTTGCTTCTTCGTGACCCATAGCCTGGCATCTGGATCAATGCTTTCACAAGTGAAACATTTCACGACAATGAGTGGAAAATAGAGAGGAACTTCTGAAACTTTGCATCCTCCTTTTCTTCTTCAATCTCTAAGGAAAGGGGGGATCAATCTTGACTTGAGGTGTTTTCAACCTCATAACTGGACTTAAATTTTTGGGGAATGTATTCTTGGCGTCCACAGCATCATCCCCACTCTTCTCTTGTTTGTCGCTCTCGGGATTGCCAAGAGCATCTCATCATTAGCTACACACTCATCAATTTCAACAGTCAATGCACCCTCATCTTCTCCAATTTAATTCTAGCCTTCTTCAACAACAAGCAACGACTGTGTGCCTTCGACCACTTTCCCACTATGAGTAGTAATGGCTAAGCATTGTTGATCATTGCTCTTAGGATTTGTCACTATGTCACTAGGCAAACCACCTTTTGGACGTTGATTTAGATGAGCTAATATGTTTCCAAGCTGAGTTTCCAAGTGCCTAATAGACGTCGAATATGACGTCACTATTTGACTCAACTGTGAAAAGTCAAACTTTATCCCCTTCAAGACTTTATTGGAGGCTTCCACCTTATTGAAGATTCGGGTAAGCATATCTTCAGTACAAAGATTCTTTGGATTCACCACAGGGTCAGCAGCTTTCACCCTATCATGGGGTGGAACATATTTATCTCCCATCTCGTCACGGTTTCTCCAACCCCTAACTAGAGGTTGGTCAAGCCACGCACGATCTCGCCATCCAGTGTTATTATTCCAACTTTGATTCCCAACTGTCCTTGGAAAAGCTGGTCAAGAACCTACCATTTGGTTTTCCATATAATTTTCCTCCTCATTGTAACCACCTTCAAATGGTGCACCATCAAACATCACATCATTAGCAGCTCCCACAGCATTCACACTTTTACGATTTCCTCCTATAACATGCTTAGTCAAGTTCATGAGGTTTTCATAAGGATCCTCGTAGCCAAGTCCTCCAAACAATCCCTTCAACTGGAGGAGTTGCAACATAATATTTGTTACATGAAAATTAACTCCTCCGGCCAACAAGGGTAGTCAGATAGCACCTGTGCTTCCCACTTGATCTCAGTTAATACCCTTCATATCATTCGCGTCTCCAACATTCTCAACATGGACACTCTCATCGTCCTCCATCCTAACACCTATTTTTCAACAACAAAAAGAACAAGAAAACAGCAAAAACAACTCTAACTACAAGAACAAAGCTTAACAAACACTTCAGTTATGAACTCGCCAATTCCCTGGCAATAGCGCCATTTTTTATGTTGCCCGGCTACTCAAAGGAAGCAGGGTGATCATCATCAGCATAACAACCCAACTGAGAGGTTGGGGTCAAATCCCACAAGGAATCGTAGTTCACAAATAGAAGTGGTTCATTAAAGTAAGTAATTGTAGGATCTAAGGGTTGCAATAATTAAAAGAAAGATTCAAACTACATGATATCTGATTAACAAGTTAATCAACAAATTAGGAAAGATGTTGGGGATATGTCAATATGGAAATCGATCTACCAGCTGGGTCTAAATATTTGACTAAATGAGTTGATAAAGAGTGAATAGGCTAGGTTGCTTATAACCCATGTTCAGCTATGACACACGAGTTTTCATATGATTAAACTACGATAGCATATGCAGACCGCCGAGGACACGCTTGTTCTAAGAAGTCTCGGCAAAACCCCCATTACATTGGTTATTGAATCCTTGGTTGTGGACTTCAACTGAAACCCCAAGAGGTTTCCAGCCATTACATCCATTCCACACTCTAATTATTTCGGCTAAGGCAACAATTAGAGATCTAAAGTAAACCCCATATTTGCAACTTTAAAATTATAGATTTAATATAGGAATGCATATAAATTCACTCAAATCAACTGCAAATAAGTCAAAATTTCAAAGACCCAATAAATAAATCAAAGACCTATATCAATAGCACACCCCCAACATGGGTGTTTTAGCCACACATGCTAGAAATTAGAGATTTCATACCAAATATAGCAGCTAAAGTCATGGGTAACAAGATTAAATAAAGAATAGCTGATTATCACTAGCCAATCTACTCATGTTTTGCTTCCTCAATGCTTGAAAACCCTATCAACCCTTGTACTCTAAAGAAAGAATGTTTTGTGTTCCACTCTCCCTGTAAAGCTAAGAAGAATGATATAATATGTGCAATGTCCTTTCTAATTTGCTTATATAGTTCATGCAAAAGTGTGAGAGTTTGTGCTACGAATTTTCATTCGGCAGTCAAGGCCGCCATCAACAAGCTCTCCGGCGATGCGACGAATGTGCACTTGACCGCTTTCCTCTTCATCTTCATAAGGTTTCCTCTTCTGCAATATTAGGAGATGGTTCTTCACTCCGTCAATATAATTTGATGATCCACCGAAGTTCCTATCACATCGCCTTCTTGTCAAGGTTTTGGGGCTTTCAGTACTGCAACTTTAGGTGGTCTCTCGAGTCATTCAACGGTGCGACAAATATGTTTTGCGATATCGATTCTGATCATGTTCTTGACTTGGGCTTGAACCTTGGTTGTTGCAATGATAGGCGGTCTCTCTGAGTCTTCAAAGGATCACCGAATACATAGGGGATATCGTTTTCTCTGCTTTTTTGACACTTTTGCTCCCTTCGCAACACTTGTCAAGTATTGTCCATTTGTGCACTTTTAATTTCATTTCTTGACATAACACATGCATATTCGTTAGAGATCAGAAATAATAGCACATTGTCTTTACAAAGTAGCCCCAAATGAGTCCGCAATATGGACTCATCAACAAGCTAGTTGAAGCAAGTTCGCCCACCATCACTATTGATTCTACAGCTATCGATTCCGACAACTAGCTGGAAACCTAGGCCTCCCTTAAAGGTAAATCCTTCAAAAAATGGTTGATTGGGAGCATATCCTCCCCTTCTGTACTTGGGAAATCTAGATTAGTAGAAACAACAATGTCTTCCAAAACAATTGAGACACCGCCCAGGTTGGCAAAGTCATCGCCTGGGTCAAGAGTACGATCTCACCATCTGCAACCCCAAGGTGGGAGGGCCAAACAAAATCACCATCCCCATCACCTGGCGACCACCCCCTCAAGGGACCTTCAAACTCAACACTGATGGATCTGCAGACCTCAAAACCAACAAAAGAGGAATTTGGAGAGTTTTCAGGGATCATAAGGGAGATTGGGTACTGGGTTTCAACAAACACTGTGCCTACACATCTGCTGAACAAACTGAACTCCTTGCCATTCTATATGAATTGAGAATAGCAGTGGCCAAGCATCTCAAACACCTAGTTGTTATCGCGGATTCAAGAGCAGTTATAAACATGTTTCACAATAATTACTTACCACATACTAACATCATCTCAAAACGCAGGTACCTTATGCAGATGTTGGACAACCCACCCATTGAGCAGACATACAGAGAAGAAAATGGAGTGGCGGATCTTCTTGCAAAGGAAGGAACACAAAGGAATCTGGAAAACCCTATCATGTTTTTGTATGAAGTTCCTCCGTTGTTTGTGAGAGACAAAATTACCTCAGACAATGTCGGAACTGCTATTATTAGGAAAATCTCCCACTATAATTATCGTACAAACACTTAAATCTATTAATCTATTTCCGTTAAACACCCAAAAAAAATCAACACCTGGCTCAATATTATGCACAAATTTTCAATTTTAGGCCTTAATCTCCTTTTTCTAGTCACAAATTAATAATTTGTTTGACTTCATTAATGATGAATTAAAACTTGTTAATTGAATCTCCTAAAAGGCCATGCAAGATCTTCTTATTGTATTGGAATGGAGGAGTAAGATGGTCCCACTGGAGAAGAAAGTTAAGGAGGAAAATGGAGGGAGAGAGAGAGGATGGGAGGAAAGAGAAGAAGGCTGAAGAGATACAATAATTAAAAATAACCCTATACATTCTATAGTGGTGATTGAAATATTTTAGAAAATATGTACCACATATAAAATATTTTCTACCATAATTTTCTCTAACTAAATATTTGTTAGTTGTATTGTATTAATTTAGAAAAGAAAAAGTCGAGTGAATAGCAACTTTTATGTAACTATTTTAAAAAAAAAACAAATTGAAGCTAAGGAGTTCTATAAAATTGTAGCTATTTTAAAAAAATTCTCAAATATCTATGTATTACCTTGAAACAGCTAATGCATTTTCAAATTTCACACTGTTATATCCATATTTTAGGCTAATTTTACCCCTTTTGCTTCGTATTACTTGGTTCTTATCAATCTAGCACATTTTTTAATAACAAATTTAATCAAAATTATATTTTACTAAACTAACCTTATTATTGATATTTTAAAACTCAAAATTTAACTCACTATTTTATGTATCTATTTGATAGTAAGGTTGGAATTTAAAAAAATACTCTATTTGTTTCAATTTATTTGACCTTGTTTCCATTTTTAAGAATGACTTCCCTATTTTAATAACATTTTAATTTCATCTTTTTCAGCTTAAGATCCCAAAATTAAAGAAATATTACTAATTTTAGACCACAAGATTTAAAAGTTATTTTATTTTCTTAAATATTACACCAGATCAAAATTAAACAAATTGAAACAGTCTGACTCTTTTAATTTGCTAAAATTAACAAGTAAGATGACATCTAACTTTAGCACAAGGGGCAACTAAAATGAAACAAGGGAGTATCATATTGTTGGGTATGCTATATGGATTGTTGTGTTTGGCTCACCAAACGAGGATGTTGTACGCCCTCACAATGCACAGCGATTAGGTATATTATGTCCTGTGTCTTCTGATTCCTCACCACATTTTTATGTATAATAGAATTGAACATGTATGCAAGCACTTTGTAAGAAATGGATAAGAAGGAACAGATTGAATCTGCATAATTTAGTTTTAGGAAAGGTATTTAACAAGGAAATCTTAAAAGCTTTTGACAAATTAAACTTTGGGAAGAATAACCAGATTCAAAATATGTGCTTATATTTGGAGGTTCAATTTCCAATATAAAATGTCTGCCTTACCCATCAATGAATAAATGTGGGGTGTCAAAATGGGATGTAGATGTCACCAAAAAGAATTGACAAACAGACACATTCATACAATTTCATACACTGGCGTAGACAACACTTCAATTGGACAAGAAAGAGCTCTAAGTACACGCTCTTACTTGATTATACAGCTTTTATAAATCCTAAAAAATGTGCAGCGGCCCAATCCCAGGCCTCAAGTAACTTATATCGAGGTCATCATGAAAGAGCAAGTAAAGAGCGACTGGTTCCCTAGCATATTTTATCTTTGCAGATGTAATCAGAACTGTATAGCCAGATTAGTTTGGTTTTAATGTATCATAAAATCCCAACGTATTAGTATTTCCAAGAATACACCAAGCACCGGTGTGTGACAAAGTAGATGCCAGAATCTTCTTAATGTCTCGACTTGAGTAGGAGTTGCACCATTATAAAATTTCACATGCTGCTGATATCCACTCGGCTTTTATTGAGTTGAAAAGCAGGGGTTATCCAGCTTCCGCAACTGCACTGAATGCCTGACCAATTGAAGTAACCCAAGCGACCTTCACAATGCGCACATAAAAGCTTGCCCTCCATGGCACCTTCTTCAACTGCATGTCACATTTCAGAGGCAGATCAGAGAAGATGCAATGGAGAAACCCAACATTGTACAAAAATCACAAAAGTAAGCAGGAATATTTGCAAAGCAATATTTTCTTCTGTTTAATGAGAGTCAGCTAGCTTTCTCATGTTGAACCACATATAAAGGTTGCTAAATAGCGGGTCCAAGTTATTGCAATTCTGTCCTAAGAAAAAAATGTTCTGCATATACAAGGTTCACTTATTTGCAAAACTAAAACCTGGATGTGGTCTAGTATGCCGTACCTGTCCTCATCCATCTTAAAGGCTCAACAAAGACAGATGAACACTCGTCATCAGGTTTGTTAAAAGGATTGCCACTTTTCCTTTTATGCCACTCAAATGCTGTCTCACCCTCTCCTGGAACATGATCAACAACATTCCCCTGCAGTGCCACAACTCTCCGACATTTCTTGCAGCGGTAAGTTCGAGCATGAGTTGTTTCCTTACACAAGGATACTTCCGCATCCGAGGAAATATTTTCTGTTGCCAAGCCTGGATCAGCCCCAAATTTAGAGGTGTCTATTCTTTCTCCACGATTATAACAATCACCTGATGCATTAAAAAGACTATTTATTTCAAAGGGAGAATGATAACATGCAATGTTGTTCAGCGACATATATTTATGCAAAGTTCAAGATGTTGCATTACCATCCAACAGTCGAGCAAGTATACTTCAGAGAATATATGTAAAAGAAAGGAAAAGAAAAGAAATGACTCCAAATGTGTAGATTAATCTGATATGGTTTATTTCCAGCAATATATTTGTTTTGCATGGAGGTCTCTTGGTAGTTGGATTATCTTTACTTTGGCAGTGGAAGGTTTATTTAATGCTCATCTCTCTCACGAGGAAAAGTAAAGTATTTATCCGTGTGGTTCTAGTGGAATTTCTTGAGTTGTAGCCTGCTATACAGCAGCTTGGTTTCTTCCAAATTACACAACAATGATCTTGCGTACAGCTTCTAATCCTATAACAAATGATACAAGCTAGCAGGAGTAAATATCTTTTTTGCACGGAAGTAGGAGTAATATTTTACCAAGTAATTGTCAAAATCATTCCATTTAATGATGAACAGATTTTATCAAGTTCTGTTCCCTCGAACACAAACAAGCTAAAAGCTTTCGGGAATAACTTGGGGAAATGATTTACTGATAAACAAGCAGTAACTTTTTTTTAAAATGAGATCAGCACATAGAAACTAGGGAAAAATAGAAATGTTTCTAAAGATGGACCCTTAAAACTGTAGGAGTACTTCACAAGTCACTCAACAACAACATACCCAGTAGAATCCCACAAGTGGGATGTAGGAGGGTAAAATGTACATAGACCTTACCACTACCTCATAAAGATAGAGAGGTTGTTTCTGGAAGACCCTCGTCTCAAAAATATCAAACCCCAAAAGTAGAAGATACTAGATATGAAAGTACATGATAATATATAAATACGTTAAAAGTAACAAATATAAGACGAACAATAACAATACAAGACATAAAGATACGACTAATCCTACAAACCTATCGTATCACAAGGTCAAACATCATCTTACTCCTATTAGCCTATTAACCTTCAACCCTAATACGCGACCTCCACTCCTTTCTAAGATCATATCCTCGGTGAGATGAAGTTGCATCATATCTTGTCTAATCACCTCCCCCAATACTTCTTTGATCTACCTCTTGCCCTCCGCATAACCCCTAAATCCAGCCTCTCACACCTCCTAACGGAAGCGTCGGTACTTCCTCTCTACACACGCCTAAGCCTTCGCAGTCTTGCTTCTCTCAACTTGTCAACCACAGAGGGGTGGCCTAATTTCTCTCGAGTGGTCTCATCTCTAATCTTATCACCCCTGGTATGTCCACACATCCATCTCAACATCCTTATCTCCACAACCTGCACATTCTGAATATGTGAGCTTTAACTGGCCAGCATTCCACCCCAAACAGCAACGACGGCCTAACCACCATTCTGTAAAACTTACCTTTAAGTTTAGGTGGTCTTTTCTTATCACACAATACTCCAAAGGCAAGTCTCCATTTCATCCATGATGCCCCAATATGATGTATGACATCATAATCAATATCACCACTATCCTGGATGATGGACCTAAAATGTTTAAAGCTTTCTCTCTTAGGAATAGGTTGAGTGGCAAGTTTCACTTCAATGTCCACCTCATCCTATGCAACAATGGATTTGCCGTCCAAGTATTTTATTTTGGTTCTGCTCAATTTGAACCCTTTGGATTTCAAACCTCCAACCTATCATTAACTTTATTGCGGATCTCTTCAATCAGTATTATGTCATCCGCAAGTAGCATACACCAATGAACCTCCTCTTGAACAGATCGTGTCAACTCATCCATTACTAAAGCAAAAGGAAAAGGGCTTAGCCCAAATCTTTGATGAAGTCCCATCTCAACAAAAAATACTCTGAGTCTCTTCCCACCATCCTTACCCGAGTTTGGCTCCATCATACATGCTCTTTATCACCTTAATATACACCATTGGAACACCTTTCGCTTCTAGACACCTTCATAGGACATCCCTAGGAACTCTGTCATGGGCCTTCTTAAGATCAATGAATACCTATATGCACAAGTCGCTCAAAATTTAATGAATCTTTTTTTCCCCTTTCTGAGTAAGATAAAGTTTCAAAATTCAATAGATCTTGTCAATCAACTATCCGTCAAGGCCAAACTAGTTTAGGTTGGCAATACAACTCATCCTACTATGCTACTCTATAGGACCAATTTCATTCCAACATTTAAATACTCCCTTTGTTTTAATTAGTGAACCTATTTCATTTTTCAACCGTTCTAGAAAAGAATAATCCCTTTCTAAATTTGAAAACATAATTTGAACTTCCAATTTTACCCTTGCTGGAGAAGCTTTTATCTTCACACAGATATAATCCATATTAAAAATCACAAGTTTCAAACATCTTATAGCCACACAAATGTTATGACATGTTTAAGACCATAAGTTCCATGCTGAGTCCCTACGGGGGGTGAGTGCAGGGACGACGACACGTAACACCTGGCTCACTTAGGCAAATCCCACATCGAAAAAGAGAGGGAGAGTTCGGGGCTATTTAAGTGAAGGATTGAACCTAATACTATGAGGCGCCTTTTGGGGTGAGCCCAAAGGGACAAATCCGTGATGGGCTAGGCCCAAAAGCGGACAATACTTCACAGTGTTGGGCCAAGTTGTTACAGGTGGTATCAGAGCCGACTCTCGACTAGTACGGTGATGGGGCAAACCTTAGCGAGGACGCTGAGTCCCTAGGGGGGTGAGTGCAAGGACGGCGATACGTAACACCTGGCTCACTTAGGCAAATCCCACATCGGAAAAGAGAGGGAGAGTTCTGGGCTATTTAAGTAAAGGATTTGACTTAATACTGTGAGGTGCCTTTTGAGCTGAGCCCAAAGGGACAAATCCGTGATGGGCTAGACCCAAAAGCGGACAATACTTCACAGTGTTGGGCCAGGTCGTTACAACTCGTTCTTTCTTAAAGCCCATGTCTAGTCAAATAGGTTCACATAAATTGAACCAAAGAGAGCAACATGTTTTTAATGCTAATTAGGGGTTCTCTAAACGTATTGAGATCTTGTTAATTTTGCACTAATTTGTACCGACCAGACTCTTACAGAAAACACCGAAGTCCAAACTTGATGCAAGCCTAAAAACAATAAATAAACCTTCGTCCCTACAAGTAAATATTGTACGACTACTAATTCTAAAACTATTATTCTATGAGTTATGCTCTGTAATTCTAACTTTTGATACTGCCTTGCCAGTTTCTTCAATTAACAAGATACAATCTGCAGGGTTTTTTCTTTCTTTTTTTTTTTTTTTAAGAAATTACAATCTGCAGATATTATGCACCATGTAACCTTTTTCTAATAAGAATATGCACCACAAAGCCTCATCTCTTGTATTACTTCTTTCAAAACAAAGTTCAAAAGTACAAGCTCAAGGTAAAGGCCTATAGTAAATGCACATCACTGAGAAGCACATCTGTATCTCCTCTAATTGTTTTTAGTTTTGTGACTGCTGCTCTAGCTCAGATCTTCTGTATTTATCAACTATTTCCATCTCCACCAAAGGACTTCTCTCAGCACTCTATCATATGCTTCACTCTATCATATGCTTTCTTTATGTCAATATGAATATCATTTGTAATTCTTTTCCAATCATTTTCCATCAATCTTCTTTAACAAAATATAAATTATGTTGTTGATCTATTGAGCTTAAATCCAAAATAGTTTAATGCCTTCCTAATGTGCCTAACTCTACACTCTTATCACTCTATCCAAAAGTGATATTGTATGACACGTACGTTTATACCACGGTAGTTCCACTTCTTAGGATATCCTTGTACTTGTATACAGACAAAAATGTCCACTTGTTGGGATATCCTTGTACTTATATGCAGACAAAACTGTTCCACTTCGTAGAATATCCCTGTACTTATATGCAGACAAAAAGGTACTCTTTGTCCACTCCTTTTGCATCTTTCTGCCCCCATACTGTGACATTCAATAGCTTGGTTAGCCATACTAATTCAATCTCTGCCAAGACACTATTTTCATGGCATCGTTTACTTCACAGGGTGGTGACACAAGACATGTAGAACATAGTTGGCTATGATGAGTCTTGGAGGTCTCACATTTCACATATATCTTATGCTGGACCACCAGTTCTAGACAATCCTACTAGAGAAACAAAAGAGGGAAAAACGAGCATCGGTTCCAGTTTCACCTTATCATATCCTCAAACGCCTGGAAGTTTTAATAAATCATGACAGTTCACCTTTACCTTGTGCCTGGGAAATTTTCTAATAGCTCTAGCAATTTGGCCTCTCTCTCCTCTTCTCAGTCATTGAAGTGGAAACCAGATTAAACCCTTGTGTTGTCCAACATTCATTGACATTGGCATTTGGATTAATACATAGTAAGATCATAGTAAGAACAGATTTGGAAAGGATTCCTTTAGAGTATTTGAGTTCTTCAACAACTCCCACTTGGCCACTTCAATGTACATATTAGCTTCAAGTTTTGGCCATAAGTTCCTGATAGTTCTTCAGACTCCTACCCCATAGGCATCAATACTAATATTACTGCACCAAGAATTGTGCTCACCATACTTGGATCTGATGACATCCTTTCATAAGGCTTCCCTTCTTCATTATATCTTCATAACCACTTCATCAAAAGACTAATGTTTTGTTTCCTCAAATCTTTTATACCTAAACCCCCTTATCTCTTCTTTCAAACTTATCTCCCATTTGACTAGGTTATAACCTTTATTTCCTTGCACCATGCCAAAGGAAGTCCACCATTTATCTGTCCAGTTTCTTCGGAAATTTGGCAGGTAATGGGACTAATGACATGACGTAAGTAGGAAGGGAGTCTATCACTGAATTGATGAGGGCGCGTGTCTGACTCCTAGAGACAAACATTGAGCCCTCCATCTTGCTAATCTCCTTCACATTTTCTCCCCAATGCCATCCCAAATATCTATAAACTTGAGTTTATTGCCAAAGCCATGCCTGACTGCCTAAGTAAACTGTAGGTATATTCTCTACTCTGACTCCAAGGATATTTACCAAACTCTAGATGTTGGCCACCTCCAATTGCTTTTCCCCAATTCACTTTACGCGAGGCAGCTTCAAAAGAGTGAGATTTTTGATGAATCTTATTTGTTCCTCCTGGGGTTCACAAAAAAAGATAATTTCATCTGCATATATAAAATGACAGATTTCTTTAACTTGTCCATTGCTACCCTCTATCTGAAAACCTCTGATCCACCTGTTTTGAAATGATGTTTCCATCAAGCTGTCAAAACTTTCATTGCCAAAATAAAAGGAAAGGGGGATATAGGGGGTCGCCCTGTCTAAGTCCTCTTTCCGAAGGGAATAAACCCACCAGTTCATCATTCACCAAAATAGAAAATCTGACAGTGCTGATGCAAAAATTAATCATCCCAACCAATTTTCTAGAAAGCCCATTTGTTTGAGTGTTCAACAAGAACTTCCAATTTACATGATCATATGCCTTTCTAATATCCAGTTTGTGCATTACTCCAGGCTCATCATCTTTCAATCTTGAACCCACACATTCACTAACTATACGAGCACTGTTATCTCTCTTTAATCAAGGTCATCTGATGTTTGTTGACCAACTTATCTACCACCTATTTCAGTCTTTCAGCTAGTACCTTTGCTATCACCTTTATATGCTTGTGATCAGACCTATAGATCTGAAGTCCTTCAATACAGGGCCACCTGCTTTCTTGGGGATGAGACCCACAAAAGTTGCATTGAAACTTCTCTCAGTCCTTTGATTATCATATAACTCTTGTATCACACATTTGAAGTCTTTTTTTTTATTTGCACTGGGTGTCCGAGTCTCTTTGAGCCCCGACTGATCCCGGGGGTGCACAGGCCCTCGGCAAGGAGTTTTTTCCACAAGTGCACCACGGTTAATTCAGGTTTTACCCAGTCCGATGGCCCTCAGAAATTGTTTGCACCTAGTGGGTCTCGAACTTGAGACCTTGAAAGGGAGCAAATCCCAAGGCACAAGTCGATGGCCACCGGGCCAACCCCACTTCCCAGAATATAAAAATAAAAGGACATGTGAAAAACATTGGACCCAGGAGCTTACATGAGAAAACCATCGGGCCTAGGGGCTTCAACCCTAGCACAAAGTTTAATACATTCTAGAATCTCCTCGTCTTCAATTTGTTTCGGCAACTCTTCCTTCTCATCCTCATTAATACAAGTAACCCCCTACAATTGTAATTCTGGCCTCCAAGCTTCCTCTCCTTCTATATATCATACAGACACTCTCGACGGCCTCTTTGACGTTGGTAGGATCAGTAATATTGATTCCCTCCACCTTCAAAGAGTCTATGACATTGTACCTTTGTGTGATGTTGCTACTCTAAGAAAATACTTGGTCCAACAGCATAAACCATTGCATTCAGGATCTCTGTCTTCAACCTATCTCTTCGTTTTCACTACTTCTTCAAAGACATTGTCAAATTTATTTTTTGCATTAATTCATCATTGGTAAGTGATCCTTGCTCCTGAAAGATCTCCCGTTTAGACAATTAGTCAAGGATCTCTTTCTTTTGTTATTTCCAGTTGCACCTGTTCTTGCTCCATTCCTTCAATTTCTCTTTTAGAAATTTCAACGTTTTAGCTTTTAAAAACCCTGTTGTACAAGTAATGACAAATGATAACCACCAGAAAGGCAGAAACTTTCTTTCTCCTAGAAGCCTTCAACCCCCATCCACCAATTTTCAAATTTGAAGTAAGATTTCTTGAAGTTCATGTCTCCACAAGTAAGCAGAACCAGGTTGTAGTCAGATACAAACTATGAAAGAGTTGATTGTCTAATGAGGCTGAAAAGTTCCTGCGAGTGAGAGGAAAACACAACTCTGTCAATCCTTGATACAGTTGTATAATTCTCTCCTCTTCTCCAAGTGAAAGACCCTCCGAATAAATGAGGGTCTATGAGCTCCACCTCTTCAATACAATTAGAGAATTTTGACATATCCCCATTAATAGATGAACGCTTTTGTTCTTTCCGATGGATATCTGATAACATTAAAGTCACCACACACTACCCACGGCCCTTCACAAAGACTTCTCATAGCTCCTAATTCACATCAAAAGATCCCTCCTTGCAGTTAGCATAGACAGCCATTAAATACCATGTTAAATCCTAGTTCTGACCTGTTAATTTGCAAGTAATACATTGTTCACCACTCTCGACTAACTCCCCTTCCCAGACCCTTTTGTCCCATAGGATCCCTCCACTCACACCACTGCACCCCCACCCACCCACCCCCAAAAAAAAACATTGATTGTTCCAAATAGAATGCAACACACTGCAAACATTACATTGCCCTCTGATTGTTCCAAATAGGCTTCTCCCTCTGATTCCTGGCTCACCGTCCTTGAATTTCATTTTGAAAATTAAACTCCTTAGGGACAGTGCTGTTGTTACCACTTGATGAACTATCCTCTGGCCTATGATCCTCCCTTGGCATGTTCTGCTCCACTTTTATGATTAAACAGAAACTCTTTTTTTGCACCCCAAAGTACTAATTTAAAAAAAAAAAAATGTTTTCCATACCCTTTGATAGAGACTCTAAATAAGCGACTAAGTTTGATAAGATTGAGATGAATCTTACCATGGCTTGTGATTCGATGACGTTCCCTACGATGTTGTTATCCACTGCCAGCGGTTTAGGGTCCTCATACTCCACCAGTTGTTCTCAAAAGAACTTCACAGAGCCTTCTTCCCCCTCACTGCTGACTCTCTCGGCGCTATCCAGTTCGCTTGCAACTACTTTGCATCTTTCCATTGCTTTACAACAACAACATACCCAGTGGAATCCCACAAGTGATGTCTCGGGAGGGTAAAATGTACGAAGACCTTACCTTTCCGTAATTGCTTTGATCTGCATATTATCTACGGGGAGGCTCTTAGAGTTCTTGCCATTTGCATGCAGAATCCTGTGTCCCCATCAATACTGGAATTTTCATAGGCTTTTTCTGATTTTCCCAACTCTCTTAGAATGGAGTTCGTAAAGGGTCTGTGAATCCATTGGACTTCTTAATTAAAAAGCACATCTGGTCTGTTGGTTTCTGAAAAAGGAATTGGACCACCTCTTGAAAAGATTCTTCTTCCCCAATCAAAATAAAAGAGGCTTCCACTATTAATAAATCAGCAGGGACTCATCACCCCTTTGACACATGACTAGCCCCAGATGAGTTTTCCTTTTCCTTGTTAATTTCAAACCATAATGTGATGACCTGCCACATCATCACGCCACATAGGCGCCACGTAGCACAAAGTTGTCCATGTGGAGGGGTTCCATTGGAAAAAGTTAAGTCCTTGTGGATGACTCTAGAGATATCTGGAGAATTTCCTGGGAAGACTTCAGAATTCCATGGATTTGCATGGGAAGTCCTCAGAATCTTTCTAGCTATTAGAGAATTATAGAACTTATTTGTAAATATGTAGGTACCTGTTTAATAATTTTTATTTACATGATAACCCCCTAAAATAAGTAGTATAGATATAGGGGCATCCATTTGAAAAATCATCAAGCAAAAATCAATCAAAATACTCCATAAACATTCTTCATATCAATTTTCTTGTGTTCGCTCTACCATTCTCTTAGCAACTCACAGAGTTTTAGGCTAACTTGGCATAGCAAGATCGTGAGCAAGTAGCGCAAGGACATGACCAAGTAGCACAAGAACGTTAGCAAGTTGTCAAGTGCCACACGTGTGCCTAGTAAAAGTTTAAGGACATGACAATGTGGTATCATAGCAAGGTTGTGACCAAGGGAATGGCAAACGATAGGGAAATCAATGCTTCCAACACCCAAGCCAATGTCACCCAGGATGCAATTGGCAAGAAGGCTACAGCAAAAAGAGGAATGTCACAATCAAGAACCAAGAATTGCCGCTCAAGATTGAGCCAAATAAAGGGCTTACATCTCAAAAACCTTCTACCACTGAAATGAGCAAGAATGATGCTAAGGTGTTCCCTGAGGATGTCTTGCTCGGTAGAGAGTAGGTCATGAAGGTTAATGCAGGGATGGATGCGGTAGAGATATTTGGCCAAAGCTTGGGAAGGCAGAGGGCACTCTAAGCGTTCTTGGTAACAATACCGATGAGGAGATCGAGAGCATTCAAAGTGACTTGAATGGACATACACAAACAAAGATAGAGACAAGACAAACATCGCTAACTTAGAGTGCAGACTTATGGAGGCGTGAGCACTATCGATGCTCGAAGAGCAGGTCAATGCTAGCATGACTGAGAATGCCAAGTCACTAGTGTTCAAAGGAGTTTGTGATGCACAAGAAGTAGAGATTTTTCTTTAGCACTTGGAGAACTATTTACGACATGGAAATGTAAGAGACAACAATGTAATGATCACACGGTGTTGTACTTGTCAGAAACTGTCATGCTATGGTAGAGAATCAACTGATGCTGAGAGATTTCTGTGCACAATTAGCACGTGGGATCAGTTCAAGGTCAAGCAACAGTTCTTTCCAAATGTCTTGTACAAGGCAAGGCGCAAACTTCAAGAGTTGAAGCAAACTGAGGGCATTCACGACTATATCCAGGAGTTCACCACTCTTATGCTTCAAATCCCCAATGTTACTGATGACTTGTTGTTCCACTTTATGGACGGGGCAGAATTAGGCTAAGCAAGAGTTGCAACGCCAACATGTCACAAATATTGAACAAGCCAAAGTGGAGGCTTAGTCTTTGATGAATTTCCAACATGAAAGGTATGACAAAAATAAAGGCAAGGAGTCAAAGGTAGTTATTGTAACACCCGGTAAATTACCAAAATACCTCTAGGGAAGAGGTGTGCGTAAAACGCGTCTTCCGATGCTCGGATTGAAAATCCGAGAGCGGATTCGTAATCAGCACTGAAAATGGAGTGGGAAGAGGGTCTCGGTCGATTTTTAGAGCGATCGAGTCGAAAGATAATTTTTCGTTCCAAAACAAAAAACAATGAGCCTGCGCGACAGAACCGCGTCGCAGACCTGTCGCGGAGCCACACTTATGTTTTTCTATGATTTTTCGACGGAGTTGAATTTTTCCGAAAATACACTGTCCGCGATGGGTCCGCGTCGCGGACTGTGTTATTTCAGGTCGAGGTAAAATTCTTTTAAATTACGGAAGGCATTTTAGTCCATTCCTATTTATCCTAAACGTACCCCTACGACTAATTAAAGTCGGTTTCTAAGAAAAGAGTTTCAAAAACCCAAATTCTAAAGCATTCTTCCTAAAGGTCACTAAGCTAGGGCTTGAAGGGAGTTGAGGTTGAAGAGATCAAGAAGAGGTGGTGCATAATTGTGTTAGCAAAATTTTCCAGGTATGTAAGGCTAACCTAAAGCATGGGAATGTTCTCCCATGTGCCCCTCTGAGTATCGAGTATTGTATCTTGACATGATAAGGTTAATGTGAAGAGTTTGATGCACGCAAAAATCTACTTTAT
Organism: Solanum rostratum; assembly: GCA_029948455.1. Taxonomy (NCBI): domain Eukaryota; kingdom Viridiplantae; phylum Streptophyta; class Magnoliopsida; order Solanales; family Solanaceae; genus Solanum; species Solanum rostratum. The sequence goes on from CM057046.1 coordinate 59,118,562, forward strand.
TTTATGTAAAAAAAAAATTCCTACAGGAATTGATGATCATCACTATTTTGTTTTACATTATAATTCATTTTATGAGTGCATTTTAAAACCTATAATTATTGTGTTTTGGAAAGAGCATGCATAATGAAATTAGGGGATATGTCTAGAGCCTTGACGATGATGATGTTATGATGATGTTGATGAGAATGATGTTTTATGATGTCTTAGCATTGAGATTTAATTGTTAAATGATGTCTCTTGAGTTCTGATGTTGATATTAATGTTATGAGGTGAAGTACTATGTCCCTATGGGACTGATGTTGATGTTGATGTTGATGTTGAGGTTTCATATTTTATACTATGTCCCTCTGGGACCGATGTTGATGTTGAGGTATTATATCATGTCCTTATGTGACTGATGATGAGGTATTACGTCCCTATGGGACCGATGAGGTTGATGTTTTATGAGCATGTCGAGTTCTGGGAGGAGTATTGAGCACCGAAATGGGTAGAGAGTGAGTCCCACTCGAACCCATTAACTACGTGGCCCGCGTAGGAAGAGAGGATTGAACCGCAATGCGGATGGCTCCTATCTTGTCCCAAATGAGGACTGAGGTTTTTTTCTTATGGATCCACTGAGGTTATGTCCTTTACCCCGGGCAGGGTATTGGATAGATGTGGCAACGGCATCACTTCGTTGTATCATCACCGGCTCATAGGTGATGGTTGTCGGTTAGAGAAACTCCCAGTTAGGTTCCATTTGATAGAACTCTAATGTTGATGTTGATGTGATGTTCTCTTGAGTCGATGTGATGTTCTCTTGAGTCGATGTGATGTTCCTTTGATGTGAGTTGATGTTGAGGTTCCTTGAGATGAGCTTGATGTGACGTTGAGGTTTGATGAGAGGTTGATGAGTCAATTGTCTAATCTAATCTCTTGCTTAAGATAGACTTGTGATATCCTGATGGAGTATGATGTCGAGTTGATGTTTCTTTATGCTGTGTACTTACCCTGTTATTCAGCTACTTTACATGCCAGTACATTCCACGTACTGACGCCATTTGGCGCTGCATCGTTTCATGATGCAGATACAGGAGTTCGAGGACTTCAACAGGCGCACCGTTGAGGTCAAAGATTTCGAGTTCAGACTTTGGTGAGCCTCCTTGCTATCCGGAGGAGACCCTTCTATTTATGTTCCTTTATTGCATTGAGTTCGGTAGCCATGACATGTCATGGCACCATTCTTAGACAGTTGAGTTAGGTTAGAGGCTTCGTAGACATGATGTCGAGGTTGATGTGGATGTTTCCCTTATTAACTAAGTAGTATTTTACTTAGTTGATGTTGAGATTGATGTCTGGCCATTTGGCCCTTACCTGAGGTTTTCTATTTATGTTGTTTCCGCTATGTTGATGTTGGATGATGTGATGAGGCTAAGTGGTTCGCTCGGGGACTAGCAACAGTCTCTGAGTGCCAGCCACGTCTAGGGTACCCTCCCGGGGCGTGACAGACCTACCAACAATGCCCCAAGTCTCAAGATGCTAACAAGTTCGATTTTAAGGAAGTAAGTGGCCGCCGGAGCATGCCGAAAAGAAAGCACGGGTCGAGAAGAAAGGTTTGCTATATATGCAGAGCTCCCCACTTTTTCAAGGATTGTCCTGATTTAAAAAGTCTCAACGCTATTGTGCGTGAACAGATGGGGATAAAACAAGGACAGAGTTTAGATGCAACACAATTGGGTATGATAGGTCTATTCGGAGCTGTCAAGAAGCAATTTGTCCAGCCCAATGATGATGGCGATCAGTATGTGGATCTCACCAACATCAAGCCCACTCATGTACTAATGGACACTGAAGCAACTCACAATTTTGTGACTAAGACCACAGCAAAGACACTAGAGTTGAATCTCGCTCCGACTAACTCTCGAGTTAAGACTGTGAATGTTAAGGCTCAAATTGCTCATGACATAGCCAATGGTGTTGGTCTCACATTAGACAATTGGAAAGGTACAACAAATTTTACTGTCACTACAATGAACATCTTCGATATTGTTAGCAAGAGTTCTTTAGACATTGTCATACTATAATCAATCCCAAACGTTGTTTGGTCATGGTTCAAAGTAGCTTGCATGTTACCTAGAGCGACTATGCCACTTAGACCAAGCCCAACCTTTGGCTATGAAGTTAGTCAAAAGACTCAAGAAGGGGGAGCTGATATTCATGGCAACCATTGCAAATATAAGAGACATAAATTACCAAGAGACACTACCACCTTGCATAGAAAAGCTACTGGAGGAGAAAAAAGATATGATGCCGGACGAGCTACCCAAGCACCTGCCTCCTAGACAGGAGGTAGATCACAAAAATAAGTTGGAGCTAGGGGCTAAGCCACCCACACTTGCTCCTTATTGCATGGCACTACCTAAGTTGGATGAGCTTAGGAAACAATTAAAAGAGCTACTGGATGATGGTCACATCCGTCTATCGAGTGTACTTTCTGGCGCACCGCATTGTTCCAAGAGAAGAAAGATGGATCATTGCGCTTATGCATAGACTAAGGGCACTAAACTGTCACATTGAAGAACAAGTATCTGGTCCCGCTAATGGCCGACTTATTTGATAGACTTGGGCAAGCCAAATACTCTACCAAACTGGATCTTTGCAAAGGCTACTACCAAGTTCATATTGCGGAAGGAGATGAGCCAAAGACGGCCTGTGTAACAAGATGGAGCCTATGAGTGGTTGGTAATGCCCTTCGACTTAAGTAATACACATGCCACATTCTGCACCCTCGTGAACAAGATCTTCCATCCCTATCTTGATTAGTTCAGATGATATAGCCATCTATAGCAACACCTTGGAGTAGCATGTGAATCATTTAAGGAGGGTTTTTCAAGTCTTGCGGAAGAATAAGATACACATCAGGAGGGAGAAATGCGAGTTTGCACAATCAAAAGTACACTTCTTGTGTCAAGTTATCAGTAATGGTGAGTTACACATGGATGAGGCTAAGAGGTACGCAAGGATGAGGCTAAGGTATGCACTATCTAGGTGCGGGAGGCACCTACAAAGGTAATCTAGTTGAGATCTTCCTTGGCCTTGTTACCTACTATCATCAGCACCATTAACCGAGTTACTAAAGACGAGCAAGCCATGGATTAGGACGAAACATTGTCAAAAGGCACCTACAAAGGTAACCACGTTAAGAGCCTTCCTTGGCCTTGTTACCTACTATCGTCAGTTCATCAATGGATATTCATCCAAGGCAGCACCATTAACCAAGTTGCTAAAGTCGAGTAAGCCATGGATCAGACAGAACATTGTCAAAAGGCGTTTGAAGGACTTAAGTCAGTTGTGATAAGGAGCCGATCTTGGCATTACCCGACTTTACCAAAACAATTGAGTTGCACACAAATGCGTTTGGTTTTGCCATTGGAGGTGTCTTGATGCAAGATAAACCCCCGATAGCATTTGAGAGTTGCAAGCTAAATGAAATAGAACAACATTACACAGTACAAGAAAAGGAAATGACTACCATTGTGCATTGTCTTTGCACATGGAGATATCACTTGCTCGGGCCAAAGTTGTTGTCAAGACTGACAATGTGGCCACTAGTTACCGTCAGACGCAAAAGAAGCTTACACCAAACTAGGCTAGGTGGCAGGACTTCTTAGCCGAGTTTGATTATAGTGCTGGAGTACAAGCCTAGCATGGTAAAAGTCGTGGCTAATGCCTTAAGCTGAAAAGCTGAGCTTGCTGCCATCACTACAAAAAATTGGAACCTTCGAGACGCTATAAAGGAGGGTATGTAATACGATCCAATAGCCAAGCAACTCATGGAGTTAGCCACCCAAGGGAAGACGGGATGCTTTTGGGTGGAGGATGATCTATTATTCACCACTGACAAAGGCTATACGTGCCTAAGTTTGGAGATATTAGGCAGCGTATTAGGAAGGAGAGTCATGATACCTTGTGGACTGGTCACCCAGGACAACGTCACACTAGGGCCTTAATTGAGTCGATCTACTACTGGCCAAGCATGCGAAAGGACATAGAGTGCTACGTACAGACTTGTCCCATATGCCAACAAGATAAGGTTGAGCAAAGACAACCCAGAGGACTCTTAAAGCCGTTACCAGTTGCCAAGTGTCCATGGGAGAGTGTGATTATGTACTTCATCACATGTCTACCAAAATCTAATGGTTATGGCACGGAGCTGCACTTCTCTACTAGCTTTCACCTGCAAACAAATGGGCAGTTAGAGCGACTCAATGCCTTACTAAAGTGCTACTTGAGGCATTATGTGAGCGGGCATCAGAAGGATTGAGCAAAACTCTAAGCCCCACCTAAGTTTCTTATAACTTACAGTGGAGTGAATCCACAAGGCATACACCATTTGAGCTAGCTACAGGCCAATAGACCCCACATTCACCACTAAACGCATTTGAAGGAAAGACTTTGGGAGCTTATCATATGGCTAAAGGATTTGGAAGAGCAACTTGACACTGTTCAGCCTTTACTTGGATAAGGCAACTACGTGGATGAAAAAATTACGGACTGCAAAAGGCATCGCACGAACTATAGAGTTGGGGACATGGTCATGAAGTTTAACCCAAGACAATTTACAACATTACGAGGCATGCACCATAACCTATTTTGCATATATGAGAGCCCATTTAAGATCCTTTCCAAGGTGGGCAAGATCTCATACAAACTTGACATGCCTCCACATCTTCAGATTAATCTTGTCTTCCATGATAGCATGTTTACGCCATACCACGAAAACAAGGATGACCCAAGCAGAAGCCAATGGAGTCGTGCACCCATTACTATCACTGTCTCACATGATCGATTGATTGAGAATATCATTGACCATCAGGCTAGGCGAAAACAAGAGCAAAAACGCTACCACCACGTTCCTTATTCATTGGGAAAGCGTCACCAAAAGAAGCCACATGGGAGTGGTATGAAGTTTTGTGGAAATTCAACGACAAAATCCAAGAGTTCATGCAACAACAATGCGCCACAGTCATTGCAACATAAGGTGGGGGCAAATGTGATGACTTGCCACATCATTATGCCGCGTAGCACAAAGTAGCCCATGTGGAGGGCTTCCATTGGAAAAAGACTAGTCCTTGTGGATGTATCAAGAGATATGTGGAAAATTTCCTTGGAAGACTTTAGAATTCCATGAATTTGCATGGAAGGCCCTTGGAGTCTTCTAGCTATGTAGAGAATTTTAAAAAAGGCTTATTTGTAAATATGTAGGGACTTTTTAATAACTATTATTTACATGTTAGCCCCTAAGTAGAATAAATAGAGGGACATCCATTGTAATCATCAAGCAAAAAACAATTGAAGTTATCCATTCTTCCTATCACTTTTTTTTTGTGTTCTCTCTACCATTCTCTTAGCAATTCCTAGAGTTTTAGGCTAACTTGGCATACCAAGATCCTGAGGAAGTAACACAAGAATGTTACAAGTTGTCTAAGTGCCACATGTGTCCTTAGTAAAAGTCTAAAGGACGTGACACTAAGCTATCCTCTCCTGCTATTTCCTTTCCTTTTCAATGTAAATTAACCCTGTCTAAAGGAGGATTATCGTTGTTCTCTGCAATTTCTACTTTAGCTTGGCTATAGAGGTCTCAACCTCCATTGTCGATCTCTAGGTGTAGGTCAATGGAGTTCCACACCACATCAGCAAGGTATATATTAAATCATAATCTGCTATCTATATTTTTGACAGCACATTTTCTTTTGGTCCTCGGACTCTGATCCTCGCCCATCTCAGACGATTTTTGAGTTTAGTTTCTTCCTCGTTCTTCAACCAACCACCACAATCAGCTCTAATCTTTTTCTTGACCTTGTTCCATAGCTATAGTGGAAGCACGAACACCTGGTTCCATAGCTATAGTCTATCATGTTGTACACCTAAATTAATAGCATCTTTACATGTATAATGTGCCCATCTCCCAACTTCATTCCAAGTAGGAGCCACTTCTCCACCATAAAATTCCCCACTGGGCATCAGCACTGATGCTCATTCTGTTGTGAGCCTGAGGTTTTCATCAGAAGCTTGTCCTTTTCAAACACTTCTGCCTCTTGTTGATTTCATTTACTTTTTTGTAATGCCTCTTTGTAATTGACTCCCCCATTGCATGTATTGATAGTTGCCTCCCCTATTGCAATAAATGCACCGCGCGTTTCTTTCTTTTGATGAAGTTTCCCAATAATGGCCAGGCTGCCCCATCCCTCATTGAATGTGTTCTCAGGTAAAATGATTATTAAACTAGCCTGCCGCTTCACTGTTAATAACTGAAATAATGCGGCATATTTATTGAACATTTGGGGGCAATAAATATAAGTCGAACAATCTCAGCATCTCCAAGATTTGAAGTTCTTCCCTCTGTTTTCAAAAGCTTCCTTGTTGTATATAACCAGTCCCCTCCTTAGCACTATTCTTCTAATCCACATTCTCGCTGACTCCACCCAATCATACTATGTCTCAGATATTTAAGTTGTCCTTGCAAGATAATAAGATTTCCCCCCGATCTGAAATACAACCCTTTCTCCATGTAAATCCTGAAGATGAAAGTTGCAGTCACTAAAACTTTTTGGTGATCAAGGCGACAATCAAGTTTAAGTTGCACCAAATATCCAAGATTTTAGAGGAGATTGATGAAGATGAGAATTATGAGAGATGGGAATTTTCGAGCTTTTGGAAAAATAGTTGTGGCCTAATTTGCTCGGACTCTACGCTTTGGATGTCGCACCCATGTCCACACGATGTGGATGTGGTGTGAGTGTGGATGTGGAATACGTACCTGATTTTGTCAACTAGTTTTGGGTACTTTGACCAAATTTGAGAGAAATTCTGGATATTGAATAAAATGGAATACCTTGTATCTTGAAATATCTATTGCCACTCCCTGACTTTTATCTCATTCTAGGATTCTCCTTGACTTTCCTACGTAATATCTCATAATTTCGATTTTATAACTATTTTTAGATATTTACATTGTTATAAGTTGAATTCAGCACCCATATCCATATATGGATCCGTATTCCCAAATCTTAAAATTTATATCATAACGGATCCGACCTTTAGATATGCACCTGTAAGGACCCACACCCGAATCCGAACAACTTAGGTTGTGGCACTCACTATCTTCCATAGAGAAGGAACTTATCCATCCCATATCCTTCAAGCAATGCACTTTAAGTTTGTATAGATTATCGGATCGATCTAAAACAAACCATCCCAATGTCCGCTTGCATATTCAAGATTTTCCCAATTTTCTATTTTCTATGTAGTTAAGAAATAAGAAATCATAGCCTGAAGATAAACAAAGAAAAGTGAGAGTAGACCTAGGACTTTAAGGTGGAAGCGCTTGTAAATGCTACTTGCATGATCTACTTTGAATCCCATCTCTTCAAACATTTTCAACTGCAGACAAAAGATACAAAATTCACTCAGAATCCAGCCAGGTATTGGACAAAGCAGGAAGTCAGTAATGATCATAAAGTCTTCATTACAAATCACTTCTTACTGCCTATTTCACCTGATCCAGAAAACCATCATTTGGGCAGACAAATTCACAGCTTTGACGTAGAGATTCAATCGCATCTGTAGAAACAAGGCAGAAGAAATTTCAAACAAGGACAAAACCGATGATCTTCAAGGTGCATCAAAGAAGAAGAATAATTTCTAATTTTTAGCAAATTGTATAGTTTTTTCAGGCAGCTCAAAAGGGAGCCACCAACATTCTGTGTTGAAATTATGCTCTCCGGAATTCCATAGTGAATGCCCACATATGGAAACAGAATAAAGAGATTGATCAAACCTTCTTGAGATAGTTGTTCAGTTCTCATCAGGTAAGCTGCAATGATGGCTGCACTGAAACCAAAAGAGCAAACAAGGGCGTCAATTGGTCAAAAATTAGCAGGATATTGTAAGCAGTAGAACATTTACCAAGACGATCTAGACTGCTTGCCCTCCATTAGAGCCATAGGCCAGGAAGCATCTCCCAGCATTCTTACATTCAGGTGGAATGGTACATAATAACCATGGCAGTTGAAAAGAATATTATAGGAGATAACTTAATTACTGATCTGTTACACAACCACAAATGTCGTGCAAACATGAATGGAATTATGCCCAAAGTATGTGAAACGTTTGACAAACCATCAAACACAATTTAACTGAAAATGAAATGAGCAGCAGTTCATTTGTTTATCAGCGAATTTCCTAGGTTTGTTTAGACCAAATGTATCAGAACTCCCACTTCACTGTAACATAACCAGAGAATACAATGAAGCCAAATAAGGAATAAATGATTGAATAAATGATAAGAGTTAGGTCTTAGGCCCTAGAACCAAGGTCCTTATCCCCCACCCTGACCCCAAAAAAGGGGGGGAGAAAAGTATAAGCCAATTCTATTTATTTATTTTGTTTTATTTTTTATTTTTTAAGCAACAATGTATATCATTATATACAGCTGTACACACAAGGGACCCATGTATGGTAAGAACAACAGCACAGCTTTGTTTGCAGCTACTGCCCCGCTCTCCGAGAAAGATGAGATGAGTTGACTTGGAATATAGTTCAGTTTTTGAATGATTTGTTTGAAAAGTATCTTAATTTTGACCAATTTCATCTTCACCAAGCAAGGATCATCATTTTGTACCCCATTTCATGCTTGTCTTATGGATAAATATAAATATATATATATATATATATATATATATATATATATAAAAGAAAGTAAAATAAATATCTTCAACCCAAAAAAGAAAAAGAAAATATTGTACAATGTAGTAGTTCGATTCAGTAGCCTGATACCAAAGTTACTGTTTAATTCTGAATGTGGCATATTATCTCTTAATGGTAACATATCAAACCATTGGCATCTTGAAACAAAACTAAATTCATCTTTTACTAGTTTGGCAAGTTAATTGATAAGCAATATACCCTATCTCACCTTCCAAAACTCAATAACTAATATTAATAGATGAGTTTTATCTTAACAAAAGAAAGAAAGAACCTGAGGTTAAGGTCCCGCATGCATGTAACTGCTTAAACTAACCCTTGAAAAAATTTCCTCATTTTTATAGTTAAACAGCAGCAGGCAACCTATGCAGTAAGTTAACTACAAGTGATTCAAGAAGAAGGCAAAAGAAGCCATTGTATGAATCTGAATCCTCTGCAATAGGTATGAATAGCTCAGGAACTCAATGTAGTAAAAGGTAGATGTCCACATCTGGCACATCTTTTTTTGTATCATTCAACCTGTCTTCATTTCATGAGGAATTGCACACTTTCAACTGGTGAGTAGTCTTCAAAGCAATTTAAAACAGTTTTTTTGCACATCCAGTTACAGCGGAATCCTGATAAGGGAAAAGGATCCAAAAACAGATGGTGCATTGGTGCTAGAAATCAAAGTGAAGATCATGTATAACATCTGCTAGTTTAAGAAAAATAAGGGTTCCATATGAATTGAGACTTGAGTGCATTAAGAATTGAGCATGCACTCAAATTAAGCTGGTTTATTCACATTTAGGTTGAAGAAAAACTGAATATATTGTTTTTTTTGTGTGGACCAGAAAGGAGCTGCAATCTTTTAAAAAAAAAAATACTCTCGTCTCAACTTACGCGCAAATATCCCTTTTTAGTCCATTATAAAAAGAATATCATCTTTCCCTTACCTAGAAATAGTTTAACTTTAAACTTCTCATGTTATCCTTAATTAGATGATTATTATAGTCACACAAACTGCAATGGCCATGCAGAGTCACATACACAAACAGAGCACACTTTGCAAGAGTGTTTCCATTTTCTAACATGTAGTATAAGCTTCCTCACTCATAAATGTTTTTTCTAATATCCATATTTTATATCTCTGATTTAACTTTGTCAAGTAAAAATTTGACATTATTCTTGAAAAAACCGATCATTCTATCTAGTGGAGGTCCATCAGGACTTAGTAGAATGTCCCATCTAAATTACTGCATCCAGAAGCTGGGACAGAACCAACCCCCTAAAAGAACGAGCATACAAGTCATGTAGAAGCAATACCTTCTTGATACACCAGCAAAGCAATGCACCAATACAGACCCCTCTTTTCTACTTTCTTCAATAAAATCCAAACAAACATCTAAAGAATCCAGCAAATTCTCGTTCTCCATGTCTCTCAAGGGAACAGCCATCCTTATAAACTTCAAATCTTTCCCTGCATTCTCTAACGAGTACAGGAGCTTCTTAGGTGTTGATGAGCTCTTAGTCTCATCAGTTAGAGCATCTACATTTCCCGAATACCCAATATATTCCTTCCGGATCTCTTTAGTTGGTATTGAAAGCCCAGAACGCCATTCTGAGAAAAAGGAGATTGAAGCTGAGCTAAGGATGGACAAGATATGTGTAATTTCATCACTACCATGCTGAAGAACCTCCGCCGCATCGCCTATGTTGCCAATAAATAGATGCTCACGAACCAGATACGGCATATCCCACAAGCAGATTCCTTAATTGCAGACATAAAATTTAATTGTTAAAAATGCCCACAGTTTGTATCAACCAAATTTCCTTTCAAAAGATAAATAATTTCCATTTACAAGATTGAAATCAATACTAACCTTCAGTATGCCCCAAAAAAAAATTGCAGTATCAAATAAACATTTTATATGATCTCTGTTACGGCTTTGCATGTGAGATGTGCCAAAAGACATTTTTAATATTATGTTTCAAATAACATTTTCTGGACTCAAAATTGCACGTATTTAGATAATCTTACACATTGACAGGGTTTTCAAAGAGGGAAATGTGCAAAAAAAGTTCACATTTGAAGTGGATGAGATGATTGAGAAATGTTGTCAAAAGAGGAGAGTAAAATAGTGCCAAGTTTTGCCATGGGGTTCAAACTCAACTAAAGCACAAGCTTTATTAACAGAGGCATGATGAAGAAAAAATTAAGATAAAGTAACTACAAAGGAAGGGTGTATGCTGTTGTTATTGGTGTTGTTGTAAACAGTACAAAGTAATGCGAGGGAAAATTAACTAAAAACTTCCAAATCCATAATATTTACTTTCAAATGGCTCTTTCAACCACCATGCAGAGCTTTTTTGCAATTTCATTTCCACTTGTGATTAATATAGAGACAACTATTCATACTTACCCCTTGTATGGATGGTTGTTCCTTGTTGTATTGTTAGTTTAAATACAATGAACGACAAAGGAACTTACGGGCGGGATTTGTTTTGATTATTACTTAAATTTCATTGTATCGAATCATTTTAATTCTATTATTAGGTAACAATGAAAAGACTCATTTTATATAACGACCAATTTGGTGTGATCGCGTCATTACTTTAATATCTTCTACTCATTTTTTACTTAATTTATTTATTTAATAATTCTAATTTATCATTTACCCTATCTTGTCATGGTATCTACCGCATACCCTACGATTTCTTGTAGGTTTATCATTCAAATTATGAATGTATAACTTAATATAACAATTGAGAATAATACAATTTATCCAAACGTTGTAGTCACTGGAACATTACAATACAATACAACACAACACAACACATTATGAAACAATACGTAACAACCATCCAAACAAACAGTGAATAATTAACTATCTAGGTTGCCAACAAATGAAAATTGTTGGTCGGTATAGGTGCTAATTATCACATCTTATACATTAACCTTAACTCAGTCATTCATTTGAAGATACTGTTATTTCAATTTGATTCAGCTCAAATGTTTAACTTTCAAGACGATAGTTGACATGGAATTATTTGTCCTATATAGCAGCATGAATTACTCTCTGTCCCAAATTATGTGTTATTCATTACATTTAAGTTCGTGTTAAAAAAAAACCATCCTATATTTAGATAGAATTTAACTCTAAACTTTCCATTGTCCCCTAATTTCAACAACTAAACTACATTAACTCTAAACTAATTTTAATCTAAATCGCATTATTTTAAAAAATAAATCAAACTAAACGCTAATGAAACTACACTCGAACTTATTTCAATAACCAAACCACGTAAATGCTAAACTAGTTCAAAATCTAATTCCAACAACTAAACCGAAATCTATTACAAGACAACAACTATACTTTGTTACAAATTAGTTCCAACAAGTAAGCCACATTAACTCTAGACTAGTTTTAAACTAACTCCACCAACTAATCACATTAGTAAAAAAATAAATAAATCAAACTACAGCTTAATGAAACTATATTTGAACTTATTTCAACAACTAAACCAGATTAATGCTAAACTAGTTCCAAACTAATTCCAATAACTAAACCAAAGTATAGTACAAGACAACAACTATACTTTGTTACAAACTATTCAAACAACTAAGCCACATCAACCCTAAACTAGCTTTAAACTAAAAACAGCGACTAAATCAATTTTGTCATCACCAGTGTTGGTACTTATGCTTAACAAACATATTATCATGAAATTAAAACTAAGTGTCAACACTGGATGAACACAAATTGATCTTGCAATAAAATCAATTTTATCATCAATCAAATCAACTAATGTTGATACTTATACTTAACAAACACATTATCACCAAATCAAAGCCAAATGTGAATACTAGATGAACACAAATTGATCTTGCAAGAAAATTAATTTTGTCATTAATATTATCAATTAGTGTTGGTACTTATGTTTAACAAACACATTATCACCAAATTAAAACTAGTGTCAACACTAGATGGATACAAATTGATCTTGCAATAAAATCAATCTTGTCATCAATAGAATCAACTAGTGCTGGTACTTATGCTTAACATAATCTAAGTGTCAACACTAGATGGAGACAAATTGATCTTACAATAAAATCAATTGCCATCAATAGGATCAACTAGTATTGGTACTTTTGCTTAACAAACACATAATCACCAAATTAAAGCCAAATATCAACACTAGATGGACACAAATCGATCATGCAAGAAAATCAATATTGTTATCAATAGGATCAACTAGGGTTAGTACTGATGCTAAGCAAACATATTACCACGAAATTAAAGTTTAGTGTCAACACTAGATGGACACGTACCGATTCTGCAAAAATTCTATTTTGTCATCAATATAATCAACTAGTATTGTCATTTATGCAAAATAAACACATTATCATTAAAGCACAGTCTAAAAATTGAAACATTCCATAAGAACTCAAACAAACCCTAAGCAAAATGAAAGTGAAGTACATTTAATTAGAACCTAATACATACGATAATTAGAATTTCGAAGGAAAAAACACCTCGACTTTTTTCAAAAAGGGCTGAGACGGAAGGATTAGTGGTAGTGGTCTTGACGACGTCCAGAATATTGGAATCTGTAATTAGATTGTACACCTACACTTAAAATTTCCAAATTCAGTACATACTATAGTTGTTGAACTTTTTCTTAAAAAAAAGAAGTTACTTTAACAATAGATAGATACAGCAAACGAGTTAGAAAACACATAAAAAATTATACTCTTATAAATCACAAAATGTCATCGTTCAATTAGATACATTTTCTTGAGAAAACAAAAAGAGATAAGAGTATATTAAAAAGAGCTTAAGTGATGTCATTATAAGGTGTTATAACGCATTGTGCTTGCTCTCTTCAGTCTCTTTTATCTACTAAAAGAGCATCACTGGGTAGAGAATATAATTACTACAATCTTTGGAGCTATAACTATGAGATTTATTGGCAAACTGTCAGTTCAATTGAAAAAGAAAAATAATGTGACAAGATTGAGGAACTCTGGCTAATACAGGGAGGAAAATCCTCATATAAGTTCTCAATAGATAAATTGGGTGGAATATTGGGATGAGTAATGAAACCTTTGTAGGAGTTAATGGGCTTGCTTTATCAATACTAAAATAGTGTTCTCGCCATGTGAAATTTGGATTTGCACATGCTCTTTTGAATTGCGCCAAATCAAGATTTTAGCATTGAGGGATTATGAAACTATCAAGTACAGGAAGATAAAGTTGCTGAGTAAAACAATACAATTAGCAAAGAGGCCATAATGAGAAAACAACAACAACATGCCCAGTGGAATCCCACAAGTGGGGGTCTGGAGTGAGGCCATAATGAGAAAAACAGGTAAAAAATCATATCTCTGAACATATTAACCATAAGCACACATATGACATGTATTTATTGATAATAAATTGAAAAGCAAGCTCCATAGAATTAAATTAATAAGTTTATTCCAAAGGACAATAAAGTGAACCAGCAACCATAAACCTGTCCTACTTTGATGAAAGAAGCATAGAAGTCCAGAACCAATTTCTTCAGCTGTAGAGCTTCGTCATCATGACCTAGTGCAGCCCCAAATTCGAAACAATCTCTATTATTACTAGTCAAAGAAAAAATTCTAAGTTTGCATTAAAAAAAAAATTTCCATTAAACCCGCAAGGGAATGAGCGACGGGTATGTAAAACATAGTGGAATCAAAGTTAAGGAAAAAAAGTAACCTGAAAGTCAGAAATGGAGCGAAGCTACACACTGGTGTGAAGTCGGAAATGGAGCGAAATAGAGTGAAGTTGCACGCTTGTGTCAGAAATGGAGCAAAAATCTATAGTTTCACTAGTGAATAGTGATTTTCGCCGAATACGGTTCACGGGTGATTTCAAGCCTCACAGAAACTTCCTGTTTCCAATTGGGTTCACCGGTAACTGAAGGCTCGTACTCGTGTCGAAGAAGGCTCCAGTGAGATGAAAATGGGCTTAGGGTTTTTAAAAAAAAAAGAAAAAAAGAGGAGAAATATTTGTCAAAGTAAAGGCAGGTCTATATTTCATCTAAAAATTTACCGACCTCCAATTCTATTTTTTTTACCGACCTCCAATCCTAATATTCTTAATTTTTTAAAAGTATCTGCATCCGAAAGTCAATATTTTTTTCTTTTTCGATACTTGTCAATTTTATACTAATAAAAATTTGTTTTCTTACAATCGCTTGTATCAATTAATAATAATATTAAAAACTGTCGATTTTAAAAAATTAATATTATTTAAATAAAATAATAATTAAAATATATCGATCTTTTGATATTAATTTTATAAATTATATAATAAATACTAATCTTCAGATGTTGATTTTCTAAATTATAATGATAAAATTTAAATTTATCAATTAACAGAAGTTAAATTTGAAGAAACTTTTATATTTTTCTATATTAGAAGACATGGTTTCAACATTTTTGTTTGCAGACATAAAGTGAAAAGAATAAGGATATTATGATCCTTCAAATATTTTGTGAGATCAACTTGCATAGGAAAATTGTATCTTTAGCTTTGTTATTTATATTTTCTCAATTTTTTTTTTAAAAGCCCTACTTTTTCCTATCAAATTACAGATTATACCTCATATCATCAAATACAATGGGGCCCAAACTTTCTGACACGTATGGCAATAGTGACTCAAATGTTGAACCATTTTTCCCACTCTCTCCATTTTATTTTTTGTAACCAACAACAATATATACATGGAAATATATGCTTCCTATTTAAATAAGTTTTTCTGGACATATTTAGAAAAAGGATTGCACATTTCTTAGAAAACAAAATATTTTGATCTACAAATAGCAAGACAACTAATATTCCTTCTATTTCACTTCTTTTGTTTTATTTATCGTTTTAATTCTATTAAAAAAATTTCTTTTTCTGACTATTTTTAATTTTATTTTTCTACCTGATATATTTAAAATCATAAGATTTAAGAAATTAAAATATGTATTGATAATTATAACTCAATGTATTCACAAATTTTTAATTTAAGATCACAAGATTTAAAAATTATTTTTTATTTATTAAAATTTTATATCAGATTAAAACTAAACAAACAACTTAAAATAGAGAAAATATAAGTTATAATGCTCTTTATATTATTAAGATTGCTATTTTAAAAGATTAGTCATCTGTAATTAATGTACTAGAGAAGGGGAGAGAAACATATATTTAATTGGTCCCATAATAACTAATAATGGCATGAAAGAATATGGATAATTGATAACATAAGCAAAGGGCTAAATTGTCAAAAGATTAAAATAAAAGTTAACTAACAAAAATATGGTTAAAATTATATTTTTTTTTAATTTTACTGTCAGAGATTTCACATTGCATATATATGAGTACAATATAATTTAGGATAGCTAAAAATTATGCAAACAATAATTTACAAGAGATCTAAGTAATGTGGAACCGTGGAGGGAATCCATTTATCATCGTTTATGAAATTTCTGACTGTGAAATTTGATACGATTCTGGGATCATTAGTAGTTGATGTCCACTTCACACGTGTCACGGCCTATAAATGGGCGTGATGGCACTCCTCTTATCTCACCAAGACAAGTCAGCCAAAAATTCAATTGTAACAATAAAGATGCGGAAGGATAAAAAAATAAAAGCTTAACTGTGAATATAAGTCAACTAAATTAAAAATTCCCCCAAAACCTGGTTGTCACATGTACAAGCATCTAATGTTTTACAATAAATTTGAAAGAAAAATACAAGTCTCAAATAATATTGTCTTTAAAATAGAACAAAATCATAAATAGGAGTGAGAAGTCTGCTTGGATGGCAAACAACTACCTCACACAATCTCCACGGGAAGCCTCAGACAAGGAAGAATAGAGGGTATCACAAAGATCCGAACTCATAACCTACAAAAATGTAGTAGTGAGGGGTTAGTACCAAACACACGATACCGAACAAGTGAACTACTAAACACAAAATTAAATAATATAGAATATGGGTACTCCTAACAATCCAATCAAACCTCCACAACTACAACCTGCATAAAAACAAACTCAACCTAATAGTTTTACATATCGTATAGCTCAATAATGTCACACCAACAATTATAAATAAACAACACAATGGATCAAGTACATCCATCACAAGTTACACAAAAGGCACTCACAAGTTCATAAATGATAAAGATGTGCAATGCAATGCAATAGAATAATGTGAAGTATAATGATGTATGTCTAGCCTGGTGATACACATCCATTGTCTCTCAGTACGGGACCCATGGGGTACTTTTAGTCCATGCATCCGCTGCGGCGTGCGACACAACCCTCGAATCATAGTATTCGTCGCGGTGTGCGACAAGTCCCTCAAATTATAGTCTCCATTGCAGCGTGCAACACATCCCTCGAATCATAGTATCTGTCTCGGCGTGCGACATATTCCTCGAAATGATATATCCTTTTTAATTCTTATTCTTTATCAGTTTACATAATACTTGTCATAAGATCAATGTAATAGACATGTTTACACAAAGATGAGGAGATAACCACTTTTTAATACAATGCACAATTCACAACAACATAATCTTAATACAACATCAATATTAATTCAATAACCTTTCAAAATCATCCTCAATACCCCATACAAGGAAGCACGAGATTCTATATACTTAATAAAGGTTAAGAAAATTCATTTGCCTTAGTCGAATCATGATCAATCAAACACTTGGCCCTTTCCATTTCGAATAGAGTCCATAGCCCCACGATCTAGTCAAATAATGATCATAATATGATTTGAAAGCTAAAAATACTCATAGTACTATACGTCTAGCCTAGATCCAAAAACTAACTAATTCTATAGTTAATTCCCAAAATTTCAAGCCTAAGGTTCCATCTTAATTCCTCCAAATAACATAATCAATGATATTCATATAATAAAATACACTTATATTCAATTACATCTATCAATACATTAGAACCTAAATTATAATGTAACAATGGAAAACATAATAATTTATAACACAAATGAAAAATTAATAGGTACCCTGTAACGTGTAATCAAGAAGCAAATTACTTGACTAAATGATCCTTTATTTTAATCACTAATAGAGAGGGGGTCCACTGGCCAATCAATTGCCTGGCATCCCCGATCTTTCCTTACACGTACAGGTTCAAAGAAAAAAATAATTACATCACTTAATCCTATCCTCCCTTTTTAAAACCCAACTTTTTGAAGGCTTTTACCCATATATGAAGCAAAGATTGGTGCAAACTGCTACAAGAATTAAGGTTCAGAATTCAATTCAATTACCTGAAGCGGGCTGCTCTCGTGTCGTACGCCACAACTCTATTCCAAATCCTCTTTTCTTCTTTTTTTTTCAAGTTATAATAAAAGATTTAAACCCTACTAACTGATTTTAATATATATGTAAGTGGTATAGGGTGCTTAAGTAACTTAACTCTTTGGTCCATGAATTAATCTACTTGTCTAAATTTACCCATAAATAAAATATCATAGTTATCAAATAGTCCAGAATACTCATTTAAAATTTATGAGAATGATATTTTATGAAAACTAGAGAACTAATTATAAAATGACCTAACGAGTCATTACAACACGTCTCCTGATATCTGCTCCAATTCCTTTATTCGGTATTCCAAATAGTATGGTTGAACTCTAGGTGTTCCTACAAATTCTATCCAACCTCGCGGATTTATCAGCACGTCTATGGAACTTTGCATGATTGCAGTACGTGAAAAGTTTCCCCACGGCCGACCTAAGTACATAGTAACATTATCCCCTGCATCTGGAGTTGCTAATCTCAATGTGCAATTCTGCTGCGCGAAGTCTGTTTCTTCTATATTTTTATTTCTCTATTGTGTTGTGATGACAATAAATTGGCCCTTCAGTGACTTACGTATTTCAATTATACAATTTTGGAACACCACACCTGCATCACCATAAATGAAGTCGGTGGTGCCCAAAATTATACATTCTCTGTAGAACTGCTTGCCTTTGTTCGTGTATAGAGTATCTTGAAAACCTTTAAATTGGCGTCTATAGAAGGTGGAGGAATCGACAAATACCCCTTAAAGCTATAACTTGAAAGTTCGCAGCTCCAGCTGTGTTTCGAAACGTGATATCTTATGCTGAAGCCTGCCCCATTAATCCCTTAAAAGCAAGCAAACAAACAATCCTCAGATGACTGCTATTAATATATTTATATTATGTAAAATTAACAAGAATAATGAGATATACCTAATTCTATGATTAATTTGAATTATACATCTAATCAACTTACCCACGGTAGTAAAGTCATACGTCCCTATTCCACCTCCATAACTCTTATTTCTTTATATTATTGTTTTATCTTTTCCTTGTCCAATAAAAATGATGTTTGTTTTCCATGATTCGACTTGGACATATTCTTCGTAGATTCCTTGATTTATTTGAATATAGTATTTCACAATATTATCATTCGGAGCCGCAAATATAGCAGCCATTATGGTAGTATAGTTTCCGGACCATCCTTTGCTACTATAATATTAGGACGTGTAATAGACTGACATTGTCCATAGTGTAATCTAGCTAATTCTTCAAAATTTGACTTCCGTTGATTGATAAATTTAAAATCTATATTTATATTTTAGAAGATCGACATCTCAAGATCGGTATTCATAATATAATTTATTTTGATTAATAAAATTGACCTCAAGAGATCGATACATTTTAATTATTATTTTATTTAAATAATATTAATTTCTCAAAGTCGATAGTTTTAATTTGAAATATTAATTGATACAGGCAATTTCAAGAAAACAATTTTTTTATTAATATAAAGTTGACATGTATTGAAAAAGAAAACTTTTTATTTAGCTTTTATATTGATTTATTTATTTATTTTTATCAAACTCCGAGAATATGTTATTTTTGTAATATATCAATTTATATATAAAATACAAAGTCAAATTTATATTTTCAAAATATGATTAATAAAGTTTATTTTGTAAAATAAATTCATGATAGAAAATTCCTTGAATTTTTTTTCAAAGCAATATGAATTGAGTAAAAATAATCTACAAAAATATTTGCTAACTCTGTATACATATTCAAATAAGATTTTACTTTTGTAAGAGGTAAATACCATTCATCGGTATATGAGAATGAGAGCTTATATTCTACAGAAAATTTGTTACCATAAGAAGAAATTATTACATGTTTTTCTTTGAGGGAAAAAAAAATTAAAGAAAAAGTTATTTTGTTTAGATTTAGGTATTTTTGTAAGGTCAATAAGAAGTTTCTTTTATTGAAAAATGTTGAATTAATTATTATTGTTAAAATGACACCATGAAAAGAAAGAGCAAAAAAACCAAAAAAGATTATTTGATTTATGTGATGTAATTTGATTAAATATTAGTATGTTGTAGTTTTTTTTTATTATTTTAAATATTAGTGTACTTTTTTGGAAAACTTACATAAATATACTATATTAAGAAAATATTTATCATTTATATCAATAATTTTTTGCTGAATAGATATAATACATTTATAATGTAATTTTAGAGCATGTTAAGAAATATTTATAATACATATATAATACAAGTTTTATTAATGGATAATACATTTATTCACACACTTTAATACATGTTGTGTTAGTTTCATACCAAATAAGTTCAATATATTTTTAAACACTTATAATACATTTATATTGTATGCATAATTCACTTTTAATACAAGTGCAAATTTATCATAATATTGCTCTTCTTTGAATTGTTGACCTTATCCAATTATTGTCATTTTTATCAATGTGTTTTGTTTTGCCAGATTGCTGAAGAGACTGCAGCAAGAGCAACACAATGAATTGGATAGAAGATGCTTATTTGGATGAGAATTACATGCCATTTAAAAATATTCAATTCATTGCCCATGTATTGTATCCTCTACTCTATTTTAAAATTAAAATAAAGAGAGGGGGGAGAATGGGATTGTTCCTACTCCATTTCTACAGAATTGCAGCATGATCCCAACATATGAATTCCTAATAGCAACCAATATTGGTCATTTCTATGTCCAATTTTCCAAAATCAAACATGATAATATGATTTATCTTTTACTTCCTTTCAACCGCTGCATAAAATAATAGCCTAACAATTGACAATATTTACAATATCTTGACCTCATGTAGTGCTATAGGAAATCTCTATACAAAAAGAAATACGTTCTCATTAGAACAAGATGCCACTAATATATTTCCGGCGAAAATCCTACAGCATATTCATGACCATAAAAGGTTAAATTTTTTTTATCCTACTCTTACGCCGACCCCCCTCCCTCCACCCCCACCCCCCAAATATTTTAAAAAACCATTTAAAAAAAGTCTAAATTTTGATTTGAAAGTTATATATGGAGTTAGGCATGGTTGGGTTTGGATTTGAAAGTCAAATATTAGATCTAAATTTGAGTTGGATCCCACATTAAGTGTCAAGATCGGATCTTGATTTGAATGTCAGAGTCCAATTTTGAATTGATTATTGGGTTGATATTTAATCAGAAACTATTTATCTAAGAAAAAAATTTATACTTTAGCAAAAAATAAGAGATATTTTTTTGAAAAATATTTTCATTCACCAATTAAATTTTTCGAAATATATTTTTCGAAAAATATTTTTCACTCTGATGAGTCGTAGAAATACGACTCTTGTGATGCTTTAAACATAGAATTTTTGCACGTTCTCAAGCAAATATGTTGGTTTGATATGTGTTTTTTAGTATTTTTTCAGGTTAATGGTGAAGGCATGGAACGCAGGATGAATTGCGAGAAAAAGAGCGAAAAAGAGCTGAAGTAGTGGCATATAGAGGCCCTCACGGGCCGTGTAACATCACACCGACCGTGGGGGGTACGTGAAGTGGGCTAGAACCAAGGAAGCTGCGAATTAAGCCAAACGAAGGACCACGGGGGCCTTCACGGACCGTGCGACGTTATACGGGCCGTGAACCCTTCCATGACCTTACACTTGGCGTGAAGAAGGAGCTGAACTGAAGCTTAAGGCAAACCTCACGAGGCCTCACACAGACCGTGGAAACTGGCACGGGCCGTGTCACCTGCCGTGAAGTTGACGTAAACTAGAAGGATCACTATCGAAAATAACAAAAATTGCACAAGTGAAGGAAGATGGGGCCCGTCATGGACCGTGTGACCTACCACGGACCGTGGCATGTGCCGTGCAGACGGAGGATCAAAGAAGTTGCTAAGAAAAGGTCCACGGGCCGTTTCACGGTTGGTGAACCTCTACACAGGTCGTGCCTATACGCGTGAGATTGCAAGAAGTGAAGATTCACGGACCGTTTCACGGTCCGTCTGGACCCTCACGGTCCGTGTAGTGACCCGTACCCTTGCCGAAGTCTATTTTTCTATTTTAAATTGGATAAGTTTTTCCTTGTATTTATATATTTATTTTATTCCGTTTTTAATTACTGTTGAGCATTGGAGTTAGAGAACAAGATGAGAACACTATTGTGCTATTATTTACATTGAATTCTTGCGTTTCAATTATCCTTTTGGAGATGGTAACACGTAGATTCATCATTATATCAAGAGTAAGTCAGTTATCATGATTTCTTTGTATTGTTGTGGGCGAATTATGTTGAACATGCTAGGCTAAACCCACAACTAGGGTTGTGAGAACCATGACAAATTCAATAAGATAAAAAAATCTGGGGTGAACTCTTGGGATTGATCATCACATACATTGTAGCATTCTTCGCTTTAACTTCTCCCCTAATGAGTTGTCGCGTTAGGGTAAGCTCATATTTGTTACATGCCCGGGAGAAGTGTAGTGATTAGGAAAAGAATTCTACAACGAAAATTTGGGGTTTTTAACCTAGTCTAAGTACTTGAGACCGAAAGGTAAGTGTATTCTGAGATCTAGAACAAAGGTGGCAATTGTATACATTTTGAGACCAGAAGGTGATGAGTGAAATATATCTAGGAAAGGACCGGAAGGTGAACTAGATGTTATCTAACTTGTTTGATCTTGTATGCGCAGACATGAATGAGGTTATCATGCTAGTTTGGTTATCGTATTAGACGTCATGGGGAACACAACCCTAGCTTCTCATTAATTGTTTGAAATCCAGTCATCAGCGTATATGTTAGTTACTTTATATTAGGAATTTAATTGAAACATCATAACCCCCCTCCCATTTACTTCATGCAATTTTATCTTGGGAATAGAATTTACATCTGAACAAGGGTGCTAATAAAATCATTCTCACGCATTTCCTGTGGGATCGACCTCAACTCTTGTTGAGTTCTATATTTGATCAGTGACCGCTTTACTATTCCTTTTTGGAGTGTAAATTTGGGCATATCAAATTTTGGTGCCATTGCTGGGGATTGCGGCGAAGAAATAATCTATTAGTTGCTACTTTTAGTGTGTAATTCTAGTCCCTAATTTTTCTTGTTTTTGCTCATTGTAAGGGACCAACATTGCATGCCAAACACCCGAAGCAAGAGTGAAGCACTTATTCCCTACGACCTCGAACTCAATAAGTCGATTCGCAGAATGAACCCCCAGGACCGCGAAGCAGCAAGGCAGAGAGAGTTAGCAGTAAATCCTACTGACAGGGGACACAACGGGTTGGGTGAAGATGACCTCGCGGATAATGTGGTACCACCAGCGGCACCACTTGAACAGGTGCCACTTGTACCACCACAACATCACCAACCCCCTTTGAGGCCTCAAGGGCCCCAGTATCCCCGAACAGTGAATGATGATGATGAGGGTACTAGGACCATTGGGGCGATTGTGCTGCCATCTCTGCCTGCAGGTGTCAAGTTTACTATCACTAGCACTATGCTGCAAATGTTGCAGTTGAAAGGGCTGTTCAGCGGAGCCGTAACTAAGGACACAAATCATCTTATGAATTTCTTGGCGACATGCCAGTCGTACGAAATCCCAAGAGTCAATCAACAAGCGCTAAGGTTGAGGTTATTCCTGTTGTCTTTTTCAGGTGAGGCGATAAAGTAGTTGAATGAGCTTCCCCATGATTCCATCTATGCTTGGGGAGAATTAAAAGAAGCTTTCTTAGAGAGGTTCTTCCCTGCGTCAAGGCAACTGAAGATACCAATCTTGGGAGAGATTCAGGCAGAAACTCAAGCAATGCCCCAACCATCATCTCACCGATAAGCACTTGAAAGCAGTCTTCTACAGGTCCTGCAAGTTTGTGAATAAACCTATCATTGATGCAGCATGCAGAGGGTCATACATGTCTAGAACATTCCCTGACATAGTGGTGATCTTGGACCAAGTAGCTAAGAACAACAGGGCATGGTGCACTAGAGATGGAGACTGCTCTAGGATGGTCTTCGAGATGAGTGCAGAACAACGAAAAAAGGAGGAAGAACGGGATCAAGACATGGCCCATGTGCGGACCCAGATAGACTTGCTGTCGAAGAGGCTACTTGGTAGAGGCGTGGAGAAAGTGAAATCTATGGACACAGTCCCTAGGTATGATGATCAAGGCTGGAATTATGATGAAGAAGATCACTTCTTGGGCAGTTAGGGGGTTACCGGGCATTCAACTCCAGTAACCAAGGTCGGAACTATGGTCGTGATAACTACGAAGGGAACTAGTAGAATAGAGATGGCTATAGAAATCAGGAGTGCCAAACTAGGGTGGCAGAAACTCGAGACTAGAGGAGATGATGGCAAAGGTTCTTGACAAGGTGGAGTCCACCGAGGCAGGGGTGCGAGATGTGAAAGGAGAAATGTCTAATGTTCGACAATTGGTAGACTCGCATTCAACCTCGATCAAGCAACTAGAGCAACACTTTGGGCAACTGTCAGCTTCATTGAATCAAAGGAAGGCTGGGTCACTACCTAGTGATACTGTGCAGAACCTGAAAAATGATGGCCATTGCATGGAGGTCACCACGAAAAGCAGTAAGGTACTTTCTAACCCTGTTGTTGCCAGTGATGCAGGTCATGATAAAGTAGATGGCAAAATACCTCGCCCCGTGGAGGTGCACGATGATGACGGGGATGACGAGATTGACGTAGCACCAACGGAACTAGAAGTTGCTAAAAATGCAACAGATTTGGACTAACCCAATACTCCGTGCCTGCCAGCCACCCCAAAACCACCATCGTCATTCCCACAAAGGTTGAAAGAGAAGGCTGAAGATGGCAAGTTTTAGAAATTCTTGCCCATGCTGAAAGAGCTGTTCGTGAACATTCCTCTAGTGGAAGCACTTGAGCAGATGCCAGGTTACACTAAGTTTATGAACGACTTAATCACCAAGAAGAGGTCAGCCACGATCGAGCCGGCAAACAATCTTCATCACTGTAGCACCATTGCTACAAGGTCCCTGGTTGAGAAGAAGGGCGATCCGGGGGCTTTCACTATCCCGTGCATTATCGGAGCTTATGATTTTGCACGGGCCCTCTGTGACCTTAGTGCCAGCATAAACTTAATGCCACTAGCAGTGTACTAGCAGTTGGGCTTAGGAGCCCCCACACCCACTACCATGCGGCTACTAATGACAGAAAGATCAGTGAAGAGGCTTGTGGGGATTTTGTGCGACGTGTTGGTCCGTGTTGGCAGGTTTATTTTCCCCGCAGACTTTGTTATCCTGGACTGTAAAGTGGATTTTGAGGTTCCCATCATCCTTAGGAGACCACTTTTGGCAACTGGCAGGGCACTAGTTGATGTAAAGGGCGGAGAACTTACCTTTCGGTTGAACACTCAGGAGATAAAATTCAGTGTGTGCTGCCATGAAGAGACCCAAAGAGTTAGCCGTGATGTCTGTCATGGATGTAGAAGATGATTGTTTCTCTGATATCCCACTCAAGGAAAAGATGATCATGGACACGCTGGCTGCAGTACTGATAAACTTCCTAGGAGATGGTGTCAATGGGTACAATGACACCGTGTATGCGTTATAGGGCATGGGAACTAGACCATTTGTCCTTTGGAAGGTAGACTTGGACCTACAAAATAGGTCGATGCCACCGGCCAAATCGTCTATTGAGGAGTCTCCTATTGTGGAGCTCAAGGAGCTGCCCCAACACTTAAGGTATGCATTTTGGGCACTAATAACACTCTTCCTGTTATTGTGGCCGCAGATCTTCAGGAAGACCAGGTGAAGACATTATTGGGGGTTCTCCAAAAGTTCAAGAAAGCTATTGGTTGGACCATAACAGACATTATTGGGATTCCTCTAGGGATATGCATGCACAAGATCAAATCGGAGGATAATTGTGTGCCCAGTATCAAGCATCAGCGAAGGCTCAATCCACCCATGCAAGAGGTGGTAAAAAAGGAGATTATCAAGTGGCTAGATGCTGGGGTAGTATACCTTATCTCTGACAGCAGATGGGTTAGTCCTGTGCAATGTGTCCCAAAAAAAGGGGGCATGACAATGGTAGCCGATGAGAAGAATGAACTTGTCCCTTTGAGACCTGTCATGGGGTGGCGAGTGTGTATTTACTACCGAAAGCTGAATAGATAGACTTTGAAGGATCACTTCCTCATGCCCTTCATTGACCAGATGATTGACAGGTTGGCAGGTAGAGGGCGGTATTGCTTCTTGGACGGGTATTCGGGCTACAACCAAATATCCATAGCCCCAGAGGATCAGGAGAAGACTACCTTCACTTGCCCTTATGAGACGTTTGCTTTCAGGCATATGCCATTCAAGCTCTGTAATGCCCCAGCCACTTTCCAGCGTTGTATGATGTCGCTCTTTTCTGACATAGTCGAAGACACCCTCAAGGTATTTATGGATGACTTCTCTGTAGTGGGTGAGTCCTTTGAGGACTATTTGTTGAATCTTAGCAGGGCATTACAACGCTGTGAGGAAGCCAACTTGGTGTTGAACTGGGAGAAATACCATTTCATGGTCAAGGAGGGGATAGTCCTTGACCACAAGATTTCTAATAAGGGCATAGAGGTTGATAAGGCGAATATTGAGGTTATCGAGAAGTTGCCACCTCACATAACGGTAAAAGGGGTCCGGAGTTTTCTTGGGCATGTGGGATTCTACCACCGGTTCATAAAAGATTTCTCCAAGATTGCACATCCACTGTGCAAACTATTGGAGAAAGATGCTAAGTTTTAGTTTGATGACACCTGTCGGCATGCCTTTGAGACTCCGAAGCAAAAGTTGGCCTTTGCGCCCGTGGTAGTTGCACTTGTTTGGGCTGCTCCTTTTGAGGTGATGTTTGATGCGAGCGGGATTTATGAGGGTGTTGTGCTGGGGCAAAAGCGCAACAAGATTGTTCATCCTATCTATTATGCCAGCAAGACTTTGAATGACGCTCAAAGAAATTATACTGTGACTGAGCAGGAGTTGTTGGCTGTGGTGTTCACGTTTGACAAGTTTTGGCCCTACCTATTAGGTATAAAGGTGATTGTGCACAAAGACCATGCAGCACTAAGGTATCTCATGGCAAAGAAAGATGCTAAGCTGAGACTAATTAGATTAGGACTCTTGCTACAAGAGTTCGACTTTGAGGTTCACGACCGAAAAGGCACGGAAAACCAGGTGGCAGACCACTTTCAAGGCTAAAAGATGAGTCAAGAGCTAAAGATTGGTTGAACATCGATGATTCTTTTCCCGATGAGCAGGTATTGGCAGCTTCCGTTGACTTAATCCCTTGGTTTGTTGATTTTGCTAACTTCCTGGTGAGTGACATTATGCTTGAGGGCCTTAACCTTTACCAAATAAAAATATTTCTTCATGATGTTCACAGGTACTTTTGGATGACCCATACTTGTTCAGAACATGCGCAGATGGGGTCATTAGGCAATGCATACTAGAAGCGGAGACGATGAGCATCATGGAAGCCTGTCACTCTTCCCTAGTGGGGGGCCATCATGGTGGTGCCAGGACAGGGAAAAAGATCTCGCAATGTAGATACTACTGGCCCACCATCTACAAAGATGCCCATGACATGGTGCGAGGTTGTGATTAGTGTCAGCGCCAAGGCAACATCTCTAGGCGCTAGGAGCTACCCATGACCCCTATCCTTAAAATAGAATTGTTCGACATATGGGGCATTGACTTTATGGGTCCGTTAGTGAGATCCTATAACATGAAGTACATCTTAGTGGCGGTGGACTACGTCTCCAAATGGGTGGAGGCAATAGCATTGCCAAACAATGAAAGCAAGTGCATGGTACAGTTTCTGAGACGGAATATTTTCTCCAGGTTTGGGACACCCAGAACTATCAGTAGTGATGGGGGCTCCCATTTCTGCAACAAATACTTACGTGCTGTCCTAGCTAAGTACGGTGTATGACAACACAAGATGGCAACACCTTATCATCCGCAGACAAGTGGGCAGGTTGAAGTGTCAAACAGGGAGATCAAGGAGATCCTAACCAAGTCTATGAATGCCCCAAGAACGGATTGGGCTTGGAAACTAGAATATGCATTATGGGCCTACAAGACGGCTTAAAAGGTACCCATTGGTATATATCCTTATCAATTGGTGTTTGGTAAATCTTGCCATCTTCCTAAAGAATTGGAGCACAAGGCGCTCTGGGCCCTGAAGGCCCTAAACATGAAGTGGGATGAGGCAGCCAATGTGAGGCTTGATCAGCTCAATGAATTGGATGAATTTCGCCTCCAGGCTTGTGAGAGTGCAACATTGTACAAAGACAGAATGAAGTCCCATCACGACAAGTATATTACACCAAGAAGTATCAGTGTTGGTGATAAGGTTCTGCTGTACAACTCAAGGTTGAGGCTGTTTCCAGGTAAGCAAAAATCTAAGTGGTCTGGCCCGTACAAGATTGCTCAAGTATTTCCACATGGTGTAGTCGAGTTGGAAATTGACAAAAGGCATCATTTCAATGTACATGGGCAGCGAGTGAAGAAGTGTTTGGGTGCTGCAGATGACACCTCAGTGATTGAGGTCCTATACCTTGATGAAGCCTGAGGAATCAACACAACTGCGTCGAGCCATGACGTTAAACCAAGCGCTCAATGGGAGGCAACCCATAAAAGGAATGTGTATTTTATGTCATGCATTTCATTGTTTTTGATTTTTGGTTCCAGGGAGGTATTAAGCACTTTGGTGAGGGGCGCGAGCATACACGTGGTTGAAGGTGTGACACAGAAACATAGCGGTCAAAACTGGCGAAGGAGAACCACACGTGCTCCTACACCACCCGTGTAACTCCAGACGGACCGTGTGGCGGGTGGCCCAAGTAAGCTTTAAACTATATCCTAAGGCTGGCACACAGACACTTTAGACATTTCACGCACCGTGTCATTGTCCGTGGGGATGCTGGTGCCAGGTACGATTTTCAAATGATAAGTCCAGGAACACAGTTTGTTTTCACAGACCGTGTCACGTTATACAGACCGTTTGACCAACCGTGGAGGCGAAACGTTAGGTAAGGGTATTTATACCCTCTATACCCCACTTTCACTTCTTTTCCTTTCACTCTCACTTTCACTCTCACCCTCACAACCTCGAAATTCTTCTATCTTTTTTATCACAATTTGTGAAGCACTCTCACGATTCGTAGCACTACCCTTGGGGGATTTTCTCTTGTTCTAACACCAAGTCCCTTTTCAAGTAAGTCTTCTAGCCCTTTAGTATAGATTTTCATTAGCCCTTATTACATGTGCGAATCCATGCCTAAATACGGTCCCTTTCGTTGTTTAGAAGACACTACGGTGTGAAAGGTATGTGGATATTGTGTTGGGCTAGCTTAAACACCATTGTTGAGTCTTTTACACTTGAACATGGAAATTTTGTGATTTTAGGGGTCCTATAGTTGAATAATGATGTTCTTATGTTCTTAAGCGAGTATGTTGTTAGATCTTATGTTCTATAGTGTCGATTTGAATGAATAAGTGTGGGATTTATATGCGTTGGGTTGACTGGGGGTGATGGGGCTCTTCACAGCGTATTGCACTATCCGTGTCATGCTACATGGTCCATGTCGTGGACAGTGTCGAGTCACTGTTACCTAAGTAATGAGTACCTCTTACGAGCCCTGTCATGGACCATGTCACGCTATACATCTCGTGTAGTAGCTCCTGTCTGGTCACTTGATTAACCCAACTCATGAG
This sequence comes from Solanum rostratum, assembly GCA_029948455.1. Classification (NCBI taxonomy): domain Eukaryota; kingdom Viridiplantae; phylum Streptophyta; class Magnoliopsida; order Solanales; family Solanaceae; genus Solanum; species Solanum rostratum. The sequence goes on from CM057046.1 coordinate 59,148,400, forward strand.
TGCCTCACACGGGCCCTGATATGGACCGTGTCATGCTACACGACCCGTGTAGGGCCCTCCGTCCGTGTTACCTTTGTACTTAATGTTTTACTTTACTGATGAATGTTATTTTCCACATGCCTTTTAGTGCAAAATTCCCTATGATAGACCGGGTGACGCCACTCTTAAGGGTTTTTGTCACTTTCATAACACAGGGGAAGTCTAAGTACCCGTTAGTGTGTCGCCCTGCTTATTCCGGCATGACTAACCATTTTATTCTTCGTGGCATTTGCAGGTACCATGGGTCCCCGCCTAAGGTCGAGCCAAGCTAGGGACGAGTGTGAGTCACGTCTCTGCGATTCTCTCATTACATCTACTATTCAGCACCAGGAGCGTGGCGATGACTCCTCAGGAGGGTCCGAGGTACGTTTTACCAGCGATGGCTCCCTTCACTCCCCTCGCACTACAAGAGCTTGTGCAGCGGGCCAACCTATAGCCCCCCAGTCTGAGGAGGGGGTTCCTGAGGTGGGAGTTGAGGGGGAAGATGATATCCTAGCGCAGGATGACCATGCATGCACTCTGGAGATAGCCGAGCACAACACAGAGGATGAATATGACATCTTGGTCCTCTGAGACAGTGATGATGAAGCCGCACACTATGCGGTTTCTCGGACATCAGACCTTGAAACTGCTAGGTGGCTTCTTGTGTTTTTGCACGGACGATGGACAATTCCTGGTGCAAAGGAGATATATGTGAATGGACTAACTAAAGGCTCCGGGGGATACCAGCGGCGGTCCATCATCCCTAAGATGCGGGTCCTCACAGATCAACTAGATGGGGTTACGGAGATCAGGAATATATTTGAATCATACCAGTTTGGGTGGATGGCATAACCGCTCGGTTATTATGGGCCCGAGCTGATTGCTGAATTCTATTCCTGCTATGCTGCTAACCTATTGGACTCCATTCAGTGAAACCAGTCCAAGAGAGTGAAGAAGCAGCTGGCCTATAAGTTGTCCCTGCGGGAGCATGTCATGGTGTGCGGGGAACGGGTGGATATTTCAGAGACCACCATCAATAGTTTTCTATCTGGCCCAGACTACCGAGCCCCTCCGGATGGCTTATTTATCGACAGACATGTCAAGATCACTGATGAGGGCCGAATGTCCGATCCTACTTTACGGGCCACACTACTCAAATGGATTGCTGAGCAGATTGCTATACAAGGGGCCGAGGTAGCCTAGGTTACAAACCCCAGAATCCCTATTACCAAGGCGTCTCTCACATTTGCTGCAAAAATTTGATGGTCGGTGGTGCGGGGTCGACTGAGATCCACAACTAATCACAACACGCTCCAACCTTCCCATGCTTCATTGGTAGTATGCTTGATCGCTAAGTACATGATTAATGTCGGTTGGGTCATTGCCATTGAGATGCAGGACCGAGCCTTATCCGACAGAGCAGGTATGTTCTTCCCATGCCTGATCCGGGCGCTTTGCAAACGGGCCCGTGTCCCCACCACGCACTTCTTGGACCAGAAGATAGCTCCTAAAGGCGTGGTCAACATTGCCATGATTAAGGATGTTCATAACCCTTTAATGCACACTAGATCATGCAGGCTGGGGGTACTTACGATGTTTCCAAAGGCAGCTCCACAACAGCCCTTGTTGTTCGAGGATTATACCATCGCCCCACAGTCAGGTGAGGCTTCTGAGTAGCCTAAGGGCAGTGGTGTAGCTCCTTCGATGCAACAAGGGTATGCGTATGTCCCTTATGAGTTCCTGGCCAGAGTGGTGACCAACCAGCGGTAAACACGTGCAATTGTTGACCAAATAGTCGCACAGATACCTCAGGTCGTGCAGTCTCATGTCCAACGGGCGGAGGATCATCTCCGAGCGGAATTACTGAGTCAAATCAGCAACTTGCAGAACCATGTCAACACTTTGGAGGGGTACTTCCATGATATGTTTGGGAGTATGTCTGCCAATGAAATGTCCAAGCTGGTACAGACAGTGAATGACATGAAGGCCCAAATCGCCCAGCTGACCACTCAGTATAACCGCATTGCGCCGGCTCTACCTCCAGAGTCATGGATGTCACTTTTCAATGCCTCAGTGGCTCCAATTTTAGATGATATATGGGGCATACCGCCCTGCCAGCTGCCGCACTGGTGCCACCCACTGAAGCATCTAAACAAAAGGACAAAGGCAAGCGACGCAACCATCGAAGCAATCCCCCGCAAGATCCACAACATGAAGAAGAGAAGAAGTTGCGCAGGGCCATGAGAGCCTAGTGCCGAGCAGCCATAGAGCAAGAGGAAAGAGAGCGGCCAGCATGTGAGGCAGCTAGGATAGGAGCCCCTGGGAGCACCTTTAAACCGGGTGCGACTTTTGACGATAGGGACCGCCGGTGGGTCTTTATTTTTAGTTATGGTGCGATGAGGGCATTGCTCTGACTTTTTGAAGGGGGTGAGGCATCCTGCCACTTGAGAGTTTTTCTTGCTAGATTTCTTTTCTCTCAAGTGTATTATCTAGTAGAATTGGCATGTTTAAGTCATGATGGTTGTGTAAATACATGTGCTTATACTTGTTTAGGGTAACCCATGTTTTGAGTTGAATGTTTTTAGTTGAGTATTAAAAATGTTGCAAAAAGTTTGCATTTGCATGCATCCTATCTTGACGAACTATTATGCATTTTGGAAAGCATGTTATGCATTGTATGGTTGGTGTATTGACGAATAAAGCATGACTACATTTATTAGCACTAATTAATGTAAAAGATGTTCCGCGTGTGTGTGAGCGTATTTGTTTAAAATCAAGCGGCGCACTCATACGCTAGAACTTGCCTGGTTAGTCCCACCGAAACAATTGAATGACCAAATTAGGATATGATCTTAGGCCCTTTTTGTTGATTAGTCACTTAGCCTAAAAGTTCCAACCAAATGAAGTTGCCCATGTTGAACCAAAAAGTTGAGCATGAATAGACCCTTTCTTTCATAAACCAAAGCACCTTCCCTATCCGTCTGCGAATTTTTATGTTGGCCCTGGTCTCTCCAAGGACATAGTGAACCTCAACCTAGGCCAAAGGCTTAAGTTGACTGTGTCTTATGCTAGCCTAGTCCTTTAAAAGACATTGTGAACCTCAACCTAGGACAAAAGCCTAAGTTGAGGGTGGCTATTGTAGAGGAAGAAAAAAATAAGTGAGGAAAAGAGCCAAATGAAAAGAGGGGAAGAAAATTGGGAGTGTAACTGAAAAAAGAGAGAGAGAAAAGCAGCAGAAGAAGAAAAAGAAGAAGAAGAAGAAGATGATGATGATGAAGAAAAAGATCTCATAAATTACTCCCAAATGACAGAGAAATTAAAAAGTAGGGGCAGTATGAACTAAAGACCAAGAGCAAATAGCTGAATCAAAGTAGTGTCTTGGAAGGGCCAATTAGTCACTTGATCCTAAATGTATCAAACCCTAACCCGAGCTTACATTACAATCCACAAAAGTCCAACGTGATCTTGGAATGGTCATTCGAGAGTTCAGGTGGCGAAAATAAGGGCAAGCATATGGTCGATACTTGTGTGTCAATTGTGAGAGTGAGTGTTGCATTCCAGTCACTATTCTACATTTGATTTGTTGAGTGTGCGAGACTTCTTTGTAGTGAGAGCACTATCTTTGCACTAATTGGTTGCTAACACAACTGGTTCATCTTTGTCCTAATCTTATGAGGGCTAGCCATACATGCAGGATATTTACCTTAATCTGTATGAGTTTGTTTGGGGTGTAAGCACATTCAAAGCACGTTGTCTGAGCAAATATGTTAAAATTGAATGGTTACCCATAAATCTGATGAGGCACTTGTATTTATGCTTTGTTTATTTGAGTCGTCATTGCTTGAGGACAAGCAAACGTTCTAAGTTGAGGGTCTTGATGAGTCGCAGAAATACAACTCTTGTGACGCTTTAAACATAGAATTTTTGCACGTTCTCAATCAAATATGCTGGTTTGATGTGTGTGTTTTAGTATATTTTCAGAAAAATGGTGAAGGCATGGAACGATGGATGAATTGCGAGAAAAAGAGCTGAAGTAGTGGCATACGAAGACCCTCACGGGCCGTGTAGCATCACACGGACCGTGGGAGGTTACGTGAAGTGGGCCAGAACCAAAGAAGCTATGAATTAAGCCAAGTAAAGGACCAGGGGGGCCTTCACGGACCGTGCCACGTTATATGGGCCGTGTCCCCCGCCATGACCTTACACTTGGTGTGAAGAACGAAGGAGCTGAACTGAAGCTTAAGGCAAACCTCATGAGGCCTCACACGGACCGTGGAAACTAACACGGGCCTTGTCATATGCCATGAAATTGACGTAAATTGGAAGGATCATCATCGAAAATAACAAAAATTGCACAAGTGAAGGAAGATGGGGCCCGTCACGGACCGTTTGGCCTACCGCAGACCGTGGCATGGGCCGTGCAGATGGAGGATCAAAGAAGTTGCTAAGGAAAGGTCCACGGGCCATTTCACAGTCCGGGATCCTGTATACATTCCGTGCCTATACGTGTGAGATTGCATGAAGTGAAGATTCATGGACCGTTTCACGGTCCGTGTGGACCCTTACGGTCCGTGTAGTGACCCGTACCCATGCCGAAGTCTATTTTCCTATTTTAAATTGGATAGGTTTTTCCTTGTATTTATATATTTGTTTTATTCTGTTTTTTATTACTGTTGAACACTGGAGTTAGAGAACAAGAAGAGAACACTATTGTGCTATTATTTACATTGAATTCTTGCGTTTCAATCATCTCTTGGAGATTGTAACACGTGGATTCATCATTATATCAAGAGTAAGTCAGTTATCATGATTTCTTTATATTGTTGTGGGTGAATTATGTTGAACATGCTAGGCTAAACCCACAACTAGGGTTGTGGGAACCATGACAATTCAATAAGATAACAAAATCTGGGGTGAACTCTTGGGATTGACCATCACATACATTGTAGCATTCTTCGCTTTAACTTCTCCCCTAATGAGTCGACGCGTTAGGGTAAGCTCGTATTTGTTACATGCTTGGAAGGGGTGTAGTAATTAGAGAAAGAATTCTACAACGGATATTTGGGTTTTTTAACCTAGTCTAAGTACTTGAGACCAAAAGGTGAGAGTATTCTGAGATCTAGAACAAAGGTGGCAATTGTATACATTCTGAGACCAGAAGGTGATGAGTGAAATATATCTAGGAAGGACCGGAAGGTGAACTGGATGTTATCTAACTTGTTTGGTCTTGTATGCACAGTCATGAATGAGTTTACCATACCAGTTTGGTTATCGTATTAGACGTCATGGGGAACACAACCCTAGTTTCTCATTAATTGTTTGAAATCCAATCGTCAGCGTACACGTTAGTTACTTCATATTAGGAATTTACTTGAAGCATCATAAACCCTCCCATTTACTTCATGCAATTTTATCTTGGGAATAGAATTTACATCTGAACAAGGGTGCTAATAAAATCATTCTCACGCATTCCCTGTGGGATCGACCTCAACTCTTGTTGAGTTCTATATTTGATCAGCGACCGCTTTACTATTTCTTTTTGGAGTGTAAATTTGGGCGTATCACACTCGCCAACTAAATATGAGAAAATAAGGTAAAACCAATTTGTTTTCCAAGAAAACATTTTCTTTCATACCAAGCACACCCTAAGGAGTCGTTTGGTGTGATGGGATAAGAAGAGTTAATTCCGAGATAATGTTTTAGTGGCCTTTAATCCTTTATTCGGTTGCACAGATTGGGATAACTTATTTATGGATTAATAATTAGTTCTGGGATAAGATATGTCTTCCTGGAGGTGGAATAGTAATCCCAAGATAATTTATCCTAGGATAAAGTATGTTAAATAACAAAAATAACCCAGGGACTGTTTTGGTTTCAGGATTTAACTTTCTGTACCAACTTGATATTTACTTCATATTATTTTCAACTGGTGTTGGTTTATTGTGTGTGTACGAGCATTACTGTTTCTTAAAAAATATTATTTATATACATGCATAAGGAATTTCTTTTGAAAAATAGTGTCAAGCGCCTTGCGATATCCGGCATGAGCAGTATGATCTTTTGTTAAGTGTTGGCATGAACTATGTCTCTGAGAAGCAACTTAAGTAGTTAGACGTTAATATTTCAATGAGTGTAAGAGTTGAGCATGGTTACGACTTTTAGCTGTGGTACATGATTTCAACCATGTTTTACATGTGGTTGTGTCTTCTCCTGCCATGTTTTGGATATTATTTTTACATGATGTCTGATCTACTGCTACCCTATTTCTATATTTGAGAGTACTCTAGATTGGAAGAGACCTAGTCAAACTTCTTCAGCAACCGAGATATTGAACAAGGAACATTTAAAACACATTAGCTCATCTTCGGGGCCGAGAGAACATAGCAACTTCCAAAAGCTCCCGTGGGAATAGGGCAAGTCCAGTGACATCCAAAAGAACATCCGTAAGTCCTATTCAGATAATCGAGGGCTCTTCTTATAGCTTGTTTGAACCTAAACCACATCGTAGCTAAGACAACAATCCATTGCCTAGGAAATCTCTGGCGCCAGATTGGGAGGTGCACCTCTTTAACCAAAAGCAACCTAGTCCTGCGATTGTATGGGCTTCAATATATTATGTGAGTCTACCTCAGTCGCCTTATTAGTAGTCTCTTCAATCTTCTTATCAACAACTACCATTGATGTACTCAGATAGAGGACCTATAGCCAAGAATGAAGCACCTCCAAGGATTGTTCCTATTGTTGCTCTCAATCCATATCAGGGTCGGTGGACTATTAAGGTCAATGCAATCACAAATAGAAAAGCAAGTTGTAGAATATAATACATTTATAAGGTAATTTTAATACATGTTAAGAAATATTTATAAAACATATATAATACAAGTTTTATGAATGGATAACACATTTATCACACACTTTAATACATATTGTGTCAGTTTCTTACCAAATAAGTACAATATATTTTTAAACACTTATAATACATTTATATTGCATGCATAGTTCACTTTCAATACAAGTGCAAATTTATCATAATATTGCTATGTATTACTATAAATGGTAATAAATAAAAAATATCATTAAAATTAATAATTAATTTTTTAAAAGTACACACCTAAATAATTTTTTAAATTTTTATTTCTTATAATATTAGGCACGTGTTGACTCGGGCCGTTGTCCCTAGTATTATTTATATATACTTACATTATTTCAATAAACTATTGTAAATAGATAGGCCATCGATTATCTACGCATGTTGATATGTATATAACTCGATTTGATTTGTTAAATATATAACTTAATAAGTATAGCAATAGTAATTATATTTATTATGTCTTAATTATATCAACATATTTCAACTTGAATTTAGTGCGGAGCCAAGATCGTTTTCAATAAGAGGGTTCGAAATTCGAAAAAGTAGATGCATGAATTAGCTGAAGGGCGTTCAACATCTACAATATATATGCACAAAGAAAAAATATTTTAACCACATATAAATAATATATACATACATACATACATACAATATATATGTGCGTGTAGTACCTCCTAAAACAAATAAATTATCAATGTATTGTTGTCTATAACATTTAACTGGACAAGATATTCAAGGCTAGACGAATAACTAATTATACATGTAAATTTTAATTTGTACATTATGACATTTTTATGAGTATCGTCTCTGGATCGATTTTGTAAAAGATTAGATGCAAATTTAAATTTATCAATCAATAAAGATTATTAATATAAATTTGATATATAACTCCCTAAATATAGTAATAGATATTTATGTCATGCCCCGGGCGGGTACCCTTGGTGTGGCCGACACTTGAAGAACCATTGCTAATTCTCCAAGAGAACCACCTGGTTGCAGCGTCACCTCATTCTCAATAGTGAAAGAATACACAATAAAAGACATCGAAATAAATAAATACTCTTATAAAACATGGTTTGAAATAATCAAGTTTGGGAATAAGATAACAATCGATAATCCTCTATTCAATATCTATGAAGCCTCTACCTCTAACATCTAAATGGTACCATGATAGGCCATGGCTACCCAACTCAAAGAAAATAATAGTCAACAAAGGAAAAAAAAAAGCTCCTCCGGATGGCAAGGAGGGCTCACCAGCTCTGGATGTAAGGAAATTGAACCTCAACGGTGCGCTTGCTAAGGTGCTCTATCCCCTATATCTGCATCATTAACGATGTAGGCCCAAATGTGCGTTAGTACACGGAATATATTGGTATGTAAGAATGGCTAAAGTAAACAGATAAAGCTCGACTCAACCCACTCAACTCAACTTATGACTCAACTTGATGAATATGCAAGTTTAAGGTTTTTAAATAATGATTTGAAAATAGACAATGTTTTTATGCAACTCAGTTTAAGATTATGATATGCTCAGTCAAAGTTTGCTTGAAAGTTTCTCTAACTTTCATAACTCCCACCACCATAAGTTGGGGGATGCACAACGATGCCAACGTCGTTGCCACGCCTATCCTAAAGTTGCCAAGGTAACAGACGTCACCCTCTCCTCTTTCTCTCGGATTCAGAAAGTGTCCATATATTAGGACATGAGCTGCTAGAGTTAATTACACGACTATCCTACGCTGGCAACGTAGTTTTGGGGTGTTTCCTCTTCCCAGCTCGGTTCTCAATACTCCTTCTAAGACTAAAATATACTCATGAAATCCAACCCAAACTCATTTTAATCAGGTCAACTCAGTTCTCAATAGTTCAACTCAATTAATCAACAACTCAATAATTCAAGATCATCATTTATGCAATGTAGCTCAAGACTCTAACTAACTCCATGAAAGACTCCAACTCATGTGGTCAGTTAAATCACATAGAAATCATGCTCAACACATATGACATAGTAAATGCTCATCTCTTACATATACAAGAGCAAGAATGTGTGCACACTCCTCATGCTAAACCATACTCTAGGTACTCAACTCAGAATAATAGACTCATGTTCTTAACTCAACCATTATGCAAAACACCACCAATAATGAAATTAGGATTCATGATGTAAGTATAGGACTGTTGTTATCTCAATTTCATCATACTGACAATACAATGCACCAATTCATTCACAGAAAATCAAGAGGACTCATAGTCAGTGCAAGAAGCGCAAAGGTTAGAATTACAGGATTTTTCATTACTTACTTCCATTAGCGATTGACTCAAGACTACGAAGGGACGTGTGGACGGACTCAATCCTATGCATTAGGAAGCCTTATATACCTGGAAGAGAACAATCTCTTGAGGAAATCCTTAATTTTCTCTTGAAGATTAAGAACCCTAGCCTCTTCTTTGGGAGAACTTTGAACGCCAAATTCTAGTGTTTTCTGGGATCTTTAGGTTAATGGGAGGCTATAAGGCTATATGATTAGCTTAGGGAAGTGAATTAGGGGTAAAAGGTCAAAAATAACCTTTTGAGAATGCCAAATAATCATCAAGATTGAAAAAGATGACCTTTTGATGAGTTTCGATGGCCAAAACGATGGTCTAGGGGTCCTATCGCCGAACCATTTGTCGGTACGCCAAACAGGGACCTTAGATCACCCTTTTTGACAGATCCTGAGCTCTCTTGGAGCGTTCAGCGATCCAAATCAGTGGATGCCCAAATTATTCGGCGAATCGTCGTAATTTATAAATTCGGTAGACTTCAGTAAAATGGTCATAACGTTTTACTTTAAACTCCGGTTAAGGCAAAATTAGATGCGTTGGAAAGCTAATTCAAAGATATTTAATTTGATATATTATAGGTATCCTAACTCATTATGTGATGAGAGATATGACTATTTGAAGTTGACCCTTCCATAAACTCATACCAAAACTTAGTCGATTGAAAAGGTTTGAACTTAACTTGGCCTTGAGTGTCCCTTATGACCTCAACCCAAATCCAACACACTTCAAGTACTTAGGAAAGGACCTTAACAAACATTTAATACTTTGAGGTTATTGGCTCACCCAATTTCATAGAATCTCATATCGAAACTCCATCAGTAAGGAAGGTTTCATCTCAACTTTGTGTTAAAGGATATTTGTAACCTTTATTCTTCTCAAATATATCATCCTACTATAGAGTAAGATTTAATACCTATATTCAAGGTTAGAATTACTAGGTATGATCCCATACACGGGAGGTCAAGTCTTAGCTTAGAAGGTTTCAAGGTGTTACAATATCTCCTCCCTTGGGATCATTCATCCGAGAATGATGATTAGGCAAAGGATGAACTCAAGCATGAATGACAAGACTCAATCACTCAAACAATCAAGAACTTTGAACAATTAGTCATTTATCTTAAGAAAGACACATTAATTCGAGTCAATAGAAACATTACCTTCAATATCACCATTGATGGGCACAAATAAATATGGATATTTAGATTTCATATCTTCCTCCGCTTCCCATGTGGATTCCTAAAAAAATTGATTCCTTTACAAGATTTTGACCGAGATGATCTCTTTGGTTCTCAACTTGCAAATCTGATGATCAAGAATTTGGACTGGAATCTCCTCATAGGATAAGCTATCCTGAACTCCAATACTATCAATCCGGATTACCAACGAAGGGTCTCCTAAGCATTTCTTCAACATTGAGACATGGAATACCGAATAAATAGCAGCTAACTCAGAAGGCAAGTTTAACTCATAAGAAACATTCCCTACCTTCCTCACAATCTGGTAAGGACCAATATATTAGGGACTAAAGTTTCCTTTCTTCCCAAATGGCATGAAACCTTTCATGGGTAATACTTTCAAATATACCCAATCATCCACTTCAAACTCTAAATCTCTCCTTCTCACATCAGTATAAGATTTTTGACGGCTTTGGGCCATCTTCAATCTTTCTTGAATGACCTTCACCTTTTCTATCGATTGATGTACTAAATTTGAACCAATCAACTCAGCTTCACCAACTTCAAACCACCCAATTGGTGATCTACATCTCCTCCTATATAAGACTTCATAGGGAGCCATCTGAATACTTGCATGATAACTATTATTATATGCAAATTCAACTAGTGGTAAATGATCATCCCTATTACCTTTGAAATCAAGTACACAAGCTCTTAACATGTCCTCCAAGGTCTGAATGATTTGCTCGTCTTAACCATATATTTGAGGATGAAACACCATAGTAAGATTCACCTTTGAACCTAGTCCTTTATGAAAGAATCTCTAAAATTGGGATGTGAACTGAGCTCCTTTATCTGAGACGCTAGACAAGGGAACTCCATGTAACCTGACAATTTCCTGAATGTACAATCTAGCATAATTATATATAGTGTTAGTAGTCTTAACTTCCAAGAAGTGAGCCGACTTGTTCATTCTATCCACAATCACCCATATCGAATCATATTGTTTTCGGGACCTTGGCAAGCCTGTAACGAAATCCATATTGATCATCTCCCACTTCTACTTTGGAATCTCAAAGTTTTGAGCCAATTCACATGGCTTCTGGTGCTAAAAAACTGTTGATAATTGGGCCCTTAGAAACAAATTCAACAATATCCTTCTTCATTCCACTCCACTAATATACTTCCCTCAAGTCATGGTATATCTTGGTAGAGTTAGGATGAATGGAATAACTGGAACTGTAAGCTTCAGCCATAATACTCTCTCAAACATCATCAATATTCAAAACACACAATCTACTCTGGTATCTCAATACGACATCTCCCCCTTTGGAGAAAATCATTACCTTTTGTTTATGCACAACTTCCTTCAACTGAAGTAGGATAGGATCTTGGTTTTGTTTTTCTTTCACCTCCGCCACCAAAGATGAAACAGATCCATCTTGAACATTAACTCCCTCTTCATTATTCTGCTTTAGTTGAACTCCCAGTCGGGCCAATCTGTGCACCTTCTTAGCCAGTTCTTTTCTCCCATCCTCAACATAGGCAGTGCTACCCATTGACAACCTGGTAAGAGCATCAACAACAACGTTAGCCTTACCTAAATGTAGAGAGTGCTCATGTCATAATCCTTGAGCAACCCTAGCCATGTCCTCTGCCTTAGGTTGAGCTCTTTCTGATTGAAGAAATATTGAAGGATCTTATGGTCTGTGAATACATCTACATGCAATCCATATTAGTAGTGGCACCAAATCTTGAGGGCAAATACTACAACTGCCAACTCAAGGACATGGGTGGGATAGTTCCTCTCATGGACCTTAAGCTGTCTAGAAGCATAAGCTATCACTTTACCCCTCTGCTTCAACACACAAACCAAACCAACTCCAGATGCATCACAATAGATCATAAAATCATCGATTCCATCAGGTAAAGTTAGAACTGGTGTAATGGTCAACTTCTCTTTCAGTTTCTGAAAACTCTCCTCACACACATCAATCAATTGAAACTTAGTTTTCTTTTGGGTCAACTTAGTCAACGATGATGATATGGACGAGAATCCCTCAAGAAATCTGCGGTAGTAACCCGCTAAACCTAAAAAATTCCTTATGTCAGTTGGAGATGTGGGCCTAGGACAATTCTTCACTACCTCAATTTTCTGAGTATCAACCCGAATACCATCTCCAGATACTATATGACCCAAGAAAGCCACTGATTCAGGCCAAAACTCACAGTTGGAGAACTTTGCATATAACTCTCTATCCTTAAGAGTTTGGAGGACAACTCTAAGGTGATGAACATGCTCTTCCTTATTCTTGGAGTAGACTAGAATGTCATCGATGAAGATAATCATGAACATATCAAGATATGACTTGAACACTCTATTCATCAGATCCATAAAGGCTGAAGGTGCATTTATTAATCCAAAAGGCATGACCAAGAACTCAAAATGGCCATATGGGTCCTAAAGGCGGTATTCGGGATAACACATTCTCTCACCTTCAACTGATAATAACCAGATCTAAGGTTTATCTTTGAGAAACAAGAGACACTCTAAAGTTGGTCAAAAAAATCATCTATCCTGGGAAGGGGATATTTATTCTTTAGGGTGACCTCATTTAGTTGCCTATAATCAACACACATTCTCGAATAGGACAAGAGCACTCCAAGGAGAAATGCTGGGCCTAATAAAGCCCTTCTTTAGCAAATCTTTCAATTGCTCTTTCAACTCTTTCAACTCAGTAGGGGTCATTCTATAAGGCAGAATAAAGATAGGATGAGTATCAGGGAGAACATCAATCCCAAAGTCAATCTCCCTATCGGGAGGGACTCGAGGCAAATCGTCGAGAAACACTTCAGGAATCTCATTCACATTTAGGACTGGCTCAAAAGTAGGGGACTCAACATCATCAGTCTTAATTTGCACGAGGTGCTAGATATAACCTTTAGAGATTAGCTTCCTGGCCTTAAGGTAAGAAATAAACTTACCATTTAGCGTAATAGAACTACCTTTCCATTCTATGACTGGCGTATTCGGAAGCTGGAATTTAACAGTCCTGGTTCTATAGTTGACAGAGGCATAACAGGCATGAAACCAGTCCATGCCAAGAATTATATCCCAAAGTCAATCATCTCTAACTCAATCAAATCCACAAGAGTATCCTTATGATGGATGGACACTACACAATCTCTATAGACCCTTTCAACTAAGATAGACTCACCAACCGGAGTGGAAACACTAAAGGGCTTAAGAAGACATTCAGGAAGGATCTCAAATTTACTAGACACGTAAGGAGCCACAAAAGATAGAGTGGCACCCAGATCAAGCAATGCATAATAATCATAAGTGAAAACTCGAAGCATACCTGTCACAACATCTAGTGCAACCTCTTGGTCCAGTCGGTTCCCAATCGGGTATAGACGATTCATCCCATTGCCTGTCCCTAGTCTATCACCTCCTTGATTACTCTTAGCTCTTGGTGCTATAGTAGAAGGCTAGGCCTTATTGCTCCAAAGTGGATATTCCCTCTGAAAATGACTTGTCGGGTCGCATCTATAGCAAGCATTTCCTCCCTCCCTACACTTTCCCAAATGCATCTTACCATACTTCCCACAAGGTGGCCTCCCCTTTGAGCCAAGGGTCACACTGGCTTGAGAACCCTGTGCTCTAAAGTTCTACTGACCGTGGAACTTTTGATCATACTTGTTACTCGGAGTTGGTGCACTGGCTAAAGATGGTGTATAACTATTGTGTCTCTTTTGGAAGTAGGACTTGTCTCCCTGATTTTGCTTAGATTGGTTAGGCTCAGACCCTACTGACTTGTCCTTCTTACTCAGACACTCCTCTCTATCTCTATTCTTATCCTTTTCGACCTGTTGGGCAGAAACCATGAGTCTAGAAATATCCATACTTGAAATCAACAATGTCACCTTGCACTCTTTCTACACATGCTTACCCAAGCCAAATATGAACTTCCTCATTCTTTCCCTCATATCCTGAACCATCTCTGGAGCATACCTGGATAGCTGAATAAACTTAAGGGTATACTCTTTGACAGTCAGACCCTCCTGCTTCACATTCACGAACTCCTCAATCTTTGCCTCCCTCAACCCTTGGGGAAAAAGTGGTCAAGGAAAAAACTTTCAAATTTATTCCACTCAGGAGGCTTAGCATCCTCACCTCATCCTTCTTCCCACTGGTTGTACCAAATATTCGCCACATCCTTGAGATGATAAGAGGAAAATTCAACTCCCTTAATCTCAATCGTATGCATCACCTTCAACACCTTTCACATCTCATCGATGAAGTTTTGGGGGTCCTCCTGGACCTTAGATCCAGTGAAGACTGGTGGGTTCATCCTGATGAAATCCCTAAGCCCGGTGGAAATAGTCAGCTCTTGGGAGCTAGAACTAGGAGTCTATGAACTGCGGTTTCCATTCTGAGCAGCTACAAGTTGGGTGAGCATAGTGATAGCTCCCCTGAAATCTGCCTCTATAGTGGGAGAAAGTAGAGCAGTAAGTGTCTGTGGAGCTCGAGTAGCTTTGGATGGTCGACCTCGACCCCTCATCTCCATTGGAGTAGGTACTTCTGTAGCATGATTCTTAGTGTTGCTCACTGGAACATCTCTTTGAGTAGCGGTGCGCTTAGGAGGCATGATCTGCAAACGCGTAATGCACTTTACGAGGGAGCTTTATAGAGTTAAACTCTGTCGCACCACTCATAATAACCAAAAAAACAACACTTCCTAATGTCTCATAGCCTCCTGCTTATAAAGTGTGGTGTACAACACACCCATAAACAAGACTCTACTAGATATGCCTTTATAGATTTCTTAGAACTCTTGAACTCTATGCTCTGATACTAAGTTTGTCAACCCCGGGCGGGTACCCTTGGTGTGGTCGGCATTTGAATAACCATTGCTAATTCTCCAAGAGAACCACTTAGCCTCAACATCACCTCATTCTCAACAGCGGAAGAATACTTAATAAAAGACACCGAAATGAATAAATAAATACAATTAAAAAACATGGTTTCAAATGATCAAGTTTGGGAATAAGATAACAATAGACAATCCTCTACTCAATGTCTATAAATCTTCTACCTCTAACATCTAGATGGTACCATGACAGACCATTGCTACCCAACTCAAAGAAAATAATAGTCAACAAAGGAGGAAAAGAAAAGCTCCTCCAGATGGCAAGAAGGGCTCTCCAGCTCTGGATGTAAGGAAATTAAACCTCAATTGTGCGCCCGCTGAAGTCCTATATCGCATGTATCTGCATCATTAATGATGCAGGCCTAAATGGGCGTCAGTACATAGAATATACTGGTATGTAAGAGTGGAGAAGTAAACAGATAAAGCTCGACTTAACTCACTCAACTCAACTCATAACTCAACTCGATGAATATGCAAATTTAAGGTTTTGAGATCATGCTTTGAAAATAGACTCAACGTTTTTATACAACTCAGTTTAAAATCATGATATGCTCAGTCAATGTTTGCTTGGAAGTTTCTCTAACCAACATAACTCCCACCACAATAAGTTGGGTGATGCACAACGATGCCGACGTCGTTGCCATGCCCATTCTAAACTTGCCAAGGTAGAGGAAGTCAACCTCTCCTCTTTCTCTCGGATCCAGAGAGAATGTCCATATATTGGGACATGAGTCACCAGAATTAACTTCACGACTATCCTATGCTGGGAACATAGTTCTGGGGTGTTTTCTCTTACCCGCTCAGCCTCAATACTCCTTCCAAGACTAAAACGTACTCATGAAAATGAACCCAAACTCATCTCTTTAACTCATCTCAATCAGGTTAACTTAGTTCTTAATAGCTCAACTTAATTACTCAACAACTCAATAATTCGGGATCATCATTCATGTAGTGCAACTCAAGACTCTAACTAACTCCATGAAAGACTCCAACTCATATGGCCAAGTAAATCACATAGAAATAATGCTCAACATATATGACATAGTAAATGCTCATCTCATACATATGCAAGACCAAAAATATGTGCACACTCCTCATGCTCAACCATACTCCAGGTACTCAACTCAGAATAATTTACTCATGTTCTCAACTCAATCATTATGCAAAACAACATCAATGAATGAAATTAGGGTTCATGATGTAAGTATAGGACTTCTATTATCTCAAGTTCATCATAATTACAATACAATACAACAATTCATTCATAGAAAATCAGTTCTGACTCATAGTAAGTGCAAGAAGCGCAAAGGTTTGAATTACATGATTTTTCATTACTCACTCCCATTCATGATTCGACTCAAGACTACGAAGGGACGCATGGAAGGACTCTGTCCTACACTTTAGGAAGCCTTACATACCTAGAAGAGAACAATCTCTTGAAGAAATCCTTAGTTTTCTCTTGAGGATAAAGAACTCTAGCCTCTTCTTTTGGAGAACTTTGAACGCCGAATTCTAGTGGATTCTGGGGACTTTTACATTGATGGGAGGTTATAAGGCTATATGATTGGCTTAGGAAAGTTAATTAGGGGTAAAAGGTCAAAAATAACCTTTTTGGGAATGCCAAATAATCATCAATATTGAAAAAGATGACCTTTTGATGAGCTTCGACGGCCAAAATGGCGGTCTAAGGGTCCCATTGACGAACCATTCAGCGGTACGCCAAACAGGGACCTTTAATCGCCTTTTTTGATAGATTCTAAGCTTTCTCAGAGCATTTCGATGATCTAATCAGCGGATCGCCGAATTGTTTAGCGGATCACGAAATTTACAAATTCGATAGACTTTAGTAAAATGGTGATAATATTTTACTCTGAACTCCGATTAAGGTAAAATCAGATGCATTGGAAAGCTAATTCAAATATATTTAATTTGATATATTACGGGTATCCTAAATCATTATGTGATGAGAGATATGACCATTTGAAGTTAACCTTTCCATGAACTCATACCGAAACTTAGCTGATTAAAATATTTTGAACTTAACTTGGCCTTGGGTGTCTCTTATGACCTTAATTGACATTCAACTCACTTCAAGTACTCAGTAAAAGACCTTAACACACGTTTACTACTTTGAGGTTATTGGCTCACCCAATTTCATAGAATCTCATATCGAAACTCCATCGGTAAGAAGATTTCATGTCAACTTTATGTTAAAGGATTTTTGTAACCTTTATTCATCTCAAATATATTATCCTACTATAGAAATAGCTTTAATACCTATATTCACAGTTAGAATAACTCGGTATGATCCCATACATATAAGAGGGTGGTCGAGTCTTAGCTTAGAATGTTTCAAGGCGTTACAATTTATTACCTCATAATATTGACATATTTAATGGTGTTTCTTTAATTAATAATGTATTCGTCCTCGAACCATTAGTATACAAGGCTTTGTTTGTTACATTTCATGACGAGTATATATATACTCTTACAATTAAGATATTTCATATATCTTTACTGGTTTATCATTTACCTTTTGCCTACAACATTAATTACTACATGAGAGATCCATTTAAGTTTGAATGTATGGACTTTAATAGAGTTAACACACACATACGTTCGCATACGCGCGCGCACACATATATTTATATTGGGGATGGAATTACAGAATTTGTTACATTATTTTATAATATATGTAGAATTATCTCCTAATTAATATCAACATTATTTCATTCTCTGAATACGAGTTATCGGTGTTTTATTGTTTGCTCTATAAATTCTAATTTTTAATAGAATCAAGAAGTTGTTACACTTTGAAAAGAGTTAATTGTAAACATAAAATGGAAACTTAGGGTCATTTAGTATAAAAATAAATAACATATGGATTAGCAATGCAGGGATTAGTAATGTAGGGATTTATTTTTGTCAAGTGTTGGTTCATTGCTTCCATCTAATCTAGTTCTTGGTTTAAAACTTCACAAAAAGTTTCTTTCCAATTATATCCTTGAATTTTTATGAAATTTTCTATTTCATGAAATTAAGTCAAACTAGATTATTTTATTGTAACTTCTAACTAGCTAGGAGAACAACAATTTTGTATCATGTTTGCTATTTTCTTACTTGAATTATTTGAGGATAAATAACTGTGATCTTAATAAATTAATCACTCATAAAAGGTCAATTTTCAATTTAGTAGAGATAGACCATCCACTTTGAAAATCGAAAAGATGGTAAACAATTGTAAAAATGAACAAACCATCTATATCTACACATAAAAAGTTGCAAGTTGTAGCTTTAATATGGAGTTTATATCTTAAAAGGTCATTCGACTACGAGAATTTATCTAACACAGTCATTACACTTTATTATCAATAAAACCACTTAATTAGGTTTTTCTATCAACTAAATTAATTATAAAAAAAATTGACATGACAACATATTTTTTGTATATTATGTAAATATGAACTCACAAATAAACAAAATTAAAATTTTGACATGATAAATTTATTAATTTCTTATATTATACAAATATAAACACGTACATAAATAAAATTTGTAAGCTAATTTATTTAAATAAATTTACTAATACAAAATTACAAATATAAAAGATAAAATCAAGAAAGTAAAAATAATAAAAGAATTTGAGGATATTTTTGTCTTTACATATCTAATCCCATGGTATTAAATAAAAGGTATTCGCTAGTACCACCAAATGGAAGATATTAGTTAACACCATGTAGGGAGTATTCACTAATACATTGATTAGTTATACACAAGCATTAGATCCTACCAAACCTGGTATTAAATAATATCGCACATAATGCATGGATTATTTTATCTAATACCTCCTACCAAACATCCCCTTAGTGTTATATACAATAGGAAAATAATGATTAATAGAAATAGTTTTTAAAAATTGACCACTATCGATTTATGAAAAATAATAAAGTCAAATAAAATATATCGATCTCCTGAGGTTGGTGTCAAATTAAAATAAAATTAATTATGTTAATACCAACATTTGGAGGTCGGTAAATTAATCTTTTTTTATTTTACATAAACACATCTTCTAGAGGACGATTTATCTAAAGTTAATAAAAAATATTATTTTATTAGGATTTGATATTAATAAAAATAATTAAATATATTGACTTCTACTAGTCACTATATACTCATTTTAATGAAAATTAAAATATGTGTATAAAATTTTAATATATCGACTTTCGAAAGTCTATATTATAGCTATTTTTTTTTGTTATTTACATATTACCATCTTCTTTTTATTTTTTATATTTCAACCGAAATCAAATAAAAAATTATTATTTATTTAAAAATTCAATACAGACTACAAGTGGTTGGTTTTTCTTGTATTTATTTTTTGGAAAAACATTTGAAATATATATTTTTAAAAATATGTGGGGGTAGATGTAAGGCCTTATAAGTTAGGAAGTCAGACAGTGCAGAGGAAGTGGAATTAAAAATGTGTGGGTCAAAAGTATGAGCCTCATTTACAGTTCGTGGTTTAACCATGGGTTGTAAATAGGGCTTGTGGATGGGATCAGACGGGATGAAAATTTGCAAAAGTGCGAGGGCAAAGTATGAGGGGTACATATGGTCCATAAATGGAACTATTAACTATAAAAAGGGTTTGTGGATTGAGGCTTTGGGTTGATGAGAAATCAAGTTTCTGAAGTTGAACTACGAAAAAATAGGACAAGTCATAGTTTGATTTACGGTGCATAATTTGGTTTCGTAGATACGGTCTTGAAGATTGAAAATTTTTCTAAGTGTGGAGGAAACCATGAAAAGGGTCTACGACCCACAGGTCATTCTATGAGTCATAGAATGAGGTCATAGTCTGGGTTTCAGAGACAATTTTAGAAGATAAAAAACTGAACAGGATGAAACCCCCAATTACGACGCGTAGATTGTTGTACGACCTGTTATTGGGGGTCGTGGTACCCTAAGCCTAAAACTATGTCGCTTTGAGCCGTAAATCTACCCATTATCAGCCCCAAACCTCTCAAACGCTCTAATTCTCTCCATTTTAAATTCCCTAAACTTTTCAAGGAAAGAATTCTCCAATGACAAGGCAAGAAGGGTTAGAGTTTCTAAGGGTTTTCTTATCTAAATCTTTAGGCCTTTCGTTAAGGTCTTCAATCAAGTATTTGAGTTGATTTGCAAGCTCCTTTCACCCACGAAGTTCAACAACCTTTCCTTTTATCTTTCTTTAAGTTTTGGAGAATTTATGAGTTCCATGAGCATGATTTTCATGATGTTATAAATGACATATTTTCAGTTATTTTGACTAATAATGCAATATAATGATGTACTATGCATTCCTATAGTTTTCAAGTTAAATTTCATGATATCCTTGTTGAGGATTTTTGAATGATGATGTGGGCTATTTGACATGGTTCTAAATTGATGAGTTTTGTCATGGTATTGCATTATAGTATTGAAGTATATACTTTAAAATTCATTGCATAAGCCTACTAAGTTTTAAGATAAGTTCCTATATGATGTTGATGATAAGGGTCTCAAAGTATGTTATGAAAGTTAATGGATGTCATGAAAGTTATGAGTATGTTACAAAGCCCTTCATGATATTTAAGATGGATCCTCAATGTGAAAGACCAATTCTCATTTGAGTGGATCCCAAGTTAATGAGGTACTCTATATCATTAATGTGTTTCAAATTTTACATATATATATATATATATATATATATATATATATATATATATATATATATATATATGCCTATGTTATAAGTATCCTGTGAGACTTTCACTTAGCACCACCGAATGAGGCACTGAGGTGGAGTTCGATAAGGGAACCTTAGTAGCAACTTCTTGTCTTATTAACAATGTGCCACCATAGAAGTCCTTGTACGCTAAGGCTAGTGGATCCACAATAGCAAAGTTAAAATAAGATATGATGCATAAGTTGATGGAGTTCCACCCGATAAATGGACTCGTCGTGCCAATGTAGAGGGTTATGTTAGATTCCATATAGTAGCTCACATGGTCTTAAATATCAATTATGGTCTCCTCCGAAAAAGCTATGTATTTGATATTTCTTCACTTTAAATGTGTTTCCATACGATGCATTGTTCATTTACTTCATATTGAGCTTTATTCTTTGGCTATGGTTATGCATGTTTTTGAATGATAGCATTACAATTTCATGAATGATGATATTACAATTTCATATGTGCATCACATCTCACATACTTAGTATAGGGACCGACACTCTTTTTTCACCACCACGTGGCTAGCTTTCGACGTTCAAGACTAATAGCTTTGGTGAGCCCTCTAGTTCGGGGACTACACCTCCTTATTCATGCTATTTGTATTTGAGACATTCTCTTCTTTTGAGTTATGTTATGAAAACTTTTACTTTCCATGTGATTTTCTTTATGACTTTTATACTTGGGGGAGTTTCGGGTATGTCTTAGCCTCTGCTAAGTCTTTTATGTAGATGGAATATTTGGACGATATGATTTAAAGTTTGAGTTGTGTTGTTCTTTCATGAATTTTATGATTCAATGTTCTCCTTAGTCCTATTCCCCGCTTTCAAATCCCATTTTATCATTGTTAAGTACCCATTAATGCTTGATGAATGCTAAAACGCCCGAGTGAGGTGCCTTTGGGTGCCTCATTCACTGTGTTATGACTAGGACCTAGGCTTGGATCGTGAAAAATTTGGTATCAAAGCATGAGGTTTTGAAATATTCCTCAGATTTCCAATATAACACATCGAATAGAGTCTTGGTTATGGTTGTGAAGTGTACTATATTCACGAATGAGAAGATATGAGGCGTTTAGGAAACTTTCTTTTCTTCATGACTCATGTCGTGCTTTTAGAGCTCCCTAAGGTTTTCCCCTATCTAACGATGTTCTTTTTACCTGTTTTCTAGATCATGCCACCAAGAAGATCTCCCTTACAAAGGGGCGTGAATAAGGACCAAGCCCCTCCCTTACCATAAGAGGATGGAATGACACGTGCAGAGTTCCGTGCTGCATACCATGTTGGCCCAAGTCTTGGCCAACGAGCTAACCAAGAGGTTTCTCTTCCACCCCAAGCACCTAACCTAGCAACTAGGCCCTAAAATTTCATGAGGATAAACCCACACAAATATCATGGTTCCAAAGTTGAAGAGGACTCAGTGGAGTTCATCGACGAAGCGTATAAGATTGTAGCCGTCTTAGGGGTACCATTAGAAGGGAAGGTTGAGCTTGTTGCCAATATACTCAAAGCAGTGGCCAAGGTTTGGTATGTTCAATGGGTTAAGGAAAGAGGAGAGGGAGTGAGGCAAATTGAATGGGAAAAGTTCAAGGGTGCTTTCTTGGATAGATTCCTTTTTTAATTGGAGCTAAGGGAGACCAAGGGACAAGACTAATCAACTTGAAGCAAGGCCATATGAGTGGGAGAATACTCTCTCAAGTTGTAATACTCTGCATGTTGTATGGCCATGAAAATAAAAGGTTGGGGAATTTTAAGGCTGGTAGACTTTATGAGCTAATTTAAAGACCACGGGTCATAGAAATGCCTCGTGGACCTAAGTCCCAAAAGTTGAAAAATCTTGTGTTTTTGGAAGTCATTTCATGATTAACAGGATGGACCATAGATGGAATCACGACTCGTACAAAAGGGTCGTGGAAGGAGCCCTGAAAACATGAACATTTTCAAGGTCTCATAAGGTTTCACTAGGGATGTACAGTTCGTATATGGCACTATGGATCATATTATTGTCTCATGGTATGGAAGGTGAAGTTTCTAGTATCTCAACTCCTGAGTTGAGATACTAGAAATACTAGACGGCTACAATCTTATACGCTTCGTCGATGAACTCCCTGAGTCCTCTTCAACTTTGGAACCATGATATTTGTGTGGGTTTATCCTCATGAAATTTTAGGGCCTAGTTGCTAGGTTAGGTGCTTGGGGTGGAAGAGAAACCTCTTGGTTAGCTCACTGGCCAAGACTTGGGCCAACATGGTATGCAGCACGGAACTCTGCACGTGTCATTCCATCCTCTTATGGTAGGGGAGGGGCTTGATCCTTATTCACGCCCCTTTTAAGGGCGATCTTCTTGGTGGCATGATCTAGAAAATAGGTAAAAAGAACATCGTTAGATAGGGGAAAACCTTAGGGAACTCTAAAAGCACGACATGAGTCATGAAGAAGAGAAATTTACCTAAACGCCTCATATCTTCTCATTCGTGAATATAGTACACTTCACAACCATAACCAAGACTCTATTCGATGTGTTATATTGGACATCTGAGGAATATTTCAAAACCTCATGCTTTGATACCAAATTTTTCACGATCCAAACCTAGGTCCTAGTCATAACACAGTGATGAGGCACCCAAAGAACAAAGTGAATGGCCCCCGTGCACCATGGCACATGGCCCCTGGGCACCGTGGCACCATGGCACCGTTGCACCATGTCCCCCGTGCACCATGGCACCATGGCACCGTTGCACCGTTGCACCATGGCCCCCTTGCACCATGGCACCGTTGCACCATGGCACCCGTGCACCATGGCACCATGGCACCGTTGCACCTTTGCACCATGGCCCCCTTGCACCATGGCATCATGGCCCCCGTGCACCATGGCACCATGGCCCCTGGGCACTGTGGCACCCTTGCACCATGGCCCCCGTGCGCCGTGGCACCATGTCCCCCGTGCGCCGTGGCACCATGTCCCCCATCATTCGCACTCATTCGTTGGGTCCAATGATATATTACAAACGTCGAGAAGCGTTTTGTTTCATTTTTCAAATTTCTAGACCGTTTTTCTTTCGTTCGCTATTTATCGTCGCGTCGTAATATTTCTCACGTCGCTTCGGAATAACAAAAATGCACTCAATCTTTAATTTAGAGGTCACTACGTGCGTTGATAATTTTTTGGTGTCCTTCTAATATTTATTTATAATTTTTTTCTATTTTTAATTAATTTATTTTATTATTTTTCGAGTTTTCCGAAAATAAAAAATAAATTGGTTTTTTGGAAAACTATTTTTTACATTGTTTGTAAGTCATGGGTACATGCTCATGCGTGGTTGTACCTCAAAACGTGCAAATTAGAGTTGTACACGTCCAGTATGATTCTCTGGAAAAAGGATGTCTACTCCTGACACTTGGATTTTTTTTAAGAGCATATATAAGGGGGGCATAGGTGTTGGAGGCACACTGAGGCCACTGCAGCCGGCCGACATGGTTTTAGTCACTATGTTCCCAAATATCATACCAAAACCCCCTGAGCCTATATTACAAGCCAAGAAAGTCCTATAGTTATCCTAGTCCAAGTAGTTGAAGGTCATAATCGTGAGTATAGGGGAAAACATACAGTATTGAGCATGGTGTTTGATTATCTTTTGTGAGAGTGAGTGATTGTTTTTGTCCCAAGCATTGAATATGAAGATATCATCATGAGTGGGATATGGGACTTCTTTCTGTGTGGGCACTTGCATTGCATTGTTAATTCTAGACTAATTCAGTAATTGTTGCTTATCTGTAATAACCTTGTTTGTCATAGTTGCACTTTCACATGTATTGATCTGCATTAGTTTGTTTAATAGCTATCGGATATGCATTTATGAGTTGTGTGGGTATTTGTGCTTGAGTTAGAGATGATTTCTGTTATTAGATTGAGGTCTGTGTTACTTATTGCTTATGTAGATTGAGTCTGTCGCTTGAGGACAACCAACAATTTTAAGTTGAGGGTGTTGATTTTGTCCAAGCTACACCCCCTTTTGAAGGTTAAAGCAGTCGCTGTCAAGTTATATAACCTAATTGAGGTTAGGTTTGATCCCACAAGGAATATGGTAAACTTAGAGTAATTTCCAGCAATTTGAGTTAATTAACCTACTTTTCTCCCCAAAGGGGGGGGGGTTGTAAAATCACAAAAAGAAATCCTAAACTAAGACAAGTGTGTGAAACCAGTAAGAAGAGTAACTGGGGTATTGTGTTCCCCATGATTCCCTAACTTGGTACTACCAGGTAATCACATTCTTTTCTAGTGTGTAGCATGTGGAACGACAAGTTAAGTTTACCGAATCCTTTGATCCAGGCGAGAGGTAAATATCACTATGTGATTTGATCCATCCTGGCAGTGTGACATTACTAATCCTTACCTATTGTTCCAATACAACCTCTCTTGATCCAGTTTGGTTGATTAGATGAGAAAATCCTGTTAATTTATCTCTTTTCCTATTCACTACTACCTTGATCCAATCAGTAACACTAGGTGAGTTCTAATGTTGGCCACCGTCAAAAAGCAATCGAAACAAAGAGAATTAATCAATATATACATGCACACTTTCCAAGAATTATGAATTGTTCAGTTTTACCTTGTTAGTTCTTCATGGTTCCCACAACCCTAGTTATGGATTTAGCAACTTATTATCATTGTAGGTGCAAGAATCATGATATAGAATAGCATAATTAAGCACTTACAAAGAATAAATTTAGAACAAGAAATCCAAGCTCTTCAATGAAAATCACAAAGTATGAATTAAGATCATAAAATATTGTTTCCAAGTGTTTCTCGATGTATCTCACTTCTCTCCTACGTTCCTTACTTCTTGTCTACTATTCTCTACTGAAAATAACCTTAAAAACCTATTTATAATGTTTAAAATACAAAACCAAATCAAAATAGGAGAACTGGATTCGGTAGGCCCTAGAGAATCGCTACGAGTCGTACTAAGTTATACGGATCGTAATCAGGGCTTCGTGGATTTGATCTTCAGTTCTGGGTTGCACTTAGATGAGACCTTTCTATGGGCTGCATTCAGACTTATGGCCCGTATAGGGTTTCTTATGATGACTTTTCAGCAACTTCCTACTTTCTGATTCTCAAGGTACGAAACCTTATCTATGACTCATGCTTCATTCTTCGGGTCATCTAATAGTTCGTAGATTTAACTTCAAAAAATCACCCCTTCACTAGATTTCACTACGAAACCAACTCTACGGTGCATGGAAACTTTCACGGCACGTAGAAGGTGTCGTAGAACAACAAAAACCTCAACATCTGCACACGTAGCCCAAAATCATGCCAAATCCTGTAATATAAAGAAAGCATAAAAACACATCAAACCCACTAACATTGCTTTTAGAACACACAAAATTCCAATTTTTAAGCATCAAAAGTGCTGTATTTTGATAACACATCACGTTCGCGGGACCTCACCCTTGTTCGCGGAGTGTATTTTTCGTTGCACTATATTAAATTCGAAACTCACCATTTTTACTCCATTTTCAAATATTTCAAGCTTTTGGGACGATTTTTTTTATGAAGAGTTTTGATGAATTCTCTTGGATAATTGTTTCTAACTTCTTTCTAATTAATTTCTATGATTTTTATCTTGATTTTTTCTGGAATTTCATGATTTGAAATATCTAGAATTGGGAATTTTTAGTCTATAATTTTAAAACTTTAATTGATGATTTCTCCTTCAATTCAAACTCAATTTTAGTGAAATTTTCACTTACGAAGTCCTCTTCTCTCGTAGATTCATAACTTTGAGTCAATTTTTCAGATGCGAGAACTTTAAATTTTAGCCCTAGTTTTGACCAATTTCTCTCTATGCCTAATTTGAGCCAATATGGGTATCAAAATTCATCTCTTGATGCGTAATATCTATTTTTTTTATAGAGATTGATTGATGCGAGGATCGTTTGGAGGTTTGAGTTGATTGAAAGTTTGTTTAAGTGCAATTTCGGCATCGAGGTATGTTTGGCAAATCTTTTTGGGACTAAATTTGAGTTATTGGACATGTTCATGTGATATTTGTAAGATTGATTTATAAGCTAATGGTATGATATGATAGAATCTTGATGGAAATGTGATTTTGGTCATGCTAAAATTTGAGTAAATGACGATCCTGTTGATAAAATTGAGATAAAATCATGAGAATCGAGATAATTCTGGATATTATTGTGATAATATGAGACTTGTGACAACATTTGGATAGTTTTATGGTAAAATTTATGATAATTGTTATAAATTCAAGATTTTTGTGCTCAATTTGGGACTTGTGAAGTCCGACTTTATTGACCTTCTGATTATTGATAAGAGAGGAGTGATATGAGACACTTGATGTTATTGTGGTACTAGTTGGTCCACTTGACATAGCCTTTATATATATATATATATATATATATATTGTTGAATGGTTGTATTGGTATGCACACATCTTATTGCATCTGTAGCACTTGAGACATTATGATACATTAAGACATTATAGTATAAGGCTTGCGATGCCTTGAGATACTTCCATGGTGCCTATGATGCCTCAAGATACTTTTGTTTATAGCCTATGACACCTTGAGATTTTTGAGTAAATGGCATGCTACGCTCCTGTGTTCTATCTGGTAGCTTTGGATGGATAGATGTGTACATCAATCGTGTGACAATCGTGATTCTACCTCATACATGGACTATGATTCCATTGCATTCATACATTTCATACGCATTGCATTATTTATTATATTTACTATAACGACCTGCAAGTTTGAAGTTGAGTCTAAGGCAAAAGTTGAGATTCGGTCACTAGATTGAAACCATGAGACCTAAGTACGGGTCGTTCTTCAGTTTACGAACCGTAAAAAGGCCTCGTGGATTGGGCCTTGGGAAGATAAAAGTCTGGAAAAGAAATACAGAAAGGATTACGGGTTCTAAAGTGCTTTATGGGTCGTTATATGTAGTTGTAAATGGGGTCATAGAGATTGGCATTTAGGTTACGTATGGAAGGGAACTAAATAGGTTTTCGTAGCTCTTGATCCATTCTACAAGTCATAAAATAGACCGTGATTTAGGGGCCAAATATAATGTTTTTTGGATCTTTGCCTAAGAACAACAATACGGGTCAGCTTCTTTTTACGGCCCGTAAATTGGGCTCCCATGGTTTGGATTACTGGATTCATTAAGGGTATTTCCAACCTCTCCTATTTCCTCAAACCTTTAACATCCTTATCTAGCCCTTGCATAACCCCTCTCGTATCAAGTCGATTGCAAACGATTCCAATCGCCTATGTTCTAGCACGAGTTTGTATATGTGTCTATTTAAATGATCCTATCTTTTATCACTCAATGAATTAGATTCTAGATGACTTACCAAATGAAATCTCTTTGAATTACTTTTCTAAACTGATTTTACCCAATTCAGAGTTCGGACTAAAAAGTTACGCCCATTTTAGTGAAGCACTATCAATCTGCTTGCACATACGACCCACACTACGGCTAGTAGTGTTGTTGATGGGTCATGGATGGTTTTATTAGAAGGTTCCGTCCAGGCATACTTTTTAGTTTTAAGTGAGAGCTTTTGAGTCATTTCCCCATATATTTTTCAGCATCCTAAAGAAGGTTTGGACCTTTTTGCCCTCATATACCTATACTAATACACTCAACACTCTCTCAATCAAACTATTCAACTCAAGATATTTTAATTCTCTCTCAATTTCTCTCTTCCTCAAGTTCAAGAGAAAACCAACCTAGAGTTTTAAGTTCTTCTTCTCAGATCAAGGTTCTTCTATAGTTCTTCTACTAAGGTATTTGGGTTTCATCTGTGGGTTCCTTTCACCCATGGAGACCCAAATTATATTTTACTCTATTCTTTAATTTTAAATATGCAATTCTTCATGGGTTTTCATATCTTGATTCCAATTGCTTATATTATGAATTTATATATGTTAGTTAACCTTTATTATTATGAAATAATGCTTAATTTCATGGGAAGGACATTATGTCTTGAATTCCTATATTATGGAGGTTAGGGTTTTAAAGATATTTGATGGGTTTTCTAAAATTAGTTTTAAATTGATGGATTCTACTACCTATATACATGAGAAACTATGAACTAAGTTGTCTTACTTGAAATTTATGAATTTATTTGATGTTTCTTTATAAGCCAATTTGGAGGTCATGAAGGTTATGATATGAGTTCCTTAAATTATCGTTTAAATTGGTGAATCCTACTACTCTCATACATGGGTATCTAGTAATTTTCATGATTCCATAGCTATTTATGATTCTTCCTTACTTATGGAATTTTGGGTTATGAAGTTGATGAAGGGTTTCTTGATTTTACTTAAAATTCATACTTTCTTTGTTATTATTATTGTATATGGATAAAGTCTAAATCACATAAATTTTATGAATTTGTGTATTGACTCATGTATCTTATTGATTTCAAGTAATGAGTTCTTTTTTCATGGGGAACAGAGCTTGCCAAAGGGACCCTATCCCCTTTGATGGCCACGGGATGAGCCGCACACCCTAAGCCTTATCATAAATGATAAACAAAGAAATGTATACAAGGAGGAGGGCATATACCTCCGGCCCTATGATTGTCCATAAGTCAGTCATCCTACTAAGAACAACCAACTTATCACCATTGCTAAAAGAAAGCAAACCAAGAAAATACCTATGAGAGGACTCCTCTCAATACAATTTTCTAGGAAAGCATTAAACTAAGGACATTCTCCCTTTACAATAAAGGAAAATAAAATAAGATCTGAGCTAAAAACTAAAAGTAAAGGAAATCAGCCATACTGGATAGGAGTAGATGCTAAAACAGTCATGAAGAGAGTGAACTCCTCAACTCAAATAAGCACCCTTAGTATTTGAAGAAAGCTGCTGATATGTGTAGTAGTGTTGAGCAATGTCCAACATGTGATCCACTTAGAAAAAAGATCAACCGTATTATTAGCCTCTCTATATATATGTTGATAGTGAAACCTGCTAAGCTGTGCAATAACACCCTTAAGATCATATATGAATGGATGCAAAATCCAAGGATCTTTATTATTAGGGTTGATCTAAGTAATGAAAAGCTTAGAATCCACCTCCAAAATAATATGATTATAACTATGATTCCTATACCACTATAAACCATAAGTAGCAGCTTGAATTTCAGCAAGGTTATTAGTTCTAACCTCCAATGGAATAGTAAATGCGAAGACCATCACTCCTTGTTGATCTCTAAGAATCCCACCCCTCCTATTCTGTCAAGATTACTCAAAGAACTTCCATTAGTGTTAAGCTTAAAAAAACACATTAGTAGGAGGCTTCAAAATAACAAAAACATTCTGATTAAATTAGTCTAATTACTCGGCCAAGATAAATAAGGAAATGCAGTGATGAGCAGGTGAGAAATATCCCTAAAAATAAGAAATTTCACCCTTGATGTGTTTCAAGTAATGAGTTTGTGAATTGGTTTATGGGATATTTTAAGTATGGGTTGGTTGTCATGGATACATATGAGTATGCATATTTCCTTCAAGTTTTAAGATCTTAAAGCTAATATACATGTATTAGGTCATTGGATCATGATATATCCTATGACATGACATGCTCTTAGAATGTTACCGAAGTCAAGAATAAAGAATGATTGAGATGCGAGTTCTCTCACCTAACTACGGTTAAGAGATAATGATAGCTGATTAGTAGAGACATAGACAAGAGTTAAGAGCTATCCTTATGATGATGATTAATGTTCTAAATGCTTATGGGATGGGTTGGTAGAATACCTCTCCATATTAAATGACTCTAAGAGTCATGCTTATGGTTATTCCGTGAAAGTTTTACTTAGTAACAAGTGGACCTTGGGATGAATGCGAAAGCTCCCCATTAGAAGAGGTATGAGACCGTTAGTAGAATCCATTGTTCCATAACTACATACGACCTTAGGAATAGGAGTCACCCACCAGTAGAGGTTGATTTCTAGACCAACCGATAGTAGAGGTTGCTCAATAGTTGGCTTTAGTGCACCCACTTATGCATCTTCAGAGGTCTCCTTGGAAAATGATCTCTCCCTTTTTTCTGGTGTAGGGGAAACATCGGGACTCCATAGTTTAGCTCACATGGTTTATGTTGGTTAAAGGTTTCTCTCACATACGTTCATGTTCTTCTCATGATTCCAAGGTGTCCTTTTATGACAATTTACGATGGTTCCTTTATACTATGTTAAAAGTTGTTTTAAAGTTCATGTGACTTGTTGCTTCACTAGTTCAAATGGTATTTCTACTAAAGGTATATGACTATGTCTAGAAGTATGTAAGATGGTCTCCATTATTATTATTATTATTATTATTATTATTATTTCTTTCATAACAAAATAAGTCTTTTATGTAAAGTGATGTATTGTTCACCCAAGGATATTAATACTTTAATTATTCATAATAACATGTGTTTTCTCATTAATCTAAGTCCATGTGCCTTATCATATATTCAAGTATGGGTAAGTTCTTTATTTCTCACATCTACTATCTTATGTTCTATGGCTAAAGTAAAATGTTTAAATGATCACCCACATGTATGTTTCAAGTTCATATGATTTCTTTATTCACGACTTTTTTCATCCATGCATCCTATTAAGTTCTTTCTAAATTTGCCTTTGATGTTTAAATGATATTGGCTTGATTATGACTTACTAATGCCCTTGTAAATGTGTGATGTTGACATGAGACTTAGCATGAATCATTTCCTCGTTGTTTTCATGACATGCATTGCATACCTACATACTAGTATATTCAAAGTACTAATGCATATTTCTATATGCACATGATATAACCATGTAGGGATGGGCAATCCTGGATATCCTCCACATGGCTAGCTTTGGATTGTTGAAGACGGAAATTGATAAGTCTTCTAGTTTGAAGATGACATCCTAGTGTTCTTTCTATCTTGATGTCTTAAGATATTTTAGTTTTTCGTTTTATAATTTCTTTTGCTACGATTAGATTTGAGGGTGAGCTTGAACATGTCCTATCCACCGCCAAGTCTATGTTATAAGTATTATTGGACATATGCTATGGTTGTATCCAGTTCTTTAAATTCATTATAGTTTAAACTTGTGGCCCTTAGCCCCGTTTCCCCCTAGTTTTCTATCTTATCTTATGTCATTACCTACAAATGCTTAAGATGACCTAGGTGGGGTGCCTTTGGGTATTTCATTCGCCGTATGACGACTAGGCCCCTAGGTTGGGTCATTATATTTATTGTCTTTAACTGCTCCTATTTATGTTTATATTGTGCACTAACCCTGTGATGCAGGTGGTAACTCTTAGTTATTACACGTTTATCCAATTTCTCTTACCTAGTTGGTTGAATCTACTGGGTATATTTTGGTGTACTCACCCCTACTTTGATTCCTCCCTGCAGATCGAGCAGAGGGACCCCATTATTGTAGTTGATTCACTCTACCAGAGTTTCTAACCATCTATCCAGATCTTAGCGGTGAGGCTCAGACTTTGAGTCGTCATGGATCTTTTGGAGATTTCTTTTGTTACTTCTACTTCAGAAATTTTACTAGACATTATGAACATTGTATTTCATTTGAACATTGTATTTCATTTGAGACAATTGTATTTACTCATTTATACTACCTTAGATGCTTTTGTACTCATGACTCTAGGTTTTGTAATTTCGTTATCACATTGTGGTTGCTTTTGCTTTACTTATTTCTCTTTAGTTGTGATCCAATTTTGGGTCATGAAAGTTTGACAAAGAAAAGGTGGGTAACCCCTAAGGATCAAGGTAAGGTTGTGAATGGTGGTACTATCCCTCCGAGGTGTCCCAAGTGTGGGAGGAACCATACTGGTAAATGCATGCGAGGTACCAATGCTTGCTTTAGTTGTGGAAAGGTGGGACACAAGATTGCTGAGTGTCCTAATTTTGCTTCTAAAGGTAAAGAAGGGAATCCACAAGTTCAAGTAGCTTAAAGAGGGAAAGTGCAACAAGATGCCCAAGCTCAAGGTAGTGGTCCACGTGGTAATTGCTTCTATGCTTTACATGCTAGGAAAGAGGTTGAGGAGTCTCCTGATGTATATTCTTTGCTTGGCACCAGTGCTAATATGTCTTTTGTTACTCCTTACCTCGCCATAAAGTTTGATATGTCTCCGATAGTCTTATTAGAGCCTTGTTCGGTCTATCCTCCAATTGGCGAGTCAATCCTAGCGAAGAAAGTTTATAGAATTTTTCCCGTGTTGGTCTTGCATAAAATCTTCCCATGTGATCTTGTTAAGCTTGATATGAATGGTTTTGACGTTATTTTTGACATGGATTGGTTGCATGCATCATATGCTTCTATTGATTGTAGAACTCGTAGGATCATATTCCAAGTTCCTAATTAGCCTATCCTAGAATGGAGGGGAGCAAATTCTATGTTCCAGGAAAAGTTTGTTTCTTATATGAAGGCTATGACAATGATTTTCAAAGGTTTCTTATATCATGTTGTCCAAGTCATGGATGTTGAGTCCGAAGTTCCTACTCTTGATTCGGTCCCTATAGTTAATGTATTTTTCTAATGTTTTCCTCGACGATTTGCCCGGTATTCCTCCCGCAAGGGAAATCGACTTTGGTATTGATCTTTTTCTCGATACTCACCCTATTTCTATACCTCTATACCGAATAACCCTCACAGAGTTGAAAGAACTAAAGGAAGAATTAAGGGACTTGCTTGACAAGGGATTCATAAGGCTTAGTGTGTCCTCATGGGGTGCTCCCGTATTGTTTGTAAGGAAGAAGGATGGTTCACTTTGGATATTTTTGGATTATCGGCTTTTGAATAAGGTGACTATCAAAAACAAGTATCCACTTCCGAAGGTCAATGACCTATTTGATCAACTACAAGTTGCAAACTATTTCTTTAAGATTGATCTTTGGTACGGATATCACCAATAGATGGTGAAGGAATATTTCGTTCCAAAGATGACATTTAGGACTCGGTATGGTCACTTTGAAATCTTGGTTATATCATTTGGACCCACAAATACCCTCGCTACTTTCATGGATTTGACGAATAGAATCTTCAAACCATATTTAGATATATTTGTGGTTGTGTTCAAAGATGATATATTAGTCTATTAACGGGATGTTAAAGAGCATGAGGATCCTTTAAGGATTGTGCTATAAACGTTGATAGATAAATAACTCTTTGCTAAGTTTAGCAAGTGCGATTTTGGCTAAGGGAGGTGTCTTTTCTTGGTCACATTATCTGGGGTGATGGTATTAAAGTTGACCAAAGAAGACAGAGGCGGTGAAGAATTAGCCGAGACCATTGTCTCCATTCAATATTAGGAGCTTTTAGGTTTGGCTAGATATTATAAGAGATTTGTTGAAAGGTTTTCTTTCGTTGCCTCTCCTTTGACTAAGTTGACCCAAAGGAAGATAAAATTCCAATGCTCTGATGAATGTAAGAAGAGCTTCTAAATGTTAAAATATCGTCTTATTTTGGCTCCTATTTTGATATTGCTCAAAGGTCCAGATGGTTTTGTTGTGTATTATGATGCTTCACATATTGGCTTGGGTTGTGTCTTGATGCAACATGGAGAAGTCATTGCCTATGCCTAAAGGCAATTGAAGGTGCATGAAAGTAATTATCCAACTCATGATCTTGAGTTATTGGCCGTTGTGTTTGCATTGAAGATTTGGTGACATTATCTCTATGGGGTACATGTTGATGTATTTACGAACCACAAGAGTTTGCAATATATGTTCAACCAAAGCGATTTGAACCTAAGGCAAAGAAGGTGGTTGGAACTTTTGAAGGATTATGATATGAGTGTGATGTATCACCTCGGCAAAGGCAAATTTTGTGGCTGATACATTGAGTAGAATTTCTATAGGCTGCATTGCACATGTCAAGGATGGAAAGAAAAAGTTAGCTAAAAAAGTGCATCATTTGGCTCATTTGGGCATGGGATTAAATAACTTGAATAATGGTGGTATATTCTTACAAGGTGGGGAGAAATTGTCTTTGACAGAGGAAGTTAAAGAGAAGTAAGACTTAGATCCTACTTTAGCTGAATTAAAGAAGTTGGTGGTTAATAAGAAGCTAGAGGTCTTCTCACAAGGGAGATGGAGTGCTACATTACCAAGGTCGGTTATGTGTGCCCAGTGTTGAAGGTCTAAGGGAAAAGATACTTTATGAAGCTCATAATTCTAAGTTTCTGTTCATTTGGGATCCACCAAAATGTATGGAGATTTGAGAGAGGTGTATTGGTGGAATGGTACGAAGAAACACATAGTAAAGTAGGTGATGAAGTGTGCAAATTGTCAACAAGTGAAGGTGAAACACCAAGGCCCATGTGGTTTGGCTCAAGATATTGAGATACCTACTTGGAAATGGGAGGAAATGAATATGGATTTCATCACTAGTTTTCCAAAGACTAGGTATGAGAGGTTATGGATAGAATGACTAAAACAACCAATTTTTGTCGGTGAAGACTTTTTATGATGTTGATGATTATGCTAAGGTCTACATTCAAGAATTGATAAGGTTGTATGGGGTACCGTTGTCTATTATATAAGATAGATGTGTTCAATTTACTTCGTATTTTTGGTAGTCTTTCCAAAAGGGCCTTGGTATAAAGGTGAAGCTAAGTAGCACATTTCATCCTCAAATGGTTGGCCAAGCCAAAAGGAAAATCCAAATGTTGGAGGATATGTTGAGAGCGTGTGTGTTTGATTTCAAAGGAGGTTGGGATGAGCACTTACCTCTTATTGAATTTGCTTATAACAATAGTTTTCACTCAAGTATTGATATGGCACCATTTAAAGCTTTATATGGTAGATGATCTACGTCCTCGGTAGGATAGTTTAAAGTTAGAGAGATGCCCTTGATCGGAACAAACTTTGTACTTGATGCTATGGAGAAAGTGAAAGTCATGAGGGAAAGGTTAAGGGTTGCACAAAGTCGTCAAAAGTCTTATGTCGATGTTAGAAGAAAGGATCTTGAGTTTGAGAAAGATGATTAATTGTATTTGAAGGTTTCACCAATGAAAAGAGTAATGCATTTTACTAAAAAGGGAAAATTGAGTCTTAGATATGTGGGACCTTATGAGATTGTCAAAAGAATTTGGAAAAAGTAGCTTATGATGAGCTAGATTTTCCTATAGATTTAGCTATGGTTCATCCGGTATTTCACGTGTCGATGTTGAGAAAATGTATAGACAATCCTAATTCCATTGTTCCATCAAAGGATGTGGCTGCTGAGGAGAATTTGACTTATGAAAAAGTACCAGTTGGTATTTTTGACCGGCAAGTGAAGAAATTGAGAAATAAAGAAGTGGTATCCATTAAAGTTTTATGGAGAAACTAACAAGTTGAGAGTGCTACTTGGAAAGCCGAGGAAGACATAATGAAACGACATCTTCTTTCCTTTTATTCAAGCCTAGGGTACCTAATACAGTGTATTCCTCCAAATTCTCATAAAAACGTGTTTCCTTATCACATTACAAGCATGCATGCTCATGAACCTATTTTTGTATGATATTTGATGTATAAGTTTAATGATTTTGCAAGGATGATGATTACGTTCTATTTTTGCATTTATGTTATGATGATGACTATGTTTCTAGTCTACTCAAGCGTAATTCTATCTCATTCGAGGATGAAAGATCCCAAGGGGGAGGTATTGTAACACCCTGTATGTTGTATGACCTGAAAAACGAAAGGTTGGGGAATTTTAAGACCGACAAACTTCATGAGTCAATCTATAGCTCATGGATGAGACCACTGGTCATTGAAAGGCCTCATGGACCTAAGTCCAAAAAGTTGGAAACTCTTGGGTTTTGAGATGTCACTTCACGATTAACAAGATGGGTCATAGATGGAACCATGGCTTGTACAAAGGGGTCATGGAAGGAGCCCTGAAGAACTTGAAATTTTTCCTAGTTTGGTAAGGTTTCATGAAGGGATGTATCGTTTGTATAAGGCACTACAGATTGTACTATTGTCTCGTGATATGGGAGGTGAAATTTCTAGTAGCTCAACTCTCTTGACACGTATTCTACAAAAAACAAGGCACGAAGTGTAGTTTGAAATACGACCCATGAACTGGGTCCTGTGAAAGGCTCTGTTAGCTTTTAATGAAGGGATTTTTGGATATTTCCAATTCATTTAACTCCTAAAAAATGTTATTTTGGCCCTCCTAACTAACTTAACTAACCTAAAGCCTATATATCTTATTCCTAATTCATTCTATCTCATTCACTTTCATAATTCTCTCAAAGTCTCTCAAATATTTTCCCTCTAGACAAGGACTCAAATGAAGTTAGGGTTCCAAGCTTTGCTAAATATTTCAAGGTTTTCTACTCCAAATTCCTAATGTCCTAACTTGAGGTACGTAGGGATTTATTCATGGATTAGTTTCATTCATGAAGCCCAATCCAGAATTTTCTTTTTCTCAAAGTTTCACGATGATCTCTTATGGGCTTTTATGATATGATTCTAAATGCATTGATTATGAATATTCTATGATTATGACACTTATTTATACATGAATTATGAAGAATTATATGATTTCTATGATTTTCAAGTGAAAGTATGTAATTTCAAGTATATGATAATTAGGGCTTGTTGAATTGATATGGGTTCCTTTTCAAATGACACAAATTGATTTCAATTACATGTTTCCTCTATGATTTTCATCAAATTGCATAATTTTGACTCAATCGTTCATGAACCCACACATGACCCTAGTTTTCTATGATAAAGCTAGGTTTTCATGAATACGATCTTAAGTATGGGAAACATGTTTTAAGGATAATGATGATGATGACATGATGATAAGAATGATTAAGAGCCTAATATTTATGCAATGATGATGATAAGATGGGGAGTATACCCACACTATATGAAAAGTTATGTTGATGGACTATTCTTATAATATGAGATGTTTTCGTGAAACTATGTTGACTATTGTACAAGCTTTGAGAGTATGATTTCAATAAAGTATGAAGTATGTTGAAAGCAATGTATAGGCATGATTTATGTATTCTGTGGGATATGAGTTAGTACCGACAGGGCTTTAGTGGATTCCAATGTCCTATAATTATGTGCTACCGTAGGAATGATGTTCATGTTTTTTGCCTTAAAGGTGTGCTAATTGGTATATATTATTTTTAATGGAAACTCACCGTGTTGGGATAGAGCCTAAAGGATGGGGTCAAATAATTGGATCTCACCTTGCTGGGTTAGAGCCTATAGGGTGAGGATCGAGTCTACCATGGCAAAGTAGACTCTTCTTTTGGTCAGCATAGAGGGAACATCAAAATTCCATGTAATAGTCAACACGGTATTAATATCAGGAATGATCTTATCCCTACATATGTTTCTTGGGCCTATGAAGGATTTTTATGATGCTTCCATTCATGGTTTTAAGCTTGCATTGCTCACACATATTATGTCCTTACTCTATTGACTATGATTATGCATATTGATATTGTATTGTATTGTGATGTTCCTTGATGCATGACATACATACATTCTTAGTACATTTCATGTACTAACACATACTTCTTTGCCTACATGATTT
The DNA here is from genome assembly GCA_029948455.1 of Solanum rostratum. Classification (NCBI taxonomy): domain Eukaryota; kingdom Viridiplantae; phylum Streptophyta; class Magnoliopsida; order Solanales; family Solanaceae; genus Solanum; species Solanum rostratum. Next base: position 59,187,062 of record CM057046.1, read on the forward strand.
AACTATGTGGCAATGATGACGAGGCGACTTTTCTGTTTTGTGGCTAGCTTTGGAGTTGACTTTTGAAGACTTATCGGTGAGTTTCCATGCTTCATAAACAAGCCCCTTTCCTATGATGATGTTTTCCTTATGTTGAGACTTTGTGACTTCTCTTTGATGCATATCTTGAGGGTGAGCTAGTAAATTATGTTCTAGTCCCCATCAAGATCTTATAATGTAGAGGCATGATTTAGACATTATGATTAATGTAATTTTCCTGAGGGAAACTATGATTTCAATATGGATATGTTCCTCGTGCTTACTCTCTTATGCTATGCCTATTTTACCTTATGTATACTTATGATATGAACATGAGGCTTGGATAGGATGCCTTGAAATGTCACATTCGCCGTGTCATGGCTAGGCCCTAGGTCCAGGTCATGACACAAGTTCACCAAGATATCCAAATATGCTGTCCCAACCAAAGCCTAAGGCCTAGTCATAACATGGCGAATGAGGAACTTATGGGTATCTCACCCAAGTCATCTTAATAGACATTAAGAATTCATGGGTTAATGTCAACATAATGCGAAAATAAAGTGGGGGGATAGAACTAAGAGAAGAGATTTAAGCTTTTAGCAAAATACATCATATCAAAACATCATAGTCCAAACATGCTACCAACACATGACTTTGCGGGTTACCAAGCATGGTCAAGGTTCCCCTCAAATAGAAAAGACATAAAAATAAGATAGAAAGTCAAAGTCTCCAGACATCAAATCTAAAATACACAATCATCTAATAGATACAAGGCTTGAATAAAATGGGTGAAGCCCCTGAACTAAGGTCTCACTAATGATACTAGTCTTGATCATCAATAATCTAGCCACGTGCTGGTGGAGGAGATGGAATACCAGTCGCTACATGGCAACATCATATATGCAAAATATGCGTTAGTATGTTAGAATGTACTAAGTATGTGACATGTCATGCAAACATAAAATTATAATGTCATCATGCATGAAATTATAATGCGGTTATTCATAAAATTTAGAAGTCTCCATGCATGAAATTAAAATGTCATCGTTCAAACATGCATAAACATGATCAAGGAATAATGCTCAATATGAAGTAAAGTCAATGCATCATATGAAATATATGTGATGGAACACAGATATCAAATTATAAACTTGTGGGAGAAGACCATAACTGACATATAAGACCATATGAGCTACTACATGGAATCTAACATAAACCCCTACATTGGCATGGGAAGACCATCTTTCAGGTGAAACTCCATCAACTTAATCATGCATTTTTCTTCAACTTAAATGGCCTGCTTGAATCCACTAGCCTGATTGATTAAAGGACTTTGTGGGTGGAAGGTACCCACAAATCAAATTCAAATACCTTTGATTAACCTTAAGGAAGTTGAAGAGGGAAATCCTTGGAAGAAAAACCCTAACCTTGCCTTGAATGTGTTCTTTCGTTGTATGTGTTGGAGAAATTTGTAAGAATGAGAGTGGAGTGAATGTGAGAGTTTTGGGAGGGTTTAGCTTTGATAAGGGAGGATAATAAAATCCCCCCCAAAAATGTAATATTATGTCTAGGATATATGAAATAGATAAAAATGCCCTTCATTAAAAGTGTCGGATCATGGTCCACAGCCCCATTTATGGGCTGTACACTAAACCACGAGTCATGGTTTGAGTCGTCCTATTCTCTTTTTCCAATATTCCGATACTGGTTTTTGAAAGACCAATCCACGAGACCAAACTAGGGCTCATGGACTAATCTATAGGTCATTGAAACCCCTTGTGCTATACTCCCACATTTAGTAAAATTCAATCTTCGGGACCCTAACCACGAGAACAAACATGATCTATAAATCTAATTATGAACCATCTTGTTGTTTGTGGTTTCAACTTCAGAAACCTATTTTTCCATCACCACTGGCTTCAATCCATGAAAACCTTTCTATGGCCTGTAGATCCTTTCACGGATCGTAAAAGACCTTCATAGGTTCCTTTGACACTTAATGAATTTCCACTCCTACACTATCCAATCCATGAGCCTAGTCTACTAATTCGTGGAATGAACCATGGGCCATAAACTTGGCTCATGCATTATCTCTGACATCTTTTTGGGTCCTTACAATATCCCCTCCGGGAACATTCGTCCCTGAATATAATAAATGTAGGCTCTAAGGAGTTAAATAGGCAGCCAACAACGCAGTATGAATGCAAAAATGCAATCTAAACATCTTTTCATGAATCTTTCAAATCCCATACTGAAAACAAGTTTCAAAATAGTCCATAAACTTGTAAATATGCATACACAACATGAGAAAACTCTAATGCATGGAATTGGAGGTTTTTGGCGAGAATAAATTAATACCTTAGGCTTGAGTAGAGTGAAAAAGATAGGGATTATATTTTATCATGTCCACTTCCGCTTTCCATGTTTCACCTTCAAGTTGTTGATTCCTCCAAAGCACTTTCACAGATCCAACCTCCTTGTTTCTCAACCTCTTTACTTGCCAGTCTAGAACCTCACTCAGAATCTATTCATAAGTCAAATTTTCCTCAATGCTCATATCCTCTAACGAGACAATGGAGTTTGGATCACCCATAAATTTTCTCAACATTGATACATGGAACACGGGGTGAATCATGATCTTCTCTATTGGCAACTCCAACTCATAAGCCATCTTGCCAACCCTTCTCACAATCTCGTAAGGCCCTACATACCTAGGGCTCAATTACCCTTTCTTGCCAAATCAAACCACACCCTTCATTGGAGACACCTACAAATAGAGCCAATCCGCAACATCAAACTCAAGGTCTCTTCCTTCTACTTGAGTAGGGATTTTACCGACTTTGAGCCATTTTCAATTTCTTTCTTAGGAGTCTCACTTTTTCTATAGCATCTATGACTAAGTCCGGCCCTAACAAAGCCGTCTCGCCTACTTCAAATCATCCAACTTTTGACCTACACCATCTACTGTATAGGAACTCAAATAGTGCCATCTCAATACTTGCATCGTCACTATTCTTGTAGGAAAACTCAATGAGAGGTAAGTGATCATCCCAAGTTCTCTAGAATTCCAATGCATAAGCACTTAACATATCCTCCAATGTTTGAATTGTCCTTCTAGTTTGCCAATTGGTTTGAGGATGAAAGGAGGTACTTAACTTCACCTTAGTACCAAGGCTCCTTTGAAATGATTTTCAAAAGTAAGAGGTAAATTGAGATCCAATATGCGATATGATGGATAATAAAATCCCATGCAACTTCACAACTCCTAGATATAGAATTTAGTTTAGTCCTCTACACTAAAAGCTATCTTGATCGGTAAGAAATCAGCCGACTTTGTCATTATATCCAGTATCATTCGTATGGAGTTAAAATACATCTTGGTCTTGGGCAAACCAACTACAAAGTCCATTATGATCTCTTCCCACATCCAAGTAGAAATTTCATGTCTTGAGCTAGGCCACCCGGTCTTTGATGTTCAACCTTAACTTGTTGGTAATTAGAGCATTCAGACACAAACTTCCCAATATCTTTCTTCATTCGGTTCCGCCAATAAATTTCTCTCAAGTCTCTATACATTTTAGTAGAACCGGGATGAATAGAATATGAGGATTTGTGAGCTTCTTTCAAAATCAAACTCCTCAATCTATCAATATTTGGCACACACAGTCTTCTTTGGTAATGAAGTACCCCATCTCCCCCTTATAAAAAGTGATGTGCTGTCAAAATACAACACTTTTGATGCTTAAAACTTGGAATTTTGTGTGTTCTCAATGGGGATGTTAGTAGATTTGATTTGGTTAGGTTATATATCTTGACAACGACGCTTTAGCGTAAAAAAGAGGTGTAGCTCGGGTGAAATCAAGAAGACCTTTATATTTCCTTCCTTCACTAAGGCCTTCAATTCAACAAAGACGGGGTCAATATCTTTCTTGGACTTGATATCCTCGACTAATGAATACTCGAAGCCATTTAATGCCATCATACTACCATTTTCGGCATCTTTTAACTTCACTCCCAATCTAGACAACCTATGAAATTATTTTTCCAACTCCCTTTTTCCATCATCTTCTAAGTGTGAGAAAATACCCATGGACACCCTACTAAAGTGCATTGGCTACCATATTAGCCTTACTGGGGTGGTATTTTACACTCATGTCATAATCCTTGAGAAGTTCTAGCTATCTTCTTTGTCTTAAGTTGAGGTCTCTTTGAGTGAACACATGTTTTAGGCTCTTATCATTAGTGGATACATCAATATACACCCCATATAAGTAATGATGCTATATCTTCAATGCAGACACCATGACTGCTTGTTTCGGTCATGAATTAGATGATTCTTTTTATGCACCTTCAATTGCCTTGAGGCATAGGCAATCACCTTCCAATTTTGCATTGACTCACAACCCAAGGTGATTCTTGAGGCATCACAACAAACAACAAATCCCTTGATTTCCTTTGGCAAGGTCAAAATTGGAGCCGTAGTCAACTGGTCTTTCAAGGTTTAGAATCGCCTCCCACACTCATCCATCCATAAAAACTTTACTTTCTTTTGAATTAACCTAGTCAATGGAGATGAAATGGAGGAGAAACATTCAACAAATCTTCTATAGTACCTGGCTAGGCCTAAAAAACACATTATCCGATGGAGTCAATATACTAGGCTAATACTTTACCACTTCAATCTTCTTAGGATCAAGTTTAATGTCGTCACCTGATACTACATGCCCAAGGAAGACAACTTCTCTAAACCAAAACTCACACTTATCAAACTTGGCAAATATTCTTTCTTCCCTCAAGGTTTTGTACCCTCAAATGCTCCATATGTTCCTCTTTACTTCGAGAGTAGATCAAGATGTCATTGATGAACACTATTATGAACATATCAAGGTAGGGTTCGAACACCTTATTCATAAGATCTATGAAGATTGGCGATGCATTAATTAGGCTAAATGACATCACCACAAATTCGAAATGCCCATACCTTATTCAGATTGCCATCTTGGGAAATATCACTCTCCTCACTTTAGTTGGTGATACCTAGACCGCAAGTCAATCTTGGAAAAGTGCTTAGCTCCTGGCAATTGGACCAACAAGTATCAATCCTTAGGAGTGAAGATTTGTTCTTGATTGTAACATTTGTTAAGTTGTCGGTGGTCTATGCATATTTAGAGTGGCCCTTCTTTCTTCCTTACAAAAAATACTGGAACACCCAAGGAGCTTATTTGGACTAATGAAACCTTTCTCCGATAGATCTTCCAATTGATCCTTTAGTTCCTTCAACTCCGTTAGAGCCATTCTATAGGGATGATAGAGATAGGTTGAGTATCGGGCAAGAGGTCTATGTTAAAATCTATTTCTCTTTCGAGAGGAACACCGAGTAACTCTTTCGGAAAGACATCAGGAAACTAATTTAAAAAGGGGACCGACTCAAGAGTGGGGACTTCAGAAGTAACATCTCTAACTCTCACTAGATTATATATGTACCCCTTAGAGATCATTTTCGGGGCTTTGAGGTAAGAGACAAACTGACCTCTACATGAAGAACTACGACCTTTCAACTCAAGATTAGACTCAATTGAGAATTAGAACTTTACTCTATGAGTTCAACAATCTATCAAAGAATAGGAGCATGCAACTAATCCATATAAAGCTCTATCAAGTCACTAGGGACAACTTTATGCAAAATAGACACAAGTCAGTTTCTATAGACTCTTTGTGCAATAATAGACTCTCCTATGGGAATACAAACTTCAAAAGGTACATTTATAACTTTGGGACATGCATGAAATCTATTTGTAAGGAATGGGGTTACAAAATAAAAATTTTCTCCTGAATCTAATAATGCATATGCATTAGAATCATAAACTTTTAACATATTGGTAACCACATCCAGGGCTTCCTCTACTTCTTGGTAGCCATGAAGAGCATAGAACCTATTGATCCTTAGGCACCTTTAGCTTTCCCACCTTAGCCTTAGGGTCTATCACCATCACTCATACAATCTTTGGCGTGATGTCTTGGCTTGCTACACTTGAAGCAAGCAATCTGTATGGACCTCATGAAAAGGGTTTTCAAATCCTACTTTGACATATTTGTGGTGGTATTCATTAATAACATTTTGATTTATTAACGGGATGAAGAAGATCACAAAGAGCATTTACGTATGGTCTTATAAACCTTGAGGGATGAAAAGTTATTTTCTAAGTTCAATAAATATGAGTTTTTCTTGAAAGAGGTTGCATTTCTTGGGCATATTATGTTGGGTGAAGAAATAAAAGTATATCCCAAAAAGAAGGAAGTGGTAAGAAATTGGCCTAGACCATTGACCCCTATAAATATTAGAAGTTTGTTGGGCTTAGCGGGTATTATAGAATATTTGTTGAAGGATTCTCCTCCATCTCATCACCATTAACTTGACTCAGAAGAAAGTGAAATTTGTGTGTATAGATGAGTGTTAGAAGACCTTCCAAACTTTGAAGGATCGATTGGCCTCAACTCCAATTTTGATCTTGGCAGAGGGTACCAATGGATTTGTTGTTTATTGTGATGCTTCAAGAATTGGTTTGGGTTGTGTGTTGATGCAACATGGAAAGGTGATTGCCTATGCTTCAAGGCAATAAAAGGTTCATGATAAGAACTACCTAAAACATGATATTAAACTAACGGCCGTAGCGTTTGCTACTAAAATTTGGCGTCACTATCTATATGGAGTCCATGTTGATGTATTCACCAATCATAAGAGCTTCAGCATTTGTTTACACAAAGAGACCTCAATATAAGGCAAAAGAGATAGTTGGAACTCCTCAAAGATTATGACATAAGTATGAAGTATCACCCAGATAAGGCTAATATGGTAGCCGATGCACTTAATAGAGTGTCTATGGGTAGTGTCTAAATCCTTGAAAATGATTGAAAGAGGGAATTCGCAAAGGATGTTCATAGGTTTTCTAGATTGGGGTTAAAGTTAAATAATTCCAAAAATGGGTGTGTTGATATTTTAAATGGCTCAGAGTCATCATTGATTGAGGTTGTCTAGTCTAAACAAGATTTTGATCCCTCCTTGGTTGAATTCAAGGCCTTGCTGAAGGAAATAAGATAGAGGTCTTCTCACATGGGGGAGATAAAGTACTTTATTACTAAGGGAGATTATGTGTACTAGATGTTAAAGGGTTGAGAAGGTTGATGTTGCATGAAGCCCACAATTCCTCCTCTTCCATTCACCCTAATTCCACAAAGATGTATAAAGACTTAAGGGAAGTGTATTAGTGGAAAAGAATGAAGAAGGACATTGCTAAATTTGTGGTCGAATGCTCCAACTGTAAAAAAGTTAAGGTGGAACACTAAAGGCCGGGTGGCTTGGCTAAAAATATTGAAATCCCTACTTGAAAATGGGTGTAAATATATAGACTTTGTTGTTGGGTTTCCTAAGACCAAGAGAAATTTTGACTCTATATTGGTGATAGTGGACGATCATGAAGTCGGCTCATTTCTTGTCGGTCAAGGAAACTTATGGTGCCGAATACCATGCCAAGTAATGTGTCTAGGAGTTGGTGAGGTTGCGTGGAATTTCACTTTCCATCATATCAAATCATGGGACTCAGTTCACCTCTCACTTTTAGAAATCGTTCCAAAGAGATCTTGGCACCAAAGTGAAGTTAAGCATTGCTTTCCATCCTCAAAATGATGGGCAAGCCGAAATAAAAATTCAAACATTAGAGGATAAGTTGAGGGCTTGTGTCTTGGATTTCAAAGGAAGTTGGGATTATCATCTACCTCTTGTCAAGTTTTCCTACAACAATAGTTTTCACTAAAGCATTGAGATGACACCATTTGAGGCTCTATATGGTAGATGGTTGATGTCACCAAAGCTACCCGTCCTTGTTGAAAATTAAAGAAGTCATTTTCAGGATATATAATCTAACCAAGGTTAGGGTCGATCTCACAGGGAATATGATATATTTAGAGTAATTTCAAGTAGTTCGAGTTAATTAACCTACTTATCTCCATGAAAGGGGGGATGGGGATGGGGATGTAAATTGTAGAAAGTAATTTTAAACTAGCACAAGTGTGTGAAACCAGTAAAAAAAGTAACTAGGTTATTGTGTTCCCTATGATTCCCTAACTTGGTATTACCAGATAATCACATTCTTTTCTAGTGTGTTGCATACCGAACGGTAAGTTACATTCACCACACCCCTTTTTTTGAGGCGAGAGGTAAATTTCACTGCATGATTTGATCTATCCTCACATCATGACATTACTAACCCTTACCTATTGTCTCAGTACAACCTCCCCTTGATCCAGTTTGGTTGATTAGACGAGTAAACATCAATCGAATCCTGTTAATTAATCTCTTTCCCTATTCATTATTACCTTGATCTAGTTAGTAACACTAGGTGAGTTCTGATGTTAGCCACCATTAAAATCAATCAAAGCAAAGAGAATTAGTTAATACATGCATGCACACTTTCCAAGAATTATGAGTTATTCAGTTTTACCTTGTTACTTCTTCATGGTTCCCACAACCTCAGTTGTGGATTTAGCTACTTATATTCATTGTAGATGCAAGAATCATGATATAGAGTAACATAATTAAGCTCTTACAAGGATAAAATTAAGAACAAGAAATCCAAGCTCTTCAATGGAAATCACAAAGTATGAATTAAAATCACAAAATAATGTTTCAAGTGTTTCTAAGCACTTTTCACAAGTAGTCGTCCTCTTCTCTCCTATACTTCTTGTCTACTAAAAAATAACCTAATAAGCCTATTTATAGTGTTTAAAATACAGATCCAAAAAATAGGAGAACTGGATTTGGCAGGCAGTACGAGCAGGTCTATGGGTTGTACTGTGTTCTACGGCACATATCAGAGCTTCATGGGCTTCAGTCTTCAATTCTAGGTGCAGCTTCTACAAAACCTTTCACTGGTTGTATGCAGACTTACGTACCATATAGGTTTTCTTCTGATGACTTTTCAGAAACTCCCAATCTTTTGATCCTCAGGGTGCGAAACCTCATCTACGACTCATGCTTCATTCTATGACTCGTCTGATTGTTCGTAGATTCATCTTCAGAAAATCACCCTTTTACTAGATTTTAGTACAAACACAACTCTACAGCTTGTGAAACTTCCACGGCTCGACAAGAAGGTCATAGAATAGCAAAAGCATCAGAAGTTGTACACTTAGCCCAAATATCATGCCAAACCTTGTAATCCTAAAAAACAAACATAAAAGCACATCAAACCTACAAACATTGCTTTGAGAACACACAAAATTCGAAGTTTTGAGCATCAAAAGTATTGTATTTTGGCAGCACATCAATGATGTAGGTTAATGGTTGGATGGTTTGATGTTAGTGAAATGGCCTTGATTGGACTAGATTCGGTTGTGAATGACATGGAAAAAGAGAGGCTCATAAAAGAAAGATTAAAGATGTCTCAAATTAGACGATAGTCCTACCCTGATGTGAGGAAAAGGGAGCTCAAACTTAGTATTGGTGATTGGGTCTACTTGAAGGTGTCACCAACAAAAGGTGTGGTCCGATTTGGCAAGTAAGGTAAGTTGAGACCTAGGTATGAAATCCTTACAAAATGGTAGGAAGGGTTGGGCAAAATGGCTTATGAGTTAGAATTGCTATTTTGGAAATGAATAGGATTCATTTGACGTTCCATATGTTGATGTTAAGGAAATTTGTGGGGGATCCAAACTCTATAGTTCCATTAGAGGATGTGAGTGTCGAGAAAAAATTAAAATATGAAAAGGTTCCAATTAAGATATTGGATAGATAAGTGAAGAGACTGAGGAACAAAGATGTAGCATCCATTAATATCCTATGGAGGAACCAAAAAGTTAAAAATGCAACTTGGGAAGTGGAAGCGGACATGATTAAATGATATCCTTATTTTTCCACTCTACTCATATCTAAGGTAATAAGATAATCATGTATATGGTGTCAAATCATGTATTTCAGCCTTTTTGTGTCATGTTGCTTGTATACATACTCATGGTAACATGTTTTGATGGTATTTGATGCATAAGTTTAAGGTTTCATGAAAATAATGTTTAAGTTTCATTGATGCATTTATGTTGGGGTTGAATTTTGTTTTGTTACTCCTTTCAGGCGTGTTTCCATTCCATTCGGGGACGAATGTTTCCAAGGTGAAAAATTGTAACACCTCCCAAAGGAATTCGGAAAATTTGAGTCTATATTTTTATTCAGGAGGAAAATTATGTGAGAAAATGGTTTCCCTCAATTTTAAGCAAATCGTATCAAAAAAATATTTTTTTGCATATTTTTGCAGTTTCTAGAAGCATCCATGACCTCTCCATGTTGCAGAGAGGGTCTGTTTTAGTGTAAAACTGAGCTAGACTCATCCCAAGTCCAAAAGGGAGGGGGGAAATCAAACTTCGTGCAAAAAAGAATTACGACGAAACAAGTCCGTATTGTTATTCCATTCAACCACAGTACAAAATTTTTCAAAAATTTCTAGATTTGAGTAAGGGCAATTGAGACATATCCCTAAACCCATATATACAGGAATACTAAAAATTTCCACCATTTTAGGCCGATAATCACTCTGTAAACCCCTAAAATCCTCTCCAAATTCCCCTAAATTCCTCTACCAAATTCTCTCGAATTTCTAGGGTTCAAGTTTCTTCCATTAAAGTCGAGTACCAAGGTAATTTCCTATGTTCCTTCAAGTCTTTATCAATCTCAAGACTTCAAGGTATGTGGGTTCTTCATCCACGAGTTCTTCCACCTATGGAGCCCCAAAACCCTTTCCACTCAATCCTTTGAAATCAAAGTTGATTTATTATGAGTACTTTCTATTAGTCCTAATATGCATGATTATGTTAAGAATCTTAATCTATTGAATGAAATTGCATGAATTCCTTCAAGGGTTTACTATTATGAACTATTTTATGATATTCAAAATTATTAATGTTATGGTACTATGAGATACTATGAAGTTGATGATTTTATAAGATGAATTTCATGTTGCCACATTTATGTTTGAAAGATGATATGGATGATTCTGGTGGGTTGTCTTGAGAATGATATGAGTGAATGAGTCTTAATACATTTATGCATATTCCTCTTGAGTTACATGATTTGAAGCATACATGGATTAAACCTACCCAATTTTCATATTAAGTTCTCTGATGAAGTATGATTTTCAAATGATGAGGGTTCAACTACATTTTATGAAAGTTATTAAGTACTTATGAATCTCTCTTATGACTGTAATGTTGGTGAAATGACAAATCTCACCAAAATAATGGATCCTCTTGTGATAAGGACAATTCTCACTTCATTGATCATAATTTATGAGCTACTCCTACTTTAATGATGCTATGTTTACTAGCTTATGAATGTATATGACTATGATTATGTTTTCTAATGTATTATGTAGGAATGACTTAGCACCAAATGAGGCATTAAGGTAGGGTTCAGTAAAGGAACCCTAGTAGCAACCCTTTGTTTCATTAACTATGTGCCACCGGAAGAACCCTTATAGACTAGGCTAGTAGATCCATGTAGGCCATTATAATGATTAAAGATACATGCTTAATTTGATGGAGTTCCACTCTACAAGTGGGTCTCCCCGTGCTAATGTAGGGGGTTATGTTGGATTCTATGTAGTAGCTTACATCGTCTTATATATTGGTTACAGTCTCCTCCCTCATATGTATGCTTTACGAAGAAGTTATGTCTTACCATCCATGCATGTTTTGACTAAGTTATTGATCATTCATGTCATATTGAGCTTATTATTCTTGTATATGTTTAAGCATCTTGTATATCATGACTTATGATCTCTTGTTGCATTGAATCCCACATAATAGTATATTCAAAGTACTAGGACATACTTTTTCTTACATGATCTTATCATGTAGGGACCAGAGCTCCTATCCGTCCACCTCCTCATAGCTAGTGTAATCTCTTGAAGACTAGTTTGTGGTGAGTCCTCCATTATGAGGATAACAACCATTTTTCTATCTTGCTATGTTAAGACTTTACTTTCTTCATATTTGCATTTGAGGGTGGGTCGGGGATATGTCTTGGCCCCCGTCTTACTCATGGTTAGAGGTCTTATTGTATACTTATGCTATATACATACTACGTGATGTTTACGCTTTTATGGAGACTTTTCCCTTAGTTCCTATCCCATGTATGTTGATGTTTATGATGTATGATTATGAGATAGTGAATTCCCTAAGTCCCTATTCCCCATAGAGTGTGTCGCATGTTCCCTTTCCCTTAGTATTGCTTGATGAGCTTGAATGATGGCAAGCCCCTTACCTTTTTTTCCCATAGCTTGCTTCCTTAGTCCCGAATCCCCTTAGTTTAACCACTTGATGCTTGAATCACGTTATGTAACCAATGATGTGGTTATGTATGCTATGAGGCTTGTTTGGGTACCATTGGGTTCCCCATTCACCATGTCACTCCTAGGCTCTAGGCTTGGGTCGTGACAAATGTAAGACCCACAATTATGGCTCACGGTTCAAACCATGGGTCATAGACAAGGCTCATAGAATGGGTCAGTGATGGTGGAAAATTAGTTAAGTGAGGGGGATGGTTTATGAGGGCGGGTTTTTGGTCTGTAAATGAAACTACGTTTCATATAAGGTGTTCTTGGATTGAAGTATGAGTTGGTAAACATTTGTGTTTTTGGATCTTTGTTTACGAACAACAGGACAAGCCATGGTTCATTTTCCAAACCATGCAATAGGGTCATAGTTTGGGGTCCTGAGTTGTGAATTTCTCTAAGTATGGACAAGATTATAAGGGGTCTTTAAGAGCCTTAGAATAAACAACAAACCGTAAAGGGGGATTCATACATTGGGTCCAGAGATATGTTTTAGGGATCCTAAGTTTAATTAGGATGAAACCTCAATTGATGACCCGTAAGTCCATCTACGGCCCGTAGATAGGGTCTGTAGATTGGCCTGGACAGTTTTTAATGAAGGAAAATTTCGATATTTTTCCTCATCCTAAGCACAATACTACGTCGTTTTAAGCCTATTCAACCTATATCAGTTCGTAACCCTAACATACACTCTCATTCACCCTCCATTCCAATTCTCCTAAATTTTCCTAAGGAAATTCTTCTTTTCAAGGCAAAAGAGCACAAGCTAGGATTTTCAAGGTTTCTTCCCCCATATATCAAGCTTCACTTCAGGTCTTCTACTTAAGGTATGTGGATTTGATTTGTGGATTTCTTTCATCCCGAAAGCTCTAGTATGTTCCTTAATGTATTTATATTTCAAGTTATGGAAAACTTACTGGTTGTATGAACTCTCTTAAAATGATGATATAATGATGTATTTATAATTATATAAGATATATTAATGTAATGCTATGAAGGCTGGCAACAGAATCGGGAGGTACCGGCTCCGTCCCAATTTCAGTGTCGAACCGGTACCATACCGGTATTTGTCGCTTAAGGGGGTAACGGGACGGCAACAGGGATCTTTTCGGTAAATAACGGTTTTGGACCGGTATTACTAATTTATTTAAATCTTTTTTTTTAATTTCAATTGGACCATTGGGGTGGGGCCCACCCAACGGTCCAATTGGCAGAAACAACACCGGCTCTTTTCCCATTTATTTTCCATTTTTTTCAAAAATACCTCCAATTTTTCAACTATAAATACCCCTAAATCTTTCATATTTTTTCAATTAAATTCTCTCAATATTCTAAAAATCTCTCAACTTTCTCAACCCTCTTATTTCTCAACTCTTTCTACTATTATAAATTTATAATTATATTTTACTAGTATACTAATATTTATAAATATTTATTATTTACTGTCTCAATTAGTATTAATTTGTTAGTTATTTTGTCAATTTTGGTGAGCTAATTGGAATTTGGAACAAATTTGGTGGATCAATTTAGAGCATATTCAAGCATCAATTTTTATCAACTTCGGCTTCTACTTCTGTTTTTACATAGACGTTCGGTACATTCATTTCAACTTATAAATTTCTTCTTATTAGTTTTTATTCTTTAATCTTTACTACTTGTCTAGTTGAATTATTTTTTTATATTCATAACTTGATTAATTTCATATAATCTTTAGTTGTATCATTTAATTTAACATGGATTTCAGTAGAAAAGGAAAGGAAAAAAGTACCTTTTTAGTGGAATTGCTAAAACTTTAACCGGTAATAAATCCGGTGGTAGTTCATCTAAATATACAAGATAACCACCACCTAGATTTAATATGGAAAGACGAAACTTGTTTTAATTTTGATTCTAATGCTGAATTAGACCACAAGTTTCTTAAACGAAGATTTGGGTTTAATGAAGATTTACAAGAAGATGATAATGAAATTAATGAAGACGACGATATTTTTGATGATGATGAGACGCAATCCCCATATACTACCACTACTCCCCCCTCCCGTTCCCGCTCCCCCCTTCCCGCTCCCACACCCGCTCCCCCCGTACATCCATCGACATCTAGTAGGCCTAAGAAGGAACGTGTAAAAAAATTAGTTGTTTGGCAATTTTTAACACAAGACGAAGATGAAACAAAAGTAATTTTTAATAAATGCAAGCATGTTTTAAACCATAAAACTTCGGGCGGGGGGGTGGGTGGGTGGGTGGGTGGGACGGGTCATTTGAAAATCCATTCAATGCATTGTTGTAAATTAGAATTTTTGCATGCTCAAGCTATTGCGAATGCTAAAAAATATGGAACTCCCCTTCCCGAAGAATCCGTAGGAGTAGGAGGTTCAAATATGGTGCAGTCGCAATTGAACCCTTCTAATGTTTCCGATCTTAGAACACATCGCCCTTATAGTAGACTACGGGACTTAGACGAACTTGCAAAAATGATTGTTGTTACTGGTTTGCCTTTTAGTTTTGCTGAAAATATTGATTTTATTCACTATATTCAAATTATTTATAACCATCTTTTACTGGTTTTATAAGAAATACAATTTGTATTTGATTATCAAGTACGACATGTACAATATCTTCGTTGTTTATTTGCTTATAATACTTGTAGATTAGCAATTACTTCGGATATGGGTCGTAGTATAACCGGAAATAATTATTTTACAATTACCGGGCATTGGATTGATGAAAATTGGAGTATGCAAAAAAGAATTTTAGGATATAAAAGTTGTAAAATGCATAAAACTAGTGCTTATATTACACAAACAATTCTTGTTGTTTTACATTTTTTGGGCATTTTTAGTAAAATAATTAGCGTAACTTTAGATAAAGCTTCTAATAGTAAACATGCTGTTGATTATTTAAAACATGTTCTTACTCCTATTTGCGAAGATGGTTTTCATATTAGATGTGCTACTCATATTTATAATTTAATTGTTAGAGATGGTGTTTCATTATTTGAAAATGATTGTAATAAAGTAGAAATTGCATGTCATTTTATTTTTAAATGTCGAGTAAATGCTAGGTGTAAAGAATTTAAAAGCCTGTGTATTGAATATAATTTGCCTGTTAGAAAAATTCCCAAAACAGTAGTTACTAGGCGGAATTTGTTATATGAAATGCTTAAAGTAGCGTATGAATATAGGAGACCCGTTACAATGGTTTGGAATGCCCATAAAGCTGATATGACTTACCGATTTGATAAAAATGATTGGAATGATATTAGAGATTTAATTGAATTTTTAAGAGTTTTTCATTTAGCTACTAAACAAATTTTCGGTTTTTATTATCCTATTATTGTTCTGTTTTACCTAATATTTGTGTTATTTCTACTAAACTTGCGCAGTTTAAAAAAATCCAAAATTTAGAGAACCGATTAAAAAAATGATTGAATTTTTTTTTAAAAAAACTTTTTCCCAATTCCTCAAATTTATTTAACTGCTTGTATATTTAACCCGACTTATAAAGAAGTCGGTGTATCTCGAATAGTAGATAGTATATATGCAAATTTAAAAATTGAATACGATAAAGATAATCAACCACATAATTTGGATGTAGTTAAAAGTAGCATTAGAACAGAAGCTAGGAAATTGTATGATTTAGAAGAATATAATTTAGTAGAAAATGTACAATATCAAGAACCACAACCATCTAGTGCTAGATACGAGGAATACATTGATGACATGTTAGAAAATTATCTTGGACTTACTACTAACGAAAATAATGATTTTGATGAACATATTAATTAGGCTACAAAAAGTATTAAGGATGCAGAGGGGAAGCAACAACTTTTGGATTGGTAGAAGAATCGGTGTAAAGCTTTTCCAAGACTTTAGCAGGTGGTTCGTGATATCCTAGCTATTCACGCATCGTCGGTGGCTTCGGAAGGCAGTTTTAGTAAGGGAAGATTCCAATTCGGAGACCATAGACATTTACTAGCAACAGATAGCTTGGAAGTTTCAGTTTTATTCAGAGATTGGAAAAATGCGGAGCGGAGGAATTTAGGTCGTCCAACTTTGCCGTCTCTATATGAAGCCGATATAAATAAAATTAATATTTTATCGGAATCAAGTGAAGACGACATGAATTTTACGGAGGAACAAGCTCAAGAGCAGATTCCAGAAAATGTAACATTGGAAATGTTAGAAACACTTGGGCAAGATTTTCAAAGTGGTATAAAATAATAGTATATTATAATAAATAAGCCCTAGTTAAAACAGAACCCTTCCTAGAAGGTGACAGCTCAAATTAGGTTCTTTTCTAATATCTGTACAATTTAAATTTTAAAGTAACATAATAAAATTACAGGCTATTCACCTTATTTCTTTTTTTAAGTTATTATTTTGAATTTACTTAACTTTAACTTTTGAATTTTTTTAAATATATGTTCCCCCTTATTTCTCAAATCTTTATTAACTTTAATATAAAATGAAACATTCAAAAATTTAAACTTTAAAATTTATATTTTATATTTAAAAAATTTGAAATTTAAACTTTTAAAGTCAAAAGTTTTAAATTTTATATTTAAATTTTAAAAAGTTAAAAAATTTAAAATTTAAACTTTTAGAATTTAAACTCAAAACATTAAATTTTATATAAGTTATAACTTATAACTTACAACTTTAAAATTTTTAAGTTTTAAAACTTTTAAAAATTAAACTTCAATTTAAAAAAATTATATAATGATACTATATTTAATTTAAACCTTTAAAATCTTAAACTTCAATTTTAATCTTTAGTTATTAAACTTCAATTTAACCTTTTAAAATAAACTTCAAAGTTTAATAATATAATTAAATTAACTAATTTTTTAATTGAAAAAAAATATTTTTGGAATTACTTGTCCAGTCTAGTTTCGCTCACGTATGCAACAGACCGGTAAGGTAAGGGGGGAAATTCCCAATACTGCCGGTACCGGTACCGGAAAGATTTCCACTATTTATTTCCGGTATCAGTCTAGTTCTAGTAATTACCGGTACGGTGGTGCCGGTACCCATCCCTGTGCCAACCATAAATGCTATGTTATGATTATGAGAGTTGAGAATTTACAAGATGAATTTCATGTTTCCCTACCTAGGGTTTTGAATTATTATGGTGAGTTGTTTTCACAATGGTTTAACCTTTTAGGTTTATTATGTGTATGCATAACACTTTTGAATGACATGATTTACAATTTACATGCATTAACCCACCAAGTTTTAAGTTAAATTTCTATGATGAAACATGTTATGAATGATAAAAAGGCCTTTGAAATTGATGTTCATGAAAGTTTATGAAAGTTCATAAAGTATTCTATGAAGCCGTTTTAATGATGGTGAAAGAACAATTCTCATCAAAGATGGACTCTCTTATGAAAGGACAATTCTCAATTAAAGGGATTCCTAAGTTCAATGAGTTCTAATGTGATGATATTATGTTTAAAGCTCATGAATGTATGATTATGATTATGTTTTAAAGTATTTTGTGGGACTTTATTTAGCACTGAATAGGGCTTGAGGTGGGGTTCGATAAGGGAACCTTAGTAGCCATCTCCTATCTCATTTACTATGTGTCAGGACTGGATCTCCTGTAGGCTTAGACTGGTGGATCCATAAAAATTAAAGTTAAAGATGTGCATGCATAAGTTAATGGATTTCTACCTCACAAGTAGTCTCTTTGTGACAACGTAGGAGATCATGTTGGATTTCATATTATAGCTCACATGGTCTTAAATGTCGATTATGGTCTCCGCCCACATAGTTATGTATATGATGATTATGTTGCTTCAAAACCTATTTTAAATGATGCATTAATCATTCATCACATATTAAGCTCTACCCCTTGTTAAGATTATGCATATTGTCTATTATGTTACTATGACTCTCTTGTTGCGTTGTATTCCACATACTTAGTACATTCAAAGTACTAATGCATATTTTTCCTACATGATATTACCATGAAGGGACTGATGCTCCTCTTTCTTTGATACGCAACTAGATTGTTGACATTTGAAGATTTGGTGAATCCTTTATTTCGAGGACAACACCCATTCTCTTTCAATCTTATAGTATTGAGACATTTAATTTCTTAAGTTACATTTTCTTTTGCTACTTATACTTGAAGGTGAGATTTGAACATGCCTTAGCCCCACAAATCTTTTGTTTAGAAGGTATTGTTGGACAATGTAGTAAGAGTTTATATTTGATTTCATCTGTCCTATAGTCCCATTTCCCCATTTAAATTTAACTTTATTTATGTTCACTACCTATAAATGCTAAGAAGCTTGGGTGAGGTGACTTAGGGTTCCTTATTCACCGTGATACGACTAAGTCCTAGGCTTGGGTCATGACATCAGACTCAGATCTTAACTTGTCCTCCTCAATGGGGATATCATCATATATAGGCTCAAAGAATAAGAGAATGATAAAGCAAAACTATGACATGGTCGTTAAGAGGGTACTTCTAGTATACTTCTTCTAACTCTTAAACAACGGAGGGTCGGCCATCGATTCTAGTGCAAAGCATCTCTAGCCCAAGCATACGAGCCATAATCAATTCATCTCTTTTGGTATGCACCATTGAGGTGAAATGGGACCATAGAAGGTATTTAACCTTTTGTTTTGGTGATAGAAAAGGGCACTGTGATAAGTGGTGGCATGTAGTCTAGTGGTTCTTCAAGTACCCCTGTATCAAACTCAATAGTGTTATTAAACCTCCAAAGATGTACCTTCTATTGCGATGCACCCATGCTTCCCCTATAAGGAGCTTCAAAATCGCCAATATGTGATCTCTACACCCTTCATCAAGGTGTAAACAACACATACCCGATCTCTGGTGGCATCTATGAAGTGTATCCTCAGAGATAAGACAACACTTGACTATCCTCAACTACACTCTTGGCTCTCTGTTCGTGTGAACATAGGGGCAGGAGATGTGGTAACCTCTGTATCTCTGTGTCACCTATTTTTAATTGACTGGGCCCCCACAAGGTGTTTTGACATCCTGATAAGGTGGATGAATATTTATTCCCATGAGTATAGCAAGTGGTACCTCTTCAATCCCTAAAAGCTGATTAGATGCTAAGGGGGTTAAGGGGACTTCCATACCTTGGAGGATTGCATAATGGGTGCGGACACTTGATTGAAAGTTTGCATAGAACTATTGCACTATGTGGAGTATAATACTCTATGCCTTAAAAGGTCAAAATTTGGTTAAGGAGTGTAAGCTTGAATTCTGGTTTAATATAGGACAAGCACCATCTACAGCTCGGGGTTAGGTTTGTGGGTCGTAGATGAGATTCGTGGATAGAACTAGTGATGGGTAAGTTTCTGGGTTTCAGGATCTCTTTCTACAACCCAATAGTATGATCCCGTACTAGAAAGTATGAGTCATACATGGGCCTCCTAGGTTGGACAGTGATGGGTGAAATTCAACTAAGTATGGAGGCTATGTATGAGAGGAACTATGACTCATAAGTGGAACTACAAACTATAGACATGGGTTGTGGTTTGGGTGTAAGATTCATGTTTTAGGACTTTTGGAAAACCAACAGGATGAAACCACTTATGGGTCGTGATTTGATTGATAGATCGTAAATATGTTTCTTAGTTTGAGTCCAGAAGGTGCTAAATTGGATAAGTTTTGGGGTATCAATGAGAGGTATCTACAAATCATAAAAGGAGTTATGGGCCATAGATCAAGTTCATAGGTCAAGGGTTCAATTTTTAGGTTTTAGCTCTTTTAAGAGTGTAGCAAGGATGAAATCCTTTCTATGGGTCGTAAATAGGTCTATGATCCATAGACTTATCTTGTGGTTTCCTTCCAACAATTTCAATGAAGGACATTTCTGTCTTTTCCTCTCATTCTAAGTCCTAAACTATGTCATTTTGATTCCTAATATTGTTCCATTCATTCCATTCCAATTACTTCTCCTAAAATTCTAGGTCCCATACTCTCAAATTGCACTCAAGGTATCCATTGAAGGCAAGGTCTAGGGTTTCAAGATATCTTCTCAAAGTTTGGGTTTTCTTCTATAGATTTCCATCTAAGGTATATAGGTTTCATTCATAGGTACCTTACACTCGTGTAGACCAAATATTTTAGACCTACTCTCTGAATTTTATTTATGTAATTTCATAGATAGTTATGGTTTGGCTTTTAATGCATATATCATGATCTATTTACTACCATATGACATATTTTGTTACCGTTTGATATTATGCTATTAGAATTTGATGATTTATAAGGTGTTCTCATGTCAAGCTATCTAGGTTTTGAATGTTCATGGTAGGTTGCTTTACTTACCATCCTAATTGATAAATTTCATATGTTCATGCATAATCTTCTTGCATTGCATGCTTTAAAGTCCAAATGCATTGAAACCACCTGATTTACTTTATGCACCAATGGAACATTGACTTGAATGATAAGGGTTTCAACGAAAGGTTTATGAAATTCATGAATTTGATTATGGAAGCTCTTTTTGACTAAATGAATGATCAATGAAAGGCCTTTTTTACACAAAGGATAGATTCCTCATGTGATAAGGATAATTCTCACATTTTAAATCCTTAAGGTTCATGAGCTATTTTATGGATTGTTTGATGTTAATGGACTTAAAGTTTATGAATTATTAGTTTATTATACTATCACTATTCCGTGGGAGTTGACTTAGCATCGAATGAGGGTTGGGGTAGGAACTCGACCTAAAGGGTCCTTAGTAGAAGCTCCTAATCTCATAACTATGTGCCACCATAAGTTACCTTATAAGCTAGGCTAGTAGATCTACATATAGCCCCAGTGTTAATGAATGAATGAATGTAACTATGTGCAACCATAGGTTGCCTAATAAGATAAGCTAGTAGATCCACATATAACCCAGTGTTAATGAATGAATGAATGTTGCTATGGGTTAATACCTACCAAAACAAATTAGAAAATCGCCTGATTCCTATTCGAGATCCCATAAAATGCTCCAAGGTGACATCTGATAAACCTTTTTGTAAAAGCTTCCTATACTTAGTCAAATTTCCAAACTCAGGATCCCAAACTTTTTTGTAATCTTGTTCATGTGATAGAGTTCAACTCTATTTGAATCCTCTAACTTATGCTTATTAATATTTAAAATCACACCTCTAAGAAGAATTGTTGACCATTCGATGCAAATTAGAAATAGAGGACACCTCACTGATAGAATGAGAATCTTTGCAAATGACTTATGCTCTAGTCCCATTTCCAATAGTTTTTGCTTTATAATTATGTTAATTACGAATGAATTCTAAGAGACTTGTTTGAGGGTCTCTTGGGGTCTTTATTTTTTGTGTTATTCTTAGGTGCTAGCCTGGGTCATGAAAAAATTGGTATCAGAGCACAAGGTTTTAAAGCGACCTAGGGAGTCCAACATATCACATCAAGTAGAGTCTTGTAAATGGATATGAAGTGTGTCACATCTATGAATGGGAGGATACAAGGTATTTTAGGATTTTTCTGTTTTCATGTCATGCCACAGAGTTTTCTTAAGACCTCCTATGTCTAATGAATTTCTACTTACGCTTTAAGGACGTTGCCTCCAATAAGAATGTCCATGCAAACAGAGGTCAATCCAAATAAGGTCCATGCTCTTTCAGTCCGTCAATCTTTCCATGAAGAAGTAGTTACACATGCAGAGTTTCATAACATCATTACCATATTGGTCACGTGGCCAAACACACAAAATAAGGTATCGTTACTACTCCGCACGTACCTACCTCGGCTATAAGGATTTGATTCTTCATGACAATGAATCCACTAAACTTCACGGCTCCAAAGTGGATGAAGACCCTCAAGATTTCATTGATAAAGCCCATAAGATTGTCATAATTATAGGGGTGTCATCAAATGAGAAAGTCAAGCTTGTGGGCTATAGACTCAAGGTATGGCCAAAGTAAAGTCAAGCTTGTGGGCTATAGACTCAAGGTATGGCCAAAGTAAGGTATTACTAATGGGTCACAAAATAGAGTGTAGGTGTAGGTCCTATTGCATGAGAAGAGTTCAAGAGTGACTTTCTAGATTGGTTCTTTCCACTGGAGCTAAGGGAGGCCAGATCCAACAATTCATCGACCTCTTTCAAGGAAGTATGAGTGTAAGGGAGTATGCCCTCAATTTCATCAAGTTGTCTAGATATGAACCTTTCATGGTCATCAATCTAAGGGTAAGGATGAGCAAATTTATCTTTGGCATCTCAAGTTTGGTATCCAAGGAATGCAAAACGGCCATGCTAGTCAAAGAGAGGGACATCTCTAAGCTTATGGCTTATGCGGAGAAAATATGGGACAAGGAAATGAGGGAGAGGTCTTGGGACATCTCTATCCCACTTTCAAGAAGTGTGGGAAGTCTCATAGAGGGAAATGTTTGTCCAACTTCAATGAATGCTTTAAGTGTGGAAATATGGTCATCATGCCAAGGTATGTGAAAGTGGAGGTTGTGTTAGGCCTCAAGTCCAATGGGTGCAAAGTGGAAAAGCTCAAGGGGATAGTTAGCACATCAATCAGTTCTATGCCTTCCATTTAAGAAAGAGGTTGAAGAGACTCCTAACATTGTCATCAATATGTTAAAAGTCCTTAATTTTGACGTGTATGCATTGCTTGATCCGAGTGCCAATTTGTCATTTGTTACTCCCTTCCTTGCTAATAAATTTGATATATGTCCTAATACCTTGTTGGAGTCATTTTCAATTTGTATGGGTGAGTTGGTTATAGCAAAAAGATTACCAAAATTATCCCACGTTAGTTTTACATAAAGTTATTCCTTGTGATCTTGTTGAACTTGATAAGGTTGATTTCAATGTCATTCTTCATATGGATTTGTTACATGCTTCCTATGCCTAAATAGATTATAGAACCCATAGGATGAAGTTTCAACTCTTGAATGAACCTATTCTTGAGTGGGAGGGTAGCGATTCAATGTGTAAGGGTTGGTTCATTTCCTATCTTAAGGACCATAAATTGATTGCTAAGGAGTGTGTCTATCATCTATTGAGGGTTAGGGATGTCACTACTATATCCTCTTCTCTTGATTCAGTTCCCATTATTAATGAGTTCCCTAATATCTCTCCTGATGATCAACCTGATGTTCCTCCACAAAAGGAGATAAGCTTTTGCATAGATCTTCTTCCATATACCTAGCTTATCTCCGTTCCTTCATATCATGTGGCAATGGCAGAGATAAAAGAGTTAAAGGAGAAATTAAAGGACTAATTGAAGAAGGGTTTTATTAGATCAAGTGACTCCTATTTTTCGTAAGGAAGAAATATGGGTCACTTCAAATATATATAGACTATCGAAAATTGAATAAAGTTTTCATAAAGATAAAGTATCTAATTTCAGGTATATAATACTTGTTTGATCAATTGATAGGGGCTAGTCACTTCTCCAAAATTGATCTCCATTTCGGCTATCATCAAATGAGGGCAAGAGAGTGTGTCATTCCAAAGATGGCATTTCAAACATGGTATGACGACTTCAAATTTCTAGTCATGTCTTTTGGGTTGATAAATGCTTTGGCGGTGTGCATGGATCTGATGAATAGGGTCTTCAAGCCTTATCTTGACATGTTTGTGGTGGTGTTCATTGATGGTATCTTGGTCTACTCTTGGAGGGGGAGGAACGAAAAGGACCATTTGAGGGTTGTACTTCAAACTTTGAGGGATAAGCTATTGTGTGTAAAGTTTAGAAAATGTGAATTTTAGTTGAAGGAAGTCACATTCCTGGGCATGTGGTGGCCAACAATAGGATCGTGGTTGATCCAAAAAATAGAAGTTATAATAAATTGTCCAAGACCATTAAATATTTTGAATATTAGAAGGTTCTTGGGTTTGGCCAGGTACTATAGAAGATAATTACGTAGCTCTGCTTCGCCTTTAATGAAATTGACTCAAAAGGAGGCTAAATTCCAATAGTCAAAATAATGTAAGAAGAGTTTCATGATTTTGAAGGACTGACTTACTTCAACACGTATCTTGACATTGCCAGAAGGTTTGGATGGGTTCGTGGTGTATTATGATACCTCAAGTATCGATTTGGGTTGTGTCTTAATGCAAAATATCGAGGTCATGGCCTACGCCTCAAGGAAATTGAAAGTGCATAAGAGGAATCATCCCACTCATGATCTTGAATTGGCGACAATTGTCTTTGCATTGAAGATATGGCACCACTATCTTTATGGGGTATATGTCGATGTGTTTATCAATCACAGAGTTTGAGATATGGGTTGACAAAGATTCCTTGAACTCCTTAAGGATTATTACACGAGCGTGTTATATCTTTTGGGCAAGGCAAATGTGGTAACTGATGTACTTAATAGAGTGTCTAGGCGGAGTGTGGCTTATGTTGAGGATGGGAATAAGAACTTGGTGAAGGATATGCATTGATTTGCCCATTTAGGGGTAAGGGTGAACGATTATAATGAAGTGGGTATACATATGAAAAATGGATGATCACCTTTAGTAGTCGATGTAAAGGCAAAGCAAGATTAGGATCTAACATTGGTTGAATTGAATAGGATGGTCGCCGAAAAGAAGGTAAAGGTTTTCTTTCAAGAGGGAGATGGTGTGCTTTGTTATCAAGACGGTGGTGTGTTCTGAATGTTAATGTCCAAATGGACTTGATTTTGGGTAAAGCATATAACTTATAATATTTCATTTATCCGAGATCTACCAAGATGTATAGAGACTCGAGGGAAGTATTTTTGGTGAAACGGAATGAAGAAGTACATAGCAAGATTTATGAAATAATGTACCAATTTCCAACAAATAAAGGTCGAACATTAAAGGCAAGCTGACCTAGCCCAAGATATTGAAATTCCTACTTGGAAGCGAGAAGATGTAAACATGTACTTCATAGTAGATTTGCCTCGTCCGTGGAAGCATCATGACTCCATAGGTGATAGTGGATAGGATGACAAAGTTGGATCATTTCTTACCATTCAAGACATCCTATCATACCAAGGACTATGCCAAGTTGTATATTCATGAATCGGTAAAGTTGTATGGTGTACCCTTATCTATTATATTGGGTCGTGATCCTTAATTTACTTCTCACTTTGGAATTATTTCATAAGGGACATGTTACCAAGGTGAAGTTAAGAACCACTTCTCATCCTCAAATTGATGGGCAAGTTGAGAGGATGATTTAAACTTTTGATGATATTTTAAGGGCATATACGTTGGAGTTCAAGGGTAATTGAGATGATCATCTACCTTTTATTGAATTTGCCTGCAAAGATGGTACAGTTTGAGGCTTTGTATGGGAGATGATATAGATCTATAATGGGTTGGTTTAAAGTGAGTGAGATGGCGTTGATTGGTCTCAATTTTCTATTAGATACTATGGAGAAGGTGAGGGTCATAAGGGAAATGTCGAAGGTGGCGCAAAGTCGCGAAAAGTCATATTATGATGCTAGGGAGAGGGATATTGAGTTGGATATAGGAGATGGGGTCATATATTTTATGGTATTACCAAAGAAAGGGGGATTCAATTTAGCAAAAGGGGAAGTTGAGTCTTAGGTATGTAGGTATGAGATTATGAAGGTGGTAGGTGAGGTTGCATATGAATTTGATTGGCCATAGAAAATCACAATGTTTCTTCTAGTGTTCCACGTGTCTATGTTAAGGAAGTGTCACGACCTGATCCTAGGGCATAAGAATGACATGGAAGATAAGAACTCGAGAGTCCCTAAATAAGACTCATAGCATCCATATACACATCATCGGTTCAAAAATGCATGGCTACAAAAAATAAACACATAGTTCTAAGGGACGGTTAAGTATGACTAACACTATGGGGATGTCATAGGGATAGGGATTTGCATAAATTCACATAGCATATAGCACACAACACATAAGAACTAAGGGGAGGGTAAGTATGACTCACACTATGGGGATAGAAGGGACTTAGAACTTTCCATATTTCCACATCTCATCATGAATAGATCATCATATCATCAGCATCAAAAGATAGCCATAAAAATAATATCCATAAGTAAATAGTATAACATAACACAAGCCTGTACGAAGAGTTTATATGATGTCCCACAATGTAGAATAGGACGGGGGCCAAGACATGTCCCGGGCTCACCCTCAAAGTAAAGACATAAGAGAAAGTAGCACAATAGATGAATAGAAGGTGGCTTGTCCTTAAATGATAGGACTCACCATAAGCAACTCTCACAATCCATGCTAACCATCAAAAGGTGGATAAATATAGTCTCCAGTCCTTACATGGTTAGTTCATGTAGGAAAAGAGTATGTGGGCATACTATGCATATGAACTCATTAAACCTGCATTGAATGTTAGATGCCAAGGGCATATATAGAAAGAAGTATATATATAAAGAAGAGTAATATATCAATATTCCATGAAATCCATGATGCATGAAATGCTAATATACTTCAACATACAGGGATGTGACCTCAACTAACATATAATAGACCAAACGAGCTATTACTTAGAATTCCGATTTACACCTATATCAAAGAAAGGGTGGTCTACTTTACAAAGGTAGTCTATACTTCTCCATATGGGCCTCCCATTTTGGAGAAGTAACCTCACCTTACGGGACACACCATTTCGGTACATACATAACATAATCATCCACAAAGAGGCATGAACATGAACCTATGTTTTTCACGTAGTTAATGAGAAAGAGTAAGGGCTCTTGAGTATAGCCCTCCCATCTACAATCTCATTCGGTGCTAAGTCATCATCCCATAGGAATACATATATGTATATGGGCTTTTAAAATGAAAATGAGATCTTTCAAATCATAACAATGCATACTTAGGCTTAAAAGCCAAACATACTTCATAGTCATGCATACCTCGGCTAAAAAGCCAAATCATGCTTCATGTCATACTTTCATGCGTAGGAATAACTCATTCATACTTTTACATGTTGGTGTAAGAACCCATAATAGCTGAAAGATCCATATTTATAGACATTATGTGATAATATGTTATGTCATAACCATAATTTTCTTAAAATCATATTCATCAACATAATTGAGTCTTAGCCCATATCATAAACTTCATGAAAATCAATGTTCATATATGCATATTCCATGAAAGATGAGAGAATAACATGGGAAACAAATATTCATACTTAAATCAACAATATAATATGAAATCCAAGTAAATCGATGAAGAAAATCATATTTAAATCATACTTGAGATTACCCATGCCTAAATCAACATTTAAAAGGGACATGCATATTCAATCGATAATAATATTAATGAAATTAAACATATTAGGGATTAATTCACTTTAATAACATCAATTAAATACAACCCATATCTCAATTGAATCAAATCAACATTAATTTAAAAGACTCATATTCAAAGTAAGCTTGAATTCATAAATGAAGGACTAAAAAGGGATTGAGGTCTTCATGGTTGAAAGAGACCATGAATTAATCCTACATACCTTAGATAACTTAGAAGAGTCAAGAGGAAATTGATTGGATAATAAGACCCTTCTTGAGCTCCAAGTTGAATCTCCAGATTTACACTTGAGGAGTTCTTAGAAGAGAGATTTTTTAATGTTCTAAGTATAATGAATAAATTTGAATAAAAATGAAGAAGTATAGGTCTTTTCAGGGGTTTAAAATAGGTTCCAAGTTCCTAAAATACCTTTATAATAAACCAAAGTCTCAAAAAAACCATTAATGAAGCGAACTTTAAAAAGTGTCCAGGGGTCCCGTGAAGGAGCACCACGGTCCGTACAAAGTTGCACGGATCGTACAAAGTATCTGTGGTAGAAACCTTAGAAAAAATTGCAGGATTTCATCAAGGAACAATCATCACTGACCGTGGTAGCTTTCATGGACCGTACAAGTGCCCGTGGTGGTCTCCTTAGCCAAAACGAAGATAATATAGCACGACCCATGCACGAAGGGGCTTTACGAAAATGGGCGTAACTTTTTAATCTGAATTCAGAATTAGATGAAACCAAATGTGTTGGAAAGCTAATTCAAAGGGATTTAATTTTTAGTTAGAGAGCTACCCAAATATGTATGTTCAAGGAGATATGATCATTTGAAGTTGACCCTTATACCAATTTATATGAAAAACTTAGCCAATGGAATACATTTGAACTTGGCTTGATGTGGGAGACCCATGATGAACATAAATAGCATAAATAAGATCTAATTGAAGGTTTGAAAGTGAATTCAGCTTGATCTTGAAGGCTCCATGGAGATCCTATGATTAGAGCTTGAAAAGAGGATTCAAAAAGTGTTTTGGACGAGTGGATGAGGAAATAAGTATTATGGAGCGCCTGGAGTGATATAGAAGGCATTAAAATGATTTGGGAGGTTAAAGGAACAGACCCAAATGAACGGACCTTGAAAGATAACTTGGACATCTTCCATGAAATCTCTTCACGAGGCGTATAGAGCATGACGGACCATACAAGTGTCCATGAAAGGTGCCTCATTGTTGAGATGGTACTTTGATAATTTGAAAATTTCAGGGAACAGGCATTCATGAGACCTTGTGGTGGGTTGCATAACCTATACAAGGGTCTCTAGGTGACTACATTAGCCAATTTCTTGGCTTGAGGGCTGGGGCACTTACCAAGGGCCCCTTCCACGGCCAGTGCTAAGGACCATAGCTTGTGGGAGGTGCCTTGCAGGGCCACCAAGCCTAAAATCCTTTCTTAAGCCACACACAAAAATATCGTGGGTCACATACCTCTGGAGACTTAATTAAAGTACTAATAAAGTCTCATGAGATCCGGTTCCTTAAAGGAAGTTTGTGGGTGATCCAAGTTCCATTGTGCCATTAGAAAAAGTGGGTATTAAAGAGAATTTGACCTATGAAGAGTTTTCGGTTGAGATTTTGGACTTGCTAGTAAAGAGATTAAGGAATAAAGAAGTTGCACCCATTAGATAAATATTTGGGGGTAAAGGAGGTTACTTCGAGGTAATAACGATGTAGTACAATGAGGTATGTAAGGCTACTCATTTTCATATTATTTGGCATGAAACCTAGGTTCTTCCTTGACACACAGAGGCACTTACAGACTTCGAAATAATTGATGACCATGTCTCTACTCTTTAATATATTTATATGTTCCCATACATAGTTATTGTCAAACTTGCATACATACTTTGGATACCAAGAAGCATGAGTTCCTTTTGTTGCTAAATAAAGTCCACGTGGTGTTTTATCTCCTACGCAATCGTTAGTTGTGTAACCTACTCTTTTCATTGTGGTACTGTCTTGCATGATTGTTACATTTCACATGTTATGTCTATATTCCTACAGCTCTAAATGTCATGACCAACAAAAGAAACATATCAAAAGTAAATAAAAGATAAGTCGAAGTTGCGTTTTGATGGGTGGTATCCGAGGGGTGGAAGTATCACCTAGCATGGGTCTATCCCATATTACGAGGTGTATTCCAAGGGCGAAAGGAAAGCCTAACATGGGTCGATCCCGATATTGATTAAACACTGATTAGTTCATCATTTACATTATATACTGTGCACAGATTATGCAATAAAGATAGATAAAGTAATAAAAAGTACATAAAGTTCATGGTTCCACAGTATGACTAAAGGTGGTCTCTTATCCTTGCATACCAGTGTTGATTTCATTTGAGTTCTTATTTCATATACAGTACTTCCTACCTTACATAATCAGTACATTATCTCGTACGGACATCCCTTACAAGGGACCTGTATTTCATGCTGCAAATAAAAGCTAATATATCTCCCCAGTAGAAGTACAAGACATCCAGCTGTTGCACTGAGCTCTAGGTTGCTTCGGGGCTTTGTGTGTCTAGAGCTTATATTTTTGCATTGTATAGTTGGTCATGAGGCAGGGCTTCTCCTGATCCTTAGAGATACTCTTTCTTATCTAGAAGGTTTATAGACTATGAAAGTGTGGTCATGTATCATACTTTAGACATCGTGGCTCCAACAGTGTAGTCATACACATTTCCTTCCTTCTTGTTATTACCGTCTACTTTTTTGAAAGCATGTTGAATGTGGAAACCCCTTATAATGTTCATAGAAAGTGTAGGGTTATATGTTGGTTCTCCCGAGCCTTGTCGGAAACCGGTGCCAATCCGCCTTAATGGGACTTTGGGTGTTACATATCCTTCTTCATTCCATTCCACCAATACATATCCCTTACATCTCTATACATCTTAGTGGAATCTGGATGAATAAAATAGGAGGAATTATGAACTTCTTACAAAATTAAACGTCTCAATCCAGCAACATCCGGCACACACAATCTACTTTGATAATGAAGTACCCCATCTCCCCCTTGTGAGAAGATAATGATCTTCTTACAAAATTAAACTTCTCAATCCAACAATATCCGGAACACACAATCTACCTCTCGACTTTATCTTCCTTAATTAGTATCTTTAATTTAACCAAAGCAAGATCAAGATCATGCTTAGACTTGACATCTACAATCAAGGAAGACTTGAAACCACTCAAAACCATCATACCACCATCACTAGAGCCACTTAGTGTAACACCCCAGTGAACTAATGGTGTACTTCTTTGTCCAACTCCTTCTGCCCATCTTCAATGTGAGCTATGCTACTTATTGTAACTCTACTAAGTACATCGGCTACCACATTAGCCTTACTCGATTGATAATTCACAGTAATATCACAGTCCTTGAGAAGTTCTAACAACCTCATTTTCTTAGGTTGAGGTCCCTTTGAGTCAACATGTGCTAGAGACTCTTATGATATGTGAAGATATCTACATGAACTCCATACAAGTAATGATGCCAAACCTTCAATTTAAATACCATAACTGCTCATTCAAGATCATGTGTTGGATAGTTCTCTTCGTGCACCTTCAATTGCTTGAAGCATAAAAAGTTACTTCCCCATGTTGCATGAGCACACAATCCAAACCAACCCGTAAAGTATCACAATACACCACAAACCCCTCGATACCCTCCAAAAAGGTCAAGATGGGAGCTAAAGTTCACCAAACCTTCAAGGTTTGAAAAATCTTCTCACACTCATCCATCCATATGAACTTTATTTTCTTTTGAGTCAACCTTGTCATTGGTGGCAAAATAGAGGAGAACCCTCCAAAAAACCTCATATAGTACCCAACTGGACCTAAACAACTCCTAATGTCCAAAGGAGTCAATGTTCTAGGCCAATTCTTTACAGTTTCGATTTTCTAAGGATTAACTTTAATCCTATCACTCGACATCACATGCCAATGGACTGCAACTTCTTTCAATCAAAAGTCACATTCATAAAATTTGGCAAACAACCTCTCATCATGCAAAGTTTGCAACACCAGTCTCAAGTGTTTCATGTGCTCTTCAATATCATCAATAAGTACCATAACAAACATATTAAGGTATGGTTTAGATACCCCATTCATGAGATCCATAAATATTGATGGTGCATTGGTTAAATCGAAAGACATTACTATAAACTCAAAATGTCTATACCTTATCTAGAAAGCCATCTTGAGAATGTCACACTCCCTCACCCTTAGATGCTGATGCCTGATCGAAGGTTAATCTTAGAGAAGTTTCTAGCCCCTTGTAATTGATCAAATAAATCATCAATTCTCGAAAGAGGGTACTTGTTCTTGATGGTTACCTTGTTCAATTACCACTCATCTATACACATTCAGAGTGACCCATATTTCTTTCTTACAAATGACATTGGAGCACTCCATGGAGAACTATTTAGCCTAATGAAACCCTTCTACAACAAATCCCTCAATCGCTCCTTAGTTCTTTTAGCTCTGTCGAGGCCATTGGATAAGGAGGGATTGAGATAGGTTGAATATCGAGAAAGAGATCTATGCAAAAATCTACTTTTCTTTTAGGAGGAACATTGGAGCAACTTTTTGAGAAAGACGTCAGGGAACTCATATACAATGGGGACCAACTTAAGAGATGAGATTCTGGAACTGACATATTTAACCCTCACCAGGTGATAAATACACCCCATTGAAATCACCTTATGGGTCTTAAGATAGGGGATAAACCGACCTATACAAATTGAATTACTACCCTTCTACTCAAGAACGGGCTCATTTGGAAAATGAAATTGGACTACATAAGTTTGACAATAGACAGAAGCATAGGAAGCATGCAACTAATCCATCCTAAGTATGACATCAAAATCAATCATGGAAAGCTCTGCCAGGTCACAACTTTATGCAAGATGGGTATGGGTCAACCCCTATAGACTCTTTTGCCACAATCGACTCACCTATGGGAGTACAAACTTCAAAAGTATCAACCAATACTTTGGGACATACGTTGAATCTATTTGAATGAAATGGGTTTACAAAAGTTAAATTAGATCTAATAATGTATAAACATCAAAATCATACACTTTTAACATACCAGTAACAACATGTGGGGTCTCTTTCACTCCTTGGAAATCATGCACGACATAGAATTGGTCGGCCCTTGGAGCACCTCCTTGAGCTTGACCACCTTGCGCTCCTTGACCTTGGGGCCTAGAACCACCACTTGTACACTCCTTGGAATGATGACTAGGCTTACCATATCTAAGCATGCATTGGAACTGGCTAGACATTTCACTTTGTGCGATCTCCTACACTTGGTACAATTTGGAGAGGATTGAGCATCCGGACCTCCTTGTGGCTTGGGGTTGGAGATCTTGTCTTTTTTGAACCTAGGAGGAGGAGCATTGGTTGATCTTTGATCCATTTGCTTTTGGTCACCTTGATACTCTCCATGGCCACCAATTTTCGCTAGGAGAATTACCATATTCAATCCAAGCCTTCATAGACTCCCTAGCAAAGTCTCTCAATTTCTTTTCCTTAATTTGCTCTGTATAGGTCATGAGGTAGGAAATGTCCATTTCTTTCATAAGTAGGGTGGTCTCGCACTCATTGAGCAAAAATTCTGACACTCCGGAGATGAACATGCTCATTCTAGCCTTTGCATTAGCCACCATAAATGGTGCATATATAAGGACATGTGATCAGTGTATATCTTACACTCATTTGTTATGATTTTATGTTATCAACTTCATAAATTGGGGCTAATTATGCTTTGAATGGTGTATGATTACAGGCACATATAGTTTAGATTTTGGTTTGCTGAGAAGAATTGAAGATGCTGAATTAGAGCGAAGAGGAGCTAGCTGAAATGCACAAAATGATACATGGTAACAATTACACTCTGTAAACGTGGACTTGAGGCATGCAATCACAAAGCTGTGGCATACAGAGAAGCGCAAATGTGCTAGACCCAGGAGGAAAGGCGGAGCACAATAAAACATAACCTCATAACCGTGCAATGCTGAGCGCAATCGCGGAATGTTGCAGTGACCAGCATTGGGGCAGCTCTAGAATTTCACCATTCAGTCCTAAAATAACATGTACACACACTCCTAACCCTCATGGGATAGATATTGATACACTGAGAGGGTTGATTTTTTAGAAAAGAATTCATACATTCTTGAAGAGAGAAAAACACACCTTAGTGTAGATTTAAGTTTAGGATGAGGATTTAGAGCAAGTTTTCTACAAATTCTTGAGTGGATTGAAGAGTGTGGGTTTCACTTGTATTTATCTATTACTTGCTCTTTCCTTCCTTGTTCTTGAAGGCTGAATTTGTATATGTAATTGAGATTGGATGTTAATTTGTATATAGGTCTTGATTATTTCTCTTGCTTTCATGCTTAGTTGATGATTTACTTGCAAAATCAAGTGGGTTCCTCCCAAATTGCTTTGATTGTTTTAATTGATTTATGGGTTCATGCACATCTTCATATATAACTTTAGAAATGAGGTCATGAACTTGAATCTAGGTTAGATTTTCAATTATTGCTTTAGCAGGTGTATTTAAAGTAAAGAATTGTATGATATTGTGGGTTTATGTGTTGAGAGACTCAAAAGGGACTCAACGGCTAAGATCTTAGGAGTTTTGCTTTGAGATGCTCAAGCCAGGCGTGCCTTTGAGTGGCTCACATAAGAGGCCATAGTTAGCTCTTGTGAAACATTACCTATCCTAGCCGAGAGGTGATTACAAGCAATCTAGCCTACCATAAAGTTGATTTGATGCTAAGTGTGATTGATTTGTTGTGTATTGATTGATTCCCATATCCCCTATCCTTGCTCTCTCGCTTGATCAATCCTTACCCAATTGTTTTTTAGGAGTAGTTGTTAGCTTATTTCCCCTTTATTTTAATTACAATTCTTACTTGCTATTCGCTTGCCAAGTCAAAATCTAGTAGTCATAGGTCCAAGCTCTATTTCAATCGCTGACATATTATTCGCTATGGGATCAATCCTGACCTCTAAAGTTGGGATGTTATGCTGATGTTGACCACCCATACTTCCTTTGATTAGCAAGGTTGAGAGACATAAAAAATGGCACTGTTGTCGGGGAACAATAAGCGTATTGAGTTGATATAGGACTTGTAATTTACTTTTTTTGACTTGTATAGTGAGTACTTCTTTTTATTTTCTTTGTTTTTCTTTTTGTTATATGGATAATTATGATGAAAGCTTGCTTGGTAAATGTAAGCCCTTTTTTTTATCACCATCGAAGTATTGCACTTCGTGCTTAACAAAATGGTGTTGAAGATGTGAATGGGGACAAGAGTGTTGTGAATCAAAATTGGCTCACAGACTTGAATCTTAGACTTGCAAAAGAAGTGGCTCAACGACACCAATTTCTCAGTATGAGGGATGATCTTAAGAGCTTGCTTATTGCTAGAGGTTATGAGTTGAACCATTTGGAATGGAAAGTTGATGTTTTGGAAATCGACTTGAAGCTAAGCAATAAAGTAAGTGAGGCCCCTAGCTCAAAGGTGATTAACTATGGGTTAGAGTCTCAAGAAGGAGTAAAGCATGATGTGGAAGAGATATGGGGCCAATGCATGGTATCAAGTTCAATCATCATCCAAGAGGTCAAAATTGAGGAAATGATACTAAAGTTGTGAACAAGCCATGGAAATCTTAATTGGAAACTTTGGTTCATTTGAAGTTGGGAGTGTTGCCTACTTGGAGGTCATAAAGCGTGAAGTTCAATTTGAAGAAGGCCTCTTGACACTCCCATGTCTATCTAAAGAGCCAAAGAGGAAAATTGTTAACAAGTTGGGTAGATAATTCAAGCCCTTAAAATTGAGAGATCGGTGAAAAATGTTGACTGTCTCTCATCACCCTCCTCATGAGCTCAAATGAAAGATAGTCTTGAAATCACGGAGGAGATTCATTGCCTCAAAGTGAAAACATAAATGGGTGATGAATCAAGTTTTGTGCATATTTTAATAAGTTCTTGCAATTTCATTTATGGAATAGCTTCTTGATTTTCATTTTTTGTTTTTAGCTAACCCTTACAATTTTCAAGTGTCTTCTAGTGGCTTTGTATAGGTTTTGAAGAATTATGTTGATTGAAGTTGAAAAATTGGGTGGAAACAACAACAAAAGTTGCAAGAGGATGAAATTGGGCCATTTTGACCGCACTTTAGGGCCCAGGCATCACTCATTTCACAAGGCGGATAGCCCAAATGGGTCTGGGGGCACCCAAAGTTGAAAAAACTTAGCCCAGGTCTTGCACTTTATAAAGCTCCGCAAAGGCGGTCTAGCTTTGCAAACTTGGAAGTGTGGCTTCGATGATGTGGCCTGATCGTGCTTACCTTTCGCAAAAGCGGAACACTGAACAAGTGTCCAGAATGAAAAGACATGTCATTGGTTACTTTGTCTGGTACATTTAGAAAAAGGAGATCACGAGCAAGGAATAAAATCAAATATGAGATAAACAATTCCCTTATAACTTTGGCTCTCACATGTCTTCAAGGAAAAACTCAAGTTATCCTCTCTTCATCCTTTTTGGTTACCCATTCAAAGGTATGTTCACCTCATTCTACCTCTTTTCTTGTTCATAGTCGATAATCGTGCAACCATGAAATTGCATTATGTGGGTACTGCTTCTTTGCTAAATTTTTGGTACCATGGTTATGAAGTTTGACAACAAGATGATCTTATCTACTGTTATTTCATGAGGTTTAGGCTTTTTTTACTTTGTTGCCGCAACCTTAGGCATTTTAGGAGAAGATTTCTAGGCCTAAATATTCGATAATGAAGTGGATTTTGATGTTAAACTATTTCTTGTTGTTTTGGATAGTGATTTAATGTTGTTGGGGGATACATTTTGGGGTGATGTTTAGAAAAATAGGGTTGTGAATGTATTTCTATCATGTGTTTGATGAAATGCCTCTACAAAATCTGAAATATGATGCCAGTGACAATTGCTCTCTGCGAACGTGGGCACTATATTACGATAACATTGTTCTAGAAATTTGTGGACTTCTATGAATGTAGATAACATTGCGCGAATGCAAAAATCTAGAGTACCTTGAACTCTACGTATGCACCAAAGTGACCGCGAGTGCAGGGTACAATATTTTACTAAACAAAAGTAGCAACACTTCACTACTTGATCTGAACTCTATGCAGTTGGTTATATTGATTTATGTGTTTCCCAATACATGACTTCAAACATCTATAAAATGATCTTGTCATGTGGTTTTGATTGTAGGTCTAACTGGGGAAAAATGAATCTTAACAACACACATTTCATTGAGCTCAAACCTGCTAGAGGTGAGGGAAGAAGACTAAGCTCCAGGATGCGATGTGTTGCGTCAAGGAGCTAATTGGAGTCAATCGCACTATAGTAATCGAACTCTATGTTAATGACTTGGAAATTGACTATTGAATTGAGATTCAAGTTAGAGTGTCAAGTGATCATTTCAGGGAGTCCCTTGTCTCCTATTTTACTTTGTAGAAATACTGTGAGGTCACAGTACAGTTGTAGTCGGGGGTGCTCATATGATTTGATTGAATTTAATTGTTTATTTTAACCATGGCACACCCTTGATGGACTTGTAAATATTATGTTTTGGTTTATCTATTTTAGTAAATTCAATAGCTTCTTATTTTTCTTTTTAATAGTTTGTATAATCGATAGTTCCCTATGATGGATAGAGTGATGACATCCTTAAGGGGAAATAATTGATTGGGACTGTGAGTGCGTGAGTAAAATATAGTCTTTGGGGAAGTTTGAGTAGCCATTAACGCTTGTTGGAGCTATACATTGGGATTGTGACTTGTTTGGTACTAATATATTTAGTCAAGTGTTATGGATTATGAAAGAGTCATACTCCTATTTTTAAAAGTTAAATGGTTTTGGGATGACTTTGAGACAACACTTTGACTCTTTTCTGAATCTTACTTTCTACATGAATATAAATAAAAAAATGAGTCCTTTGCACTTGACTTGAGCATTATAATGATCCCTACCAGTTTAATTTGCATGTCATGTGTATTTTTAATTTTTGTTTTGTCCCTTGTGTGCACTTTTGTCACCTAAAACATGTCTTGTTGGTCTTGAAATATTGGCCTTGATAGACTTTGATTGGAAAAATGATCATAGGCATTCTTTGGTTTGAATTGAGTCCGCTTGGCCTGAATAGCCTCCAAATGCATTGATTTTATCCCTAGTATCCCTTTTGAGCCTAATCCTTTCTATTGACAATCTTAATTACAAGCCTCGAACCTTTTTGAAAAGATATTCCCTCTTTTGAACCTTTGTCTGTCCTTGAGTTTTGCATGTTTATGATAATTGAGGCTTTAAGCCTAAGTTGGGTGTGATAAAGGAGAAAAAGGAAGAGTGTCTACCACTTGGATATCATTGATGAACACCACTATGAATATGTTGAGGTAAGGCTTGAACACCCTATTTATAAGGTTCGTGAATATAGCCAGTGCATTAGTGAGTTCAAAAGACATTACAACAAATTCAAAGTGACCATATCTAGTCCGAAAAGCCGTCTTAGGAATATCGCTCTCCCTTATCCTTAGTTGGTGATACCTGGACCTCAAATCAATTTGGAGTAATGTGTAGACCCTTGCAATTGGTAAAACAAATTATCTC
This sequence comes from Solanum rostratum, assembly GCA_029948455.1. Classification (NCBI taxonomy): domain Eukaryota; kingdom Viridiplantae; phylum Streptophyta; class Magnoliopsida; order Solanales; family Solanaceae; genus Solanum; species Solanum rostratum. The sequence continues at coordinate 59,225,426 of CM057046.1, forward strand.
ATCTATTCTTTGGGAGTGGATATTTATTCTTAATGATGACCTTGTTAAGTTGCTTGTAGTTTATACACATGTGAAGTGATCCATCCTTCTTTCTTACAAACAATATTAGAGCACCCCATGACGACCTAATAGGTTTAATGACACCCTTTTCAAACAAATCTTTCAATTGTTCTTTCATATCCTTCAACTCCATGGGAGGCATTCTATAAGGAGCAATTGGAATAGGTTGAGTGTCGGTAAGAGGTCTATGCCAAAATCTATTTGCCTTTCAAGAGGAACGCCCGGTAACTCATTTGGAAATACATCAAGGAATACATTAACAATGGGGACTGACCCAAGAAAAAGGACTTTAGAAGTGACATCTTAGACCCTTACTAGATCATATATGCATCCCTTCAAGACATTTTCTAGGCTTCAAGGAAGGAAGCAATCCAACCTAAACATGAAGAATTTCTACCATGCCGCTCAAGAAGAGACTCCTTTGGAAATTGGGACTTGATCCTATGAGACCCACAATCTATGGAGGCATATGAAACATGCAACCAATCCATCCTAAGTATAACATCAAAGTCAACCATGCAGAGTTATACTATGTCACAAGGGACAACTTTATACAAGATGGAAATAGGAAAATTTCTATACACTCTTCGTGCAACAATAGACTCTCCTATGGGGATACACACTTTATAAGGCTCATTAAAAAATTCACAACATGCATGAACTCTATTTGCAAGTAAAGGAGTTACAAATGACGAATCTGCTCCCAGATCTAACAACACATATGCATCAAAATTATGAACTCTTAACATACTGGTAACAACATCAAAGGCCTCTTTAACTTCTTATCAGCCATGAAGAGCATAGAAACGATTAGTCCTTAGGGAACCTTGAGCTTGCGCACCTTGGCCTTGGGACTTTGCACCTCCACTCCTATAATCTTTCGTATGGGCCCAAGCTTCCCACACTTAGAGCATGCACTAGAACTGACCAAGCACACTTATGCGACCTCCCATATTTGTGGCAATTTGGAGTTGCAACTACCCCTTTGTCTTTGGTGGATTCGGGTGAAGGAGTGATATTTGGACCCTTGGCCACCTTGCTTTGTCCACCTTGGAACTTGTTGTAATCTCCACTCCTTTTGTGAGAATATCACTCACCATCAACCCGAGTCCTCTTAGATTCCTTTGATCTCTCCCCCAACTTCTCCTCCTTGATTTGCTTGGAATGAATCATCAATCGAGAGATTTCCATTTCCTTCATAAGCACGGCCATTTTTCACTCTTTTGACACCAAGTCCGACACACTGGATACGAACTCGTTCATCCAACCTCTTGGATCTGCTATCATGAAAGGGGCATATTTGGAGAGTTTGGTGAACTTGAGAGAATACTCTCTCACAGTCATGTGCCCATTCTTGAGGTTGATGAATTCTTTTACCTTAGCTTCCCTCAACTCTATTGGAAATAATCGGTTCAAGAAAGAACCCTTGAACTCTTCTCATTAAATTGGAGCAGCTCCTCGGCCCTTTTCGTCCACCCATTGTTCATACTATATATTTTCCACTCCTCTTAGTTGATAGGTCACCAACTTTGCCTTCTCTTCTAAGGGAACTCCCATTACAATGACAATCTGGTAAGCCTCATCAATAAAGTTGATCAGATCCACTTCTGTCTTAGTAACATGGAAATCTAGACGAGTTATCCTCATGAAATCTCTACCCGCGTAGCCGGAGTAGGCACTTGGGGAGGAATGGAAATCTCCCTATTGGCTTGGTTAGCCAAAGCTTGGGCTAGCATGGTAAATACGACTCTAAACTTCATGTGAGACACCCTGTCATCATGTCATAACAGAGGGGCTTGTCTCTTAGGTGATGTTCCTTGGTTGTGGAGCTCTTCTTGGTGGTATGATATATAAATAACAAGAAGATAATCATTAGTTATAGGCGAACCTTATACAACTCTAAATTTTGCATTCTTTGGAGACCAATTTTAATACACTAGATATGAATTTGGTGAACTTGAGAGAATACTCTCTTACACTTGTGTGACCTTGCTTGAGGCTTACAAACTTTTGTACCTTGGTTTCCCTCAACTACAATGGAAAGAATCTGTAATGACCCCCCCCTCCCCCCCCAAGTTTAAGATCCCTGAGTGCAGACAAGTTGGCCTGAAAAGTGACCTAGTTTACAAGACCAGTTACGGCCTATAAGATCACATATGGCACGTTGATTTAGTTTTTAAACATAGAACTTTAGGAAGGGAAAAAGTTTCTAAGTGTGGGGTAACCCACGTACCATGTGATGGCCCGTAAGGTATCTTACAGCTTGTAGATGGTTTCATGTGTGGGCCCCCGACATAAAGGAAATTTGGATTTTTTAGAAATGTTACTTACAAGTTACCCGACAGCTCGTAGAATGGGTTATGGCTTGTGGAAACCTTTCATGGGTAAGGCCACGGAAGTGAGGAAAAATGGTTAAGTGTGGAAGGACTCTAACAGTCCAACCACGGCCCGTTAGAGGTTTCACGACCCATATTTTTGTTTGTTGTTTTCAATTCAGCAAAGTTCATTTTTAGGATTTTTAGATATGCCATCATATGAGGGGACTTATAGCTCATAAGTCAACCTACGACTCGTAATTGGGGTTCCATAAGCCAATTATGACAGTTTTAATAAGGGACAATTTGGTCATTTCCAACAATTCTATTCTTATACTATGTCATTTTAAGGATGGAAAGGGACCTATTTCAGCCTTCAAGCCCTAATTTCTATCATTCTTCACTCTTAAATTCTCTAAGACAAAAGAGGCTCTCAAGATCAGGCAAGAACAAGGATAAGGTTTCCAAGGTCTCTTCTCCAGGGTTTTCAATTTCTATTTCTCCTTAGTTCTCCAGGTATATGAGTTGATTTATGGGTATCCTTTCACCCATAAAGTTCCTTACTGAGTGTTGTTACCTTTTCTTTAAGTTCATGAATTTAACGTGTATGATTATGATAATTTCATGACCCTTATATTATTATATGATACTTATAAAGTTTAGCAACTATTTTACCAAATATATGCATATCTGAAGTAAGATATTGATTCCATAATGATATTCTATGTGATCTAAGTTGGGTATTTTTATGTTTCTTTTAAACAAAATTTCCTAATACTTATGCGATTTATGATTGCTCCATGCTAAAAGCTAAGCCTACCTTATTTCCAATGATAGTTTTCCTATAATTCACGACTATAATCAGGGCATTAATGAAGAGCTTCAAAGCTAAGTTTACCATAGATATATGTGTGATGTTCATTTCCCTAAAAGATATTTAAGAAATGTTTTTTAGTTCGAACTACTCCTATGGTTGCTACTTATGATTCTGAGAGCATGTCTTAACGATTTCTGTGGGATGACTTAGCACCGAGAGTACTAAAGATTGGAACTTATTTTGTTAGTAGATGCGTAATCCCTTGAAGCTAAATCTCAATGTCCCTAACTATGTGCCACTATAGGAGCCCTTATAGGCTAGACTAGTGGATCCACTTAGGTTGAACTGTTGAAAGATGCAATTGCAAAGTTACTATGTTTTTGAAATCTACCTTGGCAAGTAGATTCTTCTTTTACCACCGGAAGAAGTGATTTTCGCCTTTTACCAATGGAAGGAGTTCATTGGATTCCATGTAGTAGCTCACATGGTCTTACTATTGATTATAGTCCATTCCCACAAGTTTTATGATCTTATGATATGTTTTCACTTTATGTGTTTTCTTATGCATTGTCTCATATTGATCTGAACCATATTCCTTGTGCATGTTTAAGCTTATTTCATGATTCATTTATCTTATGTAAACCATATGTTATGTTTAATAATGATGGCAATACAATTTCATTCATGCATTGCATCTATCATACTTAGTACCTTCCAAAAGTACTAATGCATATTTTGCCTGCATGATTTAACCATGTATGGACAGGCCCTCCACCAGCTTGCGGCTCGTGGTTGGCGTTCAAGAATAGACTGTTATTGTGGTGAGCCCTTAGAATGGGACTCTACCCATTTTCCACTCTATTATGCATTTTTGTTTTAGACGATCTATTTATGACCCTTCTGAGGCTTTTATATTCTATGCTGACTATTTATGGATTTCTTTTTATTTGATGGAAACTGACCATACTATTTATTATGTACTAGTGGTATGTAAATGGAAAATGATATCCATTTTCATTGTTTTTATGTTGCTTCACTGTTGAAAAGGCCCATAGTCCCTTCCCTATATGTTTTTCGAAAATGTTTCAGTTTAATGCCTATGAATGCTTAAGATGCTTAGATGGCTTGGGTGAGGTTCCTTGGGGTGTCTTATTCGTTGTATGAAGAATAAGCCCCTAGGTAGGGTAGTTAGAAACTTGGTACTAGAGTACGAGGTTAAAATATTCCTCGAATGTCCATGCATACCCCGTAACGTAGTCATTTAAGCTTGTGAAGCCCGCCACTATCTTGAGTGAGAGGCTATGAGACGGTTTAGGAATATCTTCCCTTCTTTCTTATTTATGTCTTGCCTTATAGTTGAATAAGTTTTTCACTAACTAACAATGGGCTTTTGCTTGTTTCTAGATCATGCTACCACGAAGAGCTCCCCATTAGCGAGGCACTCCCAAGGAACAATTCCCTCCAATCCAATAGGTCGATGGAGTGTCTCATGCTGAGTTTTGAGCTACATTCACCTTGTTGGCAGAAGCCCTGGACAACTAAGCGAATCGGTAGATGGTTGTTCCTCCACAAGTGCCTACTCCGGCCACAAGAATATGTGACTTCATGTAGATGAACCTGCCAAAATTTCATGGGTGAAAGACAGACGAGGACCTTATTGAGTTTATTGAGGAAGCTTACCAATTTTTGGCAGTGATGGGCATTTTGTTTGAAGAGAAAGCCAAGTTCTTTGCCGACTAACTTAAAGGAGTGACTAAGATTTGGTTCGAGCAATAGGCTGACGAGAGGGGTCAAGGAGCTGGTCCTATCAGTTGGGAGGAACTCAAATGTGATTTTTTGGATCAATTTTTCCCCATCAAGCTTAGGGAGGCAAACGTCCATGAATGCATCGACTTGAAGCAAGGAAGGATGAGCGTAAGGGAGTATCCCCTCAAATTTGCCAAATTGTCAAAATATGCTCCATTTATAGTCATGGATACGAGAGCTCGCATGAGCAAGTTTATTTCAAGTGTCTTCGAGTTATTCTCCAAGGGATGCAAGATGGCCATATTGGTCAAGGAGATGGGCATTTCTCGCTTGATGACATAGGCGGAGCAAATCAAAGAGGAGAAGCTTCGTAAAAGTGCAAAGGAGTCTAAGAGGGCTTGTGTGGGTAGTGGGAACTACTCTCTCCAAAGAGGTGATGGTCACAAATTCTAAGGTGGATAAAAGCAAAGTGGACAAGGATCCACCAATACTCCTCCTTCTCGGAAGGACATGGGGGCGGCTCCCAAGCCCCAAAGTCCCAATTGTCCTAAGTGTGGGAGGACTTACAAAGGAGAGTTCTTAGCCAGGTGGTCAAATGCTTGTTTCACTTGTGGGAAGCCCGGACACCATTGCCTCAAGGTCAAAGGGGTCCAGTTCAAGGCGCCCGAAAGACCAACAAGTTTTATGCTCTTCATGGTTGCCAAGAGGTCGAAGAAGCTCCAGATGTGATTAGATCTAGGAGTAAATTTGTCTTTTGTAACCCTATTCTTTGCATATAAGTTTCATGCATGTCCTGAAGTCCTCCATAAGCCCTATGTGGTGAGTAACTCCGTACGTGAGTCTATCATAGCCCTAAGAATCTTAGAGGTTGTCTTGTTTCTATATTGCATAAAGTGATTCCATGTGATTTACTCGAAATTTCCATGGTAGACTTCAATGTGATTTGTGAGGATGGATTGGTTGCATGCTTCTTACGCCTCCATTGATTGTAAAACTCATAGGGTTAGATTCCAATTCCCTAATGAGCCAGTTAATGAATGGGGGCAACAACTCTTCATGTAGGAGTCAATTTATTTCTTTTGTAAAGGCCCACAAAATTATTTCCAAGGGGTGCATCTATCACTTGGTGAGGGTCAAGGATGTCTCTTCCAAAGTTCCTTCTTTAAAGTCGGTCCCCATTGTAAGTGAGTTTCCTGATGTCTTCCTAGATGAATTATCAGATATCCTTCCTGAAAAGGAGATAGACATTTGCATAGACCCTTTACCCGATACTCAACCTATCTCAATCCCTCTATATAGAATGGCTCCCGTAGAATTGAAGGAATTGAAGAAGCACCTGAAGAATTTGTTGGAGAATGGTTTAATTAGACCTAGTCGATCTCTATGGGTGCCACATTGGTATTTGTAAAGAAGAAGGATAGGTCACTCCATATGTGCATTGACTACTAGCAGCTCAATAAGGTCACCATCAAGAATATGTATCCCCTCCCGAGGATAGGTGATTTATTTGATCAACTACAAGGGCCTACTCATTTCTCCAAAATTGATTTGAGATCCGGATACCACCAATTGAGGGTGAGAGAAAGTGACATTCTTAAGATGGCCTTTCGGACTAGGTATAGTCATTTCGAGTTCGTGTGATGTTGTTTGGCCTCACTAATGCACCAACGATATCACTAATGTTTGTTATGGTGTTTATTGATGAAGTTCTTATCTACTCCCGAGGTGAGCAAGAGTACATAGAGCACTTCGGGGTAGTATTATAAACCTTGAGGGAATCGAAGCTCTATGAAAAATTTGACGAGTGCAAGTTTTTGCTAGATGAGGTTGACTTTCCTGGGCATGTGGTATGTAGAGAGGGTATCAAAGTTGATCCTAAGAAGACAAACAGTACGAAACTAGCCAAGGCCATTGACTCCCACTAACATAAGGAGTTTCTTGGGTCTAGCCGGTTACTATAGGTAGTTCATGCAAGACTTCTCCACTATTTCGTTCCCACTCATAAGGCTAACTTACAAGAAGACTAAGTTTTAGTGGACAGATGAATGTGAGAAGTGTTTCCTGACTTTAAAGGATTGGTTGACTTCAACCCCTATATTGGCATTGCCAGAAGGTAATAATGGTTTCATCATGTATTATGAGGCACTAAGGATTGGGATGGGTTATGCGTTAATGCACAATGGTGAAGTGATCACCTATTCTTCAAGGAAGTTGAAAGTGCATGAGAAGAATTACCTGACTCATGACCTTGAGCTTGCGACAGTGGTTTTTGCCTTAAAGATTTATTGACATTACTTGTATGGGGTTCATGTGGATGTTTTCACCAACCACAAGAGTCTCCAACACATGTTCATCTAGAAGGATCTCAACTTGAGGGGAAAAAGATGGTTAGAGCTACTCAAGGATTATGATATGAGTGTGAAGTACCATCTTGGAAAAGCCAACCTGGTAGCTGACACCCTTAGTAGAATTTCCATAGGTAGTTGTCCCATATAGAAGATGATGGGAAAAGTTAGTTGGCCAATGTTGTTCATGGGTTGGCTATACTGGGAGTAAGATTGAGTAAGTCTTGAAGTGGTGTTGCAATAGTTCTTCATGGATCCGCATCTTTTATCATTGATGTGGTTAAGGCCAAGCAAGATCTTGATCTCCTTTTGGTTGAGTTGAAAGCGTTGGTAAAAGATGGAAAGGTAGAAGTCCTCTTAGAAGGGAGAGATCGTGTACTTTGATATCAAGGGAGGTTATGTGTCCCTAGTGATGATCAATTGAAGAATTTGACCATGCAAGAAGCCCATAGCTCTTCATATTTCATTCATTCTGGTACCATCAAGATGTATAAAGACTTGAGGGATATTTATTGGTGGACTGGAATGAAGAAGGATATTGCTCAATTTGTGTCCGAATGTGCCAATTGCCAGTAGGTCAAAGTTGAACACCAAAGGCCTGGTGGCCTAGCATAAGACATCGACATTCCTACTTGGAAGTGGTATGAGGTCAATATGGATTTTGTAGTTGGGTTTCCAAATACCAAAAGGCATTTTAACTCTATATGCGTGATAGTTGACCGCATGACGAAGTCAACTCATTTCCTACATGTCAAGACTACGTTCAGTGCTGAGGACTATGCCCGCTTGTATATCTGAGATTTGGTAAGGTTGCATGGGACTCCGTTGTCTATCATATCGCATCGTGGAGTTCAATTCACTTCTGAGGGTTATGAATGATCTTTGGGATTAACTAGATCATCTTCGGGAAGGCTTTCATGTCCATCTAAATTAGAAATTCTTTAAGGATTAAAAAGAAGTTGAACTTCTTAATGCCATTTTTAACAGCAAGAATTTCCTTGAAGGTGGAATGGTAGTGTTATTATACATCCTTGAATCTCCCGCTAGCGTATCCGCATATTTTGCGACTTCCATATTTTTCCTCTAGGAGGATAGCACTCCAGTATTCATTGCTTGCACCTTTCTGGTAAGATTTTCAAACCATCCAAGGGAATGTTGAGGGTCTCAACTTCCTTAGATATATTCTTGATATGGCATACTTATTATGCCCTGGGAGGCTACCCTAGACGTGGCCGACACTCAGAGACTATTGCTAGTCCCCAAGCGAACTACTCGGTCTCGAGGCAGTCATTCAATCATCAGATACAACGTAAAATATTAGAATAAGGAGAATAAGATAGTGGGCAGCTCAGATGCTTCTACATCAATGACATAATAATTAGTTTAGGGAACTCAATTTTTTAAAAAAGGGAAAGACCCCAACATCAAATCCTCATCTCTAGTCTATGAAGCCTCTACTTCTACAGTCTAAGAATGGACCATGACAGGACATGGCCACCCAACTCAAAGAGAAATAAACAATGAGTAACTAAAATAAAGGCTCCTCCGAATAGCAAGGAGGGCTCACCAAACTCTGGAATTAAGGAACTCTGAACCTTAATGATGCACTTGCCAAAGTCATCTATCTCCTGTATCTGCATCATGAAATGATATAGCACCGAATGGCATCAGTACGTGGAATGTACGATATGTAAAATGGCTCAAGAAACAGATAAAGCTCAAACTCAATCAATCAACTCGACTCAAGACTCAACTCTTTATCTCATAACTCAACTCATGTAAATCATATAAGTTTAAGGTTTGAAATCATACTTTAAGAATTAGACTCAGTATTTGATGCAACTCAGTTCGAAAGAATCATGATATACTCAACTCAAGTATTCACTTGGAAGTTTCTCTAACCGACAACTCTCCACCCCACCATAAGTTTTGGTGATGTACAATTAAAAGACGTTGTTGCCACATCAGCCCTAAACTTGCCAAGGAATAGGACGTCAACCTCTACTTCTTTCTCTTGGATCCAAAGGGAATGTCCATCTATAGGGACATGGGCGATCAGAATTATCCTGTGCAACCATCCTACACTGGCAACGTAGCTTTGGGGTGATTCCTCTCACCCAACTTGGTGCTCAATACTCCTTCCAAGACTAAAATATGCTCATGTACATCAACTCATACTCATCTCAATCAACTCAACATCAACTTTCTCAAATAACTCCATAACTCAAAATGAGAACTCAAAATAATGCAACTCAAGACTCTAATTCACATCATGCAAGATTCTCACGAAATTATGATCAAGTAACATAATATCATCCATGCTCAACACGTAAGACATAATAGGTATTCATCACATACATATATGAAACAAGACAACATACTTCGTAGGTTCAACTTACTTGGATTAGAAGGTTAGAGTTATAATTTAAAGTTAGCTCCTAATCAAATAAAATACTAATTAGGCTAGGGTATTAAGTATTTGAATAACATTTATATTTCATGGTAATAACAATGAAACTCATAAATCAACTCAAGTAATATTCATGAAAACTCCAACATGTACAAGAATTTAAAACTCAAGAATCACAGGATTTAGAACATGCAAATAATACTCAAGATCTTAACTCATTAGAAGAAAGGGTGCGAGGATGAACATAATCCAATGCTTTAGGTAGCCTTACATACCTTAGATGAATAATTCAACAATAACTTCAATGATTCCTCTTGAATTCCTCAATTTCAAGCTCTTCTCCTCTTTCCTTAAGCCCTAGTCGTGTTATTTTGTTAGAAAAGGAATTCAGAATGGGGTTTTAGACCCTTTTTATGTTAAAATGACCTAATTAGATCGTGTATAAAGTTTAGGAGGGGTTGGGAATTGTCCTTAATTCCCCTCACAAAATTTAGAAACTTCTCAGCTTTGGAATAAGTTGCGGACTGGTTGCATACTGTGTCTTTTCTCCAAATATTTTCTAAACAAGTTTTTTCCAATCCAGTCAAAAAATTTGAAAGAAGTATAAGTGTGGGTCCACTACAGAGGCGCGATGCGCCTCTCTCACGCATCAACATTATTTTGATTTTCAGATCAAAAAATTATCTTTTGAGACCGAGACTATTATCCCACTCAATTTTTCATGCTGATCACAAATCCGGTCTCGAATTTGTCAAACAAGCATTGGAAGATGCATTGTGCACACATCTCTCCTCTAGAAGTATTTCGATAATTTCACCAAACGTTACAGTACTGCATCATCTTGGTCCTTTCCCTAGCCTGGAGCATTCTTTTTCAGCATCTTGGTGAGTGGAGTAACATGCATAGAGACATTAGGGATAAGCCCAGACATAATTAATCACTCCTAGGAACTGTTGGATTTTCTTAATCATCATATTAGTGTCGGGAAACTTGAGCAGTTCCTGGTAGATGTGTGGCCCTGGATGGTATTCCAAAGAAGACTTGGCATCAGGGTGAAGTTGAGTACAATTTTTCATCCCCAAATCGCCGGGCATGCTGAGAGGACTATTCAAATGTTGGAGGATATGTTGAGAGCTTGTGTGTTGGAATTCAAGGTAAGTTGGTGATGTCGCCCAAGCTACAGCTCCTTTTTGAAGGTTAAAAATGATCATAGTCAAGATATATAAACTAACCAAGGTTAGGGTCGAATCCATAGGGAATATGGTAGACTTAGAGTAATTTTAAGAAATTTGAGTTGATTAACCTTGTTGCACCCAATTTTTCTCGCGAAGAAATAAGAACCTGTACGACGTCGTGGCAACGACTCTTTCGGGATTCGCAAAATAAGGAAGAGTCGTCACCTAATTGTTTTGGGTGAATTAGGACGTCATTTCTAGTCTAATACTAAACTTAAGTCTAAATCATCAGAGATCGGGTAAGGTCTCAAATTACCTCGAAAGGAAGTTGTTAGGTACCCTTCGAGGTGCGTAAGTGCGGATCCCAGTCGTATCTCATGTTTGTTTCTTTGTGGATACGAAACTATGATATTTATTTATCATAGCTCCTTCCCTAGAAACATTTTTTATTTGAGATCGTCTTAAAACAATAATATATAATTCTGTTTGTTTGAGAAAATGAGTGAAAATTTGATATAATATAATATACACATAAAAGTATTTACATATAAATACACATTATTTCCTTTTTAAAAATTTGGGTAGGTGGTACTTCCGGGGATGCGTCGGCAAATTTAAAAAAATGGAATTAGATATCGTAATTCCTCTTGGCTCCCTTACTAACTATAGGTGAGGAGGTAGCCTTTTCATTTGTCACATTGTCCAGCTCAAGTTTGAAAAGAGGCTAGACAATGGTTTCTAGAAGAAAAGATTTTAGTGAAATCTTGTTTGAAAGATAAAAAATAACTAAAAAGAACATATAGAACGTATTTTCCCCGCCCCCCGATCAGTAAATACCCCAATTCTATTATTCTATTATTACATCGTCTTTATGAAAAAGTAAAATACAATAGATGGACAAAAGAAAACTTCAAAGTCATCCTCCTTCTCCTAGGAGACTCTTACGTCTAGACTTGGAACTTAAGGCCTGGTAAACAAAAGAAAGAAGTAATATAATTCAAAATAATAATAATAAATAGAAAAAATGTTCATCAGTTAAGAAGTCAATAAGAGAGCTGGAGAGGATTCAAGGGTGATGCAATTGGAGCCTTCTTTTCCTTTTCTTATTTTTTTTATATAATATATATATCTATATATGTATGTATATGTGTGTGTGTGTTTGCAGAGAACAAGAACATGTCTAGAACAATATAGTATAGAGTGAGGGGGGAGATTTTCTTATGCACTGAAAGTGTGTCCTTGAAAGTGAATGAAGGTCCCTTTTATATAATGTAGGAAGTGTAGACATAAAAGGAAAAGAAAGAGAAAAAAAAGGAAAAATCACTAATTAAGCTTATCATAAAGAAATATGAATAACTTTGTTAATTGATTCAATCGCAAAGTAAATCAATTAATATAATTTGGCCAAAAATTAGAGTAAAATAATCAGTCAACTAGAATAATCAAATATTCAGCCAAAATTAGACAAAACTAATCAATAAAATATCATTATCATCTTCACCAGGTTTTGAAAATTATAGTATGAACAACTATTAAAGTACTGAATCTGAGAAAATTAATCAAGGGAGGGATTACATATATTAACACTAATATATTATCAAGCAATCAAGTAAAATTTGACCAACTCTAATTAACGCAGAGATAATCAAGAGAATCAAATTACACCAATCAAGATGCAAAAATCTGAAATCGAAGAACAAGCCGCAATGATGTAAATCAGATTATATTAAGAATTAAAGTAAAATTAAAAGAATATTGGAATACTAGTAAAGAAAAATTTTCTGATCAGCCAATTGGATTTGGCATCGAAATGGAGCAGAATTAGGGTTTGGCAATGGAAAAATGTAAAAGTGACAAACGGTTTGTGGGTTGTAGGGATTAAAAATGGAAATACAAAAAATAGGAGTACTTTAGTCGGCTGGATGAAAATATGTCAATGTACGAGATTAATTTTATGGAAGTGAGTCTGATCCGGATAAAAATGGGTAACCTAAATTTAAAATAGGTGAAATTGAATTGGACGTTTAAAATTAAGCCACAAATTGACTCAATTTAGGCCAAAATTAAAAGGAATTAAGAAAGAGTTGGTTAGAATTGAAACAAATTGTAACGCAATTGATCAAAATTAAAATGAATAAGGTTAAAAGGCTACGAATTAAATAAAATGGAGTGAAATTAAGAAGATTGTCAGCGTATTGATAAATATAATATGCATATTTATGTAAAAATAAAATATTTTAAAATAATAATCTTTATGTAAAGAAAATGTTTAACATATGCTAAAATTACTATGTAAAATATTAAACCTATTAAAATTGCTATTTTTAAATTAAACGAATTGACAAAATAATATATTAAAAATGCATTTAAAATACGATATTCATATATTAATAATAATACTAAGTAATAAATTAATAATAATAAATATTACTCCTATCATTGTTATTACTATTAAAATTATTATGATAATAAAAATAAATACTAACAATGATAATAAAGGTAATTTAAAATGATAAAATAATTTATGAATAAATTTTGAAATTGAAGAATGTTGAAAATGCACAATTATTTGGATAAAATTGAAAATATACTCATTTATTTAAAGAGTTTCAAAAATACCTATTTTAATTAAATGACAATCTAAAAATAGGTTTAGATCGGTCAAAATTGGGTATCAACAACTGCCCCTTCTTTGCTTGGGATTGAAGAATGAATTTTCGAGCAAAGAAAGTTGACGGAGTAGCCGATTTTGTTCGACCGATGAAATAATATCAGAAGGGCCATATAAACAATTGAGGGTGAAAAAAAATATTACGGTTGAGACTTTGGTTTCAAGTCTCCTACATATCTCTAGTTATACAACAATCACACCGTGTGTAGTTCTTGATTTAGGAATAAATGAAATTCCTAAAAAAAAAGGCAAATATCACTAATTAAGCTTAGCATAAAGAAATACGAATAATCAGTTAATTGAGTCAATCGCAAAGTAAATCACGTAACACGATTTGACCAAAAATAAGTGTAAAATAATAAGCCAACAAGAATAATCAAATATTCAGCCCAAAATTAGACAAAACGAGTCATTAAAATATCATTACCATATTCACCAGGTTTTGAAAATTGTAATATGAAAAACTATTAAAGTACAGGATCAGAGATAATTAATCAAGGTAGGGATTATATATATTAACATTAATATATTATAAGCAATCAAGTAAAATTTGACCAACTCTTATTAAGGCAAAGACAATCAAGAGAATCAAATTACACCAATCAAGTTGCAAAATTTCAAAATCAACGAACAAGCCGCAATGATGTAGTTCGGAATATATCAAGAATTAAAGGAAAACAGAACAAATATTGGAATATAACTAAAGAAAAATTTTTTGATCGGCAAAAACTTAAGAATATCCACCATAGTCAAGGTATCTGTCCAATTTAAACCTGGAAAAGTTAGGAAGACATTCTCCGAACAAATTCTCATCAATAACAAATTTTCACGCACGCAATATGGCATAGAGATAGCCCACCTAGTCACCAAACAAAATTTGTTAGAGAAACAATATACCTTGGAGCGATTGAATAGATGATGCCATGGATAATATTGGACAAATCCATCTTGTAACAATCACATTGAAGCTTAAATAGAGCAGCTCTTAAACTCTGTTATTACATTCACTGGCTGGAGGAGTTCGCCGGAGAGGAAAGTTAATTCGAAAGGGGTTTGGTGTGACTGGTACCATGAATTATTGGTGGCGATTTTTGGAGGGTTTAGGGCTGCTTGGTGGCTGGGAAATGGGGGTTTAAGGTGGCGTTTTGAGGCATAAAGGTTGTTGTACAAGAGTCATTTTGGTGGCTGTCTCGTCGGAGAAAAAAGGGATATTTGCATGGTTGTTTTTCGACGATTTTGGTGACTGACTTGGGGTCCTTTGGGTGTTCTTTTGGCGGGTTTTGGGGTCTATTTTCCGCATGTTTGGTGGACTTTCGGAGGACTGTTGGCACAGCAGTGGAGGAGTCATTTGGTTAGTGAAAACAGAGGGGTTTTGGTCGGGTTTCGACTGTTTTTTAGGCTTTCCGGCGGATATTTGGGGCCGTCTTGAGGGGCTATTTGGGGGTTGTTTTGCTGCGTTTTTCCGGTGAGAAATCACCGGAAATAGAGGACATGGAGAGGAGATAGGCGCTGTTGTGGTAGTTGAAAATGGTGGACTGGCGAGGAAGTGGAACATGAGGGCGGGGCCGGCTACACAGAATAGGGGTGCATTTTGTTGGTTGTTTCGCTGGAGAAAGGACGACGGGGATGGTAGATTTGGCATCAAAATGGAGCAGAATTGGGGTAAAAGGTACGACTGTTTGTCTTGGAAATGGAAAAATGTAAAAGTGACAAAGGGTTTGTGGATTGTAGGGTATAAAAATGGAAATACAAAAATAGGATTACTTTAGTCCATTGGATTATCATGACCCAAAATGGGGTTATAACTAAAAGACCACTTAATTCCAACCCCAACAATAAATGTACCCCAGATGGAGAGAAATCCAATAAATAAATAGTCGCCACCTAAAAAAATGATATCCCGAAACTTGGTGTCACGAGTACAAAGAGCATCTATTACATAACTAGTGAAATAAGTGCATCTCAGTCTTCGAATAAAAATAAAGACTAAACAACTAAGATAGAATCCAATAGAAACTCGAAGCCCTGAGCCTCACCACTAGATCTGGTATGAACCAAGTGCATGAGCAAATCAAATACCACATGGATAATCCTGACGAGAATCTGTGAGGTAGAAAGGAGTAGGGGTGAGTACACATAATATGTACTTTAATCAACTAGGAATTAGAAATCGAATAAACTATGAAATAATCTAGGAATGCTTCCACTTGCAAAAGGAAACCCAGTCCGGCATCAACGCTGCCAATTTATATAGAATGGCACGAATAAAGTAAGCATATAATCTCACAGAAGCCAACCACAAAACAACCACAAGTAGTATAATGAAATGTTATGCAATGTCGTGCAATGCAAGATGGTATCAAGACCGTCGCACAGCCTGTCATATATACTCCCGTCGAGCTATGGCTCCAAGACTAATGGGACCCATGGGGACCTCACAGGCCATATACCTCAATCACAATATATCAACTACCTTGCCACTCAAGTGCCCGTGGTGAAGGACTCATGATAAAAATCACCATTCACAACTTCCCAAAATGTCATCATATGTAGTATAAGGATGCATGCAACCAAGACACAATTATGAAAGCAATATTCGTCTCAATAAGCACGATAAATATCAATGTTCTCAAGTTTATCAGTTATAATATTCACCCTCCTTTATACATGTTTGGATACAATTCTCCTTTAAAATATTCCACCACATTTTAGTAACCTTATTTCCTCAAGTAACCCACGATCCTCAATACCATAGCAAATATCTCACTTTTTCAATATGTCATATTCACACTATTCTCAATTTAGGATTCACATGCTCTCAAAGCAACACATAGAAAATTAACACACTTACACTAGCATCACAATAAGAATTAGAAACTCAACACATGATACGATCCCATTCCATAGATTACCACATAACGATATTCAATAACTAAATCTCAGTATCAAAGAAGGATAGCTAAACCTACCTCAATGTCGTAGCCGCACGTGAACACTTCTACTGAATGGATAAATCTTGAATTCAACTCCCGAAAAGAAGATTTTCTATCAAGAACAAAACATACACGTCACAAGGAGTCCAATGACACCCATATTAATATATGTTTAACCCAGACACAAAACTCGTTCAATTTATAGTCAATTCCCAAAATTTCAAGCTTAGGGTTAAGTCTTAAATCCTCCAATTAATATAATTCTAATAGTTACTCATATAATACAAACCCCCAATATTAGTACAAAATATATACATATATATACACATCGAAAACCCACAATGTAGTTATTACATTTCCCTAAACGAAGAACCAAAAGCACTGAGCAGGAATGAGCAGATGGAAGATACACATAAACAACTTAATATGCATACTGTTTAGAATCATTTACTATTGTCATGTAAATTATTTATAAATAATCACTACTACTATAGTAAATACGTAGATGAATTACTAAATATAGAATTTCCACTGATTTTCTACCATCCGCGCACCTGCACACCTGCACACCGAAACATACTTGCATTGCCTCACATTTAGAATTGGTTCTGTTGGACCATTACACATAATGTTACTATAATTATACACCTGCTAATATGTTCAATTCAAAATTGAGGGATAAGTCAGTGACTTACGGTGTTGTTCTTTGGCGTTCGTTGTCTCCTCAAAACCTTGCTCTCCTTCTCCTTATTTTAATTATCTGGCAAAAGTGATAGAATTTACTAAGTTATTCTTGATAAATAAGGTATAAGGTACTACATAAATTTTAACTTTAGTCCACTACTTACGCTAGTTATCTAAAATTAACCCTCCAATAAATAACCCTCTTATGGAATAGTCCAAAATACCCACTTAAAATTTACGAGAGGACATTTTATAAAAGCAAGAGGATTAATTTTTAACATGACCTAACGAGTCATTATATCATCTACCACTAAGAATCATGTTCGTCCTCTAACATAAGGTAAAAGAAAGTACCTGAAGCATCAAAAAGCTGAGGATATCAAACACGCATATCTGACTCTATCTCCCAAGTAGCCTCCTCCACAGGTCGATGTCGCCACTGAACCTTAACTGAAGTGATCTCCTTAGTCTTGAGCCTACGAACCTGTCTATCTAGAATGGCTAATGGCTCATCCTTATAAATAAAATCCGAACCCATCTCTACAATATCATAAGAAATAATGTGGGACTCATCTGGTATGTATTTTCAGAGCATGGAGACATGAAATATTGAATGAACACCTAACAATCTAGGTGGCGAAGCCAACTCATAAGCCACCTTTCCTACTCTTCTCAGAATCTCGAATGGGCCAATAAACCTCGGGCTAAGCTTGCCCTTCTTCCCGAACCTCATCACACCCTTCATGGGGGATATCCTCAACCACACATGATCGTCTATCATAAACTTCAAGGGACGAACTCTTTTGTCAGCATAGCTCTTCTGCCAACTCTAGGCTGTAAACATTCGACTCTGGATTAGGTGCACCCGCTCCCATAGCATCTCTGAGCAAATCAGTGTCCACTACCTCGACGGCAACTAAGTCGAACCACCCAATAGGTGACCGACACCTCCGCCCATACAACGCCTCAAATGGTGTCATCTGAATACTGGAGTGACAAATGTTATTATAAGAAAACTCCGCTAAGGGCAAGTGTTGGTCCCACCGGGCACCAAAATCAATCACACAGGCCCTTAGCATGTCCTCTGACACCTGAATAGTCTACTCGGACTGACCGTCTGTCTGAGGATGAAATGTCGAACTCATGTCTAACTGTGTACCTAAACCATGCTGCAATGCCTTCCAAAAGCGGAAGGTAAACATCGAACCTCGGTCTGACACAATAGAGATAGGCACCCAATGCAATCTAACAATCTCGCGTCTATGGATCCTAGCTAGCTGCTCTGCATTTTGGCTAGTCCTCACCAAAATGAAGTGAGCTAATTTGGTCAACCTGCCTACAATCATCCAAACTGAGTCAAACTTACCCAACGTCACGAGTAATCCAATCACAAAATCCATGGTGATACGCTCCCACTTCCACTTGGGAATGGGCGTCCTCTGCATTGGACCTCTTGGCTTTTGGTACTCATACTTAACCTGCTGACAGTTCAAACACTTAGCCACAAACTCCACAATATCCCTCTTCATCCCACACCACCAATAATGTTGCTTCAAATCATTAAAAAAATTTCCACATCTAGGTGAATGGAGTACTTAGCACAATGAGCCTCCTCCAAGATCAAGTGAACCCAATCACCTACCTTAGGCACACAAATACGCCCATTAATTCTCAACACTCCCTTAGAATCAAGAAAAGCCGACTTAGCTTCACCCCTCAACACTTTGTCCCGAATCACACATAATTTATCATCATCAAACTGGTGAGCGAAAATCTGATCTATCGATGTAGATCTAGCCTCAACGAAGGCCAACACACTGTGAGATGGGGAGATGTCAAGTCTGATCGACTGTCTGGCCAAAGACTGAACCTCCAAAGCTAAGGGTCTCTCCTCCGCTCTAAGATATGCCAAACTACCCATACTAGAAGGATTCTGGCTCAAGGCATTCACCACCACATTAGCCTTGCCAGGGTGATAAAGAATAGAGATATCGTAGTCTTTCAGCAACTCCAACCACCTGCGTTGCCTCATGTTCAAATTAGGCTGAGAGAAAATATACTTGAGGCTATGATTTTCTGTGAAGATCTCGCAATGTATCCCATAGAGATAATGCCTCCACAACTTCAAAATAAATACCACTGCAACTAACTCCAAATCATGTGTAGGGTAGTTTCGCTCATAGACCTTTAGCTGTTGCGAAGCATAAGCTATAACTCTTCCCTTCTGCATCAACACTCCACCCAAACCGACAACAGAAGCATCACAATATAACAACAAAGGCTATACCTTCCTCGGTCAATGCTAAAATAGGTGCTGAAGTCAATAACTCCTTGAGCCTCTAAAAGCTCGACTCACATTCATCGGTCTATAGAAATGCAACTTCCTTCTGAGTTAGTTTAGTCAAAGGAGTTGGGATAGAGGAGAATCCCTAAACAAATTGACGATAATAACCTACCAGCCCAATAAAACTTTGAATCTCAGTCACTGAAGTGGGTCTCACCCAATCACGAACTACTGTAGCCTTGGCCGAATTAACCATAATACCAACCTTAGTCACCACATGACCTAAGAAAGTCATAGACTTGAGCCAAAACTCGCATTTGGAGGATTCGTTATACAATTTCTCCTAATGTAATCTCTAGAGTACGGTCCTCAGGTGACAAACATGGTCCGCCTCACTCTTGGAATACACCAATATGTCGTCAATAAATACAATCACAAAGGAATCCAGGTAAGGTCTGAACACTCGGTTCATCAACTTCATAAAAGCGGTAGGGGCATTAGTCAGCCTAAACGACATAACCACAAACTCACAGTGCCCATATCGGGTCTTGAAAGCAGTCTTCGGGATGTCTAACTCCCGGACCTTCAACTGGTCATACTCTGACCTCAAATAAATTTTAGAGAACACTAAGGCACCCTGAAGTTGATCAAATAAATCATCAATACGAGCAAGGGATACTTGTTCTTGATGGTCACTTTGTTCAACTGATGGTAGTCAATGCACATTCTCATGGTACCATCTTTTTTCTTTACGAACAACACCAGTGCGCCCAAAGGCGACACACTAGGCCGGATAAACCCCTTCTGTTAACAAATGTTCTAATTGCTCCTTCAATTCCATTAACTCTGCAGGAGCCATTCGATAAGGAGAAATGGATATGGGCTTAGTGCCCGACTCCAAATTAATGGCAAAGTCAATATCACGATCTGGAGAAACACCCGGTAAATTTGTAGAAAACACATCCATGGCTCTCTCACCACCCTCATGGTCTTTAAAGAAGATGACTCCTTAGAAATATCACGTACATGAGCCAAATAAGATAAACACCTATGCTCCATAATATGCGGAGCACGAACATAAGTAATAACGCCCTTAGGGTAATAGCTGGGAGCACCTGCCTACATTAACTGGGTTAAACCCGGATATGCAAGGTCACAGTCTTAGCATAACAATCAAGGATCGCATGATAAGGGGACAACTAATCCATACCCAAGATAACATCAAAGTCAAGGATGTCTAGAAGGATCAAATCATCCTGGGTCTCCCAACCCGAGAATGCCACAATACAACCCCGATATACCCGATCCACCACTAAGGATTCACCCACGGGTATGGAAACAGAAATAGGCACATCAAGAGGATCACACACACCATCAATGTCATTAGCAAAATAAGTGGATACATATGAATAGGTGGATCGAGGGTCAAATAATACTAAAGCTGAATGATGGCAAATTGGAATAGTACCTGTAATCATAACATCAGATGTCTCTGTCTCTATACGGCTTGGAATAGCATAACATACTCGGCGCTCTCCACTAACCTATGATCCACTACGAGCACCACCTCGAGATCCACCCCTAGCACCTCTACTGCTACTCCTCGTACTTTGTGAAGTGCCTCTAGCTGCTGGAGCTGGTGTAAACCGGGTTGTCTGTGTCTCCGATGGAAAAGAAGCAACGCTTAGAACAATACTTGGCCTGGTTGCCAAATTCATCAAACACATAACAACCTCTAGATCTGGACCTGCCTGTACCACCTGCACTAGGAATGGCAGCATGAACTGGTCTCCCCTGATAACCTTGAGCGCCCTGCCTCTGAGAATCTTTATCTCTGGGTGCGTAACTGCCAAACTGACCATAATAGCGGGACCTCTTACCACCACCCTGTCGGGCCTGTCTGATGCTCTCTATCATTCTAGCATGGTCAACAATTCTCTGAAAGGAACCACCAGATAACACAAGAGAGGTTGTGGCCTCCTGAAGATAACTTGTGCACCCCTTCACAAATCGATGAATCCGCTCAAACTCTATGGGAATACTAGATATGGCATAAGGAGATAACTCATGGAATCGTGCCTCATACTCGATCACAGTCATGGAACCTTGCTCCAATCTATCGAACTCATCACGACATCTATCACGAAGGCTGTAAGTTACAAACCTCTCAAGAAAGATCTCAGCAAACTACCCCTAATCCATCGCTGGAGCATCAACTAGCCTCCGGGCCATAACTGACGTCCAACACTCTCTGGCCATGTTTGTAAACTGATAAGAGGTGTAAGCTACCTCATAGGCCTCCAGAACACCCGAATTAAATAATCGATCCTGGCACTCTATCAGGAAGACATATGCCCCATCCCCTACGGTACCATCAAATTTGGGAGGAGTCAATCTCTCAAAGCTCTTCTACTAAGACAAGGACATAGTAGCACGCCAGAAACTAGCGGGGCTGAAAACCTCGGAGGTGCAATCAAAGGCATGGAAAATGGACTCAGGGTTTGAAATCCCATGTTAGGTCCCTGAGCTGGCTGTGAAGGACCAACAGGTATATCAGGAACTGAGGTACTTGGAACATCACTAGTAGAAGGGGTACCCTCCAACCTTGCCAATAATCGAATCAATAGCTCATGTAATACTGGTGTACTCTCTAATTATGCAAAAGGCTAAACTGGGTCCTTAGTCTTCTCCTTGTGCTCATAAACTGGGTCAGCAATCGGCTCAAGTGAAGCCCCTCTAGTCTGACCTCGGGCTGGTGCTGCTCCTTTAGCCCGGCCTCGACCTCTAGCTCCGCCACGACCTCTACCTCGCCCTCTAGAGGGGGCTTGGACAACAGGTACTGACTCATCCTCGGTATTTCTAGCCCTAGTCCTCGCCATTTGTGCAGGAAGAATAGATTAGAAGCGTACAAAACTGGAATATGAATAAATCGCACGAAATGAATCAATTGAAAGAGGATTTCTCCTAACAAGCATCCTGTAGCCTCTCGAAGATAGATACAGACTTCTACATACCAATCCACGAGACTCTACTAGGCACCCTACTCTTTAATTCATGAGACCGGTGAACCTAGGGCTCAGATACCAAAAATGTCACAACCCAAAAATGGGGTCATGACTAAAAGATCACATAATTCCAACCACAACAATAATGTACCCTAGAAGGAGAGAAATCTAATAAATAAATAGTTGGCATATAAAAAAATGATATCTAGGAACGCTTCCACCTGCAACAGGAAAACCAGTCTGGCATCGGCGCCCCAATGTATATAGAACGGCGTGAATAAAGTAAGCATATAATCTCACAGAAACCAACCCCAAAACAACCACAAGTAGTATAATGAAATGGTATGCAATGTCGTGCAATGCAAGATGGTATCAAGACCGTCGCACAGCCTGTCGTATATTACCCCCGTCGAGCTATGGCTCCAAGACTAATGGGACCCATGGGGACCTCACAGGCTATATACCTCAATCATAATATATCAACTACCTTGCCACTCAAGTGCCCGTGGTGAAGAACTCATGATAAAAATCACCATTCACAACTTCCCAAAATGTCATCATATGTAGTATAAGGATGCATGCAACCAAGACACAATTACGAAAGCAATATTCGTCTCAATAAGCACGATAAATATCAATGTTCTCAAGTTTATCAGTTATAATATTCACCCTCCTTTATACATGTTTGGATACAATTCTCCTTTAAAATATTTCACCACATTTTAGTAACCTTATTTCCTCAAGTAACCCATGATCCTCAATATCATATCGCAAATATCTCCCTTTCTCAACATGTCATATTCACACTATTCTCAATTTAGGATTCACATGCTCTCAAAGCAACACATAGAAAATTAAATCTCAGTCTCAAAGAAGGATAGCTAAACCTACCTCAATGTCGTAACCGCACGTGAACACTTCTATTGAATGGATAAATCTTGAATTCAACTCCCGAAAAGAAGATTTTCTATCAAGAACAAAACATACACGTCACAAGGAGTCCAATGACACCCATATTACTATATGTCTAACCCAGACCCAAAACTCGTTCAATTCTAGTCAATTCTCAAAATTTCAAGCTTAGGGTTAAGTCTTAGATCCTCCAAATAATATAGTTTCAATGCTTACTCATTTAATACAAACCCCTAATATTAGTACAAAATATATACATAGATATACACATCCAAAACCCACAATGTAGTTATTACATTTTCCTAAACGAGGAACCAAAAGCACTGAGCAGGAGTGCACAGATGAAGGACACACATAAACAACTTAATGTGCGTACTGTTTAGAATCATTTACTATTGTCATGTAAATTATTTATAAATAATCACTACTGCTACAATGAATATGTAGATGAATTACTAAATATAGAATTTCCATTGGATTTTCTACCATTTGCACACCTGCACACCGAAATATACTTGCACTCACTCACATTTAGAATTGGTTCTTTTGGACCATTACACGTAATGTTACTATAATTATACACCTACTAATATGTTCAATTCAAAATTGAGGGATAAGTCGGTGACTTACAGTGTTGTTCTTCGGCGTCCGTTGTCTCCCTAAACCCTTGCTCTCCTTCTCCTAATTTTAATTATGTGATAAAAGTGATAGAATTTACTAAGTTATTCTTGAGAAATAAGGTATAAGGTACTATATAAATTTTCACTTTAGTCCACTACTTCACTAGTTATCTAAAATTACCCCTCCATTAAATAACTCTCTTATGGAATAGTCCAAAATACCCACTTAAAATTTACGAGAGGACATTTTATGAAAGTAACATGATTAATTTTTAAAATGATCTAACGGGTCATTACATTGATGAAAATATGTTAACGTATGAGATTAATTTTATGGAAGTAGGTCTGAACCGGGTAAAAATGAGTAATCAGAATTTAAAATAAGTGAAATTGAATTGGACGTTTAAAATTAAGCCACAAATTGACTCAATTTAGGCCAAAATTGAAAGGAATTAAGAAAGAGCTGGTTAGACTTGAAATAAATTGTAACGCAATTGATCGAAATTGAAATGAATAAGATTAAAAAGGCTACAAATTAAATAAAATGGAGTGAAATTAAGAAGATTGTCATCTAATTGATAAATATAATATGCATATCTATGTAAAAGTAAAATAATTTAAAATAATAATCTCTATGTGAAGAAAATGCTTAACATATGCTAAAATTACTACTTAAAATATTAAACCTATTAAAATTGTTATTTTAAATTAAATGAATTGACAAAATAATATATTAAAAATGCATTTAAAATACGATATTGATATATTAATGATAATACTAAGTAATAAATTAATAATAATAAATATTACTCCTATCATTATTATTACTACTAAAATTATTATGATAATAAAAATAAATACTAACAATAATAACAAAGCAATTTAAAATGACAAAATAATTTACGAATAAATTTTTAAAATCAAGAATGTTGAACATGCACAATTATTTGGATAAAATTGAAAATATACTCATTTATTTAAAGAGTTTCAAAAATACCAATTTTAATTAAATGACAATCTAAAAATAGGTATATGTCAGTCAAAATTAGGTATCATCAGCTGCCCCTTCTTTGCTCGGGAATTAAGGATGAATTTTCGAGCAAAGAAAGTTGACAGAGTAGCCAATTTTGTCCGACCAATGAAATAATATCATAAGGACCAAATAAACAATTGAGGGTGAAAAAATATATTACGATAGAGACTTTAGTTTCAAGTCTCTTACCTATCTCTGGTTATACAAGAATTGCACCGTGTGTAGTTCTTGATTTACGAAACAATGAAATTCCTAAAAAAAGGCAAACATCACTACTTAAACTTATCATAAAGAAATACGAATAATCAGTTAATTGAGTAAATCACAAAGTAAATCAATTAACACGATTTGGCCGAACATAAGAGTAAAATAATCAGTCAACCAGAATAATCAAATATTCAGCCCAAAATTAGATAAAACGAGTCATTAAAACATCATTTCCATATTCACCAGGTTTTGAAAATTGTAATATCAAAAACTATTAAAGTACTGAATCAGAGATAATTAATGAAGGGAGGGATTACATATATTAACATTAATATATTATTAAGCAATCAAATAAAATCTGACCAACTCTAATTAAGGCAGAGACAATCAAGAGAATCAAATTACACCAATCAAGTAGAAAAAATCCAAAATCAAAGAACAAGCCGCAATGATGATGTAATTCGGATTATATCAAGAATTAAAGGAAAATAGAAAAAAATTGGAATATTAGTAAAAAAAAGTTTTTGATCGGCAAAAACTTAAGGATATCCACCAAAATCAAGGTATCTGTCCAATTTGAACCTGGAAAAATTAGGAAGACATTCTCCAAAAAAATTCTCATCAACAATGAATTTTCACACAAGCAATTTGACATAGAGACAGCACACCTAGTCACCAAACAAAATTAGTTAGAGAAATAATATACCTTGGAGCGATAGATAGATTATGCCATGGATAGAATTGGACAGATCTATCTTGTAACAATCACATTGAAGCATAAATCGAGCAGCTCTTAAACTCTGTTATTGCATTCGCTGGTCGGAGGAGTTCGTCGGAGAGGAAAGTCAATTGAAAAGGGGTTTAGTGCGACTAGTTGCATGAATTATTGGTGGCGATCTCAGGCGGGTTTAGGGTTGCTTGGTGGCTAGGAAATGGGGGTTTAAGGTGGCGTTTTGGGGCTGAAAGATTGTTATTCAAGAGTCATTTTTGTGGCTGTCTCGTCGGAGAAAAGGGGGACATTTGCATGGTTGTTTTCCGGCAGTTTTGGTGACTGACTCGGGGTCAGTTTGGGTGTTCTTATTGCAGGTTTTGGGGGCTTTTTTGCTGCATTTTTGGTGTACATTCGGAGGACTATCGACACAGCAGAGGAGGGGTCATTTGGTTAGTGTAGAAGGGTTTTGGTCGGGTTTCGACGCTGCTTTTGAGGCTTTCTCGTGAATTTTTTGGGCTGTTTTGAGGGGCGATTTGGGGGTTGTTTTGCAGTGTTTTCCAGTGAAAAACTCACCGGAAATGGAGGACATGGAGAGGAGATAGGGGCGGTTCTAGTGGTTGAAAATGGTGGTTTAGCGAGAAAGTGGGAGAAGAGGGCGGTGCCAACTGCACAGAAAAGGGCTGCATTTTGTTGGTTGTTTCGCTGGAGAAAGGACGACGGGGATGGTGGATTTGGCATTGAAATGGAGCAGAATTGGGGTAAAAAGTACGACTGTTTGTCTTGGCAATGAAAAATGTAAAAGTGAAAGGGTTTGAGGGTTGTAGGGGATAAAAATGGAAATACAAAAATAGGACTACTTTTGTCTGTTGGATGAAAATGTGTCAATGTACGAGATTAATTTTATGGAAATGAGTTTGATCTGGGTAAAAATGGGTAATCCAAATTTAAAATAGGTGAAATTGAATTGGACGTTTAAAATTAAGCCATAAATTGACTCAATTTAGGCCAAAATTGAAAGGAATTAAGAAAGAGTTAGTTAGAATTGAAATAAATTGTAACGCAATTGATCGAAATTGAAATGAATAAGATTAAAAAGGCTACAAATTAAATAAAATGGAGTGAAATTTAGAAGATTGTCACCTAATTGATAAATATAATATGCATATATGTAAAAAATAATATTTTAAAATAATAATCTTTATGTAAAGAAAATGCTTAACATTTGCTAAAAGTACTACGTAAAATATTAAACCTATTAAAATTGTTATTTTAAATTAAATGAATTGACAAAATAATATATTAAAAATGCATTTAAAATACGATATTGATGTATTAATAACAATACTAAGTAATAAATTAATAATAATAAATATTACTCCTATCATTATTATTACTACTAAAATTATTATGATAATAAAAATAAATACTAAGAATAATAATATTATGATGATAAAAATAAATGCTAACAATAATAATAAAGGTAAGTTAAAATGACAAAATAATTTACGAATAAATTTTGAAAATCAAGAATGTTGAAAATGCACAATTATTTGGATAAAATTGAAAATATACTCATTTATTTAAAAAGTTTCAAAAATACCTATTTTAATTAAATGACAATCTAAAAATCGGTATAGGTCGGTCAAAATTGGGTATCACCAGCTGCCGCTTCTTTGCTCGGGAATAAAAGATGAATTTTCGAGCAAAGAAAGTTGACGGAGTACCCGATTTTGTCCGACCGATGAAAAAATATCAGAAGGACCAAATAAACAATTGAGGGTGAAAAAAAATATTATGGCCAAGACTTTGGTTTAAATTCTCTTACATATCCTGGTTATACAAGAATTGCATCGTGTGTAGTTCTTTATTTAAGAACAAATGAAATTCCTAAAAAAGGGCAAACATCACTACTTAAGCTTACCATAAAGAAATACGAATAATCAGTTAATTGAGTCAATCGCAAAGTAAATCAATTAACACGATTTGGCCAAAAGTAAGAGTAAAATATTCAGTCAACCACAATAATCAAATATTCAGCCCAAAATTAGACAAAACGAGTCATTAAAACATCATTACCATATTCACCAGGTTTTGAAAATTGTAATATGAAAAATTATTAAAGCACTGAATCAGAGATAATTAATCATATTCACCAGGATTACATATATTAACATTAATATATTACTAATCAATCAAGTAAAATCTGACCAACTCTAATTAAGGCAGAGACAATCAAAAGAATCAAATTACACCAATCAAGTTGCAAAAATCCAAAATTGAAGAACAAGCCGTAATGATGTAATTCGTATTATATCAAGAATTAAAGGAAACCAGAAAGAATATTGGAATATTAGTAAAGAAAAAATTTTTGATCGGCAAAAACATAAGAAGATCCACCAAAATCAAGGTATTTGTCCAATTTGAACCTGGAAAAATTAGGAAGACATTCTCCGAACAAATTCTCATCAACAATGAATTTTTACACAAGCAATATTGCATAGAGATAGCCCACCTAGTCACAAAAAAAGATTAGTTAGAGAAACAATTTACCTTGGAGCGATTGAATAGATTATTCCATGGATAAAATTGGATAAATCCATCTTTTAACAATCACATTGAAGCTTAAATCGAGCAGCTCTTAAACTCTATTATTGCATTCGCTTGCCAGAGGAGTTCGCCAGAGAGGAAAGTCATTTGGAAAGGGGTTTGGTGCGACTAGTTGCATGAATTATTGGTGGCAATTTCTGGCGGGTTTAGGGCTGCTTGGTGGCTGGGAAATAGGGGTTTTAAGGTGGCATTTTTAGGCTGAAAGGTTGTTTTACAAGAATCATTTTGGTGGTTGTCTCGTCGGAGAAAAAGGGGATGTTTGCATGGTTGTTTTCCGACAGTTTTGGTGATTGACTAGGTGTCCGTTTGGGTATTCTTTTTGCAGGTTTTGGAGGCTATTTTTCTGCATTTTGGTGTAATTTTGGTGGACTGTCGACATAACAGTGGAGGGGTCATCTGGTTAGTGAAAACAGAGGGGTTTTGGTTGGGTTTTAGTGCTGTTTTTTAGCCTCTCCGACAGATTTTTGGGGCTGTTTTGAGGGGCGATTTGGTGGTTGTTTTGTTGTAGTGGTTGAAAATGGTGGACTGGCGAGGAAGTGGGAGATGAGGGTGGTGCCGGCTGCACAGGAAAGGGGTGCGTTTTGTTGGTTGTTTCGCTGGAGATGGGACGACGGGGATGGTGGATTTGGCATCGAAGCAGAATTGGGGTAAAAGGTACGACTGTTTGTCTTGGCAATGGGGAAATGTAAAAGTGACAAAGGGTTTGAGGGTTGTACGGGGTAATAATGGAAATACAAAAAATAGGACTACTTTAGTCTGTTGGATGAAAATGTGTCAATGTACAAGATTAATTTTATGGAAATGGGTTTGATCTGGGTAAAAATTGGTAATCCGAATTTAAAATAGGTGAAAATGAATTGCATGTTTAAAATTAAGCCACAAATTGACTAAATTTAGGCCAAAATTGAAAGGAATTAAGAAAGATTTAGTTAGAATTGAAATAAATTGTAGCACAATTGATCGAAATTGAAATGAATAAGATTAAAAAGGCTACGAATTAAATAAAATGGAGTGAAATTAAGAAGATTGTCACCTAATTTATAAATATACTAGGCACATTTATGTAAATATACAATATTTTAAAATAATAATCTTTATGTAAAGAAAATGCTTAACATATGCTAGATTTCTATGTAAAATATTAAACCTATTAAAATTGTTATTTTAAATTAAATGAATTGAAAAAATAATATATTTAAAATACGATATTAATAATACTACTAAATAATAAATTAAAAATAATAAATATTACTCCTATCATTATTATTACTACTAAAATAATTATTATAATAAAAATAATTACTAACAATAATAATAAAGGTAATTTAAAATGACAAAATAATTTACTAATAAATTTTGAAAATCAAGAATGTTGAAAAATGCACAATTACTTGGATAAAATTGAAAATATACTCATTTATTTAAAGAGTTTCAAAAATACCTATTTCAATTAAATGACAATCTAAAAATAGGTATAGGTCCGTCAAAATTGGGCGTCAACAAACCTACCTATCTTCCCAAAGGGTCTTTTTTTGTTGAACTATAAAAACAAATGCTAGACTAAGACATGTGTGTGAAATCAGTAAGAAGAGTAACTAGGTATTGTGTTCCCCATGAATCCGTAACTTAGTATTACCAGATAATCGAATTCTTTTCTAGTGTGTAGCATGCAAAATGGTAAGTTAAGTTTACCAAACCCATTGATCCAACTGATAGGTAAATTTCACTATGCGATTTGATCCATCTCCACAGTGTGACATTACTAGCCTTTACCTATTACTCCAGTACAACCTCCCCTTGATCCAGTTTAGTTGATTAGACGAGAAACATCAATCGAATCTTGTCAATTAATCTCTTTTCCTATTCATTACTACCTTGATCTAGTCAGTAATACTAGGTGAGTTCTAATGTGCGCCACCGATAAAAAGCAATTAGAACAAAGAGAATAAGTTAATATATGCATGCATACTTTCCAAGAATTACGAATTATCCGATTTTACCTTGTTAGTTTTTTATGGTTGCCACAACACTAGTTATGGATTTAACTACTCATATTCAGTGTAGATGCAAGAATCATAATATTGAATAGTATAATTAAGCACTTACACAATAAAATTAAGAACAAGAAATCCAAGTTCTTCAATGAAAATCACAAGTATGAATTAAGCATACAAGATATTGTTTTCCAAGTGTTTCACAATGTTTCTCACTTTTTCTACTGGCTCACTGTTGTTTCATACGAAAAATAACCTAAAAAACCTATTTATAGTATTTAATATGCAAAGCCAAATCAAAATAGGGGAACTGGGTCGACAGGCTCTACGGGCATATTTACGAGTCGTATAAAGTTCTATGGCCCGTAATCGAGGCTTTGTAGATTCCATATGCAAATCAAGGGTTGACTTCTATGAGATCTATCTACGATCCGTATAAAGTTTTACGGCCCATGGAGGGTTCTAGCTGATGACCTTTCAGAAACTCTCCACTTTTTGATCCTCATGGTACGACACCATGTATACAACTCATATAATATTTTGCGGCTCGTCTGCATGTTCGTAGACTCAACTTCAGAAAATCTCCCTTTTACTAGATTTTGCTAAGAAACCTACTCTATGACTGGTGGAAACTTCCACGGCCTGTAAAGGGTGTCGTAGAAAAGCAAATACTTCAATTTCTGCACACTTAGACCAAAAATCATGCCAACCTTGTAATCCTGCAAAACAAACATAAAAACACATCAAATCTACTAACATCGCTTTGAGAACACAGAAAATTCCAAGTTTTAAGCATAAAAAAGTGTTGTATTTTGACAATACATCAACACCGTCAAATTAAAATTGTTGCTTGTTCTCAAGAGATGGACTCAATCTACATAAGCAGTACAGTAACACAGAGACCTCAAGCTAATGACATACATATCATCTCCAACTCAAGCAAAGATACCCACACCTCTCATAAAATCATATTAGATAGCTATCAAGCAAACAAAGAAGATCAATACATACGACAGTGCAACTATGACAAGGAGGACAATCATCGATAATCAACAATCACCAGTTTAGTCTAAAACCAATAGTGCAATACAAGTAACCTCATAGAAAGAAGTCTCATATCCCACTCACGATGACATTTTCAGATTCAATACTTGGTACTATACAAAATCACTCACCCTCAAAAAAGACATTCAAATATCATGCTCAAAATCATATGCTTTTCCCTATACTCATGACTATGACCCTTGACTACTTGGACTAGGATTACTTTAGCACTTTATTTGCTTCTCACATAGGCTCAAGGAGCTTTGGTATGATGTTTTGGGAACATAGTGAGTAAAGGACCTCCTTGATACTACATTTTTCTACCCTTTTGCCCTACCAACACTGTCATGTTTTACTTCATTCTCCCTTTCTCCCATTTCAAGCTTTTTTGGGCGTCTTACGCTCACTTTTGATTCATTTACTTTTGTTTTCACATGATTTTTTTTCTTTTTAGCTCATCAATTACACGTATAATCATATTTTTACACCTAGAACACATTCTTATCCCTTTTTGCATGTATCACTAGCTTCCACATCATTTTGTGTGTTTACCCTAACATCAGCCACCCTCAACTTAGGCTTTTGGCCTGAATCGAGGTGCACAATATCCATCCTACAAACCAGAGCTGCTTTGGGTAGTCACCCTTAACTTAAGCTTTTTTCCTCATTCAAGGTGCACAAAATTCAAGGAAGGACTAAGGCCAATTTCAGGATTTTACATTTAACAAGGCTAGGAAACTTAGGCTTTTACAAAAAATAAAGGTACATGCGAGGCTCAAGCATTGGGATCAAGGGACAAATTACATGTTTGGTTTGTTATTTAGGCTAAGTGGACTAATATCAACAATGACCTAAGATCTGTTCCTAACAATTAACCTACAATCTAAGTCAGAGTAATAGGGCAAGTTTTGAATTTAAACACAACATATAAATTTAGCAAAGAAAGCTCACACACACATGGAACTGATTACACTATTAATGAAGACTCTCAGATCATGCTTTTTATCACAATTTATCCTTACTAATTAGAAAAAGCACTATCACACAATCAAACATGCATGGTTGCTATCAAGACTAACTAACAAAAATTTTGGTGGGTATGATTTTTCACATAAAAACAAACATATGCCATAGACATCAGTACTACATGCTACTAATACTACCTACACATCCTAAACATGCCGGTTCAACAAAAAGTAAATATCCTTAGGGAAAAAACACAGGCAAGAAAACCCCCTAGGATTCAAAATTTGGAACAATTATAGGTTAAGGTTACTTAGACTTTACTGAGACCTATAACTACCCATACCCCGTCGAAAAAGATATGTATTGTCCTCAATGCAAAAAATATCATAGTAAAGCACAGGGTCAAAAAGGAGCATATATGGGTGCCTAAGCGCCAGTGTTTGACTGAGTCTGGCCACCTTCAACATGCCTGATGGCCTCCTCAGTAGCAGGAATATGTCCGGGGGTCCATCACCCCTCACTCTCTTTAGCTGACGAGCCTACCACATCTCTCTACATTGAATGTAACTTGGAGAGCTCAAACTCCTGCTCCTCTATCAACCCAGCCTACAGTCTCACTGTGTCCGGATCATTAATACGGGGCCTCTTTTTGAGGGAAGTAAGTGATGTATCCTCACAAGAAAATAAATCTACCACCAGCTCTGTAGGATCAGTCTGTGGGAACACGACCAGTGCTATCAATGTTGTTATCATATCGGCTCGGAGCTACTGGATCTCCGTTTGAATGGTCGTCATATCTACAGGTCATGCTGAGCTGAGACTCTATTGTACTTGCCACTCAAATGCATCTATGCGGCTGTCCATGGGTGTAAGTCTCTCCTGAATAGCAGCCACCGCGAATGCCTGCATGTGAGCCTCAACCTCTAAAATGGCCTGGGGGGACCCAGGGCCTAATCTATATAATAACTGAGTCAGCTATGACTCAGTGCAAGCCTGCCTTTGCGCCATGGCCTGAATAGAAGTCGATGTGCTGTCAGTGTGAGCATGGCCTCTGGTGCAATAGTAATAGTCATGGGCCCCCTCTTCACATCAACCTCAGTCTGTGGGCATCTCTCAGCAGTGAGAGTAGCAGCACTGGTGGTAGATGGAGGCTTAGGCAGTGGCACAATAGCGAACATCTCTAGCATCTGTGGAGAAGGGCTTGGTGCTTGCTAGAGGGCCACCAAATTATCATTGGCCTTTATAAGGCTGGCATCTAGGGTCCACTAAACCTCGACTAATGAGTATAGATGATATAGTATCTCCACCCCTGACTCCATACAGAGTCTATAAATCAGGCAAGGGATGGGGATAAAGGTGGACCTCTTCATGGCCACCTCGTGTATCTACGTAGCAATGAGGTCGGCATAGTCAATCTAATAGCCAGCCAAGATGCTGGCAACTAATACTTCACCATTTGGCGTAATTGCATTATCAACAAGTGTGGGCCAGATCTGTGATCTCACCACAGCCCACCAAAATTTATTGATGAAGTTGAGTGAGGCCTTCACAATAGGTTTTGACGAAGTAGTTATCCATTCAGGGTTCTGGCCCTGCTCTATGATCTAGTCAGTAATCTATCTCATCAAACTGGCCCTATGGGCTTGATCTCCCGTAAGGGCCTTATCTCGATTCTTCCCCAATTTCCTATCAAACTCTATTGTAGACCGGGGGGTTGGAAACCCTGGCCAAAACAACATCCAGTGGACAGTAATCTCTAATAAATCCACCTTTTGACCCCTCACTCTAGTATGTGTAAAGTGGGGCTAAGTGAGGGGCTTCTTCTTATTGGGAAGAGAGTTAAGAACGGTGGTAGCGTGGGATGCAAAAAACTCTTGAATCATAGCTAGGGAGAAATTCCCCAATGGTCCTGCCAACCACTGGAGCCCGTATCTTGTGATAGTGTCCTGAAGGCCTGGGACACTGTTCAACCCCAACGTAATAATGCATGGCTCCTTTAAAATAGAACGAAGTAGTCAATCGTGCTCGTTCTTCTGTAAGCCCTCTTTGTAGATAGTCTGCTGATGTCACCCAAGTTACACCTCTTTTTTTAGGATAAAGCAGTCATTTTCAAGAAATAGAACCTAACCAAGGTTAGGGTCGAACCAGAGGGAATATGTAGACTCAAGAGAATTCAATGACTGTAATTTGAGTAGTTAACCGACATATAATTGCAAAGGGGGTGGGATGCAATAATTAATGGAGAAATACAACTAATTAACACAAGAGTGAAATCAATATGGAGAGAAACTAGGGTAATGTGTTCCCCATGATTCCCTAATTTAGTATCATTGGATAACCTAATTCTCTTCTAGTGTGTAGCATGTAGGACAGTAAGTTAAGTTCATCAAGCCCTTTGGTCAAAGGTGAGAGGTGAATTTCACTATGTGACTTGGCCCATCTCCATAGTGTGAATTACTAACCCTTACTTGTTAGTCCCAATACAACCCCCGGGCCTAGTTTGGTTGATTAGACGAGAACACATTAATCGAATATTGTTAATTAATGTCTTTTTCTATTCATTACTACCTTGGTCCAGTCAGTAATACTAGGCGGGTTCTAATGTTGGCCACCACAAGAAAACATGCCAAACGAAGAGAGTTAATTAATACATGCATGCACACTTTTCAAGAATTATGAATTATCCAGTTTTACCTTGTTAGTTCTTCATGGTTTCTACAACCCTAGTTGTGAATTTAGCTATTCATACTTTATGTAGATGCAAGACTTATGAATTGGAACAATATAATAGAGCACTTACACAATTGAACTAAGAACAAGCACATCCAACTTCAAAAAGAATCACAAGATTAAAGATGAAATCAAAGTATAAATGTTCTCAATACTATCCAATGTAATCTCACTATTTTCTCTCTCTACTTACTAAGTTTTATGTGTACTATGTGGAAAACCTCTGAAAAATAGCCTAATAACCTATTTAAAATATTTAAAATACATGTCCTAAACAAAATAAGATACCTAGGTCGTCATACCTCACGAACTGGTTTATGGTTTATATTGCATTCCACGACCAGTAATCGGTGTTTCATAAAAAGCTACTGGAATTCTGGACTTCAAGTCTACGACACACCCTTTACACCTCGTAGGAGGGTTTCGTCTGATGAATCTTCAGAAAGTTTTAATCACTGACTCGTAAATCATTCCATGACTCATTTGCATATTCATAGAACCAACTTCAGAAAATCATCCCCTCACTAGAATTGTCCACGAAACCACTCTACAATTCGTAGAATAACCTACGACCCGTAAAGGGTCTCGTGCTACGTCAAAAATCAGAAACTTCTATATTTCTTACCAAAATCAAGGCCCTGGGGTCCTACAAATATAACACATAAAAACAACTAACATCGCATTGAGAACACATAAAAATCCATGTTTTAAGCGTCAAAAGTGGTGTATTTTGACAGCACATCAACAACCTCAACTTAAAATTGTTGCTTGTCCTCAAGGGACAAAATCAATCTACATAGGTAATAAAATAATACGCAGGCCTCAACCCAATGGCATACATATTAGATACCCACGCCACCTTTTCAAAACAAAATTAGATAGCCATCTAGCAAACCAGTACAGACTAGTGCTTGTGACAACACAACTATGAAAAGTGAGGTACTATCAACAATCCACAGTCACTGAATAATTCTAATGCTAACAATGCAATCCAAGTCCCCTCACATAAAGAAGTCCCATATTTGTCACTCAATGATGTTTTCATATATAACCTTGGGACTATGCAAAATCACTCACTCTCACAAAAGATATTCATGCATCACGCCTAATACCATAGGCTTTCCCCTATACTCATGACAAAGACCTTTAACTACTCAGACTAGGATCACTTTAGGACTTTCTAGACTTTTAACGTAGGATTAGGGGCTTTGTTATGGTACTTAAGGAACATAGTAACAAACGGCCCTCCTTGACATTGCGTTTTCCTACACTTTTATCCTACCAGCTCTGTTATATTCATCTCATTCTCTCTTTCTCCTATTTCAAGCTTTTCTGGTTGTTTTTTTTTCATTCTTTCAGCTCTTTGCCTTGATTTTGCAATTCATTTTTCTTTTTAACTCACAACTAATGCATTACTTATTTTTCTTTCACCTAGCACATGCTTTTCCCTTTTTCTCTATATCACTAACTCTCCCCTCATTTTTGTATTTTATCCTTACACCAGCCAACCTCAACTTTGGCTTTTGGCCTGAGTTGAGGTGCACATATCGATCCTTTGAACCAAGGCCACTTTTGGTAGCCACCCTTAACTTAGGTTTTTTTGCCTCAATCAAGGTGCACAATGTTCAAGGAAGGACCAGGGCTAATTTCAGGATCTTACAACTAACAAGGCCAGGTTAATCAGGTATTTGCAAAGAATAGATATATGTTAGGCTCAAACATTAGGAACAAGGGATATATTGCAATTTTGGTTGGTCATTTTAGGCTAAGAGATCTTTTAAGAACAATGGCCTAAGATCCTTTCCTAATACAATTAATTTGCAGTTTAACTTAGAGTAACAGGGCAAGTTTTGAATTAGCACACAACACATGAATTTAGCAATTTAAAGCTCACACTCACATGACACTGACTACAATATTAACAAAAGACTTTCAGATCATACTTTTTATCTCAAGTTCTCCTCACTTACTAAAACAAACATTGTAAACACACCCAAACATGCATGATCACTAGTTAAACTACTAATCAAACTTTTTGGTGGGTATTGTTTTACAAACAAAACACAAAAACATGTTATATGCCACAAATATTAGTACTATATGCTACAAATATTACCTAAACATGCTAAATGTGCCAATTCAATAGAAAATAAATATCCATGGAAAAAAAGAACATAGACAAGAAAGCTCCAGGATGAAAAATTAGGGTAGTTTTGGACCCAAGCTACTCAGACTTTACCGAGGCCCATACCTATCCACACCCCATCGAAAAAGAGGTGCATTGTTCCCAATGTACACAATGAAAGCAAAACAAAGTATAAGGGGTCAAAAATCATACCTGGGCACCTAACTGCTGGTCTCCACCTTGGCTCGCCTCCCAAGCAATGCCGGATTTATTATCGCGGCACGACTTGGACAACTTGGTTACTCAGACTTCACCAAGTATCCATGCTTCAACTTTTTCTTCCACCTTGAACTTATGAATTGTACCCCTAATTTCTTTTCTAATTTTCTATTATGCTCACAGGGTGGTGATATAAAAATAAGAAGAACAAACAATAGAGGTCGTATGTTATACTTTATGGCTGTTAAATGAAGAATGTAATTTTTTCTCTTGAGCCCAACAAAGTCAAGAATAAAAACATATTTTTCCTCCTCTTTACATTCTTCCATATGATCAGAGGATTCGATAAAAACCTTATCATCTGAACAAAATGTAGAAAAATGATTGGAATGAATTCCAATGCGTACTAATTTATGAATTATATTATTATTTACATCCTCATCTTCACACACCCTAGAGTTTTTAAAGATAATATTATCTAATTTTTCACATAACTCTCGTGTACTTTTCTCAACAATGACAACATCAATAACCGTCTGGTCAAGCAGTTGACCCTCCAATTTTAGCTCTTCAAGTTGGCCTATAAGCATTTTTTCTTCTTCACACAATTCATAACTAACTTGTTGAGCATTAGAAGTACCAACCTTTGCACTCAACTCAATACTTAAATTGTAGACATCCAAGCCAAACTGATGAACATCTGACAAAAATACATTTTTGTCAAGGTCAAGATTTTCTAATATTTTTAAGCAATACACATTGCGATTCAAAAACTTATTTACAACCCATCTCATCTCAATACCCCAATTATTCAATATTTCTTCAACAGAGGGTGTCATATATAAAAGAAGAATTATGAGAAAAATAAGGATTAATACCCAAATCACTTGAATTAACCAAGTCTAGTCATATTCCTTGGCAACGATACCAAAATCTTGATGTCACCCAAGTTACACCTCTTTTTTATGGTTAAAGTAGTCGTTTTGAAAAAATAGAACCTAACCAAGGTTAGGGTCGAACCCGAGGGAATATGTAGACTCAAGAGAATTCAATGATTGTAATTTGAGTAGTTAACCGACATACATCCCCAAAGGAGGGTGGGTTGCAATAATCAATGGAGAAATACAACTAATAAACACAAGAGTGAAATTAATATAGAGAGAAACTAGGGTATTGTGTTCCTTATGATTCCCTAATTTAGTATCACCGGATAACCTAATTCTCTTCTAGTATGTAGCATGAAGGACGGTAAGTTAAGTTCGCCCAAGCCCTTTAGTCAAAGGTGAGAGGTGAATTTCACTATGTGCCTTGGCCCATCTCCATAGTGTGAATTACTAACCCTTACCTGTTAGTCCCAGTACAACCTCCCCTTGGCTTAGTTTGGTTGATTAGACGCGAACACATCAATCGAATCCTGTTAATTAATCTTTTTTCCTATTCATTAATACCTTAGTCCAGTCAGTAACACTAGGCGCATTCTAATGTTGGCCACCACAAGAAAACATGCAAAATGAAGAGAGTTAATTAATACATGCATGCACACTTTTCAAGAATTATGAATTATCCAGTTTTACCTTGTTCATTCTTCATGGTTCCCACAACCCTAGTTGTGGATTTAGCTATTCATACTTTGTGTAGATGCAAGACTTATGAATTAGAACAAAATAATAGAGCACTTACACAATTTAATTAAGAACACACAAACCCAACTTCAAAGAGAATCACAAGATTAAAGATGAAATCAAAGTATAAGTGTTCTCAATACTCTCCAATGTAATCTCACTATTTTCTCTCTCTAATTACTGAGTTTTCTGTGTACTATGCGAAAAACCTCTAAAGAAAAACCCAAAAACCTATTTATAATATTCAAAATACATGTCCTAAACAAAATAGAAGTGCTGGGTCGGCACACCTCACAATCTGGTTTACGGGCCGTATTGCATTCCATGGCCCGTAATTTGGATCTCGTACAAACTGCTGGAATTCTGGAATTCAAGTCTACAACACACCCTCTATGACCCATAAAGCAGTTTATGATCTGTAGGGAGATTTTGTCCGATGAATCTTTAGAGAGTTCCAATTTTCTAATCCTTAGGGTATGAACCATGTTCTACGACTCATAAATCATTGCACGAATCGTCTACATTTCGTAGAAACAACTTCAAAAAATCATTCGTTCACTAAAATTGTCCACGAAATCACTCTATGACCTATAGAATGACATACGACCCTTAAAGGGTCTCATGTTGCATAAAAAATCAGCAACTTCTATATTTCTTCCAAAAATAAAGGGCAACTATGGAATCCTGCAAATATAACATAAAAACACATACAACTAACTAACATCGCTTTGAGAACACACAATATTCCAAGTTAAGCATCAAAAGTGGTGTATTTTGACAACACATCACCTACATGCCCTTAATGCACCACCGCTTAGATAAAGCACCCGGAGATGAGGGTGATGCTTGAGGTGCGGCGGAGGACTCTGCCTCTATAAGGACCCGGACTTGGTATGACCTTAATGGTGCTTAGAGTTTGATTCCAAAAAGTTTTTGAGCAAGGTGAAGCCTTATGGGTACCTCCATAGGTCGCGTGACTCACCAAGGTTCGTGTGAAGGGGCCTTGAGGTGACCCTTTGCCTTGTGTACCAAGTGTTTGCCTTAACTTAGAGTTTAAGACCGAGTCACGCACCAAATTTACCCCACACAATCTGTGTGGCATTTAAGGACCATGTGGAGGCTTGTGTGAAGTGGCCTGGCCTTGAAAATCATATTGTGGCTAAGGCTTGGACCACATGAACCCTCATGGACCATAAACCTCTTCACGAGCCGTGAGGCCTTCCATATGGGCGTTGCAGTGAAATTGTTCTTAGTAGCAATTCATCATCTTGGAACTTTGTCATTGATAATTTTTCTATGGAAGGCATCACAAGAGGATACATGATTCGTGTGACCTCTACACGGGTCGTGAAGTGCTCTGTATGGGTGTTGGCGTGCAAAGTTTCTACGTATGGAATTACCGTCTGGGACCTTCAACTGTGGAAATTTTCTAAGTGTTGGATCAGGAAAGGGGCATACGGTTCGTGTGACCTTGTACAAAGTGTTAGACCTTCCCAAAGGACCCCTCATAACATTTTCCTATCTGTTTTATTAATTGTATTTTTGTAATTATGACTACTCCTAAGGGACTTTTGTGACTTCCTATGCTATCCTAAGATGTTCAAATGACCTATGCTCTTCTTCTCTAATTCAGATTCATTCTCACGCTTAGAATTATATTCTAAC
Source organism: Solanum rostratum (assembly GCA_029948455.1). Taxonomy (NCBI): domain Eukaryota; kingdom Viridiplantae; phylum Streptophyta; class Magnoliopsida; order Solanales; family Solanaceae; genus Solanum; species Solanum rostratum. Next base: position 59,266,327 of record CM057046.1, read on the forward strand.
TCTCTCTTAAGAACACCTCTCAAGAACTCTAGTGAAGGCTTAGCTTGGAAATCAACAAAAGATTCTATTCTTCATCAAATTCTTCTTGTTTATTCTTGGTGAACTTAGTAATGTGGGATTGATTCAAGGTCCCTTTCAACCATGAAGATCCAAACTCTTTTACACTTGATTTTATAAAATTGAGCTTACTTTAGTTATGGGTTTTTAATATTATTGTTTATTTGATTCAATTGAGATATGGACTATGTTTTTTATTGATTTTAAATTGATACAAGCCCTAATATATTGAATTGCATGAATATTATGAAGATTTGAATATGCATTGTCCTTTTAAAGTTTGATTTAAGCATGGGCAATTTAAATTGTGATTTGGATGTGGATTTTACCTATAGATTTACTTGAATTTCATATTGAAATGTTTATTTAAATTGAGGCTCTATTCTCTATTGCTTTTCACATATAATTCATGACATATGCATTCATAAGCATTGAATTTTGATGAAAATGATTCGATGTGTTAAGCCCACATATGTTTGTGAAATGATTTTGATAAAAGTATGGTTATGACAAGAATGTGATAACATAAATATCTATTGATATCAACTCTTTAAGCATATTGGGTGTTTATACCATATTGTCATAAGTGAGTGACCTACTACTATGCATGAAAAGAATGGATTTTATAATGATTTGGCTTTTTAGCCCAAGTATGAATGATGATAATATTTGACTATTAAGCACAAGTATGCATTGAAACGATATGAAATGGCTTGTGCCTCTTTGCAAGTATATGTATAAGTATTCTTGTGGGATAACGACTTAGCACCGAATGGATTGGGGGCGTCAAGGTTATCCCCGAGGGTCCTCTCCCTTTCTTTATACTATGTGCCAGCATAGCTATATGGTAGCATTTATCGAAATGACTGGGTCGTAAGGAATTGTTACATATTTGGTATGATATGATATGGAAATCCTTTTGAAATGACCGGGTTGTAAGGAATGTGGCTATCATACTGAAATGAATGGGTCGTAAAGTGTAGTGTAGATTACCTTTGGCAATTAATCTTCTCTCACACAATGGGAGGACTACATCGGGCAAATTCATGTAATATCTCACATGAGTTTTAGATGTTGGTTATGATCACATCCCCACTATATATGAGCATTATGGCATTTCATGCATAGTGGATTTCATGGAATATCATATATTACTCTTCTTTGTTATATATATCTCTTTATATGTTATATGTCCTTGTCATCTAACATTGAATGCAGGTTTGATAAATCATATGCATTGCATGCCCCCATAATTAGTACATTCAAACATACTAATGCATACTTTTGCTTATATGATCTAACCATGAGGGATTGGAGATTACCTTCATCCACCATTTGATGGGTAGATCGGATTTGAGACATTGTTGTGGTGATTCCTATCTTCCAAGTACAAGCCACTATCCATCTACCGTACATTGCTTTCTTCATGTTACTTTAACTTTGAGGGTGATCTTGGGACATATCTTAGCCCTCGTCCTATCTTATGACTAGAGGAGTTGTTGAACATCTTGTGGACTCTTGTACGGATACACGTATGTGTTGATATTTGGAGCTTATGATCATGGCTATCTATTGGATATGGTCATTATGATTTGATTATGAGTTTTATGATGTGATTATTTTATGATATGGAAATGTGGAAGATCCTAAGTCCCATATTGCCTCCATAGCCTGAGTCATTCTTTCCCATCCCTTAGAATTGTGTATTTGTTATCTTTATACGTTTTTGAACTGATGATGTGAATTTGGACTTTGAGGCTTGTTTGGGGACTCGCGGGTTTCCATTCACCATGTCATCCCTAGTCCTTAGGTTCGGGTCGTGACAAGCTTGGTATCAGAGAACTAGGTTTGTAAATGATTCTCAGAGTCCAACATGCCTCATCGAGTAGAGTTTTATTCATGGGTGTGAAGTGCACCATTCCTATGAGTGGGAGGATATGATGGCATTTTATGAATTGTCTCACTTCTTCTTATCTTATGTCATACTTTTGACTGTGTATTAAGGTTTCTTAATCCTGATGATATCCTTGCGACATTAGGCTTCATTAGGCCAAGTATATTTCTATGGGGTGCTCCGGTGTTATTTGTAAGAAAGAAAGATGGGTCTCTTTGGATGTGCATTGACTATAGGCAATTAAATAAGGTAACCATCAAGAATAAATATTTGTTTCCAAGAATCGATGACTTGTTTGATCAACATCAAGGGGCCACCCATTTCTCATAGATTGACCTTCATCTCAATTATTATCAATTGAAGGTTAGGGAGTGTGACATTCTCAAATGGCTTTTCGGACTAGATATGGGCATTTTAAATTGTGGTGATGTCGATTGGTTTGACTAATGCTCCGGTGTGTTTATGAATCTAATGAATTTGGTGTTCAAGCCATTCCATGATAGTTTTATGGTTGTCTTCATAAATGATATCCTTATTTATTCCTGAAGTAAGTGAGAGCACATGGATCATTTAAGATTAGTTCTTTAGACTTTGACGGAAAAGCAATTGAATGCCAAGTTCAACAAACGTGAGTTTTAGTTCGGTAAGGTAGAATTTCTTGGTCATGTGGTATCCGATGATGGTATTATGGTTGACCCAAAGAAGACTGAGGCTATGAAGAATTGGCCTAGGCCATTGACTCTTGAGGATATTTGAAGCTTTCTTGGGTGGGTTATTATCCAAGGTTTGTTGAAGGTTTGTAATCTATTTCATCTCTATTGACCAAGTTGACTCAAAAGAAGGCCAAGTTTGTTTAGTTGGATAAATGTGAGAAGAGTTTTCAGACTTTAAAAGATAGGCTTACATCGATTCCTATTTTGACTCTACTAGATGGCCTAGATGGGTTTGTGGTACATTGTGATGCTTTTCGGATAGAGTTGGGTTGTGTGCTTATGCAACATGGTAAGGTGATAGCTTATGCATCAAGGTAATTGAAGGTGCATGTGTAGAATTACTCGATTCATGATCTTGAGTTAGTGGGAGTGGTGTTTGCTTTGAAGATTTGGAGACATTGTTTGTATGCGGTGCATGTTGATATTTTCACCAATTAGAAGAGTTTGCAATATGTGTTCACCCAAAGAGATCTTAGCTTGAGGAAAAGGAGGGGGTTTGAGCTCCTTAAGGACTACGACATGAGTATTCAATATCATCGTGGAAAGACGAATGTTGTAACTGACGCTCTTAGTAGACTATCTATGGGAAGTGTAGCTCATGTTCATGAAGGGAATAAAGAGTTCACAAAGGATGTTCACCGTTTGGCTAGATTGGGTGTTAGATTGGCTAACTCTACTGATAGTGGTATTCATGTTCAGAATGGGGTTGAATCTTCTGTGGTTGTTGAATAAGCAAGATTTAGACCTGTGATTGGTCTACTTGAAGAAGTTAGTTGTTGAAAAGAAGAGGTTTTTGCCCAAGGGGGAGATAGTGTGCTTTGATATCAAGACCGGTTGTGTGTCCTAGATGTTGATGATTTTAGGAGGGTGATCATGAGTGAAGCCCATAACTCTTATTATTCTATTCACCCGGGATATACCAATATGTATCGGGACTTGAGGGAAGAGTATTGGTTGTATGGTATGAAGAAAGATATAGCCAAGTTTATATTTGAATGCGCTAGTTGTCAACAAGTAAAGGTAGAACATCAAATGCCCGATGGTTTAGCTCAAGATATTGAGATTCCTACTTGAAAGTAGGAAGATGGGAACATGGATTTTGTGGTTGATTTGCCCCCAACCCGAAGGGAATTCAATTTAATTTGGGTTATTTTTATCGGATGACTAAATCGGCTAATTTCCTACCGGTTAATACTACCTTCAACGCTGAAGACTATGCAAGGTCGTATACCCAAGAGTTGGTGAGGTTGCATGGTATGCTTAGGTCTATCATACCAGATTGTGGTACCCGATTTACTTTCACTTTTCGAGGTCTTTTCAAAGAGGATTTAGTAATAAGGTGAATTTAAGTACCGCTTTTCATCCTCAAACTGATGGACGAGCCAAATAGATGATTCAAACTTTGGAGGACATGTTGAGGGCTTGTGAATTGAAATACAAGGGTAATTGGGATGATCACCCACCACTTATTTGTGTATAACAATGACTTTCATGCTAGCATTGGTATGACACCATTTGAAGCTTTGTATGGTAGGAGATCTAGATCTATAGTGGGGTGGTTTGCGTTGGGAGAGATAGACTTGATTAGCCTTGATTCGGTGTTAGAGGCTACGAAAAGGTGAATTGTTTAGGGAGAGGTTGAAAATGGCTCAAAGTCGCCAAAAGTCTTATTCGGATGGTAGGAAGAGGGATCTTGAGTTTTATGTTGGAGATTGGGTGTATGTGAAGGTCTTACCTATGAATGGTGTAATGCGCTTTAGTAAGAAGGGCAAGTTAAATCCCTAGTTGTAACACCCCACATCCTACATGTACTAGTACAACATAGATGAAACATGATATGATAAGGTCAAATCTGCACATATTTTTAAAAGTGCATGAATTCCAGATTTAAGGGTTATATGTACATCTAACGCTTAAGATGACCGAGCGTATATAATTTTTAAGTCGAGTTAAGGAGAGTGTGACCTTAAATGAAGTAAAATAATTGAGGTGCTTGAGGGACTTAGCAAGCTAGTAGGTGAGTCACCTACGCGCTTAACAAGCTTGGTAAACGGAGACAAGGCCCAACGCCGAATTTGTTCAAGTCCGATAAAGAATAAACCCCGAGTTAAAGGTGCCATTTGGACCTATGGTTTAGCATCGCTAAAGGACAACATTTGCAGCCTAATATGGATAAGAAAAAGGGCCAAATTACAACTACAATGCAATTCAAACTAAAGCCCAAACTAAGTGGGCTTAGGGAGTAAATGTTTGCAACAAAGCCCATCCCATTTGAAGCCCAATAAGGCCCAAATGAAAGGGCCAAGCTGCTGCCCCATAACCTTACTAAAATAAGGCTAAAAGCCCATAAGAAAGTCGGCCAAAAGTGGCCTATAAAAGGGAGCAACCAGCAGCAACTTTCAGCCATTTTCTTAAGCCTAATTTTCAGATTTCTCTTAAGTTTCCTTTTTTCTCTCTCTCCATTTTCTAAAGCAGCCAAGAATTACTTCTAGGGTTCTTGAGGAGGACCTAATACTTGAGAGTTAAGGTAAGTAAAAATACCCATGGTTTGGTGTAATTTTTCCATGAAAAACATGAAGAATATGTTGGTTGTATTGTGCAGGAATTTTGGGACAGCATGTGTTCCAATTTTGTGGTTCACTTTTCTTGTTAAATAAGAGACTTTTATCTTGTTGGTTGGCTGATTTATGAAGTAATATGTATGTTTTTAAGAAGTCTTGGGTCCATAAAGATGTAAGAAGGCTGCTGGACCACTTGTACCTTCCACAAAAACAAGTTCTTAAATGATGTCTTAATTCCGGTCATTAGTAAGAATTTGTGGACTGTTTTTGGAAATTGTTGTCTCGTGTTTTTTCATCTACTTAGGGAATGTTTTTGGACTGGTTTAGGACTGTAATTATGTGTAAATATGTTGAGGATAGTTTGGTTAAGGTTGGAACGGATTTGGAATGGTTGACGTCGAAATGTAGCGGAAAGACGCAATGTTGCGTTGTCTACTTACGTGTTGTGTAAAGTTGTTGTATGCTGTATTGTATGAGTTGTTGTAATGCTGTTATGAAACTAAGCATAGCTGGATATGACATGTATATGGGAATGTGTGTTAGAAAATACGATTAGGAGCGGAAGTGTTGAAAGAATACTATTTGGGTGTTAATTCCGAGCTTGCTGCCCGGATGTTGTTTTTGGGTGAAATTGGATTACTAAGACGTGTTTATTAGCTACTAACACTAGTTTTATCACCTAATATGTTGTAGATAAGTGTTTGGAGGAAAAGGATACTATTCCGAGGTAATAACGACATAGCACAGCGAGGTATGTAAGGCAACTTGATTTCCTATTACTTGGCATGAAATCTATAGTCTTCCTTAGCACATAAAGGCACGCACAAACTCCGACATGGCTGCTAACCGTGTTCCCACTCTTTAACATGTCCATATGTTTCCACACATAGTCATTATCAACCTGCATATGTACTTGAATACCGAATATGCATGAATTCCTTCTTACCAAATAAAGTCTATGTGTTGTTCAATCTTTGATACGATTCATTAGTTGTGTATCTCTCTTCCCATCGTGGTATTACCTTACATGGTTTTTCATATGTCACATGTCTATATTCCTACAGTTCTAAAGGTTATGATCACCAAAAGAACCATCTCAAAGTAAATAAAAGATAACTTACAGTTGCTTATAAATGAGTGGTAGCCCGAGGGGTGGAAGAATCACCTAGCCAGGGACGATCTCATTTGGGTGGTAGCCCGAGGGGTGAAGGAAGCACCTAGCCAGGGTCGATCCCATTACAGATTTACCACTGATCAGCTGGTCATTTACATGATATTGTGCACAGATTATACAGTAAAGATACAGTAATTGAAAAAAAAATACATAAAGTACATGGTTCCACAGTATGACTAAAGGTGGTCTTATCATACTTATACACCAGCATGTGATTTCATTTGAGTTCATATTGCATATACAGTATTTCCTGCCTTACATATTCAGTACATTATCTCGTACTGACGTCCCTTACGGGGGACCTGCATTTCATGCTGCAGGTACAGGAGCTACTAGATCTTCCCAGTAAGAGTACAGGACTTCCAGCTGTTATACAAAGCTCCAGGTTGCTTCGGGGCTTATGTGTTTAGAACTTGCATTTTGTATTGTATAATTGGCCATGAGGCGGGGCCTGTCCCGACCCATATGGATATTGCTCCTTATTTAGAGGCTTTGTGGACTATGTAAATTAAAGTGTGGTCAAATAGCGTATTATAGACATCGTGGCTCCAACGGCCTAGTCGTATGCATTTACATTTGGTTGGTTAATATAGTTTACTTTCATTTGACAGCCTATTGAGTGTGGGAATCTCTTAAATGTTCATAGCAGGTGTATAGTTATATGTTGGTTCTCCCGAGCCTTGTCGGCAACGGGTGCCAGTCCGCCCTAATGGGGCTTAGGGCGTGACAGAAGTGGTATCAGAGCGAGTCGTCCTAGGGAGTCTACAAAGCCGTGTCTATGTAGAGTCTTGTTTATGGATGTGTTGTGCACCACATTTATAAGCAGGAGGCTACGTGGCATTTAGGAGTTGTCACTTTTTTTTCATTCTTTAGATCGTGCCATAGAGCCAAGTGATGTAGGTTGATTATTTTCTGACCTCTAAATTATTTTGTACAGTAAGCATGCCTGAAACAAGGAAAAGCAAAGGCAAGGGGAAGGAGGTGGAAGTGGTAATTGGTATGCCCAGTCGGGTGAGACGACGAGATGAGGCCCAAGATGAGTCTCTGTCCCAAACATCTCCAACTCCTCCAGCTCCTGATGAACCAGGTCGTAGTGAAACTCCCTCAGAACCACCTGCCGATGCTGGTGTGCAGGATCTGAGAAATGCGGTCCAATTATTGACCCGCATAGTTGCTAGCCAAAGCCAAAGGCAAGAGGGCCCAGTTGTAGGTGCACGTGGTGTGGATAGGGCAGCCAGCACGAGGATACGTGACTTCCTTAATTTGGACCCTCCAGTTTTCACCGGGTCAGATTCTAATGAGGATCCGCAGGACTTCATCGACCAGATCCAGCGCACTTTAGATGTTATGCATGTGAGTGGTACAGAAGCCGTAGAATTGGCAGCATATAGATTGAAAGGTGTGGCTATATTGTGGTATGAAGCTTGGAAGCAATCCAAGGGTACAGATGCACCTCCAACTACCTGGAAGGAGTTCAAAGAGGCCTTTCTTGACCACTACTTGCCATATGAGATCCGAGAGGCCCGTGCAGATCAATTTCTAAATCTCCACCAAGGGGGTATGAGCGTGAGGGAATATAGCCTCCAGTTTAACTCCTTGGCCAGGTATGCCCCTAATGTGGTTGCCACTATGGCAGATAGAGTTCATCGGTATGTGGACAGGTTGGATACATATCTGGTAAGAGACTGTACTATTGCTTCACTGAATAAAGACATGGATATAGCAAGGATGCAAGCATTTGCGCAGAAACTAGAGGACCAGAGGCAAAGGAGAAGGACACAAGACATAGAAAGGGGCCAGTCCAAGAGGGCCAGATCTACAGGGCAGTTTGTACCGTCCCAAGGTGATGTTAGGCCCCGATTTCCTAGTAAACCACCTAGACCATCATCCTCCTATTCTGCAGTCAGTGCCCCACCGCAACTTCAAGGGCCTAGAGGTAGCCAGTCTAATCAAAGAAGTGAAGGACAAGGTGCACGGACTACAGGATATTCCGCCAGCCAGCAGATTCCTCCTAGGCAGCTTTGTAAACAATGTGGGAGAGGTCATTCAGGTATATGCCGTGTTGGGACAGATGCCTGTTATTGGTGTGGTGTACCAGGGCATGTGATAAGAGATTGCCCGAGAAGACGTATGGGTGATATGGAACAACCTGCTGGGTCAGCTGTTGCATCATCATCGTCAGTTCCTCCCGTTAGTAGGGGTCAGCAAATGCCTACAGGCCGTGGTAGAGGTGGTAGAGGAGCAGCTAGCCCCAGCGGAGCCCAGAATCGCACTTATGCTCTGGGAAGTCGGCAAAATTTAGAAGCTTCACCCGATGTGGTCACAGGTACATTGTCCATCTTTTCACGTAATGTGTATGCATTAATTGACCCTGGTTCTACATTATCATATATTACACCACTAGTGGCTGGGAAGCTTAAAAGAACACCTATATTATTGAATGAGCCATTTGAAGTATCTACGCCAACCGGTGAATTTATTATAGCTAAAAGGATCTATTATGATTGTGTTGTAACTGTTTGTGACCGTGATACGTGGGCGGACCTTGTTGAGTTAGATATGGTGGAATTCGATGTTATAATGGGCATGGATTGGTTAGCTTCTTGCTATGCTACTGTGGATTGTTGATCTAAGAGAGTGTATTTCTACTTTCCAAATGAGGCAGTCCTTGAATGGGAAGGTAATGTTGGGGCACCAAAGGGGAAGTTTATTTCCTATTTTAAGGCAAGGAAGATGATGTCAAAGGGGTATATTTGTCATCTAGTTAGAGTAAGGGATATGGAGGCTGAGTCACCAACTCTTCAATCTGTTCCAGTAGTGAATGAATTTGTTGATGTGTTTCCCGAAGAGCTTCCAGGTTTGCCTCCAGAACGAGAAATAGATTTTGGCATTGACTTACTTCCAGGCACTCAACCCATTTCTATCCCTCCATATAGAATGGCCCCGGCAGAGTTACGTGAGTTAAAGGAGCAATTAAAAGATTTGTTAGAAAAGGGCTTTATAAGACCTAGTGTGTCCCCTTGGGGTGCACCAGTGTTATTTGTACGTAAAAAGGATGGCACCTTGAGAATGTGCATTGATTACCGGCAACTGAACAGGGTGACAATTAAAAACAAATACCCCCTCCCCAGGATTGATGATTTATTTGATCAGTTACAGGGTGCCAAGTGTTTTTCAAAAATTGATTTGAGGTTAGGTTATCACCAAGTGAGAGTGAGGAAAAAGATATACCCAAGACAGCCTTTAGGACACGCTATGGTCATTTTAAATTTCTTGTTATGTCATTTGGGCTGACAAATGCACCAGCAGTTTTTATGGACTTAATGAACAGGGTATTCAAGCCATTCTTGGATGTCTTTGTGATAGTATTTATAGATGATATTTTGGTGTATTCAAGATCAAAAGAGGAGCATGCAAAACACTTACGGCAGGTATTACAAGTTCTTCGTGATCGGCAATTGTATGCCAAGTTTTCCAAATGTGAATTTTGGTTGAAATCAGTGGAATTCTTGGGTCATATTGTATCCGATGAAGGGATAAGGGTTGATTCACAAAAGATAGAGGCGGTGAAAGATTGGCCAAGGCCAACAACGTCCACCGAAGTTCGAAGCTTCTTAGGGTTGGCAGGTTATTATAGAAGATTTGTCGAAGGTTTTTCTTCTATTTCTGCACCTCTATCAAAGTTGACACATAAGGCGACTAAATTTCAATGGAATGATGCATGTGAAAGGAGCTTTCAAGAGTTGAAAAGCAGGCTAACTTCTACACCTGTATTAGTGCTTCCAGAAGGCACAGAGGGGTATGCGGTGTATTGTGATGCTTCGGGGGTTGGCTTAGGGTGTGTATTGACACAACATGGTAGGGTAATTGCTTATGCCTCAAGACAACTGCGGCCACATGAGAAAAACTACCCGACACATGACCTTGAACTAGCAGCTGTTGTGTTTGCCTTGAAAATATGGCGCCATTATTTGTATGGGGTTCATGTTGACATATATACTGATCATAAGAGCCTACAGTACATATTTAAACAGAAAGACCTAAATTTAAGGCAGCGGAGGTGGCTGGAGCTAATAAAGGATTACGATGTTGATATACTATACCATCCAGGGAAAGCAAATGTGGTAGCCGATGCTTTGAGCCGCAAGGCAATTGTGAATATTGATGATCAGACCGTGGTAAGGCAAGGAGTCGCTAGGGATCTACGTCAACTAGCCAATTTGGGAGTGCGCCTTATTGAAACTCCAAAGGAAGGGGTTGTTGTGCATAATGCTACAGAGTCTTCATTGATAACAGAGGTAAGGGAAAGACAGTTCAAAGATCCTATTCTACGGCGACTTAAGGAGAAGGTGAGTCAAGGCACAATGAAGGGCTTTGAACTTACCCAAAATGGAGAACTTTACTGTCAAAACAGATTGTGCGTTCCTAATATAACTGGACTAAGAAGGAGAATAATGGAAGAAGCCCATCATTCAAGATATACTATTCATCCAGGATCAACTAAGATGTATCATGACCTGAAGGAAATGTTTTGGTGGGAAGGAATGAAAAAGGACCTTGCAGAATTTGTGGCTCAATGTCCGAATTGCCAACAAGTTAAGGTAGAGCACCAAAAGCCGGGAGGTTATATGCAATGTATAGAACTTCCAACATGGAAGTGGGATATGATTAATATGGATTTTGTTACTGGGTTGCCTCGCTCATTTCAGAAGTTTGACTCCATATGGGTAATAGTTGATAGACTTACAAAGTCAGCACACTTCTTGCCAGTTAGAAGTGATTATACGGCTGAAGAGTACGCAAAGCTATATCTCAAAGAAATAGTTAGGCTACATGGGGTTCCAATATCCATTATATCTGATCGGGGAGCTCAGTTCACCGCAAAGTTTTGGAAATCCTTCCAGAGGAGCTTAGGGACACAAGTGAATTTAAGTACAGCTTTCCACCCACAGACAGATGGTCAAGCAGAACGCACCATTCAAACACTTGAAGATATGTTGCGGGCTTGTGCATTAGACTTCAAAGGTAGTTGGGTGGACCATTTGCTACTTATTGAATTTGCCTATAATAATAGCTACCATTCAAGCATCAAGATGGCACCGTATGAAGCTTTGTATGGAAGGAAATGTAGATCACCCATAGGATGGTTTGAAGTGGGTGAAACCACCTTGCTTGGTCCAGATCTAGTCCAACAAGCCATGGAAAAAGTCAAGGTAATACGACAACGGCTAGAAACAGCCCAAAGCCGTCACAAATCATATGCAGATGCTAGAAGAAGAGGACTGGAGTTCTCAGTAGGAGATTGGGTATTCTTAAAGGTGTCTCCAATGAAAGGTGTTATGAGATTTGGTAAGAAAGGGAAACTAAGCCCCCGTTACATAGCGCCATATAAGATTATTAAGAGGTTTGGACAAGTTGCATATGAATTAGAGTTACCCCAGGAGCTTCAATGGTTCATCCAGTTTTTCATGTCTTAATGCTACGAAAATGTATAGGTGACCCATCTCGTATTACTCCTATTGAAGATATGCAGGTTACAGAAGATCTCACCTATGAAGAGCTACCTATTGCTATCCTAGACCGACAAGTTAGAAAGCTAAGGAATAAAGAAATACCTTCAGTAAAAGTGCTTTGGAGAAACCAACAGGTAGAAGAGATAACATGGGAAGCTGAGGAAGCAATGAGGTCTAAATACCCTTATTTATTTGATGCTAAAGAGGAAATCCAAGATACAGAGTTGAAGGAGTAGTAGGTACGTGAATATAAATTCTTATTATATTTGCAAAAGTCTGTTTACACGGAAGTTTAAACTTGTTTAACCTATTCAATTATGCTTACATTCGGGGACGAATGTTCCTAAGGGGGGGAGGATGTAACACCCCACATCCTACATGTACTAGTACAACATAGATGAAACATGATATGATAAGGTCAAATCTGCACATATTTTTAAAAGTGCATGAATTCCAGATTTAAGGGTTATATGTACATCTAACGCTTAAGATGACCGAGCGTATATAATTTTTAAGTCGAGTTAAGGAGAGTGTGACCTTAAATGAAGTAAAATAATTGAGGTGCTTGAGGGACTTAGCAAGCTAGTAGGTGAGTCACCTACGCGCTTAACAAGCTCGGTAAACGGAGACAAGGCCCAACACCGAATTTGTTCAAGTCCGATAAAGAATAAACCCCGAGTTAAAGGTGCCATTTGGACCTATGGTTTAGCATCGCTAAAGGACAACATTTGCAGCCTAATATGGATAAGAAAAAGGGCCAAATTACAACTACAATGCAATTCAAACTAAAGCCCAAACTAAGTGGGCTTAGGGAGTAAATGTTTGCAACAAAGCCCATCCCATTTGAAGCCCAATAAGGCCCAAATGAAAGGGCCAAGCTGCTGCCCCATAACCTTACTAAAATAAGGCTAAAAGCCCATAAGAAAGTCGGCAAAAAGTGGCCTATAAAAGGGAGCAACCAGCAGCAACTTTCAGCCATTTTCTTAAGCCTAATTTTCAGATTTCTCTTAAGTTTCCTTTTTGCTCTCTCTCCATTTTCTAAAGCAGCCAAGAATTACTTCTAGGGTTCTTGAGGAGGACCTAATACTTGAGAGTTAAGGTAAGTAAAAATACCCATGGTTTGGTGTAATTTTTCCATGAAAAACATGAAGAGTATGTTGGTTGTATTGTGCAGGAATTTTGGGACAGCATGTGTTCCAATTTTGTGGTTCACTTTTCTTGTTAAATAAGAGACTTTTATCTTGTTGGTTGGCTGATTTATGAAGTAATATGTATGTTTTTAAGAAGTCTTGGGTCCATAAAGATGTAAGAAGGCTGCTGGACCACTTGTACCTTCCACAAAAACAAGTTCTTAAATGATGTCTTAATTCCGGTCATTAGTAAGAATTTGTGGACTGTTTTTGGGAATTGTTGTCTCGTGTTTTTTCATCTACTTAGGGAATGTTTTTGGACTGGTTTAGGACTGTAATTATGTGTAAATATGTTGAGGATAGTTTGGTTAAGGTTGGAACGGATTTGGAATGGTTGACGTCGAAATGTAGCGGAAAGACGCAATGTTGCGTTGTCTACTTACGTGTTGTGTAAAGTTGTTGTATGCTGTATTGTATGAGTTGTTGTAATGATGTTATGAAACTAAGCATAGCTGGATATGACATGTATATGGGAATGTGTGTTAGAAAATACGATTAGGAGCGGAAGTGTTGAAAGAATACTATTTGGGTGTTAATTCCGAGCTTGCTGCCCGGATGTTGTTTTTGGGTGAAATTGGATTACTAAGACGTGTTTATTAGCTACTAACACTAGTTTTATCACCTAATATGTTGTAGATAAGTGTTTGGAGGAAAAGGATACTATTCCGAGGTAATAACGACATAGCACAGCGAGGTATGTAAGGCAACTTGATTTCCTATTACTTGGCATGAAATCTATAGTCTTCCTTAGCACATAAAGGCACGTACAAACTCCGACATGGCTGCTAACCGTGTTCCCACTCTTTAACATGTCCATATGTTTCCACACATAGTCATTATCAACCTGCATATGTACTTGAATACCGAATATGCATGAATTCCTTCTTACCAAATAAAGTCTATGTGTTGTTCAATCTTTGATACGATTCATTAGTTGTGTATCTCTCTTCCCATCGTGGTATTACCTTACATGGTTTTTCATATGTCACATGTCTATATTCCTACAGTTCTAAAGGTTATGATCACCAAAAGAACCATCTCAAAGTAAATAAAAGATAACTTACAGTTGCTTATAAATGAGTGGTAGCCCGAGGGGTGGAAGAATCACCTAGCCAGGGACGATCTCATTTGGGTGGTAGCCCGAGGGGTGAAGGAAGCACCTAGCCAGGGTCGATCCCATTACAGATTTACCACTGATCAGCTGGTCATTTACATGATATTGTGCACAGATTATACAGTAAAGATACAGTAATTGAAAAAAAATACATAAAGTACATGGTTCCACAGTATGACTAAAGGTGGTCTTATCATACTTATACACCAGCATGTGATTTCATTTGAGTTCATATTGCATATACAGTATTTCCTGCCTTACATATTCAGTACATTATCTCGTACTGACGTCCCTTACGGGAGACCTGCATTTCATGCTGCAGGTACAGGAGCTACTAGATCTTCCCAGTAAGAGTACAGGACTTCCAGCTGTTATACAAAGCTCCAGGTTGCTTCGGGGCTTATGTGTTTAGAACTTGCATTTTGTATTGTATAATTGGCCATGAGGCGGGGCCTGTCCCGACCCATATGGATATTGCTCCTTATTTAGAGGCTTTGTGGACTATGTAAATTAAAGTGTGGTCAAATAGCGTATTATAGACATCGTGGCTCCAACGGCCTAGTCGTATGCATTTACATTTGGTTGGTTAATATAGTTTACTTTCATTTGACAGCCTATTGAGTGTGGGAATCTCTTAAATGTTCATAGCAGGTGTATAGTTATATGTTGGTTCTCCCGAGCCTTGTCGGCAACGGGTGCCAGTCCGCCCTAATGGGGCTTAGGGCGTGACACTAGTATGTAGGTCCTTATGAGATAGTTGAGCGGATTGGGAATGTGACTTATAGGTTAGATGCTTTTTTAGTTGTGTTCTATTCACCTAGTTTTTCATGTGTCTATGTTGAGGAAGTTGATTGATGATCCTAGTACCATTGTGGCTTTGGAAGGTGTTGAGGTTGAGGAAAACTTGTCTTATGAGGAAGTCCTGGTTGAGATTTTGGATAGGCAAGTAAAGTAGCTTCGCAACAAGGATGTGGCTTCGGTTAAGGTGCTTTGGAGAAATCAACATGTGGAAACTGCTACATGGGAGGCACAGTTAGACATGATAAAGCGATTTTCCCAGCTTTTCCAATCTACTCAAGCCTAAGGTATTTGGTTCTTTCTATTCCAAGTGGTCCTAATTCTTTCACTCTTGATGTTCATGACATGACATGCATACATGTCCATGAAAGTAATTTAGAAATGTTTTGAATGATTTAAAGATGAGTTTTAATGACTTTAAGATTTTCAAATGATAAAATATTCATTGTTCTTGTGTTTTGGTATCTCATGTTCTAAGTCAAGCCTTATTCTTGCGCATTCGAGGACAAATGTTTCCAAAAGGGAGATGATGTAAGGACCCAAACTTGGTATGACCTTAATGGTGCTTGGAAATTGATTCTAGAAAGCTTTTGACTATGGTGACGCCTTATGGCACCTCAACGGGCCTTGTGACTCACCAGGGGCCGTGTAGAGGGGCCTTGAGGTGACCCTTGGCCTTGTGTACCAAGTGTGGGCCTTAACTTGCAGTTTGAGACCAAGCCACACATCACATGAACCCCACACCGTGTGATACTTTATAGACCATGTAGAGGCTTGTATGAAGTGGACTTGGCCTTGAAAACCACATTTTGGGTAAGGCTTGGACCACATGAACCTTTATAGACCGTCTACCTCTTCACGGGACATGTGGCCCTTCGTATGGACGTTGGAGTGAAAATTCTTTAAGTATGGGATCACCATCTCAAAACTTCATTATGGAGAATTTTTCTAAGCAAGAAATCACGAGAGGCCACATGATCAGGTGACCTCTACACGAGTTGTGAAGTGCTCCTTATGGGTGTTGGTGTGCAAATTTTTGAAGTACGGAATTATCGTCTTGCACCTTCGACAATGGAAATTTTCAATGTGTTGGATCACGAAAGTGGCACACGGTCCGTGTGACCTTGTACGGACCGTGAGACCTTCCCAAGGGACCCTAGGCAACATTTTTCTATCCATTTCATTAATGATGTTTTTGAAATTATGACAACTCCTAAGGGACTTTTGTGACTCCCTATGGTATCCTAAGACATTAAAATGACCTATACTCTTTTTTTCTCGTTCAAATTCATTCTCACACTTAGAATTATATTCAAACTTTCTCTTAAAAATTCCCCTCAACAACTCTAATGAAGGGTTAGCTTGGGAATAAAGGAAAGGCTCTATTATTCATCATATTTTTTTTGTTTCTTCTTCGTGAACTTAGGTATGTGAGATTGATTCATGGTCCCTTTCAACCATGAAAATCCAAACTCTTTTACATTTGATTTTTTAAAATTGAGCTTACTTTATTTATGGGTTTTAAAGATAATTATTTATTTGATTCAACTGCGTTATGGGCTTTGTTTTGTTGATGATTTTAAATTGATTTAAGCCCTAATATGTTGAATTGCATGAATATTATGAAGATTTGAATATGCATTGTCCCTTTAAAATTTGATTTACGCATGGGCAATTTAAATTGTGATTTGAATGTGGAGTTCACCTATAGATTTACTTGAATTTCATATTGAAATGCTATTTAAGATTGAATCTCTATTGCCCATTGCTTTCCACATATCATTCATGATATATGCATTCATGAGCATTCAATTTGGATGAAAATGATTCGGTGGGTTAAGCCCACATATGTTTATGATATGGTTTTGATAAAAGTATGGTTATGACAAGTATGTGATCACATAAATGTCTATTGATATTGGCTCTTTGAGCATATTGGGTGTTTACACCATATTGTCATAAGTGAATGAGCTATTCCTATGCATGAAAAGTATGGATTGAATTATGATTTGGCATTTTGGCCCAAGTATGAATGATTATGAATAATGTTTGCGTTTTAACTCCACGTATGCATTGAAATGATTTGAAATGACTTGTGCATATTTGAAAGCATATATATGTATAAGTATTCTTATAGGATGACGACTTAGCACCGAATGGTTTGGGGGCGTCAAGGCTATTCCCAAGGGTCCACTCCCTTTCCTTGAACTATGTGCCAGCATAAGTATATGGTAGCTATTACCGAAGAGATCGAGTCTCAAGGAATAGTTACATATTTGATATGATATGATATGGAAATCTTTCTGAAATGACTAGGTCGTAAGGAAGGTGGCCATCGTACTGAAATGACCGAATGGTAAGGTGTGGTGGAGATTACTTTTGGCAAGTAATGTTCTCTCACCCAATGGGAGGTCTACATCAGGCAAATTCATGTAATAGCTTGCATAAATTTGAGATGTGGGTTATGGTCACATCTCCACCATATATGAGTATTATGGTGTTTCATGCATCATGGACTTCATGGCATATAATATATTACTCTTATTTGTTATATATATCTCTTTGTATATTATGTACTCTTGTCATCTAACATTGAATGCAGGTTTGATAAGTCATGTGCATTGCATGCCTGCATACTTAGTTCATTCAAATGTACTAACACATACTTTTGCATAAATAATCTAAACATTAGGGACCGGAGACTACCTTCATCCACCGTTTGACGGCTAGATCAGATTTGAGACATTATTATGGTGAGTCCTATCTTCCAAGGACAAGCCACTGTCCATCTACCTTATGTTGCTTTCTTTATGTTACTTTTACTTTGAGGGTGAGCCTGGGACATGACTTGGCCCTCGTCCTATCTTATGACTAGAGGCATTATTGGACATCTAGTAGACTCTTGTACGGACACACATATGTGTTGATATTTGGAGCTTATGATCATGGCTATCTATTGGATATGGTTATTATGATTTAATAATGAGTTTTATGTTGTGATTATGTTATGATATGGAAATGTGGAAGATCCTAAGTCCCATATTGCCCCCATAGCATGAGTCATACTTTCCCATCCGTTAGAACTATGTATTTTTTATCTTTATATGCTTCCGAACTGATGATTTGAATATGGATATTTCAAGGATTATTTGGGAACTCTCGGGTTCCCATTCACCATGTCATTCCTAGACCCTAGGTATGAGTTGTGACAGCCACCGACTCATCGCCAGATCTTGACTCGAGCTCCACTCTGGAGGGAGTCATCTAAATAGAGTTGTTATCCTTGTCGCCTCTCTCTTCAGACTGAGGAGAGCGAACAATGATAGCCTGGGTCTGGGGCTGCCCAACATGTCTCGTGGTAGCCCATGTCTGTGGTCGCGCAGCATCCGAGTCAAGCTAGACACCGAGCTCCTCTAATGATCCACTAGTCTTGGAGCTGCCCTGATCCTCCGAGGGCTCATCTCGTAGTCTCTAATCATCTCATCCTTCCTAGATTTTGGGGCCATATCCCTTGAAATGCACATATTTAGAAAACAGGATTACCCTTATAGGTAAAGAAATGAAAAAGAAGAACATTCCTTATGGGTCTATGAAGTCACTTTTATGGGTTGTAGTAAAAACTACGAGCCGTAAAAGACCTCCGTAGAAATAGAGTGCATTAAATTTAGCTTCTAGAATTGCACCTAAGAGACCAGGTATTACTCGTAGAATATTCTACAAGTCGCAGACTGAGTTGTAGATATTTTCCAGCTTAGAATTTTTACAGTCAGAGATCTATGAGACCTATCTACGAGTCATAGATTAATCTACGGCTCGTAAAAGGTCTCGTCTGATAGAATCTCATAAATTTTCGAGTTTGTAGATTTTCTTACGAGGGGAAACTAGGGCTCGTGGAATGTTCCACGGGCCGTAGAAGACCCTCACAGTGTGAAAGACCCAGAAGTTTTGATTTTCCAAGTCTATCAAAAGGATCCAAAATGACATATTTAGGATTTAGATCATCATTGAAACAAGACACTATGCACTCCCACATGATTTCAAAAAATACCCAATACCCCATAAGTCATGATTACACTACCTCATCGATTTTCATTTTACATGATTATTTAGCAACCCAACACTATTTGGACATTTAGACCTTAAGGCTTACACATGTAATCACACTCATTTTTCAAGCAATGTATTTTATTCAATTCAAATGACATATGACGATATGGTTTTCATATGACATCATTCAAAAAAACAAAACATGGTCACACACGCATCTTTCTGCATTTAGCACTATTCCAACAGATGGTGTCACTTCTTTCAAAATCAAACACCAAGACTATACGAAGGCAACCATGAATTCGAACCCATACTAATGAACTACCATACCCATCAATTAAATATGATCTAATCACAGCAATTTTAGTATTGAAAGGGTTTTAGGGCCAAGAACTTATCAAATTTGAGCAAAAAGACGCAAAAATTGACGGAAGAGCCAAGGAGGATAAACCCTAGGTCAGCCGGAGGTGGCCAGAAAAGCTTGTTGGAAAAATTGACGGTGGCTGGATGGTAGTCAAAAGCTCAGGGAAAAAGAGAGGGGTCAGGTATTTTGGGGATTCTTTGAGTAAATTGGGGGTCAAAATTATTGGACCCCCTTATTTATACTTTGACCTGGATCACTGAAATTGTTTGAGCCCAGGTGTCTATGGAGACTCAATTATGGGCTACGAAGGATTTTACAGCCAGTAAATCCCAGTCTTGTAGATTGCCAAAACCCTAGTTTTGGGAGATGGGTTTCACGGAACTTCCTACGAGCCGTGTAATAAAATATGACTCATAGAGTAGGTTGTAGAAACCTCCAACACTTAATCAAAAGAAGGAACCTTACCTGAGGTCCATGAGCCTCATTCACGGCTCGTAGTTTTATCTACGGGCAGTACAGTTGGCTAGTGAACTGGAGTGCAAAATGTTTGCTCACTAGAAGTGTTCTAGAGTCAGTGTACGGGTCATAGTATTACATACTAGTGTTCTGTAGAACCAGTCGTAAAAGCACTTCTTTTAACCTTTTCAGCCAAAAATGGTTGACTTGGTCGTGTACCTGCATATTATTCTAGAACACACTGTTAACCTATATGCAACAAGTTCAATGTCCAAAGTTTACAACTAAAATACTAAAAATTAAACTGCCTACAAGTTCAAAAGCTAAATTCAAAAGAAAACTACAACTATTACATCAAATATCTTGGGTTGTCTCCCAAGTAGCGCTTGATTTATTGTCGCGGCACAACTTGGACAACTTTGTTACTCAGACTTCACAAGTCTCCAATCATCCATCTTCAAGTCATCTGACATCTTCATCGACTAACAAATATTGAAGACAACTTCTTTGTTATTCATTCAAAACTTAAGTTGACCGGATTCCATATCCACTAATGCTTGCCCAGTGGCTACGAATGGCCTTCCCAAGATGATTGGGATTTCGAAGTCGACTTTACTATCAAGGATCACAAAGTCTAAGGGGAATATGAACTTCTCAACTTTGACAAGGATGTCATAGAATATCCCCATAGACTTCTTCACCATGAGGTCAGCCATCAACAATCGTATTCTCGTCGGAGTAGGGGCTCCCAATACTAGCTTCTTGAAGACTGCAAGGGGTATCAAATTTATGCTGGCATCAAGATCACATAATGCTCTTGCGAACTCCACATATCCGATAGTGCAATGTATGGTGAATGCACCGGGATTATCTCGCTTTTGCACCAAAGCCAGTATAGCAATTGCACTGCAATGTTGAATCTCTTAGGAGAGCTCCTGGCTTACAGTCTTCTTCTTTGTGACCGATTCCTTCATGAACTTAGCATACCCTGGAATCTTCTCCAATACCTTAATGAGAGGGATGTTGATGGAGACTTGTTTTAGAATGGAGAGAAGTGCTTGAATTTACCTTCATCCTTCTTTTTATTTCTTTGAGGGAAGGGGGGAGGAGGACTAGGAATAGGCTTTAACATTTGTGACGTCATTGCAGCATCCCTCACCTCATCATTGGCACGTCATTTGCAGTCTCTGCATCTTTGATCTCAACTTTCTACTCACGGACATCAACATCATCAACTAGTATTGGAGGATAAATGGTCTGCTTGCCATCACAAGTAGTCACCACATATTCTTAGGGTTTTGAACAGTATTGCTGGGCAATGTGCTTTTTTGTCACTGGTTAAGTGACATGACCAAGACCTAGGGCCTAGGAGTGACTTGGCGAATAGGAACCCAGAGTCCCAAAACAAGCCTCAAAGTACTTGTATTCACATCATCGGTACGAAAGCGTAAATGAATAATAAACATATAGTTCTAAGGGATGGGAAAATGGGACTCACGCTATGGGGATGTCAGGGGGAAAGGCAGTAGTATGGATTCACATAACACGTAGCACATAATTACTAAGGGGCAAGTAAGTATGACTCACTCTATGGGGGTGATCGGGGCTTAGGATCTTTCATATTATACACATATGCATCTCAGAATACTCATAATCCATCCATATAACATCATCTCAATCGATAGCCATAACCATAAACATAACCTCTGAATACAACACTTAGAATATAAACGTAAAAGAGTATTGAAATGTCTAACAATGGCATTAGTCAAAAGATAGGATGGGGGCCAAGACATGTCGCTCACTCTCAATGTAAATACATGAACAAAAGCACTATAGGTAGAGGAATGATGGTTGGTCCTTTGAAGATAAGACTCACTACAACAAGTGAATCTTAAGATGAAAGCTAACCATTGTACGGTGTATAAAGGTTTTCCTCGGGCCTTACATGGTTGGATCATGTAGGAAAAAGTATGTCTTAGAACGTTTACATGTACTAAGTATGCGGGGATGCAATACATATGACTTATCAAACCTGTATTCAATGTTAGATTACAAGGGAACATAATATAGAGATATTTTCATGCCCCCGTGAAGGTACCCTAGGCATGGCCAGCACTCAGAGACTATTTCTAGTCCCCAAGCGACCCACTCGGTCTCAAGACAATCATTCAATCATCAGATATAGCGGAAATTATTAGAATAAGAAAAATAAGGCAGTGGGCACCTCAATTACTTCTACATCAATGAATAAGGGTTGTAGGCCAATAAGAATCAATCTCAACATCTATGACATGACATAATAACAATTTTTAAGAAACTCAATTCAAAGGGAAAGGACCTCAACATCAAAACATTATCTTCTAGTGTATGAATCCTTTACTTCTATAGTCTAGGATGGTTCCATGACAGGCCATGGCTACCACAAACTCAAAAAACTAGCTAAAAACAGATGAAAGATAATAAACGATATCCTCCAAAAGCAAGGGAGGACTCACTAATATCTGGAACTAGGGAGCTCTGAACCTCAACGGTGCATCTGCTGAAGTCCTCTATCTCCTGTATGGCATTAGAGGATCCACAAATAAAGAACATCAAGTCCTCTTTTCGGACTAAGAAAGTATTCGATTTCATGGTTCAATCCTCCCTTACGCTAGACACGTAGTTAATGAACGCGAGTAGGACTTACTCTTACTTATTTCGGTGCTCAATATTCCTCCCAGGACTCAACATGCTCATAAGACATCAACATCAGGATTTATATTCATTTAGTCTCATTTGGACATAGTACATCAAGTCATCTCATCAACCATCTAATCTTAGATTAGGAACAACTCTTTTAGAATTAACTCATGCCCTCTAAGACTCCATGAACAACACTTTTACTCAACATCATCATCAACATTGTTAGAATCAGGACCACAATCATAAACCACAAGCACATTCATACAATCAAGGATCTAGACTCATCCCCTAAGTTCATTCTTGCAATCTTTAGTAAAATAACATATAGAGTTTCGTGAAACAATTCATGAAAACCATTTATGCAATAAATCAAATTTGTGATGATCATCAACCAAAGAAAATATATCAAATAGGTATAATTTTCAATAGAATACTCAAGAATTTCATTTATAGAATTCATTACATTCAACTGCAAACTTAATTCAATCAAGGGGGAACATGGAAGAACAATTCCATGATTTATATTGGCCTTACATACTGGGATAGAAGCTTTGAACAATCAAACTCAAGAAGTCTCCTCGAATTCCTCAATTTTTACATACCGGGATAGAAGCTTTAGCCCTAGTCTTCTTTAAAGACTTAGAATAAAGTTTAAAACCTGTTTTATATTTAAAACTCCCTGTTTGGTCATATATTAAGTCCAGGAAAGGTTTAGAAGAGTCTAGAATGCCCCTCACAAAAGTTGAAAAAAGTCCATCTCGGGACATGAGGTCCGCAATGGGACTCAGTTTATTTTTGATATTGCGAATTCTCTAAACGAGGTTTCTAATCCCATAGAAAATTTTGAGAATAAAACCAAGTGTTGGTTCGCGACGGTGGTGCGTCGCGGCCCTGTCGCACACTTACACTAGTTCGCGTTTTCGCATTGAAGATTTATCTTTTGATCTGGTTGCCCTAAAAATCAATCGAGACCACTCTTCCACTCAACGTTTCATGCCGATTGCAAATCTGACCTCGGATTTGCCATCAACGTATAGGAAGACACATTATACTCACATCCCTCTTCTAGGGGTATTTTGGTAATTTTATTGGGTGTTACATTATCTCCACCTTGGGATCATTCGTCCTCGAATGATGAGCAGAGGTGGGTGAAAAAACACAAATAGACTCAGAAATCATATGAATACTCACTCAACAACTCAAACTCTCAACTCCTCATAAACTCTACTTAGACTTAGGAATGAACACATTAACTCAAGAATAGAAACATCAAATCAAGTCAAGGATATGAACATTACCTTCAACATTTTCCTTATTGGGCACGAAAAAGTGCGGGTCGTATCCTCTGCAACTTGCCACGTGGCTTCCTTAACGAATTGATTTCGCTACAGGATTTTGATTGAGGCGATCTATTTGGTTCTCAACTTGCGAACCTAACGATTATGAATTTGGACTGTAATATCCTCATAGGACAAGCTATCCTTTACTCCAATACTCTCACGAGGATCATCAAGGTAGGATCTCCCAAGCATTTATTTAACATCGAGACGTGGAATATCGGATGAATTGGATCTAACTCAGAAGGCAACTCTAACTCATAAGCAACTTTCCCAATCCTCCTCACGATCTGAGAAGGGCTAATATAACATGGACTCAATTTCCCCTTCTTCCCAAACCTCATGAAACCCTTCATGGGTGACACCTTCAAGTACACCCAATCACTCACCTTGAACTCTAAGTCACTTCTCCTCACATCACTGTAAAACCTTTGGTGACTCTGTGCAGTTTTTAACCTCTCATTAATGACCTTAACTTTCTCCGTTGGCTGGTGAACAAGATCAAGTCCAATCAACTTAGCTTCTCCGACCTCGAACCACCCAATTGGTGATCTACATCTCCTCTCATACAAGGCCTCATGGGGGGCCATTTGAATGCTTACATCACAACTATTGTTATATGCAAATTCAATCAATGCTAGTTGGTCATCCTAATTTCTTTTGACGTCAAGGCACAGGATCTCAACATATCTTCTAATGTGTCAATGGTGCTCTATAACTGGCCATCTGTTTATGGATGAAAGGTTGTAGTTAAACTTACCTTGGTACCCAATCCCTTCTGGAAATATCTCTAAAATTGGGAAGTGAATTGAGCTCCTTTGTCCAAGATGATAGACAAGGGAACTCCATGCAACCTCACAATCTCTTGGATGTGCAACTTGACATACTCCACCGCAATATTAGTCGTCTTAATTGCCAAGAAGTGAGCTGATTTAGTCATTTGGTCCATAATCACCCATATTAAACCATGCTGCATTTGGGATCTCGATAAACCGCTAATGAAGTCCATGTTAATCATCTCCCACTTCCATTTTGGAATCTCGAAGTTCTGTGCCAATCCGCAAGGCCGTTGATGCTCAACTTTGACTTTATTGGAAATTTAGGCACTTGGAAACAAACTCATTGATATCCCTCTTCATTCCATTCCACCAATAAACTTTCCTCAAGTCGTGGTACATCTTGGTAGAGCCAGTATGAATGGAATACCTACATTTATGAGCTTCAACCATGATTCTCTCTCAAACACCATCAACATCGAGGACACATAAACTACTCTAGTATCTCAATATCCCATCTCCCCCTCTAGTGAAGACCATCACTTTCTGTTTGAGGACAACCTCCTTCAATTGGAGTATGATAGGATCTCGATCTTGCTTTTCTTTTGCCTATGCTATTAGGGATGGTGCAGGCCCATTCTTAACATTGACTCCTCCCTCGTCATTCTCCTCGAGTTGAACTCCTAATCGAGCCAATCTATGCACTTCCTTTACTAGCTCTTTCTTTACTTCCTCAACATGGGCCGTGCTACCTATTAACAACCTGCTAAGAGCACCAGCAATAATGTTTAGCTTTACCTGGGTGGTAAAGGATGCTTATGTCATAATCATTTAGCAACTCCAACCATCTCCTTTATCACAGGTTGAGCTCTCTCTGACTGAAGACATACTACAAGCTCTTGTGGTCAGTGAACACATCCACATGCACTCCATACAAGTAATGGCGCCAGATTTTAAGTGCAAACATTACCGCCGCCCAATCAAGATCATGGGCCAGATAGTTCCTATCATAAACCTTAAGTTGCCGGGAAGCATAGGCTATCACCTTCCCCCTCTGCATCAACACACAACCCAACCCAACTCTTGACGCATCACAATATATGACAAAATCCTCCATCCAATCGGGCAAAGTAAAAACAGGTACAGTAGTAAACCTAGTCTTCAACTCTTGGAAGCTCTTCTCATATTCATCAAACCACTGAAACTTGACCTTATTGTGAGTCAATTTGGTCAAAAATGTGGATAGGGAAGGAAATCCATCAACGAACCTGTTGTAGTAGCCTACCAACCCCAAGAAACATCTTATGTCAGTTAGAGAGGTCGATTTTGGCCAAATCTTAACCGCTTCAATCTTCTCGGCATCTACTCGAATACCATCACCTGAAATAACATGGTCTAGGAAAGACATTAACTTGAGTCAAAACTCATTTTGAGAACTTTGCATATGCCTCATGGTCCTTAAGAGTCTGAAGGAAAACTCTGAGGTGATCGGCATGCTCCTCCTCATCCTTCGAATACACCAAAATTTCATCGATGAACACAATTAAAAATATGTTAAGATAGGGTTTGAACACTCTATTCATCAAGTTCATGAAGGCTTTAGCTGCGTTGGTCAACCCAAAGGACATGACCAAGAACTCAAAGTTGCCATATCTAGTCCTGAAGGTTGTCTTTGGAATGCCACACTCCCTCACTTTCAACTGATGGTAGCCTGATTTGAGCTCTATCTTTGAGAAGCATGAGGCACCCTGAAGTTTATCAAATAGATCATCTATCCTGGGGAGAGGATATTTATTATTGATCTTGACCTTGTTTAGTTGGCTATGCTCTATGCACATTCTGAGAGACCCATCTTTCTTTTGCACGAACAAGACGGGAGCACCCAAAAGAGAAACATTTGGACTAATAAATCCCTTTCTTTAAAAAATCCCTCAATTTCTCTTTTCACTCTTTCAACTTAGTGGGGGACATCATATAAGCTGGAATTGAGATAAGCTGGGTATTTGGAAGAACATCAATCCGAAAGTCAATCTCCCTATCATGAGGGACTCTAGGTAGATCCTCAGGGAACACTTTAGGAAAATCATTCACAATCGCGACTGACTCAGGGGTAGGAGGCTTAACATCATCAGACTTAACTCACACGAGATTGTAGATACAACCTTTAGAGATTAGCTTTCTAGCTCTCAGGTAGGAAATAAACTTACCCTTAGGTGCAATAGAACTCCCCTTCCACTCTAGGACTGGTTCATTCAGAAACTGGAACTTACCAATTTGCACAATCTATTGAGTCATAACATACCCCACTTGTAGGATTCAACTGGGTATGTTGTTGTTGTTGTATTGAGTCATAACATGCATGAAGCCAATCCATACCAAGGATCACATCAAAGTCAACCATCTCTAACTCTACCAAGTCAGCCAAGTATCCCTATGATGGACGGATACTACACAATCCCTATACACCCTCTCAACTAGGATACACTCACTAGTAGGAGTGGAAACAATATAGGGTTCAATCAAACACTCTGGAAGAATCTCAAATCTATTGGCCACATAGGGAGTTACAGAAGACAGAGTGGCACCCGGGTCAAGCAATGCATAACAATCATAAGTAAAGACTCGAAGAATACCTACAACATCTGGCGCAACCTCCTAATCCTATCGATTACCCATTGCATACAGACTGTTTTTCCCGCCTACCTCACCCGTAGTAATACCCTTCTGATGACTGCCAGCTAGGAGTGTTGCAGAGGACTATGCTTTATTACTTCTATAACCTCATCTTCTTATAGGACATTCATTCTTGAAGTGATAGTCTGTCCATATATGTAATAAGAGTTTTTGCCCTCACGGCACACACCAAGGTAAAGTTTGCCTCATTTACCACAAGGTAGCTTTCCCCTCGAACCTTGGGTCACGCTAGCTTGCGACTGAGAACCCTAAGCCCAGAATTTCTGGTGACCATAAGATTTCTGATCATACCTGTTTTGTTGGGCGGGCACACTTGCTGCAGAGGGTGCTCAACTAGAAGACCTTTTCTGAAATTATGTTTTATCACCCTTATTCTACTTATGTTTGCTAGGCTCATGCCCTACTGATTTAGATTTCTTGTTCAGTTGCTCTTCTCTATCCTTGAGCCCTACTGATTTAGCTTTCTTGTTCAGTTGCTCTTCTCTATCATTCTTCTTATCTTTCTCGATTTGCTGGATATTAACCATAATTATGAAGATGTCCATACTTGGGATCAACAAGGCTGCCTTGCACTTATTCTTTACATGCCTGCCCAATCTAGACATGAATTTTCTCATTCTCGCCCTTATATTCGGGAACATCTCTGGGGCATACTGGGACAACTGAATGAATTTGAGGTTGTACTCCTCAACAGTCAACCCCTCTTGCTTCAGGTCATGAACTCATCAACGTTTCCCTCCTTCAGCTCTTGGGGAAAGAAGTGATCGAGTAAAGCACTCTCAAAGTCATCCACTTAACAGGCTCAGCATCCTCAACTCGACTATCTTCCCATTGGGTATATCAAATGTTCGAAACATCCTTAAGCTAATAGGAGGCAAGTTCAACTCCCTCAACCTCATTCGCATGCATATCCTTTAGGACCTTGCACATCTCATCAATAAAGTTTTGTGGGTCCTCCTCAACCGTTGACCCCGTATAGAATGGCAGGTTCATCCTTAAGAAATTTCTGAGCTTGGTTGCAGCCATGGGCCCTTGGGAGATGGAGATAGGGGCCTGGGGACCTTGGGTATTACTCTAGGGGGACACTAGTTGGGTGAGAAAAGCAATGGCTCCCCTGAAGTCTGCCTCTGAGGTGGAGGATGTCTAAGCAGGAGGTGCCTATGGAATCTCAGCAGCTCTGGCAGGTCAACCCCATCTCCTCATCCTAGTTCGAGTAGGGACCTCTGGTGGGGGATTCTCAGTTTTTGGGGCTGAGGCTTCTCTTTGGGCAGCAGTACGTTTAGGATGCATGATCTCTAAATGCATAATGCACGAATTAGAAAAGAGTTTTATAGAGTTAACCTCTATCGCACGAACTCAAAATATAGAAGAAGTGTAACCATTCCTAATGTCCTATAGCCTCTTATTTATGAGTGAGGTTCACAATACACACATAAATAAGACTCTACTATACACGGCCTCAGAGACTCCCTAGGATGCTTGAACTCTTTGCTCTAATACCAAGTTTTTCATCCTCGGGAGGGTACCCTAGCGTGGCCGGCAGTCAGATACTATTGCTAGTCCCCAAGTGAATCACTCGACCTCAAGACAGTAATTCAATCATCAGATACAGTGAAAATTATTATAATAAGGAAAATAAGGCAGTGGACACCTCAGTTACTTCTACATCAATGAATAAGGGTTGTAGGCCAATAAGAATCAATCTCAACATCTATGACATGACATAATAACAATTTTTAAGAAACTCAATTCAAAGAGGAAAGGGCCTCAACATCAAAACATCATTTTCTAGTCTATGAAGCCTCTACTTCTACAGTCTAGGATGGTACTATGACAGGCCATGGCTACCATAAAATCAAAAGACTAGCTCAAAACAAATGAAAGATAATAAATGGTATCCTCTGAAAGCAGGGAGGAATCAGTAATCTATGGAACTACGGAGCTCTGAACCTCAACGGTGTGTCTACAGAAGTCCTCTATCTCCTGTATTTGCATCATGAAATAATGCAGTGCTGAGTGGCATCAGTACATCGAATGTATGGAATATAAAATGGCTGAGTGAGACAATACAAGCATAACTAACATGGGATAACATCAACTTGCAAGATACTCACTCTGAATGACAAATGTCCATCTAAGCTAAGGGTAAGGAGTAGACAATAACTCATCAACACCAATCAAGACCCATACCATTAACTCAACATCAGAGTACTATCAGTGTGGAACCTACTGGGAGTTTCTCTAACCGATAACCATAACCTATTAGCCGATGATGATACAATGAAGCAATGTCGTTACCACATCCATCAAGTACGTTGTCGGGGTAAAGGACATGGCATCAGTGGATCCACAAATAAAGATCAAGTCCTCTTTTGGGACTAAGGAAACATTCTATTTCAAAGTTCAATCCTCCCATACGCTGGCCATGTAGTTAATGAGTGCGAGTGAAACTCACTCTTACTCTTTTCGGTGCTCAATACTCCTCCTAGGACTCAACATGCTCATAAGATATCAACATCAGGATTTCTCTTCATTTAGTCTCATTTGGACATAGTACATCAACCATAAACTCTTAGATTCGGAACAACTCTTATAGAATTAATTCGTGCTCATTAAGACTCCATGAACATCAATTTTACTCAACATCATCATCAATATTCTCAGAATAAGGATCACAAGCACATTCATACCGTCAAGGCTCTAGACTCATCTCTTAAGCTCATTCTTGTAATCTTTAGTAAAATAACATATAACATTTCATGAAATAATTCATGAAAACCATTTATGCAGTAAATCAAGCTTATGATGATCATCAACCTAAGAAAGTACATCAAATACGTATAATTTTCAATAGAATACTCAAGAATTTCACATATAGAATTCATTACATATAACTATCAACTTAATTCAATCAAGGGGCGCATGGTGGAACAATTCCATGCTTTAAGTTAGCCTTACATACCTAAATTGAAGCTTTGAACAATCGATCTCAAGAACTCTCCTCAAATTCCTCAATTTTATGCTCCTTTTCTCTCCTCTTTAGCCTTAGTCTTTTTCAAGGACTTGGAAAGGACTTAGAATATGGTTTAAAAACCTTTTTATACTTAAAATGACCTGTTTTGATCATATATTAAGTCCACGAGGGATTTTGAAAGGTCTAGAATGCCCCTTAAAATATTAGGAAAAAGTCTATCTTGGAACATGGGGACCACGACGCGGACTGAGTTTATTTTTGGTATTATTTTCTGAAAATTCTTCAAACGAGGTTTCTAATCCCATTGAAAATT
Source organism: Solanum rostratum (assembly GCA_029948455.1). Taxonomy (NCBI): domain Eukaryota; kingdom Viridiplantae; phylum Streptophyta; class Magnoliopsida; order Solanales; family Solanaceae; genus Solanum; species Solanum rostratum. Next base: position 59,296,987 of record CM057046.1, read on the forward strand.
TTTAGAATAAAACCAAGTTTTAGTCCGCGACAGTGATGTGTCGCGGCCCAGTCGCACACCTACACTAGTTCGCATTTTCGCATTGAAAAACTATCTTTTGATCTGATTTCTCTAAAAATCAACGCAGACTACTCTTCCACTGAATTTTTCATGCCGATTGCAAATCCGGCCTCGGATTTGCCATCGGAGCATGGAAAGACACATTATGCGCACATCTCTCTTCTAGGGGTATTTCGGTAATTTTGTTGGGTGTTACAGATATATAGCAAGAGATATATAATAATATTTCATGAAACCAGTAATCCATGAAATGCAATAATGCTCATATATAGTGGAGATGTGACCTCAACCTACAAATATAAAACCAAGTGAGCAATTACTTGGAATCCCGATGTAATCCTCACACCGGTAAAGAGGTGGTTTACTTGCCAGAGGTAAACCATGCTTCACCTTACGGGCACCCCCATTTTGGAGAAGCAACCTTCCTTACGGGCACCCCCATTTTAGAAAATTAACCTTCCTTACGGGCACTCACCCCCATTTCAGATAGAATTTTCATATATATATATACACACCTTTCGTTGGCACATAGTTCAAGGAAAAAGAGAGAGCCCTTGGGGATAGCTCTAACACCCCCAATAAATCAATGCTAAATCATCATCCCACAAGAATACATATATGTATACATGCTTTCAAAAGGGATGCAAGTCCTTTCAAATCATTTAAATGCACACTTAGGCTTAAAATGCAAAAATCATTCATAACAATTCATACTAGCCTTCAAATGCAAAATCACATTTCATATCATACTTTTTATGTATAGGAATAGCCCATTCACATTGTCACATGAGGTGTAAAGACCGAATATACTCAAAGAGTAAATATCATATACATTTATGTGATCACATTATTGTCATAAATATATGAGTAAGCTTAACCCACCAATTCAATTTCATAAAACATAAGAAGGCTTCACCCACTTCAAGATTTTCATAAAATCCAATGTTCATGAATGCATATGTCATGAATGATATATGAATAACAATAGATAATATAGCTCCAATATAAAACCAACAATATAATATGAAATTCAAGTAAATCCACAACTAAATCCACATTTAAATCATAATATAGATCACCCATTCTTAGTTCAAACTTTAAAGGGACAATGCATGTTCAAATATTCATAATAATCATGTAATTCAACATATTAGGGCTTAAATCAACTTAAAATCATCAATAAAGCAGAGCTCATACTTCGATTGAATTTAATAATAATAATATTCAAAAACTCATATTTAAAGTAAGCAAAACTTTCTAAAATTCAAGTGAAAGAGTTTGGGTCTTCTTGGTTGAAAGGGACAAAGAATCAATCCCACATACCTTAGCTAATGACGAAGATTCAAGAAGAAATTAGAAGAAGAATGAGTCTTTCCTTGATTCCCAAGCTTAGATTCACAAGAGTTCCTTGAGAGAGTGTTCTTAAGAGTGACTTGAGAGAATTCTAAGTGAATGAATAAATTTAAAAGAGAGGAATATAGAATAGTTCATTTGGAAGTCCTTAAGTAGCTTGGGAAGTCACAAAAAACCCTTAGGATAAACCATAGTTATGAAAATTCCATTAATGAAACGAATGGAAAAATTGAAGTTACGTCTTAGGGAAGGGTGGTACGGTCCGTGATAGGGCGTATGGACCGTACACTTGCCCGTGATCCAACACATGGAAAATTTTCACTTGATGGAGGTCCGAAATGGTTGTCCCATACTTAGAAAAATTCAACATAGGCATCGATACAGAGGGTGGTACGGACCATATCAAGCCATACGGTTCGTGTGCCTCCTCCATCCCACTCTACTTAGGAATAATTCTTCATGTTAATGCTCCGAGATGGTGATCTAATACTTAGAAAATTTTCACTCCAGAACCCATACGGGAGGGAATACGAGCCATACCACTCCATATGGACTGTATTCTTGGCCGTATCACTTCCCTTAGGTTCAAAACTTTGGAGTATTAAGCCCAAGGCTGCCACACGGCCCTCCACATGGTCCATATGTTTTCACATAGTCTGTGTGTGGTCCAAGTGTGGTATACGGTCTCAAATTCTACATTAAGGCCCTCAAACCCTATATAAGTCCAAGGGCCACTTCAGGGAAGCTCAACGGGGTCCGTATAGCCTCACACGGATCGTGTAGGCTATCATGGAGAGTCACCTTGGACCAAACCTTTCGAGAACCAAATGTTCAAGCTCCATTAAGGTTGTACAACGTCCGGATCCTTACATCATTTCCCCCTTGAGAACACTCATCCTCCAATGTGCTAGAACAGGCTTTAAAGGCTTGACCTAAAACGTGGAACATTTAAACATAAGATACCATGCATCTTTCATTACTTGAAAATCATGGTCATAAAAACTCATATCATAATGTATTCAAATCATAAAAAACAACATAAAAATCATTTTTGTGCACATGTATGCATGTCATGTCATGAAAATCAAGAGTGAAAGAATTAGGACCACTTAGAGAAGGAAGAACCTAATACCTTAGGCTTGAGTAGATTGGAAAAGATGGGGATATCATTTCATCATGTCCAACTCTATATCCCATGTAGCACTCTCCACATGTTGATTTTTCTAAAGTACCTTAACCGAAGCCACATCTTTGTTGCAAAGCCGCTTCACTTGTCTATCCAAAATCTCAACTGGAACTTCCTCATAAGACAAGTTCTCCTCAACTTCAACACCTTCCAAAGGCACAACAGTACTAGGATCTCCAACCAATTTCCTTAACATAGAAACATGGATAATCGGGTGAATAGAACTCAATTCCGGAGGCAAATCCAATCTATCCAAAATGCATCACACCCTTCATAGGTGAGACTTTCACATATATCCAATCACCAACATGAAACTCAAGATCTCTCTTTCTAACATTAGAATAGAACTTTTGGCGACATTGGGCCATCTTAAACCTCTCCATAATCAACTTCACCTTCTCCATGGCCTCCAACACCAAATCTACACCAATCAAAACCATATCTCCCAACTCAAACCACCCCACCGAAGATGTACATCTCCAACTGTAAAAAGCCTCAAGTGGTGCCATTCCAATGCTAGCATGAAAGTTATTATTATAAGTAAACTCAATAATTGGAAGATGATCATCCTAATTACCTTTGAACTCCAATTCACAAGACCTCAACATTTCCTCCAAAGTTCGAATTGTCCTCTTGGCTTGCCCATCTGTTTGAGGATGAAAAGTGGTAATCAACTTCACCTTAGTACTAAGTCCACTTTGAAACATCCTCCAAAAGTGAGAAGTAAATTGGGTACCATGATCCAATACGATAGACCTAGGCACACCATGCAACCTTACTAATACTTGAATGTATAACCTTGCATAATCCGCGACGCTAAAGGTAGTCTTGACTGGTAGGAAATGAGCCAACTTAATCATCCGGTAAACAATAACCCAAATTGACTCAAATTTCCTTTGGGCCCGAGGCAAGTCAACCACAAAATCCATGTTCACATATTCCCACTTTCAAGTAGGAATTTCAATGTCCTGAGTCAAACCACAAGGCCTTTGGGGCTCTACTTTCATTGTTGACAATTAGGGAATTCAGATACGAACTTGGCTATGTCTTTCTTCATAAATGCCACCAATACAGTTCCCTAAAATCCCGATACATCTTAGTAGATCCTGGGTGGATAGAATAATGAGAGTTATGGATTTTACTCATGATCACCTTCCTAAGATCATCCACATTCGGAACACATAACCGATATCGTTTTCTCAGAAACCAACTTCTTCAACTCAACCAATGACAGATCCAGATCTTTCCTAGCCTTAACATCAATAATCATAAAAAATTTGGCACCATTTAGTACATAAATACCATAATCATTAAATTCGGCCAACCTAACACCCAATCGAGCCAATCGGTGAACATCTCTTGCCAACTCTTTCTTCCCTTCATCAACATGAGCCACACTTTCCATAGATAGCCTACTAAGAGCATCGGCTATAATATTCCCTTACCGGGATGATATTGTACACTCATGTCATAGTCCTTAAGGAGTTCCAACCATCTCCTTTCCTCAAGTTAAGGTCCCTTTGAGTGAACACATGTTGGAAACTCTTGTGGTCGGTGAAAACATCAACATGCACCCCATACAAATAGTACCTCCAAATCTTCAAGGCAAACACTACTGCCGCTAACTTAGGATCATGAGCCAGATAATTATACTCAAACACCTTCAATTGCCTTGATGCATAATATATCACCTTACCGTGTTGCATAAGTACACAACCCAACCCAATCTGAGAAGCATCACAATATACCATAAACATATCTAAGCTATCCGGTAGAGTCAAAACAGTAGCGAATGTAAGTCGATCCTTTAAAGTCTGAAAACTCTTCTCAGATTCATCCGACCAAAAAAACTTGGCGTTCTTTTGAGTCAACTTAGTCAATGGGGATGTAATAGACGATAAACCCTCAACAAACCTTCTACAATAACCAGCCAACATAAGAAAACTCTAAATATCTGAAGAAGTCAAGGTTCTAGACTAATTCTTTACGGCCTCAGTCTTTACTGGTTCAACCTTGATACTATCACTAGATACCACATGACCAAGAAAGCCTACCTTACCCAACCAAAACACACATTTGCTAAACTTAGCATACAACTTCTTCTCCCTCAAAGTCTAAAGAACTAATCTCAAATGATCCATATGCTCCAACTCATTTCGAGAATAGATAAGGAGATCATCAATGAAGACAACCACAAAACTATCAAGAAATGGCTTGAACACCAGAATCATAAGGTCCATAAACACGGCCGGAGCATTGGTCAAACCAAATGACATCATCACAAATTCAAAGTGCCCATACCTAGTCCGAAAACCCATCTTGGGAATGTAACACTCCCTAACCTTCAATTCATGATAACAAGAATAAAGATCAATTGAGAAATGGGTAGCCCCTTGAAGTTGATCAAACAAGTAATCGATTCTTGGCAACGGGTACTTATTATTGATGGTTACCTTATTCATTGCCTACCATCAATGCACATCCAAAGAGAACCATCTTTATTTTTTACAAACAATACTGGAGCACCCCAAGGAGATATACTTGGCCTAATAAAGCCCTTCTCCAACAAATCCTTCACCTGATCCTTCAACTCAGCCGATGCCATACAATAAGGAGGAATAGAGATAAGTTGAGTATCCGAAAGAAGGTCTACGCCAAACTCTACTTCCCTTTCGAGAGGAATATCGGGCAAGTCTTCGAGAAACACATCCGAAAAGTCATTCACCACTAGGACAATTTCAAGAGTAGGCGACTCGGATTCCACATCTTTGGCCCTCACAATGTGGTAAATACACCCCTTTGAGACCATCTTTCATGCCTTAAGGTAGGAAATAAACCAACCCTTAATAGTGAAGTCAATACCCTTCCATTCAAGAACGGGCTCATTCGGAAATTGGAACTAGATCTTTCGGGTTTTACAATCTATAGAGGCATATGAGGCATGCAACCAATATATCCCGAGAATAAAATCAAAATAAAAAATATGAAGTTCCACAAAATTACATGGGAAGACTTTATGCAAAATAGAAACTGTGCAACCCCGACAAACTCTATGAGCGACTATAGATTTACCTATGGGAGTATAAACCGAAAAAGGCTCCCACAAAATTTTTGGACTCAAACCAAACTTAACATCCAACCGAGGAGTCACAAAAGATAAATTGTCTCCCAAATCAAACAAAGCATAAACATCAAAATCAAAAACTTTCAACATACAATTCACAACATTCGGAGCTTCCTCCACTTTCTGACGAGCATGAAGAGCATAAAACCTGTTTTTTTTTGGAGCAACACCATGGGGAGCTCTTTGTTGACCTTGAGCCACCTAACCTTGACCTCTTAGAGAAACCTTAGGACAGTCAGAAATCTTGTAGTTCTTATCACCATACACGGAGCATGCACCCAAATTCTTCCAACAAGTACCCGAGTGATTCTTCCCATAAGTAGCACAGGGGGGAGGCATTGGCCCACCATCAAATTGTGCCCTAGGAAGAGGCACCCTAGCATTAGCAACCCGAGCATTAGAACCTTGGCCCTATTGGTAGTGACTATAATCACCACATCAGAGTTGGAGAATCCATCGTCATAACAGGCCCCCTTAGAATCATGCACCCTCTTCTCCTTAAGGTTTTTCCCCTCAATTTGTTCAGCATATGTCATGAGCCTTGAAATTTCCATGTTCTGAATAAGCATAGATGTATGACATTCCTTCACAACCAAATCAGAGAAACTGGAAATGAACTTGTGCATTCTTGCGCGAGGGTCATCCATAAGCGTAGGAGCATACTTTGAAAGCTTAGTAAAATTGAGGGCTCGTCCCTCACACTCATGCCACCCTTTTTGAGGTTGATTAATTTAGTCCTTAGAGCTTCCCTAAGTTCAAAAGGGAAGAAGCAATCCAGAAATGTAAACTTGAACTCTTCTCAATTAACAATATTACCACAAACCCTCTCTATCAACCATTGAGTGTACCACACTTGAGCAATATCTTTCAACTGATAATCAACCAACTCAGCTTTCTTTTCATAAGAAACTCCCATAAAAGTCAACACCTTAGTAAGCTCATCAATGAACTCTTGAGCATCCTTATAGGCCTTTGACCCATAGAACTCCGGAGGATTCATCGGGGTGAAATCCCTCACCCTAGAAGCTGGAGTGGGATCCCGAGGAAAACTAGCATGCTTAGTCTGAGAAGTTACCACTTGTGCAAGCATAGAAAAGGCCATAAGAAATTCACCATTAGAGATAGGATCATCTATAGGCTCTTGAGGAACATGGTCCTCATAAGGCAAGGCATGTCTTATTAGGGGAGCTCTTCGTGGAGGCATCTTCTGTGATGTAGCAAGGACACCATCAGGATAAGGAAACCATAATATATGGTTCAAAGCATGATATGAGACATGAAGAAGTGAGACAATTCCTAAAGCATCATCATAACCTCCCACTCATAGGCATAGTGCACTTCACGGCCATGAATAGGTTTCTACCCGACGCAACATGTTGGACTCCAAAGATCATTTACAAACCTAGTGCTCTAATACCAATCTTGTCATGACTCGGACCTAGGTCCTAGGAGTGACTTGGCAAATGGGAACTCGAGAGTCACCAAAGAAGCCTCAAACTATTTGTATTCACATCATCGGTTCGAAAGCATAAGTGAATAGTAAACACATAGTTCTAAAGGATGGGAAACTGGGACACATGCTATGGGTAAATCAAATAAAAAGGGAGTAGCATGAATTCACATAGCACGTACCACATAAATACTAAGGAGTAGGTAAGTATGACTCACTCTATGGGGGAAATTTAGGGCTTAGGATCTTTCACATCATAAACATTTTCATCTCATAATCAATCCATATAACATAATCTCAATAGATATCCATAACCATAAACATATAAATATAATGGGGTACACAAAATGTCCAATAATGCCTCTGGTCAAAAGATAGGACGAGGGCCAAGACATGTCTCAAGCTCAGCCTCAATGTAAATACATAAACAAAAGCACCATAGGTAGAGAAATGGTGGTTGGTCCTTAGAAGATAGGACTCACCACAGCAAGCGAATCTTAAGATCCAAGCTAACTGTCGCCTGGTGGATGAAGGTATTCCTCGAGCCACATGGTTAGATCATGTAGGCAAAAATATGTGTTGTACATTTGAATGTACTAAGTATGTGGGCATGCAATGCATATGACTTACCAAATTTGCATACAATGTTAGATGACAAGGGCATATAATATAGAAAAAGATATATAGCAAGAGATATAGTATATAATATGCCATGAAACAAATGATGCATGAAATGCAATAATGCTCATATATAGTGGGGATGTGACCTCAACCAGCAAATATAAGTCTAAGAGGGCTATTACTTGGAATCTTGATGTAATCCCTACACTGGTAAAGAGGTGGTCTACTTGCCAAAGGTAAATCATACCTTCACTTTACAATCACCCCCACATCGGAGAAGCAAACTTCCGTATGGGGACACCCATTTTGAAGAAGCAAACTTCCTTACGGGCACCCCCATTTTTGGATAGGACTTTTACATTTTATCATATCATATCATTCTTCTCCTTATGGGCACCCCCAATTCGAAGAATTAACCTTCCTTACGGGCACCTCCATTTCAGATAATATTTTCATATACATATACTTATGGTTGGCACATAGTTCAAGGAAAGAGAGAGAGCGCCCTTGGGGATAGCTCTAACACCCTGAATCCATCAGTGCTAAATCATTATCCCACAAGAATACACATACGAATACATGCATTCAAAAGAGAAGCAAGTCATTTCAAATCATGTGAATACACACTTAGGCTTAAAAGCCAAACATCATTCATATTAATTCATACATGGTCTCAAATGCCAAATTAAATTTCATATCATACTTTTCATGTATAGGAATAAGCCATTCACATTAACACATGAGGTGTAAATACCCAATATACTAAAAAATTTAACATCATAGACATTTATGTGATCACATTCTTGTAATAACCATATGAGTGAGCTTAACCCACCAATTCAATTTCATAAAACATAAGAGGGCTTAACCAACTTCATAATTTTCATAAAATTCAATGCTCATAAATGCATATGTTATGAATGATATGTGAATAGCAATGGGTAATACAGATTAAATCTAAAAATCAACAATATAATACGAAATTCAAGTAAATCTATAATTGAATCAACATTTAAATCATAATATAGATCACCCATGCTTAGTTTGAACTTTAAAGGGACAATGCATGTTCAATTATCCATAATAATCATGTAATTCAACATATTAGGGCTTAAATAAACTTAAAATCATCAATAAAGCATAACTCATACTTCAATTGAATTTAATAATCAATAATATTCAAAATTCATACTTAAGTAAGAAAAATTTTATGAAATTCAAATGAAAAGAGTTTGGGCCTTCTTAGTTGAAAGGGACCAAAAATAAATCCTATATACCTTAGCTAATGAAGAAGATTCAAGAAGAAATTTGAAGAAGAACGAATCTTTCCTTGATTCCCAAGCTTAGATTCATAAGAGTTCCTTGAGAGAGTTTTCTTAAGAGTGACTTGAGAGAATTTTAAGTGAATGAATGAATTTGGATAAGATAAATAAAGAATAGGTCATTTGGAAGTCTTAGGTAGTACAGGAAGTCACAAATGACCCTTAGGATAAATTATAACTTTGAAAACGCCATTAATAAAACGAGTTGAAAAATTAAAGTTACGTCTCAAGGAAAGGTGGTACAGTTTGTGATAGGCCATACGAACCCTACACTTGCCCGTGATCAAACATTTGGAAAATTTTCACTTGACGAAGATAAAAAATGGTAGTCCCATACTTAGAAAAATTCAACATAGGTATCCATACGGAGGGTCGTACGGACCATACCAAGCCATATGGTCCGTGTGCCTCCTTCGTCACACTCTACTTAGGAATACTTCTTCATGACAAAGTTCTGAGATGGTGATCAAATACTTAGAAAATTTTCACTCCGGAACCAATACGAGAGGGAATACAAGTTGTACCACTCCATACGGACCTTATACTTGGCCATATCACTTTACTTAGGCTCAAAACTATGGAATCTTAAGCCCAAGGCTACCACATAGCCCTCCACATGGTCAGTATGGCTTCACACGGTCTGTGTGTGGTCCAAGTGTGGCATGCCTTGGTCTCAAACTTAACATTAAGGCCCTCATACCCAACACAAGTCCAAAGGCCACTTTAAGTAAGCTCCACACGGTCTGTATAGCCTCACATGGACCGTGTAGACTATCATGGATCATCACCCTGGTCCAAAACTTTTTGCAACCGAATTTTCAAGCTCCATTAAGGTCGTACAACTTTTGGGGTCCTCACATTGAGTTGAGTTGATATTTGATAGAACTGTTTCTCCAATTTCTTAATAACAATAGAATGAGACTCGATCTTATGATTAATGCTGGAGATGTCAGTCTTTATCCCCCACAAGGTCCCATCCTGTATGTCAACCTTCTTCAGCAAACAATCAAATATCTCCTCAACTCAAGAGCTACCAGCACCCGAATCTCGATTGTGTGGTGGCACATATGGATAATTAATATAACCATATTTGTGACCCCGATCAGCAACTCTATCCTAGACCATGTTTCTATTATAGTAACCTTTATGATTGTTATCTCTTAAGGTATCATGCCTTTTATAGCTCGACCTTAGTTTCCTTGACCGTGGCGCTGAAAGTACTAATTGGACACTTGGGTGTTGGTCCGAAAACCCCCCATCTAATTAGTGACAAAGCAATTATCGTCCTTATAGTAAAGCTCCTCAAACATAGGTACTCGTGAAGGCTGATGAGTTCATTAACACGTTCCTGGTTCTGCTTCATCAACAACTCCACATTAGTACTAATGTGAGCAAGCTCTTGTATCATCTCCTTATTTATTTTTTCTTGTGCCAAGCTAGTACTGATTGTACACGAGCTCTTTGTTATCGATCTATCTCTCATTCCCATGCACGATTTGTCTAGACCACCTTTTTCAGCTTCTCAGCAACCCTTGAAAATGGTTGATCTAGAAATGAGCCGCCCATGATAGTATCGGCACATGCTTGGCTATTCTCATTTAGGGCTCAATAAAAGATCTCCACTAAGGCATCATCAACAATCTTGTGGTCGGGGACACTTCTCAGACACTTTATGAACCTCTCACACGTGGTACTGATCATGTCACCAGGAAGTTGCTCAAAGTTGTTGATTTGGTCTTTCAACTTCAGCTTCTTCGATCTCAAGAAAAACCTCTCCAAAAAAGGCTTCTGCAATTCAGCCTAGTTGGTGACTGAACTTTGTGGGAGCTTGGATAGCCATAGTGTTGTATTGCTCGTTAGAGATAATAAGAAGACACGAAGTCCAAATTTATCCATAGGCAGATTCTGATTTCCCATTACACTCTTACAGGCAAAGACAATATTGTGTAGATGGCTATGCAGATCCTCAGATGGTAGGTCGTGAACAACGCCTGATTTTGCAGCATTTGAAGTAACCCACTTAAAATAACAAACTGTCATGTCCCGAGGGGGCACTCGAGACGTGGCTGGCACCCAGAGACTATTGCTAGTCCCCTAGCAAACCACTTGGCCTTATCACATCCGTTCAATGCAACAACTCTATAAATCAACGGAAGTAAATGAAAGTAAATGGGCCCATCTCATCTCATGTCTCAAATAATGATAGATTAATAATAAAGGCTAGTAGGAAGAACTAGCTCACAATATCAACATCAATGTCCGAATATCATCTATGAAGTCACTATTACTAGTCAAGTGGTGCTAATGACTGACCCATGGCTACCGCAATCAAAATATAATACTAGTCTAGCCTAACTCAAAAGCACGATGAAATAAATAATAGTGGATCCTCTAGAGTAGGGGATGCTCACCAATAAGCTGAACGTCCTGGATCTTCAACGATGCACCTGTTGATGATCCCTAATCCCTATATTTGCATCATAAAATACTGCAGCGCCGAGTGATGTTAGTACGTGGAATGTATGGTACGTAAAATAATAGCTTAATGAAATAGAAACAGGTAGAATAATATGATACAATATTGACTCAGGATAGTAAACAATCAACATGTCAAGTGACTATTCTAAAGCAAGAATAAAGAGTAGACTAGTGACCCATCAACACCTCAACCTCATCAAACAAATTAGACCCATCTCAAGGGAACTCAACTCAATATAACTCAATGGAACTCAACTCAACTCAACTCAACTCGGAGTACTCAAGGTGGGAACTTTTGAGAGTTTCTCTTATCCGACAACAATCACTTATGAGCCAGTGATTGTACAACAATCCCGCTGATGTTGCCATAGCCATTTCGTACTTTTCGGGTAGTGAATGAATCAAATGTCCTAAAGCTAACAGCCTCAACAAGTCCTTTATTGTTTCAGGGACATAAACTCAACTCAAGAGGGAACCACAATGTAATGTGATGGTTCTAATCCTCACCTACGTTTGGCGACGTAGTTTGACAAGTTTGAGTTGGACTAACTCTCACTCTCTTGGTGCTCGATACTCCTCCAAAGACTCAATGCTCATAAGACGTCCATCTCAACCAATCTCATAGGGACGTTAACCCCGTCATCAATCAGTATCTCATAGGGACTCTAACCCTATAATCAATCAAGCTCATAGGGACTTTAACTCTTTCATCAATCAAGCGCATAGGGACTCTAACCCTATCATCAATCAAAGTCATAGGGACTTTAACCCTTTCTTCAATCAATAGCTCAAGGCATGGAGCAATCTTTAAGGAACAATCGAATAGACCATCTTATGAGTTCATTTTTGGACACTCTTAGGGATATCAAGCTCTATCAACTCATCATAATCCACAATCACAATCACAATCACAATCAACAATCTAACATCAAGGCTCTAGATTCAACCCCTAGATTCATTCATGCATGCTTTCAAAAGTTAACATATAGGGTTATGCAATTTCTCATGAAAATATCCGATTCAAGAAAATAAGTTTCTGATGATTATCAACACATGGAGGTACATGTAATTAGATATGATTTGTGAGAAAACATTCAAGAATCAATTTAAGAAGCATGTATGGGGTCTCATGGACACTCAACTCCTCTATAACCATCTATGGGACACATGAGAGGATGATCTCATGCTTTTAGTTTAGGCTTGTATACCTAGGATGAAGCTATCAACAATCACCTTCAAGAATTTCCTCTGGAATTCCTCGATCTGAAGCTCTTCTCCTCTTTCCTCAAACCCTAGTCTTGTTATATCGTTAGAAAATGACTTAGAATACAGTTTTAAACCCTTTTTATGTCTAAATGAACTGATTAGATCGTGTATTGAGTTTAGGAGGGGTTGAGAATTGTCCGGAATGCCCTTCAAAAAATTTAAAAAAATTTCAGCTTCGGAATAATCCAGTCCACGATGCAGACTGGACGCATATAGTGTATTTTTTCTCCGAGAAGTTTCTGAACGAGTTTTTCCAATTTCGTCAAAATATCTTAGAAAATATCATAAGGGTCCACTACAAAGGCACGACACGCCTCAATCGCGCATCGACATTATATTTCATTTTCTGACTGAAAAATTATCTTTTGGTCTAATTTCCCTAAAAATCAACCGAGACCATTTTCCGACTCAATGTTTTGTGCTGATCACAAATCCAGTCTCGAATTTTTCATACGGTCATTGGAAGATGCATTACGTGCATACCCCTCCTCTTGGGGTATTTTGGTAATTTTACCAGACGTTATATCATCTCACCCTTGGGATCATTTGTCATCGAGTGATGAGTAAAGGTGGATATCAAGGAACAAATAGACTCAAGACTCATCTCAACAGTTACCTCAACCAATCAAACTCCCGACTCCTCTTTAACCTCAGTCAAGTCTACTCGGACTCAAGAATAGACAATCAACTCAAGAATAGATCAATCAATTTAATCAAAGGTAAGAAATTTACCTTTGGTGTTCTCATCATTTGGTACGAATAGGTGCAAATATTTGGCCTTCATCTCTTCCTCAGCTTCCCATATGGCTTCATCAACGAATAGATTTCTCTACAGGACTTTGACTATAGCTATCTCTTTGATCCTCAACTTACGAATCTGACGATCAAGGATTTGGACCAGAACCTCTTCTTAGGACAAGCTATCCTTCACTTCAATGTTTTTAACAAGGATAACCAAGGTAGGGTCTCCCAAGCACTTCTTCAATATCGACAACTGGAATATCAGATGAATTCCATCTAACTCAAAAGGCAACTCTAACTCATTAGCAACCTTCCCTATCCTCTTCACAATCTGATATGGTCCCATATAGTGTGGACTCAACTTCCCCTTCATCCCAAATCTCATGACACCCTTCATAGGTGACACTTTCAAGTACACCTAATCATTTAGCTCGAACTCTAAGCCTCTTCTCCTCATGTCGGTATAAGATTTTTGGCGACTCTAGCAGTCTTCAATCTCTCTATAATGACCTTAGCCTTTTCCATCAATAAGTGGACAAGATCAGGTTCAATCAACTCCTTTTCTCCAACATCAAACCATCCAATCGGTGACCTACATCTCCTGCCATACAAGGCTTCATAGGGAGCCATTTGAATGCTTGCATGATAACTATTGTCATATGCAAATTCAATAAATGGTAGGTGATCATCCCAATTTCCTTTAAATTTGAGAACACGGGATCTTAACATATCCTCTAATGTTTGAATTATAAGCTCTGCCTGACCATCTGTCTATGGAGGAAAGGCGGTACATAGGTTCACTTTAGTACCCAATCCTTTCTGGAACGATCTCCAACATTGGGAGGTGAATTGAGCTCATCTGTTCGAGATGATGGACAACGGAACTCTATGCAACCTCATAATCTCTTCGATGTACAACATGGTGTACTCCTCCACAGTGTTGTTTACCTTGACTGCTAAGAAGTGAGCCGATTTAGTCATCCTGTCTACAATCACCTATATCGAATCGTGTTGCTTTTGAGACCTTGTTAGACGAGTAATAAAGTCCATATTAATCATCTCCCATTTCTTTTCAGGAATCTCAAGGTTCTGAGCCAATATATATGGCCTTTGATGTTCAACTTTCATTTGCTGGCAATTCGGGCACTTTGAAATGAACTCAGTAATATCCCTCTTCATTCCACTCTACCAATAGACTTCTCTAAAGTCATGGTACATCTTTGAGGAGCCAGGATGGATAGAACATCTAGTGCTATGGGCTTCATCCATGATTCTATCTCGAATGCCATCCACATCCGGAACACAGAATATACTTTGGTATCTCAACACTCCATCTCCCCCTTTGGAGAAAGCCATAACCTTTCGTTTATGGACAACCTCCTTCAATTGGAGTACGACAAGATCTTCGTCTTGATTTTCTTTCACCTATGCCACTAAGGATGAAGCAGACCCGTTCTGAACATTAACTCCTCCTTCATCATTCTCCTCAAGTCAAAATCTCAATCAAACCAATCTATGCACTTTTTTGGTCGACTCCTTCTTTCCTTCCTAAACATGCGTTGTGCTACCCATTGACAATTTGCTAAGAGCGTCAACAACAATATTAGCTCTACCAAGGTGGTAGAAAATGCTCATGTCGTAATCCTTGAGCAACTCCAACTATCTCTGATGTCACAGGTTGAGCTCTTTCTGATTGAAGACATACTGCAAGCTCTTTTGGTTAGGGAACACATCCACATGCACTCTATACAAGTAGTGGCGCCAGATTTTAAGTGCAAACACCACTGTTGCCAACTCGAGATCATGGGTTGGATAGTTCTTCTCATGAACCTTGAGTTGTCTAGAAGCATAGGCTATCACTTTCCCCCTCTGCGTCATCACACATTCTTCCAACCCTCGAAGCATCACAATGAATTACTAAGTCCTGTGTCCTATCGGGTAAGGCTAAGACCAGTGCAATAGTCAATCTCTTCTTCAACTCTTGGAAACTCTTCTCTTATTCATTGGATCACTGAAACTTGAACCTCTTCGGAGTCAATTTAGTAAATGGTGTGGATAGGGAAGAAAATCCATCAACAAATCTGTGATAGTAGCCTGCCAATCCCAAGAAACTTCTTATGTCAGTTAGAGAGGTTGGTCTGGGCCAGTTCTTAATTGCTTCAATCTTTTAAGCATCCACTCAAATAGCGACACCGGAAACCACATGGCCTAAAAAAGCCATTGACTTAAGGAAAAATTCACATTTTGAGAATTTCGCTTACAACTCATGGTCCTTAAGTTTTTGGAGGACACCTCTGAGGTGATTAGCTTAATCCTCCTCATCTCTCAAATACATCATAATTTCATCAATAAATACAATCACAAACATATCAAGGTATTTCCTGAATACTCTATTCATCAAGTCCATGAAGGTTGCAGGTTCATTCATCAACCCAAAAGACATGACCAAGAACTCAAAATGGCCATATTCAGTCCTAAAGGATGTCTTTGGGATATCACATTCCCTCACTTTCAACTGATGGTAGCCAGATCTAAAGTCTATCTTTGAGAAATAAGAAGCACCCTGAAGTTGGTCAAACAGATCATCTATCCTTGGAAAAGGATACTTATTCTTTATGGTGACCTTATTCAGTTGTCTGCAGTCAATACACATTCTAAGGGACCCATCTTTATTTCACACGAATATGACCGGGGCACCCTAGGAGAAACACTCGACCTTATAAAGCCTTTCTCTAATAGACCTTTCAATTGCTCTTTCAATTGGATGTCTTAGCTTTCTTACATTTAAACTCTTCTCTGTCCTCTTGTCTCTCCGCATCAACTTGTTGCACAAATATCATCAATCGCCCAATGTCCAAGTCACTAGCAAGCATTGCTCCCCTCCCATCTCTCTTGGGTCTTTTATTTAACATTTCAACATACATCTCCATTCTTCCCCTCATATCAGCAACCATGTCCGGAGCATAGTTAGATAGTTGCGTGAACTTCAACCCATACTCTTGCATAGTCATAAAGCGCTGTTTCAAATTCAAGAACTCTCTTACCTTAGTCTCTCTTTGTTCTCTTAGGAAGAAGTGTCTCAAGAAGGTTACCTCGAACACTCCCCAAGTAAACAATGGAGCATCATCTCCTCTACCTTTCTTCTATTGGTTGAACCATAGTCTGGCCACACCTTGAGTAGGTAAGTAGCCAGTTTAACCTGTCGGCATCATCCACATGCATCATGTCATGCCCTGGGAGGGTACGCTTGGCGTGGCCGGCATTCGCAGACTATTATTAGTCCCAAGCGAACCACTTAGACTCATCGTCACATCATACTCAATAGCGGAAAAAACATTCTCAAGGAAAAGACTATAATGTAATTAAAGTAATCAAGTCTTTATATAAAAAGTTAATTTCCAATAAAGAAGAGTTGGAAGAGAAGCAATACTCAACATCCTCTACTCAATGTCTATGAAATATCTAGATGGTACCATGACAGGCCATGGTTACCCATCTCAAGGAAAATAAAGTACTAACTCAAGCTAGATGATAATAATATGGAAATCCTCCGAAAACAAGGAGGTCTCACCGATCTGCTGAATGCGAATAGATCCTCAATGAAGCACCTGTCGATGATCTCTAATACCTGCCTCTACATCATGAAACGATGCAGTCCTAAAAAGGGACATCAGTACATGGAATGTACTCGTATGTAAAATAGCTGAGTGAAACAGAAACAAATAGAATAATATAGGATTAACATCAACTCAACATCATACTCCATCAGAATGTCAAATGTCTATCTAAAGAAAGAATAAAGAGTAGACAAATGACCCATCAATATCCCATCAATACCTCATCATTACATCAGACTCACCTCAAGGAAACTCGACTCGACTCAACTTGACTCAACTCGACTCAACTCAAGAAAACTCAAGGAAACTCAGCTCAACTCAACTCAATTCAACTCAACTCAACTCAAGGAAACCGACTCAACTCAACTCAAGGAAACTCGACTCAACTCAACTCAAGGAAACTCGGCTCAACTCAAGGGAACTCAAGCCCATTTAGGAAAAGGATAAATAGTAGACAGTTAAACATCATCATCCATCAAGACTCATACCATCACATCAACATCAGAGTTCTATCAAAATGGAACCAAACTGAGAGTTTCTCTAACCGATAACCATCACTTATGAGCCGGTGATGATACAACGAAGCGATGTCGTTGCCACATCCATCCAGTACCTGCCCGGGGTAAAGGACATCAACCTTAATGGATCCACAAGAAAAAAACCTTAGTCCAAAATGTCTTATAGCCTCCATATTATGGATGTGGAGCTCTTCACACAAATAATAAGGACTCTACTAGACATGGCTTCATAAACTCCCTAAGACAATGGAACTCTATGCGCTGATACCATGTTTTCATACCCTGAGAGAGTACTCGAGATGTGGCCGACACCCAGAGACTATTGCTAGTCCCAATGTGAACCATTTGTCCATATCAAATCCATTCAGTCCAACAACTCTACAGATTATCGGAAGTAAATAAAAGTAATTGGGCTCATCTCATCTCATGTCTCAAATAATGATAGATTAATAATAAAGGCTAGTAGGAAGAACAAGCTCACAATCTCAACACCAACATCCGACTATCATCTATGAAGCCTCCATCACTAGTCAAATGGTGCCAATGATAGACCCATGGCTATCGAAATCAAAATTTAAGACTAGTCTAATCTATCTCAAAAGCATGATGAAATAAATAATAGTGGATCCTTGGAATAGGGGAGGCTCACAATAAGTTGAATGTCCTGGATCTTCAACGATGCACCTGTTGACGATCCTAATCCCTATATCTGCATTATAAACTGATGCAGCACCGAGTGGCTTCAGCACATGGAATGTACGTTATGTAAATTAGCTGAACAAAATTGAAACAGGTAGAATACTATGATACAACATCAACTCAGAAATGTTTGAAGTGCCTCTCTTTGATTCTTGAATTCTTGACTTAGAATCTTTAGAGTTCTTGATGAAGAACCCTAATTCATGAAAAGAATAATCAAGAAACCCTTTCGTAGGATTATTGAATTCGCTTTCTTGAAACCCTAGGTTATGATTTAAGATTCTATTAGGAATTCATGAATAGATAAAGTAATTTAGGTTGGGTAGCTTAGAATTAATGAAGAATAACTCACCTTGATGATGAATCTTGAAAGTTAATCCTAACTTGATGACTTTTTTGATGATTCTTGAGTGTTTATGTTTAGGAGTGAAAGGGAGGGTCTTCAATCATGAAAACTGACGTTTCATGCGTTTTGGGACCTTAAATAGACTCCCAAGGGTTTTAGGATAAAAGTACCCTCAAAATAAAAGAAAAGGACGTCGTTTCGCTTATCCAGAAAGAGTTTGCAATAAGTTTGCGTCGCGGAGCCATCGCGGACCTTTAGACAACTCTATAGGTCTTCAGTAAAATGGTCATAACGTTCTACTCCAAACTCTGATAAAGGCAAAATAAGATGCATTGGAAAGCTAATTGAAAGATCTTTAATTTGATATATTATGGGTCACCTAACGCATTATACTTTAGGAGATATGGTCATTTAAAGATGAACCTTCTATCAATTCATTTGAAAACTTAATCACTAGAAATTCTTTGGACTTGACTTGATGTAATAGATCCTTTTATCATCTCCAATTCTATTCCCACTCTAAGAAATTAATTTTAACATCTATGCTCAATTAAAAGTTATCAATTAAGATTGCATATAATATGAAGGATAACTATATCTTAGAGAAAAAAAAGTTGGGGTGTTAAATATCATTTGAAACACCTTCTGAAGTTCCTCCACATAGCTCTCAAGATCTTTAGTGGATGCAGACCATGTGAACTCAGGCAGCTTCATCCTCAAGAACTTCCAGACTCTAGACGTGTCATAGGAATCCTATCTACCCACTCTTTGTCTCGTAGCAAGAGTTGTGACAGCCTGGGCTAGAGTTTGAATAGCCTGGCATAGTTCAGCAACGAAGACCTCATCTTGCGAGGGCTACTCAACAGGAAGCTCGGTCTGCAGGCTCCTCGTGTCCTTTAGGCTTAGATGGGTTAACATTTTACCTGGCGGGATACCCCTACCTTTGACGGCTCTTTTAGGAGGCATGATCGCAACTTTGCAACGCGTAGAGCACGAATTTGAAAAGAACTTTTCATGGAGTAACTCTATCACAAGACTTAGATCATGAAAGAAGTGAAACAGTTCCAAAATTTCCTATAGCCTCCATATTATGGATGTGGAGCTCTTCACACCAATAATAAGGACTCTACTAGACATGGCTTCATAGACTCCCTAAGACAATGGAACTCTGTGCTCTGATACCATGTTTTTCACACCCAGAGAGGGTACGCGATACGTGGCCGGCACCCAGAGACTATTTCTAGTCCCCATGTGAACCACTTGGCCACATCACATCCATTTAGTCCAATAAATCTACAGATCAGTGGAAGTAAATGAAAGTAAATGTGCTCATCTCATCTCATGTCTCAAATAATGATAGATTAATAATAAAGGCTAGTAGGAATAACTAGCTCACAATCTCAACATCAACATCTGACTATTATCTATGAAGCCTCCATCACTAGTCAAGTTGTGCCAATGACAGACCCATGACTATCGAAATCAAATTATAAGACTAGTCTAGTCTCACCAATAAGCTGAATGTCCTGGATCTTCAACGATGCACTTGTTGACGATCCTTAATCCCTGTATTTGCATCATAAACTGATTCAGCGCCAAGTGGCTTCAGTACGTGGAATGTATGTTATGTAAAATAGCTGAACAAAATCAAAACAGGTAGAATAATATGATACAACATCGAGTCAGAAATGTTTGAAGTGACTCTCTTTGATTCTTGAATCAGCATCTTTAGAGTTCTTGATGAAGAACCCTAATTCATGAAAAGAATAATCAAGAAATCCTTTCTTGGGATTATTGAATTTGCTTTCTTGAAACCCTATTATGATTTGGGATTCTATTAGGGATTCATGAATAGATAAAGTAATTTAGGTTGGATAGTTAGAATTAATGAAGAATATCTCACCTTGATAATGAATCTTGAAAGTTAATCCTAACTTGATGACTTTCTTGATGATTCTTGAGGTTTTATGTTTAGGAGTGAAAGGGAGGGTCTTTAATCATGAAAACTGACGTTTTATGCGTTTTGGGACCTTAAATAGACTCCCAAGGGTTTTAGGATAAAAGTACCCTCAAAATAAAAGAAAAGGACGTCATTTAGCTTATCCAGAAAGAGTTCACGATAAGTCCGCGTCACGGAGCCGTTGCGGACCTTCAGAAAGCTCTGCAGGTCTTCAGTAAAATGGTTATATTTTTCTACTCCGAACTTTGATTAAGGAGAAATAAGATGCATTGGAAAGTTGATTCAAAGATCGTTAATTTGATATATTCTAGGTCACCTAACTCATTATACTTTAGGAGATATGGTGATTTAAAGTAACCCTTCCATCAACTCATTTGAAAACTTAGTCGCTAGAAATTCTTTGGACTTGACTTGATGTAAAAGATTTTTTTATCATCTCCAATTCTATTCCCACTCTATGAAATTAATTTTAACATCTATGCTCAATTAAGAATTATCAATTAAGATCGCATAAAATATGAAGGATGACTCAATATTAGGGAAAAAAATGTTGGGGTGTTAAACATCACTTGGAACACATTCTGAAGTTCCTCCACATTGTTCTCAGGATCTTCAGTGGATGCAGACCTTGTGAACTCAGGCGGCTTCATCCTCAAGAACTCCCAGACTCTAGACGTGTCATAGGAATCCTATCTACCCACTCTTTGTCTCGCAGCAAGTGTTGTGACAGCCCTGGCTAGAGTTTGAATAGCCTGGTGTAGTTCAGCATCGCATACCTCATCTTGCGAGTGTTACTCAACAGGCCAGCTTGGTCTGCAGGCTCCTCATATCCTTGAGGCTCAGATGGGTTAACATTTTGCTTGGCGGGACGTCCCCTACCTCTTACGACTCTTCTGGGAGGCATAACCGCAACTTTGCACCGCATAGAGCGCGAACTAGAGAAGAACTTTTTCATAGGGTATAACTCTATCGCAAGACTTAGATCATGAAAGAAGTTTAACAGTTCCAAAATGTCCTATAGTCTCCATATTATGGATGTGGAGCACTTCACACCAATAATAAGGACTCTACTAGGCACGGCTTCATAGCCCTAAGATAATGGAACTCTTTGCTCTGATACCATGTTTTTCACATCCCAAGAGGGTACTCGAGACGTGGCCGGCACCCAGACACTATTGCTAGTCCCCAAGCAAATCACTTGACCACATCACATCCATTCAGTCCAACAACTCTACAGATCAGCGAAAGTAAATGAAAGTAAATGGGCTCATCACATCTCATGTCTCAAATAATGACAGATTAATAATAAAGGCTAGTAGGAAGAATTAGCTCACAATCTCAACATCAATGTCCGACTATCATCTATGAAGCCTCCATCACTAGTCTAGTTGTTCCAATGATAGACCCATGGCTATCGAAATCAAAATATAAAACTAGTCTAGTCTAACTCAAAAGCATGATGAAATAAATAATAGTGGATCCTTGGAGTAGGGGAGGCTCACCAATAAGCTGAATGTCCTGGATCTTCAACGATGCACCTGTTGACGATCCCTAATCCATGTATCTACATCATAAACTGATGCAGCGCCGAGTGGCTTCAGTATGTGGAATGTACGATATGTAAAATAGTTGAACAAAATCGAAACAGGAAGAATAATATGATACAACATCAACTCAGAAATGTAAACAATCAACATGTAAAGTTTCTATTCTAAAGCAAGAATAAAGAGTAGACAAGTGACCCATCAACACCTCAACCTCATCAATTAAATCAGACTCGTCTCAAGGGAACTCAACTCAACTCGACTCAATGGAGCTCAACTCAATTCGGAGTACTCAAGGTAGGAACTTTTGGGAGTTTCTCTTATCTGACAATAATCACTTATGAGCAGTGATTGTACAACAATCCCGCTGATGTTGCCATAGCCATTTCGTACTTTCCAGGTAGGGAACAAATCAAATACCCTAAGGGAAACAACCTCAACAAGTCCTTTATTGTTTTAGGGACATAAACTCAACTCAGGAGGGAACCACAATGTAATGTGATGGTTCAAATCCTCACCTATGTTTGGTGACATAGTTTGACGAGTTTCAGTTGGACTAACTCTCAATCTCTCAGTGCTCAATACTCTTCCCATGACTCAATGCTCATAAGACCTCCATCTCAACTAATCTCATAGGGACTTTTACCCCGTCAACGATCAGTATCTCATAGGGACTCCAACCCTATAACCAATCAAACTCATAGGGACTTTAACCCTTTCCCAATCAAGCTCATAGGGACTCTAACCCTACCATCAATCAAACTCGTAGGGACTTTAACCCTTTCATCAATCAATCTCAATCAATAGCTCAAGGCTTGGAACAATCTTTAAGGAAAAATTGAATAGACCATCATAAGAGTTCATTATGGAGACTCTTAGGGATATCAAGCTCTATCAACTCATCATCATTCACAATCACAACCCCACAATCAACAATCTTACATCAAGGCTCTAGACTCAACCCCTATATTTATTCATGCATGCTTTCAAAAGTTAACATATAGGGTTATGCAATTTCTCATGAAAATGTTCAACTCAAGAAGAAAAGTTTATGATGATCATCAAACATACGAAAATATATGTAATTAGATATGATTTGTGAAAAAATATTCAAGAATCAATTTGAAAAGCATGTATGGGGACTCAGGGACACTCAACTTCTCTATAACCACCTATGGAGCACATGAGAGGACAAGATCATGCATTTAGTTTAGCCTTACATACCTGGGATGAAGCTATCAACAATCACCTTCAGGAATTTCCTCTTGAATTCCTCAATCTCAAGCTCTTCTCCTCTTTTCTCAAGCCTTAGTCTTGTAAGATTGTTAGAATAGGACTTAGAATAGGGTTTTAGACCCCTTTTACGTCAAAACGACCTAATTAGATAATGTATTGAGTCTAGGAGTGGTTGGGAATGTTCCAAAATGCCCTTCACAAACTTTAGAAATTTTTCAGCTTCGGAATAACCCAGTCCGCGACGCGAACTAGTCGCGTACAGTGTATTTTTGTCTGAAATATTTCTGAATGAGTTTTCTTTATCCTGTGAAAAAGTTTTTTTAAAAAAATAATAAGTGTGGGTCCTCTACAGAGGCACGACGCTCCTCCGTTGCACACTGAAATTGATTTTTATTTTCCGTCCGAAAAATTATCTTTTGGTCTGGTTGCTCTAAAAATTAACCTCGACCATTTTCCTACTCAATTTGTCATCCTAGTCACAAATCTTGTCTCAAATTTTCCATATGAGCATTGGAAGATGCGTTATACGCATACCCCTCCTCTAGGGTATTTTGGTAATTTTACCAGGCATTACATCATCTCCCCCTTGGGATTATTCGTCCTCGAGTTATTAGTAAAGGTGTATAGCAAGGCACGAATAAACTAAGACTCATCTCAACACTCACCTCAACCAATTAATTTCTCGACTCCTCATAAACCTCAATCAACTCTACTCGAACTCAAGAATACATAATCAACTCAAGAATAGATCAATCAATTTAGTCAAGGGTAAGTAATTTACCTTTGACGTTCTTATCATTTGGCACAAATAAGTGCAGATATTTGGCCTTCATCTCTTCCTTAGCTTCCCATGTGGCTTCCTCAATGAATTGATCTCTCCATAGGACTTGATTGCGGCTATCTCTTTGTTTCTCAACTTACGAATCTCACGATCAAGGATTCGAACCAGAACCTCTTCTTATGAAAAACTATCCTTCACTCCAATGCTATCAACAGGGACCACCGAGGTAGGATCTCCCAAGCACTTCTTCAACATTGTCACATGGAATACTGGATGAATTCCATCTTACTCAGAAGGCAACACTAACTCATAAGCAACCTTCCCAATCCTCTCCACAATCTGATATGGTCCCTCATAGCGTGGACTCAAATTTCTCTTCTTCTCAAATCTCATGACACCCTTCATAGGTGACACTTTTAAGTACACCCAATCATTTATCTCGAACATTAAGTCTCTTCTTCTCACATCGGTATAAGAATTCTGGAAACTCTGGGCAATCTTCAATCTCTCTCTAATGATCTTAATCTTCTCCATTGATTGGTGGACAAGATCAAGTCCAATCAACTCTGCTTACCCAACTTCCAGCGATCTAATCAGCGACCTATATCTCCTGTCATACAAGACTTCATAGGGAGCCATCTGAATGCTTGCATGATAACTATTGTTATATGAAAATTCAATCAATCGTAGGTGATCATCCCAATTTCCTTTGAAATCAAGAACACAGGCTCTCAACATATCCTCTAATGTTTGATTGTGCGCTCTGCCTGTCCATCTATCTATGGATAAAAGGTTGTACTTAGGTTCACTTTTTTAACCAATCCTTTCTGGAACAATCTCCAAAATTGGGAGGTGAATTGAGCTCCTCTATCTGAGATAATGGACCAGGGAACTCCAAGCAACCCATAATCTCTTGGATGTACAACTTGTCGTACTCCTCCATAGTGTTTGTTGCCTTGACTGCTAGAAGTGAGCCGATTTAGTCATCTTGTCTGCAATCACCCATATCGTATTATGTTGCTTTTGAGACCTTGGGAGACTAGTAATAAAGTCCATATTAATCATCTCCCACTTCTATTCAGGAAACTCAAATTTCTGAGCCAATCCACATGGCCTTTGATGCTCAACTTTCACTTGCTGGCAATTCGGGCACTTTGAAATGAACTCAGCAATATCCCTCTTCATTCCACTCCATCAATAGACTTCTCTCAAGTCGTGGTACATCTTTGTGGAGCCAATATGGATGGAATATCTAGTGTTATGGGCTTCAGCATGATTCTATCTCAAATGCCATCCACATACGGAACAAACAATCTACTCTAGTATCTCAACACTCCATCTCGCCCTTTGGAGGAAACTATCACCTTCTTTTAGTGGACAACCTCCTTCAATTGGAGTATGATAAAATATTGGTCTTACTTTTTTTTCACCTCTGCTACTAAGGATGAAACAGACCTATTGTGAACATTAAATCCTCCTACATCATTCTTCTCAAGTTGAACTCCCAATCAAATAAATCGATACACTTCTTTGGCTAAATCCTTCTTTCCTTCCTCAACATGGGTTGTGCTACCCATTAAGAACCTGCTAAGATCATCAGCAACAGTGTTAGCTCTACTTGAGTGGTAGAAAATACTCATGTCGTAATTCTTAAGCAACTCCAACTATCTCTGATGTTGCAGGTTGAACTCTTTTTGACTGAAGACGTACTGCAAGCTTTTTTGGTTAGTGAACACATCTATATGCACTCCATACAAGTAGTGGCACTAGATTTTAAGTGCAAACACCACTGCTACCAACTCGAGATCATGGGTTGGATAGTTTTTTTTCATGAACCTTGAGTTTCCTGGAAGCATCTGGCTATCACTTTCCCTTTTGCATCAGCACACATCCCAACCAAACGCTCGAAGCATCACAATAAATTACAATGTCCTCCATTTCATTGGGTAAGGGTAGGATCCATGCACTAGTCAATCTCGTCTTCAACTCTTGGAAACTCTTTTCACATTCGTTGGACCACTGAAACTTGACCATTTTCTGAGTCAATTTAGTCAATGGTGCATATAGGAAAGAAAATTCATCAACAAATTTGTGGTAGTAGCCTGCCAACCCAAAGAAACTTTCTATGTTAGTCGGAGATGTCAGTCTGGGCTAGTTCTTAACCATTTCAATCTTTTGGGCATCCACTCGAATACCGTCACCGAAAAGCACATGGCCCAGAAAAGTCACTAACTTAAGGCAAAATTCACATTTCAAAAATTTTGTGTACAACTCATGGTCCTTAAGTGTTTAGAGGAAAACTCTAAAGTGTTTATCATGCTCCTCCTCATCTCTAGAATATACCAAAATTTCATTAATGAATACAATTACAAGCATATCAAGGTATTGTGTGAATACTCTATTCTTCAAGTCCATGAAGGCTGTAAGTGCATTCGTCAACCCAAAGGACATGACCAAGAACTCAAAATGGTCATATCTAGTCCTAAAGGTTGTCTTTAGGATATCACATTCCCTCACTTTCAACTAATGATAACCAGATCTGAGGTCTATCTTTAAGAAATGAGAAGCACCCTTAAGTTGGTTAAACCGATCATCTATCCTTGGAAGAGGATATTCATTCTTTATAGTGACCTTATTTAGTTGTCTGTAGTCAATGCACATTCTGAGGGACCCATCTTTCTTTTGCACGAATATGATCGGGGCATACCAGGAGAAATACTCGGCCTTATAAAGCCCTTCTCTAACAGATCTTTCAATTGTTCTTTCAATACTTTCAACTCAACGGGGGCCTTCCTATAAGATGGAATTGAGATAGGATGGGTATCAGGAAGAACATCAATCCTAAATTCAATCTCCCTATCAAGAGGGACTCCAGACATATCATCGGGAAAAACTTCAGGAAACTCATTCACAATCAGGATTGACTCAAGAGTAGGAGACTCAACATCATCAGATAGATAAAACCTTTGGAAATCAGCTTTCATGCTCTAAGGTATGAGATAAACTTTCCCCGATGTGCAACAGAATCACCCTTCCACTCAAGAATCGATTCATTCGAAAGTTGGAACTTCACGGTGCGGGATCTACAATCAACGGAGGCATAACTTGCGTAAGCCAATCTATGCCTAGGATCAAATCAAAATCAACCATCTCCAACTCAACCAAATCAACAATAGTAACCTTATAATAGATGGACACTACATAAGATTTATAGATTCTCTCAACTCTAATAGACTCACCCACTGGAGTAGAAACATCAAAGGGTTCAGGAAGACTCTCAGGGGTTCTATCAAATCTATTAGCTACATAAGGAGTTACAAATGACAATATGGCACCCGAATCCATCAAAATATAACAATCAAAAGTAAAGACTCAAATCATACCCATCACAATATCTATGGAGCTCTCCTGATCTTGGCGACTACCCATGGCATACAAACGGTTTGTTGCTCCACCTGTGCCTGACGTAGTGCCCCTCTAGTTTCCTCTAGTTAGTAGGGATGGTGTAGAAGATTGAGCCTGGTCATCCTACTTTGGACAGTCTCTCTGGTAGTGACCCGCTTGTCCACATTTATAGCATACATTATCCCCTTCACTACATCTCCCCAAGTGCAATTTGTCACACTTACCACATGGGGGCTTACCCTGTGAACCTTGAGCCATACTAGCTTGTGACTGAGGTCCTTGGATTCTAACATTCTAAGATCTCTGATCATACCTGCCCATAGGAGCCGGTGCACTAGCAGCTAATGGTGCTTGAAATTGGTTACCATTCCCTTTCCTTCCAACCTCTTGGTTTGATGTCTCAGCTTTCTTACATCTGAACTCTTCTCTATCTTGTTGTATCTCCTCATCAGCTTGTTGCACAAATGTCATCAATCGCGCAATGTCCATGTCACTCGCAAGCATTACTCCCCTCCCATCTCTCTTTTTGGTCCTCTATTTAACCCATCAACATACATCCCCATTATTTCCCTCATATCAGCAAACATGTCCAGAGTATAGCAAATAGTTGTGTGAACTTCAATCTATACTCTTGTACTGTCATAGAGCCCTATTTCAGATTCAAGAACTCTTTCACCTTAGCCTCTCTTCGTTCTCTTGTTAAGAAGCGTCCCAAGAAGGCTTCCTCGAACATTGCCCAAGTCAACAATAGAGCATCATCTCTTTTACCTTTCTTCCATTGGTCAAACCATAGTCTTGCCACACCCTTGAGTTCGTAAGCAGCTAGTTCAACCCTATCAACATCAGCCACATGCATCACTTGGAACACCTCTAAAGTTTCTCACGTAGTTCTCATGATCTTTAGTGGATGTAGACTCTGTGAACTCAGAAGGCTTCATCCTCAAGAATTCCTGGACTCTAGGCGTGTCATGGAAATCCTTTCTACCCACTCCTTGTCTCACAAAAGGTGTTGTAACAACCTTGGCTAGAGTTTGAATAGCTTGGCGTAGTTCAACATTAGAGACCTCATCTTGCAACGGCTATAAAACAGGGAAAGCTTTGTCTGCAGGCTCCTCGCTTCCTTAAAGCTTAGGTGGGTTAACATTTTGCCTGGCGAGACATCCCCTACCTCTGACGGTTCTTCTGGGAAGCATGCTCGCAACTCTACAATGTGTAGAACATGAATTAGAGAAGAACTTTTCATAGAGTATAAGTCTATCGCAAGACTTAGATCATGAAAGAAGTGAAATAGTTACTAAATGTCCTATAGCCTCCATATTATGGATGTGAGCTCTTCACACCAATAATAGGACTCTACTAGACACGGCTTTATAGACTCTCTAAGACACTTGAACTCTATACTCTGATACCAAGTGTCACGCCCCGAGATGTGGCCATCACCCAGATACTATTGCTAGTCCCCAAGTGAACCACTTGGCCTCATCACATCCAATCCAAAAACTCTATAGATCAGCGGAAGTAAATGAAAGTGAATGGGGTCACCTCATCTCATGTCTCATACAATGATAGATTAATAATAAAGGCTAGTAGGAAGAACTAGCTCACAATCTCAACATCAATATCCAACTATCATCTATGAAGCCTCTATCACTAGTCAAGTGGTACCAATGACAGATCCATGGATACCGAAATTAAAATAGAAGACTAGTCTAGTCTAACTCAAAAGGATGATGAAATAAATAATAGTGGATCCTCCGGAGTGGGGGAGGCTCACCAATAAGCTGAACGTCCTATATCTTCAATGATGCGCCTGTTAGCGATCCCTAATCCCTGTATCTGCATCATAAAATGATTTAGTGTCGAGTGGCATCAATACGTGGAATGTACGGTATGTATAATAGCTGAATGAAACAGAAATAGGTAGAATAATACGATACAACATCGACTTAGAATAGTAAATAATCAACATGTCAAGTGTCTATTCTAAAGCAAGAATGAAGAGTAGATAAGCAACCCATCAACACCTCAACCTCATCAATCAAATCAGACTCATTTCAAGGGAACTCAACTCTACTTAACTCAATAGAACTCAAGTTAACTCAACTCGAAGTACTCAAGGTGGGAAGTTTTGGGAGTTCCTCTTATCTGACAACAATTTATTATGAGCCACCGACTGTACAAAGATCCTGCTGATGTTTTCCTAGCCGTTCTGTACTTTCCAAGTAGGGGATGAATCAAATCTTGTCAGGGAAACAGCCTCAACAAGTCCTGTATTGTTTCAGGGATATAAAGACAATTCAAGAGGGAACCATAATGTATTTTGATAGTTCTCATCCTCACCTACGTTTGGGGACGTAGTTTGATGAGTTTGATTTGGACTAACACTCAATCTCTCGGTGCTCGATACTCCTCCCAAGACTCAATGCTCATAAGACCTCCATCTCAACCAATCTCATAGGGACTTTAACCCCGTCATCGATCAGTATTTCATAGGGACTCAAATCCTAGAATCAATCAAACTCATAGGGACTTTAACCCTTTCATCGATCTAGCTCATAGGGACTCTAACCCTATCATCAATCAAACCCATAGGTAGTTTAACCCTTTTGTCAATCAATCTCAATCAAAAGTTCAAGGCTTGGAACAATCTTTAGGGAACAATAGAATAGACCATCATAAGAGTTCATTTATGGACACTCTTAGGGCTATCAAGCTATATCAACTCATCATCATTCACAATCACAATCACAGCCACAATCACAATCAATAATCTCATGTCTAGACTCTAGACTCAACCCCTAGATTCATTCATGCAAGCTTTCAAAAGTTAACATATAGGGTTATGCAATTTCTCATGAAAATATCCAATTCAAGAAAATAAGTTTATGATGATCATCAACATACGGAATTACATGTAATTAGATATGATTTGTGACAAAACATTCAAGAATTAACTTAAGAAGCATGTATGGGGACTCATGGACACTAAAGTCCTCTATAACCATCTATGGGGCACATAAGAGGACAATAACATGCTTCTAGTTTAGCCTTACATACCTGGGATGAAGCTATCAACAATCGCTTTCAAGAATTTCCTCCTGAAATCCTCAATCTCAAGCTCTTCTCCTCTCTCCTCAAGCCCTAGTCTTCTTAGATTGTTAGAAAAGGACTTAGAATAGGGTTTTTGACCTTTTTACGTCAAAACAACGTAATTAGATCGTGTATTATGTTTTGGAGAGGTTATGAATTGACCGAAATGCCCTTCACAAAATTTAGAAATTTTTCTGCTTCGGAATAACCCAGTCCACGGTGTGGACTGGTTACGTATAGTGTATTTTTCTCTAAAAAGTTTCTGAATGAGTTTTTCCAATCCCATCAAAAGATTTTGAAAAAAAAGAAGTGTAGGTCCCTACAGAGGGGCGACGCGCCTCCGTCGTGCACCGACACTGTTTTTTATTTTCGAACCAAAAAATTATCTTTTGATCCGGTTGCTCTAAAAATCAACCGAGATCATTTTCTTACTCAATTTTGTGTGTCGATCACAAATCCGGTCTTGAATTTCTCATACGAGCATTGGAAGATGTGTTACGTGCATACCCCTCCTCTAGGGGTATTTACGTAATTTTACCGAGTGTTGCACAAACTTTGTGTCATCTGGTAGTGACGGTAACACAATAGCTCTAATAACATCCGCATCCATAGGGTTAAGCCGATACTGATTCCATGTATGAGCTTCAGCATTAAGATCATGTGGTTGTGGATCAATGTCCTCAAGCGGAGGTGGGTTATTATCATTCTCATTCTGGTTTTGTGCTACATTCACTGTGTTGTTTGTAGTGTTGTTACCATTGTCCTGGGCCATTCTTCTCAGTGTTCTCTGGATCACTGGGTCAAATGGAGTCAAGGGAATGCCTCGACTTTAAGTGTTGTGCATACACTACACCTTCAGGCTAAACCAAAAATAAAAATGACAAAAACGTAAAATGAGGGAAATAAGGATTAATTCCCTAATTACACAAATTAAACAAGTGTAGTTGCCTGGTAACGACACCAAAATCTTGATGTCACCCAAGCTACGTGTTTGCTGCCTTCACCCTGTTCCTACGTGTTCTTATCAATATATATTGTTACCCTATGGCTTTCTAGTCTATGAGTCTAAAAATACAACAAAACTTTAAGCTACATATGAGTCCAAAAACAAAATCTAACAAAAATATATGAAAATTATAACTGGTATCTTGGGTTGCCTCCTAAGTAGTCTGATTTATTTTCACGGCATGACTTAGACCACTTGGCTACTCAGACTTCACCAGCATCCATACTTTTATTGTCTTGACTTCATTATCATTGCCAAAGTATGATTTGATTCTGTGGCCATTAACTTTGAACCTCATGCCATCTTTGTATTCTAACTCAACAACCCCATGGTTGAAAACATGTGTCGCCTTCTAAGGACCAAACTTTATGGACTTGAGTTTCCCAGGAAACAACCATAGTCTTGAATTGAACAATAAAACCAAGTCTCCTAGTGCAAATAGACAATGGTCAATGTGACGGTCATGATACAGCTTCATCCTTTAATTGTAAAATATTGAGCTCTCGTATTCCCTAAACCAAAACCCACCAAGTTCACTGAGTTGGCTCAACCTTGAGTTAGTCGTATCATTCCAATCAAAATTTAACTTCTTGAGCACCCACATCACCTTGTGCTCAAGGTTTACAGGTAAGTGACAAGCTTTACCAAAAACAAGTTGGTAAGGATACATACCTATAGGAGTCTTGGAAGCAGTCTAGTATGCCCATAATGCATCATCTAGCCTTCGCTTCACTATCTTGATAGGATCTATTTAATCATCCTATTAAATACCTTAACTTTCCTACTCGTCTATGGATGGTAAGGCATTGCCATACTATGCTTTACCCCATGCTTCTCTAGAAGAGCCTTGAATAACCTATTGCAAAAAATAGAAACCTCCATTGCTGATGACCGCCCGAGGAGTGCCAAACCATGAGAAGATATATATTTTGAAAAATATCATGACACTTTTAGCTTTATTGTTAGGAAGCGCTACTGCTTCAACCAATTCTGAGACATAGTTCATAGCAACCAAAATGTAATTTTTCCCATACGAATTAATGAACGGTCCCATAAAGTTAAAACCCCAAACATCCAATAACTCAATCACCATGACGGGGTTAAGTGGGAGCTCATGCTTTCGGAAAACTCCACCTTCTCTTTGGCACTTTTCACAAGTTTTAGCATATTCATGGGCATCTTGGTGGACGATTGGCTAGTAGTAGCCATACTGCAAGATCTTATGTGTTTTCTAAATTCCACTATGATACCTATCGACTAATGATGAATGACAAGCCTCTAAAATGCTCATCATCTCCACCTCAGGAACATAGCAAGGAATAATCCTATCTATGCAGACACCAAACAAACATGATTCATCCCAAAAAAAACTTTTTTCATCAGACATAAACTTACAGCGCTGGTGAAAAGTCAAATCTGGTGGCACAACATCGCTGACTAGGTAGTTTGCATAATCTACGAACCATAGTATCAAATCTTATGATGTCACCAATACTCTCTCATGGGGGAATGAGTTATCAATCTCTACCCCTATCATTAGAATTTTCTATAGCCTCATCCTCGAGTTTGGATAGGTGGTCAGCAATCTGATTCTATGTCGCTTTTCTGTCAATTACCTCAAAATCAAACTCTTGGAAAAGAAGTACCCATCGAGTCAACCTTGGTTTAGCATCCTTCTTCACCATCAAGTACTGCAATGTCGAATGACCAGTATGCAAAATCACATTGGTTCCCAAAAGATATGGTCTAAACTTCTTGAACACAAAGACCACTACAAGTAACTCTTGTTCAGTGCCCGTGTAATATTTATGTGCTATATTGAGGACTTTTCTGCCATATTAAATGGGATGAAGTATCTTCTCCCTGTGTTGTCCCAACACCATACCAAGTACGATCCTGCTTGCATCACACATAACCTCAAAGGGTTGAGTCCAATCTGGAGCAACTATGATAGACTTCGATATCAACCTCTGCTTCAATCCTTCATATGCCTTTAGACACACATCATATAACATAAACTTATCATCCTTCTCAAGTAGCTTGCATAATGGATGTGCAATCTTTGAAAAGACCTTTATGAACCATCTGTAGATACCTATATGACCCAAGAAACTCCTTACACCTTTTACAGAGATGGGTGGGGGAAGCTTCTCGATGATCTCAATCTTAGCTTTATCAACCTCTATACATTTAATTGAGATTTTATATCTAACACAAAACCTTCCTTTATATGAAGTGACACTTTTCCCAATTCAACACAAGGTGACACTCTTCATATGTTTTCAACACATCATGTAGATGTCTCGAGAAATCTTTGAATGAATCTCTAACCACACTGAAATCATCTATAAACACCTCAATTGTATCCTTTACCATATCTAAGAAGATAGATATCACGCATCTTTGAAATGTAGCTGATGCATTACACAATTCGAATTGCATCTTCTTGAATGTGAAGGTGCCATAAGGACATGTAAAGGTCATCTTGTCCTGGTCCACTAGTGTAATGAAAATATGATTGTAGCCCAAACAACCATCAAGAAAATAGTGCTAGCCTTTACGTGCAAAGAAATCTAACATCTGGTCATGAACAGAATAAGGAAATGATCCGTCTTCATCAGCACATTTAGTTTGCGATAGTCCATACAAACTCTCCAACCTGTGACTGGTCTTATGGAGATCAACTCATTACTAGCATTAGGAACCACAATAACACCTCCCTTCTTTCGAACACACTAAACAAGACTCACCCATTCACTATCTAAAATCGGATTTGTCATACCTGCATTTAAAGTTGGTGATGTCGCCCAAGCTACAGCTCCTTTTTTAAGGTTAAAATGGTCATAGTCAAGATATATAAACTAACCAAGGTTAGGGTCGAATCTACAGGGAATATGGTAGACTTAGAGTAATTTTAAGAAATTTGAGTTGATTAACCTTGTCGCACCCAATTTTTCTCGCGAAGAAATAGGAACCTGTACGACGTCATGGCAACGACTCTTTCGGGATTCGCAAAATAAGGAAGAGTCGTCACCTAATTGTTTTGGGTGAATTAGGACGTCATTTCTAGTCTAATACTAAACTTAAGTCTAAATCATCAGAGATCGGGTAAGGTCTCAAATTACCTCGAAAGGAAGGTGTTAGGCACCCTTCGAGGTGCGTAAGTGCGGATCCCAGTCGTATCTCATGTTTGTTTCTTTGTGGATACGAAACTATGATGTTTATTTATCATAGCTCCTTCCCTAGAAACATTTTTTATTTGAGATTGTCTTAAAAAAATAATATATAATTTTTTTCGTTTGAGAAAATGAGTGAAAATTTGATATAATATAATATACACATAGAAGTATTTACATATAAATACACATTATTTCCTTTTTAAAAATTTGGGTAGGTGGTACTCCCGGGGATGCGTTGGCAAATTTAAAAAAATGGAATTAGATATCGTAATTCCTCTTGGCTCCCTCACTAACTATAGGTGAGGAGGTAGCCTTTTCATTTGTCGCATTGTCCAGCTCAAGTTTGAAAAGAGGCTAGACAATGGTTTCTAGAAGAAAAGATTTTAGTGAAATCTTGTTTGAAAGATAAAAAATAACTAAAACGAACATATAGAACATATTTTCCCCGCCCCCCGATCAGTAAATACCCTGATTCTATTATTCTATTATTACATCGTCTTTACGAAAAAGTAAAATACAATATATGGACAAAAGAAAACTTCAAAGTCATCCTCCTTCTCCTAGGAGACTCTTATATCTAGACTTGGAACTTAAGGCCTGGTAAAGAAAAGAAAGAAGTAATATAATTTAAAATAATAATAATAAATAGAAAAAATGTTCATCAGTTAAGAAGTCAATAAGAGAGCTGGAGAGGATTCGAGGGTGATGCAATTGGAGCCTTATTTTCCTTTTATTTTTTTATATAATATATATATATATATATATATATATATATATATATATATATATATATGTATATATATATATATATATATATGTATATATATATGTATATATATATATATGTATATGTATATATATGTATATGTATATGTGTGTGTGTGTGTTTGCAGAGAACAAGAACATGTCTAGAACAGTATAGTATAGAGTGAGGGGGGAGATTTTCTTATGCACTGAAAGTGTGTCCTTGAAAGTGAATGAAAGTCCCTTTTACATAATGTAGGAAGTGTAGACATAAAAGGAAAAGAAAGAGAAAAAAATGGAAAAATCACTAATTAAGCTTATCATAAAGAAATATGAATAACTTTGTTAATTGACTCAATCGCAAAGTAAATCAATTAACATAATTTGGCCAAAAATAAGAGTAAAATAATCAGTCAACTAGAATAATCAAATATTCAGCCAAAATTAGACAAAACTAGTCAATAAAATATCATTACCATCATCACTAGGTTTTGAAAATTATAATATGAAAAACTATTAAAGTACTTAATCTGAGAAAATTAATCAAGGGAGGGATTACATATATTAACACTAATATATTATCAAGCAATCAAGTAAAATTTGACCAACTCTAATTAACGCAGAGATAATCAAGAAAATCAAATTACACCAATCAAGATGCAAAAATCTGAAATCGAAGAACAAGCCGCAATGATGTAAATCAGATTATATTAAGAATTAAAGTAAAATTGAAAGAATATTGGATTACCAGTAAAGAAAAATTTTCTGATCAGCCAATTGGATTTGGCATCGAAATGGAGCAGAATTAGGGTAAAAGGTAAGGCTGTTTGTCTTTGCAATGGAAAAATGTAAAAGTGACAAACGGTTTCTGGGTTGTAGGGATTAAAAATGGAAATACAAAAAATAGGAGTACTTTAGTTGGTTGGATGAAAATATGTCAACGTACGAGATTAATTTTATGGAAGTGAGTCTGATCCGGATAAAATGGGTAACCTAAATTTAAAATAGGTGAAATTGAAGTGGACGTTTAAAATTAAGCCACAAATTGACTCAATTTAGGCCAAAATTAAAAGGAATTAAGAAAGAGTTGGTTAGAATTGAAACAAATTGTAACGCAATTGATCAAAATTGAAATGAATAAGGTTAAAAAGGCTACAAATTAAATAAAATGGAGTGAAATTAAGAAGATTGTCAGCATATTGATAAATATAATATGCATATTTATGTAAAAAATATTTTAAAATAATAATCTTTATGTAAAGAAAATGCTTAACATATGCTAAAATTACTACGTAAAATATTAAACCTATTAAAATTATTATTTTAAATTAAACGAATTGACAAAATAATATATTAAAAATGCATTTAAAATACGATATTCATATATTAATAATAATACTAAGTAATAAATTAATAATAATAAATATTACTCCTATCATTATTATTACTATTAAAATTATTATGATAATAAAAATAAATACTAACAATGATAATAAAGGTAATTTAAAACGATAAAATAATTTACGAATAAATTTTGAAATTGAAGAATGTTGAAAATGCACAATTATTTGGATAAAATTGAAAATATACTCATTTATTTAAAGAGTTTCAAAAATACCTATTTTAATTAAATGACAATCTAAAAATAGGTTTAGATCAGTCAAAATTGGGTATCAATAACTGCCCCTTCTTTGCTTGGGATTGAAGGATGAATTTTCGAGCAAAGAAAGTTGATGGAGTAGCCGATTTTGTCCGACCGATGAAATAATATCAGAAGGGCCATATAAACAATTGAGGGTGAAAAAAAAATATGAGACTTTGGTATCAAGTCTCCTACATATCTCTGGTTATACAACAATCACACCGTTTGTAGTTCTTGATTTAGGAATAAATGAAATTCCTTTAAAAAAAGGCAAATATCACTAATTAAGCTTACCATAAAGAAATACAAATAATCAGTTAATTGAGTCAATCGCAAAGTAAATCACGTAACACGATTTGACAAAAAATAAGAGTAAAATAATAAGCCAACAAGAATAATCAAATATTCAGCCCAAAATTAGACAAAACGAGTCATTAAAATATCATTACCATATTCACCAGGTTTTGAAAATTGTAATATGAAAAACTATCAAAGTACTGGATCAGAGATAATTAATCAAGGTAGGGATTATATATATTAACATTAATATATTATAAGCAATCAAGTAAAATTTGACCAACTCTTATTAAGGCAAAGACAATCAAGAGAATCAAATTACACCAATCAAGTTGCAAAAATTCAAATCAATGAACAAGCCGCAATGATGTAGTTCGGATTATATCAAGAATTAAAGGAAAACAGAACAAATATTGGAATATTACTAAAGAAAAAATTTTTGATCGGCAAAAACTTAAGAATATCCACCAAAGTCAAGGTATCTGTCCAATTTAAACCTGGAAAAGTTAGGAAGACATTCTCCGAACAAATTCTCATTAACAAGAAATTTTCACGCAAACAATATGGCATAGAGATAGCCCACCTAGTCACCAAACAAAATTTGTTAGAGAAACAATATACCTTGGAGCGATTGAATAGATGATGCCATCGATAAAATTGGACAAATCCATCTTGTAACAATCACATTGAAGCTTAAATAGAGCAGCTCTTAAACTTTGTTATTACATTCACTGGCTGGAGGAGTTCGCCGGAGAGGAAAGTTAATTCGAAAGGGGTTTGGTGCGACTGGTAGCATGAATTATTGGTGGCGATTTCTGGAGGGTTTAGGGCTGCTTGGTGGATGGGAAATGGGGGTTTAAGGTGGCTTTTTGAGGCATAAAGGTTGTTGTACAAGAGTCATTTTGGTGGCTATCTCGTCGGAGAAAAAAGGGATATTTGCATGGTTATTTTCCGACGATTTTGGTGACTGACTTGGGGTCCTTTGGGTGTTCTTTTGGCGGGTTTTGGGGTCTATTTTCCGCATGTTTGGTGGACTTTCAGAGGACTGTTGGCACAACAGTGGAGGAGTCATTTGGTTAGTGAAAATAGAGGGGTTTTTTGGTCGGGTTTCGGCTTTTTTTGAGGCTTTCCGACGGATATTTGGGGCCATCTTGAGGGGCTATTTGGGGGTAGTTTTGCTGCGTTTTTCCTGTGAGAAATCACCGGAAATAGAGGACATGGAGAGGAGATAGGGGCTGTTGTGGTAGTTGAAAATGGTGGACTGGCGAGGAAGTGGAACATGAGGGCGGCGCCGACTGCACAGAATAGGGGTGCATTTTGTTGGTTGTTTCGCTGGAGAAAGGACGACGGGGATGGTAGATTTGGCATCAAAATAGAGCAGAATTTGGGTAAAAGGTACGACTGTTTGTCTTGGAAATGGAAAAATGTAAAAGTGACAAAGGGTTTGTGGATTGTAGGGTATAAAAATGGAAATACAAAAATAGAATTACTTTAGTCCGTTGGATTAGCATGACCCAAAATGGGGTTATAACTAAAACACCACTTAATTCCAACCCCAACAATAAATGTACCCTAGATGGAGAGAAATCCAATAAATAAATAGTCGCCACCTAAAAACATGACATCCCGAAACCTGGTGTCACGAGTACAAAGAGCATCTATTACATAACTAGTGAAATAAGTGCATCTCAGTCTTCGAATAAAAATGAAGACTAAACAACTAAGATAGAATCCAATGGAAACTCGAAGCCCTGAGCCTCACCACTAGATCTGGTATGAACCAAGTGTATGAGCAAATCAACTACCACATGGATAATCCTGACAAGAATCTGCGAGGTAGAAAGGAGTAGGGGTGAGTACACATAATATGTACTTTAATCAACTTGGAATTAGAAATCGAATAAACTATGAAATAATCTAGGAATGCTTCCACCTGCAAAAGGAAACCCAATCCGGCATCAATGCTGCCAATTTATATAGAATGGCACGAATAAAGTAAGCACATAATCTCACAGAAGCTAACCCCAAAACAACCACAAGTAGTATAATGAAATGGTATGCAATGTCGTGCAATGCAATGCAATGTAAGATGGTATCAAGACCGTCGCACAACCTGTCATATATACCTCCGTCGAGCTAAGGCTCCAAGACTAAGGGGACCCATGGGGACCTCGCAGACCATTTAACTCAATCACAATGTATCAACTACCTTGCCACCCAAGTGCCCGTGATCAAGGACTCATGATAAAAATTACCATTCATAACTTTCCAAAATGTCATGAC
Source organism: Solanum rostratum (assembly GCA_029948455.1). Classification (NCBI taxonomy): domain Eukaryota; kingdom Viridiplantae; phylum Streptophyta; class Magnoliopsida; order Solanales; family Solanaceae; genus Solanum; species Solanum rostratum. The sequence goes on from CM057046.1 coordinate 59,336,935, forward strand.
ATGTAGTATAAGGATGCATGCAATCAAGACACAATTACAAAAATAATATTCGTCTCAATAAGCACATTAAATATCAAAGTTCTCAAGTTTATCAATTATAATATTTAACCTCTTTTATACATATTTGGATACAATTCTCCTTTAAAATATTTCACCACATTTTAGTAACCTTATTTCCTCAAGTAACCCATGATCCTCAATACCATAGCAAATATCTCGCTTTTTCAATATGTCATATTTACACTATTCTCAATTTAGGATTCACATGCTCTCAAAGCAACACATAGAAAATTAACACACTCACACTAGCATCACAATAAGAATTAGAAACTCAGCACATGATACGATCCCATTCCATAGATTACCACATAACGATATTCAATAACTAAATCTTAGTCTCAAAGAAGGATAGCTAAAGCTACCTCAATGTCATAGCCGCACGTGAACACTTCTACCGAATGGATAAATCTTGAATTCAACTCCCGAAAAGAAGATTTTCTATCAAGAATAAAACATACACGTAACAAGGAGTCTAATGACACCCATATTAATATATGTTAAACCCGGACACAAAACTCGTTCAATTCTATAGTCAATTTCCAAAATTTCAAGCTTAGGGTTAAGTCTTAAATCCTCCAATTAATATAATTCTAATAGTTACTCATATAATACAAACCCTCAATATTAGTACAAAATATATACATATATATATATACACATCGAAAACCCACAATGTTGTTATTACATGTGCCTAAACGAAGAACCAAAAGCACTGAGCAGGAATGCGCAGATAGAAGATACACATAAACAACTTAATATGCATACTGTTTAGAATCATTTACTATTGTCATGTAAATTATTTATAAATAATCACTACTACTATAGTGAATACGTAGATGAATTACTAAATATAGAATTTCCACTGATTTTCTACCATCTGCACACCCGCACACCTGCACACCAAAACATACTTGCATTGCCTCACATTTAGAATTGGTTCTGTTGGACCATTACACATAATGTTACTATAATTATACACCTGCTAATATGTTCAATTCAAAATTGAGGGATAAATCAGTGACTTACGGTGTTGTTCTTTGGCATTCGTTGTCTCCTCAAAACCTTGCTCTCCTTCTCCTTATTTTAATTATCTGGTAAAAGTGATAGAATTTACTAAGTTATTCTTGATAAATAAGGTATAAGGTACTACATAAATTTTAACTTTAGTCCACTACTTACACTAGTTATCTAAAATTAACCCTCCAATAAATAACCCTCTTATGGAATAGTCCAAAATACCCACTTAAAAATTACGAGAGGACATTTTATGAAAGTAAGAGGATTAATTCTTAAAATGACCTAATAAGTCATTATATCATCTACCACTAAGAATCATGTTCGTCCTCGAACATAAGGTAAAAGAAAGTACCTGAAGCATCGAAAAGCTGAGGATATCGAACACGCATATCTGACTCTATCTCCCAAGTAGCCTCCTCAACAGGTCGATGTCGCCACTGAACCTTAACTGAAGTGATCTCCTTAGTCTTGAGCCTACGAACCTATCTATCTAGAATGGCTACTGGCTCATCCTCATAAATCAAATCCGGACCCATCTCTACAATATCATAAGAAATAATGTGGGACTCATCTGGTATGTATTTTCAAAGCATGGAGACATGGAATATTGAATGAACACCTAACAATCTAGGTGGCGAAGCCAACTCATAAGCCACCTTTCCTACTCTTCTTAGAATCTCGAATGGGTCAATAAACCTCGGGCTAAGCTTGCCCTTCTTCCCGAACCTCAGTACACCCTTCATGGGGGATATCCTCAACCACACATGATCGTCTATCATAAACTTCAAGGGACGAACTCTTTTGTCAGCATAGCTCTTCTGCCAACTCTAGGCTGTAAACATTCGACTCTGTATTAGGTGCACCCGCTCCCATAGTATCTCTGAGCAAATCAGTGTCCACTACCTCGACGGCAACTAAGTCGAACCACCAAATAGGTGACCGACACCTCCGCCCATACAACGCCTCAAATGGTGTCATCTGAATACCGGAGTGATAATTGTTTTTCAACTTCACCATTCCTTTCGTGGGAATACAATTCGAGATGAACAATTTCAAGAAACTTAAGGGCAAGTTTTGGTCCCATCGGGCACCAAAATCAATCACACAGGCCCTAAGCATGTCCTCCGACACCTGAATAGTCTACTCGGACTGACCGTCTGTCTGAGGATGAAATGTTGAACTCATGTCTAATCGTGTACCTAAACCATGCTGCAATGCCTTCCAAAAGCGGAAGGTAAACACTGAACCTTGGTCTGACACAATAGAGATAGGCACCCAATGCAATCTAACAATCTCGCGTCTATGGATCCTAGCAGCTGCTCTGCATTTTGGCTAGTCCTCACCAAAATGAAGTGAGTTAATTTGGTCAACCTGTCTACAATCATCCAAACTGAGTCAAACTTACTCAACGTCACGAGTAATCCAATCACAAAATCCATGGTGATACACTCCCACTTCCACTTGGGAATAGGCGTCCTCTGCATTGGACCTCTTGGCTTTTGATACTCATACTTAACCTGCTGACAGTTCAAACATTTAGTCACAAACTCCACAATATCCCTCATCATCACACACCATCAATAATGTTGCTTCAAATCATTAAAAAAATTTCCACACCTAGGTGAATGGAGTATTAGCACAATGAGCCTCCTCCAAGATTAAGTGAACCCAATCACCTACCTTAGGCACACAAATACGCCCATTAATTCTCAACACTCCCTTAGAATCAAGAAAAGCCGACTTAGCTTCACCCCTCAACACTTTGTCCCGAATCACACATAATTTATCATCATCAAACTGGTGAGCGCAAATCTGATCTATCGATGTAGATCTAGCCTCAACGAAGGCCAACACACTATGAGATGGGGAGATGTCAAGTCTGATCGACTGTCTGGCCAAAGACTGAACCTCCAAAGCTAAGGGTCTCTCCTCCGCTCTAAGATATGCCAAACTACCCATACTAGAAGGATTCTGGCTCAAGGCATTCACCATCACATTAGCCTTGCCAAGGTGATAAAGAATAGAGATATCGTAGTCTTTCAGCAACTCCAACCACCTGTGTTGCCTTATGTTCAAATTAGGCTGAGAGAAAATATACTTGAGGCTATAATTTTCTGTGAAGATCTCGCAATGTATCCCATAGAGATAATGCCTCCACAACTTCAAAACAAATACCACTGCAACTAACTCCAAATTATGTGTAGGGTAGTTTCGCTCATAGACCTTTAGCTGTTGCGAAGCATAAGCTATAACTCTTCCCTTCTGCATCAACACTCCACCCAAACCGACAACAGAAGCATCACAACAAAACAACAAAGGCTATACCTTCCTCGGTCAATGCTAAAATAGGTGCTGAAGTCAATAACTCCTTGAGCCTCTAAAAGCTCGACTCACATTCATCGGTCTATAGAAATGCAACTTCCTTCTGAGTTAGTTTAGTCAAAGGAGTTGGGATAGAGGAGAATCCCTGAACAAATTGACGATAATAACCTGCCAGCCCAATAAAACTTTGAATCTCAGTCACTGAAGTGGGTCTCACCCAATCACGAACTGCTGTAACCTTGGCCGAATTAACCATAATACCATCCTTAGTCACCACATGACCCAAGAAAGTCACAGACTCGAGCCAAAACTCGCATTTGGAGGATTCGTTATACAATTTCTCCTCATGTAATCTCTGGAGTACGGTCCTCAAGTGACAAACATGGTCCGCCTCACTCTTGGAAACACCAATATGTCATCAATAAATACAATCACAAAGGAATCCAGGTAAGGTCTGAACACTCGGTTCATCAACTTCATAAAAGCGGCAAGGGCATTAGTCAGCCCAAACGACATAACCACAAACTCATAGTGCCTATATCGGGTCTTGAAAGCAGTCTTCGGGATGTCTAACTCCCGGACCTTCAACTGGTCATACTCTGACCTCAAATAAATTTTAGAGAACACTAAGGGACCCTGAAGTTGATCAAATAAATCATCAATACGAGCAAGGGATACTTGTTCTTGATGGTCACTTTGTTCAACTGATGGTAGTCAATGCACATTCTCATGGTACCATCTTTTTTCTTTACGAACAACACCAGTGCGCCCAAAGGCGACACACTAGGCCGGATAAACCCCTTCTATTAACAAATGTTCTAATTGCTCCTTCAATTCCATTAACTCTGCAGGAGCCATTCGATAAGGAGAAATGGATATGGGCTTAGTGCCCGACTCCAAATCAACGGCAAAGTCAATATCATGATCTGGAGGAACACCCGGTAAATCTGTAGAAAACACATCCATGACTCTCTCACCACCCTCATGGTCTTTAAAGAAGATGACTCCTTAGAAATATCACGTACATGAGCCAAATAAGATAAACACCTATGCTCCATAATATGCGGAGCACAAACATAAGAAATAACGCCCTTAGGGTAATAGCTGGGAGCACCTGCCTACATTAACTGGGTTAAACCCGGATACGCTAAGGTCACAGTCTTAGCATAAAAATTAAGGATCGCATGATAAGGGGACAACCAATCCATACCCAAGATAACATCAAAGTCAAGCATGTCTAGAAGGATCAAATCAGCCTGGGTCTCCCAACCTGAGAATGCCACAATACAACCCCGATATACCCGATCCACCACTAAGGATTCACCCACAGGTATGGAAACAGAAATAGGCACATCAAGAGGCTCACACATACCATCAATGTCATTAGCAAAATAAGTGGATACATATGAATAGGTGGATCGAGGGTCAAATAATACTGAAGCTGAATGATGGCAAATTGGAATAGTACCTGTAATCATAACATCAGATGTCTCTATCTCTATACGGCTTGGAATAGCATAACATACTCGGCGCTCTCCACTAACCTATGATCCACTACGAGCACCACCTCGAGATCCACCCCTAGCACCTCTACTGCTACCCCTCGCACTTTGTGAAGTGCCTCTAGCTGCTGGAGCTGGTGTAAACTGGGTTGTCTGTGTCTCCGATGGAAAAGAAGCAACACTTAGAACAATACTTGGCCTGGTTGCCAAATTCATCAAACACATAACAACCTCTAGATCTGGACCTACCTGTACCACCTGCACTAGGAATGGCAGCATGAACTGGTCTCCCCTGATAACCTTGAGCGCCCTGCCTCTGAAAATCTTTATCTCTGGGTGCATAACTGCCAAACTGACCATAATAGCGGGACCTCTTACCACTACCCTGTCGGGCCTGTCTGATGCTCTCTATTATTCTAGCATGGTCAACAATTCTCTGAAAGGAACCACCAAATAACACAAGAGAGGTTGTGGCCTCCTGAAGATAACTTGTGCACCCCTTCACAAATCGATGAATCCGCTCAAACTCTATGGGAATACTAGATATGGCATAAGGGGATAACTCATGGAATCATGCCTCATACTCGATCACAGTCATGGAACCTTGCTCCAATCTATCGAACTCATCACGACATCTATCACGAAGGCTGTAAGTTACAAACCTCTCAAGAAAGATCTCAGCAAACTGCCCCTAATCCATCGCTGGAGCATCAACTGGCCTCTGAGCCATAACTGATGTCCAACACTCTCTGGCCATGCTTGTGAACTTATAAGAGGTGTAAGCTACCTCATGGGCCTCCAGAACACCCGAATTAAATAATCGATCCTGACACTCTATCAGGAAGACATATGCCCCATCCCCTACGGTACCATCAAATTTGGGAGGAGTCAATCTCACAAATCTCTCAAAGCTCTTCTACTAAGACAAGGACATAGTAGCACGCCAGAAACTAGCGAGGCTGAAAACCTCGGAGGTGCAATCAAAGGCATGGAAAATGGACTCAGGGTTTGAAATCCCATGTTAGGTCCCTGAGCTGGCTGTGAAGGACCAACAGGTATAGCAGGAACTGAGGTACCTGGAATATCACTAGTAGAAGGGGCACCCTCCAACCTTGCCAATAATCGAATCAATAGCTCCTGTAATACTGGTGTACTCTCTAAGGATGCAGGAGCCTAAACTGGGTCCTTAGTCTTCTCCTTGTGCTCATAAACTGGGTCAGCAATCGGCTCAAGTGAAGCCCCTCTGGTCTGACCTCGGGCTGGTGCTGCTCCTTTAGCCCGACCTCGACCTCTAGCTCCGCCACGACCTCTACCTCGCCCTCTAGAGGGGGCTTGGACAACAGGTACTAACTCATCCTCGGTATTTCTAGCCCTAGTCCTCGCCATCTGTGCAGGAAGAATAGATTAGAAGCGTACAAAACTGGAATATGAATAAATCGCACGAAATGAATCAATGGAAAGAGGATTTCTCCTAACAAGCATCCTGTAGCCTCTCAAAGATAGATACAGACGTCTACATACCGATCCACGAGACTCTACTAGACACCCTGCTCTTTAACTCATGAGACCGGTGAACCTAGGGCTCTGATACCAAATATGTCACAACCCAAAAATGGGGTCATGAATAAAAGACCACATAATTCCAACCACAACAATAATGTACCCTAGAAGGAGAGAAATCTAATAAATAAATAGTCGCCACATAAAAAATGATATCTAGGAATGCTTCCACCTGCAACAGGAAAACCAGTCTGGCATCGGCGCCCCAATGTATATAGAACGGCGTGAATAAAGTAAGCATATAATCTCACAGAAGTCAACCCCAAAACAACCACAAATAGTATAATGAAATGGTATGCAATATCGTGCAATGCAAGATAGTATCAAGACCGTCGCACAGCCTGTCGTATACACCCCCATCGAGCTATGGCTCCAAGACTAATGGGACCCATGGGGACCTCACAGGCCATATACCTCAATCACAATATATCAACTACCTTGCCACTCAAGTGCCCGTGGTGAAGGACTCATGATAAAAATCACCATTCACAACTTCCCAAAATGTCATCATATGTAGTATAAGGATGCATGCAACTAAGACACAATTACGAAAGCAATATTTGTCTCAATAAGCACGATAAATATCAATGTTCTCAAGTTTATCAGTTATAATATTCACCCTCTTTTATACATGTTTGGATACAATTCTCCTTTAAAATATTTCACCACATTTTAGTAACCTTATCTCCTCAAGTAACCCATGATCCTCAATATCATATCGCAAATATCTCCCTTTCTCAACATGTCATATTCACACTATTCTCAATTTAGGATTCACATGCTCTCAAAGCAACACATAGAAAATTAAATCTCAGTCTCAAAGAAGGATAGCTAAACCTACCTCAATGTCGTAACCGCACGTGAACACTTCTATCGAATGGATAAATCTTGAATTCAACTCCCGAAAAGAAGATTTTCTATCAAGAACAAAACATACACGTCACAAGGAGTCCAATGACACCCATATTACTATATGTCTAACCCAGACCCAAAACTCATTCAATTCTAGTCAATTCCCAAAATTTCAAGCTTAGGGTTAAGTCTTAAATCCTCCAAATAATATAGTTTCAATGCTTACTCATATAATACAAACCCCCAATATTAGTACAAAATATATACATAGATATACACATCCAAAACCCACAATGTAGTTATTACATTTTCCTAAACGAGGAACCAAAAGCACTGAGCAAGAGTGCACAGATGAAGGACACACATAAACAACTTAATGTGCGTACTGTTTAGAATCATTTACTATTGTCATGTAAATTATTTATAAATAATCACTACTGCTATAATGAATATGTAGATGAATTACTAAATATAGAATTTCCATTGGATTTTCTACCATCTGCACACCGAAATTACTTGCACTCACTCACATTTAGAATTGGTTCTTTCGGACCATTACACGTAATGTTACTATAATTATACACCTACTAATATGTTCAATTCAAAATTGAGGGATAAGTAGGTGACTTACAGTGTTGTTCTTCGGCGTCCGTTGTCTCCCTAAACCCTTGCTCTCCTTCTTCTTATTTTAATTATGTGATAAAAGTGATAGAATTTACTAAGTTATTCTTGAGAAATAAGGTATAAGGTACTATATAGATTTTCACTTTAGTCCACTACTTCACTAGTTATCTAAAATTACCCCTCCATTAAATAACCCTCTTATAGAATAGTTCAAAATACCCACTTAAAATTTATGAGAGGACATTTTATGAAAGTAACATGATTAATTTTTAAAATAACCTAACGGGTCATTACATTGATGAAAATATGTCAACGTATGAGATTAGTTTTATGGAAGTAGGTCTGAAGCCGATAAAAATGGGTAATCAGAATTAAAAATAAGTGAAATTGAATTGGACGTTTAAAATTAAGCCACAAATTGACTCAATTTAGGCCAAAATTGAAAGGAATTAAGAAAGTGTTGGTTAGACTTGAAATAAATTGTAACGCAATTGATCGAAATTGAAATGAATAAGATTAAAAAGGCTACAAATTAAATAAAATGGAGTGAAATTAAGAAGATTATCACCTAATTGATAAATATAATATGCATATTTATGTAAAAGTAAAATATTTTAAAATAATAATCTCTATGTAAAGAAAATGCTTAACATATGCTAAAATTACTACGTAAAATATTAAACCTATTGAAATTGTTATTTTAAATTAAATGAATTGACAAAATAATATATTAAAAATGCATTTAAAATACGATATTGATATACTAATGATAATACTAAGTAATAAATTAATAATAATAAATATTACTCCTATCATTATTATTACTACTAAAATTATTATGATAATAAAAATAAATACTAACAATAATAACAAAGGCAATGGGGGTTTAAGGTGGCGTTTTGGGGCTGAAAGATTGTTATCCAAGAGTCATTTTTGTGGCTGTCTCGTCAGAGAAAAGGGGGATATTTGCATGGTTGTTTTCCGGCAGTTTTGGTGACTGACTCGGGGTCCGTTTGGTGTTCTTTTTGCAGGTTTCGGGGGCTTTTTTGCTGCATTTTTGGTGTACATTCGGAGGACTGTCGGCACAGCAGAGGAGGGGTCATTTGGTTAGTGAAAATAGAAGGGTTTTGGTCGGGTTTCGACGCTGTTTTTGAGGCTTTCCCGTGGATTTTTTGGGCTGTTTTGAGGGGCGACTTGGGGGTTGTTTTGCAGTGTTTTCCAGTGAAAAAATCACCGGAAATGGAGGAAATGGAGAGGAGATAGGGGCGGTTCTAGTGGTTGAAAATGGTGGTTTGGCGAGAAAGTGGGAGAAGAGGGCGGCGCCGACTGCACAGAAAAGGGATGCATTTTGTTGGTTGTTTCGCTGGAGAAAGGACGACGGGGATGGTGGATTTGGCATTGAAATGGAGCAGAATTGGGGTAAAAGGTACGGCTGTTTGTCTTGGCAATGGGAAAATGTAAAAGTGACAAAGGGTTTGAGGGTTGTAGGGGATAAAAATGGAAATACAAAAATAGGACTACTTTTGTCTATTGGATGAAAATGTGTCAATGTACGAGATTAATTTTATGGAAATTGGTCTGATCTGGGTAAAAATGGGTAATCCACATTTAAAATATGTGAAATTGAATTGGACGTTTAAAATTAAGCCATAAATTAACTCAATTTAGGCCAAAATTGAAAGGAATTAAGAAAGAGTTAGAATTGAAATAAATTGTAACACAATTGATCGAAATTGAAATGAATAAGATTAAAAAGGCTACAAATTAAATAAAATGGAGTAAAATTTAGAAGATTGTCACCTAATTGATAAATATAATATGCATATACGTAAAAAAAATATTTTAAAATAATAATCTTTATGTAAAGAAAATGCTTAACATATGCTAAAAGTACTACGAAAAATATTAAACCTATTAAAATTGTTATTTTAAATTAAATAAATTGACAAAATAATATATTAAAAATGCATTTAAAATACGATATTGATGTATTAATAACAATACTAAGTAATAAATTAATAATAATAAATATTACTCCTATCAATATTATTACTACTAAAATTATTATGATAATAAAAATAAATACTAACAATAATAATATTATGATAATAAAAAAAAATTCTAACAATAATAATAAAGGTAAGTTAAAATGACAAAATAATTTACGAATAAATTTTGAAAATCAAGAATATTGAAAATGCACAATTATTTGGATAAAATTGAAAATATACTCATTTATTTAAAAAGTTTCAAAAATACCTATTTTAATTAACTGACAATCTAAAAATAGGTATAGATCGGTCAAAATTGGGTATCACCAGCTGCCGCTTCTTTGCTCGGGAATAAAGGATGAATTTTCGAGCAAAGAAAGTTGACGGAGTACCCGATTTTGTCCGACCGATGAAATAATATCAGAAGGGCCAAATAAACAATTGAGAGTGAAAAAAAATATTATGGCCAAGACTTTGGTTTAAATTCTCTTACATATCTCTGGTTATACAAGAATTGCATCGTGTGTAGTTCTTTATTTAGGAACGAATGAAATTCCTAAAAAAAAAGGGGCAAACATCACTACTTAAGCTTACCATAAAGAAATACGAATAATCAGTTAATTGAGTCAATCGCAAAGTAAATCAATTAACACGATTTGGCCAAAAGTAAGAGTAAAATATTCAGTCAACCAGAATAATCAAATATTCAGCCCAAAATTAGACAAAACGAGTCATTAAAACATCATTACCATAGTCACCAGGTTTTGAAAATTGTAATATGAAAAATTATTAAAGCACTGAATCAGAGATAATTAATCAAGGGAGGGATTACATATACTAACATTAATATATTACTAACCAATCAAGTAAAATTTGACCAACTCTAATTAAGGCATAGACAATCAAAAGAATCAAATTACACTAATCAAGTTGCAAAAATCCAAAATTGAAGAACAAGTCGTAATGTTGTAATTCGGATTATATCAAGAATTAAAGGAAAACAGAAAGAATATTGGAATATTAGTAAAGAAAAAAATTTTGATCGGCAAAAACATAAGAAGATCCACCAAAATCAAGGTATTTGTCCAATTTGAACCTGGAAAAATTAGGAAGACATTCTCTGAACAAATTCTCATCAACAATGAATTTTTACACAAGCAATATTGCATAGAGACAACCCACCTAGTCACCAAAAAAGATTAGTTAGAGAAACAATATACCTTGGAGCGATTGAATAGATTATTCCATGGATAAAATTGGATAAATCCATCTTTTAACAATCACAATGAAGCTTAAATCGAGACGCTCTTAAACTCTGTTATTGCATTCGCTTGCCGGAGGAGTTCGCCGGAGAGGAAAGTCATTTGGAAAGGGGTTTGGTGCGACTGGTTGCATGAATTATTGGTGGCGATTTCTAGCGGATTTAGGGCTGCTTGGTGGCTGGGAAATAGGGGTTTTAAGGTGGCATTTTTAGGCTGAAAGGTTGTTTTACAAGAATCACTTTGGTGGTTGTCTCGTCGGAGAAAAAGGGGATGTTTGCATGGTTGTTTTTCGACAGTTTTGGTGACTGACTAGGGGTCCGTTTGGGTATTCTTTTGGCAGGTTTTGGAGGCTATTTTTCTGCATTTTGGTGTAATTTCGATGGACTGTCGACACAACAGTGGAGGGGTCATTTGGTTAGTGAAAACAGAGGGGTTTTGGTTGGGTTTCAGTGCTGTTTTTGAGCCTTTCCGACAGATATTTGGGGCTGTTTTGAGGGGCGATTTGGGGGTTGTTTTGTTGTAGTGGTTGAAAATGGTGGACTGGCGAGGAAGTGGGAGATGAGGGTGGTGCCGGCTGCACAAAAAAGGGGTGCGTTTTATTGGTTGTTTCGCTGGAGATAGGACGACGGTGATGGTAGATTTGGCATCGAAATAGAGCAGAATTGGGGTAAAAGATACGACTGTTTGTCTTGGCAATGGGGAAATGTAAAAGTGACAAAGGGTTTGAGGGTTGTACGGGGTAAAAGTGGAAATACAAAAAATAGGACTACTTTAGTCTGTTGGATGAAAATCTGTCAATGTATAAGATTAATTTTATTGAAATGGGTCTGATCTGGGTAAAAATTGGTAATCTGAATTTAAAATAGGTGAAATTGAATTGCATGTTTAAAATTAAGCCACAAATTGACTCAATTTAGGCCAAAATTGAAAAGAATTAAGAAAGATTTAGTTAGAATTGAAATAAATTGTAGCATAATTGATCGAAATTGAAATGAATAAGATTAAAAAGGCTACGAATTAAATAAAATGGAGTGAAATTAAGAAGTTTGTCACCTAATTTATAAATATACTAGGCACATTTATGTAAATATACAATATTTTAAAATAATAATCTTTATGTAAAGAAAATGCTTAACATATGCTAAATTTCTACGTAAAATATTAAACCTATTAAAATTGTTATTTTAAATTAAATGAATTGAAAAAATAATATATTTAAAATACGATATTAATATATTAATAATACTACTAAATAATAAATTCAAAATAATAAATATTACTCCTATCATTATTATTACTACTAAAATAATTATGATAATAAAAATAAATACTAACAATAATAATAAAGGTAATTTAAAATGACAAAATAATTTACGAATAAATTTTGAAAATCAAGAATGTTGAAAAATGCACAATTACTTGGATAAAATTGAAAATATACTCATTTATTTAAAGAGTTTCAAAAATACCTATTTCAATTAAATGACAATCTAAAAATAAGTATAGGTCCGTCAAAATTGGGCGTCAACAAACCTACCTATCTTCCCAAAGTGTCTTTTTTTGTTGAACTATAAAAACAAATGCTAGACTAAGACATGTGTGTGAAATCAGTAAGAAGAGTAACTAGGGTATTGTGTTCCCCATGAATCCATAACTTAGTATTACCAGATAATCGAATTATTTTCTAGTGTGTAGCATGCAAAATGGTAAGTTAAGTTTACCAAACCCATTGATCCAACTGATAGGTAAATTTCACTATGCGATTTGATCCATCTCCACAGTGTGACATTACTAGCTCTTACCTATTGCTCCAGTACAACCTCCCCTTGATCCAGTTTAGTTGATTAGACGAGAAACATCAATCGAATCTTGTCAATTAATCTCTTTTCCTATTCATTACTACCTTGATCTAGTCAGTAATACTAGGTGAGTTCTAATGTGCGCCACCGATAAAAAGCAATTAGAACAAAGAGAATGAGTTAATACATGCATGCATACTTTCCAAGAATTATGAATTATCCGATTTTACCTTGTTAGTTTTTCATGGTTGCCACAACACTAGTTATGGATTTAACTACTCATATTCAGTGTAGATGCAAGAATCATGATATTGAATAGTATAATTAAGCACTTACACAATGAAATTAAGAACAAGAAATCCAAGTTCTTCAATGAAAATCACAAGTATGAATTAAATATACAAGATATTGTTTTCCAAGTGTTTCACAATGTTTCTCACTTTTTCTACTGACTCACTATTGTTTCATATGAAAAATAACCTAAAAAACCTATTTATAGTATTTAATATGCAAAGCCAAATCAAAATAGGGGAACTGGGTCGACAGGCTCTACGGGCATCTTTACGAGTCGTATAAAGTTCTATGGCCCGTAATCGAGGCTTTGTAGATTCCATAAGCAAATCAAGGGTTGACTTCTATGAGATCTATCTACGAGCCGTATAAAGTTTTACGGCCTATGGAGGGTTCTAGCTGATGACCTTCCAGAAACTCTCCACTTTTTGATCCTCATGGTACGACACCATGTATACAACTCATATAATATTTTGTGTCTCGTTTGCATGTTCGTAGACTCAACTTCAAAAAATCTCCCTTTTACTAGATTTTGCTAAGAAACCTACTCTATGACTAGTGGAAACTTCCACGGCCTGTAAAGGGTGTCGTAGAACAGCAAATACTTCAATTTTCGCACACTTAGACCAAAAATCATGACAACCTTGTAATCCTGCAAAACAAACATAAAAACATATCAAATCTACTAACATCGCTTTGAGAACACACAAAATTCCAAGTTTTAAGCATAAAAAAGTGTTGTATTTTGACAATACATCAACACCGTCAAATTAAAATTGTTGCTTGTTCTCAAGAGATGGACTCAATCTACATAAGCAGTACAGTAACACAGAGACCTCAAGCTAATGGCATACATATCATCTCCAACTCAAGCAAAGATACCCACACCTCTCATAAAATCATATTAGATAGCTATCAAGCAAACAAAGAAGATCAATACATACGACAGTGCAACTATGAAAAGGAGGACAATTATCGATAATCAACAATCACCAGTTTAGTCTAAAACCAATAGTGCAATGCAAGTAACCTCATAGAAAGAAGTCTCATATCCCACTCACGCAGATTCAATACTTGGTACTATACAATATCACTCACCCTCAAAAAAGACATTCAAATACCATGCTCAAAATCATATGCTTTCCCCTATACTCATGACTATGACCTTTGACTACTTGGACTAGGATTACTTTAGCACTTTATTTGCTTCTCACATAGGCTCAAGGAGCTTTGGTATGATGTTTTGGGAACATAGTGAGTAAAGGACCTCCTTGATACTGCATTTTTCTACCCTTTTGCCCCACCAACACTGTCATTTTTTACTTCATTCTCCCTTTCTCCTATTTCAAGCTTTTTTGGGCGTCTTACTCTCACTTTTGATTCATTTACTTTTGTTTTCACATGATTTTTTTTTCTTTTTAGCTCATCAATTACACGTATAATCATTTCTTTACACCTAGAACACATTCTTATCCCTCTTTGCATGTATCACTAGCTTCCACATCATTTTGTGTGTTTACCCTTACATCAGCCACCCTCAACTTAGGCTTTTGGCCTGAATCGAGGTGGACAATATCCATCCTACGAACCAGAGCTACTTTGGGTAGTCACCCTTAACTTAAGCTTTTTTCCTCATTCAAGGTGCACAAAATTCAAGGAAGGACTAAGGCCAATTTCAGGATTTTACATTTAACAAGGCTAGGAAACTTAGGCTTTTACAAAAAATAAAGGTACATGCGAGGCTCAAGCATTGGGATCAAGGGACAAATTACATGTTTGGTTTGTTATATAGGCTAAGTGGACTAATATCAACAATGACCTAAGATCTGTTCCTAACAATTAACCTACAATCTAAGTCAGAGTAATAAGGCAAGTTTTGAATTTAAACACAACATATAAATTTAACAAAGAAAGCTCACAGACACATGGAACTGATTACACTATTAATGAAGACTCTCAGATCATGCTTTTCATCACAATTTATCCTCACTAATTAGAAAAAGCACTATCACACAATCAAACATGCATGGTTGCTATCAAGACTAACTAACAAAAATTTTGGTGGGTATGATTTTTCACATAAAAACAAACATATGCCATAGACATCAGTACTACATGCTACTAATACTACCTACACATCCTAAACATGCCGGTTCAATAGTAAGTAAATATCCTTAGGGAAAAAAACACAGGCAAGAAAACCCCCTAGTATTCAAAATTTGGAACAATTATAGGTTAAGGTTACTCAGACTTTACTGAGACCTATAACTACCCATACCCCGTCGAAAAAGATATGTATTGTCCTCAATGCAAAAAATATCATAGTAAAGCACAGGGTCAAAAAGGAGCATATATGGGTGCCTAAGCGCCAGTGTTTGACTGAGTCTGGCCACCTTCAACATGCCTGATGGCCTCCTCAGTAGCAGGAATATGTCCAGGGGGTCCATCACCCCTCACTCTCTTTAGCTGACGAGCCTACCACATCTGTCTACATTGAATGTAACTTGGCAAGCTCAAACTCCTGCTCCTCTATCAACCCAGCCTACAGTCTCACTGTGTCCGGATCATTAATACGGGGCCTCTTTTTGAGGGAAGTAAGTGATGTATCCTCGCAAGAAAATAAATCTACCACCAGCTCTGTAGGATCAGTCTGTGGGAACACGACCAGTGCTATCAATGTTATTATCATATCGGCCCGGAGCTGACTGGATCTCCGTTTGAATGGTCATCATATCTACAGGTCATGCTGAGCTGAGACTCTATTGTACTTGCCACTCAAATACATCTATGCGGCTGTCCATGGGTGTAAGTCTCTCCTGAATAGCGGCCACCGCGAATGCCTGCATGTGAGCCTCAACCTCTGAAATGGCCTGGGGGGGACCCAGGGCCTAATCTATATAATAACTAAGTCAGCTATGACTCAGTGCAAGCCTGCCTTTGCGCCATGGCCTGAATAGAAGCCGATGTGCTGTCAGTGTGAGCATGGCCTCTGGTGCATTAGTAATAGTCATGGGCCCCCTCTTCACATCAACCTCAGTCTGTAGGCATCTCTCAGCAGTGAGAGTAGCAACACTGGTGGTAGATGGAGGCTTAGGTAGTGGCACAGTAGCGAACATCTCTAGCATCTGTGGAGAAGGGCTTGGTGCTTGCTAGAGGGCCACCAAATTATCATTGGCCTTTATAAGGCTGGCATCTAGGGTCCACTAAACCTTGGCTAATGAGTATAGATGATATAGTATCTCCACCCCCGACTCCATACAGAGTCTATAAATCAGGCAAGGGATGGGGATAAAGGTGGACCTCTTCATGCCCACCTCGTGTATCTGCGTAGCGATGAGGTCGGCCTAGTCAATCTCATAGCCAGCCAAGATGCTGGCAACTAATACTGCACCATTTGGCGTAATTGCATTATCAACAAGTGTGGGCTAGATCTGTGATCTCACCACAGCCCACCAAAATTTATTGATGAAGTTGAGTGAGGCCTTCACAATAGGTTCTGACGAAGTAGTTATCCATTCAGGGTTCCGGCCCTGCTCTATGATCTAGTCAGTAATCTATCTCATCAAACTGGCCCTATGGGCTTGATCTCCTATAAGGGCCTTATCTCGAGTCTTCCCCAATTTCCTATCGAACTCTATTGTAGACCGGGGGGTCGGAAACCCTGGCCAAAACAACATCCAGCGGACAGTAGTCTCTAACAAATCCACCTTTTGACCCCTCACTCTAGTATATGTCAAGTGGGGCTAAGTGAGGGGCTTCTTCCTATTGGGAAGAGAGTTAAGAACGGTGGTAGCGTGGGATGCAAAAAACTCTTGAATCATAGCTAGGGAGAAATTCCCCAATGGTCCTGCCAACCACCGGAGCCCGTATCTTGTGATAGTGTCCTGAAGGCCTGGGACACTGTTCAACCCCAATGTAATAATGCATGGCTCCTTTAAAATAGAACGAAGTAGTCAATCGTGCTCGTTCTTCTGTAAGCCCTCTTTGTAGATGGTCTGCTGATGTCACCCAAGTTACACCTCTTTTTTTAGGATAAAGCAATCATTTTCAAGAAATAGAACCTAACCAAGGTTAGGGTCGAACCAGAGGGAATATGTAGACTCAAGAGAATTCAATGACTGTAATTTGAGTAGTTAACCGACATATAATCGCAAAGGGGGTGGGTTGCAATAATTAATGGAGATATACAACTAATTAACACAAGAGTGAAATCAATATGGAGAGAAACTAGGGTAATGTGTTCCCCATGATTCCCTAATTTAGCATCATTAGATAACCTAATTCTCTTCTAGTGTGTAGCATGTAGGACAGTAAGTTAAGTTCGTCAAGCCCTTTGGTTAAAGGTGAGAGGTGAATTTCACTATGTGACTTGGCTCATCTCCATAGTGTGAATTACTAACCCTTACTTGTTAGTCCCAATACAACCCCTTGGCCCAGTTTGGTTGATTAGACGAGAACACATCAATCAAATATTGTTAATTAATGTCTTTTCCTATTCATTACTACCTTGGTCCAGTCAGTAATACTAGGCAGGTTCTAATGTTGGCCACCACAAGAAAACATGCCAAATGATGAGAGTTAATTAATACATGCATGCACACTTTTCAAGAATTATGAATTATCCAGTTTTACCTTGTTAGTTCTTCATCGTTTCTACAACCCTAGTTCTGAATTTAGCTATTCATACTTTATGTAGATGCAAGACTTATGAATTGGAACAATATAATAGAGCACTTAAACAATTGAATTAATAACAAGCACATCCAACTTCAAAAAGAATCACAAGATTAAAGATGAAATCAAAGTATAAATGTTCTCAATACTATCCAATGTAATCTCACTATTTTCTCTCTCTACTTACTAAGTTTTATGTGTACTATGTGGAAAACCTCTGAAAAATAGCCTAATAACCTATTTAAAATATTTAAAATACATATCCTAAACAAAATAAGATACCTAGGTCATCATACCTCACGAACTGGTTTATGGTCCGTATTGCATTCCACAACCAGTAATCGGTGTTTCGTAAAAAGCTGTTGGAATTCTGGACTTCAAGTCTACGACACACCCTTTACACCCCGTAGGAGGGTTTCGTCTGATGAATCTTCAGAAAGTTTTAATCAGTGACTCGTAAATCATTCCATGACTCATTTGCATATTCGTAGAACCAACTTCAGAAATTCATCCCCTCACTAGAATTGTCCACGAAACCACTCTACAATTCGTAGAATACCCTACGACCCGTAAAGGGTCTCGTGCTACGTCAAAAATCAGCAACTTCTATATTTCTTACCAAAATCAAGGCCCTGGGGTCCTACAAATATAACACATAAAAACAACTAACATCGCATTGAGAACACATAAAAATCCATGTTTTAAGCGTCAAAAGTGGTGTATTTTGACAGCACATCAACAACCTCAACTTAAAATTGTTGCTTGTCCTCAAGGGACAAACTCAATCTACATAGGTAATAAAATAATACGCAGGCCTCAACCCAATGACATACATAACATCAAACTCAAATTTAGATACCCACGCCACCTTTTCAAAAAAAAATTAGATAGCCATCTAGCAAACCAGTACAGACTAGTGCTTGTGACAACACAACTATGACAAGTGAGGTACTATCAACAATCCACAGTCACTAATTAATTCTAATGCTAACAATGCAATCCAAGTGTCCTCACAGAAAGAAGTCCCATATTTGTCACTCAATGATGTTTTCATATATAACCTTGGGACTATGCGAAATCACTCACTCTCACAAAAGATATTCATGCATCACGCCTAATACCATAGTCTTGCCCCTATACTCATGACTAAGACCTTTAACTACTCAGACTAGGATCACTTTAGGACTTTGTAGACTTTTAACGTAGGCTTAGGGGCTTTGGTATGGTACTTAAGGAACATAGTAACAAACGACACTCCTTGACATTGCGTTTTCCTACACTTTTATCCTACCAACTCTGTTATATTCATCTGATTCTCTCTTTCTCCTATTTCAAGCTTTTCTGGCTGTTTTTTTTTTCATTCTTTCAGCTTTTTGCCTTGATTTTGCAATTCATTTTTTTTTAACTCACAACTAATGCATTACTTATTTTTCTTTCACCTAGCACATGATTTTCCCTTTTTCTCTATATCACTAACTCTCCCCCTCATTTTTGTATTTCATCCTTACACCATCCAACCTCAACTTTGGCTTTTGGCCTAAGTTGAGGTGCACATATCGATCCTTCGAACCAGGGCTACTTTTGGTAGCCACCCTTAACTTAGGCTTTTTTGCCTCAATCAAGGTGCACAATGTTCAAGGAAGGACCAGGGCTAATTTCAGGATCTTACAACTAACAAGGCCAGGTTAATCAGGTATTTGCAAAGAATAGATATATGTTAGGCTCAAACATTAGGAACAAGGGATATATTGCAATTTTAGTTGGTCATTTTAGGCTAAGTGATCTTTTAAGAACAATGGCCTAAGATCTTTTCCTAATATGATTAATTTGCATTCTAACTTAGAGTAACAGGGCAAGTTCTGAATTAGCACACAACACATGAATTTAGCAATTTAAAGCTCACACTCACATGACACTGACTACAATATTAACAAAAGACTTTCAGATCATACTTTTTATCTCAAGTTCTCCTCACTTACTAGAACAAACATTGTAAACACACCCAAACATGCATGATTACTAGTTAAACTACTAATCAAACTTTTTGGTGGGTATTGTTTTACAAACAAAACACAAAAACATGTTATATGCCACAAATATTAGTACTATATGCTACAAAAATTACCTAAACATGCTAAATGTGCGGATTCAATAGAAAATAAATATCCATGGGAAAAAAGAACATAGACAAGAAAGCTCCAAGATAAAAGAATTAGGGTAGTTGTGGACCCAAGCTACTCACACTTTACTGAGGCCCATACCTATCCACACCCCCATCGAAAAAGAGGTGCATTGTTCCCAATGTACACAATGAAAGCAAAACAAAGTATAAGGGGTCAAAAATCATACCTGGGCACCTCACTGATGGTCTCCACCTTGGCTCGCCTCCCAAGCAATGCCGGATTTATTATCGCGACACGACTTGGACAACTTGGTTACTCAGACTTCACCAAGTATCCATGCTTCAACTATTTCTTCCATCTTGAACTTATGAATTGTACCCCTAATTTCTTTTCTAATTTTCTATTATGCTCACGGGGTGGTGATATAAAAATAAGAAGAACAAACAATAGAGGTCGTATGTTATACTTTATGGCTGTTAAATGAAGAATGTAATTTTTTCTTTTGAGCCAAACAAAGTCAAGAATAAAAACATATTTTTTCTCCTCTTTACATTCTTCCATATGATCATATAATTCGATAAAAACCTTATCATCTAAACATAATGTAGAAAAATGATTGGAATGAAGTCCAATGCGTACTAATTTATGAATTATATTATTATTTACATCCTCATCTTCACACACCCTAGAGTTTTTAAAGATAATATTATCTAATTTTTCACATAACTCTCGTGTACTTTTCTCAACAGTGACAATATCAATAATCGTCTGGTCAAGCAGTTGACCCTCCAATTTTAGCTCTTCAAGTTGGCCTATGAGCATTTTTTCTTCTTCACACAATTCATAACTAACTTGTTGAGCATCAGAAGTATCAACCTTTGCACTCAACTCAATACTTAAATTGTAGACATCCAAGCCAAACTGATGAACATCTGACAAAAATACATTTTTGTCTAGGTCAAGATTTTCTAATATTTTCAAGCAATACACATTGCGATTCAAAAACTTATCTACAACCCATCTCATCTCAATACCCCAATTATTCAATATTTCTTCAACAGAGGGTGTCATATATAAAAGAAAAATTATGAGAAAAATAAGGATTAATACCCAAATCACTTGAATTAACCAAGTCTAGTCATATTCCTTGGCAGCGATGCCAAAATCTTGATGTCACCCAAGTTACACCTCTTTTTTTAGGTTAAAGTAGTCATTTTGAAAAAATAGAACCTAACCAAGGTTAGTGTCGAACCCGAGGGAATATGTAGACTCAAGAGAATTCAATGATTGTAATTTGAGTAGTTAACCAACATACATCCCCAGAGGGGGGTGGGGTTGCAATAATCAATGGAGAAATACAACTGATAAACACAAGAGTGAAATTAATATAGAGAGAAACTAGGGTATTTTGTTCCTTATGATTCCCTAATTTAGTATCACCGGATAACCTAATTCTCTTCTAGTATGTAGCATGAAGGACGGTAAGTTAAGTTCGCCCAAGCCCTTTAGTCAAAGGTGAGAGGTGAATTTCACTATGTGCCTTGGCCCATCTCCATAGTGTGAATTACTCACCCTTACCTGTTATTCCCAGTACAACCTCCCCTTGGCTTAGTTTGGTTGATTAGACGAGAACACATCAATCGAATCCTGTTAATTAATCTCTTTTCCTATTCATTAATACCTTGGTCCAGTCAGTAACACTAGGCGCGTTCTAATGTTGGCCATCACAAGAAAACATGCAAAATGAAGAGAGTTAATTAATACATGCATGCACACTTTTCAAGAATTATGAATTATCCAGTTTTACCTTTTTCATTCTTCATGGTTCCCACAACCCTAGTTGTGGATTTAGCTATTCATACTTTGTGTAGATGCAAGACTTATGAATTGGAACAAAATAATAGAGCACTTACACAATTTAATTAAGAACACACAAATCCAACTTCAAAGAGAATCACAAGATTAAAGATGAAATCAAAGTATAAGTGTTCTCAATACTCTCCAATGTAATCTCACTATTTTCTCTCTCTAATTACTGAGTTTTCTGTGTACTATGCGAAAAACCTCTAAAGAAAAACCCAAAAACCTATTTATAATATTCAAAATACATGTCCTAAACAAAATAGGAGTGTTGGGTCGGCACGCCTCACAATCTGGTTTACGGGCCGTATTTCATTCCATGGCCCGTAATTGGGATCTCGTACAAACTGTTGGAATTCTAGACTTCAAGTCTACAACACACCCTCTATGACCCATAAAGCAGTTTATGACCCGTAGGGAGATTTTGTCCGATGAATCTTTAGAGAGTTCTAATTTTCTGATCCTTAGGGTATGAACCATGTTCTACGACTAATAAATCATTGCACGAATCGTCTACATTTCGTAGAAACAACTTCAAAAAATCATTCGTTCACTAAAATTGTCCACGAAATCACTTTATGACCCATAGAACGACATACGACCCTTAAAGGGTCTCATGTTGCATAAAAATCAACAACTTCTATATTTCTTCCAAAAATAAAGGGCAACTATGGAATCCTACAAATATAACATAAAAACACATACAACTAAATAACATCGCTTTGAGAACACACAATATTTCAAGTTAAGCATCAAAAGTGGTGTATTTTGACAACACATCACCTACATGCCCTTAATGCACCACCGCTTAGATAAAGCACCCGGAGATGAGGGTGATGCCTGAGGTGCGGCGGAGGACTCTGCCTCTGTAAGGAACCGGACTTGGTATGACCTTAATGGTGCTTAGAATTTGATTCCAAAAGGTTTTTGAGCAAAATGAAGCCTTATGGGTACCTCCATAGGTCGCGTGACTCACCAGGGTTCGTGTGAAGGGGCCTTGAGGTGACCCTTTGCCTTGTGTACCAAGTGTTTGCCTTAACTTAGAGTTTAAGACCGAGTCACGGACCACATTTACCCCCACACAGTCTGTGTGTCATTTAAGGACCATGTGGAGGCTTGTGTGAAGTGGTCTGGCCTTGACATCATATTGTGGCTAAGGCTTGGACCACATGAACCCTCATGGACCATAAACCTCTTCACGAGCCGTGAGGCCTTCCGTATGGGCGTTGCAGTGAAATTGTTCTAAGTAGCAATTCATCATCTTGGAACTTTGTCATTGATAATTTTTCTATGGAAGGCATCCCAAGAGGACACACGATTCGCGTGACCTCTACACGGGTCGTGAAGTGCTCTGTATGGGTGTTGGCGTGCAAAGTTTCTACGTATGGAATTACCGTCTGAGACCTTCAACTGTGGAAATTTTCTAAGTGTTGGATCAGGAAAGGGGCATACGGTCCGTGTGACCTTGTACAAAGTGTTAGACCTTCCCAAAGGACCCCTCATAACATTTTCCTATCTGTTTTATTAATTGTATTTTTGTAATTATGACTACTCCTAAGTGACTTTTGTGACTTCTTATGCTATCCTAAGATGTTCAAATGACCTATGCTCTTCTTTTCTCATTCAGATTCATTCTCACGCTTAGAATTATATTCTAACTCTCTCTTAAGAACACCTCTCAAGAACTCTAGTGAAGGCTTAGCTTGGAAATCAAGAAAAGATTCTATTCTTCATCAAATTCTTCTTGTTTCTTCTTGGTGAACTTAGTAATGTGGGATTGACTCAAGGTCCCTTTCAACTATGATGACCCAAACTCTTTTACACTTGATTTTATAAAATTGAGCTTACTTTAGTTTTGAATTTTTAATATTATTGTTTATTTGATTCAATTGAGATATGGACTATATTTTTTTATTGATTTTAAATCGATACAAGCCCTAA
This sequence comes from Solanum rostratum, assembly GCA_029948455.1. Lineage (NCBI taxonomy): Eukaryota > Viridiplantae > Streptophyta > Magnoliopsida > Solanales > Solanaceae > Solanum > Solanum rostratum. The sequence goes on from CM057046.1 coordinate 59,360,813, forward strand.
TATATTGAATTGCATGAATATTATGAAGATTTGAATATGCATTGTCCCTTTAAAGTTTGATTTAAGCATGGGCAATTTAAATTGTGATTTGGATGTGGATTTTACCTATAGATTTACTTGAATTTCATATTGAAATGTTTATTTAAATTGAGGCTCTATTGTCTATTGCGTTTCACATATAATTCATGACATATGCATTCATGAGCATTGAATTTTGATGAAAATGATTCGATGTGTTAAGCCCACATATGTTTGTGAAATGATTTTGATAAAAGTATGGTTATGACAAGAATGTGATAACATAAATATCTATTGATATTGACTCTTTAAGCATATTGGGTGTTTACACCATATTGCCATAAGTGAGTGGCCTACTACTATGCATGAAAAGAATGGATTTTATAATGATTTAGCTTTTTAGCCCGAGTATGAATGATTATGATAATATTTGACTATTAAGCACAAGTATGCATTGAAACGATATGAAATGGCTTGTGCCTCTTTGAAAGTATATATATAAGTATTCTTGTGGGATAACGACTTAGCACCGAATGGATTGAGGGCGTCAAGGTTATCCCCGAGGGTCCTCTCCTTTTCCCTGAACTATGTGCCATCATAGGTATATGGTAGCATTTATCGAAATGACTGGGTCGTAAGGAATTGTTACACATTTGGTATGATATGATATGGAAATCCTTTTGAAATGACCAGGTTGTAAGGAATGTGGCTATCATACTGAAATGAATGGGTCGTAAAGTGTAGTGTAGATTACCTTTGGCAATTAATCTTCTCTCACACGATGGGAGGACTACATCGGGCAAATTCATGTAATATCTCACATGAGTTTTAGATGTTGGTTATTATCGCATCCCCACTATATATGAGCATTATGGCATTTCATGCATAGTGGATTTCATGGAATCTCATATATTACTCTTCTTTGTTATATATATCTCTTTATATATTATATGTCCTTGTCATCTAACATTGAATGCAGGTTTGATAAATCATATACATTGCATGCCCGCATAATTAGTACATTCAAACATACTAATGCATACTTTTGCCTATATGATCTAACCATGAGGGATTGGAGATTACCTTCATCCACCATTTGATGGGTAGATCGGATTTGAGACATTGTTGTGGTGATTCCTATCCTCCAAGTACAAGCCACTATCCATCTACCGTACGTTGCTTTCTTCATGTTACTTTAACTTTGAGGGTGATCCTGGGACATGTCTTAGCCCCCGTCCTATCTTATGACTAGAGGAGTTGTTGAACATCTTGTGGACTCTTGTACGGATACACGTATGTGTTGATATTTGGAGCTTATGATCATGGCTATCTATTGGATATGGTCATTATGATTTGATTATGAGTTTTATGATGTGATTATTTTATGATATGGAAATGTGGAAGATCCTAAGTCCCATATTGCCTCCATAGCCTGAGTCATTCTTTCCCATCCCTTAGAATTGTGTATTTGTTATCTTTATACGTTTTTGAACTGATGATGTGAATTTGGACTTTGAGGCTTGTTTGGGGACTTGAGGGTTCCCATTCACCATGTCACCCCTAGTCCCTAGGTTCAGGTCGTGACAAGCTTGGTATCAGAGAACTAGGTTTGTAAATGATCCTCAGAGTCCAACATGCCTCATCGAGTAGAGTTCTATTCATGGGTGTGAAGTGCACCATTCCTATGAGTGGGAGGATATGATGGCATTCTATGAATTGTCTCACTTCTTCTTATGTTATGTCATACTTTTGATCGTGTATTAAGGTTTCTTAATCCTGATGATATCCTTGCGACATTAGGCTTCATTAGGCCAAGTATATTGCTATGGGGTGCTACGGTGTTATTTGTAAGAAAGAACGATGGGTCTCTTTGGATGTGCATTGACTATAGGCAATTAAATAAGGTAACCATCAAGAATAAATATTTGTTTCCAAGGATCGATGACTTGTTTGATCAACTTCAAGGGGCCACCCATCTCTCATAGAATGACCTTCATCTCAATTATTATCAATTGAAGGTTAGGGAGTGTGACATTCTCAAATGGCTTTTCGGACTAGATATTGGCATTTTGAATTATGGTGATGTCGATTGGTTTGACTAATGCTCCAGTGTGTTTATGAATCTAATGAATTTGGTGTTCAAGCCATTCCATGATAGTTTTATGGTTGTCTTCATAAATGATATCCTTATTTATTCCTAAAGTAAGTGAGAGCACATGGATCATTTAAGATTAGTTCTTTAGACTTTGTCAGAAAAGCAATTGAATGCCAAGTTCAACAAATGTGAGTTTTAGTTCGGTAAGGTAGAATTTCTTGGTCATGTGGTATCCGATAATGGTATTAAGGTTGACCCAAAGAAGACTGAGGCTATGAAGAATTGGCCTAGGCCATTGACTCTTGAGGATATTTGAAGCTTTCTTGGGTAGGTTGGTTATTATCAAAGGTTTGTTGAAGGTTTGTAATCTATTTCATCTCTATTGACCAAGTTGACTCAAAAGAAGGCCAAGTTTGTTTAGTCGGATAAATGTGAGAAGAGTTTTCAGACTTTAAAAGATAGGCTTACATCGATTCCTATTTTGACTCTACTAGATGGCCTAGATGGTTTTGTGGTACATTGTGATGCTTTTCGGATAGAGTTGGGTTGTGTGCTTATGCAACATGGTAAGGTGATAGCTTATGCATCAAGGTAATTGAAGGTGCATGAGTAGAATTACTCGATTCATGATCTTGAGTTAGTGGCAGTGGTGTTTGCTTTGAAGATTTGGAGACATTGTTTGTATGCGGTGCATGTTGATATTTTCACCAATTTGAAGAGTTTGCAATATGTGTTCACCCAAAGAGATCTTAGCTTGAGGAAAAGGAGGTGGTTTGAGCTCCTTAAGGACTACGACATGAGTGTTCAATATCATCGTGGAAAGACAAATGTTGTAACTGACGCTCTTAGTAGACTATATATGGGAAGTGTAGCTCATGTTCATGAAGGGAATAAAGAGTTCACAAAGGATGTTCACCGTTTGTCTAGATTGGGTGTTAGATTGGCTAACTCTACTGATGGTGGTATTCATGTTCAAAATGGGGTTGAATCTTCTGTGGTTGTTGAATAAGCAAGATTTAGACCTTTCATTGGTCTACTTGAAGAAGTTAGTTGTTGAAAAGAAGAGGTTTTTGCCCAAGGGGGAGATAGTGTGCTTTGATATCAAGACCGGTTGTGTGTCCAGATGTTGATGATTTTAGGAGGGTGATCATGAGTGAAGCCCATAACTCTCATTATTCTATTCACCCGGGATATACCAATATGTATCGGGACTTGAGGGAAGAGTATTGGTTGTATGGTATGAAGAAAGATATAGCCAAGTTTATATTTGAATGCGCTAGTTGTCAACAAGTGAAGGTAGAACATCAAATGCCCGATGGTTTAGCTCAAGATATTGAGATTCCTACTTGAAAGTAGGAAGATGTGAACATGGATTTTGTGGTTGATTTGCCCCCAACTCGAAGGGAATTCCATTTAAGTTGGGTTATTTTTATCGGATGACTAAATCGGCTAATTTCCTACCGGTTAATACTACCTTCAACGCTTAAGACTATGCAAGGTCGTATATCCAAGAGTTGGTGAGGTTGCATGGTATGCCTAGGTCTATCATACCAGATTGTGGTACCCGATTTACTTTCACTTTTCGAGGTCTTTTCAAAGAGGATTTAGTAATAAGGTGAATTTAAGTACCGCTTTTCATCCTCAAACTGGTGGACGATCCAAATAGATGATTCAAACTTTGGAGGACATGTTGAGGGCTTGTGAATTGAAATACAAGGGTAATTGGGATGATCACCCACCACTTATTTGTGTATAACAATGACTTTCATGCTAGCATTGGTATGACACCATTTGAAGCTTTGTATGGTAGGAGATCTAGATCTATAGTGGGGTGGTTTGAGTTGGGAGAGATAGACTTGATTGGCCTTGATTCGGTGTTAGAGGCTACAAAAAGGTGAATTGTTTAGGGAGAGGTTGAAAATGGCTCAAAGTCGCCAAAAGTCTTATTCGGATGTTAGGAAGAGGGATCTTGAGTTTTATGTTGGGGATTGGGTGTATGTGAAGGTCTTACCTATGAATGGTGTAATGCGCTTTAGTAAGAAGGGCAAGTTGAATCCCTAGTATGTAGGTCCTTATGAGATAGTTGAGAGGATTGGGAATGTGGCTTATAGGTTAGATGATTTTTTATTTGTGTTCTATTAATCTAGTTTTTCATGTGTCTATGTTGAGGAAATTGATTGATGATCCTAGTACCATTGTGGCTTTGGAAGGTGTTGAGGTTGAGGAAAACTTGTCTTATAAGGAAGTCCTGGTTGAGATTTTGGATAGGCAAGTAAAGTAGCTTTGCAACAAGAATGTGGCTTCGGTCAAGGTGCTTTGGAGAAATCAACATGTGGAAACTGCTACATGGGAGGCACAGTTGGACATGATAAAGCGAGTTTCCCAGCTTTTCCAATCTACTCAAGCCTAAGGTGTTTGGTTCTTTCTATTCCAAGTGGTCCTAATTCTTTCACTCTTGACGTTCATGACATGACATGCATACATGTCCATGAAAATAATTTAGAAATGTTTTGAATGATTTAAAGATGAGTTTTAATGACTTTAAGATTTTCAAGTGATAAAATATGCATCGTTCTTGTGTTTTGGTATCTCATGTTCTAAGTCAAGCCTTATTCTTGCGCATTCGAGGACAAATGTTTCCAAAAGGGAGATGATGTAAGGACCCAAACTTGGTATGACCTTAATGGTGCTTGGAAATTGATTCTAGAAAGCTTTTGACTATGGTGACGCCTTATGGCACCTCAACGGCCCTTGTGACTCACCACGGGCCGTGTAGAGGGGCCTTGAGGTGACCCTTGTCCTTGTGTACCAAGTGTGGGCCTTAACTTGCAGTTTAAGACCAAGCCACACATCACATGAACCCCACACGGTCCGTGTGATACTTTATAGACCGTGTAGAGGCTTATATGAAGTGGACTTGGCCTTGAAAACCACATTTTGGGCAAGGCTTGGACCACATGAACCTTTATAGACCGTATACCTCTTCACGGGACATGTGGCCCTTCGTATGGACATTGGAGTGAAAATTCTTTAAGTATGGGATCACCATCTCAAAACTTCATTATGGAGAGTTTTTCTAAGTAAGAAATCATGGGAGGCCACATGATCAGGTGACCTCTACACGAGTTGTGAAGTGCTCCTTATAGGTGTTGGTGTGCAAATTTTTGAAGTACGGAATTATCGTCTTGCACCTTGGACAGTGGAAATTTTCAACGTGTTGGATCACGAAAGTGGCACACGGTCCGTGTGACCTTGTACGGACCATGAGACCTTCCCAAGGGACCCTAGGCAGCATTTTTCTATCCGTTTCATTAATGATGTTTTTGTAATCATGACAACTCCTAAGGGACTTTTGTGACTCCCTATGGTATCCTAAGACATTAAAATGACCTATACTCTTTTTTTCTCGTTCAAATTCATTCTCACACTTAGAATTATATTCAAACTTTCTCTTAAAAATTCCCCTCAACAACTCTAATGAAGGGTTAGCTTGGGAATAAAGGAAAGGATCTATTATTCATCATATTCTTCTTGTTTCTTCTTGGTGAACTTAGGTATGTGGGATTGATTCATGGTCCCTTTCAACCATGAAAATCCAAACTCTTTTACACTTGATTTTTTAAAATTGAGCTTACTTTATTTATGGGTTTTAAAGATAATTATTTATTTGATTCAACTGAATTATGGGCTTTGTTTTATTGATGATTTTAAATTGATTTAAGCCCTAATATGTTGAATTGCATGAATATTATGAAAATTTGAATATGCATTGTCCCTTTAAAATTTGATTTACGCATGGGCAATTTAATTTGTAATTTGAATGTGGAGTTCACCTATAGATTTACTTGAATTTCATATTGAAATGCTATTTAAGATTGAATCTCTATTGCCCATTGCTTTCCACATATCATTCATGATATATGCATTCATGAGCATTCAATTTGGATGAAAATGATTCGGTGGGTTAAGCCCACATATGTTTATGATATGATTTTGATAAAAGTATGGTTATGACATGTATGTGATCACATAAATGTCTATTGATATTGGCTCTTTGAGCATATTGGGTGTTTACACCATATTGTAATAAGTGAATGAGCTATTCCTATGCATGAAACGTATGGATTGAATTATGATTTGGCATTTTGGCCCAAGTATGAATGATTATGAATAATATTTGCCTTTTAACCCACGTATGCATTGAAATGATTTGAAATGACTTGTGCATATTTGAAAGCATATATATGTATAAGTATTCTTATAGGATGACGACTTAGCACCGAATGGTTTGGGGGCGTCAAGGCTATTCCCAAGGGTCCACTCCCTTTCCTTGAACTATGTGCCAGCATAAGTATATGGTAGCTATTACCGAAGAGATCGGGTCTCAAGGAATAGTTACATATTTGATATGATATGATATGGAAATCTTTCTGAAATGACTAGGTCGTAAGGAAGGTGGCCATCGTACTGAAATGACCGAATCGTAAGGTGTGGTGGAGATTACTTTTGTCAAGTAATATTCTCTCACCCAATGCGAGGTCTACATCAGGCAAATTCATGTAATAGCTCACATAGGTTTGAGATGTGGGTTATGGTCACATCTCCACCATATATGAGTATTATGGTGTTTCATGCATCATGGACTTCATGGCATATAATATATTACTCTTATTTGTTATATATCTCTTTGTATATTATGTACTCTTGTCATCTAACATTGAATGCAGGTTTGATAAGTCATGTGCATTGTATGCCTTCATACTTAGTTCATTCAAATGTACTAACACATACTTTTGCATAAATAATCTAACCATTTAAGGACCAGAGACTACCTTCATCCACCGTTTGACGGCTAGATCAGATTTGAGACATTATTATGGTGAGTCCTATCTTCCAAGGACAAGCCACTGTCCATCTACCTTATGTTGCTTTCTTTATGTTACTTTTACTTTGAGGGTGAGGCTGGGACATATCTTGGCCCTCGTCCTATCTTATGACTGGAGGCATTATTGGTCATCTCGTAGACTCTTGTACGGACACACATATGTGTTGATATTTGGAGCTTATGATCATGGCTATCTATTGGATATGGTTATTATGATTTAATAATGAGTGTTATGTTGTGATTATGTTATGATATGGAAATGTGGAAGATCCTAAGTCCCATATTGCCCCCATAGCATGAGTCATACTTTCCCATCCTTTAGAACTATGTATTTTTTATCTTTATATGCTTCCGAACTGATGATGTGAATATGGTATTTCAAGGATTATTTGGGAACTCTCGGGTTCCCATTCACCATGTCATTCCTAGACCCTAGGTATGGGTTGTGACAGTCACCGACTCATCGCTAGATCTTGACTCGAGCTCCACTCTAGAGGGAGTCATCTAAATAGAGTTGTTATCCTTGTCGCCTCTCTCTTCAGACTGAGGAGAGCGAACAATGATAGCCTGGGTCTGGGGCTGCCCAACATGTCTCCTGGTAGCCCATGTCTGTGGTCGCGCAGCATCCGAGTCAAGCTAGACACCGAGATCCTCTAATGATCCACTAGTCTTGGAGCTGCCCTGATCCTCCGAGGGATCATCTCGTAGTCTCTGATCGTCTCATCTTTCCTAGCTTTTGGGGCCATATCCCTTGAAATGCACATATTTAGAAAATAGGATTACCCTTATAGGTAAAGGAATGAAAAAGAAGAACATTCCTTATGGGTCTATGAAGTCACTTTTATGGGTTGTAGTAAAAACTACGAGCCGTAAAAGACCTCCGTAGAAATAGAGTGCATTAAATTTAGCTTCTAGAATTGCACCTAAGAGACCAGGTATTACTCGTAGAATATTCTACAAGTCGCAGACTGAGTTGTAGATATTTTCCAGCTTAGAATTTTTACAGTCGGAGATCTATGAGACCTATCTACGAGTCATAGATTAATCTACGGCTCGTAAAAGGTCTCGTCTGATAGAATCTCATAAATTTTCAAGTTTGTAGATTTTCTTATGAGGGGAAACTAGGGCTCGTGGAATATTCCACGGGCTGTAGAAGACCCTCACAGTATGAAAGACCCAGAAGTTTTGATTTTCCAAGTCTATCAAAAGGATCCAAAATGGCATATTTATGATTTAGATCATCATTGAAACAAGACACTATGCACTCCCACATGATTTCAAAAAATACCCAATACCCCATAAGTCATGATTACACTACCTCATCGATTTTCATTTTACATGATTATTTAGCAACCCAACACTATTTGAACATTTAGACCTTAAGGCTTACACATGTAATCACACTCATTTTTCAAGCAATGTATTTTATTCAATTCAAATGACATGTGACGATATGGTTTTCATATGACATCATTCAAAAAAACAAAACATGGTCACACACGCATCTTTCTGCATTTAGCACTATTCCAACAGATGGTGTCACTTCTTTCAAAATCAAACACCAAGACTATACGAAGGCAACCATGAATTCGAACCCATACTAATTGAACTACCATACCCATCAATTAAATACGATCTAATCACAACAATTTTAGTATTGAAAGGGTGTTAGGGCCAAGAACTTATCAAATTTGAGCAAAAAGACACAAAAATTGACGGAAGAGCCAAGGAGGATAAACCCTAGGTCAACCGGAGGTGGCCAGAAAAGCTTGTTGGAAAAATCAACGGTGGCTGGATGGTAGTCAAAAGCTCAGGGCAAAAGAGAGGGGTCAGGTATTTTGGGGATTCTTTGAGTAAATTGGGGGTCAAAATTATTGGACCCCCTTATTTATACTTTAACTTGGATCACTGAAATTGTTTGAGCCCAGGTGTATATGGAGACTCAATTATGGGCTATGAAGGATTTTACAGCAAGTAAATCCCAGTCTTGTAGATTGCCTAAACCCTAGTTTTGGGAGATGGGTTTCACGGAACTTCCTACGAGCCGTATAATAAAATATGACTCATAGAGTAGGTTGTAGAAACCTCCAACACTTAATCAAAAGTAGGAAACTTACCTGAGGTCCATGAGCCTCATTCACGGCTCGTAGTTTTATCTACGGGCAGTACAGTTGGCTGGTGAAATAGAGTGAAAAACGTTTGCTCACTAGAAGTTTCTAGAGTCAGTGTACGGGTCATAGTATTACATACGACCAGTAGAACCAGTCGTAGAAGCACTTCTTTTTACCTTTTCAGCCAAAAATGGTTGACTTGGTCGTGTACCTGCATATTATTCTAGAACACACTGTTAACCTATATGCAACAAGTTCAATGTCCAAAGTTTACAACTAAAATACTAAAAATTAAACTGCTTACAAGTTCAAAAGCTAAATTCAAAAGAAAACTACAACTATTACATCAAATATCTTGGGATGCCTCCCAAGTAGCGCTTGATTTATTGTCGCGGCACAACTTGGACAACTTTGTTACTCAGACTTCACAAGTCTCCAATCATCCATCTTCAAGTCATCTGGCGTCTTCATCGACTAACAAATATTGAAGACAACTTCTTTGTTATTCATTCAAAACTTAAGTTGACCAGATTCCATATCCACTAATGCTTGCCCAGTGGCTAGGAATGGCCTTCCCAAGATGATTGAGATTTCGAAGTCGACTTTACAATCAAGGATCACAAAGTCTAAGAGGAATATGAACTTCTCAACTTTGACAAGGATGTCATAGAATATCCCCATAGACTTCTTCACCATGAGGTCAGTCATCAACAATCGCATTCTCGTCGGAGTAGGGGCTCCCACTCCTAGCTTCTTGAAGACTGCAAGAGGTATCAAATTTATGCTGGCATCAAGATCACATAATGCTCTTGCGAACTCCACATCTCCGATAGTGCAATGTATGGTGAATGCACCGGGATTATCTCACTTTTGCACCAACGATAGTATAGCAATTGCACTGCAATGTTGAATCTCTTAGGAGAGCTCCTAGCTTACAGTCTGCTTCTTTGTGACCGATTCCTTCATTAACTTTGCATACCCTGGAATATTCTCCAATACCTTAATGAGAGGGATGTTGATGGAGACTTGTTTTAGAATGGAGAGAAGTGCTTGAATTTACCTTCATCCTTCTTTTTATTTCTTTGAGGGAAGGGGGGAGGAGGACTAGGAATAGGCTTTAACATTTGTGACATCATTGCAGCATCCCTCCCTTCATCATTGGCACGTCATTTGCAGTCTCTGCATCTTTGATCTCAACTCTCTACTCACGGACATCAACATCATCAACTAGTATTGGAGGATCAATGGTCTGCTTGCCATCACAAGTAGTCACCACATATTCTTAGGGTTTTGAACAGTATTGCTGGGCAATGTGCCTTTTTGTCACTGGTTGAGTGACACGACGAAGACCTAGGGCCTAGGAGTGACTTGGCGAATAGGAACCCGAGAATCCCAAAACAAGCCTCAAAGTACTTGTATTCACATCATCGGTACGAAAGCGTAAATGAATAATAAACATATAGTTCTAAGGGATGGGAAAATGGGACTCACGCTATGGGGATGTCAAGGGGAAAGGCAGTAGTATGGATTCACATAACACGTAGCACATAATTACTAAGGGACGAGTAAGTATGACTCACTCTATGGGGGTGATTCGGGGCTTAGGATCTTTCACATTATACACATATGCATCTCAGAATACTCATAATCGATCCATATAACATCATCTCAATCGATAGCCATAACCATAAACATAACCTCTGAATACAACACTTAGAATATAAATGTAAAGGAGTATTCAAAATGTCTAACAATGCTATTAGTCAAAAGATAGGATGGGGGCCAAGACATGTCGCTCACTCTCAATGTAAATACATGAACAAAAGCACCATAGGTAGAGGAATGATGGTTGGTCCTTTGAAGATAGGACTCACTACAGCATGTGAATCTCAAGATCAAAGCTAACCATTGTACGGTGTATAAAGGTTTTCCTCGGGCCTTACATGGTTAGATCATGTAGGAAAAAGTATGTCTTAGAATGTTTACATGTACTAAGTATGCGGGCATGCAATACATATGACTTATCAAACCTGTATTCAATGTTAGATTACAAGGGAACATAATATAGAGATATTTTCATGCCCCCGTGAAGGTACCTTAGGCATGGCCGGCACTCAGAGACTATTTCTAATCCCCAAGAGAACCACTCGGTCTCAAGACAATCATTCAATCATCAAATATAACGGATATTATTAGAATAAGAAAAACAAGGCAGTGGTCACCTCAATTACTTCTACATCAATGAATAAGGGTTGTAGGCCAATAAGAATCTATCTCAACATCTATGACATGACATAATAACAATTTTTAAGAAACTCAATTCAAAGGGAAAGGACCTCAACATCAAAACATTATCTTCTAGTGTATGAATCCTTTACTTCTACAGTCTAGGATGGTTCCATGACAGGTTATGGCTACCACAAACTCAAAAAACTAGCTAAAAACAGATGAAAGATAATAAACGATATCCTCCAAAAGCAAGGGAGGACTCACTAATATCTGGAACTAGGGAGCTCTGAACCTCAACGGTGCATCTGCTGAAGTCCTCTATCTCCTGTATGGCATCAGAGGATCCACAAATAAAGAACATCAAGTCCTCTTTTCGGACTAAGAAAGTATCCGATTTCATGGGTCAATCCTCCCTTACGCTAGACACGTAGTTAATGAGTGCGAGTAGGACTTACTCTTACTTATTTCGGTGCTCAATATTCCTCCCAGGACTCAACATGCTCATAAGACATCAACATCAGGATTTATATTCATTTAGTCTCATTTGGACATAGTACATCAGGTCATCTCATCAACCATCTAATCTTAGATTAGGAACAACTCTTTTAGAATTAACTCATGCTCTCTAAGACTCCATGAACATCAATTTTACTCAACATCATCATCAACATTGTCAGAATCAGGACCACAATCATAAACCACAAGCACATTCATACCATCAAGGATCTAGACTCATCCCCTAAGTTCATTCATGCAATCTTTAGTAAAATAACATATAGAGTTTCGTGAAACAATTCATGAAAACCATTTATGCAATAAATCAAATTTGTGATGATCATCAACCGAAGAAAATATATCAAATAGGTATAATTTTCAATAGAATACTCAAGAATTTCATTTATAGAATTCATTACATTCAACTACAAACTTAATTCGATCAAGGGGGAACATGGAAGAACAATTCCATGATTTATATTGGCCTTACATACTGGGATAGAAGCTTTGAACAATCGACCTCAAGAAGTCTCCTCGAATTCCTCAATTTTTACATACCGGGATAGAATCTTCAGCCCTAGTCTTCTTTAAAGACTTAGAATAAAGTTTAAAACCCGTTTTATATTTAAAACAACATGTTTGGTCATATATTAAGTCCAAGAAAGGTTTAGAAAAGTCTAGAATGCCCCTCACAAAAGTTGAAAAAAGTCCATCTCGGGACATGGGGTCCACAATGGGACTCAGTTTATTTTTGATATTTTTGCGAATTCTCTGAACGAGGTTTCTAATCCCATAGAAAATTTTGAGAATAAAACCAAGTGTTGGTTCGCGATGGTGGTGCGTCGCGGCCCTGTCGCACACTTACACTAGTTCGCGTTGTCGCATTAAAGATTTGTCTTTTGATCTGGTTGCCCTAAAAATCAATTGAGACCACTCTTCCACTCAACATTTCATGCCGATTGCAAATCCAAGGTCGGATTTGCCATCAACATATAGGAAGACACGTTATACTCACATCCCTCTTCTAGGGGTATTTTGGTAATTTTATTGGGTGTTACATTATCTCCACCTTGGGATCATTCGTCCTCGAATGATGAGCAGAGATGGGTGTAAAAACACAAATAGACTCAGAAATCATATGAATACTCACTCAACAACTCAAACTCTCAACTCCTCATAAACTCTACTTAGACTTAGGAATGAACACATTAACTCAAGAATAGAAACATCAAATCAAGTCAAGGATAGGAACATTACCTTCAACATTTTCCTTATTGGGCACGAAAAAGTGCGGGTACTTGGCTCTCGTATCCTCTGCAACTTTCCACGTGACTTCCTTAACGAATTGATTTCGCTACAGGATTTTGATTGAGGCGATCTAGTTGGTTCTCAACTTGCGAACCTAACGATTAAGAATTTGGACTGTAATATCCTCATAGGACAAGCTATCCTTTACTCCAATACTCTCACGAGGATCACCAAGGTAGGATCTCCCAAGCATTTATTTAACATCGAGACGTGGAACATCGGATGAATTGCATCTAACTCATAAGGCAACTCTAACTCATAAGCAACTTTCCCAATCCTCCTCACGATCTGAGAAGGGATAATATAACATGGACTCAATTTCCCCTTCTTCCCAAACCTCATAAAACCCTTCATGGGTGACACCTTCAAGTACACCCAATCACTTACCTTGAACTCTAAGTCGCTTCTCCTCACATCACTGTAAAACCTTTGGTGACTCTGTGCAGTTTTTAACCTCTCATTAATGACCTTAACCTTCTCCATTGGTTGGTGAACAAGATCAAGTCCAATCAACTTAGCTTCTCCAACCTCGAACTACCCAATTGGTGATCTATATCTTCTCTCATACAAGGCCTCATGGGGGGCCATTTGAATGCTTACATCATAACTATTGTTATATGCAAATTCAATCAATGCTAGTTGGTCATCCTAATTTCCTTTGACGTCAAGGCACAGGGTCTCAACATATCTTCTAATGTGTCAATGGTGCTCTATACCTGGCCATCTGTTTATGGATGAAAGGTTGTAGTTAAACTTACCTTGGTACCCAATCCCTTCTGGAAATATCTCCAAAATTGGGAAGTGAATTGAGCTCCTCTGTCCAAGATGATAGACAAGGGAACTCCATGCAACCTCACAATCTCTTGGATGTGCAACTTGACATACTCCACCGCAATATTAGTTGTCTTAATTGCCAAGAAGTGAGCTGATTTAGTCATTTGGTCCATAATCACCCATATTAAACCATGCTGCATTTGGGATCTCGATAAACCGCTAATGAAGTCCATGTTAATCATCTCCCACTTCCATTCTCGAATCTCGAAGTTCTGTGCCAATCCGCAAGGCCTTTGATGCTCAACTTTAACTTTATTGGAAATTCAGGCACTTGGAAACAAACTCATTGATATCCCTCTTCATTCCATTCCACCAATCAACTTTCCTCAAGTCGCGGTACATCTTGGTAGAGCCAGTATGAATGGAATACCTACAGTTATGAGCTTCAACCATGATTCTCTCTCAAACACCATCAACATCGAGGACATAAAAACTACTCTAGTATCTCAATATCCAATCTCCCCCTCTAGTGAAGACCATCACTTTCTGTTTGAGGACAACCTCCTTCAATTGGAGTATGATAGGATCTCGATCTTGCTTTTCTTTTGCCTATGCTATTAGGGATGATGCAGGCCCATTCTTAATATTGACTCCTCCCTCGTCATTTTCCTCGAGTTGAACTCCTAATCGAGCCAATCTATGCACTTCCTTTACTAGCTCTTTCTTTACTTCCTCAACATGGGTCGTGCTACCCATTAACAACCTGCTAAGAGCATCAGCAATAATGTTTAGCTTTACCTGGGTGGTAAAGGATACTTATGTCATAATCATTTAGCAACTCCAACCATCTCCTTTGTCACAGGTTGAGCTCTCTCTAACTGAAGACATACTACAAGCTCTTGTGCTCAGTGAACACATCCACATGCACTCCATACAAGTAATGGCGCCAGAGTTTAAGTGCAAACACTACCGCCGCCAAATCAAGATAATGGGCCGGACAGTTCCTATCATAAACCTTAAGTTGCCGGGAAGCATAGGCTATCACCTTCCCCCTCTGCATCAACACACAACCCAACCCAACTCTTGACGCATCACAATATTACAAAATCCTCCGTCTAATCGGGCAAAGTAAAACCAGGTACAGTAGTCAACCTAATCTTCAACTCTTGGAAGCTCTTCTCATATTCCTCAGACCACTGAAACTTGACCTTATCGTGAGTCAATTTAGTCAAAAATGCAGATAGGGAAGGAAATCCATCAACGAACCTGCAGTAGTAGCCTACCAACCCTAAGAAACTTCTTATGTCAGTTAGAGAGGTCGGTTTTGGCCAAATCTTAACCGCTTCAATCTTCTCGGCATCTACTCGAATACCATCACCTGAAATAACATGGTCTAGGAAAGACATTAACTTGAGTCAAAACTCATATTTTGAGAACTTTGCATATGCCTCATGGTCCTTAAGAGTCTGAAGGAAAACTCTGAGGTGATCGGCATGCTCCTCCTCATCCTTCGAATACACCAAAATTTCATCGATGAACACAATTGAAAATATGTTAAGATAGGGTCTGAACACTCTATTCATTAGGTCCATGAAGGCTTTAGCTGCATTGGTCAACCCAAAGGACATGACCAAGAACTCAAAGTTGCCATATCTAGTCCTGAAGGTTGTCTTTGGAATGCCACACTCCCTCACTTTCAACTGATGGTAGCCCGATTTGAGCTCTATCTTTGAGAAGCATGAGGCACCCTGAAGTTTATCAAATAGATCATCTATCCTGGGGAGAGGATATTTATTCTTGATCTTGACCTTGTTTAGTTGGCAATGCTCTATGCACATTCTGAGAGACCCATCTTTCTTTCGCACGAACAAGACGGGAGCACCCAAAAGAGAAACACTTGGACTAATAAAGCCCTTTCTCTGAAAAATCCCTCAATTTCTCTTTTCACTCTTTCAACTTAGTGGGGGACATCCTATAAGCTGGAATTGAGATAAGCTGGGTATTGGGAAGAACATCAATCCGAAAGTCAATCTCCCTATCATGAGGGACTCTAGGTAGATCCTCAGGGAACACTTTAGGAAAATCATTCACAATTGCGACTGACTCAGGGGTAGGAGGCTTAACATAATCAGAATCAACTCACACGAGATTGTAGATACAACCTTTAGAGATTAGCTTTCTAGCTTTCAGGTAGGAAATAAACTTACCCTTAGGTACAATAGAACTCCCCTTCCACTCTAGGACTGGTTCATTCAGAAACTGGAACTTACCAATTTGCACAATCTATTGAGTCATAACATACCCCACTTGTGGGATTCAACTGGGTATGTTGTTGTTGTTGTATTGAGTCATAACATGCATAAAGCCAATCCATACCAAGGATCACATCAAAGTCAACCATCTCTAACTCTACCAAGTCAGCCAAGTATCCCTATGATGGACCTATACTACACAATCCCTATACACCCTCTCAACTAAGATACACTCACTAGTAGGAGTGGAAACAATATAGGGTTCAAGCAAACACTCTAGAAGAATCTCAAATCTATTGGCCACATAGGGAGTTACAGAAGACAGAGTGGCACCCGGGTCAAGAAATGCATAACAACCATAAGTAAAGACTCGAAGAATACCTACAACATCTGGCGCAACCTCCTAATCCTATCGATTACGTATTGTATATAGATTGTTTTTCCCGCCTACCTCACCCGTAGTAGTACCCTTCTGATGACTTCCAGCTAGGAGTGTTGTAGAGGACTATGCTTTATTACTTCTATAACCTCATCTTCTTATAGGACATTCATTCTTGAAGTGACTAGTCTGTCCATATAATATGTAATAAGCGTTTTTGCCCTCACGGCACACACCAAGGTAAAGTTTGCCTCATTTACCACAAGGTAGCTTTCCCCTCGAACCTTGGGTCACGCTAGCTTGCGACTGAGAACCCTAAGCCCAGTATTCTGGTGACCATAAGATTTCTGATCATACCTGTTTTGTTGGGCGAGCACACTTGCTGCAGAGGGTGCTCAACTAGAAGACCTTTTCTGAAATTAAGTTTTATTTCCCTTATTCTACTTATGTTTGCTAGGCTCATGCCCTACTGATTTAGCTTTCTTGTTCAGTTGCTCTTCTCTATCCTTCTTCTTATCTTTCTCGATTTGCTGGGTATTAACCATAATTATGGAGATGTCCATACTTGGGATCAGCAAGGCTGCCTTGCACTCATTCTTTACATGCCTGCCCAATCCAGACATGAATTTTCTCATTCTCGCCCTTATATTCGGGAACATCTCTGGGGCATATCGGGACAACTGAATGAATTTGAGGTTGTACTCCTCGACAGTCAACCCCTCTTGCTTCAGGTTCATGAACTCATCAATCTTTGCCTCCCTCAGCTCTTGGGGAAAGAAGTGATCGAGTAAAGCACTCTCAAAGTCATCCACTTAACAGGCTCAGCATCCTCACCTCGACTATCTTCCCATTGGGTATATCAAATGTTTGAAACATCCTTAAGCTAATAGGAGGCAAGTTCAACTCCCTCAACCTTATTCGCATGCATAGCCCTTAGGACCTTGCATATCTCATCAATAAAGTTTTGTGGGTCCTCCTCAATCGTTGACCCCGTATAGACTGGCAGGTTCATCCTTAAGAAATTTCTGAGCTTGGTTGCAGCCATGGGCCCTTGGGAGATGGAGCTAGGGGCCTGGGGACCTTGGGTATTACTCTAGGAGGACACTAGTTGGGTGAGAAAAGCAATGGCTCCCCTGAAGTCTGCCTCTGACGTGGAGGAGATCTAAGCAGGAGGTGCCTATGGAATCTCAGCAGCTCTGGCAGGTCAACCCCATCTCCTCATCCTAGTTTGAGTAGGGACCTCTGGTGGGGGATTCTCAGTTTTTGGGGCTGAGGCTTCTCTTTGGTCAGCAGTACGTTTAGGACGCATGATCTCCAAATGCGTAATGCACGAATTAGAAAAGAGTTTTATAGAGTTAACCTCTATCGCACGAACTCAAAATATAGAAGAAGTGTAACCATTCCTAATGTCCTATAGCCTCTTATTTATTAAGTGAGGTGCACAATACACACATAAATATGACTCTACTATACACGGCCTCATAGACTCCCTAGGATGCTTGAACTCTTTGCTCTAGTACCAAGTTTGTCATGCCTCGGGAGGGTACCCTAGACGTGGCCGGCAGTCAGTTACTATTGCTAGTCCCCAAGTGAACCACTCGACCTCAAGACAAGTAATTCAATCATCAAATACAGCGAAAATTATTATAATAAGGAAAATTAGGCAGTGGACACCTCAGTTACTTCTACATCATTGAATAAGGGTTATAGACCAATAAGAATTAATCTCAACATCTATGACATGACATAATAACAATTTTTAAGAAACTCAATTCAAAGAGGAAAGGGCCTCAACATCAAAACATCATTTTCTAGTTTATGAAGCCTCTACTTCTACAGTCTAGGATGGTACTATGACAGGCCATGGCTACCATAAAATCAAAAGACTAGCTCAAAACAAATGAAAGATAATAAATGGTATCCTCTGAAAGCAGGGGAGGAATCAGCAATCTATGGAACTAGGGAGCTCTGAACCTCAACGGTGTGTCTACAGAAGTTCTCTATCTCCTGTATTTGCATCATGAAATAATGCAGTGCTGAGTGGCATCAGTACATGGAATGTATGGAATGTAAAATGGCTGAGTGAGACAATACAGGCATAACTAACATGGGATAACATCAACTTGCAAGATACTCACTCTGAATGACAAATGTCCATCTAAGCTAAGGGTAAGGAGTAGACAATAACTCATCAACATCAATCAAGACCCATACCATTAACTCAACATCAGAGTACTATCAGTGTGGAACCTACTGGGAGTTTCTCTAACCGACAACCATAACCTATTAGCTGAAGATGATACAACGAAGCAATGTTGTTACCGCATCCATCAAGTACCTTGTCGGGGTAAAGGACATGGCATCAGTGGATCCACAAATAAAGAACATCAAGTCCTCTTTTGGGACTAAGGAAACATTCTATTTCAAAGTTCAATCCTCCCATACGCTGGCCATGTAGTTAATGAGTGCGAGTGAAACTTACTCTTACTCTTTTTGGTGCTCAATACTCCTCCCAGGACTCAACATGCTCATAAGACATCAACATCAGGATTTCTCTTCATTTAGTCTCATTTGGACATAGTACATCAACCATAAACTCTTAGATTAGGAACAACTCTTATAGAATTAATTCGTGCTCATTAAGACTCCATGAACATCAATTTTACTCAACATCATCATCAATATTCTCAGAATAAGGATCACAAGCACATTCATACCGTCAAGGCTCTTGACTCATCTCCTAAGCTCATTCTTCTAATCATTAGTAAAATAACATATAACATTTCATGAAATAATTCATGAAAACCATTTATGCAGTAAATCAAGCTTATGATGATCATCAACCTAAGAAAGTACATCAAATACGTATAATTTTCAATAGAATACTCAAGAATTTCACATATAGAATTCATTACATATAACTATCAACTTAATTCAATCAAGGGGCGCATGGTGGAACAATTCCATGCTTTAAGTTAGCCTTATATACCTAAATTTGAAGCTTTGAACAATCTATCTCAAGAACTCTCCTCAAATTCCTCAATTTTTATGCTCCTTTTCTCTCCTCTTTAGCCTTAGTCTTTTTCAAGGACTTGGGAAGGACTTAGAATATGGTCTAAAAACCTTTTTATACTTAAAACGACCTGTTTTGATCATATATTAAGTCCACAAGGGGTTTTGAAAGGTCTAGAATGCCCCTTAAGATATTCGGAAAAAAGTCTATCTTGGAACATGGGGACCACGACGTGGACTGAGTTTATTTTTGGTATTATTTTCTGAAATCCGAACGAGGTTTCTAATCCCATTGAAAATTTTTAGAATAAAACCAAGTTTTAGTCCGCGACAGTGATGTGTCCCGGCCCTGTCGCACACCTACGCTAGTTCGCATTTTCGCATTGAAAAACTATCTTTTGATCCGGTTTCTCTAAAAATCAACTGAGACTACTCTTCCACTCAATTTTTCATGCCGATTGCAAATCCGCCCTCGGATTTGCCATCGGAACATGGGAAGACACGTTATGCGCACATCTCTCTTCTAGGGGTATTTCGATAATTTTGTTGGGTGTTACAGATATATAGCAAGAGATATATATATATAATATTTCATGAAACCAATAATCCATGAAATGCAATAATGCTCATATATAGTGGAGATGTGACCTCAACCTACAAATATAAGACCAAGTGAGCAATTACTTGGAATCCCGATATAATCCTCACACCGGCAAAGAGGTGGTTTACTTGCCAAAGGTAAACCATGCTTCACCTTACGGGAACCCCCATTTTGGAGAAGCAACCTTCCTTACGGGCACCCCCATTTCAGAAAATTTACCTTCCTTACGGGCACTCACCCCCATTTCAGATAGAATTTTCATATATATATATATACATACCTATCGTTGGCACATAGTTCAAGGAAAAAGAGAGAGCCCTTGGGTATAGCTCTAACACCCTCAATAAATCAATGCTAAATCATCATCCCACAAGAATACATATATGTATACATGCTTTCAAAAGGGATGCAAGTTCTTTCAAATCATTTCAATGCACACTTAGGCTTAAAATCCAAAAATCATTCATAACAATTCATACTAGCCTTCAAATGCAAAATCACATTTCATATCAAACTTTTTATGTATAGGAATAGCCCATTCACATTGTCACATGAGGTGTAAAGACCGAATATACTCAAAGAGTAAATATCATATACATTTATGTGATCACATTATTGTCATAAATATATGAGTGAGCTTAACCCACCAATTCAATTTCATAAAACATAAGAAGGCTTCACCCACTTCATGATTTTCATAAAATCCAATGTTCATGAATGCAGATGTCATGAATGATATATGCATAGCAATAGATAATATAGCTCCAATCTAAAACCAACAATATAATATGAAATTCAAGTAAATCCACAACTAAATCCACATTTAAATCATAATATAGATCACCCATTCTTAGTTCAAACTTTAAAGGGACAATGCATGTTCAAATATTCATAATAATCATGTAATTCAACATATTAGGGCTTAAATCAACTTAAAATCATCAATAAAGCAGAGCTCATACTTCGATTGAATTTAATAATAATAATATTCAAAACTCATATTTAAAGTAAGCAAAACTTTAGGAAATTCAAGTGAAAGAGTTTGGGTCTTCTTGGTTGAAAGGGACAAAAAATCAATCCCACATACCTTAGCTAATGACGAAGATTCAAGAAGAAATTAGAAGAAGAATGAGCCTTTCCTTGATTCCCAAGCTTAGATTCACAAGAGTTCCTTGAGAGAGTGTTCTTAAGAGTGACTTGAGAGAATTCTAAGTGAATGAATAAATTTAAAAGAGAGGAATATAGAATAGTTCATTTGGAAGTCCTTAAGTAGCTTGGGAAGTCACAAAAAACCCTTAGCATAAACCATAGTTATGAAAATTCCATTAATGAAACGAGTGGAAAAATTGAAGTTACGTCTTAGGGAAGGGTGGTACGGTCCGTGATAGGGCGTATGGACTCTACACTTGCCCGTGATCCAACACATGGAAAATTTTCACTTGACGGAGGTCCGAAATGGTTGTCCCATACTTAGAAAAATTCAACATAGGCATCGATACAGAGGGTGGTACGGACCATATCAAGCCATACGGTTCGTGTGCCTCCTCCGTCCCACTCTACTTAGGAATAATTCTTCATGTTAATGCTCCGAGATGGTGATCTAATACTTAGAAAATTTTCACTCCAGAACCCATACGGGAGGGAATACGGGCCATACCACTCCATATGGACTGTATTCTTGGCCGTATCACTTCCCTTAGGTTCAAAACTTTGGAGTCTCAAGCCCAAGGCTGCCACATGGCCCTCCACATGGTCCATATGTTTTCACATAGTCCGTGTGTTGTCCAAGTGTGGTATACGGTCTCAAACTCTACATTAAGGCCCTCAAACCCTATATAAGGCCAAGGGCCACTCCAGGGAAGCTCAACGGGGTCCGTATAGCCTCACACGGATCGTGTAGGCTATCATGGAGAGTCACCTTGGACCAAACCTTTCGAGAACCAAATGTTCAAGCTCCATTAAGGTTGTACAACGTCCGGATCCTTACATCATCTCCCCCTTGAGAACACTCATCCTCCAATGTGCTAGAACAAGGCTTTAATGGCTTGACCTAAAACGTGGAACATTTAAACATAAGATACCATGCATCTTTCATTACTTGAAAATCATAGTCATAAAAACTCATATCATAATGTATTCAAATCATAAAAAACAACATAAAAATCATTTTTGTGCACATGTATGCATGTCATGTCATGAAACTCAAGAGTGAAAGAATTAGGACCACTTAAAAAAGGAAGAACCTAATACCTTAGGCTTGAGTAGATTGGAAAAGATGGGGATATCATTTCATCATGTCCAACTCTACATCCCATGTAGCACTCTCCACATGTTGATTTTTCTAAAGTACCTTAACCGAAGCCACATCTTTGTTGCGAAGCCGCTTCACTTGTCTATCCAAAATCTCAACTGGAACTTCCTCATAAGACAAGTTCTCCTCAACTTCAACACCTTCCAAAGGCACAACAGTACTAGGATCTCCAACCAATTTCCTTAACATAGAAACATGGAAAATCGGGTGAATAGAACTCAAATCCGGAGGCAAATCTAATCTATCCAAAACGCATCACACCCTTCATAGGTGAGACTTTCACATATACCCAATCACCAACATGAAACTCAAGATCTCTCTTTCTAACATTAGAATAGAACTTTTGGCGACATTGGGCCATCTTAAACCTCTCCATAATCAACTTCACCTTCTCCATGGCCTCCAACACCAAATCTACACCAATCAAAACCATATCTCCCAACCCAAACCACCCCACCGAAGATGTACATCTCCAACCATAAAAGCCTCAAGTGGTGCCATTCCAATGCTAGCTTGAAAGTTATTATTATAAGTAAACTCAATAAATTGGAAGATGATCATCCCAGTTAGCTTTGAACTCCAATTCACAAGACCTCAACATTTCCTCCAAAGTTCGAATTGTCCTCTTGGCTTGCCCATCTGTTTGAGGATGAAAAGTGGTAATCAACTTCACCTTAGTACCAAGTCCACTTTGAAACAACCTCCAAAAGTGAGAAGTAAATTGGGTACCATGATCCAATACGATAGACCTAAGCACACCATGCAACCTCACCAATACTTGAATGCATAACCTTGCATAATCCTCGACACTAAAGGTAGTCTTGACTGGTAGGAAATGAGCCAACTTAATCATTCGGTAAACAATAACCCAAATTGACTCAAATTTCCTTTGGGTCCGAGGCAAGTCAACCACAAAATCCATGTTCACATATTCCCACTTTCAAGTAGGAATTTCAATGTCCTGAGTCAAACCATCAGGCCTTTGGGGCTCTCTTTCATTGTTGACAATTAGGGCATTCAGATACGAACATGGCTATGTCTTTCTTCATAAATGCCACCAATACAGTTCCCTAAAATCCCGATACATCTTAGTAGATCCCGGGTGGATAGAATAATGAGAGTTATGGATTTTACTCATGATCACCTTCCTAAGATCATCCACATCCGGAACACATAACCAATATCTTTTTGTCAGCAACCAACTTCTTCAACTCAACCAATGACGGATCCAGATCTTTCCTAGCCTTAACATCAATAATCATAAAAGATTTGGCACCATTCAGTACATAAGTACCATAATCATTAAAGTCGGCCAACCTAACACCCAATCAAGCCAATCGGTAAACATCTCTTGCCAACTCTTTCTTCCCTTCATCAACATGAGCCACACTTTCCATAGATAGCCTACTAAGAGCATCGGCTATAATATTCCCTTACCGGGATGATATTGTACACTCATGTCATAGTCCTTAAGGAGTTCCAACCATCTCCTTTCCTCAAGTTAAGATCCCTTTGAGTGAACACATATTGGAAACTCTTGTGGTCGGTGAAAACATCAACATGCACCCCATACAAATAGTACCTCCAAATCTTTAAGGCAAACACTACCGCCGCTAACTCAAGATCATGAGCCAGATAATTACACTCAAACACCTTCAATTGCCTTGATGCATAATATATCACCTTACCGTGTTGCATAAGTACACAACCCAACCCAATCTGAGAAGCATCACAATATACCACAAACATATCTAAGCTATCCGGTAGAGTCAAAACAGTAGCGAATGTAAGTCGATCCTTTCAAGTCTGAAAACTCCTCTCACATTCATCTGACCATAAAAACTTGACCTTCTTTTGAGTCAACTTAGTCAATGGGGATGTAATAGATGATAAACCCTCAACAAACCTTCTACAATAACCAGCCAACATAAGAAAACTCTAAATATCTAAAGAAGTCAAGGTTTTAGACTAATTCTTTACGGCCTCAGTCTTCTCTGGTTCAACCTTGATACTATCACTGGATACCACATGACCAAGAAAGGCTACCTCACCCAACCAAAACTCACATTTGCTAAACTTAGCATACAACTTCTTCTCCCTCAAAGTCTAAAGAACTAATCTCAAATGATCCATATGCTCCCACTCATTTCGAGAATAGATAAGGAGATCATCAATGAAGACAACCACAAAACTATCAAGAAATGGCTTGAACACCAGATTCATAAGGTCCATAAACACGGCCGGAGCATTGGTCAAACCAAATGACATCATCACAAATTCAAAGTGCCCATACCTAGTCCGAAAAACCATCTTGGGAATGTCACACTCCCTAACCTTCAATTCATGATAACAAGAATAAAGATCAATCTTTGAGAAATGGGTAGCCCCTTTAAGTTGATCAAACAAGTAATCGATTCTTGGCAACAGGTACTTATTATTGATGGTTACCTTATTCATTGCCAACCATCTTTATTTTTTACAAACAATACTAGAGCACCCCAAGGAGATATACTTGGCCTAACAAAGCCTTTCTCCAACAAATCCTTCACCTGATCCTTCAACTCAGCCGATGCCATATAATAAGGAGGAATAGAGATAAGTTGAGTATCCGAAAGAAGGTTTATGCCAAACTCTACTTCCTTTTCGAGAGGAATATCGGGCAAGTCTTCGAGAAACACATCTGGAAAGTCATTCACCACTAGGACAATTTCAAGAGTAGGTGACTCGGATTCCACATCTTTGACCCTCACAATGTGGTAAATACACCCCTTTGAGACCATCTTTCATGCCTTAAGGTAGGAAATAAACCAACCCTTAATAGCGAAGTCAATACCCTTCCATTCAAGAACGGGCTCATTCGGAAATTGGAACTAGATCTTTCGGGTTTTACAATCTATAGAGGCATATGAGGCATGCAACCAATATATCACGAGAATAAAATCAAAATAAAAAATATGAATTTCCACAAAATTACATGGGAAGACTTTATGCAAAATAGAAACTGCGCAACCCCGACAAGCTCTATGAGCGACTATAGATTCACCCATGGGAGTATAAACCGAAAAAGGCTCCCACAAAATTTTTGGACTCAAACCAAACTTAACATCCAACAGAGGAGTCACAAAAGATAAATTGTCACCCAGATCAAACAAAGCATAAACATCAAAATCAAAAACTTTCAACATACAATTCACAACATTCGGAGCTTCCTCCACTTTCTGACGAGCATGAAGAGCATAAAACATGTTCTTTCTTGGAGCAACACCTTGGGGAGCTCTTTGTTGACCTTGAGCCACCTAACCTTGACCTCTTAGAGAAACCTTAGGATAGTCAGAAATCTTGTAGTTCTTATCACCATACACGGAGCATGCACCCAAATTCTTCCAACAAGTACCCGAGTGATTCTTCCCATAAGTAGTACACGGGGGAGGCATTGGCCCACCATCAAATTGTGCCCTAGGAAGAGGCACCCTAGCATTAGCAACCCGAGCATTAGAACCTTGGCCCTATTGGTAGTGACTATAATCACCACATTCAGAGTTAGAGAATCCATCGCCATAACGGACCCTCTTAGAATCATGCACCCTCTTCTCCTTAAGTTTTTTCCCCTCAATTTGTTCAGCATATGTCATGAGCCTTGAAATTTCCATGTTCTGAATAAGCATAGATGTATGACATTCCTTCACAACCAAATCAGAGATACTGGAAATGAACTTGTGCATTCTTGCGCGAGGGTCAGCCATAAGCGTAGGAGCATACTTTGAAAGCTTAGTAAAATTGAGGGCTAGTCCCTCACACTCATGCCACCCTTTTTGAGGTTGATTAATTTAGTCCTTAGAGCCTCCCTAAGATCAAAAGGGAAGAAGCAATCCAGAAATGTAAACTTGAACTCTTCTCAATTAACAATATTACCACAAACCCTCTCTATCAACCATTGAGTGTACCATACTTGAGCAATATCTTTCAACTGATAAGCAACTAACTCAGCTTTCTTTTCAGAAAAAACTCCCATAAAAGTCAACACCTTAGTAAGCTCATCAATGAACTCTTGAGCATCCTCATCAGCCTTTGACCCATAGAACTCCGGAGGATTCATCTGGGTAAAATCCCTCACCCTAGAAGATGGAGTGGGATCCCGAGAAAAACTAGCTTGCTTAGTCTGAGAAGTCACCACTTGTGCAAGCATAGAAAAGGCCATAAGAAATTCACCATTAGAGATAGGATCATCTATGGGCTCTTGAGGAACATGGTCCTCATAAGGCAAGGCATGTCTTATTAGGGGAGCTCTTCGTGGAGGCATCTTCTGTGATGTAGCAAGGGCACCATCAGGATAAGGAAACCATAATATATGGTTCAATGCATGATATGAGACATGAAGAAGTGAGACAATTCCTAAAGCATCATCATAACCTCCCACTCATAGGCATAGTGCACTTCTCGGCCATGAATAGGTTTCTACCCGACGCAACATGTTGGACTCCAAAGATCATTACAAACCTGGTGCTCTAATACCAATCTTGTCATGACCCGGACCTAGGTCCTAGGAGTGGCTTGGCAAATGAGAACTCGAGAGTCACCAAAGAAGCCTCAAACTATTTGTATTCACATCATCGGTTCGAAAGCATAAGTAAATAGTAAACACATAGTTCTAAAGGATGGGAAACTGGGACACATGCTATGGGTAAATCAAATAAAAAGGGAGTAGCATGAATTCACATAGCACGTACCACATAAATACTAAGGAGTAGGTAAGTATGACTCACTCTATGGGGGAAATTTAGGGCTTATGATCTTTCACATCATAAACATTTTCATCTCATAATCAATCCATATAACATAATCTCAATAGATATCGATAACCATAAACATAACCTATGAATACAACATTAGCATATAAATGTAATGGGGTACACAAAATGTCCAATAATGCCTCTGGTCAAAAGATAGGACGAGGGCCAAGACATGTCCCGAGCTCAGCCTCAACGTAAATACATAAATAAAAGCACCATAGGTAGAGGAATGGTGGTTGGTCCTTAGAAGATAGGACTCACCACAGCAAGCGAATCTTAAAATCCAAGCTAACTGTCGCCTGGTGGATGAAGGTATTCCTCGAGCCACATGGTTAGATCATGTAGGCAAAAATATGTGTTGTACATTTGAATGTACTAAGTATGTGGGCATGCAATGCATATGACTTACCAAATTTGCATACAATGTTAGATGACAAGGGCATATAATATAGAAAAAGATATATAGCAAGAGATATAGTATATAATATGCCATGAAACAAATGATGCATGAAATGCAATAATGCTTATATATAGTGGGGATGTGACCTCAACCAGCAAATATAAGTCTAAGAGGGCTATTACTTGGAATCTTGATGTAATCCCTACACTGGTAAAGAGGTGGTCTACTTGCCAAAGGTAAATCATACCTTCACTTTACAATCACCCCCACATCGGAGAAGCAAACTTCCGTATGGGGACCCCCATTTTGAAGAAGCAAACTTCCTTACGGGCACCCCCATTTTTGGATAGGACTTTTACATTTTATCATATCATATCATTCTTCTCCTTATGGGCACCCCCAATTCGGAGAATTAACCTTCCTTACGGGCACCTCCATTTCAGATAATATTTTCATATACATATACCTATGGTTGGCACATAGTTCAACGAAAGAGAGAGAGAGCCCTTGGGGATAGCTCTAACACCCTAAATCCATCAGTGCTTAATCATCATCCCACAAGAATACACATACGAATACATGCATTCAAAAGAGAAGCAAGTCATTTCAAATCAATTGAATACACACTTAGGCTTAAAAGCCAAACATAATTCATAATAATTCATACATGGTCTCAAATGCCAAATCAAATTTCATATCATACTTTTCATGTATAGGAATAAGCCATTCACATTAACACATGAGGTGTAAATACCCAATATACTAAAAACATTAACATCATAGACATTTATGTGATCACATTCTTGTAATAACCATATGAGTGAGCTTAACCCACCAATTCAATTTCATAAAACATAAGAGGCTTAACCAACTTCATAATTTTCATAAAATTCAATGCTCATAAATGCATATGTCATGAATGATATGTGAATAGCAATGGGTAATACAGATTAAATCTAAAAATCAACAATATAATACGAAATTCAAGTAAATCTATAATTGAATCAACATTTAAATCATAATATAGATCACCCATGCTTAGTTTGAACTTTAAAGGGACAATGCATGTTCAATTATCCATAATAATCATGTAATTCAACACATTAGGGCTTAAATAAACTTAAAATCATCAATAAAGCATAGCTCATACTTCAATTGAATTTAATAATCAATAATATTCAAAATTCATACTTAAGTAAGAAAAATTTTATGAAATTCAAATGAAAAGAGTTTGGGCCTTCTTAGTTGAAAGGGACCAAAAATAAATCATATATACCTTAGCTAATGAAGAAGATTCAAGAAGAAATTTGAAGAAGAACGAATCTTTCCTTGATTCCCAAGCTTAGATTCATAAGAGTTCCTTGAGAGAGTTTTCTTAAGAGTGACTTGAGAGAATTTTAAGTGAATGAATGAATTTGGATAAGATAAATAAAGAATAGGTCATTTGGAAGTCTTTAGGTAGTACAGGAATTCACAAATGACCCTTAGGATAAATTATAACTTTGAAAACGCCATTAATAAAACGAGTTGAAAAATTAAAGTTACGTCTCAAGGAAAGGTGGTACAGTTTGTGATAGGCCATACGAACCCTACACTTGCCCGTGATCAAACACTTGGAAAATTTTCACTTGACGAAGATCCAAAATGGTAGTCCCATACTTAGAAAAATTCAACATAGGCATTCATACGGGGGGTCGTACGGACCGTACCAAGCCACATGGTCCGTGTGCCTCCTCCGTCACACTCTACTTAGGAATACTTCTTCATGACAAAGTTCTGAGATGGTGATCAAATACTTGGAAAATTTTCACTCCGGAACCAATACGAGAGGGAATACAAGTTGTACCACTCCATACGAACCTTATACTTGGCCACATCACTTTGCTTAGGCTCAAAACGACGGAATCTTAAGCCCAAGGCTACCACATAGCCCTCCACATGGTCAGTATGGCTTCACACGGTCTGTGTGTGGTCCAAGTGTGGCATGCCTTGGTCTCAAACTTAACATTAAGGCCCTCACACCCAACACAAGTCCAAGGGCCACTTTAAGTAAGCTCCACACGGTTTGTATAGCCTCACATGGACCGTGTAGACTATCATGGATCATAACCTTGGTCCAAAACTTTTTGGAACCGAATTTTCAAGCTCCATTAAGGTCGTACAACTTTTGGGGTCCTCACATTGAGTTGAGTTGATATTTGATTGAACTGTTTCTCCAATTTCTTAATAACAATAGAATGAGACTCGATCTTATGATTAATGCTGGAGATGTCAGTCTTTATCCCCCACAAGGTCCCATCCTGTATGTCAACCTTCTTCAACAAACAATCAAATATCTCCTCAACTCAAGAGCTACCAGCACCCGAATCTCGATTGTATGGTGGCACATATGGATAATTAATGTAACCATATTTGTGACCCCGATCAGCAACTCTATCCTAGACCTTGTTTCTATTATACTAACCTTTATGATTGTTATCTCTTAAGGTATCATGCCTTTTATAGTTCGACCTTAGTTTCCTTGACTGTGCCGCTGATAGTACTAATTGGACCCTTGGGTGTTGGTCCGAAAACCCCCCATCTAATCAGTGACAAAGCAATTATCGTCCTTATAGTAAAGCTCCTCAAACATGGGTACTCGTGAAGGCTGATGAGCAACTTCATTAACACGTTCCTGGTTCTGCTTCATCAACAACTCCACATTAGTACTAATGTGAGCAAGCTCTTGCATCATCTCCTTATTTATTTTTGCTTGTGCCAAGCTAGTACTGATTGTACATGAGCTCTTTGTTATCGATCTATCTCTCATTCCCATGCACGATTTGTCTAGACCACCTTTTTCAGCTTCTCAGCAACCCTTGAAAATGGTTAATCTAGAAATGAGCCGCCCATGATAGTATCGGCACATGCTTGGCTATTCTCATTTAGGGCTCGATAAAAGATCTCCACTAAGGCATCATCAACAATCTTGTGGTCGGGGACACTTCTCAGACACTTTGTGAACCTCTCACACGTGGTACTGATCACGTCACCAGGAAGTTGCTCAAAGTTGTTGATTTGGTATTTCAACTTCAGCTTCTTCGATCTCAAGAAAAACCTCTCCAAAAAAGGCTTGTGCAATTCAGCCTAGTTGGTGATTGAACTTTGTGGGAACTTAGATAGCCATAGTGTTGCATTGCTCGTTAGAGATAATAAGAAGACACGAAGTCCAAATTTATCCATAGGCAGATTCTGATTTCCCATTACACTCTTATAGGCAAAGACAATATTGTGTAGATGGCTATGCAGATCCTCAGGTGGTAGGTCGTGAACAACCCCTGATTCTGCAGCATTTGAAGTAACCCACTTGAAATAACAAACTGTCTTGTCCCAAGGGGGTACTTGAGACGTGGCTAGCACCCAAAGACTATTGCTAGTCCCCTAGCAAACCACTTGGCCTTATCACATCCGTTCAATGCAACAACTCTATAGATCAACGGAAGTAAATGAAAGTAAATGGGTCCATCTCATCTCATGTCTCAAATAATGATAGATTAATAATAAAGCTAGTAGGAAGAACTAGCTCACAATATCAACATCAATGTCCGAATATCATTTATGAAGTCACTATCACTAGTCAAGTGGTGCTAATGACTGACCCATGGCTACCGCAATCAAAATATAATACTAGTCTAGCCTAACTCAAAAGCATGATGAAATAAATAATAGTAGATCCTCTAGAGTAGGGGATGCTCACCAATAAGCTGAACGTCCTGGATCTTCAATGATGCACCTGTTGATGATCCCCAATCCCTATATTTGCATCATAAAATACTGCAGCGCCAAGTGACGTTAGTACGTGGAATGTATGGTATGTAAAATAGCTTAATGAAACAGAAATAGGTAGAATAATATGGTACAATATTGACTCAGGATAGTAAACAATCAACATGTCAAGTGACTATTCTAAAGAAAGAATAAAGAGTAGACTAGTGACCCATCAACACCTCAACCTCATCAAACAAATTAGACCCATCTCAAGGGAACTCAACTCAACATAACTCAATGGAACTCAACTCAACTCGGAGTACTCAAGGTGGGAACTTTTGAGAGTTTCTCTTATCCGACAACAATCACTTATGAGCCAGTGATTGTACAACAATCCCGCTGATGTTGCCATAGCCATTCTGTATTTTTCGGGTAGTGAATGAATCAAATGTCCTAAAGCTAACAGCCTCAACAAGTCCTTTATTGTTTCAAGGACATAAACTCAACTCAAGAGGGAACCACAATGTAATGTGATGGTTCTAATCCTCACCTACGTTTGGCGACGTAGTTTGATAAGTTTGATTGGACTAACTCTCACTCTCTCGGTGCTCGATACTCCTCCAAAGACTCAATGCTCATAAGACGTCCATCTCAACCAATCTCATAGGGACTTTAACCCCATCATCAATTAGTATCTCATAGGGACTCTAACCCTATAATCAATCAAGCTCATAGGGACTCTAACTCTTTCATCAATCAAGCGCATAGGGACTCTAACCCTATCATCAATCAAAGTCATAGGGACTTTAACCCTTTCTTCAATCAATCGCAATCAATAGCTCAAGGCATGGAGCAATCTTTAAGGAACAATCGAATAGACCATCTTATGAGTTCATTTTTGGACACTCTTAGGGATATCAGGCTCTATCAACTCATCATAATCCACAATCACAATCACAATCACAATCACAATCAACAATCTAACATCAAGGCTCTAGACTCAACCCCTAGATTCATGCATGCATGCTTTCAAAAGTTAACATATAGGGTTATACAATTCTCATGAAAATATCCGATTCAAGAAAATAAGTTTATGATGATTATCAACATATGGAAGTACATTTAATTAGATATGATTTGTGAGAAAACATTCAAGAATCAATTTAAGAAGCATGTATGGGGTCTCATGGACACTCAACTCCTCTATAACCATCTATGGGACACATGAGAGGATGATCTTATGCTATTAGTTTAGCCTTATATACCTAGGATGAAGCTATCAACAATCACCTTCAAGAATTTCCTCTGGAATTCCTCGATCTGAAGCTCTTCTCCTCTTTCCTCAAACCCTAGTCTTGTTATATTGTTAGAAAATGACTTAGAATACAGTTTTAAACCCTTTTTATGTCTAAATGAACTAATTAGATCGTGTATTGAGTTTAGGAGGGGTTGAGAATTGTCCGGAATGCCCTTCAAAAAATTTAAAAAAATTTCAGCTTCGGAATAATCCAGTCCACGATGCAGACTGGACGCGTACAGTGTATTTTTCTCCGAGAAGTTTCTAAACGAGTTTTTCCAATTTCGTCAAAATATGTTAGAAAATATCATGTGGGTCCACTACAAAGGCACGACACGCCTCAATCGCGCACCGACATTATATTTCATTTTCTGACTGAAAAATTATCTTTTGGTCTAGTTTCCCTAAAAATCAACCGAGACCATTTTCCGACTCAATTTTTTGTGCTGATCACAAATCCAGTCTCGAATTTTTCATATGGTCATTGGAAGATGCATTACGTGCATACCCCTCCTCTTGGGGTATTTTGGTAATTTTACCAGGCGTTATATCATCTCCCTCTTGGGATCATTTGTCCTCGAGTGATGAGTAAAGGTGGATATCAAGGCACAAATAGACTCAAGACTCATCTCAACACTTACCTCAACCAATCAAACTCTCGACTCCTCTTTAACCTCAGTCAAGTCTACTCGGACTCAAGAATAGACAATCAACTCAAGAATAGATCAATCAATTTAATCAAAGGTAAGAAATTTACCTTTGGTGTTCTCATCATTTGGTACGAATAGGTGCGAATATTTGGCCTTCATCTCTTCCTCAACTTCCCATGTGGCTTCATCAACGAATAGATTTCCCTACAGGACTTTGACTGTAGCTATCTCTTTGATTCTCAACTTACGAATCTGACGATCAAGGATTTGGACCGGAACCTCTTCTTAGGTCAAGCTATCCTTCACTTCAATGTTTCTAACAAGGATAACCAAGGTAGGG
Source organism: Solanum rostratum (assembly GCA_029948455.1). Classification (NCBI taxonomy): domain Eukaryota; kingdom Viridiplantae; phylum Streptophyta; class Magnoliopsida; order Solanales; family Solanaceae; genus Solanum; species Solanum rostratum. Next base: position 59,394,507 of record CM057046.1, read on the forward strand.
TCTCCCAAGCACTTCTTCAATATCGACAACTGGAATACCATATGAATTCCATCTAACTCAGAAGGCAACTCTAACTCATTAGCAACCTTCCCTATCCTCTTCACAATCTGATATGGTCCCATATAGTGTGGACTCAACTTTCCCTTCATCCCAAATCTCATGAGACCCTTCATAGGTGACACTTTCAAGTACACCTAATTATTTAACTCGAACTCTAAGCCTCTTCTCCTCATGTCGATGTAAGATTTTTGGCGACTCTGGCAGTCTTTAATCTCTCTCTAATGACCTTAGCCTTTTCCATCGATCAGTGGACAAGATCAGGTTCAATCAACTCCTTTTCTCATACATCAAACCATCCAATCGGTGACCTACATCTCCTTCCATACAAGGCTTCATAGGGAGCTATTTGAATGCTTGCATGATAACCATTGTCATATGCAAATTCAATAAATGGTAGGTGATCATCCCAATTTCCTTCAAATTTGAGAACACGGGATCTTAACATATTTTCTAATGTTTGAATTATTAGCTCTGCCTGACCATCTGTCTATGGAGGAAAGGCGGTACTTAGGTTCACTTTAGTACCCAATCCTTTCTGGAACGATCTCCAATATTGGGAGGTGAATTGAGCTCATCTGTTCGAGATGATGGACAACGGAACTCTATGCAACCTCATAATCTCTTTGATGTACAACATGGTGTACTCCTCCACAGTGTTGTTTACCTTGACTGCTAAGAAGTGAGCCGATTTAGTCATCCTTTCTACAATCACCTATATCGAATCTTGTTGCTTTTGAGACCTTGGTAGACGAGTAATAAAGTCCATATTAATCATCTCCCATTTTCTTTCACGAATCTCAAGGTTCTGAGCCAATATATATGGCCTTTGATGTTCAACTTTCATTTGCTGGCAATTCGGACACTTTGAAATGAACTCAGTAATATCCCTCTTCATTCCACTCTACCAATAGACTTCTCTAAAGTCATGGTACATCTTTGTGGAGCCAGGATGGATAGAATATCTAGTGCTATAGGCTTCATCCATGATTCTATCTCGAATGCCATCCACATCCGAAACACTGAAAATACTCTGGTATCTCAACACTCCATCTCCCCCTTTGGAGAAAGCCATAACCTTCTGTTTATGGACAACCTCCTTCAATTGGAGTACGACAGGATCTTCGTCTTGATTTTCTTTCACCTCTGCCACTAAGGATGAAACAAACCCGTTCTGAATATTAACTCCTCCTTCATCATTCTCCTCAAGTCAAAATCTCAATCAAACCAATCTATGCACTTCTTTGGTCGACTCCTTCTTTCCTTCCTAAACATGCGTTGTGCTACCCATTGACAATTTGCTAAGAGCGTCAACAACAATATTAGCTCTACCAAGGTGGTAGAAAATGCTCATGTCGTAATCCTTGAGCAACTCCAACTATCTCTGATGTCGCAGGTTGAGCTCTTTCTGACTGAAGACATACTGCAAGCTCTTTTGGTTAGGGAACACATCCACATGCACTCTATACAAGTAGTGGCGCCAGATTTTAAGTGCAAACACCACTGCTTCCAACTCGAGATCATGGGTTGGATAGTTCTTCTCATGAACCTTGAGTTGTCTAGAAGCATAGGCTATCACTTTCCCCCTCTGCATCATCACACATTCCATTCCAACCCTCGAAGCATCACAATGAATTACTAAGTCCTGTGTCCTATCAGGTAAGGCTAAGACCAGTGCAGTAGTCAATCTCGTCTTCAACTCTTGGAAACTCTTCTCACATTCATTGGATCACTGAAACTTGAACCTCTTCGAAGTCAATTTAGTAAATGGTGTGGATAGGGAAGAAAATCCATCAACAAATCTATGGTAGTAGCCTACCAACCCCAAGAAACTTCTTATGTCAGTCAGAGAGGTTGGTCTGGGCCAGTTCTTAATTGCTTCAATCTTTTAAGCATCCACTCAAATAGCGACGACACCGGAAACCACATGGCCTAAAAAAGCCACTGACTTAAGGAAAATTTCACATTTTGAGAATTTCGCTTACAACTCATGGTCCTTAAGTTTTTGGAGGACAACTCTGAGGTGATTAGCTTAATCCTCCTCATCTCTCAAATACATCAAAATGTCATCAATAAATACAATCACAAACATATCAAGGTATTTCCTGAATACTCTATTCATCAAGTCCATGAAGGTTGCAGGTTCATTCATCAACCCAAAAGACATGACCAAGAACTCAAAATGGCCATATTCAGTCCTAAAGGTTGTCTTTAGGATATCACATTCCCTCACTTTCAACTGATGGTAGCCAGATCTAAAGTCTATCTTTGAGAAATAAGAAGAACCCTGAAGTTGGTCAAACAGATCATCTATCCTTGGAAAAGGATACTTATTCTTTATTGTGACCTTATTCAGTTGTCTGCAATCAATACACATTCTAAGGGACCCATCTTTATTTCACACGAATATGACCGGGGCACCTCAGGAGAAACACTCTACCTTATAAAGCCTTTCTCTAATAGACCTTTCAATTGTTCTTTCAATTCTTTCCACTCAACGAGGGCCATCCTATAAGGCTGGGTATCTGGAATAACATCAATCCCAAAGTCAATCTCTCTCTCAAGAGTGACTGGGAAGGTCCTAAAGAAACACTTCAGGAAACTTATTCACAATCTAGACTGACTCAAGAGTAAGAGACTCCACATAATCATATTTAACTCGCATAAGGTGATACATACAACCTTTGGAAATCAGCTTTTTGGCTTTAAGGTATGAGATAAACTTTCCCCAAGGTGCAACAGAATCACCCTTCCACTCAAGAACTAGTTCATTCGGAAATTGGAACTTAACGGTTTGGGATCTATAATCAACGGAGGCGTAACAGGTGTGAAGCCAATCCATGCCAAGGATTAAATCAAAATCAACCATCTGCAACTCAACCAAATCAACAAGAGTATCCCTATGATGGATGGACAATAAATAAGCTCTATAGATTCTCTCAGCTCGTATAGACTCACCCATTGGAGTAGAAACATCAAAGGGTTCAAGAAGACTCTCTGGGGTTCTATCAAATCAGCTGGCCATATAAGGAGTTACAAATGACATTGTGGCATCTGGTTCCATCAAAACATAACAATCAAAAGTAAAGACTCGAATCATAACCATCACAACATCTCGGGAGTTCTCCTGATCTTGGTGACTACCCATGGCATACAAACGGTTTATTGCTCCACCTGCGCCTAATGTAGTGCCCCTCTGGTTTTCTCTAGCTAGCGGGGTTGGTGTAGAAGATTAAGTCCGGTCAGCCCACTTTGGGCAGTCTCTCTGGTAGTGACCAGCTTGGCCACACTTATAGCATATATTATCCCCTTCACAACATCTCCCCAAGTGCAATTTGCCACTCTTACCATGCGGTGGCTTACCCTGTGAACCTTGAGCTACACTAGCTTGTGACTGAGGTCCTTGGATTCCGATGTTCTGAGATCTCTAATCATACCTGCCTGTAGGCACTGTGCACTAGAAGCTGATGGTGCTAGAAATCAGTTACCATTCCATTTCCTTCCAACCTAATGGTTGGATGTCTTAGCTTTCTTACATTTAAACTCTTCTCTATCCTCTTGTCTCTCCTCATCAACTTGTTGCACAAATATCATCAATCGCCCAATGTCCAAGTCACTAGCAAGCATTGCTCCCCTCCCATCTCTCTTGGGTCTTTTATTTAACATTTCAACATACATCTCCATTCTTCCCCTCATATCAGCAACCATGTCCGGAGCATAGTTAGATAGTTGCATGAACTTCAACCCATACTCTTTCATAGTCATAAAGCGCTGTTGCAAATTCAAGAACTCTCTTACCTTAATCTCTCTTTGTTCTCTTAGGAAGAAGCGTCTCAAGAAGGTTACCTCGAACACTCCCCAAGTAAAGAATGGAGCATCATCTCCTCTACCTTTCTTCTATTGGTCGAACCATAGTCTGGCCACACCTTGAGTAGGTAAGCAGCCAGTTTGACCTGTCAGCATCATCCACATACATCATGTCATGCCCCGGGAGGGTACGCTTGGCGTGGCCGGCATTCGGAGACTATTATTAGTCCCAAGCGAACCACTTAGACTCATCGTCACATCATACTCAATAGCGGAAAAAACATTCTCAAGGAAAAGACTATAATGTAATTAAAGTAATCAAGTCTTTATATAAAAAGTTAATTTCCAATAAAGAAGAGTTGGAAGAGAAGCAATACTCAACATCCTCTACTCAATGTTTATGAAGCCTCTAATTCAAATATCTAGATGGTACCATGACAGGCCATGGTTACCCAACTCAAGGAAAATAAAGTACTAACTCAAGCTAGAAGATAATAATATGGAAATCCTCCGAAAACAAGGAGGTCTCACCGATCTGTTGAATGCGAATAGATCCTCAATGAAGCGCCTGTCGATGATCTCTAATACCTGCCTCTACATCATGAAACGATGCAGTCCTAGAAGGGGACATCAGTACATGGAATGTACTCATATGTAAAATAGCTGAGTGAAATAGAAACAAATAGAATAATATAGGATTAACATCAACTCAACATCATACTCCATCAGAATGTCAAATGTCTATCTAAAGAAAGAATAAAGAGTAGACAAATGACCCATCAATACCTCATCATTACATCAGACTCACCTCAAGGAAACTCGACTCGACTCGACTTGACTCGACTCGACTCAACTCAAGGGAACTCAAGGAAACTCAGCTCAAGGAAACTCAACTCAACTCAACTCAAGGAAACTCGACTCAACTCGACTAAAGGAAAACTCGACTCAACTCAACTCAAGGAAACTCGGCTCAACTCAAGGGAACTCAAGCCCGTTTAGGACAAGGATAAATAGTAGACTGTAAAACATCATCATCCATCAAGACTCATACCATCACATCAACATCAGAGTTCTATCAAAATGGAACCAAACTGAGAGTTTCTCTAACCGATAACCATCAGTCATGAGCCGGTGATGATACAACGAAGCGATGTCATTGCCACATCCATCCAGTACCTGCCCGGGGTAAAGGACATCAACCTTAGTGGATCCACAAGAAAAAAACCTTAGTCCAAAATGTCCTATACCCTCCATATTATGGATGTGGAGCTCTTCACACAAATAATAAGGACTCTACTAGACATGGCTTCATACACTCCCTAAGACAATGGAACTCTATGCGCTGATACCATGTTTTCACACCCTGAGAGAGTACTCGAGATGTGGCCGACACCCAGAGACTATTGCTAGTCCCAATGTGAACCATTTGTCCATATCAAATCCATTCAGTCCAACAACTCTACAGATCACCGGAAGTAAATAAAAGTAATTGGGCTCATCTCATCTCATGGCTCAAATAATGTTAGGTTAATAATAAAGGCTAGTAGGAAGAACAAGCTCACAATCTCAACATCAACATCCGACTATCATCTATGAAGCCTCCATCACTAGTCAAGTGGTGCCAATGATAGACCCATGGCTATCAAAATCAAAATTTAAGACTGGTCTAATCTAACTCAAAAGCATGATGAAATAAATAATAGTGGATCCTTGGAATAGGGGAGGCTCACAATAAGTTGAATGTCCTGGATCTTCAACGATGCACCTGTTGAAGATCCTAATCCCTATATCTGCATTATAAACTGATGCAGCACTGAGTGGCCTCAGCACATGGAATGTACGTTATGTAAATTAGCTGAACAAAATTGAAACAGGTAGAATACTATGATACAACATCGACTCAGAAATGTTTGAAGTGCCTCTCTTTGATTCTTGAATTCTTGACTTAAAATCTTTAGAGTTCTTGATGAAGAACCCTAATTCATGAAAAGAATAATCAAGAAACCCTTTTGTTGTATTATTGAATTCGCTTTCTTGAAACCCTAGGTTATGATTTAATATTCTATTAGGGATTCATGAATAGATAAGGTAATTTAGGTTGGGTAGCTTAAAATTAAGGAAGAATAACTCACCTTGATGATGAATCTTGAAAGTTAATCCTAACTTGATGACTTTCTTGATGATTCTTGAGTGTTTATCTTTAGGAGTGAAAGGGAGGGTCTTCAATCATGAAAACTGACGTTTCATGCGTTTTGGGACCTTAAATAGACTCCCAAGGGTTTTAGGATAAAAGTACCCTCAAAATAAAAGAAAAGAACGTCGTTTAGCTTATCCAGAAAGAGTTCGCGATAAGTTTGCGTTGCGGAGCCATCGCGGACCTTTAGACAACTCTATAGGTCTTCAGTAAAATGGTCATAACGTTCTACTCCGAACTCTAATTAAGGCAAAATAAGATGTGTTGGAAAGATAATTGAAAGATCTTTAATTTGATATATTATGGGTCACCTAACGCATTATACTTTAGGAGATATGGTCATTTAAAGATGACCCTTCTATCAATTCATTTGAAAACTTAATCACTAGAAATTCTTTGGACTTGACTTGATGTAATAGATCCTTTTATCATCTCCAATTCTATTCCCACTCTAAGAAATTAATTTTAACATCTATGCTCAATTAAAATGTATCAATTAAGATTGCATATAATATGAAGGATAACTATATCTTAGAGAAAAAAAAGTTGGGGTGTTAAATATCATTTGAAACACCTTCTGAAGTTCCTCCACATAGCTCTCAGGATCTTTAGTGGATGCAGACCATGTGAACTCAGGCAACTTCATCCTCAAGAACTCCCGGACTCTAGACGTGTCATAGGAATCCTATCTACCCACTCTTTGTCTCGTAGCAAGAGTTGTGACAGCCTGGGCTAGAGTTTGAATAGCCTGGCATAGTTCAGCAACGAAGACCTCATCTTGTGAGGGCTACTCAACAGTAAGCTCGGTCGGCAGGCTCCTCGTGTCCTTAAGGCTTAGATGGGTTAACATTTTACCTGGCAGGATATCACTACCTTTGACGGCAATTTTAGGAGGCATGATCGCAACTTTGCAACGCGCAGAGCACGAATTTGAGAAGAACTTTTCATGGAGTAACTCTATCGCAAGACTTAGATCATGAAAGAAGTGAAAAAGTTCCAAAATGTCCTATAGCCTCCATATTATGGATGTGGAGCTCTTCACACCAATAATAAGGACTCTACTAGACATGGCTTCATAGACTCCCTAAGACAATGGAACGTTGTGCTCTGATACCATGTTTTTCACACCCAGAGAGGGTACTCGATACGTGGCCGGCACCCAGAGACTATTGCTAGTCCCCGTGTGAACCACTTGGCCACATCACATCCATTTAGTCCAATAACTCTACAGATCAGCGGAAGTAAATAAAAGTAAATGTGCTCATCTCATCTCATGTCTCAAATAATGATAGATTAATAATAAAGGCTAGTAGGAAGAACTAGCTTACAATCTCAACATCAACATCTGACTATTATCTAGGAAGCCTCCATCACTAGTCAAGTTGTGCCAATGACAGACCCATGACTATTGAAATCAAATTATAAGACTAGTCTAGTCTCACCAATAAGCTGAATGTCCTGGATCTTAAACAATGCACTTGTTGACGATCCCTAATCCCTGTATCTGCATCATAAACTGATGCAGCGCCAAGTGGCTTCAGTACGTGGAATGTATGTTATGTAAAATAGCTGAACAAAATCGAAACAGGTAGAATAATATGATACAACATCGACTCAGAAATGTTTGAAGTGACTCTCTTTGATTCTTGAATCAACATCTTTAGAGTTCTTGATGAAGAACCCTAATTCATGAAAAGAATAATCAAGAAATCCTTTCTTGGGATTATTGAATTCGCTTTCTTGAAACCCTATTATGATTTGGGATTCTATTAGGGATTCATGAATAGATAAAGTAATTTAGGTTGGATAGTTAGAATTAATGAAGAATAACTCACCTTGATAATGAATCTTGAAAGTTAATCCTAACTTGATGACTTTCTTGATGATTCTTGAGGTTTTATGTTTAGGAGTGAAAGGGAGGATCTGTAATCATGAAAACTGACGTTTTATGCGTTTTGGGACCTTAAATAGACTCCCAAGGGTTTTAGGATAAAAGTACCCTCAAAATAAAAGAAAAGGACGTCATTTAGCTTATCCAGAAAGAGTTCACGATAAGTCCACGTCACGGAGCCGTTGCGGACCTTCAGAAAGCTCTGCAGGTCTTCAGTAAAATGGTTATATTTTTCTACTCCAAACTCTGATTAAGGCGAAATAAGATGCATTGGAAAGTTGATTCAAAGATCGTTAATTTGATATATTTTAGGTCACCTAACTCATTATACTTTAGGAGATATGGTCATTTAAAGTGACCCTTCCATCAACTCATTTGAAAACATAGTCGCTAGAAATTCTTTGGACTTGACTTGATGTAAAAGATTCTTTTATCATCTCCAATTCTATTCCCACTCTAAGAAATTAATTTTAACATCTATGCTCAATTAAGAATTATCAATTAAGATCGCATATAACATGAAGGATGACTCAATCTTAGCGAAAAAAATGTTGGGGTGTTAAACATCACTTGGAACACATTCTGAAGTTCCTCCACATTGTTCTCAGGATCTTCAGTGGATGCAGACCTTGTGAACTCAGGCGGCTTCATCCTCAAGAACTCCCAGACTCTAGACATGTCATAGGAATCCTATCTACCCACTCTTTGTCTCGCAGCAAGTGTTGTGACAGCCCTGGCTAGAGTTTGAATAGCCTGGTGTAGTTCAGCATCGCAGACCTCATCTTGCGAGGGTTACTCAACAGGCCAGCTTGTTCTGCAGGCTCCTCATGTCCTTGAGGCTCAGGTGGGTTAACATTTTGCTTGGCGGGACGTCCCCTACCTCTTACAACTCTTCTGGGATGCATAACTGCAACTTTGCACCGCGTAGAGCGCGAATTAGAGAAGAACTTTTTCATAGGGCATAACTTGTGACGCCCGGTAAAATTACCAAAATACCCCTGGAGTGCGGGTATGCGCGTAACGCATCTTCCGATGCTCGTATGGCGAATCCGAGGCCGGATTCGTGATCAGCATGGAAAATGGAGTGAGGAAATGGTCTCGGTCGAATTTTAGAGCGACCCGATCGAAAGATAAATTTTCGGATCAAGTCACAAAACAGTGGCTGTCCGCGACGGAGGCGCGTCGCGGACCTGACGCGGAGTGACACTTGGATGTTTTCCAAAATTTTCGACGGGATGGAGAGAACTCGTACAAAAGCACTTTTTCCAAAATTACACAGTACGCGATAGGTCCGCGTCGCGGACCGTGTGTTTTCCGAACTGGAAATTTCTAATTTATTTCGAGGGGCATTCCGGTCAATCCCTAACCCCTCCTAAACACTAATACACGGCTAGTGAGGTCGTTCCTATACGAAAAGAGCCTAACAAAACCTATTCTAAGTCCTATTCTAAATTCTAACAAGGCTAGGGCTTGAGGAGAGGAGAGAAAGGCTTGGGTGAGGAATACGAGAAGAGAATCCTCGACATCACCCGGTTGAACAGTGCATCACAGGTATGTAAGGCTAAACTAAAACATGGGATTGTTCTCTCATGTGCCCCATAGAGGTCATAGATGAATTGATGATTGAAGAATCTACATGCATGAATTCTTTGATGGATTTTCTTGAAAATTATATTTGAAACTACATGTTTTCTATGTTGATGATCATCATACTATTTGTTTTCTTAAATTGAATACTTTCATGGAATTTGCATAACCCTTCATGACTAATTTCCAAAGCATGTACATTGCACTTGAGACTTGAGTCTAGAGCCTTGAATTGAGATTGTTGGTTGTAATGATGAGTTGATGGAATCTTGATTGTTGTATGAGTCTCTATAAATGAACTCTACCGGTGTGTTTATTCACTTGCTCCCTAATGACTGTTATATAATTTTGGGTCATTGAGAAGGTGTTAATGATAGGGTTAAGGTCCCTATGAGATATTGATGATAGGGTGAAAGTCCCTATGAGATAATTGATGAAAAGGGGCCAAGGTCCCGGTGAATTATCAGTCGTGGACGGGGAGTGGGTCCCTATGAGACTGGCAGTCGTGGACGGGGAGAGAATCCCTATGAGACTGGTTGAGGTTGATTTTATGAGCACTGAGTCGGGAGGAGTATCGAGCACCGAAATGAGCAGGAGTGAGTCCCACTCGAACTCATTAACTACGTCGCCAAACGTAGGAGAGGCTTAAACCATCACATACATACATATGGTTTCCCTCGAGGTTTAACAGTCCCTGAAAGCAATAGAGGATCTGTTCAGTTTGATTCCATGTCGGGTATATTGATATGGGATCCAGTGTTCCTTACCTGGCAAGTTTGGGACCACTGTGGCAACATCAGGGTGATTGTTGTACATTCACTGGCTCATAGGTGAGTGTTGTCGGTTAAGAGAAACTCCCGGGAAAATTCGTACTTTACTCTGAGTCTAGATGAGATGTGATGAGAGGGGGTGAACTCCTCTGAGATGATCCCTGAGATGAGCTGAGACTAATGATGAGTCTGAGATATTGATGTGTCACTTGTCTACGCTTTATTCTTTCATAGATAGACAAGCTGACGGTTTGATGTGATTATGATGTTTACCTTGACTTGATGTTGTTTTCCATATTTTCTACCGGTTTCTGTTTCATTCAGCTATTTTACATACCAGTACATTCCAAGTACTGACGTCCACTCTGGACTGCATCGTTTTATGATGTAGAGGCAGGTACTAGAGATCATCAACAGGCGCTCCGTTGAAGATCAGAGAATCCGAAGTTGATTTGGTGAGCCTCCCGTACTCCGGAGGAACCATTATATTATTTCATCATGCTTTAGAGTTAGGATTGGAAATATTATCTTATTTTGTTTTTGGGTAGCCATGGGTCTGTCATTGGCACCACATGATTTAGTGATAGAGGCTTCATAGATTGGTGTCGAGCATTGATATTGAATTTGTGAGCTAGTTCTTTCTACTAGCCTTCGTTATTTTACTTTAGATGAACTGCGTCCACTGCTGGCATATACTTTCCGCTGATCCGTAGAGTTTATTTGATTGAATGAAGTGATGAGGCTAAGTGGTTCACTTGGGGACTAGCAATAGTCCCTGAGTGCCGGCCACGCCAAGGGTACCCTCCCGGGGCGTGACAAACTTGGTATCAGAGCACAGAGTTCAAGTGTCCTAGGGAGTCTATGAAGCCGTGTCTAGTAGAGTCTTGTTTATGGGCGTGTTGTCGACCACACTTCATAAACAGGAGGCTATGGGACATTAGGAATGGTTACACTTCTTTCTTACTCTAAATCGTGCGATGGAGTTGAACTCTATGAAAACTATCCCCTAACTCGTGCGTTACACGTGCAGAATCGATAACATGCCTCCCAGAAGAGCTGTCAGAGGAAGGGGACGTCCTGCCAGGCGAGCTGTTAACCCACCTGAGCCTCAAGTACCCGAGGGGCCCGTGGATCCAGCTGTCCCTGTTGGGCAACCTCCTCAAGCTGAGATCTCGAATGCTGAGCTACGCCAAGCTATTCAAACTTTGGCCCAGGCTGTTGCAGCACCTGCTGTGAGGCAAGGTGCGGGTGGGACAGACTCTCATGGCACCTCTAGAGTCCGAGAATTTCTGAGGATGAACCCGCCCGAGTTCACGGGGTCGACATCTACTGAAGACCCCGAGAACTATATAGAGGAACTTGTTAAGGTGTTCCAAGTGATGCACGTGGCTGATGTTGATAAAGTTGAGTTGGCTGCCTATCAACTCAAAGGGGTGGCCAGGCTGTGGTTCGACCAATGGAAGAGGGGCCGAGTGGATGATGATTCATGTGTGACCTGGGCAGTGTTTGAGGATGCCTTCTTGGGACGCTTCTTCCCAAGGGAGAAAAGAGAGGCCAAGGTGAGGGAGTTTCTGAATCTAAAACAGGGCTCCATGACCGTGCAGGAGTATGGCCTGAAGTTCACACAGCTATCTCGCTATGCTCCAGATATGATTGCCGACATGAGGGGGAGAATGGGAATGTATGTCGATGGGTTGAATAGAGGGCCCAAAAGGGATGGCAGAGGGGCAATGCTGGTGAGTGATATGGACATTGGGCGATTGATGACATTTGTGCAGCAAGCTGACGAAGAAAGGCAACAGGACAGGGAAGAGTTCAAGCGCAAGAGAGCTAAGACATCCAGCCACGAAGGTGGAAGGAGGGGTAATGGGAATCGATTTCCAGCACCCTCAGCTGCTAGCGCACCTGTGCCTAAAGGCACGTATGATCAGAGGTTCCGGAATACGGGGAACCATGGACCTCAGTCCCAAGCTAGTGTGGCTCAAGGTTCCCAGAGTAGACCACAGTGTGATAACTGTGGGAAGGCGCATTGGGGGAGATGTCGTGATAAGAATGACGCATGCTTCGGGTGTGGCCAAGTAGGCCACTACAAGAAGGATTGTCCAAAACGGGCTAGCCAGGCTCAGTCCGCGGCGTCGGCCCCACCGGTTAGAGGGAACCCAAGGGCCACTACGTCAGGTGCAGGCGGGGCCACAAACCGCTTGTATAATATGGGGAGTCGCCAAGATCAGGAGAATTCTCCAGATGTCGTGACGGGTATGATCCGAGTCTTTACTCTTGATTGTTATGTTTTGATGGACCCTGGTGCCACACTGTCATTTGTAACTCCTTATGTGGCCAGTAAATTTGATAAAACCCCCGAGAGTCTTCTCGAACCCTTTGATGTTTCTACCCCAGTGGGTGAGTCGATTCGAGCTGAAAGAGTCTATAGAGCTTGTGTAGTGTCTATCCATCATAGGGACACCATTGTTGATTTGATCGAGTTAAAAATGGTTGACTTTGATTTGATCCTCGGCATGGATTGGCTTCACGCCTGTTATGCCTCTGTGGATTGTAGATCCCGAACGGTTCAGTTCCAATTTCCAAATGAACCAGTTCTAGAGTGGAAGGGTGACTCAGTGACACCTAGGGGGAGGTTTATCTCATATCTTAAAGCTCGGAAGTTAATTTCCAAAGGCTGTATTTATCACTTGGTGAGAGTGAAATCTGATGATGTTGGGTCCCCAACTCTTGAGTCAGTTCCGATTGTCAACGAGTTTCCAGAAGTCTTTCCTGACGATCTGCCCGGAGTCCCTCCTGATAGGGAGATTGACTTCGGGATTGACATTCTTCCTGATACCCAACCCATTTCGATTCCACCTTACAGGATGGCCCCCGCTGAGTTGAAAGAATTGAAAGAGCAACTAAAGGATTTGCTAGAGAAGGGCTTCATTAGGCCAAGTGTTTCACCATGGGGTGCTCCTGTCCTATTCGTGCGAAAGAAAGATGGGTCTCTCAGAATGTGTGTTGATTACAGGCAACTGAACAAGGTCACGGTGAAGAACAAATATCCTCTCCCAAGGATAGATGATTTGTTTGACCAACTTCAGGGCGCCTCTTGTTTCTCTAAGATAGACCTAAGATCTGGCTACCATCAGCTGAAGGTGAGAGAGTGCGACATTCCAAAGACAGCCTTTAGGACTAGATATGGCCATTTTGAATTCCTGGTCATGTCCTTTGGGTTGACGAATGCACCTGCCGCCTTTATGGACTTGATGAACAGGGTGTTCAAACCGTATCTTGACTTGTTTGTGATTGTATTCATCGATGATATTCTGATATATTCAAGGAGTGAGGAGGAGCATGCTGATCACCTCAGAGTTGTCCTCCAAACTCTTAGGGACCATGAGTTGTATGCAAAATTTTCAAAGTGTGAGTTCTGGCTTAAGTCAGCAGCCTTTCTGGGCCATGTTGTTTCCGGTGATGGTATTCAGGTGGACGCCCAGAAGATTGAAGCGGTTAAGAAATGGCCACGACCGACCACTCCGACCGACATTAGAAGTTTCTTGGGGTTGGCGGGCTACTACCGCAGGTTTGTAGAAGGATTTTCTTCCTTATCCGCACCATTGACCAAGTTGACCCAGAAAAAGGTCAAGTTTCAGTGGTCCGAGGAATGTGAGAAGAGTTTCCAGGAATTGAAAACGAGATTGACTACTGCACCAGTCTTAACTTTACCCGAGGGAAACGAGGACTTTGTGATTTATTGTGATGCCTCAAGGGTCGGACTGGGATGTGTACTAATGCAAAGGGGGAAGGTGATAGCCTATGCCTCCAGGCAACTCAAGGTCCATGAAAGGAATTACCCAACCCATGACCTCGAGTTGGCAGCGGTAGTGTTCGCGCTTAAGATCTGGCGTCACTACTTGTATGGGGTACATGTGGATGTGTTCACAGACCACAAGAGCTTGCAGTATGTTTTCAATCAGAAGGAGCTTAACTTGCGACAGAGGAGATGGTTGGAATTGCTCAAGGATTACGACATGAGCATTCACTATCATCCAGGTAAAGCTAACGTTGTTGCTGATGCTCTTAGCAGGTTATCAATGGGTAGCACAGCCCATGTGGAGGAAGGAAAGAGGGAATTAGCCAAGGACGTACACCGGTTGGCTCGATTAGGGGTCCGACTTGGGGAGAACAATGAAGGAGGAGTTAACGTGGAGAACGGGTCTGCTTCCTCGCTAGTGATAGAAGTGAAAGAAAAGCAAGACCAAGACCCAGTTATACTCCAATTGAAGGAGGATGTTCACAATCAGAAGGTGACGGTCTTCTCCAAAGGGGGAGATGGTGTACTGAGATATCAAAGTCGATTGTGTGTTCCAAATGTTGATGGCATACGGGACAGAATTATGGCAGAAGCTCATAACACTAAATATTCCATTCACCCTGGCTCCACCAAAATGTACCACGACTTAAGGGAAATCTATTGGTGGAATGGGATGAAGAGGGATGTTGCAGAGTTTGTCTCAAAATGCCCAAATTGCCAGCAAGTGAAGGTTGAGCATCAAAGGCCATGTGGATTGGCTCAGAACTTTGAAATTCCGGAATGGAAATGGGAGATGATCAACATGGACTTTATCACTGGCCTGCCGAAATCTCGAAAGCAACATGATTCGATATGGGTGATCGTGGATAGGATGACAAAGTCGGCTCACTTCTTGGCAGTAAAGACAACAAATACTGCGGAAGAGTATGCCAGATTGTACGTCCAGGAGATTGTGAGGTTGCATGGGGTTCCTTTGGCTATTATATCAGACAGAGGGGCTCAATTTACCTCCCAGTTCTGGAGATCGTTTCAGAAAGGTTTGGGTACTAAGGTGAATCTGAGTACAGCTTTTCACCCGCAGACGGATGGTCAGGCAGAGCGTACGATTCAAACACTCGAGGATATGTTGAGAGCTTGTGTACTTGACTTCAAAGGAAATTGGGATGATCATCTACCCTTGATCGAATTCGCATATAACAATAGTTATCATGCGAGCATTCAGATGGCTCCTTATGAGGCCCTGTACGGAAGAAGATGTAGATCGCCGATTGGGTGGTTTGAGGTTGGAGAAGCAGGGCTGATTGGACCTGACCTTGTTCACCAGTCGATGGAAAAAGTCAAGATCATCAGAGAGAGGCTAAAGACTGCCCAGAGTCGCCAAAAATCCTACACCGACGTAAGGAGAAGGGACTTAGAGTTTGAGATAAATGATTGGGTGTATTTGAAGGTATCACCTATGAAGGGTGTCCTAAGGTTTGGGAAGAAGGGAAAGTTGAGTCCACGTTATGTTGGACCCTATCAAATCGTAAGGAGAATTGGGAAGGTGGCCTACGAGCTAGAGTTGCCTTCCGAGCTAGATGGGGTACACCCGGTGTTCCATGTGTCTATGCTAAAGAAATGCTTGGGAAACCCGGCATTGGTGATCCCTGTTGATAGAATTGAGGTGAAGGATAACCTATCTTACGAAGAGGTTCCGGTTCAAATTCTTGATCGTCAGATTCGTAAACTAAGGAACAAAGAAATAGCCTCAGTCAAAGTCCTGTGGAGGAATCAATTCGTTGAAGAAGCCACATGGGAAGCTGAGGAGGAGATGAAAGCAAAGTATCCGCACCTATTCGTGCCAATTGATGGTGAAAGCACTGAAGGTAACTCCTTGCTCTTCACTAAGCTAAGTGTCCTATTCTTGTATCTGACTTGCTATTATTGAATTGAGTGTGGGAATGAGTCGTAAGTCTATTCGTGCCTTAAAGCCCACCTCCACTCCTCATTCGGGGACGAATGATCCCAAGGGGGAGATGATGTGACGCCCGGTAAAATTACCAAAATACCCCTGGAGTGCGGGTATGCGCGTAACGCATCTTCCGATGCTCGTATGGCGAATCCGAGGCCGGATTCGTGATCAGCATGGAAAATGGAGTGAGGAAATGGTCTCGGTCGAATTTTAGAGGACCCGATCGAAAGATAAATTTTCGGATCAAGTCACAAAACAGTGGCTGTCCGCGACGGAGGCGCGTCGCGGACCTGACGCGGAGTGACACTTGGATGTTTTCCAAAATTTTCGACGGGATGGAGAGAACTCGTACAAAAGCACTTTTTCCAAAATTACACAGTACGCGATAGGTCCGCGTCGCGGACCGTGTGTTTTCCGAACTGGAAATTTCTAATTTATTTCGAGGGGCATTCCGGTCAATCCCTAACCCCTCCTAAACACTAATACACGGCTAGTGAGGTCGTTCCTATACGAAAAGAGCCTAACAAAACCTATTCTAAGTCCTATTCTAAATTCTAACAAGGCTAGGGCTTGAGGAGAGGAGAGAAAGGCTTGGGTGAGGAATACGAGAAGAGAATCCTCGACATCACCCGGTTGAACAGTGCATCACAGGTATGTAAGGCTAAACTAAAACATGGGATTGTTCTCTCATGTGCCCCATAGAGGTCATAGATGAATTGATGATTGAAGAATCTACATGCATGAATTCTTTGATGGATTTTCTTGAAAATTATATTTGAAACTACATGTTTTCTATGTTGATGATCATCATACTATTTGTTTTCTTAAATTGAATACTTTCATGGAATTTGCATAACCCTTCATGACTAATTTCCAAAGCATGTACATTGCACTTGAGACTTGAGTCTAGAGCCTTGAATTGAGATTGTTGGTTGTAATGATGAGTTGATGGAATCTTGATTGTTGTATGAGTCTCTATAAATGAACTCTACCGGTGTGTTTATTCACTTGCTCCCTAATGACTGTTATATAATTTTGGGTCATTGAGAAGGTGTTAATGATAGGGTTAAGGTCCCTATGAGATATTGATGATAGGGTGAAAGTCCCTATGAGATAATTGATGAAAAGGGGCCAAGGTCCCGGTGAATTATCAGTCGTGGACGGGGAGTGGGTCCCTATGAGACTGGCAGTCGTGGACGGGGAGAGAATCCCTATGAGACTGGTTGAGGTTGATTTTATGAGCACTGAGTCGGGAGGAGTATCGAGCACCGAAATGAGCAGGAGTGAGTCCCACTCGAACTCATTAACTACGTCGCCAAACGTAGGAGAGGCTTAAACCATCACATACATACATATGGTTTCCCTCGAGGTTTAACAGTCCCTGAAAGCAATAGAGGATCTGTTCAGTTTGATTCCATGTCGGGTATATTGATATGGGATCCAGTGTTCCTTACCTGGCAAGTTTGGGACCACTGTGGCAACATCAGGGTGATTGTTGTACATTCACTGGCTCATAGGTGAGTGTTGTCGGTTAAGAGAAACTCCCGGGAAAATTCGTACTTTACTCTGAGTCTAGATGAGATGTGATGAGAGGGGGTGAACTCCTCTGAGATGATCCCTGAGATGAGCTGAGACTAATGATGAGTCTGAGATATTGATGTGTCACTTGTCTACGCTTTATTCTTTCATAGATAGACAAGCTGACGGTTTGATGTGATTATGATGTTTACCTTGACTTGATGTTGTTTTCCATATTTTCTACCGGTTTCTGTTTCATTCAGCTATTTTACATACCAGTACATTCCAAGTACTGACGTCCACTCTGGACTGCATCGTTTTATGATGTAGAGGCAGGTACTAGAGATCATCAACAGGCGCTCCGTTGAAGATCAGAGAATCCGAAGTTGATTTGGTGAGCCTCCCGTACTCCGGAGGAACCATTATATTATTTCATCATGCTTTAGAGTTAGGATTGGAAATATTATCTTATTTTGTTTTTGGGTAGCCATGGGTCTGTCATTGGCACCACATGATTTAGTGATAGAGGCTTCATAGATTGGTGTCGAGCATTGATATTGAATTTGTGAGCTAGTTCTTTCTACTAGCCTTCGTTATTTTACTTTAGATGAACTGCGTCCACTGCTGGCATATACTTTCCGCTGATCCGTAGAGTTTATTTGATTGAATGAAGTGATGAGGCTAAGTGGTTCGCTTGGGGACTAGCAATAGTCCCTGAGTGCCGGCCACGCCAAGGGTACCCTCCCGGGGCGTGACATAACTCTATCGCAAGACTTAGATCATGAAAGAAGTTTAACAGTTCCAAAATGTCCTATTGTCTCCATATTATGGATGTGGAGCTCTTCACACCAATAATAAGGACTCTACTAGACACGGCTTCATAGCCCTAAGACATTGGAACTCTTAGCTCTAATACCATGTTTTTCACATCCCGAGAGGGTACTCGAGACATGGCCGGCACCCAGAGACTATTGCTAGTCCCCAAGCAAACCACTTGACCACATCACATCCATTCAGTCCAACAACTCTACAGATCAGCGAAAGTAAATGAAAGTAAATGGGCTCATCACATCTCATGTCTCAAATAATGACAGATTAATAATAAAGGCTAGTAGGAAGAATTAGCTCACAGTCTCAACATCAATGTCCGACTATCATCTATGAAGCCACCATCACTAGTCAAGTTGTTCCAATGATAGACCCATGGCTATCGAAATCAAAATATAAGACTAGTCCAGTCTAACTCAAAAGCATGATGAAATAAATAATAGTGGATCCTTGGAGTAGGGGAGGCTCACCAATAAGCTGAATGTCCTGGATCTTCAACGATGCACCTGTTGACGATCCCTAATCCATGTATCTGCATTATAAACTGATGCAGCGCCGAGTGGCTTCAGTATGTGGAATGTACGATATGTAAAATAGTTGAACAAAATCGAAACAGGAAGAATAATATGACACAACATCAATTCAGAAATGTAAACAATCAACATGTAAAGTTTTTATTCTAAAGCAAGAATAAAGAGTAGACAAGTGACCCATCAACACCTCAACCTCATCAATTAAATCAGACTCGTCTCAAGGGAACTCAACTGAACTCCACTCAATGGAGCTCAACTCAATTCGGAGTACTCAAGGTGGGAATTTTCGGGAGTTTCTCTTATCTGACAACAATCACCTATGAGCAGTGATTGTACAACAATCCCGCTGATGTTGCCATAGCTATTTCGTACTTTCCAAGTAGGGAACAAATCAAATACCCTAAGGGAAACAACCTCAACAAGTCCTTTATTGTTTTAGAGACATAAACTCAACTCAAGAGGGAACCACAATGTAATGTGATGGTTCAAATCCTCACCTATGTTTGGTGACGTAGTTTGACGAGTTTCAGTTGGACTAACTCTCACTCTCTCAGTGCTCAATACTCCTCCCATGACTCAACGCTCATAAGACCTCCATCTCAACTAATCTCATAGGGACTTTTACCCCGTCATCGATCAGTATCTCATAGGGACTCCAACCCTATAACCAATCAAACTCATAGGGACTTTAAACCTTTCTCAATCAAGCTCATAGGGACTCTAACCCTACCATCAATCAAATTCGTAGGGACTTTAACCCTTTCGTCAATCAATCTCAATCAATAGCTCAAGGCTTGGAACAATCTTTAAGGAAAAATTGAATAGACCATTATAAGAGTTCATTATGGAGACTCTTAGGGATATCAAGCTCTATCAACTCATCATCATTCACAATCACAATCCCACAATCAACAATCTTACATCAAGGCTCTAGACTCAACCCCTATATTTATTCATGTATGCTTTCAAAAGTTAACATATAGGGTTATGCAATTTCTCATGAAAATGTTCAATTCAAGAAAAAAGGTTTATGATGATCATCAAATATACGAAAATACATGTAATTAGATATGATTTGTGAAAAAATATTCAAGAATCAGTTTGAAAAGCATGTATGGGGACTCAGGGACACTCAACTTCTCTATAACCACCTATGGGGCACATGAGAGGACAAGCTCATGCATTTAGTTTAGCCTTACATACCTGGGATGAAGCTATCAACAATCACCTTCAAGAACTTCCTCTTGAATTCCTCAATCTCAAGCTCTTCTCCTCTTTTCTCAAGCCTTAGTCTTGTAAGATTGTTAGAATAGGATTTAGAATAGGGTTTTAGACCCTTTTTACGTCAAAACGACCTAATTAGATTATGTATTGAGTCTAGGAGTGGTTGGGAATGTTCCAAAATGCCCTTCACAAACTTTAGAAATTTTTCAGCTTCGGAATAACCCAGTCCGCGACGCGAATTGGTCGCGTACAGTGTATTTTTGTCTGAAATATTTCTGAATGAGTTTTCTTTATCCTGTGAAAAAGTTTTTAAAAACAAATAATAAGTGTGGGTCCGCTATAGAGGCACGACGCTCCTCCGTCGCACACTGAAATTGATTTTTATTTTCCGTCCAAAAAATTATCTTTTGGTCTGGTTGCTCTAAAAATTAACCTAGACCATTTTCCTACTCAATTTGTCATCCTAGTCACAAATCTGGTCTCAAATTTTCCATATGAGCATTGGAAGACACATTATGCGCATAACCTTCCTCTAGGGTATTTTGGTAATTTTACCAGGCATTACATCATCTCCCCCTTGGGATTATTCGTCCTCGAGTTATTAGTAATGGTGTATAGCAAGGCACGAATAGACTAAGACTCATCTCAACACTCACCTCAACCAATTAATTTCTCGACTCCTCATCAACCTCAATCAATTCTACTCGAACTCAAGAATACATAATCAACTCAAGAATAGATCAATCAATTTAGTCAAGGGTAAGTAATTTACCTTTGACGTTCTTATCATTTGGCACAAATAGGTGCAGATATTTGGCCTTCATCTCTTCCTTAGCTTCCCATGTGGCTTCCTCAACGAATTGATCTCTCCATAGGACTTGACTGCGGCTATCTCTTTGTTTCTCAACTTACGAATCTCACGATCAAGGATTCGAACCAGAACCTCTTCTTATGAAAAACTATCCTTCACTCCAATGCTATCAACAGGGACCACCGAGGTAGGATCTCCCAAGCACTTCTTCAACATTGTCACATGGAATACTGGATGAATTCCATCTTACTCAGAAGGCAACTCTATCTCATAAGCAACCTTCGCAATCCTCTCCACAATCTGATATGGTCCCACATAGCGTGGACTCAAATTTCTCTTCTTCCCAAATCTCATGACACCCTTCATAGGTGACACTTTTAAGTACACCCAATCATTTATCTCGAACTTTAAGTCTCTTCTTCTCACATCGGTATAAGAATTCTGGAGCCTTTGGGCAATCTTCAATCTCTCTCTAATGATCTTAATCTTCTCCATTGATTGGTGGACAAGATCAGGTCCAATCGACTCTGCTTACCCAACTTCCAGCGATCTAATCGGCAACCTATATCTCCTGTCATACAAGACTTCATAGGGAACCATCTGAATGTTTGCATGATAACTATTGTTATATGAAAATCCAATCAATGGTAGGTGATCATCCCAATTTCCTTTGAAATCAAGAACACAGGCTCTCAACATATCCTCTAATGTTTGAATTGTGTGCTCTGCCTGTCCATCTATCTATGGATAAAAGGTTGTACTTAGGTTCACTTTTTTAACCAATCCTTTCTGGAACAATCTCCAAAATTGGGAGGTGAATTGAGCTCCTCTATCTGAGATGATGGACCAAGGAACTCCAAGCAACCCATAATCTCTTGGATGTACAACTTGTCGTACTCCTCCATAGTATTTGTTGCCTTGACTGCTAGAAGTGAGCCGATTTAGTCATCTTGTCTACAATCACCCATATCGTATTATGTTGCTTTTGAGACCTTGGGAGACCAGTAATAAAGTCCATATTAATCATCTCCCACTTCTATTCAGGAAACTCAAAGTTCTGAGCCAATCCACATGGCCTTTGATGCTCTTCACTTGCTGGCAATTTGAGCACTTTGAAATGAACTCAGCAATATCCCTCTTCATTCCAATCCATCAATAGACTTCTCTCAAGTCGTGGTACATCTTTGTGGAGCCAATATGGATGGAATATCTAGTGTTATGGGCTTCAGCCATGATTCTATCTCAAATGCCATCCACATACAGAACACACAATCTATTCTAGTATCTCAACACTCCATCTCGCCCTTTGGAGGAAACTATCACCTTCTTTTAGTGGACAGCCTCCTTCAATTAGAGTATGATAAAATATTGGTCTTACTTTTCTTTCACCTCTGCTACTAAGGATGAAACAGACCTATTGTGAATATTAAATCCTCCTACATCATTCTTCTCAAGTTTAACTCCCAATCGAATAAATCGATGCACTTCTTTGGCTAAATCCTTCTTTCCTTCCTCAACATGAGTTGTGCTGCCCATTAAGAACCTGCTAAGATCATCAGCAACAGTGTTAGCTCTACTTGGGTGGTAGAAAATACTCATGTCGTAATTCTTGAACAACTACAACTATCTCTGATGTCGCAGGTTGAGCTCTTTTTTACTGAAGACGTACTGCAAGCTTTTTTGGTTAGTGAACACATCTACATGCACTCCATACAAGTAGTGGCGCTAGATTTTAAGTGCAAACACCACTGCTGCCAACTCGAGATCATGGGTTGGATAGTTTTTCTCATGAACCTTGAGTTGCCTGGAAGCATAAGCTATCACTTTCCTTTTGCATCAGCACACATCCCAACTAAATGCTCGAAGCATCACAATAAATTACAATGTCCTCCATTTCATTGGGTAAGGGTAGGATCCATGCACTAGTCAATCTCATCTTCAACTCTTGGAAACTCTTTTCACATTCGTTGGACTACTGAAACTTGACCCTTTTCTGAGTCAATTTAGTCAATGGTGCATATAGGAAAGAAAATCCATCAACAAATTTGTGGTAGTAGCTTGCCAAACCAAAGAAACTTCTTATGTTAGTCGGAGAGGTCGGTCTGGGCTAGTTCTTAACCATTTCAATCTTTTGGGCATCCACTCGAATACCGTCACCGAAAAGCACATGGCCCAGAAAAGTCACTAACTTAAGGCAAAATTCACATTTCGAAAATTTTATGTACAACTCATGGTCCTTAAGTGTTTAGAGGAAAACTCTAAAGTGTTTATCATGCTCCTCCTCATCTCTAGAATATACCAAAATTTCATTAATGAATACAATCACAAGCATATCAAGGTATTGTGTGAATACTCTATTCATCAAGTCCATGAAGGCTGTAGGTGCATTCGTCAACCCAAAGGACATGACCAAGAACTCAAAATGGTCATATCTAGTCCTAAAGGTTGTCTTTAGGATATCACATTCCCTCACTTTCAACTAATGATAACCAGATCTAAGGTCTATCTTTAAGAAATGAGAGGCACCCTTAAGTTGGTTAAACAGATCATCTATCCTTGGAAGAGGATACTCATTCTTTATGGTGACCTTATTTAGTTGTCTGTAGTCAATGCACATTCTGAGGGACCCATCTTTCTTTTGCACGAATATGATCGGGGCATACCAGGAGAAACACTCGGCCTTATAAATCCCTTCTCTAACAGATCTTTCAATTGTTCTTTCAATTCTTTCAACTCAACGGGGGCCTTCCTATAAGATGGAATTGAGATAGGATGGGTATCGAGAAGAACATCAATCCTAAATTCAATCTCCCTATCAAGAGGGACTCCAGACATATCATCGGGAAAAACTTCAGGAAACTCATTCACAATCAGGATTGACTCAAGAGTAGGAGACTCAACATCATCATATTTATTTCGCATGAGGTGATAGATAAAACCTTTGGAAATCAGCTTTCATGCTCTAAGGTATGAGATAAACTTTCCCCGAGGTGCAACAGAATCACCCTTCCACTCAAGAATCGATTCATTCAAAAATTGGAACTTAACGGTGCGGGATCTACAATCAACGGAGGCATAACTTGCGTAAGCCAATCTATGCTAGGATCAAATCAAAGTCAACCATCTCCAACTCAACCAAATCAACAATAGTAACCTTATAATAGATGGACACTACATAAGATTTACAGATTCTCTCAACTCGAATAGACTCACCACTGGAGTAGAAACATCAAGGGGTTCAGGAAGACTCTCAGGGGTTCTATCAAATCTGTTGGCTACATAAGGAGTTTCAAATGACAATATGGCACCCGAATCCATCAAAATATAACAACCAAAAGTAAAGACTCAAATCATACCCATCACAATATCTGAGGAGTTCTCCTGATCTTGGCGACTACCCATGGCATACAAACGGTTTGTTGCTCCACCTGTGCCTGACGTAGTGCCCCTCTAGTTTCCTCTAGTTAGTGGGGCTGGTGTAGAAGATTGAGCCTGGTCATCCTACTTTTGACAGTCACTCTGGTAGTGACCCGCTTGGCCACATTTATAACATACATTATCCCCTTCACTACATCTCCCCAAGTGCAATTTGTCACACTTACCACATGGGGGCTTACCCTGTGAACCTTGAGCCATACTAGCTTGTGACTGAGGTCCTTGGATTCTGACATTCTGAGATCTCTGATCATACCTGCCCATAGGCGCCGGTGCACTTGCAGCTAATGGTGCTGGAAATTTGTTACCATTCCCTTTCCTTCCAACCTCGTGGTTTGATGTCTCAGCTTTCTTACATCTGAACTCTTCTCTATCTTGTTGTATCTCCTCATCAGCTTGTTGCACAAATGTCATCAATCGCCCAATGTCCATGTCACTCGCAAGCATTACTCCCCTCCCATCTCTCTTTGGTCCTCTATTTAACCCATCAACATACATCCCCATTATTTCCCTCATATCAGCAAACATGTCCGGAGCATAGCAAAATAGTTGTGTGAACTTCAATCTATACTCTTGCACAGTCATAGAGCCCTATTTCAGATTCAAGAACTCTTTCACCTTAGCCTCACTTCATTCTCTTGTTAAGAAGCGTCCCAAGAAGGCTTCCTCAAACATTGCCCAAGTCAACAATAGAGCATCATCTCTTTTACCTTTCTTCCATTGGTCAAACCATAGTCTTGCCACACCCTTGAGTTCGTAAGCAGCTAGTTCAACCCTGTCAACATCAGCCACATGCATCACTTGGAACACCTCTGAAGTTTCTCACGTAGTTCTCAGGATCTTTAGTGGATGCAGACTCTGTGAACTCAGAAGGCTTCATCCTCAAGAATTCCTGGACTCTAGGCGTGTCATGGAAATCCTTTCTACCCACTCCTTGTCTCACAACAGGTGTTGTAACAGCCTTGGCTAGAGTTTGAATAGCTTGGCGTAGTTCAACATTAGAGACCTCATCTTGCAACGGCGACGAAACAGGGAAAGCTTTGTCTGTAGGTTCCTCGCTTCTTTGAAGCTTAGGTGGGTTAACATTTTTCCTGGAGAGACGTCCCCTACCTCTGACAGTTCTTCTGGGAAGCATGATCGCAACTCTACAATGCGTAGAACACGAATTAGAGAAGAACTTTTCATAGAGTATAACTCTATCGCAAGACTTAGATCATGAAAGAAGTGAAACAGTTACTAAATGTCCTATAGCCTCCATATTATGGATGTGAGCTCTTCACACCAATAATAGGACTCTACTAGACACGGCTTTATAGACTCTCTAAGACACTTGAACTCTATACTCTGATACCAAGTGTCACGCCCCGAGATGTGGCCATCACCCAGAGACTATTGCTAGTCCCCAAGTGAACCACTTGGCCTCATCACATCCATTCAATCCAAAAACTTTATAGATCAGCGGAAGTAAATGAAAGTGAATGGGGTCACCTCATCTCATGTCTCATACAATGATAGATTAATAATAAAGACTAGTAGGAAGAACTAGCTCACAATCTCAACATCAATGTCCAACTATCATCTATGAAGCCTCTATCACTAGTCAAGTGGTACCAATGACAGATCCATGGCTACCGAAATTAAAATAGAAGACTAGTCTAGTCTAACTCAAAAGGATGATGAAATAAATAATAGTGGATCCTCCGGAGTGGGGGAGGCTCACCAATAAGCTGAACGTCCTGGATCTTCAATGATGCGCCTGTTAGTGATCCCTAATCCCTGTATCTGCATCATAAAATGATTTAGTGTCGAGTGGCATCAATACGTGGAATGTACGGTATGTAAAATAGCTGAATGAAACAGAAATAGGTAGAATAATACGATACAACATCGACTTAGAATAGTAAACAATCAACATGTCAAGTGTCTATTCTAAAGCAAGAATGAAGAGTAGATAAGCAACCCATCAACACCTCAACCTCATCAATCAAATTAGACTCATTTCAAGGGAACTCAACTCTACTTAACTCAATAGAACTCAAGTTAACTCAACTCAAAGTACTCAAGGTGGGAAGTTTTGGGAGTTTCTCTTATCTGACAACAATTTCTTATGAGCCACCGATTGTACAATGATCCTGCTGATGTTTTCCTAGTCGTTCTGTACTTTCCAAGTAGGGGATGAATCAAATCCTGTCAGGGAAACAGCCTCAACAAGTCCTCCATTGTTTCAGGGACATAAACACAATTCAAGAGGGAACCATAATGTAATTTGATAGTTCTCATCCTCACCTACGTTTGGGGACGTAGTTTGATGAGTTTGATTTGGACTAACACTCAATCTCTCGGTGCTCGATACTCCTCCCAAGACTCAATGCTCATAAGACCTCCATCTCAACCAATCTCATAGGGACTTTAACCCCGTCATCGATCAGTATCTCATAGGGACTCAAATCCTAGAATCAATCAAACTCATAGGGACTTTAACCCTTTCATCAATCTAGCTCATAGGGACTCTAACCCTATCATCAATCAAACCCATAGGTAGTTTAACCCTTTTGTCAATCAATCTCAATCAAAAGTTCAAGGCTTGGAACAATCTTCAGGGAACAATAGAATAGACCATCATAAGATTCATTTATGGACACTCTTAGGGCTATCAAGTTATATCAACTCATCATCATTCACAATCACAATCACAGCCACAATCACAATCAATAATCTCATGTCTAGGCTCTAGACTCAAGCCCTAGATTCATTCATGCAAGCTTTCAAAAGTTAACATATAGGGTTATGCAATTTCTCATGAAAATATCTAATTCAAGAAAATAAGTTTATGATGATCATCAACATACGGAATTACATGTAATTAGATATGATTTGTGACAAAACATTCAAGAATTAACTTAAGAAGCATGTATGGGGACTCATGGACACTAAAGTCCTCTATAACAATCTATGGGGCACATAAAAGGACAATAACATACTTTTCGTTTAGCCTTACATACCTGGGATGAAGCTATCAACAATCGCCTTCAAGAATTTCCTCTTGAAATCCTCAATCTCAAGCTCTTCTCCTCTCTCCTCAAGCCCTAGTCTTCTTAGATTGTTAGAAAAGGACTTAGAATAGGGTTTTTGACCTTTTTACGTCAAAACAAGGTAATTAGATCGTGTATTATATTTTGGAGAGGTTATGTATTGACCGAAATGCCCTTCACAAAATTTAGAAATTTTTCTACTTCGGAATAACCCAGTCCACGGTGTAGACTGGTTACGTATAGTGTATTTTTCTCTAAAAAGTTTCTGAATGAGTTTTTCCAATCCCGTCAAAATATTTTGAAAAAAAAGAAGTGTAGGTCCCTACAGAGGGGCGACGCGCCTCCGTCGCGCACCGACGCTATTTTTTATTTTCGAATCCGGTTGCTCTAAAAATCAACTGAGATCATTTTCTTACTCAATTTTGTGTGTCGATCACAAATCCGGTCTCGTATTTCTCATACGAGTATTGGAAGATGTGTTACGCGCATACCTCTCCTCTAGGGGTATTTAGGTAATTTTACCGAGTGTTGCACAAACTTTGTGTCATTTGGTAGTGACGGTAACACAATAGCTCTAGTAACATCCTCATCCATAGGGTTAAGCCGATACTGATTCCATGTATGAGCTTCAGCATTAAGATCATGTGGTTGTGGATCAATGTCCTCAAGCGGAGGTGGGTTATTATCATTCTCATTTTGGTTTTGTGCTACATTCATTGGGTTGTTTGCAGTGTTGTTAGCATTGTCCTAGGCCATTCTTCTCAGTGTTCTCTGGATCTCTGGGTCAAATGGAGTCAAGGGAATGCCTCGACTTTAACTGTTGTGCATACACTACACCTTCAGGCTAAACAAAAAATAAAAATAACAAAAACGTAAAATGAGGGAAATAAGGATTAATTCCCTAATTACACAAATTAAACAAGTGTAGTTGCCTGGTAACGACACCAAAATCTTGATGTCACCCAAGCTACTGGTTTGCTGCCTTCACCCTGTTCCTATGTGTTCTTATCAATATGTATTGCTATCCTATGGCTTTCTAGTCTATGAGTCTAAAAATACAACAAAAATTTAAGCTACGTATGAGTCCAAAAACAAAATCTTACAAAAATATATGAAAATTATAACTGGTATCTTGGGTTGCCTCCTAAGTAGTGTCTGATTTATTTTCACGGCATGACTTAGACCACTTGGCTACTCAGACTTCACCAGCATCCATACTTCTATTGTCTTGACTTCATTATCATTGCCAAAGTATGATTTGATTCTGTGGCCATTAACTTTGACCCTCATGCCATCTTTGTATTCTAACTCAACAACCCCATGGTTGAAAACATGTGTCACCTTGTAAGGACCAAACTTTATGGAATTGAGTTTCCCAGGAAACAACCATAGTCTTGAATTGAACAATAAAACCAAGTCTCCTAGTGCAAATAGACAATGGTCAATGTGACAGTCATGATACAGCTTCATCCTTTAATTGTAAAATATTGAGCTCTCGTATTCCCTAAACCAAAGCCCACCAAGTTCGTTGAGTTGGCTCAATCTTGAGTTGGCTCAACCTTGAGTTAGTCATATCATTCCAATCAAAATTTAGCTTCTTGAGCACCCACATCACCTTGTGCTCAAGGTTTACAGGTAAGTGACAAGCTTTACCAAAAACAAGTTGGTAAGGATACATACCTATAGGAGTCTTGGAAGCAGTCTAGTATGCCCATAATGCATCATCTAGCCTTCGCTTCACTATCTTGATAGGATCTATTTAATCATCCTATTAAATACCTCAACTTTCCTACTCGTCTATGGATGGTAAGGCATTGCCATACTATGCTTTACCCCATACTTCTCTAGAAGAGCCTTGAACAACCTATTGCAAAAAATAGAAACCTCCATTGCTGATGATCGCCCGAGGAGTGCCAAACCATGAGAAGATATTTATTTTGAGAAATATCGTGACACTTTTAGCTTTATTGTTAGGAAGCGCTACTGCTTCAACCCATTCTGAGACATAGTTCATAGCAACCAAAATGTAATTTTTCCCATACGAATTGATGAATGGTCCCATAAAGTTAAAACCCCAAACATCCAATAACTCAATCACCATGACGGGGTTAAGTGGGAGCTCATGCTTTTGGAAAACTCCACCTTCTCTCTGGCACTTTTCACAAGTTTTAGCATACTCATGGGCATTTTGGTGGACAATTGGCTAGTAGTAGCCATACTGCAAGATCTTATGTGTTGTCTGAATTCCACTATGATACCTATCGACTATTGATGAATGACAAGCCTCCAAAATGCTCACCATCTCCACCTCAGGAACATAGCAAGGAATAATCCTATCTATGCAGACACCAAACAAATATGATTCATCCCAAAAAAAACTTTTTTCATCAGACATAAACTTACAGCGCTGGTGAAAAGTCAAATCTGGTGGCATAACATCGCTGACTAGGTAGTTTGCATAATCTACGAACCATAGTATCAAATCTTATGATGTCACCAATACTCTCTCATGGGGGAATAAGTTATCAGTCTCTACCCTATCATTAGAATTTTCTATAGCCTCATCCTCGAGTTTGGATAGGTGGTCAGCAATCTGATTCTATGTCCATTTTCTGTCAATTACCTCAAAATCAAACTCTTGGAAAAGAAGTACCCATCGAGTCAACCTTGGTTTAGAATCCTTCTTCACCATCAAGTACTGCAATGTCGAATGAACAGTATGCAAAATCACATTGGTTCCCAAAGGATATGGTCTAAACTTCTTGAACACAAAGACCACTGCAAGTAACTCTTGTTCAGTGCCCGTGTAATATTTATGTGCTATATTGAGGACTTTTCTGCCATAGTAAATGGGATGAAGTATCTTCTCCCTATGTTGTCCCAACACCATACCAAGTACGATCCCGCTTGCATCACACATAGCCTCAAAGGGTTGAGTCCAATCTGGAGCAACTATGATAGACGTCGATATCAACCTCTGCTTCAATCCTTCATATGCCTTTAGACACACATCATCTAACATTAACTTATCATCCTTCTCAAGTAGCTTGCATAATGGATGTGCAATCTTTGAAAAGACCTTTATGAACCATCTGTAGATACCTGCATGACCCAAGAAACTCCTTACACCTTTTACAGAGATGGGTGGGGGAAGCTTCTCGATGATCTCAATCTTAGCTTTATCAACCTCTATACATTTAATTGAGATTTTATATCTAACACAAAACCTTCTTTTACTATGAAGTGACACTTTTCCCAATTTAACACAAGGTGACACTCTTCATATCTCTTCAACACATCATGTAGATGTCTCGAGAAATCTTTGAATGAATCTCTAACCACACTGAAATCATCTATAAACACCTCAATTGTATCCTTTACCATATCTAAGAAGATAGATATCATGCATCTTTGAAATGTAGCTGGTGCATTACACAATTCGAATTGCATCCTCTTGAATGTGAAGGTGCCATAAGGATATGTAAAGGTCATCTTGTCCTGGTCCACTGGTGTAATGAAAATATGATTGTAGCCCAAACAACCATCAAGAAAATAGTGCTATCCTTTACGTGCAAAGCAATCTAACATCTGGTCATGAATGGAATAAGGAAATGATCCTTCTTCATCGACACATTTAGTTTGCGATAGTCCATACAAACTCTCCAACCTGTGACTGGTCTTATGGAGATCAACTCATTACTAGCATTAGGAACCACAGTAACACCTCCCTTCTTTGGAACACACTAAACAAGACTCACCCATTCACTATCTAAAATCAGATTTGTCATACCTGCATTTAACCACTTACTTATCTCTTTGCGTACAACTTCCCGAATTGATGGGTTGAGATGCCTTTGGTGCTCAACACTCGACTTATAATCATTGACAAGCTGAATCTTATGAGTACAGATGCCAGGAGGGATGCCAATGATGTCTACAATTGTCCATCCAATACCCTTTTTGAATCTTTTGAGGATCGAAACCAATGCTTCCACATGTTTGTCAATAAGATCTACAGAAACAATGGACAAGGTATTGTTAGTTCCCCAAAACACATACCTCAAGTTGGCTGGAAGAGCCTTCAACTCCAACACCAGTGGCTCTTCAATGGATGGTCTAGTAGGTGGTGACTCACAATTTTTTAAGTACAACTCAAGCTTAAGTTGGTATCTATGAAAATTGTGAGTTCCAAGTTCCTTCATAACCTCATCATAGTCTGGGATGCCATCACTCTTAAAATTCATCAATACAACATCAAGATTTTTGACACCCATCCTTTCCTATATTGGTACCTCCGGTTGCACTTCATCAACACTCTCAATAGTAGATACAACTTTCAAATCCTGGGGTCTCTTCATGGATTGTTAAACATTGAAGATGGCCTCTTCTTCGTTCAATCTAAACTTTAGTTGTCCCAATTCCATGTCCACTAATGCTCTAAGATGATAAGGACAGCAAAGTCAACTTTACAATTAAGTATCACGAAGTCTAGGGGGAATATGAAATTTTTTACTTTGACTAGAATGTCTTAAAGTATCCCTAAAGGCTTCTTCACCCCCTTATTTGCCATCAACAACCGTATTGTAGTCGTCGTGAGGGCTCCCAAGCCAAACTGCTTGAACACTCCAAGAGGCATTAGGTTGTTGTTGGCTCTTACATCATATAACGTCTTTGTAAAGTTGAAGACTCCAATGGTGCAAGGTATGGTGAATGCTCCGAAGTGCTCCTTCTTTTTCGTTAAGGACCTTGTCGCAATAGCTCCACAAATCATGGTCTAGCTCTTGACTCTCTATTCTCTTCTTAGTCACTAGGTCCTTCATAAACTTAGCATACCCAGGAATTTGTTCCAATGAATCAATAAGAGGAGATTGATAGATAGTTGCTTCAACATGGAGATGAAATTCTGAAATTTCCTCTCCTCGTTATTCTTTTTAAGCCTCTAAGGGAAAGTGGAGGAGGCTTAGGTAGAGGCTTCAACTTTTTTAGTGTCACCATGTTGTCACCCATGGTGTTCTTGGTCTTGTCATCTATAGTATCTGCATCCTTGTTCTCTTCTACCTCCTCATGAGCCACATCATCAACTACTGGCATTAGTGGGTGGATCGTCCTCTTACCACATCATGTAGTCACTGTCGTGCACTGTCCATCATTCTTTAGGTTCTGTACCGTGTTGCTTGGAAATGTACCCTTCTAGCGCTGATTTAACTAAGTTTACATCTTATTGAATTGCTACTCCAACTACTTAATGGCTACTACGTGAGGCTCCATCTTCTGATTAATTCCCAATATGTTATCTTTTATTCTCTTCAAGGTCTCATCCGGCGCATCTGTTTTCTTCACCAACATGTCAAACATCTCCTCAATCCTTGAATTACCTCCTCCAGAATCATGATTTTGTGGTGACACATATGCTCCATTTTGATGCCCATCTCTTCGTGCCCAATCACCATCTCGATCTTAGACCCTGCTTCTATCATGGTATCCTTCTTGGTTGTTATCACTATCTGCATTATCTCTGTTATAGTTCTGACCTTGGTTTTCTTGACTTGGCACAATAGTCCTAATTGAATCCTTAGGCATTGATTCAAAAAAACCCCAGCTAATCAGTGACAAAGCAAGTGTCCTCCTTGTATCACGACTCAGCATGAACAGGCGCCCTCAGTAGTTATTGATTGATTGCATATACCCATTCATATTGTTGCTATATCAACAACCTCACATTAGTGTTGATCTGGGCTGAATCCCGTAAGACTTCTTGAATGATGCTAGCTTGCTTTGAATAAGTACTAACTAAAAAGGAACGTCCCTTGTGCCCCATGCATAATTTGACTTTGCAACTCTGTCTAGTCATTGGGATATCTCTGTGTCACGACCCGAGCCTAGGGCCTAGGAGTGACATGGAGAATGGAGACCCGAGAGTCTCCAAATAAGCCTGAAAGCATCTATTCACACATCATCGGTTCAGAAGCACATATAAAAATAGTAAACACATAGTTCTAAGGGATGGGGAAGTAGGACTTACGCTATGGGGATATCACAGGAATAAGGGATTAACATGGAGTCACAGAACACATATCACATAAAGACTAAGGGAACGGTAAGTAAGACTCACTCTATGCGGGTAATGCGGGACTTAGGATCTTCTACATCATAACATGAATGCATAACATAAGCTCATAATCAATCCATAGTGACCATAACCATCATATAACCATATCCATAAACATAATCTCCAAATACAACACTTAGCATGTAAACATAAGGGAGTCTACAAAATGTCCCACAACGCCTCTAATGATAAGAAAGGATGGGGGCCAAGATATATCCCAGGATCACCCTCAAAGTAAATAATATAAACAAAACATCATAGGTAGAGGAATGGTGGTTTTTCCTTCAAAGATAGGACTCACCATAACAAGTATCTCAAGATCCAATGTAGACGTCGTACGGTGAATGAAGGTGAAATCTTTGGTACCTACATGGTTAGATCATGTAGGTAAAAAGTATGTGTTAGTACGTTTGAATGTACCAAGTATGCAGGCATGCAATGCACAATAACTCATTAAACTTATATTCAATGTTAGAAGACAAGGGCACATACATAGAAAGAACCATATATCAAGTGAATAGTTTATATCAATATGCCATGAGATGCATGGATACAAAAATACTTCATATATAATAAGGATGGGACTGTAACCGACATGAGACCAAGTGAGATATAACTTGGAACTCTGGCGTCTCCCCCACAACGGATAAAAAGGTGACCTACTTGCCAAAGGTAGGTTCTTAACATTCTTTTTCTTCTTCTTTCCCCCTTGGGGCATAAAACATATACCTATGTTAGGCACATAGTTTAAGAGAAAGGAGTATGGACCTTTGGGGATATCCCAACCAGCCTCCAATCCTATCGGTGCTAGGTCATCATCCCACTAGAATACATATATATACATGCTTATAAAAGAGGCATAAGACTTTAAAATCGTTTACATGCATTCTTAGGCTTAAAGGCTAAATCACATTCTTCATAATCATGCGTAATAGGCAAAAGGCCAAAACATACTTCAGGAACACTGTTCATGCATAGGAATAGCTCCTTTGGAGCACCTTCTTGAGAAATGAGTATGGACCGTTGGGGATAGCCCACCCCACCTCAAACCTCAATAGATGCTCCCTAAACATAGTGGTGTAAATACCTATAATTGCTCAATGAGCCACAACTTTAGACATTTATGTGATCACAATCTTGTCATAACCATAATCATCTAAAAATCATATACCTAACATCATTGGGTCTTGACCCACTTTGTAAACTTCATAAAACCATAGTCATGTATGCATATGCCATAAATGAGATGATATTAGCATGCGTAATAGAGATTCAATCTTAAATCAACAATACATTATGAAATTCAAGTAAAGACATAAGTAAAATCAACATTTAAATCATAATATAGAATACCCATGCACAAATCAAGCTTTAAAGGGGATATGCTCTTTCATAGCTTCATAACTTCAATGTATTTCATCATATTAAGTCTTAATTCACTTTAAAATCAACAAATAAAGATAGCCCATGATTCAATTGAATTTAATAAACAATAATATTCAAAATCCATATTTAAAGTAAGCTAAAATTCATGAAATCACTTGAAAAGAGTTTGGGTCATCTTGGTTGAAAGGGACCAAGAATCAAACCCACATACATTAGCTAATAGAAAAGATACTAGAGGAAATTGGAAGAAATTTGTTGAAGAAGAGACCCCTTTCCTTAAGATTCAAAACAAATCCTTCAATTTTCACCTTGGGGAGTTCTTAAGAAAGAGTTTGAATATAATTCTAAGTGTAGGAATGAATTTGAATGAGAGGAACATAGTTTAGGTCATTTAGAGGTCTTAAGATAGCGTAGGAAGTCACAAAAGACCCTTAGGAGAAGCCACAATTACAAAAAAAAACATTAATGAAGCAAAATAACATTCCTTGCCAGGGGTCCCCTGGGAAAGTCTCATGGTCAGTACAAGATCTCACAGACCATGAAACCCTCCCGTGAGACCTCACTTAGGCCAATTTCAAAACCACTACATAGATGGGCTTTAAAACAATGGACGTAACTTCCTGATCCAAACTGAGAATGAGGTAAAACTTGATGTGTTGGAAAGCTAATTTAAAGAGCTTCAATTTGATAGTTCATGAGCTACCTAGTTTGTTTTGAACTAAGAGATATGACCCTTTAAAGTTGACCCTTCTCGGTTCTTGTGAAAAGCTTAGCCAATGGAATTCCTTTGAACATGGCTTGATAAAGGAGACTCATGATGGCCCTAAACAACATAAATAAGCTTGAATTGAGGTCTAAAAAGTGAGTTAGCTTGAGCTTGAAGATTTCATACTTGAAAATTTTGATGAAAGCACCCAACAGTTGGTCTCACGGTCTATACCAAGCTATATGGACCTGGTACTCCCCCATACCACTTCACTTAGAAAATTTTTCATGATGAAGTTCCAAGACAGTGATCCAATACTTAGAAAACTTTCACTCTGGAACCCATAGGGAGGCCATACGAATCGTACCACCTTGTACGGATTGTATAATTGGTCGTACCACCTTACTTGGTCCCAAAACTTTGGGATTTCAAGACTAAGGCCACCACACAGCCCACCACACGGTCTGTGAAGTGTCACATGGCCCATGTGGGATCCATGTGTGGTATGCCTTAGTTCAAAGCTCCACATTCAGGGTAAATACCCCTCTTAAGGCCAAGGGCCACTCTATGGAGGCTCCACATAGTTTGTATAGCCTCAAACAGACCATGAGGGCTCCCATGGGGTGTCACCTTGGTCCAAAACTTTCTGAAACCAAAATTTCCAAGCTCTATTGAGGTCTTACAACATCTGTGTCCTTACACTCTGCAAATGTGAAATCCAAGAAAGATCCTCTGGTTATAGTGTCAGCAACTACTTTGCTATTGTCATCTAGTGCTCGGTAGAAGATTTCCACTAGTGAATCATTGGTTATCTTGTGGTCTGGAACACTCTACAAGTACTTAAAAACTACTCCGAAGTGGCACTAATGGACTCCCCAAGTGTCTATGAGAAGTTTTTGATTCGATCCTTGAGTTTCAACTTCTTTGACTTGGGAAACTATCTCTCCAGGAAAGCTATCTGCATCTCCGCCCATGTAGTGACCAAGTTAAATGGAAGCTCAAGTAACCATATCACCACTTCACCAGAAAAAGATAATAGGAAAATACAAATCCCAACAACATCCATGGCCAGATTTTGATTCTCCATCATGCTCTTACAAATGAAGGTTATGTCGTGTAGACAGTTATGTGGATCCTCTGATGGTAATCCCGAGAATAACCCTATATTCTACAACATCTGTAGTTGTCATGAACTAGACTTAGGGTCTAGGAATGACATAGCGAATAGGAATTCCAGAGTCTCCAAACAAGCCTCGTAGTATCCATATTCACATTATCAGTTTGAAAGCGTAAACAAATAGTCAACACATAATTCTAAGGGATGAAAAAGTAGGACTCATGCTATGGGGATATTATAGGGTAAGGGATTAACATGGGTTCACATAACACATGTAGCACATAAAGACTAAGGGGTTGGGTAAGTATGACTCACTATCTGGGGTAATTCGGGACATAGGATCTTCCACATCATATTATAAGAATGCATCATAATGCTCATAGCCAATCCACATAACGATACTCAATAGATAGCCAAATTCATAAACATAATCTCTTAATACAAAACTTAGCATATAAACGTAAAGGAGTAGATAAGATGTCCAATAATGCCTCTAATCATAAGAAAGGATGGGGACCAAGATATGTCTCGAGCTCACCCTCAACGTGAATAACATAAACAAAAGCACTATAGGTAGAGGTATGGTGGTTTGTCCTTGGAAGATAGGACTCACCACAACAAGCAATCTCAAGATCCAAGCTAACCGTCGTATAGTGGATGAAGGTAGTCCTCGGTCCCTACGTGGTTAGATCATATAGGCAAAAGTATGTGTTAGTACATTTGAATGTACTAAGTATACGGGCATACAATGCATATGACTTATCAAACCTTCATTTCAAAGTTAGATGACAAGGGCATATAATATAGAAAGAGATATATAGCAAGAGATATAATATACAATATGCCATGAAACCAACAATACATGAAATACAATAATGCTCATATATAGTGGGAATGGACTATAACCGACAAATCAAACTCACGCGAGCTATTATATGAATTAGTCCGATAAATACCTCCCATTGATTGGAAAAGATTACCTGCCTAGGGTAATTTACATCACACCTTACGAACTCATAATTTTGGTAGATGGACATATTCCTTATGACCTCATCATTTTAGAACGATTTCCAATATCACATCATATCATATCAATGTATAACCATTTCTTACGCCCCGGTCATTTTGGTAATGGCCTTCATTCCTATGCTAGCACATAGTTCAAGGAAAGGGAGAGGACCCTTGGGGATAGCCCTAACGCTCCCAATCCATCGGTGCTAAGTCAAAATATCCCACGAGAATACTTATACATATACATGCTTTCAAAAGAGGCAATAGTCATAGTTCAATGTCATGCTTCTCATGCATAGGAATAGCTCATTCACTTAACAATATGGTAGAAGCGTCCAATATGCTCAAAGAGCTAATAACAATAGACATTTATGTGATCATATTCTTGTCATAACCATAATCTTATCAAAATTATATCTATAAACATAATTGGGCTTAGCCCACTTTCTAATTTTCATAAAATTCAATACTCCTAAATGCATATGCTATATGAATGATATGTAAATAGCAATGGGTAATATAGATGTAATCTAAAATCAACAATATAATATGAAATTCAAGTAAACCCATAAATAAAATCCACATTCAAATCATAATATTTATTACCCATGCTTAGATTAAACTTCAAAGCGACAATGCATATTCAAATCTTCATAATAATAATGCAATTTAATATATTAGGGTTTAAATCAATTGAAAATCAACAAATAAGCATAGCTCATACTTCAATTGAATTTATTGAACCATAATTCTCAAACCCATATTTAACGTAAGCAAAATTTCATGAAATTCAAGTGAAAAGAGTTTGAGTCTTCTTGGTTGAAAGGAATCAAGAATCAATCCCACATACCTTAGCTAATAGAAGATTCAAAGAAGAAATTTGATGAAGAAATGAGTCTTCCCTTGATTCCCAAGCTTAGTATTCACAAGAGCTTTTGAGAGAGTTCTTAAGGATATAAGTGAAGGAATGAATTTGAATGAGAAGAATAGAGTATAAGTCATTTGAATGTCTATAGGTAGCATAGAAAGTCACAAAAGACCCTTAGGATAAACCATAATTATGAAAGCGCCATTAATGAAATGAGTAGAAAAATTGAAGTTGAGGTCTCAGGGAGGGGGGTACGATTCGTGAGACACTATAAGAACTATACTCCAACACTTAAAAAAATTCCACTTGAAGAAAGTCCAAGACGATAATCCCATACTTAGAAAAATTCAAGGTAGGCACCCATACAAAAAGGTCATATGGACCGCACCAAGCCACATCGTCTGTGTACTTCTCCGTACTACCTCACTGAGAAAACTTCTCCATGGCGAGGTTCTAAGACGGTGATCCAATACTTAGAAAAATTTTCACTCCAACACCTATATGGAAGGGCCTCATGGACCGTGAAGCACTATATGGTCGATGAGACGGGCCGTGTGATTTTCCTTAGGCTCAAAATAGTGGATTCTCAATCCTAAGGCTACCATACAATCTACTACACGGTCCATATGGCCTTACAGGGACCATGTGGGGTCCAAGTGTGGCATGCCTTGGTCCCAAAGTCTATAT
This sequence comes from Solanum rostratum, assembly GCA_029948455.1. NCBI lineage: Eukaryota > Viridiplantae > Streptophyta > Magnoliopsida > Solanales > Solanaceae > Solanum > Solanum rostratum. The sequence continues at coordinate 59,433,831 of CM057046.1, forward strand.
TAAGGCCCTCACACCCTACAAAGGCCAAGCGCCACTTCAAGGAGACTCCACACGGTCTATATAGGTCCACATGGATCATGAAGGCTTCTATGAAGCGTCACCTTGTTCCAAAACCTTTCAGAACCAAATTTCTAAGATCCATTAAAGTCATACAAAGTCCGGGTCCTTACAGTAGTAACCCATTTGATATGACAAACTTAGTATCTACTAGTAAAGGAGGTAACACGGTTGCTCTTATAACATCAACTGCCATTATATCAAGTATGTAAGGATTCCACCCATCTACTACTGCTTGTTGACAATAGGATGGTTGATTTTCCACCATGGTGGTAAGTTTTGGTTATGCAAGCTTAGTACCTCATTTGCAACACTATTGGCATTATCCTGGGCTATTCTTCTTGGAGTTTTTTGAATCTTTGAATCAAATGGAGTCAAGGAAATGCCTCGATTTTAGGTATTAGGTATACACTACACCTGTATGTTGAAAAAGAAAGAAAAATAACAAAAACACATAAAATAAAGAAATAAGGATTAACCCACTAATCACTCTAATTAAACCAATCTAAGAATCATATTCCCCAGCAAAGGCACCAAAATTTGATCACGTCCAAATTACACCTCCCAATCAAGGTATAAGTTGTAATTGTTCAAACATAGAACCTAACAATGGTTAGGGTCGATCCCACGATGAATATGATCTAGACTTGGAATAATTAAAGAAATTTGGATGAATTAATCTACTTACTTCCAGAAAGGGAGTTTGATGTAAAAAGCAATTATTTAAACCTAAACTAAGAACAATATTCAATGCAAGTATTACTAATGTAGTGAGAGAAGTAACTAAGGGATTGTGTTCCCCATGAATTCCTGACGTGGTATAACCTAATAATTGTAACCTTTTCTAATGTGTAGCATGCGGAACTTGTAAGTTATGTTCATCTAATTCCTTGGATCGGCAACTAGGAAAATTTCACCATGCAACTTGGGTCATCTATGGGTGTCGCACTACAAACCCTTACCTTTGTCCCAATACAACCATCCCTTGGGCCGTTCAAGTTGATTAAACAATTGTGCTCACATCAAATCCTATTATTTATCCTTTTTCCCATTCATTACCCCTTTGGACTGGCGGGCAACAATAAGTTGAGTTCTAACATTGACCACCGTTAAAAAGCATTCAAAATGAATAGATAAATAGTATATGCATACACATTTTCCAAGAATTACAAATTATTTGATTTTTACTTTGTTACTTCTTCATGGTTCCCATGACCCTAGTCTTGGATGTAGCTACTCATGTTCATTGTAGATGAAGAAATCATGTTATATGTTTGCATAATTAAACACTTACAACAAAAATTTGAAGAATGTAAAATTTGTAATCTCCACGTAAATAGAAAAATCAAGGTCCAAATATGAGTACAAAAAGTATGCACCCTAAATCTCCAAGAAAAAGCTAAAATAAAGTAATAATATGAGTTTTGTAGTTCTGTACGTCTAAAAATACCTAAAAACTCTATTTCTAATATAAGTAAACTAAATCCTTACTTAATTAGGAAAAATAGATTCGGGGCCTTCCATGAGCCAAGTTACGGATCGTGGTCCTATTTATGACTTGTGGAAGGGTCGTGTAATTTGCATCTTCAAAATCTTCTATCCAAGTGCGAGCTACTTTCTATGACTCGTAGATTAGACTACAGTCCGTAGGTTCCTTTGTCCTGTTGACTTTCAGCAACTATCAAAATCTTTGAGCCTCTACCACCCGTCCTATTAATCATAGTTTCATCTTTAGCAAATCTACTCATCACTAGTTCAAGACTACGAACCCCCACCTACGACTCGTGGATCAAACCATGGACAATAGATGAACTATACATTATCAAGAAGTTGCATCTTCTACAAATCTTCACAAAAAATCTTCGAATCTTGTAATCCTGCAAAATAAACATAAAAACACAACAAATATACTAACATCACTTAGAGAACACACAAAATTCTAAATTTAAAGCATTAAAAATTTTCATATTTTGGTGGCACATCACTAGTATAGGTTGGAATTTATATTGTTGGTTTGCCCCACCTAGGAGGGTAAGGTTGGGTACCACTCACAACCCATTTTGGGTCATGAGATTTACAACTCGCAGTTCCACTTATAGGTCATAGATACCCTTCGTGCATGGCCTCTAAATTAGTCAAATCTTCACCCGTTACTGTCTAATCTACGAAGTCAATGTACGACATGTACATCAGAGTACGACATATCCTATTTGGTCGTAAATGAGATCCTAAACCCCAAAATTTTATCCATCAACGGTGCCTTCTATGGCTCGTAGACACTTCTACGGTCCATAATAACTCTTCTATATCCAACAGCAAACTTTAAAATTTCACCAAGTACCTTCTCTATTCACGAGGCCTATCTATGACTTGTAAAACCAACCACAAGTTGTAGATGGGGCTTGTAAATGACTGCACTAGCAATTGGACTTGTGTTTATCTCCCATAATTTGACCTTTTAACATGCTGACTATTACATTCACCTTTCATTATTATTCTTTAAATTGCATTGACCATGTTCATGTTTTACTATCATGATTTTAATGAAATGTTTATTATGCTTTCTAACTTGATCAATTGCACATCAAAATATCTTGTATATTGCACTTTTCACTTAGTATACATTCCATTGCACTGAGTGCATACTTTTTTCTATAAATTCTTATAATATAGGTGCAGACGCTCCTTTCCATATTGTGTGGCTAGTAGCAACTTTTTTTATTTCAAAGATTGGTGAGTCCTTGTTTTCCAAGGACATACTTTGATGCCTACATTTGCATTGTCTCTTATTTTACTTCCAAACTTCGAGTTAGCTAAGACTTGTCCTAGTAGCTCATCCATGTAGTATTGTTGATGATGAGTCTATGTTGCTTTTGAACTGCTTTTCTATTTCATGTTATGAGATTTGTTTAGACTTTTCTTATTCTACTTCCGCAATTGCTTTCCTTTAAATTCAATATGCTTATATATGTCATATAGTTTGCTTGAAATCTCTCAAAATTTTAAGCACCATACTCAGATTGTGAGATCTACCCTTGCGAACACCCCACCACCACAAATCCACCAATTTGTCCACTTAACCTTAGTCCATCCACTAATTTTCAATTCAACAAACACTACATAAGTAATTTTTTATTCAATAAATAAAAAAAGTTTAACATATCAATTTTTCTGTACAAGTCTAAGAAAATGACTCTCCAGCTTTTTCTTTCATCCTAGTTTAGTGTACGTGCTTTTGCACATATATGTTTTGTCAATTTAAAAATTATATATAAATAATACTTTCCATCAAAATAAATATATTATCCATACAAACAAAAATAAATAAATACTATTAAATTGATGGCAATAGTTTGATCTATTATGAACGGGCAAATATGAGAAAAACAATTCAATTACTTATAATATAGATATGTTAATAGGTTATGAATACATAAAGTAAAAATATGGAGTTGAATAATTAGGAGTTAAACAATTAATTGGTTAAAATTTAACTTTGAAAGACTCCTAAATATAAAAGGAGTAGTTTAAAGTTTTGAATGTAATTTTAATTACTTTTTTTTATATTTGCTATATTACATATTTTTATTAAAAAAATATTTGATAATCAAAATTTTAGTTAATTTCAAAGCCTTAAATCTTAAAAACATAATTATATTTTTATTTTTTCCTTCATAGCCTAGACAATTATTTTTATAAAATAGTTCTAAATCAAGAGTGAATTCTAAATATAAAGAAATTCTATTCAAAAGTGAGAAACTAAATAAATAAAAGATAAAATAATAAATTAAAAAAATAGTGAAAAGACGATTTTGTGTAAAGTAAAATATTTTAATAAAGAGCAAAAAGTTCAAACAACATTTTTAAGGGCTTTCACGCTTTTAATATAGTACTAGTTCAGTGTACGTTCTTTGCACGTATGTGCCGCATCAATTTAAAAATTATATGTAAATAGTACTTGTCATTAAATAAATATATTTCTTATGTAAGCAAATTAAATAAAATCATTAGATTAATGCAATAGTTTAGTTTATTGTGAAACGATAAATATGAGAAAATCAGTTTAATTTGTTTATAATATAGATATGTTAATGATTTTTCAATACGCAAAATAATATTTTAAAGTTGAATAATTAGAAGTTAAATAATTAACTTATTAAAATTTAATATAACGAAAGATTCCAAAATATAAAAGGAGTAATTTAATGTTTTTAACATAATCTCACTGAATTTTTTCTTTTTAAATTATTTATATTACATACTTTTATTAACAAAGCCTTTGATAGTCAAAATTTAAGTTAATTATTTGCATAGAATAGTCATAAATCAAAAGTGAATATTGAAACTAAATAAATAAAAGATTAAATAACAAATTAAAAAAAAATAGTAAAAAGACGATTCACTAAACATTTCTAATTTAGTGTATGTGCTTTGCGCGTATGTATTGTGTCAATCTAAAAATTATATATAAATAGTACTTGTCATTAAAATAAATACAATATTCATATAAATAAAATTAAATAAATATTATTAATTTGATGCAATAATTTATTCTACTATTATGAATCATAAAAAATGAGAAGATCAATTCAATTACTTATAATATAGAGATATATTAATAGTTTATAAATACATAAAGTTGAATAGTAAGGAGTTCAACAATTAATTGGTTAACATTTAATTTTAAAAGAAATTCTTAAATATAAAATGAATAGCTATTCTGTTTCAACGTAATCTTAATTATTCTTTTTCTTTTTAAATTTTTTATATTACATACTTCTAATAACAATATATTTGATAATAAAAATTTTAGTTGATTGTAAAATCTTAAATATTAAAAAATAATAATATATTTTCCTTTTTCCTTCATAGCCTAGACAATTATTTATATAGAATAATCCTAAATCAAGAGTGAATTGTAAATATAAAAAAATTCTCATTGAAAAATGAATCTTGAAACTAAATATATAAAAGCTAAAATAACAAATTTAAGAAAAATAGTAAAAAGACAATTTTGTCTAAAAGAGAGTATTTCAATGAAGGGCAAAAAGTTTAAACAACATTTCTAAGGGTCTTCACACTTTTAATATAGTATAGATGGATAGATATAGATTACAAATTTAGGATATACGGAATGAAAATTATTCATCACAAAAATTTGATTAAAAGAAAATCATAAAAATGAAAAAACAAAGAGAAAATAAGAGGGATGTTGTGAAATGGTGAGAATATGTTAAAATTAAGAAGGAACATAAAAGAGAAGATAGTATTTCTTATTCACTCTTTGTTCTTCTTCTTTCTCTCTACACATTTTGTTACAAGAAAGGGGACTATTTATACTTGTGTATACATGGTCACTAATGGATATCTCTGTAATGACTCGTTAGGTCATTTTAAGAATTAATCTTCTTACTTTCATAAAATGTCCTCTCGTAAATTTTAAGTGGGTATTTTGGGCTATTCGATAAGAGGGTTATTTAATGGAGGGGTAATTTTAGATAACTAGTGTAAGTAGTGGACTAAAGTGAAAATTTATATAGTACTTTATATCTTATTTATCAAGAATAACTTAGTAAATTCTATCACTTTTATCACATGATTAAAAAAAAGAGAGAAGGAGAGCAAGGGTTTGTGGAGACAACGGACGCAGAAGAACAACACCGTAAGTCACCAACTTATCCCTCAATTTCGAATTGAACATATTAGCAGGTGTATAATTATAGTATATTATGTGTAATTCTCCGAAAAAACCAATTCTAAAGAGGAGGCAGTGCAAATATGTTTCAGTGTGCAGATGGTCAAAAAATCCAATAGAAATTCTATAATTGTTAATTCCTTTACATACTCACTGTAGCAGCAGTGATTATTAGTAAATAATCTACCTGGCAATAATAAATGGGTCCAAACAAATTGCATATTAAGTTGTTATGCGTGCATGCATCTGCGCACTCCTGCTCGGTGCTTTTGGTTCTTCGTTTAGGCAAATATAATAACTATGTTGTGGGTTTTAGATGTGTATACATATGTATATATTTTGTACTAATATTGGGGGTTTGTATTATATGAGTAACCATTAGAATTATATTATTGGGAGGATTTAAGACTAAATATTAAACTTGAAATTAGAATTACCGAATTAGATGAAATCTTGGGGTTAGGCTAGATATGTGGTAATATAGTTGTCATCGGACTCCTTGTGACGTGTATGTTCCATTCTTGATAGAGAATTTTCATTGTGGAAGTTCAATTCAAGATTTGGTCCGTTCGGTAGAAGCGTTCGAGTGCGGTTTCGACAATGAGGTAGCTTTGGCTATCCTTCTTTGAGACTGAGATTTAGTTATTGAATATCCTTATGTGGTAATCTATGGGATGGGATCGTATCATGTGTTGGGTTTCCAATTCTTATCGTGATGCTAGTGTGAGTATGTTAATTTTCTATGTGTTGCTTTGAGAGCATGTGAATCCTAAATTGAGAATAGTGTGAATATGACATTTTGGGAAGTCTTGAATCATGAGTCCTTGACCACGAGCACTTGGGTGGCAAGGTAGTTGATATATTGTGATTGAGGTATATGGCCTGCGAGGTCCCTATGGGTCCCCTTAGTCTTGGAGCCTTAGCTCGATGGCGATATATATGACAGGTTGTGTGACGGTCTTGATACCCCCATGCATTACATTGCATTGCACGACATTGCATACCATTTCATTATACTACTTGTGGTTGTTTTGCAGTTGGCTTCTATGAGAATATATGTTTACTTTACTCGCGCCGATCTATGTAAATTGGCGGCACCGATACCGGACTGGTTTTCCTGTTGCAGGTGGAAACGTTCCTAGATTATTTCATAGTTTATTCAATTTCTAATTCCCAGTCAGGTAAACCAACTAGGTACATATTATGTGTACTCACCCCTACTCCGTTCTCCCCCGTAGATTCTCGTCAGGGTTATCCACGTGATAGTTGATTTGCTCGTGCACTTGGTTCATACCAGATCTAGTGGTGAGACTCGGGGCTTCAAGTTTCCATTGGATTCTATCTTAGTTGTTTAGTCTTTATTTCTATTCGAAGACGGAGATGCACTTATTTCATTAGTTAGGTATTAGATGCTCTTTATACTCATGACACCAGGTTTTGGGATATTATTTTTATGTGGTGACTATTTGTTTATTGGATTTTTCTCCTTCTAGGGTACATTTATTGTTGGGATTGGACTTTAGTGGTCTTTTAGTCATGACCCCATTTTGTGTCGTGACAAGTTTGGTATCATAACTCTAGGTTCACCGGTCTCATGAGTTAAAGAGCAGGGTGTCTAGTAGAGTCTCCCGGATCGGTACGTAGACGTCCGTATCTATCTTTGAGAGGCTACGGGATGCTTGTTAGGAGAAATCCTCTTTCCATTGATTCATTTCGTACGGTTTGTTCATATTTAAGTTTTGTACTCTTCTAATCTATTCTTCCTACACAGATAGCGAGAACTAGAGCTAGAAATACCAAAGATGAGTCAGTACCTGTTGTCCAAGCCCCCGTTAGAGGGAGAGGCAGAGGTCGTGGTAGAGCTAGAGGTCGACGTCGGGCTAGGGGAGCAGCACCAACACGAGGTAAGACTATAGGGGCTTCACCTGAGCCTATTGTTGACCTAGTTTATGAGCACGAGGAGCATACTGAGGACCCAGTTCAGCCTTCCGCATCCTTAGATAGTACACTAGTATTAATGAAGCTATTGATTCGATTGTTGGCAAGGTTGGATGGTACCCCTGCTTCTAGTGGTGTTCCAGGTACCTCAGTTCATGCTATATCGGTTGGTCCTTCACAGCCAGCTTGGGGACCTAATATGGGATTTTAGACCCTGAGTCCATTTTCTATGCCTTCTATTGCATCTCCAAGGTTTTCAGCTCCGCCAGTGCTGCTATGTCCTTGTCTGAGCAGAAGAGCTTTAAGAGATTTGTGAGATTGACTCCTCCCAAATTTGATGGTACCGCTGGGGATAGGGCATATGACTTCCTGACAGAGTGCTAAGATCGATTGTTTAATTTGGGTGTTCTGGAGGCCCACAGAGTAGCTTACACCTCTTATCATTTCACAGGCATGGCCAGAGAGTGGTGGAGGTTGGTTATGGCTCGGAGGCCAGTTGATGCTCCAGCGATGGATTGGGGGTAGTTTACTGAGATCTTTCTTAAGAAGTTTGTACCTTACAGCCTTCGTGATAGACGTCATGATGAGTTTGATAGATTGGAGCAGGGTTCCATGACTATGATCGAGTACGAGGCACGATTTCATGAGTTATCCCGTTATGCCATGTCTAGTATTCCCATAGAGTTTGAGCGGATTCGTCGATTTGTGAAGGGGTTCACAAGTTATCTTCAGGAGGCCACAACCTCTCTTGTGTTATCTGTGGTTCCTTTCAGAGCATTGTTGACCATGCTAGAATGATAGAGGGCATAAAACAGGCCCAACAGGGTGGTGGTAAGAGGTCCTGCTATCACAGTCAGTTTGGTAGTTTTGCACCCAGAGATAGAGATTCTCAGAGGCAGGGCGCTCAGAGTTATTAGGGGAGACTAGTTCATGCTACCATTCCTAGTGCAGGTAGTACAGGCAAATTCGGACCTAGAGGTTGTTATGTGTGTGATGAATTCGGCTACCATGCCAAGGATTATCCTAAGTGTGCTCCTGCTTCTTTTCCATCGGGGACACAGACGGCCCAATCTACACCAGCTCCAGCAGCTAGAGGCGCTTCACAGAGTGCGAGGGGCAGCACTAGAGGTGCTAGGGGTGGAGCTCGAGGTGGTGCTCGTGGTGGATCGCAGGTTAGTGGAGAGCACCGGGTGTGTTATGCCATTCCAGGCAGTACAGAGGCAGAGGCATATGATGCTGCAATTACAAGTATTATTCCAGTTTGCCATAGTTTAGCTTCAGTATTATTTGACCCTGGGTCCACCTATTCATATGTATCCACTTATTTTGCTAATGATATTGATGGTGTGTGTGAGCCTCTCGATGTGCCTATTTTCATTTCTACACCCGTGGGTGAATCCTTAGTGGTGCATTGGGTATATCGGGGTTGTATTGTGGTATTCTCAGGTAGGGAGACCCATGCTGATTCGATCCTTCTAGACATGCTTGACTTTGATGTTATCTTGGGTATGGATTGGTTGTCCCCTTATCATACGATCCTTGATTGTTATGCTAAGACTGTGACCTTAGTGTATCCGGGTTTACCCCAGTTAATGTGGGCAGGTGCTCCTAGCTCTTACACTAAGGGGGTTATTTCTTATGTTCGCGCTCGGCATATGATGGAGCGTGGGTGTTTATCTTATTTGGCTCATATACGTGATATTTCTAAGGAGTCATCTTCTTTAGAGCCCATGAGGGTGGTGAGAGAGTTCATGGATGTGTTTCCTATAGATTTACCAAGTGTTCCTCCAGATCGTGATATTGACTTTGCCATTGATTTGGAGTCAGACACTTAGCCCATATCCATTTCTCCTTATCAAATGGCTCCTGCAGAGTTAAAGGAATTAAAGGAGCAATTAGAAGATTTGTTGAAGAAGGAGCAATTATTCGGCCTAGTATGTCGCTTTGGAGTGGACTAGTGTTGTTCATAAAGAAAAATGATGGTACTATGAGAATGTGCATTGACTATTGTCAGTTGAACAAAGTGACTATCAAGAACAAGTATCCCTTGCCTCGTATTGATGATTTATTTGATCAACTTCAAGGTGCCTCAGTGTTCTCTAAAATTGATTTAAGGTTAGGGTATCACCAGTTGAAGGTCCGGGAGTTAGACATCCTAAAGACTGCTTTCAAGACTCGATATGGGCTCTATGAGTTTGTGGTTATGTCATTTGGGCTAACTAATGCCCCTGCCGCTTTTTTGGAGTTGATGAACCAAGTGTTCAAACCTTACCTAGATTCCTTTGTGATTGTATTTATTGACGACATATTGGTGTATTCCAAGAGTGAGGCGGACCATGTTCTTCACCTGAGGGTCGTGCTCCAGAGATTGGTGAAGAAAAACTGTATGCTAAATTCTCCAAATGCGAGTTTTGGCTCGAGTCTGTGACTTTCTTGGGTTATGTGGTGACCAAGGATGGTATTATGGTAGATCCAGCCAAGGTTGCAGCAGTTCGTGATTGGGTGAGACCCACTTCAGTGGCTGAAATCCAGAGTTTTATTGGGCTGGCAGGTTATTATCATGAATTTGTTCAAGGATTCTCCTCTATTGCAGCTCCTTTGACTAGGCTGACTCAGAAGGAAGTTGCATTTCTATGGAGCGATGAATGTGAGGTGAGCTTCCAGAGGCTCAAGGAGTTATTGACTTCAGCACCTATTTTAGCATTGCCCGAGGAAGGTGTAGCCTTTGTTGTTTATTGTGATGCTTCTGGTATCGGTTTAGGTGGAGTGTTGATGCAGAAGGGAAGAATTATTGCTTATGCTTCGAGACAACTGAAGGTCCATGAGCGGAACTACCCTACTCATGATTTGGAGTTACCCGCGGTGGTATTTGTTTTGAAGTTGTGGAGGCATTATCTCTATGGGGTGCATTGCGAGATCTTTACAAACCATCCTAGCCTCAAGTATATTTTCTCTCAGCCTAATTTGAACATGAGCAGTGCAAGTGGTTGTAGTTGCTGAAAGATTACGATATCTCTATCCTTTATCACCCTGGCAAGGTTAATGTGGTAGCGGATGCCTTGAGCTGGAATCCTTCTAGTATGGGTAGTTTGGCATATCTTAGAGTGGAGGAGAGGCCCTTAGCTTTAAAGGTTCAATCTTTGGCCAGACAGTTGATCAGACTTGACATCTCCCCATCTCACAGTGTGTTGGCCTTCGTCGAGGCTAGCTCTACATTGATAGATCAGATTCTTGCTCACCAGTATGATAATGATAAATTATGTGTGATTCGAGACAAAGTGTTGAGGGGTGAAGCTAAGTCGGATTTTCTTGATTCTGAGGGAGTTTTGAGAATTAATGGGCATATTTGTGTGCCTAAGGTAGGTGATTGGGTTCGCTTGATATTGGAGGAGGCTCAATGTGCTAAGTATTCCATTCACCCTGGTGTAGCAAAAATGTTTCATGATTTGAAGTAACATTATTGGTGGTGTGGGATGAAGAGGGACATTGTGGAGTTTATGGCTAAGTGTTTGAATTGTCAGCAGGTTAAGTATGAGCATCAAAAGCCAGGAGGTCTGATGCAGCGGATGCCCATTCCTGAGTGGAAATGGGAGCGTATTACCATGGATTTTGTGACTGGATTACCCGTGACATTAGGCAAGTTTGACTCTATTTGGGTGATTGTAGACAGGTTGACCAAATTAGCTCACTTCATTCCAGTAAGGACTAGCCACAGTGCGGAGTAGCTAGCTAGGATCTATATACGTGAGATTGTTAGATTGCCTGGGGTGCCTATCTCTATTGTGTCAGATCGAGGTTTGGTGTTCACCTCCCGATTTTGGAAGGCATTGCAGCATGGGTTGGGTACACGATTAGACATGAGCTCGGCATGTCATCCTCAGACAGACGTTCAGTTCGAGCGGACCATTCAGGTGTTGGAGGACATGCTTAGGGCCTGTGTGATTGATTTTGGTGCTCGATGGGACAAACACTTGCCCTTAGCGGAATTTGCCTATAATAACAGCTATCACTCCAGTATTCAGATGGCACCGTTTGAGGCATTGTACGGGCGTAGGTGTCGATCACCTATTGGGTGGTTCGACTTAGTCACTGTCGAGACATTAGACAATGATTTACTCAAAGATGCTATGGAGCGGGTGCGCCTGATCTAGAGTCGACTATTGACAGCCTAGAGTCGGCAGAAGAGCTACGCTGATAGGAGAGTTCGTCCCTTGGAGTTTATGGTTGGCGATCATGTGTGGTTGAGGATATCACCATGAAGGGTGTGATGAGGTTCGGGAAGAAGGGCAAGCTTAGCCCGAGGTTTATTGGTTCGTTCGAGATTCTTAGGAGAGTGGGTGAGGTGGCTTATGAGTTGGCTTTGCCACCTAGATGGTCAGCTGTTCATCCAGTATTCCATGTCTCCATGCACCAAAAATACATACCAGATGAGTCCCACATTATTTCTTATGATACCATAGAGATGGGTCCGGATTTGACTTATGAGGAGGAGCCAGTAGCCATTCTAGATAGACAGGTTTGTAGGCTCAAGACTAAGGAGATTGCTTCAGTTAAGGTTCAGTGGCGACATCAACTAGTTGAAGAGGCTACTTGGGAGATAGAGTCAGATATGCGTGCTTGATATCCTCAGCTTTTCGAAGCTCCATGTACTTTCTTTTACCTTATGTTCGAGGACGAACATGATTCTTAGTGGTGGATGATGTAATGACCCGTTATGTCATTTTAAGAATTAATCTTCTTACTTTCATAAAATATCCTATCGTAAATTTCAAGTGGGTATTTTGGGCTATTCAATAAGAGGGTTATTTAATGGAGGGGTAATTTTAGATAACTAGTGTAAGTAGTGGACTAAAGTGAAAATTTATGTAGTACTTTATATCTTATTTATCAAGAATAACTTAGTAAATTCTATCACTTTTATCACATGATTAAAAAAAGGAGAGCAAGGGTTTGGGGAGACGACGGACGCCGAAGAACAACACCGTAAGTCACCGGCTTATCCCTCAATTTTGAATTGAACATATTAGCAGGTGTATAATTATAGTATATTACGTGTAATTATCCGAAAGAACCAATTCTAAAGAGGAGGCAGTGCAAATATGTTTTGGTGTGCAGGTGTGCAGATGGTCGAAAAATCCAATAGAAATTCTATAATTGTTAATTCCTTTACATACTCACTGTAGCAGCAGTGATTATTAGTAAATAATCTACCTGGCAATAGTAAATGGGTCCAAACAAATTGCATATTAAGCAGTTATGCATGCCTTCATCTGCGCACTCCTGCTCAGTGCTTTTGGTTCTTCGTTTAGGCAAATATAATAACTATGTTGTGGGTTTTGGATGTGTATATATATGTATATATTTTGTACTAATATTGGGGGTTTGTATTATATGAGTAACCATTAGAATTATATTATTGGGAGGATTTAAGACTAAATTTTAAACTTGAAATTAGAATTATTGAATTAGACGAAATCTTGTAGTTAAGCTAGATATGTGGTAATATGGTTGTCATCGGACTCCTTGTGATGTGTATGTTCCATTCTTGATAGAGAATTTTCATTGTAGGAGTTCAATGCAAGATTTGGTCCATTCGGTAGAAGCGTTCGAGTGCGGTTTCGACATTAAGGTAGGTTTGGCTATCCTTCTTTGAGACTGAGATTTAGTTATGGAATATCTTTATGTGGTGATCTATGGGATGGGATCGTATCATGTGTTGGGTTTCCAATTCTTATTGTGATGCTAGTGTGAGTGTGTTAATTTTCTATGTGTTGCTTTGAGAGCATGTGAATCCTAAATTGAGAATAGTGTGAATATGACATTTTGGGAAGTCTTGAATCATGAGTCCTTGACCACGGGCACTTGGGTGGCAAGGTAGTTGATATATTGTGATTGAGGTATATGGCCTGCGAGGTCTCCATGGGTCCCCTTAGTCTTGGAGCCTTAGCTCGATGGGGGTATATACGACAGGCTGTACGACTGTCTTGATACCACCTTGCATTACATCGCATTTCACGACATTGCATACCATTTCATTATACTACTTTTGGTTGTTTTGGGGTTGGCTTCTATGAGATTATATGTTTACTTTACTCGCGCCGTTCAATATAAATTGGCAGCACCGATGCTGGACTGGTTTTCCTGTTGCAGGTGGAAACGTTCCTAGATTATTTCATAGTTTATTCAATTTCTAATTCTCAGTCAGTTAAACCTACTGGGTACATATTAAGTGTACTCACCCCTACTCCTTTCTCCCTCGCAGATTCTCGTCAGGGTTATCCACATGATAGTTGATTTTCTCGTGCACTTGGTTCATACCAAATCTAATGGTGAGACTCAGGGCTTCGAGTTTCCATTGGATTCTATCTTAGTTATTTATTCTTTATTTCTATTCGAAGACAGAGATGCACTTATTTAATTAGTTAGGTATTAGATGCTCTTTATACTCGTGACACCAGGTTTTGGGATATTATTTTTATGTGGTGACTATTTGTTTATTGGATTTTTCTCCTTCTTGGGTACATTTATTGTTGGGATTGGACTTTAGTGGTCTTTTAGTCATGACCCCATTTTGGGTCGTGAAAATCTCATTTCCATGTATACCGTTTGGATACCAAGTATATTACATGCATGCTTAGGTTGCGTCACAAACTAAAATGTGTAAATCCATCTTACACATAATATATATTGTGTGTATATGTAACTTGCTACAAAATATATTATGTGGACATAGAAAACATTTATTTGGACATCCATTTTACAATACTCCCCCTTGGATATCCATGTAACAATACGTTTTGTTTGCTACCTCTTAAAACCCTCACAAGGAAAATCCAATAGGATAAAACCACGGTTAAGGAAAAAAGAGTGCAACGCGTATTTGCTCCCCGGGTGAAATTATCATTTAATATCTCGAAGATGATGCATCCCTATCTTGTATCTGAGCTTTTCAAAAGTCGAAGTTGGCAATGCTTTGGCGAATATATCTGCTAAATTATCACTGGAACGAATTTGTTGAACATCTATTTCACCTTTCTTTTCAAGATCATGAGTGAAAAAGAATTTTGGAAAAATATGTTTCGTTCTGTCTCCTTTGATGTATCATCCTCTTAGTTGAGCTATACATGCAGCGTTGTCTTCATATAATATTGTTAGAATATCTCTTTTCAGAGAAAGGCCGCACGTTTCCATGATGTGTTGAGTTATTGATCTGAACCAAACACATCCTGAACTAGCCTCATGAAAAGTCATTATTTCTGCATGATTTGAAGAAGTAGCGACCATAGTTTGTTTCGTTGAACGCCAGATGGTTGTAACTCCATATATAAGTAAATAACCTGTCTGTGATCGTCCTTTATGTGGATCAAACAAATATCCTGAATCTACATAATCAATTAGTTGTGAATTGGATTCTTTCAAATAAAATAGTCTCATGTTAATACTTCCTTAGAGATATCTGAATATATGCTTAATACCGTTCCAGTGTCTCCGTGTTGGAGAAGAACTTAATCTTTCTAATAAATTTACAGAAAGGATATATTTGGCCGAGAATTATTAGCAAGGTACATTAATGCACCAATTGCACTAAGATATGGTACTTCAGCACCAACGAGCGTTTTCTCATTTTCATAAAGTCAGAATGGATCTTTATTAATATCTAGTGATCTTACAATCATTGGGTACTTAATGGATGTGTTTTATCCATGTAAAATCTTTTTAAAAGATTTTAAATATGTTGATTGATGAATAAATATGTCATTTATAAAATGCTCAATTTGTAGACCAAGACAAAATTTTATCTTTCCAAGGTCTTTCATTTCAAATTCCTTTTTCAGACATTCTACTGCCTTTGAAAGCTCTTCACGAGTTCAAATTATATTCAAGTCATCAACATAAAAAGGTATTATGGTGAATTCTGATACAGACCTTTTAATAAATACACAAGGACAAATTGGATCATTCTTATATCCTTCTTTCAATAGGTATTCGCTAAAGTGATTATACCACATGCGTCTTGATTGCTTTAACCCATACAAAGATTTTTGATGTTTTCTTGAACATGTTTCCTAGGAATCTTTATATATTTCAGGCATTTTGAATCCTTTTAGGATTCTCATATATATGTTGTGTAATGAGCCATATAAATAAGCTGTAACAATATCCATCAGATGCATGTCAAGTTTTTCATGAAATGCCAAATTAATAAGATAACTGAAGGGATTGCATCCACCACAGAAGAATATGTCTCTAGATAATCAATGTCAGGTCTTTGCGAAATCCTTGTGCCACAAGTCGTGCTTTATATCTTAGGATTTCATTTTTCTCATTTCGTTTTGGCGCAAAAACTCATTTATACCCCATTGAATTTATACCTTCAGGTGTTTGAACTATCGGTCCGAAAACTTTGTGTTTCTCTACCGAAGTTGATTCAACTTGAATAGCATCTTTTCATTTTGGCCAATCATTTCTCTGTCCACATTCCTTGACAGATTTCGATTTAAGAACCTCATTTTGTTGCATTATTTCAATAGGAATATTATAAGCAAAAATATTGTCAACAATTATATCATTTTGGTTCCATATTTTTCTTGATAAGACATAATTTATTGAGGTCTCTTCATTATTTTCAGGTGCTTGAACCTTCTTTAAGGTTTCATTGATTATTATGTCTCCTTGCTCTTTTTGAGAAAGTTCTTTTATATTATGACCATCTTGATTATTTGCTCCTTTCCTTTTTTCAAGGATTTTTATCCTTGAAACTGATTGGTCTACCATGTTTTAAGTGGGGTTTGAAATCATTTGCATTAATTAATTATCCTATTAGACCATCAACTCAAATTGGAGTATTAGCATCTGGAATATGAGATTTAGTAACTCTTAATAGGTCAATGAATGCATCTGGCAGTTGATTTACAATATTCTCCAAATGAATTATCTTTTGAACTTCTTGTTTATATTTATTTGTTCGAGGATCTAAATGTGATAATGATAATGCATTCCAATCTTTCTCTTTCCTCAGCTGTTTATCTTCTCCCCCTAATGTTGGGTATACTGATTCATCAAACTGACAATCAAAAAATCTTGGCGTGAATAATTCTCCAGTCATAGGTTCCAAATATTTTATAATAGAAGGAGATTCATACCCAACATATATTCCCAACCTTCTTTGGGAACCCATCTTTATGTGGTGTGGTGGAGCAGTTGGAACATATACCGCACATACAAATATTGTAAAATGAAAAATATTTGGCTTCTGACCAAAAGCCAATTGTAACTGGGAGACTTTATGATAACTTGTGGGTCTAATACGCACAAGATTTGCGGCATGCAAAATAGCATGACCCCATAATAAAGAGGAAAATTTTGTTCTCATAAGCATTGGTCTAGTAATTAATTGGAGGCGTTTAATCAATGATTTCGCTAGACCATTTTGAGTATGAACATGAGCAACCAAATGCTCAATTGTTATCCCAGTTGATATACAATATTTATTAAAAGCTTGGGATGTAAACTCACCAGCATTATCGAGACGAAGTGTCTTAATTGCATAATCTGAAAATTGTGCTCCTAATTTTATTATCTAGGCCAGTAACCTCGTAAACGCCATGTTGCGGGTTGATAATAAGCACACATGTGACCATCTTGTAGATGCATCTATTAAAATCATATAATATTTGAATGATCCACCTGACAGGTGAATGGGCCCACATATATCACCTTGTATATGTTCCAGAAATACTAGGGATTCAACTCCCACTTTAATTAATGATCTAGTAATCAATATTCCTTGAGAACATACAGTAGAAGAGAATTTCTTAAATTGGAGAACCTTTTAGTTCTTCAAAGAATATCCATGTGAATTCTCATTTATTTTGTGCATCATATTAGAACCAGGATGGCCAACTGCTCATGTGTTTCAATCATGCTAATACTTGTACAGTATAAGCCAAATGAAAGAGCAAGTAATTTTTCAAGACTTTTTACTTGACATCATCGTAGTAATATAAAGATGCTCATTCTTTTCATCATTTCTAGCCTCAATATGATAGTCATTCTGGTGAATGTCTTTAAAACTTAATCAGTTCCTTTTAGACTTACTACAATATAATGCTTCATCAATTGCTAAATTTGGTCCTCTGGTAAGACTTAGATTAGTTTTTCGAAGCCCTCAACTAATTTTGTGCTACTAGAATTGAAATTAACATTAGCTTCTTTCATAATCAAATAAGAGAAATGTTTCTTATCTCTTAAAATAGTATGTGTTATAGCACTGTCTATAAGTCACATATTATCAAAACTGATTATGGATCCTATTGATGATCGAGAAATTCCACACTCTTTATAAAGATTAAAAAAAACATTATAAGGACATGAAAAACTAACTTGACAAACTATAAAGACTAGTAAAGATATAATGTTTTAGCATTTAAGAAGAATAACATATTAATCTTTTTGTAGAAATAAAAAGATTATATTAATAGCTAATACGCATCATTAAAGTGTAGTTGCATATTCAATTGACACGCCATTACAATTCAGGAGAGGGGGAATATTAGTGCTATTACAAAAACTAGATAGTTATAAATATAAAAGAAAATAATAACTATTCTTATAATTTTATTTTTCAACTGATGATGGTTCTTTATTCAATATTTCCGTAGAAGTCTTCAACTCTCAAAAAAGAGTTATTTGAGAAGTCTTTAAAGTCATCATTATTTTTATAAGCAAGATTCACCTCAATATCATCATATTTGTTTGAGGCAATTACTTCATTATCATCTTTATGAAAGGTCAAGTGGGCCTCCACATTATTTTCTTTTCTTTTGAGGGAGGCTTGATAAAGCTTGACAAAATGATCGGGCGTACGACAATCACGTGCCTAATGTCCTTTCATGCCATATCGAAGACGAATATTAATTCTTCCCTTGGAAGTATTATTTTGAGAAACTCTATTATTCTCATGTTTATTTTCGTCATGATGACGATAATTATTTCTTTTACCACCACGCCCTCGCCTGCGTCCTTGATCATGATTGCGACCTTGGCCACGATAATTATTTGTCTTGTTTTTTTTAGACTGATTAGATGTTGCTACAACATTCGCCTCAAGAGGCAGACCTAGTGGGACGGACTTCATGATTTCTCATTAATAAAGTATTATTCTGCTCAGCCACAAGTAGGCATATAATTAACTCAGAATATTTTTTGAATCCCTTTTCACAATATTGTTGTTGTAGCAACATATTTGAAGCGTGAAAGGTGGAGAGTTCTCTCAAGTAAATCATCATCAGTGATAATATCTTCACATAATTTTAATATTGAGCTTACTTTATGAATAGTAAAATTATATTTTGTCATAAATTTAAAATTTTGAAACCGAAAATGTATCTATTTATACCAAACTTTTGGTAATATAGTAGTTTTAGGTGATCATATTGATCCTTTGAATTAATCCATAATTCAGGTGGATCTTTCACAGTTAAATATTCAATTTTTAATCCTTCATGAAGGTGATGGCAAAGAAAAATCATAACTTTCACTTTATCTTGACTTGATGTTTTATCTCCTTGTCTAATAGTGTCTCCAAGACCTTAGCATCAAGGTGAATTTCAGCGTCAAGGATCCCTAATAAATAATTTTTTCCGGTAATATCAAGTGCTACATATTTAATTTTTGGTAAGTTCGACATGATGTAAAACTTAAGAATGAATCAAAGATGACTTATAAATGAAGCTTTTTTTTTCTTTTGATGAAATAAATTAAAGTACATCCTTAAAATATAAAAACAAGTTGATTACCAATTAATATATTATCTAATTAACCTTCAATCAACTCAACGTAAAGTGATTATTAGAATACATACATACATACATACATACATACATACATACATACATACATACATACATACATACATACATACATACATACATACATATACATATATATATATATATATATATATATTTGTTATAACAATATAACATGCTTAAATGAAAATTTAAATAGTATCACAAGTTGTTCAAGAAATAAAGCATGGTGACATTATTATAATTTATAAGAATATCCAGAAGAAGATTGTATACATACTGAGATAGAAGCTTAACTTATTCGTAGGAGGTTGGAGCCTCATGCTGATAACGTGTTGTGAAATGATGAGAATATGTTAAAACTAAGAAGTGATATAAAAGAGAAAATGTAGTATTTCTTATTCACTCTTTGTTCTTTTCTCTCTACACATTTTGTTACAAGAAAAGGGGTATCTATACTTGTGCATACATGATCACTACTGAATATCTCATTGCCATATATACACTTTGGATACCAAGTATATTACATGAATGGTTAGGTTACAACACAACTAAAAATGAGCATAAATCCATCTTACACATAATGTATATTCTGTGTATATGTAAATTGCTACAAAATATATTATTTGGACATAAAAAATATTTGTTTGGACATTTATTTTAGTATAATTTATGAAAATCCCAACCTTTTTTTATCCAAATATCAATTTTTCCCAACTTTTTATAAAAATTACTAAAATCCCAACTTTTCTAAAAATTCCATTTATTTTTGATACCTCATTATTATATTTTTTATTAAAGAATATAATTAGTACAATTTTATAAATATAGAAGTCTATTTATTGTCAATCACCTTTTACAAGGTAATTTTTCCTTTTTAAATCCATTATTTTTTAATTTTTTATTTTTTGATATTTATCTATATTACAGTTACCTTTTAAACATTTAAATTTTCCTTTTTCAATTTTTTTCAACTTATCTCTCCTGAACGTTTCTTCTATCAACTGCTCCATCTCCATCTCCATCTCCATCTCCATTTTCATCTCATTATTCCTTGTTTGAATCAACAATGGAATATATTCCGTCTTTTAGTCTTGGCCTCACTCAAGATATTATTGAAAGTGGTGAAGAAGTCGAGCACAATAGCTCCGGCGACGAGGCCGGCGAAATATCTCAACTAATTGATTTCTTTGTTATTTTCACTGGTTGGGTGGTCAAAATGTTACATAATTGTTTGAGTATTCTTCTTTCACAGTTGATGTGGATACCTAACAACTTAAGTATTATTGCTAATTAAGTATTTGATAACTGTTATGTTAGGGATTTGAAAGTTGATGTAGATACCTAACAAATTAAGTTAGCTTGATACCTCAACTAATTGATTTTTTGATTTTTTGCACTGGTTGGTTAATGTGGATACCTAACAAATTAAGTAGAATTGCTACTTAAGTAATTGATACCTATTCTGTAAGGGGGTCTGAAAGTTGATGTGGATACCTAACAAATTAAATATGATTGCTACTTAAGTGTTTGAGGCCTATTCTACAAGGGGTTTGAAAGTTGATGTGGATACCTAACAAATAAACTAAGCTTGATACTCAAGAAAAAATTCCATATGATCCTAATAGTGCATCTAACTGGGGATACCTATTGTTTTTAGATATGATGCAAAGTTTGATTTTGATTCATGCTTACTGATATTTGTGTTATTTGGTTCTGATTCATGCTTACTGATATTTGTGTTTTAGGGGTATGAGTTATGTGATAAAAACCATCCCTAAACACTCTTTGAAGTTTGGATCTTCGTATAATAACAACTTTGTTGATGATATTAAGTTTTCTATTGGCAACGAGGCTGTTGCCAAGTTTCGTGAAACCATCTTTGGACACTTCCTTGACATTCCTCCATGTAAATTCCGAGGGCAAAGTATAAAGTGTATTATGTTGAATGAAGTTAAACACAAAGACATGGACATTGTGCATTTCCGACATTCTAAGGGAAATGTTAAGTGTTTCTGAATCAGAGAATTTGCTCTCATTACTGGCCTTAAGTGTACTGGGAATGTAGAAGACTTCAGGTATCATGGCTCGCCTCCTAGTAGACTTCTAAAAACATACTTCCTTGATGCCTCTCTTTTTTTATTTTTGTCCTTCACAGATCAAATTGATCTGATCTAGGCATTTTTTTTTAAAATTCAAATTACAACTCCCAAAATATTTTTTTAGGGATTAATTGAATAATTTGTAACTTACAGCCTTAATTCAAGGGATACTGCTAGTTGGCAGTAATTTCTTTTCCATATTTAACGTTACAACATTAATTTTCAGTTACAATTTTGTAAGTATCAAGCGTCTTCAGAAGGTATCAAATAAATATCAAAAGTCGGGATTTTTTGTAATTAGGTAAAGATTCGGGATTTTTAGAGATTTTTTAAAAACAGTATGGGATCCCTAAAAATTACACTTTATTTTATACAAGGGAGTGGTTATGGTGGATGTGTGTGGGGTGGTGGGAAGGGGGAGCGATAGGACGGTGTAAAAATTACTTTTTATAAGTATAAAGTCTTGGAAATAGTTAATTATACTCAAACTAACTTTTAATTATTTTGGACCAAGATGCTATGTCTTTATTTAATGGTAAAACACATATGTAGTCCCTTAAACTTGACCCTTGAATTTCATTTTGGCACTCCGACTCAACATTGTTTCATTTTAATCCTTCAACTCCAATTTTCATATTCATTTTGACACTTCTATCTAAGAGTTCAACAAATGAGGGAGAGTGTACTTCACATGACATGAAAACCAATTAAATATACATACACAACCCTTCTAACTTGACTTTATTTTTAATTTTGACACTTTATCTTGCCCTTGTTCTATTTTAACCTTTCAACTTTACTTTTATGTAGCATTTAAACACAATTACAAATTTTATAAAAAAATTTATATTTTTTATATTTTTATAATCGATATTTTTTCGTTAGTTTTCAAAATTTTCTTAAAGAATTAATAGACGATTTTTAATTTTTTTTTCCTTTCTTAGAGCTTCTCTATAATTTTTTTTAAAAAAAAACCAAGAAAAGTGTGTCTTTTAACTAATTAATTAAATTAAATAACATCAAATATTTTTATTTTTTTACATTCAAACTTTATAGATTTAACTCAAATATTAGTTCAAGTTTTAGTATCCACAAAGCTATGAGTTAAATCTACAAAGCTTGAGTATGAGAAAAATAAAATGCATGATGTTATTAATTTAATTGATTATTTTAAATAAATCAATGCATTTTTATTGGTTATTTTTAAAAAAGAAACTCTAAAAATATAAAATTATCTGTTAATTCTTTAAGAATTTTTTTTGAAAACTAACGGACAAACGTCATTATTAAAATAAAAAAATAAAAAAATAAAAATAAAGAACAAACATAAAAATAAAAAAATTATAAAATTAGTAATTGTGTTTAAATGCTACATAAAAATAAAGTTGAAAAGTTAAAAGAGAACAAAGGCAAAATAAAGTATCAAAATAAAAAATAAAGTCAAGTTAGAGAGATTATATATGTATTTTTAATTTTTGGCTTTTATATCATGTCATTGCATGGGAAGTACACTCTCACCCATTTTGTTGATTCCTTGGATAGAAGTATCAAAATGATATATGAAAAATAGAGTTGAAGGGTTAAAATGGAACAAGGTTGAGTTAAAGTGCCAATTTGAAATTTGGGCTTATTTCATTGATTACCATATCATCCACGTGTCTATGACACATTTAGCTTTTTGACTGATTGTGAGACAAATATTTAATAGGTGCGCAACACATTTGTTACTATTAGAGTGTCTGATAAATACAAGGCTGAATAGTGATGTGTAAGTGAATTTTGTGGACAATCATGTATAAACTTAAAGCTCGAATAATTTATGAATCTTCTTTCCCACTGATATAGGCAAACAATTCAAGGAAAGACCAATGGTTCTCACCATCACATTCAAAATGTTTTGGCCACAGCCTAATTCTTAATTTCCTTATTCTTGAATCTATTTACAATCAAGCAATGTCTAGGATACGAGCGCCAAGAGCTTTATTTTTAAACTTTTCTATTCATGTTAGGAAGAATCCATTTTTAGCAGTTCACGAGGGCTGAAGGTCATTTACATGATTGTGTAACCAGGGCCGCCTCCACCTTCTGGGACTGTCCATTCGATATTCTGTTTCGGATCTTTAATACTGCAGGCCTGTAAGAATACAATTTCTTTTACAGTAATGTGGATGGAAATATGACATGACAACAGCTTGCATATGAGCATAAACTAACCAAGTGAACAATAGACTCGTCGAATTGCCATAGGACTATCAGCAAGAACCCTGGCAGATTGCCAGATGCACAATATCTTTTATGGATTATTGCAGCTAAGAGATGTCTACACATGTATGCGAAACAATTTTTGTTGCTTTAAGATGTAACAGCTTTAACTCAAGATTGTACCAGGGACATAAGATTACCTTGCAGTGCAAGCAGTTTTGAGCATTGATGTGTAACTTTAAGTCACCGGTCTCATCCGGTATGTACCTATAATTTTGAAGATGTCAATTGACAAAATGTGTAGCATGTGAGAAGGAAATGAAAAAATATTTTCTAGACGAGAATATTACTCATAAACTCGTGCAGGACAATATCGTGCCTCTGGTCCAGCATACTTGGGCAAGTTGACATTTTCTGGAACAGTAGGATCTCTCAGATGAAGATGAGATGGTTGGTCATGATCATGATTTGTGTTGCTCCTACAGGAAGGAGATTGGAAAGGAAAATCAGCAGTTCTGTTTTGAAAGAAGATCTAAGCACTTAAGAGGCCGGGTAAAAAATGAAAGATCTTTTCGTCCTACATCAACACATTGGGTCTTACCTCACACATAAAGAGTAATTTTATTAGGCACAGTGATGTGATATGTTCAACCGTGATCTCTATTAAAAAAGAAAATTAACCAGGATTCCCAGACCATAGTCTAGATTTCCACATGATGACAAAACTTAGATAAGATTTCAGTTGGCTAAATAATTCCTGATTGGCTCTCAAGAAATTCATTGTTCATTTGGGAGATCATATTTCCTGCTTCACCATTCCATTCAAAAAAAGATTTTATGGTGAAACTATGCATCAACAAATAAGCACATTTAATCGTATTTCATCATCTTTGACCAAACTATTCAATTTTACTTGCTATAAATTCATGTTCTTACAGGGAAAATATAGCTATAATATAACATGAGGGGGAATGAACAAATTAATCACCTACAGCCCAACTAAAGAACCAGAAAATGGTTGTGACGAACAGACCATTTACCTGTACAAAGAGGTTGGTACATCAAAAGATACAACACCATCTGGCTTTGAGTACTCAATTGGTGAGAATAATTGTGCTTCCTGCAGATCAAGGACCAAATTCATGTAGTTATCACACTTGATCTGTGAGCTATACTCTGCAATTTAAGAACATAACCAACTCTCCGAAAAGAGCACACCTAACCTCCGCTACATACAAATAAACACGGAAAAATTGAATCGGCTGGGTATGCAATAAACTACTGTTTATGGTTCATTTGGTAAATGAGAAACAGCCTCTTTTAGTTTTGAAGAGGAATAAACATGAGTATATTTTGGTTTCTCCAAAGATGCCAATCAATATACGAACATACTTTGATTTGCAAATCCACAAGAAACCAGACCTGGGGATAGCAGAATATGGTACAATAATTTCTCTCCAACTTTTCATTTTTCCATCTAAGAACGGAAGTTCCTTTGCTGTATGAACAGGAAGTGAGTCAATATGCTAATTCCACATCAGCAAATAAATCCTCTGTAGCATTGACCAATCTGCTTCCGTTTCTAACCAATCTGCTTCTGTTTCTATCTTCATTATGAACATTCGTAGGCCAGAGCCATCAAATTTCATATATGTCAGAGATCAACGACAGGTCAACAAGAGTGCACTTCTTCTACAATAAGCAATTCAAAGTGAGCCACACCCCTAAGTTATTTCAGTGATCCAGTGACTTCAAAAGAATGAACCACTAAACAGAGTTTCCCCAAAATAAATGGGAAACAGTATCTGAATTTCAGGAGGACTGAGAGTGTGCTTTATCTTTGAAATTTTTTTTCTCTCTCTAAAAATTTTGCCGATCCATCGCTCTTCCATCCTATCACGGCGGCGCTTCACGC
This sequence comes from Solanum rostratum, assembly GCA_029948455.1. Classification (NCBI taxonomy): domain Eukaryota; kingdom Viridiplantae; phylum Streptophyta; class Magnoliopsida; order Solanales; family Solanaceae; genus Solanum; species Solanum rostratum. The sequence continues at coordinate 59,459,550 of CM057046.1, forward strand.
AAGGATCATCTTCTCTTCTTGCCGAGAAGTTTAAGATACCCTTCCCGGCGAGATCCTTCCCAGTTGCTCAGCAATCCGGTTCCGGCCAGACCCAATCCTCTTCGACGCGCTAGTTCCTAGCGATTGATTGCCATCGTCGATCGAGTTTTTCCGGCTGAGCAGGTATTTTTCCGGCGGGTTTAGTTTAAACCTTTATTTTTTCTTTCTTCTTTCTTGCTTTCTTTGTTCTCTGTTTTCCAGCGGTGCATCTTCCGGTCACTCTCCAATGTGTATTTTCCGACAAGAAACAGATTCCAACAAGTGTGATTTCTCCTTCTCGTTCCAGCAAGAAGCATTTTCCGGCCAGGTGATATCCTCCATTTTTTCTTCCAGTTCAGTTTATTGTTCTTCCAGTTCCATTGATTTCGTGTTCTTTCTTTCCGGCATTATTTCCTAACTAGCTGATAGCCGATATTTTGATTTTGTGTGCTAAATTTTTACTGATTCTTGATTTGTTGTTTGTTGTATTTTTTGACTATCCATGGATTGGCTGGTTTTTTTGCATATATTTGTAGACCTGTTGGTTTGTTTGTTTGTTAGTATATTACTTTTTCGGATGTAATCGATACTATTATAGTGTTTGGCTGCTTATTTGTGAGAGTTTGTTCTGGATATTGTTAGCTTAGCGAGTTAGTAATGCTTAGTTAGTGGCGTCCGGGTCTAATGGTGGATTAGGGTCATGTCGTCGGTTGGGGTCGGGGGTAAGAGGTTGGGAGGGGGGAGGGAGGGGGGGGGGTTAAGAAGGGCACAGAAGTATCTAAATTACGGGTAGGATCGTGGAATATAGGTTCGCTTACAGGGAAATCCATAGAGCTAGTTAAGTGTCTTAAAAGGAGACATATTAATATAGCGTGTGTTCAGGAGACTAGATGGGTAGGGACCAAAGCTCGGGACGTAGACGGGTTCAAGTTATAGTACTCGGGTGGTTCTAGGGATAGTAGTGGTGTAGTTATACTAGTAGACAAGGACCGTAGGGAATATGTGGTGGAGGTTAGGAAGTTTAACGATAGGATGATGTCTATTAAACTTGTGGTGGGTAGGCACATAGTGAATGTAGTTAGTGCTTATGCACCTTAAGTAGGCCTAGACGAGGAAGTCAAGAGGCTCTTTTGGGAAGATGTGGATGAGGTGGTGAGAGGCATACCAGTGACGGAAAAACTCTTCATTGGGGGAGACTTTAATGGGCATATTGGGGCTACCAATAGCGGGTTTGAAGATGTCCATGGAGGCTTTGGTTTTGAAGAAGGAATGGGGGTGGGAAGTCTCTCTTGGATTTTGTCAAAGCCTTTGATTTAGTTATTGCTAACTCATTTTTCCGGAAGAGGGAAAATCACTTGATAACCTTTCAGAGTGCGGTAGCTAGGACTCAAATTGATTACCTACTTCGGAAGGGAGATAGAAGCCTTTGTAAGAATTGCAAAGTTATTCCGAATGAAAATATTTCCACTCAACATAGGCTTCTAGTGATGAATCTAGAGATTAAGAGAGATAAGAAGAGGAAGGTTGTTTACGCCCGACCGAGGACTAGATGGGGAGGCCCGAGTCCTGCCCTTTCTAGTGAGATGGAAGAAAAGTTGAGAAACTTAGAGGCTTGGAGTAGTGGCGGAAATGTGAATAGTATGTGGGACACTACGATTGGTTGCACAAGAAAGGTAGTTGTTGAGGTACTAGGGGTTTCGAGAGGGGCCTTTTGTGGACGTCATGGCGACGGGTGGTGGAATGAGGAAGTTCAGGCCAAAGTGAAAGATAAGATGGTCGCGTACACGAAGTGGCTAGAGTGTAGGGATGAAGATGAAAAGCGAATGCTCAAGGAGACATATAAGATGGCTAAGTCAGAAGCAAAGATAGCGGTGATGAATGCTAAGTCATCAGCTTTTGAGTGCCTATATGAGGAGTTAAGTGATAAAGGAGGGGACAAGAGATTGTATAGGCTCGCCAAAGAGAGAAAGGAAAGCTCGCAACTTGGACCAAGTGAAATGCATCAAGGATGAAGAGGGTGAGGTGTTGGTGGATGAGACGTCCACTAAGCTAAAGTGGCAAGCTTACTTTCATAAACTAATAAACGAAAAAAGGAGATAGAGATATTGAGTTGGGTGAGTTGGCACACTCCGAAAAGCAACAAGACTTTGGCTATTGCAGGCGGTTCAGAGTTGAGGAGGTTAGACGTGCTATTAGTAAGATGAAGAGAGGGAGGGCGATGGGACCTGATGAGATTCGGTAGATTTTTGGAAGAACATGGTCAAGGATAGCATAGAGTGGTTGACTAGACTGTTCAATGTTATTATGAAGACTGCCAAGATGCCCGATGAATGGAGGAGTATAATGGTTCCATTGTACAAGAACAAGGGTGATATTTAAAACTATAACAATTACAGGGGTATCAAGTAGTTAAGCCACACTATGAAGGTATCAGAGAGAGTGGTGGAGATGAGGGTGACCGGGACGATCAACTATTGAAGCAATCCATCTTGTTCGGAGATTGACGGAGAAATATAGGGAAAGAAAGGACCTTCATATAGTATTCATTGATCTCGAAAAGGCTATGACAACGTTCCGAGGGATGTTTTATGGAGATGCCTAGAGGCGAAAGGTGTTCCAATGGTGTATATTAGGGTGATAAAGGATATGTATGACGGAGCCAGAACTCGGGTAAGAACGGTAGGTGAGGACTCAGAGTAATTTCCTATTGAGATAGGACTCCATCAAGGATCTTTGTTGAGCCCTTTTCTTTTTGCGTTGGTAATGGATGAGCTGACACTGTCTATCCAGGAGGGGGTGCCATGGTGTATGCTATTTGCAGATGACATAGTACTGATTGATGATACTCGGGCCAAAGTTAATGATAGATTGGAAGTTTGGAGAGATACTTTGGAATCCAAAGGGTTCAAATTGAGCAGAACCAAAATTAAATACTTGGAGTGTAAATTTAGTGTTGCTAGAGATGAAGCAGACATTGAAGTGAAGCTTGCCACTCAACCTATTCCTAAGAGAGAGAGCTTTAAGTATCTTGGATCCATCATCCAAAGTAGTGGTGATATCGACGATGATGTTACACACCGTATTGGGGCAACATGGACGAAATGGAGGCTTGCCTCAGGAGCATTGTGTGATAAAAAGATAGCACCTAAGCTTAAAGGGGCAAGTTTTACAGAATGGTGGTTAGACCAACAACAACAACATACCCAGTGAAATCCCACAAGTGGGGTCTGGGGAGGGTAAGATGTACGCAGACCTTACCACTACCATATAGGTAGAGAGGCTGTTTCCTGAAACCCTCATCACAAAAACCCATCAGCAGAATAAGCTAGATATGATAAGAATGGTGGTTAGACCATCTTTGTTATATAAGGTAGAGTGTTGGCCAGTTAAAAATTCACATGTTTAGAAGATGCAGGTTGCGGAGATGAGGATGTTGAGATGGATATGTGGACATACCAGGAGTGATAGAATTAGGAATGAGATCATCCGGGAAAAGCTAGAGGTGGCCCCTGTGGCTGACAAGATGAGGAAAACGAGACTGCGTTGGTTTGGACATGTGAAGAGAAGGAGTATCGATGCTCCTGTTAGGAGGTGCAAGAGGTTGGATTTAGGGGATATGCAGAGGGGTCGAGATAGATTGAAGAAATATTGGGAAGAGGTGATCAGACAAGATATGGTGAAACTTCATCTCACCGAGGACGCGGCCTTAGATAGAAAAGAGTGGAGATCGTGTATTAGAGTAGAGGGTTAATAGGTTAGTAGGGGTAGGTCGATAAATGGCTTTGTGATATAGTAGAAAACTACACCTAAATCACAAAATGATAAGGGCAAAGGTAAATGGGAGGCCAAAGATAGTGATAAAACTTTTGACGCAAAAACTTCTACTCGTTTGACACCTTCTAATGTTATACAATGTCACAAGAATTAAGGGAGGGGACATTTGAATGTCCAAATAAAAGAACTCTCTAGGTCACATCCCCGTATATTGAAGTATTATAGCATTCATGCATCATGGATTTCATGGCATATTGATATTACATTCTTTCTTATATATTTCTTTCTATATATGTGCCCTTGTCATCTCCACGTCTGAGTAAAAGTTCAAAAATAAGTGGAGAAAGGGAGGGGGGGAGCACTTTTTTCATGCATAATGTGGGATAAAGGGAAGAATTTGTCCTACAATTACTGACAATGGTAGTTGTGCTAATGTGGTGAGTACATACTTGGAGAAATTGGGGATTTCATGCACAAAACGTAAGGCCAATTACAAGCCAATGGTTGAATGAATGTGAAGGGCTCAAGGTGAGTAAACAACGCATGATTTCTTTTTTCTATTGGGAGGTTATTTTTATGAAGTTCTTTGTGATTTTGTATCAATTCAAGTTTGTCATAATTTGTTGGGCCAACCTTGACAATACGATAGATATGCTTTTAATGATGGGAGGAGAAATAAGTGCTCTCTTGAACATAAGAGGAAAAAGTATATTCTTGCACCCTTATCTCCTTCCCAGTGTATAAAGAGCAACAATGATTGAAAGAAACCATGGAAAATGTGGTGAGGGATCAAAAAAAGAGAGGAAAAAAATCAAGTGAAGTGTAAAGAGAGAGAAGGCAGCGATTAAAGTTGGGAAAGAGTGATAAAAATGAAAGAATTGGTGAGAGGAAAAAGGCCAAGGGTGAAAAAAATAGCAAATCCTGTAAAAGCCAAAGAGTGTTCAATTGAGAATAAAAGGGCTTGCCCATTGTCTTGCTTACTTATAGGGAAGTTATGGTTAGTACTAACAATTTCACTTTTTCTAGGATTATTTCAAAATCTCTGCAAGATTCTGCTGATGTCTTTCCTAATCCCGAAGGATACCCCTAAAGGGTTACCTCCCTTGAGAGAAAAAGAACATCAAATTGAATGTGTGTAAGGATCTCAACTTCGGAAATGGACTCACTTATAGAAGCAATCCTGGGAATTTCTTGAAAAGGGATTTGCGAAAGAAAGTGTGGGTTATACTTGGGATGTGTGCAACATTCTACATTGTAAACAAAAGAATGTACATGTTGCTCTCCACAAGTAACCCAACCAACCAATTGTTCTCTTTATCTGAGGTAGAACACAATGACTTCCTTTCGTATTAGGCATGTAAGCAAGCATCTCCATAAATAGCTTTTGATCCTCAACCTCATGATCGTGTTCCTTATATCTCACAGTCCACCACATTTGGTCCTGGATCATAGACTCGGGCACTTCTAACCACATTTCTAGTAACGAATCTTTATTGTCTAATATTACTTATTTTTTGTGTCTTCCCACTGTTATGTTAGCTAATGGTTCATAGACCATTACGACCAAAGCCGATCATGCCAATCCTTTACCTTCCTTGGCTTAAAATAATATTCTTTTTGTCCCCAATTGTCCTTTTAGCCTTATGCCAATTAGTCGCTTGGCTAAAGAATTAGATTATTTTATCCCATTCCTTAATGCTTCTTTGTTATACAAGATCTCAGTACCGGAAGGATGATTGGCAAAGGGCATGAGTCTAATGAACTATTTTTCTCAACTTTCCCAGCTCCATTATAGTTTGTTCAGTCATCGACTCTCCAAATTTAATCTACATAAGTTTGGGACATCCCATTTTATCCAACTTTCAAAAGATGGTACCTAGCTTGTCAAAATTGTCTAAGCTAGATGAGTCACCAATTTGAGAAGCACACCAAAAACAACTTTTCCATGTGGTCTCAATAATCATTCAGACTAGGCAGGGTCACCCGTGACAGATGCGCCACTTCTAGATAGTGTTATAGATGGAGGAATATTTGGTGTTTTCAAGAATTAAGAAACAACATGTGATTGCAAGGTCTAGTGTAAAAGAAAATTTCAAACTATGGCAATAGCGACATGTGAATTAATTTGGATCAAGCAACTATTGAAGGAGTTGAAATTAAAAGAGCTTAAAAAATGGAACATGTTTGATAATGAAATTGCACTTCACACTGCATTGAATCCTGTGTTCAACAAGACCAAACATATAAAGATTGATTATCATCTGTCAAAAAAAGGGTAGTCTCGGGAGACATCATCAAAATAAAATATGATCTGCTTACAAACATATTCCCCTAGTCCCTAGCTAGTCTAAAAACAAGTTACATATGTCGCAAGCTTGGTACATATAATTTTATGCATCAACTTGAGGGGTAGTCTTACCTTATTTTATTGTATATTCTAGAATGTGTGTAATTAGAGTAGATAGCTTACTTTACTCCTATATAATTAGGTTTTGATTTCCTTTATTTTTTAAGATATGTAAACAAAGTTATTAAAACTTTAATAGCTTTAGAGAATAATCAAGTTGTGTGCTCTCTAATATTCTCTTTTGCTTCACAATTCATTACAACATTATTAATGTTATTTGAGAGTTTCTCTTCTAGACACCTTCACATGTTGGCAGTTATTTGATCTTACAACCTTATAAGAAAAATTCTTCTAAGAGGTGAGATTAATTCTCTAACTTTATATTTAGTACTTACTAGTAACTTAAAGAAGGTAATTAGTCTTGTACTAATAACAGTATCCAAACCAATTGCTTTCTAGATGGTTCTACAACACATTTGGAACAAAATAAAAATATCTTCATTTTGAAGTTCCATTGGACTCGACTGGAGTAATGTACTATAGGAATCATCATCTTTCAATCAAAGAGCTATTTCAACAATTTCCATGTTTGTAGTTCGAAAGGAAGAGGATCCTAGAAAATGTATTCGAAGTTAATTCTTCCGAAATTTTCTATTCCAATCAATGGCCTCTTCATTGGTGATACTAAGGGGAGTCGGACCCTTTTCATTTTCATTTTTGGTAAACTTACCAGTAGCTATAGTCATATTGATCTCCTATTCAACTACTTCAACCATTTTTGAGCATCTCATATCTTTTTCGAGGTGTCCAAGATCCGATCATTTTTGTATGATTTCTCTTGCACTGCCTTTTCCAATGGGTTTAGAATTAAAAAATTCACTTTTGGGGGAAAAAATCGAAGCAATAACAAGAATACTTCTAGTAGAACATCTTTCACAATGTCTTGAGAGATGGTTCACTAATAGACCGAGGGCAACTCAAATAACTCATGCACATCTAGATCATGAATGTTTGGAATCCATATTATGGAAGGAGACATTGCTTTTGCTAATCGAATTGAAGGGTGATATAAAATCGGTCTATTTCCGGCATCATATCCACAATTAGCCTATTCATCACTAAATGTTGTCTCCAATTTCTTCGAAATGGGGATTTAGATCATGTTGCTATCTCTGTTCTTAAAATTAACTCTATCAGTATCATAATTAGCTTTAATTTGTTATATTTAATACTAAGAAGAGTTAGGGTTCTTAGCACTTAATTTGAAATTTAAGGATTCTGTTCTCAAATTTCGCATATCTTTAAATTTCTTATTCTTAATCTTCGTATTTTCACTTCTGCAATATTTTCTTGTTTTTATCCAAGAAACGCGATTTTTAATCAGTGTTGAATATGTGATTGGGAACATCAGTAACTATGGTTCCAACACGTTGGGTTAGATGATGGTTAAACTTAGTTCCAAAAAATTGGTAGAGCACTCATCATTTAGAGGACTTAAGCTAATGATCCTAGGTTACAGAAAATAAAGTGAAATATTTAGGCATATATTATTGTAAGTTGAACCCAGTTATCATGTGGATTGTGAGTTTGTGATTCGTATTGCTTGAAGGAAGTGTGGGGAGAAAATAAAACTGTAATTTACTAACTTACTAGTTGATACTCCCTCTATGCGTTTGATAAATTGCTTTAAAAGAAATAAATCAGGCTATACCTATTGCCTTATGAATCTTGTGTCCTGCTTGGTCCAGAACTCAGATAACCTGTGGTTATAGTAATCATAACCTTGTTTATGTGAGCATGTTAACTTGCTTCTTTTATGTGCGTTGATTTTATGTTTTACTGAAACCCAATAACTGGTGTGATCAGATCCATTTTGGGAGAAGTAGCTAACCTCCCCGACCATGAGAGCCTAAAAGGTCAGGGTTAGCTTCCTCATGCTTATGGGTGCTACTTGTTTGCCAACAGCATAACTCAGTAGCTTTGATCGAAACCCAGTATAGGTGTTTAAGGAACTGCTAAAACTGTACAGAACTTAAATTCAAACCCCAGATACTAGCAGTCGAGGCCATTTCCTAGATCCAGAACCCATAAGGTTCAAATCCTAGCTCCACCTCTGTTTATGTTCGTACTTAATATAGAATCAGTTATTCAGTTACTGGCTGATTTATGGTTTTTGTTTTCAGTTAATACACTAATTAGAATAATCATATTCACAGAAGAAAGATCCAAGGTTCCCTTGGCGGGTAGTGAGGGCTTGGTGCCAATCACATCCACCCCAGCTTTAGGGCGTGACAAAAATAAAGAATCTGGTATTAGATTACATCAAATGAACTCTTATGATAAAAAAAAAAATTTTACCCTTGTTGCTTCATGATCAGGTTTCCCATGATTAAGAGTGACTGGAGATCTTCCCTTGAGTATATAACTGTCAAATTTAAGCTGATCCATTAGTCATACAGCTTAAGAAAATGGTATGGTAAAAAAAAGGGTGTTGAAAAATAATTTGACTAAGCAAAAGGCAAAATCTTACTGCTCTACAGCACTAAAAGCCAAACCAGGATAGAGCCCATACTCAAATGCCTGCAGGAGAGAAATTAACAAGGATAGAAGATTAAAGTGAAAATATTAACGGGCATCCTGTAGCTAATCTAACAAAAAGATAGTAGCTGCTTCAATATAAGTGGCAACGAAATGTTGGTCATCAGAGCCATTTATCTCACTATATCATGAAAAGCATAGAGGTGCTTCACTATGCTCCAAACGTATGTCAATAATTTTGAGAAGATGCAATGTCATGATTGGTTAACCTAACAAATATGCTCCTAAAAGGTTTTTGAAACACAACACTCACAGGGCGATAGTTCCTTGCAATATATAGTTCTTCCCATATCCATGAACTTCGTACACTGTCCCAATAATTTTCCATCTTCAGGCCTTCTTGGAGCATGCTGAATGCAGATTCTGCCGCCAGCATTCCTGTGTCAGACTTTTTAAGTCAATAAATGCATCATTCATTTTCTCGAGTATAAGCAGAATAAAACTCACTTTGAAACTTAGGCAGAATAAAAGTAAGAAAAGTCCCATGCTTGTATCGTCTTATGCATGTATGTTACATTAAAGCGTCTTCAGATGCATCAGTAGCTATAAAGTCGTGAAGCCCTTTAGGCTAAAGCACGACTAGCAATGTAGGAGAATTAAATACTCATGAATACATAGTCCTCAACCAAGCAAGCATTACAAAAATTCCGCCTAGGAGAACAGTCTTAGCCAATTTGGACTTAAGCTTTAGTCTTTTTAAAACTCTGAAGATCTCTGTTTTCTATTTGTTAAGCTACTTATTCAGTGCTAAGGTGACCAGTAACAAAAAAGAAAGATACGGTTAGGGATGTTCTGCTATGGTGTACATAGGATTTTGCACAAACAGTTTTAGTCAAAAACAGAGATAGAACCATGGAGGCAGCGATAGTAGAGGTGGCATTGGTCTCAGCAAGTCGGTTTGTTGCTTTTCTTTTGGTTTCCTTTAGGTTCATAATGCGCCATCAAAACACATTCTTTTGATGCCACAAACTTTTTTCCTAAATGATTAGGCAAAACAGGGTTATATTTCAATGCACTTACAAATGTAAACCGAGAGTTACAAACTACTCCACTGAATGTTAAAGTTGGATTATAATAAAATTTAGCATGCAACATGCATTGACTAGAATGACGAATAATTTCAAAAAATACCTCTTTTGTGTGTGTGTGAAATAGGTAATCAATTGTATTGCTACATTCTTAACATCAAAAACATGTTAAGAGGGAAGCTTCACAGTTGAAAAAAGATAGAAAAAGAGCACGCACTTGCACAAACTAATCACAAAATACCTAATGTAGTCCACAAAGTGGGATCGGAGTGTAGAGTGGACGCAAATCATACCCTACAACAAAGGTAGAGAGGTTGTTTCTGATAGACTCGCAGCTTCAAGGGAAAACAGTCCAAAGCAGTCCAGAAATTCTATAGTCTCCTACCCCTCACATATTCTTGTTACACCAAAAATAAAAAGACTAAGACAATTCATCCTAACTTTATTAATGAGACTGCTCCTCTTCACAATATCTAAAATTTCTTTCCTTCCATATTGTCCACCATATACAAGCTAGGATGATTTGCCACAATCCTCCTCGACATTCCTTTTCCCCTCACTCTTCCAGCAACTCCTTAGTAGAAGTAGGCATAACCAAGTTTATACCCAAAATACAAAAGAACATGTGTCACAAATTTGTAATAGTACCAAAAATGCATGCACAAATGTTCAATACTTTCTCCATCCTGCCCATAGAGAAAACATCTTGAACAAATCTAAATACCTCTTTGTAAATATTCTTGAATTAAACAAGTTTCCTTACCATCAGCCAAATAGAACAAGATACCTGAACTGCTATTTTGCTTATCAAGTTTCCAAGGCCAATTTCCATTCATAGAGCTATCTTGATTATAACTCCAGTATGCAGACTTTACACTTCACAGAGAAGATAAAGATACCTTTGATGTTCAATCTCCATCTGAGTGTATCTGAATGTTCTAAGATTCCACCAAAAGATCCTGGCATTTGAAGTAGAATTAAAACCTCTCAATTTCCCGATCATTCCGGGCTCTTCTAAAATTCAAGTCCCATCCTTCTCGAGTCCACAATTAATCGACATGAGCACGAGTCTTGAGTGTTTATGGAATAGAGATCCGGGAAGATAGATTTGAGGCTGCTATGACCCAGCCAGTGATCTAACCAAATGGATTTCTTTCTACTATTCCACCAGGATCTCCACATTTCCTTGAAAATCCTGCCACTGATTCATTATTAATGTCAACACAACTACCAAGAGTACTAGTAACTTTTTAGTGAACCACCAACTCTATCCCATACTTCTGCATGATAAAATTTCTCCAAGATGTCATTTCTTTAGAGTTGAATCTCCATAACCATTTTTGTAGAAAGCTCCTGTAATGCAAACTTAAATTATTGATTCCCAAACCACCCTGATTTTTGTTTAATATGAGAATTTCCCATCTTCCCAGATTAAAGACCTTATTCACTTTATTGCCATGACATAGGAAATCTTTTCTAAATTTATCAATCTTTTCCTCCACCCCTTTAGGAATAGGAAAAATAACCATCATATAAGTAGGAAGAGCATCCAACCGAGAATTGATTAGAGCCAGTCTGCAACAAAGAGATAGAAATTGAGTTTTTCATCAATCCAACTTTTTTGCAGATCTTTCTGGGACACCATCCCATATTTCTTTTGACTTATCCTTTGCCCCCAGAGGTAACCCCATATACTTAGTGGGTAGCGCCTCCACCTAACATCCAAGGTTACCTCTCAAATTCTGTATATCGGTGACCTGCAAAACTGCTATTAGTAGGTTGAACAGAGGGAGAGCAATCGAACCCGATGAGATTCCGGTGGATTTTTGGAAGAGCATGGTCAAGGATGGCATGGAGTGGTTGTCTAGGTTGTTTAATGCTATTTTGAAGACTGCTAAGATGCCCAATGAATGGAGGAGTACAGTGGTTCCATTGTACATGAACAAGGGTGATATTCAAAATTGAAACAATTACAAGGGCATCAAGTTGTTAAGCCACACTATGAAGGGTTGGGAGAAAGTGGTGGAGGTGAGGGTGAGAAAAACAAATGTCTATTTCAAAGAATCAATTCGGATTTATACAGGAGCAACCGACTATTAAGGAAATTCATCTTGTTCGGAGGCTAGTGGAGAAATATAGGGGAAGAAAGAGGGACCTTCATATGGTATTCATTGATCTTTAGAAGGCCTATGAAAGAGTTCTGAGGGATGTCCTATGGAGATGTCTAGAGATGAAAGGTGTTCCAAGGCTATATATTAGGGTGATAAAGGACATGTATGATGGAGCCAAAACTCGAATAAGGATGGGGAGAGGAGACTCCGAGTATTTTCCTGTTGAGAAGAGACTCCATCAAGGATTTGTGCTAAGCCCTTTTCTTTTTTTTTCCATAATGATGGGTGAGCTGACACAATCTATTCAGGAGGAGGTTTCATGGTGTATGTTATTTGCTGATGTCATAATACTGATTGATGAGACTCGAAATAAAGTCAATGATAGGTTGGAGGTGTGGAGACATACTTTGAAATCCAAAGGGTTCAAATTAAGCAGGACCAAAACAAAATACTTGGTGTGCAAATTGAGTGTTACGAGGGATAAAGCGGGCATTGAAGTGAAACTTGCCACTCAACCTATTCCAAGAGAGGAAGCTTTAAATGTCTTGGGTCCATCATCCAAGGTAGTGGTGATATTGATGATGATGTCACACATTGTATTCGAGCAGCATGAATAAAGTGACAACTTGCCTGTGGAGTATTGTGTGATAAGAAGATACCACCTAAACTTAAAGGTAAGTTTTACCGAATGATGGTCAGATCATCGTTGTTATATGAGGTGGAGTGATGGTCAGTCAAAAACTCACATATCCAGAAGGTGCAAGTTGCGGAGATGAGGATGTTGAGATGGATATGTGGACATACCAGGGGTGACAAGATTAGGAATGAGACTATTCGGGAGAAGTTAGGGGTGGCAGCTATGGCTGACAAGATGAGGGAAGCAACACTGCAATGGTTTGGACATGTACAGAGAAGGAGTATCGATACTCCTGTTAGGAGATGCGAGAGGTTGGATTTAGGGGTACGCGGAGGGATAGAGGTAGACTGAAAAAGTATTGGGGGAAGTAATTAGACAGGATATGGCGAAACTTCATCTCATCGAGGACATGACCTTAGATAGAAAGGAGCGGAGGTCGAGTATCGGGGTAGTAGGTTAATAGGTCTGTAGGGGTAGGATGAGGTCTGGCCTTGTGATATAGTAGGTTAGTAGGATTAGTTGTGTCTTTATATCTAGTGATGTCATTGTCCGTCTTATATTTGTTACTTTTGTTGTATTTATATACAATATTTGTTTTACACTTTAGTTTTTTTTTTTCCTTTTTTTTCATATCTAGTATCTTCTGCTTATAGGGCTTATAGTTTTGAGACTAGGGTCTTCCGGAAATAGCCTCCCTATCTCTATGAAGTAGTGGTAAAGTCTGCGTACATTTTATCTTCCGCAGACTCACTTGTAGGATTCCACTAGGTAATGTTGTTGGAGGAGGTGACCTGCAAAACTGGAAACATGAAACTCTTGTTCCAGTTAACATGAAGACCTGGTAAAGCCTCAAAGATAGTCAGGAATTGCCCTAAGGTGTCAGATCTGCCTCACATAGACAAAATACCAGAGACATCAGCATACAATAGATGAGAAACTTCCAGACCACCATTAACTGCTCTAGAACCAAAGCCCCTGATCCAGTCATATGATTTTTGGCTATGTTGACCTTCCATAGCTAGCAGAAAGAGGAACAGTGATAATGGATCACCCTTGCTAAGATCCCTTTGGAACTGAAAAAATCCCATAGGACTCCAATTAATTAACACAGAAATTCACATTAAAGATGCAAAGTAATCCAATTGAGCCATTTGCTTCAAAATCCATGTCTTCAAGAACTTTCAATAGTTGACAAGATCATATGCTTTTTAAATGTCCAATTTGCATAAATTCCCGGGAAGTTTCATTTTCAGTCTGGAATCCACCAACTCATTACCAATAACACATCATCCAGGATTTGTCTTCCCTTTAAAAAAGTCATTTGATGTACATCAACCAGCTTGCCAATAACTGCTTTCAGTCTTTCTGTAATAAGCTTGGACATAATCTTTTATATTCCCCAGATAAGACTACAACAACAACATACCCAGTGGAATCCCACAAGTGGGGTCCGGGGAGGGCAGAATGTACGCAGACCTTACCACTATCTCATAGAAGTAGAGTGGTTGTTTCCTGGGAACCCTCGTCTCAATAACCCATAGGCGGATTAGACTAGATATGATAAAGATGAAAGGAAAGAAAGGAATAGGAAGAGCGACTATTACTGAAAAGCACATAATTTTATGCAAATACTATAAATTTAATACACATGATACAGATAAAGACAACACCCTACACTACCCTGCGGCTAGACATCAACCTAACCTTGCTAACCTATTAGCCTTCTACTCTAATACGCGACTTCCACACCTTCCTATCTGAAGTCTAAAATCCATTGATTCCTCCGCACCATTTTCTTAGGTATTAAAGCAATAAAAGTAGCATTGAATGACTTCTCAAAAATTTCATTCTGATGAAAATTGAGAATCGCCAGGCATTACATCTTTCCTTCAAAACTTCCCAACACTCCTTGAAAATCTCATTGTGAAACCAATAGGTCCAGTACCCTACACATAATATTATGCTAATTGATGTGCCATTTCAGTAGCACATCAATTAATGATTTTGAAAACTTCCACCTCTGAGAAGGGTCTCTGTAACTACTCTTTTTCTTCTTCATTAATCTTAGGACAATTAGCATAATGAAAGGATGGCCTTCAATCTTCTGATTCAGAGTAAAGTCTTTCATAAAACTCCCCATGGATCTTTTATGAGCTGTTGCTATTCTCTGAAAAAACCTTCTGCTCTTATCTCCTTGTTGAAGCCATACATTGGATTCTTTTCTCTAACTTGCCTCTTCATTTTTGGCAAGATCCTCCAATTCTACCAAGACAAATTCCCTAACTAATATTTCATTTTTCATTGTGTTCTCTATCATCTTGAATTTGATCCAGCTCAACTAATTCATTTAAAACTGTTCTTTTTATTAACTAGTTCCACAAAATTAGTTCTGCTCCACTCCTTGACCTTGTTGTCATAGCAACTTAAGCTTGCTGCATAGTCTGAAATCAGGGCGACCCTGAACCACAAGTTCGGACCACTGCTTCTGAACTACTGCTTTGAAGCCTTCCACCCCAAGCCATCAAATTTCAACTTTAAAATAGAACTACTTGAGCTCCCAATTACCAGATTCTAAATAAACTGGAGAATGATCAAACAGACTCTAGGCAAAACTCTCAGCTTTATATCTCTATATGTTTCCTCTAGTCTATGGAATACAGAAATCTATCCAATCTAGCATCACTACTGTTGTTTATCCCCCCCCCCCCCCCCCCCCTTCTCCGAACCAGGTAAAACTGCCCCTATCTGGAGGATCATGAAGCTCCATATCTGCTATCCATCCAGAAAATCAGACATAAAATTGGTGATCCTTGTACGTTTCTCCTTACTCTCATTAAATCTATTAGTTTTGAAATCTCCACAGGTGAGACAGGGACCATCCATAAGGCTCAGACTGCTTCAATTTCTTCCCAATGACCAAGTTTTCTAACCTGGTCTGGGGAGCACTTCACAACAGTTTGACACCAGCTAAGAGAGCGTAAGACTGCTTCAAAGCTATATGAAACTGAACACCTTTGTCCACCAACTCCCCTTCCTATACTCTGCTATAACACAATATCAAATTACCACAACTTCTGCCTTGAGCCTCCAGAAGCCACACTTCAATTCATCCACGTACAGGCTCATAATTGTATAGAATCAAAATTCCACTTTACTTTCTATCTTTGTTCCTGAAAGACATAAGCATCTGCTTTCCCTTCAAGATCAAACTCTTAACCAAGTTCCTTTTGTTGAAGCTGTGAAGTCCCTTAACCCTCCAATACATTAGCTTGACTTCCATTAGTAAGCCAATCTAAGATTCTTTCCCATACTTCTGACCCCTTCTTCCCCATTTAGTGGAGATTACAGGTTCTTTAATTCACTTTTACCAATCCCTTTGCTTCTGCGTTTTTTATTTACTACCCTCCCACATTTCTCCATGAAATTTTTTCCTCACGTCAAGCTTTGAGAACAGAGCTAAAGCTTCCTTCTCACGCCCAAAAGCAGTGGTATAAGTCTTACTCAACTCCAATACATTTGAATTTACCCAATTCAATGCCCCTTTTCAGTCTCCTGAGAATCTTACTGGCATGTTTATGTTCTCCAAAACTGTGGATGTTCTTTGGCCGATCTCCTCTTCAACAATTGTCATGGTATCTTCGTGAGATCTGCATCGTTTGCCTTGGTATCTTTGTGATTAATGGAACTTGATGTCATCTGAGAAGAAGAGACCATTAAAAAATTCACCTTTTGAGTGGAAGCCACAGCTTCCTAGGTCTCCTAAGTATCCAGGTATTTCACTGCCAATGCCTTCAAATTTGCTAAAGAAATATTGTACATTGCAGGACTTCTGTCTCTTTAAAAGAAGCTACCACCTCCTCTTAGGTGATCTTTCCCCATCAATCCAAGCCTTGGCGGACATAGTTACCCAGTAACTGTGCTGGTGGGAGGTAGCAGGCACCCCGTAGAATAAGTCAAGGTGCGTGCAAGCTGGCCTGGACACCACTGTTGTCAGAAAAACAACTAACGCCTCCTCACGTGACCAAGCATGTGGCTCACTTGATTCAATTAAATTTTCTATGGACCACTTTTCAAGCTGGCCCAAGGCTCTAAAATTGTTTGGACCCAAAAAGCTCCTACATTGAAACCCGCCAGGGACCGCATGTGGTGAAGAGAAGCCACTGATAATATCTCCTGTCCAGTCCCTATCCTCTTTTTCTGTATCATATATGCCCTCCTGTTATTGTCCAGTTTCCATGATACCCACTGGTGACGATTGCACCTTCTTTTCTTCCCAATCACTACAAAACCAGAGCTTCCACCCATATCTGACAGGCATAAGAAAACCTCCTCCTTCCAAGGTCACCACCCTTGGAACTTCAGTGCTGTCACCTTTAACCTTAATCCTGGCCCATTTGAGATGGTTTTGAAGTTGGGACTCTTCCTCCATTTACACCCATCCAACACAATAATCCCTGATTGCTTTAAAAATATTGAGGGACCAAAATTGAAGAGGAAGATTGACAACCCTAATCCAAACAAATTTTGGTAAACCATTGAGTTTAATAGGGCCAAGCATAGACGACCATTGGAGCTTGATGGGAAGATTTTCCCAAAACCCACTCCCCTTGCATGACCTGTTCAACGTTGGATTTCACAAAAACTTCAAAAAGGAATCTACCTGTCCCCATCTTATAAATACTCAGACCATAAGCATGATTCTAGAGAGAACTTCCCATCTTTTGATGTCGGACAAAGTTGGACTTTCAGCAATATTCACTGATAAGGATCCAACCAAACATCTGTTGAGAAGTTCATTCTGAGAAGGATCAGGATTCTTTTTGAAATGGATAACCTCACCTTTCTCATATGTGGAACTGTTTATAGCCTCTTTGTTCGACCACTTAATGTTTCTAACTGCATCTGCAAAACGAAGCTCCTTCTCCACCAACCTGTAGTCGGCTGCATCAACATGGTTCACCCAAATCTTCAAAAAATGACCAATTTTGTCAGCAAAAAATATCCAGCCAGCACTGAATGTTATTTCTTGTATAATTAATACCACACCTCTCACTCCCCCTCTTTCTGCTACCCCCCCCCCCTTTTCCTCGATGGTGATGGCACTTAGGGGCAATTGTGCATATTTTGATACCAGAAACATGTATCTATGTACAGACACACTGATGAATGTATCAGTGTATCTTTTTTATATCAAACACATGTACCTTTGATCCCAGAGACATGCATCTGTGCACAAACCTAGATGCTTGATATCGGATACACTAGATGAAATTGATTTCGGATACAGATGCATGAAACTATGAAATTTAGATACATGTGAAACACAAATATAGAGAAGTAGAGGGACGAGATAAGCGAGCGAGAGAGGCAAGATGTATCTATAGTCAAATACAACGTATCTAGACATAACTAGGACAGACATAATTATTTAAACTATTGATGTATTGAGTAATTAGCACCTATACTAGTGTGTTTTATGAAAGTTGCTCAAATGTAATCCATGCGAACCTTTGAATATTGAGTCACACGAGACTGGCGATTTTCTTTCAGAACAAGTTTTGTAATGCTGATGCAAACTTAGGGTATCATATTCTAACAATAATTTAACAACTTAATTTTTCAATCCAATGTTCATTATGAATCTTGCACTGGAATATCTTAACTATCCATTCTGCAGGGCAACAATTTTAAATTAACGGAACATCGTGGAGTCTTCAATAAAGCAACTTAAACTTTGAATTAGTAAGCTATTAAGCATATTATAATGATTTGCCAGGTCATACTAAGTACAAGAACAATAGGTAGTACCTGATTTCATAGCTGTATGAGTGCCCTTAATCTTCGGTACATTTAAGAAGCCAGCTGAGCATCCTATAATTGCTCCACCAGGGAAAACTGGATATGGAATAGACTGAAATTTAACCAAATCATTTGTATTTGTATGACCAGGAATAAGCTTTAAAAACACATGCCTCAAGTCTGCCAAAATAAGTATGGGAAGAGAGCTAAAGTGCACTCAATTTATCAGACGCGTTCTCAGACTCAGATTGAACTGATCTTCACAAATTTATTTACTGAAATCTACTAAATATATTGGAGTCCAGGAAAATGGCATCACCCATCCCTATCAGCCACATCATAGATGCAGATATTACTATACGGCAAAGGCCATAATGCACAAGCTCTTCAGAAACACATTATTAAAGCTGGGCAGATGCTATAAATATAACAAGCAAGATGAATTCCACGAAATAATAAGAAAAAGTATTATCCATCACACCTGAAAACCTCCTTCATTTAAAGACCGAGCACCATATTGGAGAACAGTTCCACCCTCAAGAAGTGGCCTAATAGCAGGATGATGTTTAAACCTCTGAGAATTAGGATATGTGGGTAAGTATTAGATGCTTAAAGCAAAAGGAATCTTGGAATAGCTTATTCTTTGAGTGAGGACCAAAGAGAACAGAACAAGACCTCTATACAAACAATACCATCCTCATATTTACCTGATATTCCTCGTACGGATTCAAGAAAGGGTTCTGATAATTTAGAGCAACCACAAGGCCGACAGCGACTTGTCTATCTTTCATATGATACAAGAAGGAACCTCCATAGTTCTTCTGGTCCAGAGGCCAACCAAGTGTGTGAAGCACATAACCAGGCTGATGTTTGTCTGGATCAATCTCCCAGACCTGAACTCAAACAAGTTCAGGAATCCACTAAAGTTGATATAAGATCATAGCACACTTAAAGTTTCAGGTGAAGGGTGACGTATATTTTAACATACTCCTCTTTGAAAGTTTTTGAGATCTTAGATGAACAACCTATTGAGAATATAATTAAGTAAATAAATGTGTGGCCTCTCTAACAACTTAAGCTTTTAGATGAGATGGTCAGACACTTCAAACATGATAATGGACCTTGAGCCCAACTCAACCCAAAAAGCTAGATCACGGGAGAGGATTGTCCAAGACTATATAAGGAGACCACGTACCCTTTAACTCACAGATGTGGGATTCCAACACCTCCTTCCCCCCTACAACCACCCCACCCACATGTCTAGAACTGGACATCTTGAGTGTGGACAATATAAGATGAGAGGCTCATCATCGAAAACAATGAATTGGTCGGGCTTGTTTGGATAACATGCTATGGACCTTGTACCCAACTCATACACAAAAGCTAGTTTATGAGGAGAACTTGTCCAAGACCATAGAAGGAGATCGTGTACCCTTTAACCCATTGATGTGGGATGCCAACAAACAGAGTATGTAACTACTGTAAAAAACCAATCAATTCAGAGGCCCCATAACTGGAAAAATAATGAATCAATGAGAAGAAAACAAATGCTAGTAGAAAAGAATTATTTATACCTTGCATTATCAGGCTATCCACGACTCTATTAATGGGCATGGACTTTTTCTAATTTGATAACAATGAATATCTGGGCGAACTAGCATACATCTAGACTATTACACCAGGTACCTACTATTTTCCACCAACACAAATACCGGCAACTTTGTCCACCCAAGCTTAGGCAAATGAGAAAAAAATCACCTAGCATTTTTTGTCTCCGTCAATATTTGACACCTGGTATTAAAAATATTTTCACTCACTTAAATGACCATTAGGTCGCACCCTTTGGGTGCTTAATGTTGGACTTTAGTATTAAATTCCTTATGAATCATGATATCTTTAGAAGGAAGCTAATATAAATATCCAAGAAAGTCCCAAAGCACAATATTGTCTCTTGCAACAATGTGTAAAAATTTGGACAAGGTTTTCCTCAGTTCAACAGTACTCATAAGAAAAAGAGAGCAGAGAGGTTGAAGAGAAAGAAATTGACTAAGAGTACAGCAAATAAAGAGATCAGAAGAAAATTACCTCTTTAATTCCTAAAGCATAGGTTTGATGCTGCCCCTGCCCTTTCTCTCGCAAGTTGTACTTCTTGATTAATTTCTGTCAGGAATACAAGAGTCAACAAAGTCAGTACTGAACTTTACATGATGTATAGGACACAAGAATAGTTTATGATAAAGACAATAGTTTATTTTAAAGGCAAAAGAATAAACCTTCTGCATACCTCTGATAAAGATCCTCTACATCCTTCTGCAAAGAGAGTAACACGCCCTACACACCATCACAGAAGACGGGGGGTTAGTAAACTAGGAAGTATGGGTTATGAGCCAAATGGTGTAGAGTCCCACAAAATTTTTAGTTTGTTAGGGCTTAATACATGCTTAGTTATATGTTAATGATGAATAATATGCATGGAAGATACCATATGTAATTAAAATGATGTTGAGATAAAGATACATGTCTTGTGAATGATTTGGAATGTATTGAAGTGGTATTGTAGCAAAAGTGGGAAGATATTAGAGTTTCGACATGAATCTCACTCTCAGACGTTTCACACCATACACGCCTATTGTATAGCTACTACACGAAAGTCATTTTTGGCCTGGACAGTTTGATGATATAACGCGAGTAACGCGTGAAACGTGATCCTAACCAAGGCCCAAAACGGCAAGGCAGCACAGTGAAAAAGAATCGTGTGACACTACAGCTCAATATGAACAATTGTATATCAGGGAAATAGTTAGGTTGCATGACTGGTACTTCAATGTCGATTATATCATACAAAAGTGCTCAGTTCACCACATTCTTCTAGTAATCCTTGTTGCATCGGTTATTATATGGATGGGTGGTCTCTTTTATATGGTCCTGGCCAATCCTCCCCTCACGAGCAAGCGTTTGAGATTGAGTAAGGCCCAAGGTCCATTTCTTTAATAATCCTTTCAAGCATATTACAGAACACTTGAGCACGTCTATCACCCTTAGACTACAGGCAAACTGAAAGGCCTACTCAACCACTCGAGGATATGTTACGGGCATGTGCCATCGACTTCGAGAGTAATTAGGATGAGCATCTCCAGATTTATAGAGCTTGCTAATAACAATAGCTATAAAGCAAGGATCAAAATGGCACCATTTGAAGTATTGTATGGGTGTCGGTATAGATCGTCCATTGGATAGTTTGAACCACGGGAAGCCACACATCTTGGCTCAAATCTTGTACAAGAATCCTTTAAAGAAAGTTGGACATAATCAAGAGAGTCTTAGAACAACTAAGTCGTGAAAAACTTATTTGGACAAGAGGCACCGAAAGGTCGAGTTCATGGTAGGCAACTACGTTTTTTTGAAGATTTCACCAACGAAAGAGGTGATGAGGTTTGGTAAGAATGGTAAGTTGATTTGAGGTTCATTGGGCCATATGAAATTCTCAAGAGGATTGAAACATGGCCTATCAACTTGCCTTGCCACCAAGGTTGTAATCGCACTTCCATGTATCGATCCTATGAAAATCTACTTGTGATACTTAACATGTGGTTCGAACTAAGACTGTGGAACTTGATGAGAAATTATCATATGAAGAAGTTCCTATGGCATACATTTTTTATTTACTTATTTATTTAAATCAAATTCCTAACTTCCTACGGTATACTTGAGACGCAAGTTCGCAAATTCAGAACAAAAGAGGTTGTTGGTTTAACATCCGAGCAGCATTGGAGCCTCTGTATCAGTGTTCCACCTTTTGTATGTAGATGACACTAATACTATGAGGGGAATAGAAGTTGCAGCTGCAGTATCTTAATCTAACCCTTCTCATTTTTTTGATCTATTTCAGGTCTATATATCAATATGCTGAAAAGCATGTTGTACTTAGTGAGTGAGGTGCCCGACCAGGAGAAATTAGCTAGCATAATGTGTTGTGGCATTGATACATTCCCTACAACATATCTAAGATCGCCTCTGGGAGCTAAATACTAGTCAGATGAAGTATGGAGTAGAGTATTGAAAAAGTGCAGAAAAGACTGGCTGCTTGGCAAATTCAATATCTTTCAATGGGGGAAGAGTGACTCCAATCAACAGTCATTGACAGTATTCCTATTTACATTCTCTCTTTTCCCAATGCCGAGCAAAGTCTTTCAACAACTTCACAAACTGAGAAAATCGATCCTCAGGGAAGTAAACAAGCCACAAATTCCACCAGGTGGAATGGCCTATTGGATCAACCAAAAATGCAGGCTGTACTGGGGATAAGAGACTTGACTAAGCACAACAAATGTCTGCTACTGAAATAGCTATGAAGGTATGGGCAAGAAGGCAATTGTGAGAGCCAATTACGGCCATCAGGAAAATTGGACCACTGGGAGCACTAGAGCCCCACATGCCTTGGAAGCACATTAAAACCTTAAAGGACTATTTCTAGCAACACAGTTCCTTCAAGATTGGCAGTGGTTCTATGGTGAAATTTCGTAAAGAAAAATGGCTTGGTGACTCCACTTTGCAAGACATGCACCCATCTCTTTTTTTATCAACCAGTAATCCCAACTCCACGGTGGAGAAAAACATATCAGGCAACGTGTGATGTTCAATTTAGGAGGAATATGCATGACTAGAAGCAAAAATGATGTATTTGATGTGTTGGGAAGATTAAACAGTTGTACAGTTGATAGCCAAATGTCACGGCCTTATAACTCTCGCTAAGACTTCCGTGCAGCACTAGTCAATTTGCTCACGACTCTTTCACGATCTTGCAAATACTAGTAAGCCTTTTCAACAAAGTACTGCTAAGGGAACACTAGATAAGAGAAGACAAGAGAGCTATATGAGAAAGAAGACTTATATTGCTTAAGAGAGAATGCTTTACAACTCTCAATGTTTTGATGCTTGGATCGTTTGCAAATGAAAATGGCCCCTTCTATTTATACTACTCCTAAAGGGCCAAGGTGTAAATAATATTTACACTACAAGCCCTCTATATTTACAAGGTAGTGCTTTCTCTAGAATCCTCCACACACTTCTATACAATTCTAGAGAAGACTACATACTACTAGTGTATTCTATACAGTTCTAGAATCTTCCGTAAACCACTCGAAGACTCTAGATTCTTCCCCTGTGGGCAAAAATAGTGGCGGGTCGTCACACACTCCCCCACCTGATGTTGCGACGTCCTCGGCGCAATGCTGTTGTTGGAACTCCCGGTCTCCACCTTTGGACTGCCACATACCTCTATGTTGTCCCTGTGTGGTCTCTGCTGGAGTTTGCCCCTTCCAGTACCCGAGGAGCACTGATGTGGTTGGTCGTCTCTGCTCCCGCTTGGCTTCCTTCGATGGTTGTTCCTCCGACAACTTTTCCTCCCAGCGGGCGTGGAACATGACAATGGTGGCCTTCCCTCAATCTCTTCCACAAGCTGCAAGGCTGATATTCGAGCTGGTCCCTCTGACTTGCGCATTTCGACCAAAGGCACCATGCAGGAACCTCCATGTTCCATGACCACGAGTTGTTGGATGTAGAGGTCTATCACCACATGGCACTTCCAAAAAAACTCTTGTC
Source organism: Solanum rostratum (assembly GCA_029948455.1). NCBI lineage: Eukaryota > Viridiplantae > Streptophyta > Magnoliopsida > Solanales > Solanaceae > Solanum > Solanum rostratum. The sequence goes on from CM057046.1 coordinate 59,483,463, forward strand.
CAAGGATGATGTCAAAGAGATCTATCTGTGCTATGAGGAAGTTGGTCTTTCCACGCCACTCGCCAGCACTATGTCGACTCCATGAGCAACTCCACATACAGGGGTCATCGGCGCATTGACCATCCTAAGTTGCGCACTACTTGGGTTATGTTTCAGCCCCAACTTGGTCGCCTCAGACTTAGTCACAATGTTAACCTCCGTGCCTGTGTCGACCATGGCACTAGTGGGTCTCCCATTGATTGTGATGTCCACGTACTGCGCACCACATTCTTTTGGCTTCACCAGTAGCTTTGTGATCACTCGGCAATAGCCCAATCACGCCCACTTGAGTTGTGCCAGCTTCTCCTGATTCAGGTGCCTCTTCTTGAGCCTTCTGCTCCCGCAGTATGGCACCAAGGCTCTTCAGTTCAGGGCAATTCTTATAGCTGTGCAGCCCCCCGCATATGTAGCACTTAAGCTCTTTCTCGGGTTGTGTCTTGTCCTCTTCGCTGCTTTGACAATCGGCCCTTCTCTTATTAGGCCTGTGGGTATCATGATGCTTGGGATGTGGCTGCCAACCCTTGCCTTTGCCACCATCTCTCCCACCTTGGTCATCATTACCTCCTGACTCCACTTCTCGGTCCCTGTCTCGCATGTCATGCCGAGAGTCCGACAAAGCCTCTACCTGTATGATGGCCTCATCGATGGTCCTAACCTGTCAGTGTTCCAGCTCTAACCTGGCCCAGTTCTGTAAGCCGTCCACGAAGTGGAACATCATATCTTCGTCCGTGAGGTTAGGAATCTGAAGTGTGAGGGTAGTAAACTCCTTCACGTAGGCCCTTATGCTACCCGTCTGCTTCAGCTCCCTAAACTTTCGCTTCGCCTCGTAGATGACACTATTCGGGAAGAAGGCCTTTTTGAACTCACTTTTGAATTGTTCCCATGTGTTGATGGCGCATAGCCCCTTCCCTATTTCCGACTCCTTACGTTTCCACCATAGCATGGCCATCTCTGTCAGATACAACACGGTTGTGTTGACCTTTGTCTCGTCGTCCCTCACCTTGTTACACTTGAAGTAATTCTCTAAGTGCCACAAGAAGTTCTCCACCTCTTGCGCATCACAAACACCTTTGAAGACAAGGGGCTTGGGAGCCTCAATCCTGGCCTCCCTTTCTCCAGCAATCCCTACGCATCTCCCATCAACCATGCCTTTCTCAAGTGCCCTCACCCTTGCAACCATGGCCTCTATGGTGGCACTCATGGCCTCCATCTTGCTCAGTGCCTCCATGAGCCGACACTCCAAGGAAGTGATGGTCTCCCTCAGCTCGTACACCGCAACTTGATGTCCGCCCAACTCCTTCCGGATGCTTTCATTCTCCTCAAGGGTGAACTCCTCCAAGGTCTTGAACTTGTTGTCGAACTCGTTCAAGTGCTTGCCCAAGAACGCTACTGCTTGCCTGGCAGCATCCACCCTCGTGACCTATCCCATGTTGAGTGTGATGTCGGTAGGTTCCTCGCCTCGTTCATCGTCGCTCAACTCCGCGGTCGAGAGTGAGTGGGTTATTATGGCCTCACTTGGTGTCGGTCCGACCAGCACCTCCTCAACCTTCTTAGAGCCCTTCTTGCCCTTGCATTTCTTGCCAACATCCAGCATAACATTGGCGGTGTTGGTGGCATCAAAGTCTCCTCCGCTTGCCATTGCTTCCCCTAGTGAAACCTACTCTGACACCACGTTGTCACGGCCTTAGAACTCTCGCTAAGACTTTCGTGCGGCACTATTCAATTTGTTCACGACTCTTTCACGATCTTGCAAATACTAGTAAGCCTTTTCAACAAAGGATCGCTAAGGGAACACTAGATAAGAGAAGACCAGAGAGCTATATGAGAAAGAAGACTTATATTGCTTAAGAGAGAATGTTTTACAATTCTCAATGTTTTGATGCTTGGATCGTTTGCAAATGAAAATGGCCCCCTCTATTTATACTACTCCTAAAGGGCCAAGGTGTAAATAATATTTACACTACAAGTCCTCCATATTTACAAGGTAGTCCTTTCTCTAGAATCTTCCACACACTTCTATACAATTCTAGAGAAGACTACATACTACTAGTGTATTCTATACGGTTTTAGAATCTTCCGTAAACCACTCGACGACTCTAGATTCTTCCCCTGTGGGCAAAAATAGTGGCGGGTCATTACACAAAGCTCTGACAGAAGGAGACGAGCAGTTCCAGGTAAGGTAAAGACAGGTTATCACAACATGTGCTCATGGAATGAAGTTATTGATGTATGACCTGAAAGTTAATTTGGAGTCAAAAATACCCCCAAAGGTAAGTCGTTCCACTTGGAAAGCTAAAAGGGGCCATCTTGACTCAAGAACTATCTAGTAGACGAAAATTTCAGCTTGGGAATAGATGATATATGTGCCAGTCAAGCTTGAAATCTATCAACCATCTTTTTTTGCATTGCCAGTGGCTGCTGACCTTTGACACATGTTCCTATCAGTTTTTGGTCTCAGATGGACACAACTCCAGAGTATCTATTGAAATCTGCCTCATGAGCTGTTATTAATGTTGAGTTGGCATGATGACATGGCTGCTGATGTGTTCTTTTTGTTTCTAGAAGATAGATAATTCTGTTTTAGTTTTTCATTTATGAGTTTCCTAGTCTTTAGGCATGTGGTTGTTGGAAGACTTTGTTCCTAGATATTATGAAGTTCTGTTTTCTGAGTTATCACAGATTAGTTAAGATTTCTTGTATTTAAACAACTCTTTTTCAACTTAATAAACAGATCTCTGTTCTTCTTCGTTTGTTGTATGTTTTTCCTCTGTAAACATCTATAAATGGTATGAGAGCCTTACTTCTTAAGGGACTTGTCAGAGACTTATGAGTTTTCTTTTCTGAGTGTTTATCCAAATCTGTGGCTGCAAACACCATTCAAATAATGGAGAATGCAGGTTTGTTTTCGGCTATGGCTCCGCCAGTTTTTGATGGAGAACATTACCAAGCTTGGGCAGTGAAAATGCAGGCTTAGTTGGAGGCATACGATTTGTGGAGGCTATTGAGGAAAACTATGAAGTGCTTCCTCAGCCAGGGAATCCAACCATGGCTCAAATTAAAACTCATAAGGAAAGGAAGACAACTAAGTCCAAAGCTAAACTTGTCTCTTTGCTGCAGTTTCTGCCACCATTTTCAGTAGAGTAATGACATGTAAGTCAGCCAAATAAATTTGGGATTTCCTCGAGAAAGAGTACAAGGGAGATGAAATAATCAGAGGAAAGAAAGTGTTGAATTTGGTCAGAGAATTCGAGATGCAGCGAATGAAGGAATCCGAAACCATTAAGGATTATTCTGACAGGTTGCTTCTGATTGCAAATAAGGTAAGGATACTTGGAACTGAACTTAATGACAATAGAATAGTTCAAAAGATACTTGTAACTTTACCTGAGAGATATGAGGCAACTATTGCTTCATTGGAAAACACTAAAGATCTGTCAAAGCTTAGCTTGACAGAGTTATTGAGTGCTCTGCAGGCACAAGAACAACGACGGATGATGAGGCAAAAGGGATCCATCGAAGGATCCTTGCAAGCCAAGTTGCAGCTTGCTTTACGTGCTACCAGGGGAAATAAAGAAAAAAGAAAGAAAGGAAACTATGAAGCTACTTCTACAACAAATAATGTTACTGCCACCAGTAACAACAAAGAAGACAACTATCCTCCTTGTCGTCATTGCGGGAGGAGAAATCATCCATACTTCAAGTGTTGGAGAAAGCCTGATATGAAATTTCGAAAGTTTCAAAAACTTGGTCATGCCGAGATTTTTTGCAAAGAGAAGGGTTCACAGCAACAACCTGAAGCACAAATTGCAAACCTAGAACAAAAAGAGCAATTGTTTGTGGCAACATGTTATGCAAGCAAGAGTTCAAGTAAAAGCTAGCTTATTGATAGAGCGTGTACGAACCACATGACCAGTGATGAAAAGCTTTCTAGGGAGCTTGACAGATTAGTGAAATCAAGAGTTAGAATCGGACATGGAGAGTACCTCCCAGCAACAGGAAAGGGGACTATAGCAATTGAGAGTTATAAAGGTACAAAAAACTTATTTCTGAAGTAAGTTTAGAAATAAGTTTTATTTGTTCCTGAAATTGATCAAAATTTATTAAGTGTTGGACAACTGCTAGAAAATGGATTCAATTATTATTTCAAGACAAGGCGTGTCTAATCAGTGATCCTAGTGGTCAAGAAATGTTCAAAACCTAAATGCAAGGAAAGAGTTTTTCCTTGAATCCATTGGACGAGGAACATATAGCTTTTCAAAGGCAGACCATAGTTGCGGAAATTTGGCACAAAAGGTTGGGGCATTTTCATCACAAAGCTCTATTGTTTATGCAAAAGAGCAAAATGGTAAATGGTTTACCAAGTTTAGAGGAACATATCTCAAGATGTAAGGCTTGTTTGCTTAGCAAGCAGAATAGATTACCATTTAAAAGTTCCACATGAAGAGCTACAAGTTGCAGCTCATTCATACCAATCTCTGTGGTCCTCAAAGAACTCCGTCTCTTAATGGCAGCAGGTATTATATTACCTTCATTGATGATTGAACAAGAATGTGTTGGATATATTTTATGAAGTTTAACTCCGAAGTTGCTGGAATTTTCATAAAGTTCAAAGCTTGGATAAAGAATCAAAGTGCAGCAAGTTTCTGGTCATTAGATCAGATAATGGAACTGAATATACATCTGATAGCTTCAATTCTTTTTGTAAAGAAGCTGGAATAGACCACCATCTCACTACTCCTTACTCTCCACAGCAAAATGGAGTTAGTGAGAGAGAGAATAGAACAATCATGGAGATGTCAAGATGCTTGTTGCATGAGAAAAATCTATTGAACAAGTTTTGGGCAAAAGCAGCAAACACGGTTGTTTTCTTGCTGAATAGACTGCCTACGTGGGCAGTGGAAGGGAAGACCCCGTTCGACACATAGTATGGTTTCAAACCTCATCTACAAACCTCAAGATATTAGGATGTCTATGTTTCTCTTATGTTCCACAGGTTAAGAGAGACAAGTTAGATAAGAAGGCAGATTTTGGAATATTTATAATTTATCGTGTAAAGCTTACAGGATCTTTCAACCTCAATCGGGTAAGATTATAGTAAGTAGAGACGTTCAATTCCTCGAAGATAAGCAATGGGACTAGAATGAGGAGTCTCGAATTCCAAACAACAATTCAAGGCTTGATTATAATGAATTGGTGGATGATCAACCTGTTAGGCAAATGAGGTCACTCTCTGATATTTATCAGAGGTGCAATGTTGCTATTTTTGAACCTGCACGTAGGAGGAAGCAAAGACGGATCGAAAATGGACAGATGCAATGAAGGAGCTGTCCATGATTGAAAAGAACCAAACTTGGGAGCTAGTGGAAAGACCGCAAGACAGAAAAGTGGTTGGAGTTAAATGGAGTTTTCGAACAAAGCTTAATCCAGATGGCTCGGTAAACAAGCACAAAGCTAGATTGGTGGTGAAAGGCTACACACAAGTTTGGAGAGTATTAGAGTAGATTTTTCTAATACTTTTGCCCCAGTAGCTAGATTGATACAATACAAATGCTTTTGTCAATAGCGGCACAAAAGAGTTGGAAAATTTTTCAAATGGACTTCAAGTCTGCTTTTTTGAATGGTCTACTACAGGAAAAATATATGTCGAGCAGCCGGAAGGATTCGGTGTACCAGGAGATGAATATGGTTTATCTGTTAAAGAAAGCTTTGTATGGGTTAAAGCAAGCTCCTAGAGCTTGGTATGGCCATTGGCTGAACTTAGGCTTCGAAAGAAGCTAAAGTGAAGACTCTTTATGTCAAGAAAGTCGGCTCTAACATTACTATTATTTCTCTGTCTGTTGATGATTTACTTGTGACAAGAAATAATATAGCATTGATTGAAGAATTCGAGGAGATGATGAAAGTCTTTGAGATGACCGATGATGGAGAGATGACTTACTTTCTGGGAATGGAGATTAAGCAAACACAGAATGAAGTGCTTGTTTGTCAAAAGAAATACATGAAGGAGATTCTAAAAAGATTTGGAATGGAAGAATGCAAGAGTATGAGCACGCCTATGAATCAAAGGGAGAAGCTAATGAAGGATGATAGTGCTGAACGAGAACAGGAAGGAAGTTACAGAAGCTTGATAGGATGCTTGATGTATCTTACAACAAGGCAAGATATATTGTATGTTGTAAGTGTCGCATCCCGTGTTTTGAATTCTCCAAGTGAATTGCATATGAAAGCTGCAAAAAGAGTGCTCAGATATGTCAAAGGCACAATGGATTATGGAGTCAAATTTAGCAAGTGTCAGAATTTCAAACTTCAAGGATTTTCTGACAGTGATTGGGGTGGTTCTGTTGATCATATGAAAAGTACCTCAGGGAACTCTTTTATTTTTGCCCCTGGATGTTTTTCTTGGTGTTCGAAAAAACAAGAGATTGTTGCTCAATCAACTGCAGAGGCAGAATTCATTGTTGCGACAGCTGCGGTCAATCAAGCTTTATGGATAAGGAAAATCTGTTGCGATCTTGGTTTGGATATGAAGGAAAGCACTGAGATATTTGTGGACAACCAGGCTCCCGTTGCTATTTCTCACAATCCAGTATTTCATAGAAAGACCAAGCACTTCAATGTGAAGCTATATTTTCTAAGAAAAGTGCAAAAGGATGGTCCAGTGAATCTGGTATATTGCAGAATGGAAGACCAGCTGGCTGATATTTTTTCAAAAGCTCTCCGGCTAGCAAATTTGAAATCTTGAGAAAGAAGCTTTTTGCAGCTCTTGTGCAAGGAGGAGTGTTGAAATCTACCTTATGAGTTGTTAATTAATGTTGAGTTGGCATGATGAGATGGCTGCTGATTTTTTTTGTTTCTAGAAGATAGATGATTCTGCTTTAGTTTTTCAGTTTTGAGTTTCCTAGTCTTTAGGCATGTAGCTGGTTGAAGACTTGGTTCCTAGTTATTAGGAAGTTCTGTTTTTTGAGTTATTGCATTAATTACTGCAGATTTGTTAGGATTTCTTGTATTTAAACAACTCTTTTTCAACTAACTAAACACATCTCTGTTCTTCGTTTGTTGTATGTTTTTGCTATGTAAACATCTACAGTATCAAGAAGCAGTTGAAAGTTGAAAGTTGAAACTTTTGGAAAGTCAGTAAAGCCGTCAATAACATCAGCTAGATGATCTCCAAGTTGCATGTTTTTGGTATGTGTGGACAAAAAGGAATAGAAAGTGTTTGATGGTATTTCAACTCTTAACTGCTAAAGCTTTTTAGTTGGAGTAATTATGCTCCAGTAAATGATGTTTCTTTCGTAGATTTCATTGGTCTGTGAGCCTACTTTTGCTTTTGGCTAGCTCCCGATTCTTATAGAACTTGTTGCCTTTGGAGCTAACATCACTTTTGTAATCTTTGCATCTTCTAGATGCCAGTAAAGTAACATTTTACTTCGTCAAAAAAGAGCATGTTTCGGTCAGCTATGGAAGAACCATTGCTATGAAGAGCCAACTTGGGAAGTAGAGAAAGACATGAAAACAAGATGTCCTCACCTGTAACAAAGTAAAAGTATTTGAGGATGAATGTTCCCAAGTGGGATAATGTAGCGCCCTACAAAAACTTTAATTTGTTAAACCTTCATACATGCTTAATTACGTTCTAAATGATGGATAATATGTGTGGATGATACCATATGATGTGGGACATGTTGAGTATGCTCTAGACTCCCCAGACCCAGGTTTAGTGGACTACATTGGGTATGGTGTTTTCATTGTTGTTACCATCCGAGTTACCTTTCTTTCCCATAAAGCTCCACCTGAATAGCATCATGTTCCAACTGATGCTAATTGAACTGATGTCTCAGTTCTGATTGTTGGCAATGAGTTTCCATAACACACACAAATACTCACCAGAAACTTCTGGAATAATTAGACTGAAATGGGGTGTTGTAATGTAAGCATTGAGATATTTGATCAACTCCCTCTAGAATCTTTATAAGGCACAAATAACATGGACAATTATACTGAATTTTACTTGGATTCCAGCATCAAAGCACAGATCAAAATTGTTACTGGGGATAGTTAATGTTAACTGGAGGAAAATTTGTAACTTCCGTTTGACAGTCATCTAACAAACTGTAGTAACTGTGGACAGAATGTAATTTTGGAAAACTTCTTTGTAGAAAACAAAATAAGGAAAAAAATTGATTAACAGGACTTGCCCTTTAGTGCAACACCACGCTGGTAGTTCTCTTTTCTGGAACCATCTTTAGCCACTCCCATATCATTAGTAGCAATACCAGTAACCTCGTCATGTTCATTGCATAAAATCTGAAACTTTTCTATTTTAGCAAGCACAAACTAAACATATAATGAAATAATCCAGAATAGTGAAGCTAAATACCTCACTAGCAGCAAAACCTGGATATATTTCAACTCCTAGCTCTTCAGCTTTCTTGCCCAACCAACGTACCATCTGACTCAAACTGCATCACGATTCTAAATATTTAACATACACAGAAAAGTCATAACTATATCAGCAAAATGTGCATTCCATTAAAGAATGCAAACATGTCTGTATGATGATATCGGAGTGTGTATGGACCACAAAGTATCTAAGAATGCCCTAGTTTTTACTTACAAAATCATGATTATGAAATTTCAAGTGTCCAAACAAGTTTACACAAGTGTATGATGAGGGTGACCTAAGACCCTAATGACACTCTATATCAGTGTTTTGGACGGCGAAAGGCGACAAAAGGCGACAAGGCTCTGCCTCACCTCGCGGCGAGGCGAGCGGCGAGGCGAGCGGCGAGGCGCTCGCTTTTTGAATTGAGGCACCAATTTATACTAAAATCTTAGAATTATTTAATTGCATATATAAATATCCAAAATCTCAATAGCAATAACATATATTAGCAAATATTTCAATCCAAAAAGGCAAAAACTAATAATAGATAGCAAGACATATTTCAATCCAAAAAGGCAAAAACTAATTATAGATTAATATCAAGGCAAATAAAAGTCTAGATTGACAAACAATACTAGAAGTCTATTCTTCTTCAAGATTATCAAGATCTTCAAGATCAACATTAATTTCATTTTGATTATATTGCTCCTCATCTTCTTCCTCCTCGGATTCTTCATCTATTAGTGTTTGTGTCCTACTTGAACTTGAAGCTATAGTTTGTTCCTCCTTCTTTCCGGATACTTAAGCTTCTAATGCCTCATTTATGCATGGAGAAAGATCGTCGTTCTCCCTTGCCCTTATCAAGTGGCCTTAATCTTGGAGGAGCTCCCCTAAGACCATAGTTTCTCTCGTCAGCTCCAATAGCCGAAGCAACTGTACCCCAAGTAAGATCACCTTCCTCATATACTAGTTCATCTTCTTGATCTTCGGGGCCTCCAACCAACCATTCATTTGACTCATCAATATAATCCAAGGCAATTGCATCTATGGTGTCACGAGCATCATAACGACGTTTCAATGTTCTATTGTACTTAATGTACACTAGATCATTGAGACGTGATAGTGCAAGCCTATTTCTCCTTTTAGAATGAATCTGCACATAAGTTGTAGATATTAACTAACTAGTATAATGATATGATAGGGATATTAGGATATAAAATATTCTGCTTCTTACATGTTCAAATACACTCCATATTAGGAATGAGATCATCCGCGAGAAGCTAGAGGTAGCTCCTGTGGCTGACAAGATGAGGGAAGCGAGACTGTGTTGGTTTGGACATATGAAGAAAAGGAGTATCGATGCTCCTGTTAGGAGGTGCGAGAGGTTGGATTTACGGGATACGCAAAGGGGTAGAGGTAGACCAAAGAAGTATTAGGGGGAGGTGATCAGAAGATATGGCGAAACTTCACCTCACCGAAGACATGGCCTTAAATAGAAAAGAGTGGATGTGCGTATTAAAGTAGACGGCTAATAGGTTAGTAAGGTTGGGTTGATATATGACTTGGTGATAGTAGGATAACAAAAGTAGTGATGTCATTACATCGTATGTTGCCATTATATTGTTTACTTTTAGCGTATTTACATTGCCTTTATATTTAGTATTGTCATTTTCTGTTTTGTTATGTTAAATTTATCGTATTTGCATACTATAATGTGCTTTTCCTTGCTTTCCTTTTTTCTATATCTAGTTTATTCTGCTTTTGGGTTTTTGAGACGAAGGTTCCCAGGAAACAGCCTCTCTACCTCTATGAGGTCGTGGTAAAGTATGCGTACATTCTACCCTCCCCAGAACCCACGTGTGGGATTCCAAATCCCAGGGTATATTGTTGTTCTTGTTGTTGTTGTATCTCTTTACCTTATGTATGCTTCTTTGCTATGTTTTAGAGTTCCTATAAGTTTCTACATCTTGTTGCTTTATCTCTTTACCTTATGCATGCTTGATAAGCTAAGAGGCTTGGTTGGGTTTCCTTTGGGGATCCTAATCGCCATGTCACACCTAAGGACTAGCTTGGTCGTGACATTTATTTGGTTGCTAGCTAAGGAAGCAACTCTTACCCAAGACGATCTAATGAGGAGGGCTAACCACTTTGTCCTAGGTGTTTTTTTGTGGGGAAAATGCTGAGACAGTTAACTATCTTTTTCTTCTAAGCGAAGTCACTGGGCAGCTATGGAGGATTTTCTTAAATCGCGAAGGCATCTCATGAACTATGACCAAGATGTTCTTGAAGCAATCAAGAGCTGGGAGGAAACTCGGCGTGCACGCAAAAAATAGAGATAGATAGAGCACTGCCCCTGCTTGTATCTAGTGGACAATTTGGAATGAAAGGAATGCTAGATGTTTTGATAGCATAGAGAATAATAGTAAGCAAAAGATTAAGCTACGCTGCCTTTTATTACGATGTTTTGGGTGTAATCAATTATATTCAAATGACACTATCTCCATAATTGATGTTCCAGATTCAATTTAGGTAGGAGTTAGCAGGATTTTCAAGTAAACTTTGTAAACATGGTTTTCAGTATAACCTATGTACTGTTTGCAAGAAATATACGAAGTTGCTAGTTTCAAAGAATAAAAAGAGCAAGACATTAAATGGCTGATATTGCATTAGCTGTGCAGTGTGAAGGTTGACTAAGCCAACTCCTTCCAAGGGAATAATAAAGAGAGAAACCAACACTAGCAATTTGAGGCAAAGGAGTACTATCTTTACATGCTCACTTGGATCCATGTTTCAAAGTAGATATAAAAGTACCTTATCACATAGTTCCCTTTATTGTCAAATGGGCTTGGAAGTGTGAAGGCACGATTTTCTGTAAGCAGCCAAAAATTATCAGAAGTGACAGGCACATCAACGGGGGCCTGCAATCAGAAACTGAGATGTAGCAAATGATGGTATTATACATGACATAAATAAAACCACAGAACACCAAATTCTTATTTGCAACTATACAAAATTAAATAAAGACTGCTTCATTACACCCCAACCTTGCCCAAGTTAAAATACTACATTGAGTTCTGAATACTAACTGTTTGAATGCCAAGGAGAACAAAATCTTAGGTCTTAATGAACGGAATTAATCAATTTACTATGCATAAATGATCACATGAACTATGTATGTCCAAAAAGAGCCTTTTCAAGTAGATGGCTGTCTAAATAACCAACCCTTGCCAAGTTGCTTTCCTAGTAGTGTGAGTGAAGAAAATGTAGGTGGAACTGAAACTAAAATAAATTTAATCAAACTCAGCACAAAAGAAAAACATTTTTGATACATCACTGATTTAATTAGCATCTGTATACCAAGTAGAAACATAATACCAAAATGTAAAAATTATCTCAAACAAGGCAACTGAAGAAGTATAGGAGACTTATTATTTTCAACTAATAACAAGTGGGGTTGGGGAGAAATATTAATATTGTAAAAGGGTACCTCTTCCTCTTTCCAATGGGGAATGAGTTCATCGAGTGCCCGTGGCTCAAATACGTTTCCTGACAAGATATGAGCACCTGAATGATGGAATCAATAATCAGGACGGACAAGATAATCTGTAAATCGAGGCCATACCCATTAAGAAAAAGGAAAGGAAACCCTACCCACTTCCGCTCCTTTCTCAACAACACAGACTGATAAGTCAGCATCCTTTTGTCGGCACAATTGTTTGAGCTTAATAGCAGCTGATAGCCCAGCTGGTCCAGCTCCAACAATCACCACATCATAGTTAATAGATTCTCTATCTGATTCACTACTGTAACTCCTAATTCCACTTTGACCCCCTAAAACCCAACTTCCATTTCCATTCCCATATTTAAACTTTGGCTTATGGATTCTTGAAGTTGAGACCCAATTGGATGAATATGATGATTTATAGAGGGTTGAATAAGATAAAAGGGGTAGCAATTTGGATTTTGACGAAGAAATGATAAACTTATACATGACGATGATATTGTCCACTGTTCCGATGATTTGAATACTTTGCTTTTATGAACATGAGAATAAGATTACGTTGCTTTCCATTTTTAACCACCCTATAATTACGTTCTTCCATTTTTGTTATTATTTCAAAATTTGAAGAAACGGATTTTAAAATTACTCCTATTTCGTATTTACTCAAATCGCCATTTTTGCTTTTCCTTTTTAATTTTAAAAATGAGAAAATACATCAAATTTGATAGCAAAATTTAATGGAATTTTACATAATTGATATATTTTATTATTGTTATTGTACTTTTTAATGTTACTTATAATTTATTGCGATTTATGGCATAATTATTAAATCAATAACAAAATAGGTAGGGTAGGGGACTGGGGACTCTGCAATCCCGCGCCTTTTGTGCCAAACAAAAAACAAACTTCTCTCAGAAGCCATTGTTTCTCTGGTTAGAGTCAAAACTCGAAGAAGAAAAGTAGCCGATCAAACGAAAATCAGAGCCTCTTCACTGCAGGTATTCTCTACCATTTTAAGCAAAGTTTTTCACTATTTGTTGGATTTATGTTTTTCTTCCAGTGATTTTTTTTTAATGATTTTTTTTATTTTTTGAAAATTTTCCTTCTGTTTTGTACAGTTAAACTTGTTGAATCGCACATTATTACGATTTTTTGTGTTTCTCCATTTGTATTATATTCTCTTATTTACGATTTTCCTTTGTTCAAACCTCTTGTATATTTGTTGAGAATTTTGTGTTCTTTTCCTGATTTTACAGGAATCCAACTCTTTTGTGATGAATGAGACATCAACTCCTAGGAAGAGTGCTAGGATTCAAAACCCTCATTTAGTTGAGGGTTCAAGTTCAATCAAATCAATTGTTGATAATAATGATCAGGAAACCCCTGCTACGAAAGGAAAAACAAGAAGTCCTCGGAATATTAGTGTTGTGAATGTTGTTAGTAGTTATTCTGGTGGTGGGTTGAATAGTGATGTATCGTCTTTCGATTTAGAGATTTCTCAACCTACAAAGAACCTGCCCAAAGTGAATACTCAATTGCAACTTATACATTGTTTAATTGAGGAGGAGCTAAATTTAACTCCCAAAGATGTTTTTGGTATTGAAGTAAATGGAGAGAAGCTCTTTTTTGGCTTATGAAAAGTTGGTATTGTGACTGGTTTGAGATGTGTTGGTTCATGTGATGTTGGCTATGATCATGAAGTTCCTTCGGAGTTCATAGTGGAGTACTTTGCTGGAGAACAAGCTATTGGCAAAATTCTTGTTAGGAAATGTTTTTCAGTGTACACAATGGGTTGATAACTCTCATGCTGTTAAATTTGATGTGTTGTTCTTTATTGAAGAGTTGTTATTCTCTTACGAGAACAGTGAACAAATAGTTTGTAAGAAACATTTTTATTTTGGTTGAGTCTGGATTGTTTAATGAATATCCTTGGGGTGTTGATGAATTTCATGCTTTGTTGGATAGTATTAAGCATTGTCTTAAGATTAGTACACAATATTACAGATTAGGTGGTTTTTCATTAGTTTTGTAAACATGGATATACGAATGTTGTTCCATTGTTGATGAAAGTATTGACATTCGTATATTCAAAGATGCAATTCCTAGAGTACTAAGGTGGAAAGTGATCGCTGAAGCCCCAAGGCAAGCGACAGTGGAGAAGCTCAAGTTCAGTATGACAACTCGCAAGGTATATTTCTGACTCATTCATTCTTTAAGTGTATCAATGTAGTTATAATTAGTTCTGTTTGCTTTAAATTTCAATTTGCAAACATTTCTGCTTCTAATAAAAGCTTTCGAAGTTAATGTTGCCGGATGAAAGGGATTACAACTTGAAAATATTGGCTATCATGAATGAGAATCATCAAGTGGTTCTAATCAAGGTCAAGAAGAATTGATTAAAGAGTTGAGACAATTGAAATGGAGCTTATAAAGGTAATTATTGTTTAAATTCAATTTTTATAACCGATAAACTTACCCATGTGCATATGTATTATCAATGTCGGCATATACACAACATGCTCCTCTAGATAAACGAATAGCACTATGGAGTAACTGTTTTATGATGACATTACGTGAAAAGTAATGTCGTCATATACACAAATGTTTGCTTTTATAGTCAAATAGTAACTAGAGAATTAATTTCAGTTTGTTTCATATTTTTATTATAACTGAATAAATATTGATACTGACTTTTATTTTATTTATAGTCAGATAGTAACCAGCAAACACTTGAAGCCAAAGTTGATGCACGGTTAAGGGAGTTTAAATAATTTATAATTGATTCTCATTCCAACTTGTTAAGTACTATCAAGTTACTGTTTAATAAACAACATGATAATGAGAGTTCCTACTGAACGAGTTTTTTAAGAACCATTGAGTAGGAAAAAAGATGGCGTCTGTTGTAATGTTAGGACTCCTGCCAATAGAATAAATACAAATGTTTTTTCTGGTAGAAGAGTTATATTTATTTTATAATACATCGTGTATTATTGTTATTGAATTTTTTCTGACTTGAGTATAGATTAAAGACCTTGGAGTTGTTGATTTGGGAGATGGTGCCAAATCAGGTAAAATTAATTCAGTTTTTCATGATTTCTTGTGCAGTCCCCTTTAATATACATGTGTAATACACTTTAGTTTGTTTATTATACCATCAGATACTCCAGCGTTGACTAAGGATCCTGTTGAAGTTATAGTTGCATCTGTCTTAGCTGATATCGGAGATGGTGGTAAAGCAGGTATTTTACCACCATCTTTCTGCGTCTAATAGAATGAACATAATAATTGTTTAATACTATTAGTAGCAATTTATTTAATGCATGTTAATACATCTTTTGATACATTTAAATATTTGTAGATTTGACTAAAGGTGAATATATTTTTGTCATACCAGATGTGACTAAGGGTGAAAACTCTCTTGAAGTTGGACGTGAATGTGTTAATGAAGTAGGTTTTAAATTTTATCCATGACTAATTCATTTAATATATATTAGATATATGATTTAATTGATCAAAGTTTTGTTGAAACAGAGTTGAATGGCATTTTTGATAAATTGCCTGATTGGGGTGGTGCAACAAAAGTTGGAAAAAATTAATTCCAACACTTGATGACTTTGAAATACCTGATAATTTGACTCAGTTATTAGATGATGCAACTAAACAATCAGTCACATCTGAACAACAAAGTAGAATAAAAATTTCAGGGAAGCTTGTTAAATCGCCATATTTACAAGAATTTGATTCTATTTCATATAAATTTTTTGAGATAAAGCACCCTTTTTCTACTGAAATCGGTGTAGACATTGACAGAAATTTGATCCGTTCCTTCACAACTTGGTTATATGAATGACTTTCAAAGAAGAGGTTCATTTATTGAACTTTTTTACGTGAACTTTTATGTAAACTTATTTGAATGTTTACCTAACTTGTTTTTTTTTTGTATTGGTTGGAAGAAAATGCCCTTAACTTATTGCTGCTCAGGAGATTAAGCCTCCACTAGATTTGGGCATTACTTTGATTAAAGAGAAGGAATGATTTTACAATTTGGCACATTCTGGACAACAATGGACATATACAGTTAGTTTTTACATTATATGATGTTCTACTTAATATGACGTTAATTTTTTATGCTTTATTAATTTTGATCTAAATTTTACAACATATTGATGTAATTTTGTATTACTTGCGGAATAAGATCAAGTATGGATCAAATTGTATTGTGAGTTTTACTACGAGAGATTATTGTTTTAAGATAAAAATAGAACAAATATTCTTCAAGTTAGTTGCGGCTAATGATGAGAAAACAAGATTGATTGTGAAAGTAACTGATCTTGTGGCTGGTTATATATGTGGGACTTCTTGATAGGTAAATTTTTTTTCTTATATATGGTGAAAAGAAGTTGGTTACCTTTTTTGATCTGACACTGGTCATTTCCCTTTTTATTAGGTGTTATTTCTTGGGATACTGTTGATCTTGTTTTGTTTCCTGTAAATCTCAAGAAAATCATCATTGGTATTTGATTGAGTTTGATATTGTTGAAAGGTGTCTTAATGTGTACGACTCTTTTCCTAAAAGGGGTAAAGACTATGAAGTGTCTAACATTGTAACAATATTTTCTACACTTCTACCTTTATATCTGGACATAACCAAATTCTATGACAAGCGGGCAGATTTGCTGTGTACTCCTAAATACAAGAAGTTGAAAATGACTGAAAAACTTGAAATCAACATGCTTAGTGGTCAACTTCCAAAACAAAAGGAAGATTCATTGAAATTTGTATAAGATTTTTTATTTTCATTTTTATTCACCGTAAGTTAATTTAATGGATGTTAATTGCTTGCTTACTTTATTTTCAGAGTTTGTGGGGTCTATGTTACTGCATTTGTTGAGTATGTTAGCGAAAAGCGACAGATTCCATGCGAGTCCTTTGATGTTGAGTATCATCCAAAAAAATTTGGAGCATTATTATGAGAATATGCAACAAAAAATAAGAGAGTGATGCTATGAGTGATGAAGAGAAGGCATGGAAGGTTTATAAGCGTAAAGGATGTGCAACAAAGAATTAGTTAGTTGTTGTTTTTCTACTTTTGAAGTCTCAGGCAAACATGTAAAAAGTGAAATCTTAAATACTGTTTTTGCTGCTTTTGTTGTGAATATGATGCGATGGAACTTTTGATGAACATGTATTTGGACAACGTTTTGAAGATTGTGTTTTTGTTATGAAAAAAACTACAATGCTTTGGTGGTGTTCTGGTTTGAACATTGTTTTGTTGTTATTTAATACATGTGATTCTAATATCATTATAATACATTATTATGATATTATAATAGTATAAATCTTTTTCCATTATGATTATAAATATGATTATAATACATTATATGATTATAACACATTAATAATCATATACACATGCCTAGGATAAAGGCTTTGTAAATATGATTATATTAAATTATATAACAATATTAGTTTTTTCTTTTTCTTATAATTTTAACAAATAGTATGAGACAATATTTTAAAACCCTTTCAATATGATTATAATACAACAACCTAATAACTTTTTCGCATATAAACATGAAACATATGATTTTAATATGATTATCAGACTATTAATCCTATTATATTTCATTTTCAATATTATTCTAATACATGAATGTGCTTTGATAATATCTTTAACACCTTTTTAATACAATTATAATACACATTAGTTACCTGTAATACATGCTCCTAACATGAACATCCCCCACCCCCCGCAACTCTTTTGAATATGATTTCATTCACCTGTAATATGATTGTTACGTCGAAAATGACTTTCGGTTTAAAAATTCGATTTAAGACTTAATTAGTTAAAGTAAAACCGAATTTCCAAAAATTTAGAGTCGCCACTTAATTTTTAAGGAAAAATCAAGAAAACCGATTAAAACATTTTATTTTAAAAAGACTTAAACAGAAAAAATCTTTTTAAAATCCAAAGAGAGGGTTCGGGTTCACATTTCCATTTCGAGAAGGTTCTACGCACTCGAAATGGCCGCTAACACGCGGTTATCCGACGATTAAATAATTTTGACTAACTTAAAAAATAATTAATTTAAATTAATAACTAGAAGAATTCTAAGTGTAGTATTTAAAAATGACCAAGAAAAAGTTAAAACATTTAAAATCTACTCATATTTAATTAATACATTAAATACTACTCATATTTAATTAATAAATTAATTAATTTGTTTATTTATTTATTTATTTATTTTCAAAAAGGGACAATTTAAATGAATGACTAGAAAGCCTAAGTGAACTATTTTTCTTTAAAAATATTTAGGAAGAACGTAGCGTTAAAATCTACCCAAACTTGTCTAATTAGTGAAGTTAATGAATTAGACTAGGTGACTAAAAGAAAAGAAATATTCATAAGTTATTTTGAGGAAAATACTTAAAGTCCTTTAAAGGAAAATTCATAGAGTCAAATTCCTAAAAAAATTAGAACACTAAAATATTCAAGGACATAAAAATTAACATGGATGGCTAACTTTCGGGGAAATTTAATTAGATTAAAACATAAACAAACATTAAATCAATGTTAGTATCCAAATAGATATAAATATGTAAATATAAATGAAATAAGAGAAGAGGGTTGAAGGTTCTGGGCCTCTTGGCCCATTTTCTACCAAATATTGGGCTGCTGCAAGTTTGGGATTTTAAACCCCAATTTTTCCTGTATCACTGCAACGTATATACACTGATATTCAGTGTATACGCTATATTTTCTTGTATATCGACCTGTGATTTCAACGCTCCAATCATCTTGGGCTATTCCGGCTGAAGATTTGGATTTTTCCATTTTTCCGTAGATCACGTCACTGTATACATGACGTATATCAGTGTATACAGTGACGTTTTGGCCCGAATAAAACTGCGATACAGCTTCCTAAAACTTGCTTAAGCCTTCACGGCCCCGAGAAATGCAAGGTGGGTGTTCCGGAGACTCGGCTGGTTCCGGGCAGCGAATTGG
Source organism: Solanum rostratum (assembly GCA_029948455.1). Taxonomy (NCBI): domain Eukaryota; kingdom Viridiplantae; phylum Streptophyta; class Magnoliopsida; order Solanales; family Solanaceae; genus Solanum; species Solanum rostratum. The sequence goes on from CM057046.1 coordinate 59,502,393, forward strand.
GACGGCGACGAACTGGAAAAGAACTCTTACCAACGAAATGGAACTTCGCTTTTAAAGTTTGAAGCTTCCGGCTTCAAGAACCTTCAAAAATGAATAGGTTTTTGGGAAGCTTTGGCTACTTCTTAAACGGAAATTTAATGTCTTTTTAGGTGAGGAACCGCTGCCCCTTTTAACAGTGAACACAATGGGGTATTTATGGATGAAATTCGGGTTAAAAAAAAAGGGAAATCGCAGGGTCAAATCCGGAATTTTCCGTCGGATTTTGAATTCGAAATTTCAAATAGACAAAGAGGAGAGAGAGAGGGAGTACGCGTGGGTGAGAATTATTGTCGTTGGCTTGTCGTTTTTTGCATTTTGGGGCTGCTGGTCGTCTTCTTTTTCTGGTTTCCTGGTGTCTTTTTTCGTTTTTTCCGTTTCTGATTTGGGGAAGAAGACAAGGGAGTGGGAGGGGATTAATTAAAAGGGTTCTGGGCCGGGTCAGAGATTTTTTTAAAAAAAGAAATGGGCCAAGAACTGGGTTAGGAATTGGGTCAGGGAATAGGATTTGGGCTGGGAATAGAATTGACAAGGGTTGGGCTTTGAAATAGAGAATTGGGTTGGGGAAGAATTTAAAAACTAGCCACTTAATTATAAAAATGACCAATTAAAGTGTGATCAATTTAAATCAATTGATTAATTCGACCACGAGATAAATTAATATAAATTAATCAAAAAGCTTTTAATATTAACAACTTAAAATAATTAAATTAACTGTGGGGTAATTAATTCGAAAAATAATTAAAGTAAAGTGATTAAAGATAAAATCTATTTTGAGAATTTTTGAAAAATTAACGAAAACATAATACTTAACAATTGACACTTGAAATAAATATATATGTAATATGCGATATATAAACATAATTAAAATTAAAAGATTTAAACCTAAAAATCACTCAAAATTTTTTTTTTTTGCATTTTTAAAAGCTAATTATTCAATTTGTTAAAATTAAAAGCTCGGTGATTAATTTATACTGTGGAGGGTCAAAATTGGGTGTCAACAATGATTATAATGCATATTACACTGATTATAATATAAAGAATTTTACTATAAACTGATTATAATAAAAACCCTAAGGTTATAATACTTCAACCTAGGAATTATATGATTTTAATATAATTGTAAGACTATTAATCCTATTATAATTCATTTCAATATTATTCTAATACATATATATGCTTTGATTATATCTTTAACACATTTTTAATATAATTATAATACACATAAGTTCCTGTAATACATGCTCATAACATGAAACCCCCAACCCTCCCCCCTCCCCCAACGCTTTTGAATATGATTTCATTCACCTGTAATATGATTATAATGCATATTACAATAATTATAATACAAAGGATTTTACTATAAACTGATTATAATAAAAATCCTGTGATTATAATACATCAACCTAGGAATCATATGATTTTAATATGATTATAAGATTATTAATCCTATTATAATTCATTTTAATATTATTATAATACGTGAATGTGCTTTGATAATATCTTCAACACTTTTTTAATACAATTATAATACACATAGTTACCTGTAATACATGCTCATAACATGAACCCCCAACCCTTTTGAATAGGATTCCATTTACCTGTAATACAATTATAATGCATATTACACTGATTATAATACAAAGGATTGTATTATAAATTGATTATAATAAAAATCACATGGTTATAATACATCAACCTGCGAGTCATATGATTTTGATATGATTATAAGACTATTAATCCTATTATAATTCATTTTAATATTATTCTAATGCGTGAATATGCTTTGATAATATCTTTAACACTTTTTTGTAATGCCCAGTAAAATTACCAAAATACCCCTAGAAGAGAGATGTGCGCTTAGTGCGTCTTATGATGTTCAGATGAAAAATCCGAGGATGGATTCGTGATCAACATAAAAAATTGAGTGGGGAGAGGTCCCTATCAATTTTTAGAGCGACCGAGTCAAAAGATAATTTTTCGTTCCAAAACAAGAAGCAGTGATAGTTCGCGACAGAGCCACGTCGTGGACCCATCGCGAAGGGTGACTTATGTTTTTCCTAAATTTTTTGACGGGGTTGAGAAAACTCACCTAGGAGGATTTTTGCTAAAAATGAGCTATACGCCACCAGTCCGCATCGCGGACTGGGTTATTTCGCGGCTGAAAAATTTCTATTCGAGGGGCATTCTAGTCCATTCCTAGCATCTTCTAAACCCATGTACGACCAATGTAAGTCGTTTTCACGAAGAAAGGGTCTAAAACCCCATTCTAAATCTTCTTCCTAGCAACACTTATACGCTATGGCCTGAGGAGAGTAGAGGAGAGACGAGATTGAGGAAAATAGAGGAAGATCCAAGGGAATTGTATTGATAGCAATCATCCCAGGTATGCAAGGCTAACCTAAAACATGAGATTGTTCTTCCATGTGCCTCCTTTGAGTAAATTGAGTCTATGATTGAAGATGATGAGTTATATGTGAAAATCCTTGAATATTCTACTGAGATTTTTCTTAATCCATGTATTTTTTAAAATTGATGATCATTATAAACTTTATTTACCGCATAAGGGTTTTCATGAATGATTTTACAAAATTCTATGTCTATTTTACTCAAGAATAAAAGAATGAACTTAGGGGATGAGTCTAGAGCCTTGACGATGATGATGTTTGTGATGTTGTGACTGCGGTCCAAATTGTTGAGAGTCTTGATGATGATGTTGATGAGAATGACGTTCATGGGTCTTAAAAACTTGAAACTAAAATTCTAAATGAATGTTTCGAGTCCATGATATTGATGTTGATGTTGATGAGATGAGTTGACGTTGATGACAATGTTGATGCTGATGTAATATGTCCCTATGGGACTGATAATGATGATATTGATGTTGATGTACTATGTCCCTATGGGACTGATGATGATGTTTTATGAGCATGTCGAGTTTTGGGAGGAGTATTGAGCACCAAAATGGGTGAGAATGAGTCCCATTCAAACTCATTAACTACATGGCCCGCGTAGGAGAGAGGATTGTACCGCAATGTGGATGTTTCCTTGTCCCAAAAGAAGGACTAATGTTTTTTTCTTATGGATCCACTGATGGTGATATCCTTTACCTCGGGAAAGGTACTAGGTGGATGTGGCAGCGACATCACTTCGTTGTATCATCACCAGCTCATAGGTGATGGTTGTCGGTTAGAGAAACTCCTAGTTAGGTTCCACTGATAGAACTTTGATGTTGATGTGATAGTATGAGTCTTGATGGATGTTGATGTTCTACTATCTACTCTTTATCCTTATCCTAAACGGGCATGAGTCCTTTGAGTTGAGTCAAGTTTCCTTGAGATGAGTCTGATGTAATGATGATGTTAAGATGAGATGTTGATGAGTCATTTGTCTATTCTATATTCTTGCTTTAGATAGACATTTGATATTCTGATGGAGTATGATGTTGAGTTGATGTTATCCTTATACTGTTATATTTGTAATGTTACATTCAGCCATCTTACATATCATACATTCCATGTACTAACGCCACTCGACGCTGCATCGTTTCATGATATAGATACAAGAGTTAGAGGACTTCAGCAGACACATCATTGAGGTTTAGAGATTCTGAGTTCAGTCATTAGTGAGCCCTCCTTGCTATTCAGAGAAACCCTTTTTCTTTATTTGTTATTCTGTTTATTGAGTTGGATAGCCATAGCCTGTCATGGTACCCTCTCTGATTGTCTAGTTGAGTTAGAGGTTTCATAGACATGAGTTGAGATTTGATGTACGGTCTATCCCTCTTAGAGTTGAGCTAGTAATACTATTTACTTATCATCGATGTTGAGACGTAGTTTATTGGCCATTGACCCTTTTTATTGATGTAGCTCACTACCTTATTTTAATTGCTTCCGCTATGCTTGATGTTGGGCGACTGCCTTGAGATTGAGTGGTTCGCTTGGGGACTAGCAATAGTCTCTGGGTGCCAGCCACACCTAGGGTTCCCTCCTGGGATGTGACATTAATACAATTATAATACACATAAGTTACTTGCAATACATGCTCATAACATGAACTCCTCCAACCCTTTTGAATAGGATTTCATTCACCTGTAATATGATTATAATGCATATTGCACTGATTATAATACAAAGAATTTTACTATATAATTCAATTTTAATATTATTCTAATACATGAATATACTTTGATAATATCTTTAACTCTTTATTAATACAATTATCATATGCATAAGTTAGCTGTAATACATGCTCATAACACGAACCTATAATATGATTATAATTCATATTAAACCAGTTATAATACAAAGGCTCCAAAGAAATATATAGAACCAAGACTTATATTGAAAAGTATTTATGTTTTGAATAAAAAACAAGAAAATATTCAGAATCAATACCTATCCAACAAAATATTAAGCATTCAACAAATGTTAAAAGATATTCATCATGTCTTGCTATTTATAACTTGTGTCTGCCTTATTGTTTATTTTTAACGTTTCTACAACTCTTTTGATTGTGACCTGCTTGTCCATAATTACTGCATGAATTTTTAGATCTTTTGCATTTTCTGTCCTCACTAATTTTGATTCTTGTTTTTCTTGGTCTTATAGCTGCCCTTTTTTCCAATTGGAGGTTGCATATCTCACCAGATACATGCAATGGAACATTTCAGGTGCTTGAATCAGTAAGATTTTCCACTTGAAGTTGGTATGTTTGCAACAAGTTTGCTTTTTTGTAGTATAGGGAGCAGTAGTCTTCATAGACAAGATGTCTTTTGTATATAACTGCTAAAGTGTGTGGGCATGGTAGATCATCCAATGGAACCTTCCGCAGCTGCATTTCTTATCCTGAAGGTTAATTGTGAAGTTTGTAATACCATCGATGACTATATGCAAGTATTCAGTTATTTCTCGTACCTATAGTTAGTAAAAAAACTAATAGTTAAGAAATATATTAATAGTTTTTCAATATGACAAGAAGATACATACCCTCATTTTGTCCGCTTCCTCTTGGTTACATTTCAAAATTTCATGATATTTCTTACCAAGGTAGAATGCTGAAAATGTAGCCTTTGACCGATTGTTGTTATTCCATTTTTTAATTAGCAATCGCATGAAATCTAGTAGTGGCAAAACTGTCAGTTCTCTAGCTTCCTTATTGACTACATTTTTAATGATTCTGCAATATTGGAAGTCATTGTCCATGTTCTATTCACTTGGGCATGCATACATGACCACTTACTGTACCCAATATAAAACAAGTAGTCTTTAACTCTTCTATCTATCTTTTCAACCATTTTCATAATCTTATTGAATTCCAATTTAGTGTAAGCCCTTGCCATTGTGTAGAATAATTCACTTATCTTGTCCTGACTTCTTTTAAATTTTTTTTATCACATTTCTCCACAAATGCCAGATGCAAGCAAAGTGAGGAACTCCACGATAAACTATTGAAGTTGCTTAGATAATGCTATCATGTCTATCCGAAACTACACTCATCATTGGCCTCTGACCATATGCCTCTTTAAATTGTTCAAAAAAGCATTGCCATGATGCATCATTATCTGAATCCACAATTACATAAGTAAGTGGCAGTATATTGCCTACATATTAGGAAATAATTGACATTTTAATACAAAATTGAAAGTGAAAAACACTAACCTGCTGCATCTAAAGTGCTAGGTGTTAGCAGTGTCACTTTGTATGATGCTTTAAGAAAATTTCCATCAACAACTACAATAGGCCTACAATATTTCCAACCCGTTATTGATGCATGCAATGCCACAAATATGTATGGAAAATGCCCATCATTTGACTTGTGCAATTTAACTTGTGAACCTGGATAAGTTTTTCCAGCATATAAAGATAACTAGGTAGTCTCCTATACGAATCAATAGGATCACCTTTCACTAATTCTGAGGCTTTTTCTTTAGCTCTCCAAGCCTGCATGTAGGTTAATCAGATGTCTGTGACGCTCGGTAAAACTATCAAAATACCTCTAGAGTGAGGGTATGCGCGTAACGCATCTTCCGATGCTCATATGGCAAATCCGAGGTTGGATTTATGATCAACACAAAAAATTGAGTGGGAAAATGATTTCGGTCAATTTTTAGAGCGACCCGATCAAAAGATAATTTTTCGATCCGAAGCGCAAAACAGTGTTAGTACGTGATAGGGGCGTTTCACGCAACCATCACAGACCAGCCCTTATATTCTTTTGAAAATTTTCAACGGGATGGAGAAAACTCATTCAAAAAACTCTTTTTTTGAAAATACATTGTTCACGACTTGTCCGCATCGCGGACTGTGTCTTTTCTGAGTTGAAAATTTCTAAATAATTATGAAGGGCATTCCGGTTAGTTCTCCACCCCTCCTAAACTCTATACACGATCTAATAAGGTCGTTGCGACATGAAAAGGGTCTAAAAACCCCATTCTAAGTCCTATTCCAATATATTACTAAGGCTAGGGCTTAAGGGGAGAAGGGAGGAGCTTGAATTGAGAGATTTAAAAAAAGATCCTTGACGTGCTTGGTTGATAGTTGCATTCCAGGTATGTAAGGCTAAACTAAAAACATGGGATTGTTCTCTCATGTGCCCCATAGAGTTCATAGATGAGTTGATCGTTGAAGAGTCTATATGCATGAATACTTGAGGGGTTTTCTTGAAAAATTGATTTGAAATTACATGTTTTCTATGGTGATGATCATCATACTAATTGTTTTCTTAAATTGAACATTTTTCATGAGAATTTGCATAACCCTACATAACTATTTTGAAAAGCATGCATAATAAACTTGAGGATTGAGTTTAGATCCTTGAATTGAGATTGTTGATTGTGATGAGAGGATGATGATGAGTTGATAGATTGTCTTATGAGTCTCTATAAATGAACTCTACCGATGTGTCTATTCGATTGTTTCCTGATGATTGTTCTAAATCTTGAGTCTTCGATTGAGATTGATTGATGAGAGGGCTAAAGTCCCTATGAGATGTTGATTGATGAAAGGGCTAAAGTCCCTATGAGATGTTGATTGATGAGAGGGGTAAAACCCCTATAAGACGTTGATTGATGATAGGGCCAATGTCTCTATGAGTTGATTGGTTTGATTAGATTGATGGTTTTATGAGCATTGAGTCATGGGAGGAGTATCGAGCACCAAAAGAGTGAGAATTAGTCCGACTTGAACTCATTAACTACGTCGCCAAACGTAGGTGAGGCTTAAAACCATCACATATATTGTGGTTCCCTCTTGATTAGAAGTCCCTGAAACAATAGCGGACTTAGTGATGACTGATTCCATATTAGGTGAGCTGACATGGTTTTGATTTGTTCCCCCCGGCAAGTTTGGAACGGTAGTGGCAACATTAGCATGATTGTTGTACATTCACTGGCTCATAAGTGATTGTTGTCGGATAAGAGAAACTCCCATAAATTTCCTACCTTGAGTACTCCGAGTCTAGATGAGATGAGAGTGGGTGAGCTCCTCTGAGATGAGAGGAGGTGAGCTCCTTTAAGATGAGTCTGAGATGATTGATGAGTTTTGAGTTATTGATGGGTCACTTGTCTACTCTTTATTCTTGCATAGATAGACATTTGACTATTTGATGTGATTTGATGTTTATTTTGAGTTGATGTTGTTTCCATATTATTCTACTTGTTTCTGTTTCACTCAACTATTTTACATACCAGTACATTCTAAGTACTGATGTCTATTCTAGACTGCATCGTTTTATGATGCAGGGGCAGGTACTAGAGATTGTCAACAGGCGCTCCGTTGAAGACCTGAGATTTGAAGCTGAATTGGTGAGCTCCCCTACTTCGGAGGATCCACCATGACTTATTCATCTTGCTATAGATTAGAGCTTGGACTATTTTTTTATTTTGATTTGGGTAGCCATTAGTTTGTCATTGGTACCACATTAGTAGTAATAGAGGCTTCATCGACGATGGTAGAGCGTTGATGTTGAGAATTGTGAGCTAGTTCTTTCTACTAGCCCTTATTTTTATACTTATTTTGAAACTTTAGATGAGGTGTGCCCATTTACTTACTTATACTTTCCGCTGTTCATTAGAGTTTATTGATTGAACGATGTGATGTGGCTAAGTGGTCCTCTTGGGGACTAGCAATAGTTTCTGAGTGTCGGCTACGCCAAGAGTACCCTCACGGGGCGTGACAAACTTGGTATCAGAGCACAAAGTTCAAGTGTCCTAGGGAGTCTATGAAGCCGTGTCTAGTAGAGTCTTGTTTATGGGTGTGTTGTCGACCACATTTCATAAGCAGGAGGCTATAGGACATTAGAAAGGGTTACACTTCTTTCTTATTCCAATTCATGCGATAGAGTTAAACTCTACTAGAACTCTCTTCTAATTCATGCTCTACACGTGCAAAATTGATAACATGCCTCCTAAAAGAGCTGTTAGAGGAAGGGGACGTCCTGCCAGGCAAGCTGTTAATCCACCTGAGCCTCAAGTACCTGAGGAGCTTGTGATCAAGTTGTTCCTGCTGCACAACCCCCTAAAGATGAGGTCTCTAATGCTGAGCTACGCCAGGCTATTCAAGCTCTATCCCAGGCTGTCGCAGTACCTGCTACATGACAAGGAGCGGCTAGACCAGATTCTCATGACACCACTAGAGTCTGAGAATTTTCGAGGATGAATCGCGTGAGTTCATGGGGTCTGCATCTACTGAAGATCTCGAGAACTATGTGGAGGAACCTGAGAAGGTGTTCCAGGTGATGCATGTGGCTGATGCTGAAAGGGTTGAACTGGCTGCATACTAACCCAAGGGTGTGACCAGACTGTGGTTCGACAAATGGAAGAAAGGTAGACGGGATGATGCTCCGTGTTTGACTTTGGCAGTGTTTGAGGAGGCCTTTTTGGGACGCTTCTTTCCAAGAGAGAAAAGAGAAGCTAAGGTGAGGGTGTTCCTAAATCTGAAATAGGGCTATGCAAGAGTATGGTTTGAAGTACATGCAACTATCTCGCCATGCTTTAGACATGGTTGCTGACATGAGGGGAAGGATGGGGATGTATGTTGATGGGTTGAATAGAGGACCCATGAGAGATGGGAGAGGAGCCCTGCTTGTGAGCGATATGGACATCAGGCGACTGATGACATTTGTGCAACAAGCTGATGAGGAGAGACAAAATGACAGGGAAAAATTCAAGCGCAAGAAAGTGAGGACCCTTGGGGATAGCCCTTACGCCCGCAATCCATCGGTGCTAAGTCAAAAACATCCCACATGAATACTTATACATATACGTGCTTTCAATAGATACAATATTAATTTCAAAACCGTTCAATGCCCATTTAGGCTCGAATGCCAAATCATAAACCATAAATCATAATCATGATGCTCATGCAAGAAATAACTCATTTACATATACAAGATGGTGCAAGCACCTGAGATGCTCCAAGAGCCATAATCATAAGACATGTATGTGATCACATTCTTGTCATAGCCATTGCCTTACCAAAATCATTTAATAAAACGCAATTGGGCTTAACCCACTTCATAATTTCCATATAAATCAATGTTCATGAATGCAAATGCAATGCATGATGTAAGGATAGCATGGGTAACATAGATTCAAGTTAAAATCAACATCACTATATCAAATTGAATAAATCTATAATTAAATCAACATCTAAATCATGATATAAATCACCCATGCATAAATCAACTTTAAAAGGGGACATGCATGTTCATAACTCCATAACTCAATGTAAATCATCATAATAATGATCAAAGTAAATTAAAATCATGGTTAAAGTACAACCCATACATCAATTGGATTTAATAAAATCAAATAATGAAAACTCAAATTTTAAGTAAACTAAATTCATGAAATCAATTGAAAAGATTTTTGGGTCTTCTTGGTTGAAAGGGACAAAGAATCAATCCCACATACCTTGATTGAGGAACTGAATTTGGAGAAGCACTTAGCTTGAATTTGAACTTCAATTAAACCTTAGCCTTGAATCTCGAGAGGCGAGAATAGAGAATACTTGGGAGGTGATCTTATGAGGGGTAGAGGGTTTGAAGAGAATGAATTAAGAGGGGAGATATATCAGCTGAATTATAGCTTTATGATAGGTAAAAGGTCATAATTCATGATTAAAAGAAACTGAAATTACATAAACGCCATTCAGACAAGCAAAATTTAAACCGTTAGGTCCATACAGTCGCCTACACGGTCCGCGAGTCATCACACAGACCGTGAATAGTGACCGTGAACCATCACTTAGACTATTTTTGTGGTGCTAACACTTGGAATTCATCTGAGGCTAAGGGGTACTATACGGACGGATACATGATCTGTGTGACGCTACACGGGTCGTGTCAAGGGTCGTGTGAGGACACATAAAAAAATTTTGCATGAAAAAGTTACGAGATGGTAATTTCATACTTAGAAAAATTTTACGTAGCGAGCCACACGGAGGGCCACACGGCCTGTGAAACACCACATGGACCGTGTGGATGGCTGTGTGCCCTCACTTGGTCTGAAATCCTCAGTCGCATTCCACTCCGTCAAAATCCTGTCCAAGTGTCACTTCACGGGAAGCCACATAGCCCGTGTGGGCCTTCTATTGAACGATACCTGACAAATGTTTCGCTCAGGACGATACTAAGAATTCCGATAAAGCCGCTCGAAAACTGGGTCCTTTCAATCTTATTTGTGTATTTTGATGAGTATAGTGGAGTAGAGTCTAATTAACCATTTGAGTTGAGTCAGAGTCTTGAGTTCCTGCATGAATGATGATTTGGATTGATTGAGTCATTGAGTAATTGAGTTGAGTTGAGTTGATCGGAGAAAAATCTAATAAGATGAGTCTTGAGTTGACTGGAATGAGCATGTTTTAGTCTTGGGAGGAGTATTGATTACCGATATAGGAGTGAGTAAATAACTAATCTAAACCATAAACTACATTAGGATAGTCTTACAGTTAACTCTGGTGACTCATGTCCCAAAAACATGGACATTTACTTTGGATCCAAGAGAGAGTTTGATAGTCCTTTACCTTAGCACGTTTAGGACGGGCGTGACAATGACGTCGCCTTCGTTGTGCATCACCAAACTAAGGGTGATAGGATTGGATGTTGGTTAGAGAAACTCCCAAGCAACACTTGATTGAGCATAACATATTTTAAACCGAGTTTCATCACATTGAGTCCATTTTCAAAGCATGATTTCAAACTTTAAACTTTGAACATTTACTAAGTTGAGTTATGAGTTAAGGAGTTGAGTTCGAATTGAGTCAATTGTTGAGTTGAGCTTTACTGTTTCCTTGAGCCATTTTACATACCTGTGTTTTCTATGAACTGACGTCCATTCGGACATTCCTCGTCAATGATGCAAATACAGGTGATAGAGGACTTCAGCTAGCGTTTCGTTGAGGTCCAGCTTGTTGATTCCAGATTTGATGAGCCTCCCCTGCTATGCAGAGGAGCCTTTTTATTTTTATTGAGTATTTTTTATCTTCTTCTAATTGGGGTAGCCATGGCCTGTCATGGTACCATCTAGACTGTCGGATAGAGGCTTCACATACATTGAGTAGATGATTGTTGATCGTTATTTTATCTCCAAACTTGACCACTGAAGACCATGTTTTCTTGAGAAATTTTATTTATCTAATTGATGTCCTTCCTAGAGTATTTCTTCCACTATTGAGAATGATGTGACAATGAGGGAAAATATTTCTCTTGGGAAATCAATAATGGCTCTTCAAGTACCGGCCATGCTGAGGGTATTCTACTGGGGCATGACAGTCTTCCACGTATATAAGACAGATTTTATTTTTAGTTATTATTTTTATTTATTACTAACAATTTTACTAAGTGTTTTTACAGGTGCACGGAGTTACTTTTATTTATTTATTTATTTATTATTGGGTATATTATTGACGTTAGACAATTATTAGGCCGTGTTTCGTATTATTATTATTTAGTTCATTCTTTGTGTATATTTCATGATTATTACACTTGTGTTATGTTATTTATCTCCTCTTCGATTTGAAAAAAATGAGTTTACAATTGTAGATTCTGAAGGACGCTAATACCTTCCTTCCAAAATAAGTTGAACCCTTACTCAGATCTAATTGGTTTCGCATACTCTCTTTATAATATTTTGTTTCCTAATTATAATTAGAATTAGGTGTTTCGTATTATTTTGGTTTGGAGTTGCCACCTAATTCTAATTATAATTAGGAAACAAAATATTATAAAGAGAGTATGCGAAACCAATTAGATCCGAGTAAGGACCAAATTAATTTTTTCTAAAATTCTTTAATTTAATTCAATTCTTTATTTTTGCGGATCACCGCGATGTTGCGCCTTCGAGATGTCAACAATTATCATATCACCTTCACTTGTCGTATATAACTATGTCAACCCAACATTATTAATTTTATTTATTTTGACAACATAACTATGTCTATACCATGTCATTAGCATTATTTATTTCTTTTTATTTGTTCACTATTTTCCTTTTAACACTTTTTAAAATTAATTTACACTAATTAATTAATTAATATGTATTTTTCTAAACTCAAAATTTAAAATGCGGACCTATATTTATCTCCCCCAACCGCCCTGCCTCCCCCTACTCTCCTCATTTCTTTCTTCTTTCTTTTTTCTCCCACCATTTTTAGCCATTCACAATATATTATTTAGAAGTCATTTTTTCTTGACAACTTAAATGAAAAATGAAGGTTATATAACAAAGTTGATAGATCCACATTTTTTGAATTACAAATATTAAAAAATGAGAATCGATCACTCAAAATTAAGAAAACATATTTGTGAAATCAATGTCAATAATATGATATCAACATTGAATTTTGGAGATTACTAAGGAAATAGTGAAATAAAAATAGTAGCGGATAGAAGTGGGATGAAGATGGGAGAAGAGGTCTTCAATGGAGAAAAAATTTAGGGAAGACAACAAAATAAAGAGAAAAAATTAAAATTTTTCAAAAGAGGACCCACTTGTAACGACCTGGCCCAACACTGCGAAGTATTTTCCGCTCTTAGGCCTAGACCATTATGGATTTGTCCCTTTGGACTCACCCCAAAAGGCGTCTCACAATATTAGGTCCAATGATTTACTTAAATAGCCCAGAACTCTCTCTCTCTTTTTCGATGTGGGATTTGCCTAAGTGAGCTAGGCATTACGTATCGTCATCCCTGCACTCACCCCTCGTAAGGACTCTCACCCCCCTTAGGGACTCAGCGTCCTCGCTGAGGTTTGCCTCACCACCATACTAGTCGAGATTCGGCTCTGATACCACCTGTAACCAAAACTCAAGTAGCCTTAATGGCCAATAAGCAACCTCCTAGTGATCAAATATACATGGTATGCTCAAGTATCGCATGTCGACATATATATGCAAATGCATGACATACGTAACACCTGGCTCACTTAGGCAAATCCCACATCGAAAAAGAGAGGGAGAGTTCTAGGCTATTTAAGTAAAGGATTGGACCTAATACTGTGAGACACTTTTTGGGGTGAGCCCAAAGGGAAAATCCGTGATGGGCTAGGCCCAAAAGCGAACAATACTTCATAGTGTTGGGTCAGGTCATTACAGGTGGTATCAGAGCCGACTCTTGACTAGTACGGTGGTGGGGCAAACCTCAGCGAGGATGATGAGTCCCTACAGGGGGTAAGTGCAGGGACGACGATATGTAACACCTAGCTCACTTAGGCAAATCCTCCGTGGGAAAAGAGAGGGAGAGTTATGGGCAATTCAAGTAAAGGATTGAACCTAATATTGTGAGACGCCTTTTGGGATGGGCCCAAAAGGACGAATCCGTGATGGGCTAGGCCCAAGAGCGGACAATACTTCAGAGTGTTGGGCCAGGTCATTACAAGTGGGTCATCCCTATAACAACCTGGCCCAACACTGTGAAGTATTGTCCGCTCTTGGTCTTAGCCCATCACGGATTTGTCCCTTTGGGCTAACCCCAAAAGGCGCCTCACAGTATTAGGTCCAATCATTTACTTAAATAGCCAAGAAATCTCCCTCTCTTTTTCGATGTGGAATTTGCTTAAGTGAGCCAGGCGTTACGTATCGCCGTCCCTACACTTACGTCCCACATATTAGGTGTACTAGTTCTATGCATACAAAACATAATATGATTTGGTAGGAGGAGCACCAACTTTAAAGTTGCCTAACTTTTGGACTGAAGGGCGATAATTAGGTATAATGCTTAAGACGAGTGAGTGTATGTAAGTTTTGAGCCAAATTGAGGAGAGCGCGACCTTAAATAAAATGAAAGGAAGTGAAGTGCCTCTAAGACTTAGGAAGCTAACAGGTGAGTCACCTACAGATTTAGCTTAAATAGGTTAAGTAGACGAAGACGAGGCCTAACGTCGAATCTATTCAAGCCCGATAAAAAATAAACCCCAAGTTAAGGATGTAATTTTAGCCCATGGTTTGGCACTATAAAGGGACAATATAGGCAGCCCAAGATTAATAGGAAAAGCGCCAAAGTACATTTACCATACACTTCACAAATAGGGCCCGAACTAAGTGAGAGTAGAAGGATACATTTTGGCAACAAAGCCCATCAAATTGAAGCCCAATAAGGCCCAAGTGAAAGGGCCAAGTTGCTGCATCATCACCTTATTAAAATAAGGCTTAAAATGAAAAATAGTGTCGGCCAAGAGTGGCCCTTTAAAAGGGTTTAAAACCAGCCACTTCAAGTCATTTTAACAAAGCCAAAAATCAGGTTTCCTTCCAAGTTTCTCCTTACTCTCTCTTGACTTTGAAAAGAAGCCAAGGCACACCTTTAGGGTTCTTGAAGAGGACCTGATCCTTGAAGGCTAAGGTAAGTAGAAATAACCATGCTTTAGTATAATTTTTCAATGAAAAACAAGAAAAATAGGTTGGTTATACTTGTGCTGGTTTTGGATAGCATGTGTTCAAAGGATTATTGTACACTTTTCTTGTTTATTAAGAGGCGTTTCTCTTCTTGGTTGGCTGGATTGTGAAGTAATATTGATGTTTTTAACAAGGTTTAGTTTTGTGGTAATGTAAGAAGGCTGCTGCACCATTTTTATCTTCTACAGAAATGAGTTCTTGTATGATATCTTAATTGCGCTCTTAGTAGGAACTTGTGGACTGGTAATTGGGAATTGTTGTTACATGTCCTTCTTCTACTTGAGGACTATTTTTGGACTTTTTTAGGACTATTTATATTTGTAAATATGTTGGAGACAGTTTGGTTGAAGTTGAAACAGGTTTGGGATTGTTGACTTCGAAATGTAGCGAGAAGACGTAATCTTATGCTGCCTACTTGTGTGTTGTGTAGAATTATTATGTATTGTTCTTTGTGAGCTGTTGTAACACTGTTATGGACTAAAACAAGCTGGATATGACATGTATATGAGAATGTGTATCAGAAAATATTATTAGAGGTGGAGAGGTTGAAAGAATACTCTTGGATTGATAATCACAACTTGCTGCCCGAGCATTTTTGCTTATATGAGATTGGGTTGCTAAGACATATTAATTAGCTGCTAAAAATAGTTTTATAACCTACTCTATTGTAGATAAGTATTTGGAGGAAAAGGAGATATTCGAGGGAATAATGATGTAGACAACGAGGTATGTAAGGCTACTCGATTTCCTATTATTTGGCAGGAAATCTAGGTTCTTCCTTGGCATATAAAGGCACTTACCAACTCTGACATAACTAATAACCGTGTCTCCACTCTTTACCATGTTCATATGCTCCCATACATAGCCATTTTCAATTCTGCATACTTACTTTGGATACTAAAATACATGAGTTCCTTTTGTTGCTAAATAAAGTCCACGTGTTGTTTCATCTCCTACGCATTTCATTAGTTGTTTAACTCTCTTTTCATTGTGGTATTGTCTTGCATGATTGTTTATATGTCACATGTTATGTCTATAATCCTACAGTTCTAAATGCTATGACCATGAATAGAATCATCTCAAAAGTAAATAAAAGATAAGTTAAAGTTGCTTATTAATGGGTGGTATCCCAGGGGTGGAAGAATCACCTAGCATGGGTTGATCCATATTACAGGGGTGTTCCAGGTGTGAAAGGAAAGCCTAGCATGGGTCGATCTTGATATTGATTTACCACTAATCAACTGGTCATTTATATGATATACTGCGCACAGATTGTACAAAAAAGACAGGAAAAGTAATAAAAAGGACATAAAGTACATGATACCACAGTATGACTAAAGGTGGTCTTTTTCCTTACACACTAATGTATGATTTCATATGAGTTCTTATTTCATATACAATACTTCCTGCCTTACATATTCAATATATTATCCCATACTGACATCCCTTATGGGGGACCTGCATTTCATGCTGCAGGTACAAGAGGTACTAGATCTTCCCAGTAGGAGTACAAGATATTTAGCTCCTATTACTGAGCTCCATGCTTCGGGACTTTATGTGTCTAGAGCTTATATTTTTGTATTGTATAGTTGGTCATGAGGTGGGACCTGTCCCGATCCTTATAGATACTATTCCTTATCTTGAGGCTTTGTAGACTATGTAAAGTAAAGTGTAATCATGTATCGTACTTTAGACATCGTGGCTCCAACGACCTAGTCATATGCATTTCCTTTTGGCTTATTATTACTATCTACTTTCTTGAAAGCATGTTGAATGTGGAAACCCCTTATAATGTTCATAAAAAGTGTATGGTTATATGTTGGTTCTCTCGAGCCTTATCGGCAAAGGGTGTCAATCCGCCTTCATGGGACTTTGGGCATGACATATTCTACATCATTTAACTAAATTTTAATTTTACAGTGACCATCTTCTTCTCAAAAATTCTCTCAAGTTTAAGGAAGGTCAAGCTAGGGCTTCTTTCAAATTCTTCCATCAATTTTTTGTTTTCACCAGGGAATTCATTCAAGGTATGTGGGTATTCATTCGTGGGTCCCTTTCACCCATGGAGCCCAAAGAATTTCCACCTTTTCTGATCAAAATTCCAAGTATGGAATTTATGAGTTTTAATAATTTTTATTCAATTGCATGAATTATCTTTTATATTATGATTATTGATCTATTTATACATGAATTCATGTCAATTGCATGATTTTGATTATTTACAAGTAAATTCTCTACAACACTTTCTATTGTTCATGAATTTTATTATGGGTTCCTTTAATTAGGATTTCAATTGATCATCCTTCATGATTATGTACGATTTCATTGAATTACATGTTTTAAAGATGATTTAAGATGAAACCATGCAATTTACCCTAGTCTTACTATAAATAACGATCAACTTCACCTAAGTTTCATGAAAATATTTAATTATGATTTATGGAAGTGCTTAGAGAATGAAGGAAAGATGGTGACTGGGTTTTCTCACCTAATCATGGAGTCAAGGAATGATAAGGACAATTCTCATATTGCGTTACCAAGGTTTTATTGAGTTACTCTATATATGATGATGACTCAATGATTTTTAGTTTATGACATATTTCATTAATTTATGATTTTTATTTCGTTAGGATTTGACTATAGAACCAAAAAGGCTTAAGGTAGAGTTCAGTTCGGAAGACGAAGGTTTGCTTTCCAAGGAAATCCTAGTAGCAACCTTAGGCCAAACTATATGCCTCATAGGTTGACTTCTTGGCTTAGCTAGTGGATCCTGAGTCTAGAAATTTATCTAACTGTGCGAAACTTCTACGAAAGGGTCTATGACTCGTGAAATGGTTTATGAGTTGTATAAGGTGCTCATAGACTAGGGTTCAGAGTGTAAGGACTCGGGCCTTGGGAGGCCTTAACACTGTTAAAAATTGATTTTTGAAGGTTCTTAGCCTGGAGTTCTCACTAAGAGGCACGCCACAGCTCGTGGTACATACCACTGATCGTGGTGTGTCATGTGAAGTGCACCTTGGGAGTGGTTCTAACTTGCCTTGAGGTCCCTTGAAGTTTTTTCCAATGGTTCCTTTTAAGGAATGCTTCACGGTTCGTGGTGCACTTCACGGACCATGTAGGGTGCCTTAGAGGTAGCCTTGCTCCAAATGAAGGCTGCCCCAGGTGCCTCAAAGGTTTTGTAATGAAGGTTCCAACACAAAAACCTCCACGGTCCATAGTGCACACCACGTCCTGTGAAGGGTCTTGTGGAGGGCACCCTCCACTTGAAACCCCATGTTTTGCCCAAGTATACACACCACAGAACCCCTCACGGCTCATGGTGTACACCACGGTCTATGTAGGGTGCCGTGCAGTGCACTTTGTCATTTTTTTTTACCCCTTTTCATTAAGGGTATTTTGGGTACTTTGGCCTAAATGCTTGGTCTTTTAAGAATTTTACACCTATTCTAACACCCCTAAGTCATGTCTTAGTCATTTCACTCACTTCATTCTATTCCCAACACTTAAACTCTAGAATTCAAAATCCTGAATTCCATTCAAGCCAAGCTTTAAAGATTCAATCTAAGGAATTCAAGGGTGCTTCAATATCAAGTCTATTTCATCTTAATCTTCCTAAATTTATCAAGGTATATGTAGTTTAATTCATGATTTCTTTCAAATCGTGAAGCCCTAAATTCTATTTATTCAATTTCATGATTTCTAAGTATGATTTGCAAGTGAGTTTGATCTAAGTTAAAATTGATGAATTTAAGTTATGGGTTGATTTCAGTTGATGATTTTAGTATTATTTGAATCTTATTATGTTGATTTACATGGATTTTATGAGAATGGAATATGAATGTCCCTTTTTATGATGAATTTATGTCTGGGTATTTTCAAGTATGTTGCGATTGTTGATATCTTTCTGGATTAAGTATGATTTCATCTTATTATGATGTTAAATATGAATTTCAAGTACCCATGCTAGTCTCTCATTCCTCATGGTATAAGCATGCATAAACAAGGTTTTCTATGAAATTTATGATGTGGGTTATTACCTAATTATGATTATGACTATGATTTCAAGGCAAGTATAATTATGACATGATCATGATTATGACTCTTATTTCAAGGCAAGTATAATTATGACATGACATGTGATCACATAATAACCATGATATGATTTTAAACAATTATGGTTGTGTATACACCATCATGTAGAAGTATGAATTAGCTATTTCTTTGTGTAATTATGAATTGAAGTATGATTTGGCTTTTTAGCCCATGTATGCATGATTATGAAGTATGTTTTGGCTTTTAAGCCCAAGTATGCATAATTATGATTTGAAAAGACTTATGCTCCTATTCCAAGCATGTATATGTATATGTATTCCTGTGGGATGATGACGTAGCACTGGATGAGATTGGAGGTGGAGGCTCGACCCACGGGGTTCTTATATAAATTCTCTTTACTCATAACTACGTGTCTCTACAGGATCATGTTTTTCCTGTATAGATAATTATGTACCTATAAATCGTTTCTGAAATGGCCGGGTGGTGTTCTCGTAAGGTAAGGTACTCTCCGAACTGGGTGGTTTTCCCATAAGGAGAGGTATGGTCTACATTTGGCAAGTAGATTACCCTTTCTCTAGTGTAAAGGCATCATCGGGATTCCATGTAATAACTCGCGTAGTCTTATATATCGGTTGAGGTCCCATTCCCACTATTTTTATGTATTATGGTATTCATACATCATGGTTTTAAGGCATTTTTATATGGTACTCTTTCTTATATATATATATGCCCTTATCATCTAACATTTAAATACAGATTATCGTGTTCATATGCATTGCATGCCCGCATATGTGATACATTTAAACTTATGAATGCTTACTTTTTGCCTACATGATCTAACCATGTCGGGATCAGAGACTTTCCTTATCTACCTCTTCATGGCTAGATTCGATTTGTGGAAGTTTACTTATGGTGAGTAATTTATTCCAAGGACAAAACCCACCTTCTATCTATCTATTTTTTGTTATTATTATCTTATGTCTTTTTCTTCGAGGGTGGGGCCTGGACATGTCTGGCCCCTGCTTCTTCAATGAATTAAAGCCATTGTTGGATGTCATAAACTCTATGTATAAGCCTTGTTACGTTTGATGCTTATGGAGGCTATCCTTATGTCCTATCTTATATTGATGTTGTGATAATATGTAAGGACCCAGACTTTGTATGATCTTAATGGTGCTTAGAGATTGGTTCCAGAAAGATTTTGACTAAGGTGATACCTTATGGGTACCTCCACGAGCCGTATGGCTCACCATGGGCCGTGTGGAGGGTCCTTGAGGTGGCCCTTGGCCTTGTGTATAGAGTGTTGGCCTTAACTTTTGAGTTCAAGACTAAGGTTCACACCACATGAACTCCATACGGTCTGTGTGGCACTTCATGGTGTGTGTGGAGGCTTGTGTGAATGGCCTTGGCCTTGAAAACCACATTTTGGCCAAGGCTTGTACCACATGAACTTCTAACGAACGGTATAACCCCTTCACGGTCCTATAAGCCTCCAAATGGCGTTGGTGTGTAAATTTCTAAATATGGAATCATTATCTCGGAACTTCGTTAGTGGAATTTTCGGTGTAGTGTGGCTTCACGAAAGGCCACACAATCCGTGTGCCTTCAAACGGTCCGTCTGATCTTCGTACGGGACCTCTGGCAAGGTTTTAAACTCCATTCCATTAATGACATTTTCATAATTATGGCTACTCCAAAGGGTCTTTTGTGACTTTCTATGCTATCCTAAGACATTTAAATGACCTGTAATCTTCTTCTCTCATTCAAATTCATTCAACACTTAGAATTCATTCAAGCTCTCTCTTAGAAACTCCCTTAAAGTGAACCTTAGAGGATTGTCTTGAAGATTAAGGAAGAGCTCTCTTCTTCATCAAATTCTTCTTGTTTCTTCTTGGGTAACTAAGGTATGTGGGTTTGTGTAAGGACCCAGATTTTTGAACGACTTAATCAGACTTTATAATGTCACCCTACGAGAAAAATTGACCAAGTGTCACTTCATGGGAGGCCCACACAGCTTGTGTAAGTCCACACGGACTGTGTGGCCTCCAATGAAGGGTACTTGGCCATAATTTCGATTACGGGGACTCGACATGGAGTTTCATGTAATGCCTGCTAAAATTACCAAAATACCCCTAGAGGAAAGGTATACGCGTAACGCATCTTCCAATGCTTGTAGGAAAATCCGAGGCCAGACTTGTGATCAGCACAAAAATATTGAGTGGAAAAATGGTCTCGGTCGATTTTTAAAGCGACCCAGTCAAAAAATAATTTTATGATTGAAAATGCAAAATATTTATAGTACGCGACAGGAGTGCGTCGCGCACCAACACTTATACTTTTCTTAAAGTTTTGACGGGATTGAGAAAACTTGTTCAAAAAATTTTTTCTGAAAATACACAGTACGCAACCAGTCCGAGTCGGGGACTGTGTCTTTTCCAAATGGAAAATTTCTAAACTATTATGAGGGGCATTTCGATCAATTCCCCACCCCTCCTAAACTCTATACACGATCAAATAAGGTTATTTTGAGGTAAAAAAAGGTGTAAAACCCCCACTTTAAGTCCTGTTCCAATATTATACTAAGGCTATGGCTTGAGAAGAGAAGAGAAGAGCTAGAGTTTGAGAGAATTGAGAAGAATCCTTGACGTGCTTAAATGATAGCTACATCCCAGGTATGTAAGGCTAAACTAAAAACATGAGATTGTTCTATCATGTGCCCCATAGAGGTCATAGATGAGTTGGTGGTTCAAGAGTCTACATGTATGAATTTTTGATGGTGTTTCTTGATAAACTGACTTAAATTACATGTTTTCCTATGTTGATGATTATCATACTATTTGTTTTCTTAAATTGAACATTTTCATGAGAACTTGCATAACCCTACATGACTAATTTGAAAAGCATGTATAATGAACTTGAGAATTGAGTCTAGAGCCTTGAGTTGAGATTGATGAGAGAATGATGATGAGTTAATAGAATTTGATTATTTTATGAGTCTCTACAAATGAACTCTACCAATGCGTCTAGTCACATGATTCCTAATAATTGTTCTAAATCTTGAGCTATTGATGAGATTGATTGATGAGAGGGTTAAAGTCCCTATGAGTTGAATGATGATGGGGTTCGAGTCCCTATGAAATACCGATTTTTGACGGGGTTTGAGTCCCTATGAGATTGGTTAAGATGGAGGTTTTATGAGCATTGAGTCATGAGAGGAGTATTGAGCATCGAAAGAGTAAGAGTTAGTCCAACTTGAACTCGTCAAACTACGTCGCCAAATGTAGATGAGGCATGGAACCATCACACATATTATGGTTCCCTCGAGAGTAACAACCTCTGAAACAATAGAGGACTTATTGAGTTTGACTCCACATCGGGTGAGCTAATGGGTTTTAAGCATTCCCAACCTGACAAGTTTGGAACGGCTGTGGCAACATCACTGTGATTGTTGTACATTCACTGGCTCATAAGTGATTGTTGTTAGATAAGAGAAACTCCCATAAATTTTCTACCTTGAGTACTCCGAGTCGAGATGAAATGAGAGAAGGTGAGCTCCTCTGATATGAGATGAGATGAGAGGAGGTGAGATCTTCTGAGATGAAAGAAGGTGAGCTTCTTTCAGATGAGTTTGAGATGATTGATGAGTTTTGAGTTGTTGATATGTCACCTGTCTACTCTTTATTATTGCATAGATAGACATGTGACGATTTGATGTTATTTGATGATTACTTTGAGTTGATGTTGCTTCCATATTATTCTACCTGTTTCTGTTTGAGTCAGCTATTTTACATACAGTATATTCCTAGTACTGATGTCCCCTCTGGACTGCATCGTTTTATGATGTAGAGGACTTTGTGATTTACTGTGATACTTTAAGGGTTGTATTGGGATGTGTACTGATGCAGAGAGGGAAGGTGATAGCCTATGCTTCCAAGCAACTCAAGGTTCATGAAAGGAACTATCCAACTCATGACCTTGAGTTTGCAGCAGTGGTATTTGCACTGAAAATTTGGCGCCACTACTTGTATGGGGTGCATGTGGATGTGTTCACTGACCACAAGAGCTTGCCAGTATGTTTTCAGTCAGAAAGAGCTCAACCCTCGACAGAGGAGGTGGTTGGAATTGCTCAAGGATTATCATATGAGCATCCACTACCACCCAGGTAAAGCTAACGTTGTTGCAGACGCTCTTAGCAGGTTGTCAATAGGTAGTACAACCCATGTGGAGGAAGGAAGGAGCTAGCCAAGGAAGTGTATTGGGTCGCTCGACTGGGAGTTCAACTTGAGGAGAATGATGAAGGAGGAGTCAATGTTCAGAATAGGTCTGCTTCATCCTTGGTGGTAGAGGTGAAGGAGAAGAAAGACCAAGATCTTGTCATAGTCCAATTGAAGGAGGCTGTCCACAAACAGAAAGTGATGGTCTACTCCAAAGAGGGAGATGGAGTCTTGAGATATCAAAGTTGGTTGTGTGTTCCAAATGTTGATGACATTCGAGATAGAATCTTGGTGGAAGCCCATTACACTAGATATTCCATTCATCCAGGCTTCACCAAGATGTACCATGACTTGAGAGAAGTCTATTGGTGGAGTGGAATGAAGAGGGATATTGCTCAGTTTGTTTTAAAATGCCCAAATTGCCAACAAGTGAAGGTTGAGCTTCAACGACCATGTAGATTGGCTTAGAACTTTGAGATTCTGGAATGGAAGTGGGAGATGATCAATATGGACTTTATTACTAGTTTACCAAAGTCTCAAAAGCAACATGATTCGATATGGGTGCTTGTGGATAGGATGACTAAATCGGCTCACTTCTTGGCAGTTAAGACAACAAACACTACATAGGGGTATGCCAAGTTATACATCCTGGAGATTGTGAGGTTGCATGGGGTTCCCTTGTCCATCATCTCAGACAGAGAAGCTCAATTTACCTCCCAATTTTGGAAATCATTCCAAAAAGGATTAGGTACTAAGGTGAACCTAAGCACCGCCTTTCATCCACAAATAGATGGTTAGGCAGAGCACACAATTCAAACACTTGAGGACATGTTGAGAGCTTGTGTTCTTGATTTCAAGGGGAATGGGGATGATCACCTGCCATTGATTGAATTTGCATATAACAGTAGTTATCATGCAAGCATTCAAATGGCTCCCTACGAAGCCTTGTATGGGAGGAGATGTAGATCATCGATTGGGTGGTTTGAGGTTGGAGAGGCGGAGTTGATTGGGCCTGATCTTGTCCAATAATCGATGGAGAAGGTCAAAATCATTAGAGAGAGGTTAAAGACTGCCTACGGTCGCTAAAAATCTTATACAAACGTGAGGAGAAGAGATTTAGAGTTCAAGTAGATGATTGGGTGTATTTGAAAGTGTCACCTGTAAGGACCCTGATTTTTGAGCGGCTTTATTGGATCTCTTAGTATTGTCCCGAGCAAAAACATTGCCAGACATCGCTCCATAGAAGGCCCACACAGGCCGTGTGAAGCCATACGGACCGTGTGAAGCCACACGGACAGTGTGGCCTCCCGTGAAGGGACACTTAGTCAAATCTTCAACAGGGTGGAATGAGATGGAGGATTTCGGACCAAGTGAGGGCACACGACCACCCACACGGTCCATGTGTGTGTCACAGGCCGTGTGGCTCGCTACGTAAAATTTTTCTAAGTACGAAAGTATCATCTCGTAACTTTTTCGTGTGGAAATTTTCCCAAGTATTGTCACACGGCCCTTGACACAGGCCGTATAGCACTACATGGGCCGTGTAGCGTCACAAGGGTCGTGTAGCCGTACATGTGGTACCCCTTAGCATCAGATAAATTCCAAATGTTGGCACTGTGAAGATTATCTAAGTGACGATTCACAGTCACTGCTCACGGTCTGTGTGATGACCCACGGACCTTCTAGGTGACCGTATGGACCTGGCGGTTCAAATTTTGCCATTTTATTAATGGAGTTTACGTAATTTTGGTTTATCCTTATATGAATTATGATCCTTTACCTATCCTAAACCCCTAATTCAGCTGATATCCCTCCCCTCTCCATTCATTCTCCTTAAACCTTCTACCCCTCGTAATATCACCTCCCAAATACTCTCTACTCTCCCCTCTCAAGATTCAAGGCTAGGGTTTAATTGGAGCTCAAATTTAATTTAAGTCCTTCCCTAAATTTAGCTCCTCAATTAAGGTATATGAGATTGATTCTCGGTCCCTTTCAACCAAGGAGACCCGAAATTCCTTTCAATTGATTTCATGAATTTTAATTCACTTTAAATATGGGGTTTCATTATTTGATTTTATTAAATCTAATTGATGCATGGGATGTACTTTATCTATGATTTTACTTTACTTTGATCACTATTATGATGATTTATATTAAGTTGTGAAGTTATGAACATGCATGTCCCCTTTAAAGTTGATTTATACATGGGTAATTTATATTATGATATAGATGTTGATTTAATCATGGATTTACTCAATTTCATATTATGATATTGATATTAACTTGAATTTATGTTACCATGCCATCCTCACATCATGCATTCATTCGCATTCACGAACATTGATTTATATGGAAATTATGAAGTGGGTTAAGCCCAATTATGTTTTATGAAATGATTTCAATAAGGTATTGGTTATGACAAAAATGTGATCATATACATGTCTTATGATTATGGCTCTTTGAGCATCTTGGGTGCTTGCACCATCTTGTATATTTAAATGAGCTATTCCTTGCATGAGTATCATGATTATGATTTATGATTTGGCATTTGAGCCTAAATGTGCATTGAACGGTTTGAAATGAACATTGTATCTCTTGAAAGCACGTAAATGTATAAGTATTCATGTGGGATGTTGTTGACTTAGCACCGATGGATTGGGGGTGCTAGGGCTATCTCCAAGGGCCCTCTCTCTTTTCTTGAACTATGTGCCAACATAGGAACGTTAGCCATTACCTAAATGACCGAGTCGTAAGGAATGGTTATTCGTTTACGATTATGATATGATATGGTATGATTATGGAAAATCCTTCTAAAATGGTGAGTTCCGTAAGGAAGGTGACCATCCACCAAAATGACGCATTCCATAAGGTGTGATATAGATTACCTTTGGCGTGTAATCTTCTCCTACCGATGGGAGGTCTTTACGGACTACTTCATGTAATAGCTCACATGGGTTTAATTTGTCGGTTATAGTCCATTCCTAATATATATGAGCATCATCACATTCATGCATTATGAATTTCGTGGCATCTTGTGTATTTCTTCCTTGTATATATGATCATTTCTATACTATGTGTCCTTGTCATCTGACATTGAAATTCAAGTTTGATAAGTCATATGCATTGCATGCCCACATACTTAGTACATTCAAACGTACTAATGCATACTCTATGCCTACATGATTTTACCATGTAGGGGCCAAGCATTTTGATTACAAACTGTTTGATGAGTAGTCTGAATGAGAAGAGTACTTGTGGTGAGTCCCATACTCCCAGGACAATCCATCTTTCTTTACCTATACTATCTTCGATTTTCTTTCCTATTTGAGGGTGAGCCCGGAACATGTCCTGGCCCCTGATCCATCTTGATTAGAGACATTTATTGGATAATATGTAGACTCTTTTAAAATCCCTATGCTATGCGTGGTATTAGGTTTATGTATTCGTATGGATTGATTTATGAAAAGTTTGTATTTGGCTATATGCGTATTTGGTGTGGTAATGTTGAAGGTCCCAGGTCTCATATTACCCCTGTAGCGTGAGTCCTATCCTCCCATCCCTTAGAGATATCTGTTACTATTTGAATGTTTTTCCTGAACTGATGATGTGGATTTAGATACTTGAGGTTTGTTTAGGGACTCTCGAGTTCCTATTCGCTGTTTCACATCTAGGCCCTAGCCTTGGGTCATGACAAAAGATGGTATCATAGCCCGAGGTTTATAAATGGTCCTCGGAGTCCAACATGCCGCGTCAAGTAGAGTCCTATTCATTGGTGTGAAGTGCACCACGTTTATGAGTGGCAGGCTATGAAGACGTTTTAGGAATTGTGTCACTCCTTCATATCTTATGTCGTGCTATGACTCGTATATTTGGTTTCCCCATCTTCACGGTGTTGTTGCTCCATTTCAGAAGATGCCTCGAGGAAGACCCCTCCCACTAATGCCGGCTCCAGCTAATGAAGAACAAGCTCCTCAAGAGCCTATGGATGAACCAATCTCAAATGGTGAGTTCCGTATAGCCTTTGCCATGCTTGCCCAGGTTGTGACCTCTTAGACAAGGCAAGCTAACCTACCACGGGATTATACGCTTGCTTCTAGGGTAAGGGATTTCACCCGGATGAATCCTCCAGAGTTCCATGGGTCGAAAGCTGATGAGGATGCTCAGGAGTTCATTGATGAGCTCACCAAGATATTGAACATTATGGGTGTCACTTCTGAGGAGAAGGCTGAATTGTCTGCCTACCAATTGAAAGATGTAGCTAAGATGTGGTATACCCAATGGTCTATGGAGAGAGTTTGCGGTGGTGATGTCAATTGGAAAAGTTCAATTTGCATTCCTTGATCGCTTCTTTCTGCTTGAGCTTAGGGAGGCCAAAATGACTGAGTTTATCAATCTCAAGTAAGGAGGTATGAGTATGAAGGACTATGCCCTCAAATTCACAAAGCTCTCCAAGTGTGCTGCGTCACTTGTGGCTAGCCCCATGCAAGGATGCACAAGTTTGTTTCGGGTATCTCTGATTTGCTTATAAAAGAATGCCATAAAACTATGCTCATACGAGATATGGATATTGCTAGACGCATGGGTATGATTAACAGATCGAATGGGAGATACTCAAGGAGAGAAGGGTTCACGATCCCAAGAGAGCCCGTTTTGATGGTGGATTCTTCAGTTCTCGAAGTGGTGGCTTTGGTTGCTTCCAACAGGGCCAAGGATTTGGTGTTCGGGTCCTTAATGCTTGGGTACCTCCTCCCAGGGGTCCGGTTGGTGGTGGACAGGAGTATCCTCTGTGTGACAAGTGTGGAAATCCCCACACAGGAGTTTGTTGGAGGGATTTGGGTGTTTGCTTCAGTGATAAAAATCACAAGGTTGCAATTGTTCTAAGAATGCCCGTAAAGGCCAAGGTCAGGTGGCCCAAGGCGGGCAAGGCCAACAAAGAGTTCCCCAAGGTGTTTCCCCAAGGAACAATCAGTTCTATGCACTCCATGCCTACCAGGATGTTGAGGAAGCTCTGGATGTCGTAACTGGTATGTTAAAAGTATTTGATTTTGATTCTTATGTTTTGCTTGATTTGGGTGCAAATTTGTCTTTTGCTGTTAAATTTGGTTTGAGTCCCAAGATTTTGAGGGTTCCCTTCTCAGTTTATACTCCCGTGGGTGAATATGTTATTGCACATAGAGTCTATCATAGTTGCCCTATTTCTGTGTTGCAGAAAATTTTTCCATCTCATTTTGTGGAACTTGAGATGTTTGACTTTGACGTGATTCTTGGGATGGATTGGTTGCATGCATCATATGCCTCTATAGATTGTAGAACCCAGAAGGTCAAGTTCCAACCTCCTGGTGAGCCCGTGCTTGAATGGAAGGGTAGTGACTCCTCTGTAAAAGGTCGGTTTATTTCCTACCTGAAGGCACGAAAAATGATTTCTAAGGGGTGCATTTATCATATTGTGAGGGCCAAGGATATGTAGTCTGAAGTGCCTACTCGTGAGTCGGTCCCTGCGTTGAATGAGTTTTTAGATGTCTTCCCCGAAGACTTGCCCGGTATCCCTCCTGAAAGGGAGGTAAACTTCGGCATAAATCTTCTTCCGGATACTCAGCCTATCTTTATTCCTCCTTCTCGTATGGCGCCAGCAGATTTGAAGGAGTTAAAAGAGCAGTTAAAGGATTTGTTGGAGAAAGGTTTCATTCAGCCTAGTATATTATCGTGGGGTGCTCCAGTGTTGTTTGTAAGAAAGAAGGATAGATCTCTTCAGAAGTGTATTGATTACAGGCAACTGAATAAAGCGACCGTTAAGAATAAGTACCCATTGCCCAGGTTTGTTGACTTGTTCGATCAATTTCAAGGGGCTACTCATTTCTCAAAGATTGATCTTCATTCTAGGTATCATCAGTTAAAGGTTAGGGAGTGCAACATTCCAAAATAGCCTTTTGGACAAGGTATGGGCACTTTGAGTTTGTGGTGATGTCGTTCGGCTTAACTAAAGCTCCGGCTGTGTTCATAGATATGATGAATCGGGTGTGTAAGCCATTCCTTGACAATTTTGTGGTGGTCTTTATTGATGACATTCTCATCTACTCCCAGAGTGAGCAGGAGCACGGGGATCACTTGAGGATGGTCCTCCAAACCTTGAGAGAGAAGAAATTGTACGCAAAGTTTAGCAAATGTGAATTTTGGTTGGGTGAAGTGGCTTTCCTTGGTCATATGGTGTCCAATGATTATATCAAGGTAGATCCGAAGAAGATCGAGGCCGTGAAGAATTGGCCCAGACCACCGACTCCTTCAGATATTCGAAGCTTTCTGGGGTTGGCCGGATATTATAGAAGGTTTGTGGAAGGGTTCTCATCTATTGCATGTCCATTGTCTAAGTTGACTCAAAAGCAGGCTAAGTTTGTATTGTTAGATGAATGCGAGAGGAGTTTCCAAAAGTTGAAGGATCGACTTACATCGGCTCCTTTCATGACTTTACCAAATGGTTTGGAGGGATTCATAGTGTATTATGATGCCTCGCAGATTGGGTTGGGTTGTGTGCTTATTCAATATAGTAAGGTAATAGCGTATGCATCAAGGCAGTTGATGGTGCATGAACATAATTAGCCAACACACGACCTTAAGTTGGCAGCGGTAGTTTTTGCCTTGAAGATTTGGAGACATTATTTGTATGGGGTTCATGTTGATGTGTTCACCGATCACAAGAGTTTGCAATATGTACCCACTCAAAGGGGTCTCAATTTGAGGCAAAGGAGATGGTTGAAACACCTAAAGGACTACGACATGAGTGTTCTATATCATCCTGGCAAGGCCAATGTAGTGGCGATGCTCTTAGTAGGCTATCTATGGGGAGTGTGGCCCATGTTGGGGAGGAAAGAAAGGAATTAGCAAGGGATGTTCACCGGTTGGCTAGGTTAGGTGTCAAGTTAGCCGATTCGAGCGTTGGTGGTGTCCGTGTTCAGGGTAGGGCAGAATCTTCTGTGGTGGTTGATGTAAAATCTAAGCAAGATTTGGACTCATCGTTACTAGAATTGAAGAATTTGGTTGCCGAAAAGAAGATCGAGGCGTTCTCCCAAAGGGGAGAAAGTGTGCTCCAGTACCAAGACCGGCTTTATGTTCCAAATGTGGATGATCTTAGAAGGTGATCATGAGTGAGGCTCACAACTCTCATTATTTAATTCATTCGGGGTCTACGAAGATATATCAGGATTTGAAAGAAGTGTATTGGTGGCATGGTATGAAGAAGGACATTGCTATGTTCGTATCTGAATACCCGAGTTGTCAACAAGTGAAGGTAGAGCCCTAAAGGCCTGCTAGCTTGGCTCAAGATATTGACATTCCCACATGGAAATGGAAAGATGTAAACATGGACTTTGTGGTTGGTTTGCCTCAGATCCGAAGGCAATTTGATTCCGTCTGGGTTGTCGTTGATCAGATGACTAAGTCGGCTCATTTCTTACCGATCAAGACTACCTTCAACGCTGAGGATTATGCGAGGTTGTACATCCAAGAGTTGATAAGGTTGCACGGTGTGCCTAGGTCCATCATATCGGATCGTGGCACCCAATTCACTTTTCACTTTTGGAGATCATTTCAGAAGGTACTTCGAACCAAGGTTAAGTTGAGCACCGCTTTTCATCCCTAAACCGATGGGCAAGCTGAGAGGATAATTCAAACCTCAAAAGATATGTTGAGGGCTTCTATGTTGGAGTTTAAGGGTAACTGGGATGATCACCTTCCACTCATTGAGTTTGCTTATAATAATAGCTTCCATACTAGCATTGGTATGGCACCGTTTAAGGCCTTGTATGGGAGAAGGTGCAGGTCACCGATGGGGTGGTTTGAGTTTAATGAAATGGCACTGGTTGGCCCATACGTAGTTATAGAGGCCATGGAAAAGATGAAAGTAATTAGGGAAAGGTTGAAAATTGCACAAAGTCACCAAAAGTCTTATTTGGATGTTAGAAGGAGGGATCTTGAGTTTCATGCTGGTGACTGGGTATATGTGAGGGTTTCGCCTATGAAGGGTGTGATGCGTTTTGGTAAGAAAGGCAAGCTATGCCCCCGGTATGTTGGCTCTTATAAGGTCATTGAGCGGATTGGGGGTGTGGCTTATAGGTTGGAGTAGCCTTCGGACTTGAGCTCCTTTCACCCGGTTTTTCATGTGTCTATGTTAAGGAAGCTGGTTGGTGATCCTAGCACCATTATACCTTTGGAAGGGATTGAGGTTGAAGAAAACTTGTCTTATGAGGAAATCCCAGTGGAGATCTTGGATAGGCAAGTGAAGCGACTTTGTAACAAGGACATGGCTTTGGTGAAGGTGCTTTGGAGGAATCAACATGTGGAGAGTGAAACATGGAGGTGGAGCTGGACATGATGAAGCGATACCCTTATCTTTTCCAATCTACTCAAGCCTAGGGTACTTGGTCGATCCTCTTATAAATAGTCCTAATTCTTTCACTCTTAAGTCTCATGACATGACATGCATATATGTGCAAAAAAATGATTTTTATGATGTTTTGAATGACTTGAATACGATTTTAATATGGGTTTAAAGACTTCATGATTTTTCAAATAATGAACTATGCATTGTACCTTATGTTTGGATGTTTCATGTTCTAAGTCAAGCCTTTCAAGCCTTGTTCTTGCACATTCAGGTACGAATGTTCCCAAGGGAAAGATGATGTAAGAACCCGGATTTTTAAGCTGCTTTACCGAGCAAAAAACTTGCCAGGCATCGCTCCATGGAAGGCCTACACGGGCCATGTGAAGCCGCACAAACTGTGTGGCCTCCCGTGAAAGGACACTTGGTGAAGACTTTGATAGGGTGGAATGAGACGGAGGATTTCGAACCAAGTGAGGGCACACAGCCACTCACACGGTTCATGTGGTGTGTCATGGGTCGTATCACTCGCTACGTGTATTTTTTCTAAGTACGAAAGTACCATCTCATAACTTTTCCCTATGGAAATTTTCCCAACTATTGTCATACAGCCCTTGACACGACCCATGTAGTGTCACACGGGGCGTGTAGCCGTCCGTGTGGTACCCCTTAGCATCGGATGAATTCCAAGTGTTGGCACCGCGAAGATTGTCTAAGTGATGATTCACGGTCAGTGTGATGAATCACGGACCATCTAGGCCACCGTATAGACCTGACAGTTCAAATTTTGCCCGTTTTATTTATGACGTTAACGTAATTTCGATTTATCCTCATTATGAATTATGACCTTTTCCCTATCCTAAACCCCTAACTCAGCTGATATCCCTCCCCTCTAAATTCATTCTCCTTATACCTTCTACCCCTTATAAGATCACCTCCCAAATACTCTCTATGCTCCCCTCTCAAGATTCAAGGCTAGGGTTTAATTGGAGCTCAAATTCATGCTAAGTCCTTCCCCAAATTCAGCTCCTCAATCAAGGCATGTGGGATTGGTTCTTAGTCCTTTTCAACCAAGGAGACCCGAAATTCCTTTCAATTGATTTCATGAATTTTAATTCACTTTAAATATGGGTTTTCATTATTTGATTTTATTAAATCCAATTGATGCATGAGCTGTACTTTACCAATAATTTTAATTTACTTTGATCACTATTATGATGATTTACATTGAGTTATGAAGTTATGAACATGCATGTCCCCTTTAAAGTTGATTTATCCATGGGTGATTTATATTATGATTTAGATGTTGATTTAATTATGAATTTACTCAATTTCATATTATGATGTTGATTTTAACTTGAATCTATGTTACCCATGCTATCCTCACATCATGCATTGCATTCACATTTATGAACATTGATTTATATGGAAATTATGAAGTGGGTTAAGCCCAATTAGGTTTTATGAATTGACTTCGGTAAGGCATTGGTTATGACAAGAAGGTGATCACATACATGTCTTATGATTATGGATCTTTGAGCATCTCGGGTGCTTGCACCCTCTTGTAAATGAGCTATTCCTTGCATGAGTATCATGATTATGAAATTTGATTTTGCATTTGAGCCTAAATGTGCATTGAACAGTTTGAAATGAACATTGTATCTCTTGAAAGCATGTATTTGTATAAGTATTCATGTGGGGTTTTGTTGACTTAGCACCGATGGATTGGGGGCGTTAGGGCTATCCCCAAGGGCCCTCTTCTTTTCCTTGAACTATGTGCTAATATAGGAACGTTAGCTATTACCAAAATGATTGGGTCATAAGGAATGGTTATTCATTTATGATTATAATATGATATGGTATGATTATGGAAAATCCTTCTGAAATGGTGAGTTCCGTAAGGAAGGTGACCATCCACCAAAATAGTGTGTTCCATAAGGTGTGATGTAGATTACCTTTGGCATATAGTCTTCTCCTACCGATGGGAGGTCTTTATTGAGCTAATATATTTAATAGCTCGCATGGGTTTGATTTGTCGGTTGTAGTCCATCCTCGATATATATGAGCATCATCACATTCATGCCTCATGAATTTTATGGCATCTTGTATATTTCTTCCTTGTATATATGATCCTTTCTATGTTATGTGCCCTTGTCATCTGACATTGAAATACAAGTTTTATAAGTCATATGCATTGCATGCCCGCATACTTAGTACACTCAAATGTACTAACACATGCTCTATGCCTATATGATTTTACCATGTAGGGGATGAGCATTTCGATTACCAACTGTTTGATGAGTAGTCCGAATCAGAAGAGTACTTGTGGTGAGTCCCATCTTCCAAGGACAACCCATATTCCTTTACCTATATGATCTCCGATTCCTTTTCCTATTTGAGTGTGAGCTCGAAACATATCTTAGCCTCGATCCATCTTGATTAGAGGCATTTGTTGGATAATATGTAGACTCTTTTAAAATCCTTATGCTATGTATGACATTTGGTTTATGTATTTATATGGATTGATTTATGAAAAATTTGTATTTTGTTATATGCATATTTGGTGTGGTAATGTGGAAGGTCCCAAGTCCCGTATTGCCCCCATAGCGTGAGTCCTATTCTCCCATCCCTTAGAGCTATGTGTTACTATTTGAATGTTCTTCCTGAACTGATGATGTGGATTTAGATACTTGAGGCTTATTTGGGGACTCTCGAGTTCCCATTCGCCGTGTCACATCTAGGCCCTAGCCCCCAGTCGTGACATCACCTGTGAAGGGTGTCCTAAGACTTGGGAAAAAGGGAAAGTTGAGTCCATGCTATGTTGGACCATATCAGATTGTGAAGAGGATTAAGAAGGTTGCTTATCAGTTAGAGTTGCCCTCCGAGTTAGATGGAGTCCATCCAGTATTCCATGTTTCGATATTGAAAAAATGCTCGGGAGATCCTATGTTGATGATCCCCATGGATAACATTGGTGTGAAAGATAACCTATCTTACAAAAGAGGTTCCGGTTCAAATCCTTGATCGTCAGATTCGTGAGTTGAGGAACAAGGATATAGCCTCAGTCAAAGTCTTGCGGAGAAATCAATTCGTTGAGGAAGCCACATGGGAAGCTGAGGAAGAGATGAAGGCCAAATATCCGCACCTATTCGTGCCAAATGATGAGAGTGTTGAAGGAAATTATTTTACCTTTCACTAAATTAATGTAATCCATTCTTTATGTGAGCTCCTATTCTAGAAACGAGAGTTTGATTGATTGAGTTGAGTGTTGAGATGAGTTTTGAGTCTATTCGTGCCTTGATATCCACCCATACTCTTTATTCGAGGACGAATGGTCCCAAGGGGAAGATGATGTAACGCCCGATAAAATTACCAAAATACCCCTAGATGGAGGGTATGCGCGTAACGCATCTTCTAATGCTCGTATTGAAATTCTGAGGTTGTATTTTTGATCACACAAAACATTGAGTGGGATAATGGTCTCGGTCAATTTTTAGAGTAACCTAATCAAAAAATAATTTTTGATCCAAAGCGCAAAATAGTGTTAGTACGCGACATGAGCGCGTCGCATACCCATCGCGGACTAGCACTTATATTTTTCTTAAAATTTTTGATGGGATTGAGAAAACCCATTTAGAAAACATTTTCTGGAATACACAGTATGCGACCAGTCCGCGTCGCGGACTGGATCTTTTCCAAGTGGAAAATTTCTAAATTATTATGAGGGGCATTCCGGTCAATTCCCCAGCCCTCCTAAACTCTAGACACGATCTAATAAGGTCGTTTTGAAATAAACAGGGTCTAAAACCCCCATTCTAAGTCCTATTCCAATATTCTACTAAGGCTAGGGCTTGAGGAGAGAAGGGAAGAGCTTGAGTTTGAAAGAATTGAGAAGAATCCTCAATGTGCTTGGTTGATAGCTACATCCCAGGTATGTAAGGCTATACTAAAAACTTGGGACTGTTCTCTCATGTGCCCCATAGAGGTCATAGATAAGTTGATGGTTCAAGAGTCTATATGCATGAATTTTTGATGGTGTTTCTAGAAGAACTGATTTAAAGTACATGTTTTCCTATGTTGATGATCATCATACTATTTGTTTTCTTAAATTGAACATTTTCATGAGAACTTGCATAACCCTATATGACTAATTTGAAAAGCATGCGTTATGAATTTGAGAATTGAGTCTAGAGCCTTGAGTTGAGATTGTTGAGAGAATGATGATGAGTTGATATAATTTGATTGTTTTATAAGTCTCTACAAATGAACTCTACCGATGTGTCTATTCACTTGATTCCTATTAATTATTCTAAAACTTGAGCCATTGATGAGATTGATTGATGAGAGGATTAAAGTCCCTATGAGTTAAATGATGATGGGGTTCGAGTCCCTATGAGATTGGTTGAGATGGAGGTTTTATGAGCATTGAATCATGGGAGGAGTATTGAGCACCGCAAGAGTGAGAGTTAATCCGACTTGAACTCGTCAAACTACGTCGCCAAACGTACGTGAGGCATAGAACCATCACATATATTATGGTTCCCTCAAGAGAAATAGTCCCTGAAACAATAGAGGACTTATTTAGTTTGACACTATATTGGGTGATATGGTTTTTGAGCGTTCCCTACCTGGAAAGTTTAAAACGGCTGTGGCAACATTATCGTGATTGTTGTACATTCACTGGCTCATAAGTGATTGTTGTCGGATAAGAGAAACTCCCATAAATTTCCTACCTTGAGTAGTCCGAGTCGAGATGAGATGTGAGGAGGTGAGCTCCTTTGGGATGAGTCTGAGATGATTGATGAGTTTTGAGTTGTTGATGTGTCACCTGTCTACTCTTTATTCTTGCATATATAGACATGTGACGGTTTGATGTTATTTGATAATTATTTTGAGTTAATGTTGCTTCCATATTATTCTACCCGTTTCTGTTTTACTCAGCTATTTTACATACCAGTACATTCCAAGTACTGATGTCCCCTCTGGACTGCATCATTTTATGATGCAAAGGCAGGTAATAAAGATTGTCAACAGGCGCTCCATTGAAGATCTGAGATACGTAGCTGATTTGGTGAGCCTCCTTTACTCCGGAGGATCCCCTACATTTATTTTATCATGCTTTAGAGTTAGATTAAGCTATTTCCTTTATTTTTGATTTGGGTAGACGTGGGTCTGTCATTGACATGACATGAGTAGTAATAGAGGCTTCATAGACGATAGTGGAGCGTTGATGTTGAGATTGTGAGCTAGTTCTTTCTGCTAGCCATTATTATTATCTATTTATCTTGAGACTTGAGATGGGATGTGCCCATTTACTTACTTATACTTTCCGCTGTTCAGTAGCGTTTATTGATTGAATGATGTGATGAGGCTAAATGGTTCGCTTGAGGACTAGCAATAGTCTCTGAGTGCCAGCCACACCATGGGTACCCTCTCGGGGCGTGACATTTCGGGATAAGGCACATCACATCGAAACCGCAACTAGCCGTGTGGTACTTCACGGGCCGTGTGGTGAGCCATGTAATGGCCTTGCACCTGGAAACCAAGAAACAAGGCCAAGTGTGGTCACACAGCCACCCACATGGTCAGTGTGGTGTGACACGCGCTGTATGGCCCACTGTATAGCTCAACAACAACAGCAACATACCCTGTGAAATCCCACAAGTAGGGTCTGGGGAGCGTAGTGTACGCAGACCTTACCACTACCACATAGAAGTAGAGAGGCTTTTTCTTGTAAACCTTCGTCTCAAAAAACCATAGGCAGAATAAACTAGATATGAAAAAAGGGAAGGAAAAGAAAGGGAACAGAAAGATGCTAAAGTTAACAAACCAAAAACAGAAAATGACAACACAAGATATACAGACATATGCCAAAAGTAAACAAATGTAGGACTAATCATGAAAATAGATGATGTAAAGACATCACTACTCCTATTAACCTATTATTAAAAAGTCGTTTATTGACCTACCCCTACTAACCTATTAGCCCTTTACTCTAATTCACAACCTCCACCCATTTTTATTTAAGGTCATGTCCTTGGTGAGATAAAGTTTTGCCATATCTTGTTTGATCACCTCCCCACAATATTTCTTCGTTCTACCTCTACCCCTCTGTGTATCCCCTAAATCCAACCTCTCGCACCTCCTAATAGGAACATCGATACTCATTCTCTATACATGTCTAAACCAACGCTGTCTCGCTTCCCTCATCTTGTCAGCCACAGGGGCCACCTTTAGCTTCTCCCGTATGATCTCATTCCTAATCCTGTCATTTCTGGTATGTCCACACATCCATCTCAACATCCTTATCTCCGCAACTTGCATCTTCTGAACTTGTGAATTTTTAACTGGCCATTATTCCACCCTATATAGCAAAGATGGTCTAACCACCATTCAGTAAAACTTGCCTTTAAGCTTAGGTGGTATCTTTTTATCACAAAATACTCGAGGAAAGTCTACATTTCATCCATGCTACCCCAATACGATGTGTGACATCATCGTTGATATCGCCACTACTCTGGGTGATGGACCCAAGATACTTAAAGTTGTCTCTCTCGGGGATTGGTTTAGTGTCAAGACTCACATCAATGTCTGCTTCATCCCTCACAGCACTGAAATTGCACTCAAAGTATTCTGTTTTGGTTCTACTTAATTTGAACCCTTTGGATTCTAAGGCGTGTCTCCAAACCTCCAATCTATCATTAATTTTAGTTTGAGTCTTATCAATTAGTACTATGTCATCAGCAAATAACATAAACCAAGGAACCTCCCCCTGGATAAACCTCGTTAGCTCATCCATTACCAAGGCGGACTGAAAAGTGCTCAACAAAGATCCTTGATGGAGTCCCATT
Organism: Solanum rostratum; assembly: GCA_029948455.1. Lineage (NCBI taxonomy): Eukaryota > Viridiplantae > Streptophyta > Magnoliopsida > Solanales > Solanaceae > Solanum > Solanum rostratum. The sequence goes on from CM057046.1 coordinate 59,540,806, forward strand.
TCAACAGGGAAATACTTTGAGTCTCCTCCCACCGTCCTCACCCGAGTTTTGGATCTATTGTACATGTCTTTTATCACCCTAATATATGCCATTGGGACACTTTCACCTCTAGACAACTCCGTAGGACATCCCTCGGGACTTTTTCATAAGCCTTCTCGAGATCAATGAACTCCATATAAAGGTCTTTATTTCTCCACTAATCCCTGAACAAGATGAATTGCTTCAGTAGTCATTCATCACGACATGAATCCAAACTGATTCTCTGAGATAGACACTACTTTCCTCATCCTCAACTCCACCACTCTCTCCCAGACCTTCAAAGTGTGACGTAACAACTTGATACCCCTGTAGTTGTTACAGTTTTAAACATAGCCCTTGTTCTTGTATGATGGGATCATTGTGCTCCTCCTCCATTCATCAGGCATCTTGGCAGTCTTCATAATAACATTTAATAGTCTAGTCAACCACTCTATGCCATCCTTGACCACTATTTTCCAAAAATCTATCTGGATCTCATGGGGTCCAATGGCAATTCCTCTCTTCATCATACTAATAGCACGTCTAACCTCCTCAACTCTGAACCGCTTGCAATACCCAAAATCTCGATAACATTCGGAGTGTGCCAACTCACTATCTCTCTCTCTCTTTTTTCATTTTAAGAGTTTATGAAAGCAAGATTTCCATCTTATCTTAATGGAAATCTCATCCACCAACACCTCACCCTCTTCATCCTTGATGCACTTCAATTGGTCCAAGTCACAAGATTTCCTTTCTCTCTCCTTACAGAGCCTATACAGTCTCTTATCCCCGTCTTTAATACTTAGCTCCTTATATAAACGATCAAACGCTACTATCTTAGCACTCGTCACTTCCATCTTTGCTTCCGTCTTATATATCTCCTTAAACCTTCGATTGTCATCCTCATCCCTACATTCTGACCACTTCGTATAAGCAACCTTCTTAGCTTTCACTTTTCCTTGAATATCATCATTCCACCACTAATCGCCCTGATGTCCACCAAAGGTCCCTCTCGAAATCCCTTGTACCTCTGTGGCTACTTTTCTAATGCAACCAACAGTAGTGTCCCACATATCGTTCGCATTCTCGCCACTACTCCAAGCCTCTAAATTACTCAACTTTTCTTCCATTTCTCGTGAAAGGGCAGGGGTCAGGCCCCCATCTATACCTTGATCGGGCATTAATAACCTTTTTCTTGTTTTCTCTCTTGATCTCTAAATCCATCACTAGAAGCCTATGTTGAGTGGAGATATTTTCACTCGGAATAACCTTGCAATTCTTATGAAGGCTTCTATCGCCCTTTCAGAGAAGTACGTAATCAATTTGATTCTTAGCTACCATACTATGAAAGGTAATCAAGTGATTTTCTCTCTCTGGGATACATGAGTTAGCAATAAGTAACTCAAAGGCTTTTGCAAAATCCAAGAGAGACATCCCAACCCTATTCCTCTTCTGAAAACCAAAGTCTCTATGGACATCTTCAAACTCACTAGTGGTTGTCCCAATATGCCTATTAAAGTGTCTCCCAATAAAGAGATTTTTCCATCTATGGTATGCCTCTCACAACCTCATCCAAATCTTCCCAAAAGAGCCGACTTCCTCATCCAGGCCCACTTAAGGTGCATAGACACTAACTACATCCACTACGTGCCTACCCACCACAAGTTTAATAGACATCATCCTATCGTTAAACCTCTGAACCTCCACCACATATTCCTCAAGGTCCTCGTCTACTAGTATATCTACACCATTTCTATATCTAGAACCACCCGAGTACCATAACTTGAACCCATCTACATCCCGAGCATTGGTCCTACCCATCTAGTCTCCTAAACATATGCTATATTAATATGTTTCCTCTTAAGACACTTTACTAGCTCTATGGATTTCTCCGTAAGTTATCCTATATTCCACGGCCCTACCCTTAACTTAGATAAGCCCGTGCTCTTCTTACTACTCCTACCTCTTAACTCCGACCCAAACCGACGACATGACGCTAATCCGTTATTAGCGTCTCCATTATTAGATCCTGACGCCACTTAACTATGAACGAATAGCTCATTAAGCTACAAAGATCAAGAAGATACAAATCAAGTGATATACACAAGGAATACTATACAATAATCAAGGAATATAATAAATTTCACAATGAACAAACACGTAAAAAAGAAAAACCCAATTCAATTACACACAAACAAGTAAAGTACGACACTCAATTAGAGAGTAACTTCAACAATATATTTAAGTAGAAAATTATAAAATTTGGAACAAATAAGTTGATCCACCACAAATCAATAAGCAGGCAAGAATAGTCACAATTATAGAATCAATATTGCAGCCAAGAATATCTCCTTAAACCTTCATTTGTCATCCTTACCCCTACATTCCAACCACTTCATATAAGCAGCCTTCTTAGCTTTCACTTTGTCTTGAACATCGTCATTCCACCACCAATCGCCCTGATGTCCACTAAAGGTCCCTCTCGAAATCCCTAGTACCTTCATGGCTACTTTTCTAATGCAACCAGTAGTAGTGTCCAACATATCGCTCGTATTCTCGCCACTGCTCCAAGCCTCTAAATTACTCAACTTTTCTTCCATTTCTCGTGAAAGGGCAGAGGTCAGGCCCCCATCTAATCCTCGATCAGGCATTAATAACCTTTTTCTTCTTTTCTTTCTTGATCCCTAAATCCATCACTAGAAGCCTATGTTGAGTGGAGATATTTTCACTCGGAATAACCTTGCAACTCTTATGAAGGCTTCTATCGCCCTTTCAGAGAAGTACGTAATCAATTTGATTCTTAGCTACCATACTATGAAAGGTAATCAAGTGATTCTCCCTTTTCAGGAAACATGAGTTAGCGTTAACTAACTCAAAGGCTTTGGCAAAATCCAAGAGAGACGTCCTACCTCCATTCCTCTACCTAAAACCAAAGCCTTCATGGACATCTTCAAACCCACTAGTGGTTGCCCCAATATGCCCATTAAAGCCTCCCCCAATGAAGAGTTTTTTCGTCTCTGGAATGCCTCTCACAACCTCATTCAAATCTTCCCCAAAGATCCTTTTGACTTCCTCATCCAGGCCCACCTGAGGCGCATAAGCACTAACCATATTTACTAAATTCCGACCCACCACAAGTTTAATAGACATTATCCTATCGTTAAATCTCCTAACCTCCAACACATATTTCCTAAGGTCCTCGTCTACTAGAATCCCTATACCATTTCTATCCCTAGAACCACCCGAGTACCCTAGCTTAAATCTATCTACGTCCTGAGCCTTGGTCCCTGTAATGACCCGTTAGGTTACCTTAAAATTAGTCCTCTTATTTTCTTGAAATATACTTCTCGTAAAATTTTAGTGGATACCTTGGATTATTCGATAACTAAGACTAGTCAATTCATGGGTAAATTTGAATAATTAAATTAAGTGATGGGCTAAATGTCAATTTGTTAAAAATCTTATACCACTTTGTACATGTATTTTTTTAAAAATAAATTAGGGTAATAAATATCACTTTAGTAATTGGTTAAATTAGAAAATAAAAGAAGGAGACGAGAGGGGTTTAGAATCGGCAAGAACGAAGCAAGGTTGAAGTCGGCGAGAAATTTTCAGCACCAGGTAATTGCTAATTCTATTAGTGATGGTCATATGTGTAACATTAAAACATGTAGAGTGGCAGAAAGATTGAATTGGAAAAAAAAAGTTTATGCTTTGGGTTTCGTGAAAGGGGACAAGTAGCATCCTATATTATATTAGTATTATCATTAACCTTTAAATGCATATTGTGTAGGAAATTAATGTTTTATTTTATAACATCAATTGTAAGTTGCTAATATGTATGTGACACCTTCCGCCAGGGGTTTCTAGTTCCCGTTCATCGTCACCTTTCTGCTAGTATTTTTGGTTCTTTGTTTAGTTGAAACTATTACTATGTCGTGAACTTTTAGATGGGTATATATGTATATATTTTTGTATTAATATTGGGGGGTTTGTGTTTTTTGAACATCATTAGAATTATATAATTTTAAGGAGTTAAGACTAAACCCTAGGCTTGAAATTTAAGAATTAAATTATCGAATTAGATGCAATTTCAGCTTTGTACTAGACATATAGTAATATAATTGTCATCGGACTCCTTGTGACGTGTATGTATTATTCTTGATAGAGAAATTTCATTGGGGGAGTTGAATTCAAGATTTGGTCCGTTCGGTAGAAGTATTCGAGTGTAGTTTCGACATTGAGGTAGGTTTGGCTATCCTTCTTTGAGATTGGGATTGAGTTATTGAGTATCCTTTTGTTTTAATCTATGGGATGAGATCATATCATGTGTTGGGTTGATAATTATTATTGTATGGCTTCGAGAGCATGTGAATCCTAAATTGAGAATATTGTGAATATGACATGTTGAGAAAGGGAGAAAATTTGTGCTTATTGAGAGGAATGTTGTTTCCATAATTGTGTCTGGCTTGCATACATCCTCATACTACATGTCATGACATTTTGGGAAGTTGGGAATGGTGATTTTTATCATGAGTCCTTGACCACGGGCACTTGGGTGGCAAGGTAGTTGATATATTGTGATTGAGGTATATGGCCTGCGAGGTCCCCATGGGTCCCCTTAGTCTGGGAGCCTTAGCTCGACGGGGGTGTATACGACAGGCTGTGCGACGGTCTTGATACCACTTTGCATTGCATTGCACTGCACGACATTGCATACCATTTTATTTTACTACTTGTGGTTGATTTGGGTTGGCTCATGTCAGATTATATGTTTGCTTTGCTTGCGCTATCATATATATATATTGGCGGCACCGATGCCGGACTGGTTTTTCTGTTGCAGGTGGAAGCGTTCCTAGATTATTTCATAGTTTATTCAATTTCAAACTCCTAGTCGGTTAAACCTGCTGGGTACATATTATGTGTACTCACCCCTACTCCTTTCTCCCCCGCAGATTCTCGTCAGGATTATCCATGTGGTAGTTGAATTGCTCGTGCACTTGGTTCATACCAGATCTAGTGGTGAGACTCAGGGCTTCGAGCTTCCATTGGATTCTATCTTAGTTGCTTGGTCTTTATTTCTATTCGAAGACTGAAATGCATTTATTTCTTTAGTTAGTTATTAGATGCTCCTTATACTCGTGACACCAGGTTTTGGGATATTATTTTTTTTATGTGGTGATTGTTTATTTATTGGATTTTTCTCCTTCTAGGGTATCTTTATTGTTGGGATTGGAATTAAGTGGTCTTTTAGTCATGACTCCATTTCGGGTCGTGACAAATTTGGTATCAGAGCGCTAGGTTCACCGGTCTCATGAGTTAAAGAGCAGGGTGTCTAGTAGAGTCTCGCGGATCGGTACGTAGACGTCCGTATCTATCTTCGAGAGGCTACATGATGCTTGTTAGGAGAAATCCTCTTTTCATTGATTCATTTTGTGCAATTTGTTCATATTCAAGTTTTGTACGCTTCTAATCTATTCTTCCTGCACAGATGGCGCGAACTAGAGCTAGAAATACTGAAGATGAGTCAGTATCTGCGGTCCAAGCCCCCGCTAGAGGGCGAGGCGGAGGTCGTGGCAGAGCTAGAGGTCGAGGCCGGGCTAGGGGAGCAGCACCAACACGAGGTCAGACTAGAGGGGCTTCACCTGAGCCTATTGCTGACCCAGTTTATGAGCATGAGGAGCAGACTGATGACCCAGTTCAGCCTCCTGCATCCTTATAGGGTACACCAGTATTACAGGAGTTATTGATTCGATGTTGGCAAGGTTGGAGGACACCCCTGCCTCTAGTGATGTTCCAGGTACCTCAGTTCCTGCTATACCGGTTGGTCCTTCACAGCCAGCTCAGGGACTTAATATGGGATTTCAGACCCCGAGTCCATTTTCAATGCCATCTATTGCACCCCCGAGGTTTTCAGCTCCGCCAGTTTCTGCCAGTGCTGCTATGTCCTTGTCTGAGCAGAAGAGCTTTGAGAGATTTGTGAGATTGATTCCTCCCAAATTTGATGGTACCGCTGGGGATAGGGCATATGACTTCCTGACAGAGTGCCAGGATCGATTGTTTAATTTGGGTGTTCTGGAGGCCCACGGAGTAGCTTACACCTCTTATCAGTTCACAGGCATGGCCAGAGAGTGGTGGAGGTTGGTTATGGCCCGGAGGCCAGTTGATGCTCCAGCGATGGATTGGGGGCAGTTTACGGAGATCTTTCTTGAGAAGTTTGTACCATACAGCCTTCGTGATAGACGTCGTGATGAGTTCGATAGATTGGAGCAGGGTTCCATGACTGTGACCGAGTACGAGGCACGATTCCATGAGTTATCCCGTTATGCCATGTCTAGTATTCCCACAGAGTTTGAGCGGATTCGTCGATTTGTGAAGGGGTTCACAAGTTATCTTCAGGAGGCCATAACCTCTCTTGTGTTGTCTGAGGGTTCCTTTCAGAGCATTGTTGACCATACTAGAATGATAGAGGGCATCAGACAGGCCCGTCAGGGTGGTGGTAAGAGGTCCCGCTATCACGGTCAGTTTGGCAGTTATGCACCAAGAGACAGAGATTCTCAGAGGCAGGCGCTCAGGGTTATCAGGGGAGACCAGTTAATGCTGCCATTCCTAGTGCAGGTAGTACAGGCAGGTCCGGACCTAGAGGTTGTTATGTGTGTGATGAGTTCGGCCACCATGCCAAGGATTGTCCGAAGCGTGCTCCTGCTTCTTTTCCATCGGGGACACAAACGGCACGGTCTACACCAGCTCCAGCAGTCAGAGGCGCTTCACAGAGTGCAAGGGGTAGCACTAGAGGTGCTAGGGGTGGAGCTCGAGGTGGATCGCAGGTTAGTGGAGAGCGCCGAGTGTGTTACGCCATTCCAGGCCGTACAGAGGCAGAGACATCTGACGCTGTGATTACAGGTATTATTCCAGTTTGCCATCGTTCAGCTTCAGTATTATTTGACCCTGGGTCCACCTATTCATATGTATCCACTTATTTTGCTCATGATATTGATGGTGTGTGTGAGCCTCTTGATGTGCCTATTTCTGTTTCTACACCCGTGGGTGAATCTTTAGTGGTGGATCAGGTCTATCGGGGTTGTATTGTGGTGTTCTCAGGTAGGGAGACCCAGGCTGATTTGATCCTTCTAGACATGCTTGACTTTGATGTTATCTTGGGTATGGATTGGTTGTCCCCTTATCATGCGATCCTTGATTGTTATGCTAAGACTGTGACTTTAGCGTGTCCGGATTTACCCCAGTTGATGTGGGCAGGTTCTCTCAACTCTTACCCTAAGGGGGTTATTTCTTATGTTCGTGCTCGGCATATAATAGAGCATGGGTGTTTATCTTATTTGGCTCATGTACGTGATATTTCTAAGGAGCCATCTTCTTTAGAGACCATGAGGGTGGTGAGGGAGTTCATGGATGTGTTTCCTACAGATTTACCAGGTGTTCCTCCAGATCGTGACATTGACTTTGCCATTGATTTGGAGCCGGGCACTAAGCCCATATCCATTTCTCCTTATCGAATGGCTCCTGCAGAGCTAAAGGAATTGAAGGAGCAATTAGAAGATTTATTGAAGAAGGGGTTTATCCGGCCTAGTGTGTCGCCTTGGGGCGCACCAGTGTTGTTCGTAAAGAAAAAGGATGGTACTATGAGAATGTGCATTGACTATCGTCAGTTGAACAAAGTGACCATCAAGAACAAGTATCCCTTGCCTCGTATTGATGACTTATTTGATCAACTTCAGGGTGCCTCAGTGTTCTCAAAAATTGATTTGAGGTCAGGGTATCATCAGTTGAAGGTTCGGGAGTCAGACATCCCTAAGACTGCTTTCAGGACTCGATATGGGCACTATGAGTTTGTGGTTATGTCATTTGGGCTGACTAATGCCCCTGCCGCTTTTATGGAGCTGATGAACCGAGTGTTCAGATCTTACCTGGATTCCTTTGTGATTGTATTTATTGACGACATATTGGTGTATTCCAAGAGTGAGGCAGACCATGTTCGTCACTTGAGGGCCGTGCTCCAGAGATTGCGTGAGGAGAAACTGTATGCTAAATTCTCTAAATGCGAGTTTTGGCTTGAGTCTGTGACTTTCTTGGGTCATGTGGTGACTAAGGATAGTATTATGGTTGATCCAGCCAAGGTTGCAGCAGTTCGTGATTGGGTGAGACCCACTTCAGTGACTGAGATTCGAAGTTTTATTGGGCTGGCAGGTTATTATCGTCGATTTGTGCAGGGATTGTCCTCTATCGCAGCTCCTTTGACTAAACTAACTCAGAAGGAAGTTGCATTTCTATGGACCGCTTAATGTGAGGCGAGCTTCCAGAGGCTCAAGGAGTTATTGACTTCAGCACCTATTTTAGCATTGCCCGAGGAAGGTGTAGCCTTTGTTGTTTATTGTGATGCTTCGGGTATCGGTTTAGGTGGAGTGTTGATGCAGAAGGGAAGAGTTATAGCTTATGCTTCGCGACAACTGAAGGTCCATGAGCGGAACTACCCTACTCATGATTTGGAGTTAGCCGCGGTGGTATTTGTTTTGAAGTTGTGGAGGCATTATCTCTATGGGGTGCATTGCGAGATCTTTACAGACCATCATAGCCTCAAGTATATTTTCTCTCAGCTTAATTTGAACATGAGGCAGCGCAGGTGGTTGGAGTTGCTGAAAGATTACGATATCTCTATTCTCTATCACCCTGGCAAGGCTAATGTGGTGGCGGATGCCTTGAGCCGGAATCCTTCTAGTATGGGTAGCTTGGCATATCTTGGAACGGAGGAGAGGCCTTTAGCTTTGGAGGTTCAGTCTTTGGCTAGACAATTGGTTAGACTTGACATCTCCCCATCTCACAGTGTGTTGGCCTTCGTTGAGGCTAGATCTACATTAATGGATCAGATTCGTGCTCACCAGTTTGATGATGATAAATTATGTGTGATTCGGGACAAAGTGTTGAGGGGCGAAGCTAAGTCAGCTTTTCTTGATTCTGAGGGGGGTTTTGAGAATTAATGGGCGCATTTGTGTGCCTAAGGTAGGTGATTGGGGTCGCTTGATATTGGAGGAGGCTCATTGTGCTAAGTATTCCATTCACCCTGGTGTAGCAAAAATGTTTCATGATTTGAAGCAACATTATTGGTGGTGTGGGATGAGAGGGACATTGTGGAGTTTGTGGCTAAGTGTTTGAATTGTCAGCAGGTTAAGTATGAGCATCAAAAGCCAGGAGGTCCGATGCAGCGGATGCCCATTCCCGAGTGGAAGTGGGAGCGTATTACCATGGATTTTGTGACTGGATTACCCGTGACGTTGGGCAAGTTTGACTCTATTTGGGTGATTGTAGACAGGTTGACCAAATCAGCTCACTTCATTCCAGTAAGGACTAGCCACAGTGCGGAGCAACTAGCTAGGACCTATATACATGAGATTGTTAGATTGCATGGGGTTCCTATCTCTATTGTGTCAGATCGAGGTTCGGTGTTCACCTCCCAATTTTGGAAGGCATTACAGCATGGGTTAGGTACACAATTAGACATGAGTTCGGCATTTCATCCTCAGACAGACGGTCAGTCCGAGCGGACCATTTAGGTGTTGGAGGACATGCTTAGGGCATGTGTGATTGACTTTGGTTCTCGATGGGACCAACACTTGCCCTTAGCAGAGTTTGCTTATAATAACAGTTATCACTCCAGTATTCAGATGGCACCATTTGAGGCGTTGTATGGGCGTAGATGTCGATCACCTATTGGATGGTTCGACTCAGTCACCGTTGAGGCATTAGACACTGATTTGCTCAGGGATGCTATGGAGCGGGTGCGCTTGATCTAGAGTCAACTATTGACAGCCCAGAGTCGGCAGAAGGGCTACGTTGATAGGAGAGTTCGTCCCTTGGAGTTTATGGTTGGCGAGCATGTGTCGTTGAAGATATCACCCATGAAGGATGTGATGAGGTTCGGAAAGAAGGGCAAGCTTAGCCCGAGGTTTATTGGCCCGTTTGAGATTATTAGGAGAGTAGGTGAGGTGGCTTATGAGTTGGCTTTGCCACCTAAATGGTCAGCTGTTAATCCAGTGTTCCATGTCTCTATGCTCCGAAAATACATACCAGACGAGTCTCACATTATTTCTTATGATACCATAGAGTTGGGTCCGGATTTGACTTATGAGGAGGAGCCCGTAGCCATTCTAGATAGACAGGTTCGTAGGCTCAGGACTAAGAAGATCGCTTCAGTTAAGGTTCAGTGGCAACATTGGCCTGTTGAGGAGGCTACTTGGGAGACAGAGTCAGATATGCGTGCTCGATACCCTCAGCTTTTTGAAGCTTCAGGTACTTTCTTCTACCTTATGTTCGAGGACGAACATGATTTTTAGTGGTGGATGATGTAATGACCCGTTAGGTTACCTTAAAATTAGTCCTCTTATTTTCTTGAAATATCCTTCTCGTAAAATTTTAGTGGATACTTTGGATTATTCGATAACTAAGACTAGTCAATTCATGGGTAAATTTGAATAATTAAATTAAGTGATGGGCTAAATGTCAATTTGTTAAAAATCTTATACCACTTTGTACATGTATTTTTTTAAAAAATAAATTAGGGTAATAAATATCACTTTAGTAATTGGTTAAATTAGAAAATAAAAGAAGGAGAGGAGAGGGGTTTAGAATCGGCAAGAACGAAGCAAGGTTGAAGTCGGCGAGAAATTTTCAGCACCAGGTAATTGCTAATTCTATTAGTGATGGTCATATGTGTAACATTAAAACATGTAGAGTAGGAGAAAGATTGAATTGGAAAAAAAAAGTTTTTGCTTTGGGTTTCGTGAAAGGGGACAAGTAGCATCCTATATTATATTAGTATTATCATTAACCTTTAAATGCATATTGTGTAGGAAATTAATGTTTTATTTTATAACATCAATTGTAAGTTGCTAATATGTATGTGACACCTTCCGCCAGGGGTTTCTAGTTCCCGTTCATCGTCACCTTTCTGCTAGTATTTTTGGTTCTTTGTTTAGTTGAAACTATTACTATGTCGTGAACTTTTAGATGGGTATATATATGTATATATTTTTGTATTAATATTTGGGGGTTTGTGTTTTTTGAACATCATTAGAATTATATAATTTTAAGGAGTTAAGACTAAACCCTAGGCTTGAAATTTAAGAATTAAATTATCGAATTAGATGCAATTCAGCTTTGTACTAGACATATAGTAATATAATTGTCATCGGACTCCTTGTGACGTGTATGTATTATTCTTGATAGAGAATTTTCATTGCGGGAGTTGAATTCAAGATTTGGTCCGTTCGGTAGAAGTGTTCGAGTGTAGTTTCGACATTGAGGTAGGTTTGGCTATCCTTCTTTGAGATTGGGATTGAGTTATTGAGTATCCTTTTGTTTTAATCTATGGGATGAGATCATATCATGTGTTGGGTTGATAATTATTATTGTATGGCTTCGAGAGCATGTGAATCCTAAATTGAGAATATTGTGAATATGACATGTTGAGAAAGGGAGAAAATTTGTGCTTATTGAGAGGAATGTTGTTTCCATAATTGTGTCTGGCTTGCATACATCCTCATACTACATGTCATGACATTTTGGGAAGTTGGGAATGGTGATTTTTATCATGAGTCCTTGACCACGGGCACTTGGGTGGCAAGGTAGTTGATATATTGTGATTGAGGTATATGGCCTGCGAGGTCCCCATGGGTCCCCTTAGTCTGGGAGCCTTAGCTCGACGGGGGTGTATACGACAGGCTGTGCGACGGTCTTGATACCACCTTGCATTGCATTGCACTGCACGACATTGCATACCATTTTATTTTACTACTTGTGGTTGATTTGGGTTGGCTCATGTCAGATTATATGTTTGCTTTGCTTACGCTATCATATATATATATTGGCGGCATCGATGCCGGACTGGTTTTTCTGTTGCAGGTGGAAGCGTTCCTAGATTATTTCATAGTTTATTCAATTTCAAACTCCCAGTAGGTTAAACCTGCTGGGTACATATTATGTGTACTTACCCCTACTCCTTTCTCCCCCGCAGATTCTCGTCAGGATTATCCATGTGGTAGTTGAATTGCTCGTGCACTTGGTTCATACCAGATCTAGTGGTGAGACTCAGGGCTTCGAGCTTCCATTGGATTCTATCTTAGTTGCTTGGTCTTTATTTCTATTCGAAGACTGAAATGCATTTATTTCTTTAGTTAGTTATTAGATGCTCTTTATACTCGTGACACCAGGTTTTGGGATATTATTTTTTTTATGTGGTGATTGTTTATTTATTGGTTTTTTCTCCTTCTAGGGTATCTTTATTGTTGGGATTGGAATTAAGTGGTCTTTTAGTCATGACTCCATTTCGGGTCGTGACAGTCCCTACCCATCTAGTCTCCTGAACACAAACTATATTAATATGTCTCCTCTTAAGACACTTCACTAGATCTATGGATTTCCCTGTAAGTGATCCTATATTACACGACCCTATCCTTAACTTAAACAAGCCCATACCCCTACCCTTTACCTCCGACCCCAACCGAGGACATAACCCTAATCCACCATTAGATCCTGATGCCACCAAACTAAGAACTAATAACACTCTAAGCTACAAAGATCAAGAAGATACAAATCACAAAATATATACTAGGGCTAATATACAATATTCAAAATACTCAGTACTAGAACTCATAGCAATAAAGGAATTTACACGTACAAGTATAATAATATTAGACAACCTTTATAAGAATAATCAGCCCAACAATATAATAGTACAAATATACGCTAGGAACCCAATCCAATTACACGCGAACAAGTAAAATACACACAAACAGTAGTCACAACCAGTAAGCTCACTGTTTGTGCCAAAGTCCCAAACAGTAATCTACCAGTAGAAATTTAATAACATAAATATAATATAAAAAATTTAACAGTAGAACAATGTCAGTAAGACAAAAAGCAAACAAGTTAAGGCACAACCAATCAAGAACAATGAAATAGTGCAGAAAAAAATGAAATAGCGCAACCAAGAACAATATGCAACAACAATTTTAGATATAACAAGAAATATAGCAATCCACAAAAATTTCATGAAAAGTACTGCAACTAAATCAAGAAGTAAAGAAAAGAAGAGAAACAATTGAACATGGATTGATTTTCGTCTAGGGCCTCTGAAAATAAGAATTTGGAGTAGACATCGGAACAAGTATCGCTGGAAAATGTTTTCCAGAGAGTAGAGGACAGAATTTCTAGGATCCAAAAACCCAAATTTGAGTTGATGGATGTTGATTTCACCAAATGCATTTTTTTTAAAAACCCAATTTATTTTATCGGAGAAGTTCACCGAAGGAAAGCGTTCTGGCGTCGTTTGAAATTGGCGGGCCAAGGGAATTCGTGCTCCATCACGAACCGCTGAACGATTACCGCTGAATGGATTGATCATCGAAGGAGGAAAAAACAACCATTTGATGAAGAGAAATGGGCCAAAAGTTCATCTTGAAAATTTTAGTTATGTGAGGAAAAATCCCCACCGTAGTGCTTGCGACGCAAAATTTTTCTAAGTATGAAATCACCGTTTCGTAACTTGATCGCAAAAAATTATCTATGTGTTGGGACATGGCCCATGTCATGGACTGTGTGGTATCACATGGGCCGTGTAGCCCTCTAGTGAGGCGATGACGACCTAATTTTCATCCATTTCATTAATAGCTTTTACATAATTATGGTTTATTTTAAAAGTGTTTTATGGCTTTTTCATCTATCCTAAGCACCTAAATCAGCTGATACTACTTCATTTTAGTTCATTCTCATTAGAAACACTATCACTCAAAAATCAATTCTTAAAAGTCCTCTCTAAGTTCTTCTCTCAAGATTCAAGCTAGGACTCAATTAGGGTTTCCACTTCAAGCTAAATTCTTCTCAATACCTTCCTAATCAAGGTATGTGGGATTGATTCTTGGTCCCTTTCAACTAAAAAGACCCAAACTCTTTTCAATTGATTTTCATGAAATTAAGCTTACTTTAAATGTGGGATTTTCATTATATGATTTATTAAATTCAATTGATGTATGGACTGTATTTTATCTATGATTTTAAGTTACTTTAATCCCTATTTTGATGATTTACATTGAAGCTATGAAGTCTGAACATGCATGTCTCCTTTAAAGCTTGATTTATGCATGGGTGATTTATATTATGATTTAAATGTGGATTCAATTATGGATTTGCTTCAATATTATCATATCATGTTGATTTTAGCATGAATCTATATTACCCATGCTATTGTCACATTACTCATGGCATGTGCATTCATGGACATTGGTTTTTATGAAAATTTTGAAGCGGGATAAGCCCAATTATGTTTTATGAAATGATTTTGATAAGGTATTGGTTATGACAAGAATGTGATTATATATATGTCAATGATTATGACTTTTTGAGAATTTTGGGTGCTTGCACCATCTTGTATATGTAAATAAGCTATTCCTATGCATGAGCATTATGATTATGAAATTGTGATTTGGCATTTGAGCCTAAATGTGCATGGAACAGATTTGAAATGACTATTGCCTCTTTGAAAGCATGTGTATACTACGTATTTGTATTTTTGTGGGATGCTGACTTAGCACTGATGGATTGAGGGTCCTCTCTCTTTCCTTGAACTATGTGCCTAACATAGGTTATGAGAATCCTATCCAAAATGGGTGATGTCCCGTAAAAAAGGTTGCTTCATACGAAATGGGTGATGTTCCCGTAAGGTAAAGTATTATTCTATATGATATGAAAATCCTATCCGAAATGGGTGATATTCCTGTAAGGGGATTACTTCATACAAAATGGGTGATGTTCCCGTAAGGCAAAATATGGTTTACCTTTGGCAAGTAGGCCACCTCTGTAATGGTGAGGGGATTTTATCGGGATTCCAAGTAATAGCTCGCTTGGTCTTACTCATGTTGGTTGAGGTCAAATCCCCACTATATATGAGCATTATTGCATTTCATGCATCATGAATTTCATGGCATATCGTTACACTATTCTTCCTTGGATATATGATCCTTTCTATATTATGTGCCCTTATCATCTAACATTGAAATGTAGGTTGATGAGTCAATATGCATTGCATGCCTGCATACTTAGTACTTTCAAACGTACTAATGCATACTTTTTGCCTACATGAATTTACCATGTAGGAACCGAGTGTCACAACTATCCACTGTTTGATGCTTCACTTGAACCCGGAAAGTTGAACTTGTGGTGAGTCCTATCTTCCAAGGTAAAGCCACCATCCTTCTACCTATGCTATTTTATGTTTATTTCCTTACTTGAGGGTGAGCCCGGGACATGTCTTGGCCCCCGTTCCCTCTTATGACTAGAGGCATTGTTGAGACATCTTGTAGACTCTCATAGATTCTATATGTTATGTGTTGTATTTGAAGCTTATGATTTTTGTTATCCATTGGATATGGCTATCATGGATTGACTACGGGAATTATGATATGTGTGTATGTTTGATGTGGAAATGTAGAAGATCCTAAGCCTCGTATTGTCCTCATGGAGTGAGTCATACTTATCCGCCCATTAGTTCTTATGTGCTCTATGCTATGTAAATCCATGTAAATCCCTTTCCCTTTGATATCCCCATAGCGTGAGTCCTACTTTCCCATCCTTTAGAACTATGTGTGTACTATTTGAATGCACTTCGAAACTAATGATGTGGATTTGGATACTTTGAGGCTTGTTTGGGGACTCTTGGGTTCCCATTCACCGTGTCACTTCTAGGCCCTAGGTCCGGACCGTGACAGTTTGTTTCATAGTCCCTTTCAACCATAAAGATCCAAACTCTTTTACTTGATTTTCATGAAATTTAGCTTACTTTAAATTTGGGTTTTTAAGATCATTTTTTATTTGATTCAATAAAAATATGAGCTATGTTTTATTGTTGATTCAAAGTGATTTAAGCCATAATATGATGAATTACATTAAGGTTATGAAGATTTGAATGTACATGTCCAATTTTGATTCAAGCATGGGTAATCTAATTTATGATTTAAATATGAATTTACTTATGGATTTACTTGAATCTCGTATTATATTATTGATTTAAGTCTGAATCTCTATTGCCCATGTTATTCTCATATCATTCATGACATATGCGTACATGAACTATGGTTCTCCTGAAGTTTATGATGTGGGCTAAGTCCTAACTATGACGATGATTATGTTTTCAAGTAAAGTATGGGTATGATAGGAATGTGATCACATAATGTCTATGATATGGCTCTTTGATAAGTTATGGGTGTTTACACCACTATGATTATGGAACACCGATTGAGGTTGGAGGTAGGGAGGGCTCCCCAAAGGTCCGTAATCCTTTCTCATGACTGTGCTTAAAGGAGCTATTCCTAGTATGTCATAGTACGATTTGGCTTTTTAGACCAAGTATGTATGATTATGAAGTATGTTTGGCTTTTAAGCCTAAGAATGCATGATTATGAAATGTGATTTGTCCTTTAGGCCTAAGTATGCATGTAACAATTTGAAATACTTATGCTTTTTTACAAGCACATATATGTATATGCATTCCCGTAGGATGATGACTTTGCACCGATGGGATTGGAGGCAGGGCGGGATATCCCCAAGGGTCCGTACTCTTTTCTCTTGAACTATGTGCCTAACATAGATATGTTTATGCCCCTTTGCGGATAATAAATGTTAATAGATCTACCTTTGGCAAGTTGGAACCTCTTTATCCATTGGGGATAGATGATGGAGTTCCGAGTAATAGCTTACTTGGTTTTATGTTAGTTAAGGTCCCATCCCTATTATATATAAAGTATTGACATTCATGCATCATGCGATTCATGGAATATTGATATATTCTTCTTCTTGTCCATATGCTTCTTTCTATATATATGCAGGTTAATGAGTTCATATGTATTGCATGCCCACATACTTAGTACATTCAAACATACTAACATATACTTTTTGCCTACGTGATCTAACCATGTAAGGACCACAAATTACATTCATCCACCGTTTGACGGCTAGTTAGATTTGAGAAAGTATTTATGATCAATCCTATATTCCAAGGACGATATACCATATATCTACCTTCTGTTGCTTTCATTTATGCTATTTCCTTTGAGGGTGAGCCCGGGATATGTCCTGGATTTCGTCCTATCTTATGACTAGAGGCATTTTTTGACATCTTGTATACTCTTGTATGAATACATGTTAGTGTTAATACTTGGAGATTATGATTATGGTTATCTGTTTGATATGGTTATTATTATTCGATTATGATATGATATATATGTATATTATGATATGGAAATATGGAAGATCCTATGCCCCGATTCACCCCTATAGAGTGAGTCATACTTACCCACACCTTAATGCTTATGTTCTATGTGTTATGTGAATCCAAATTAATCCATATCCCTATGGCATCTCCATAGCGTGAATCCTACTTTCCCGTCCCTTAAAACTATGTGGTTACTATCTTTTATACGCTTTCAAATCGATAATGTGAATATGGATACTATGAGGCTTGTTTGGGGACCCTCGAGTTCCTATTCACCCTATCACTCCTAGACCCTAGGTCTAGGTCCTAACAAACTTTATATCAGTACTCTAGGCTTATAAATGATCCTCGGAGTCCAACATGTTGCGTCGAGTAGAGTCCTATTTATGGGTGTGAAGTGCACCGTACCTATGAGTGGGAAGCTATGATGGTGTTCTGGGAATTATCTCACTTTTTCATGTCTTATCTCATGGTTTGGACCTTGTATTAAGGATTTCTAATTTTGATAATGTCCTTCTTACATTACAAAAGATGCCTTCACGAAGAGCTCCCCTACCAAAACTGGCCACGGTTAATGAGGACCAAGTTTCTCAAGGGCCTGTGGAAGGGCCAATCACTAATGGTGAACTATACTACTATTACTATGCTTGCCAAGTGTTGACTACCTTGGCTTGACATGCCAATGTTCCTCCGTGATCCCACTCCGACTGCTAGAGTGAGAGATTTCACCCGAATGAATCCTCCAGAGTTCTGTGGATCAAATGCTAATGAGGATGCTCAAGAGTTCATTGATGAGCTCTCTAAGGTGTTGACTGTTATAAGAGTGAATTATGAGGAGAAGGATGAGTTAGCTGCTTATCTGTTGAAAGATGTGGCTCAAATATGGTACACTCAATGGTTGATGAGGAGGGTTTGTGGTAATGGAGATAATTGGGAAGAGTTCAAGTTTGCATTTCTGGATCATTTCTTTCCCCTTGAACCTAGGGAAGCTAAGATGACAGAATTTATCAACCTCAAATAGAGTAGCATGACTGTGAGGGACTATGCCCTTAAGTTCATAAAGCTTTCCAAGTATGCTCCTATGCTTGTGGCTGACCCCTGTGCAAGAATACATATGTTTGTTTTTGGGATCACTGATTTGGTGATGGAAGAATGTCATACAAATATGCTTATTTAGGATATGGACATCTCCAGGATCAAGATATATGCTGAATAGACTGAAGGAGAAAAGCTCAAGGAGAAGAGGGTGCATGATTCTAAGAGAGCCCATTATGATGGTGGGTTCTCTAATTCCAAGAGTGGTGGTGGTTATGGTCATTTTCAAAAAGGCCAAGGTTGTAATGCAAGGTTTGCTAATGCTAGAATGCTTTCTCCCAAGGCATAGGTCGAAGGTTTGCCTCCATAATGTGACAAGTGTGGAAAGATTCACTCCGAGAAGTGCTTATGGGGTTCGGGTGCTTGCTTTGGGTGTGACGAGATGGGTTGGACATTTTATGACTTCATCGGATCTTAAAAATATCATTTTCGGCTAGATTTGGACCAAGTGTCACCTCAAGGGAGACTACACGGTCCGTGTGAGGTTACACGGCCCATATGGCCTCCAGTAAGGTGACCTTTGGCCTCAAAGTTTGGTGTTGGCCCTCAATGTGGTGATTAAAACTAAGGCACATTATACTCGGACCCATCACGGTCCGTGTGACACTTCATGGACTGTGTGGTGGGCCGTGTGATGGCCTTCGCTTGAAATTCCACAATTTTGGGACCAAGTGCAGTCTCATGGCCCCTCAAATGACCCGGAAGGTCGTCCGTATAGCTTTCGAAATGAAATTTTTTCTATGTATGGGATTTCCATTTTGGATCTTTGTCAAGTGAAATTGTCTAAGTATTGGCTCATAGGCAAGTACACAAACCGTGTAATACCACACGGGCCTTGTACCCCTCCTTGAAGTGGTGACGTCCGATTTTTCTATCCGTTTCATTAATGACATTTTCATAAATTCAGTTTATCCTAATGGTCTTTTAGGACTTCCTATGCTTCTAAGAGCTCCATAATAACTTAAACCCTATTCCTAATACTCACAATTCACTCTTAACATTTTGAAGTCTCTCAAGTCACTCTAAAGTCTCCTTCAAAGAACTCTTGTGTGTTTCAAGCTTGGGAATGAAAGGAAGGAATCTTTCTTCACCAAATTTCTTGTTGAAGCTTTTCATTAACTAAGGTATGTGGGATTGATTCTTGGTCCCTTTCAACCAAGAAGAACCAAACTCCTTTCAATCGATTTTCATGGAAGTTTGCTTACTTCAAATATGGGTTTTAAGAATTATTGTTTAGTAAATTCAATTGATGTATGGGCTGTACTTTATATATGTTTTTGAGTTACTTTAAGCCCTATTATGTTGATTTACATTGAAGTTATGAAGTTATGAACATGCATATCCCCTTTAAAGCTTGATTTATGCATGGGTGCTTTATATTATGTTTTAAATATGGATTTAATTATGGATTTACTTTGATTTCATATTATATTATTGATTTCAGATTGAATCTCAATTACCCATGCTATTCCCACATCATTCATGGCATATGCATTCATGAACATTGCATTTTTTGGAAATTATGAAGTGGGTTAAGCCCAATTATGTTTTATGAAATGATTTTGATACGATTATGGTTATGACAAGAATTTGATCACATAAAATGTCTATGGTTATGACTCTTTGAGCATTTTGGGTGCTTGCACCATTCCGTATATGTATATCAGCTATTCTTATGCATGAGTATTATGACTATGAGCTATGATTTGGTATTTGAGCCTAAGTACGATTTATCATGAATGATGTTTCGCTTTAAGCCTAAGATGCTGAAATGGTTTTGGGAATAACTATCACCTCTTTTGAAAGCATATATATATATGTACATATATGTATTTTTGTGGGATGACGACTTAGGACCGATGGATTGAGGGCTTCCTCTCTTTCCTTGAACTATGTGCCTAACATAGGTTATGAGAATCCTATCCAAAATGGGTGATGTTCCAGTAAGGTAGGTTGTTTCATATGAAATGGGTGATGTTTTCGTAAGGTGAAGTATTATGTGATATGATATGCTACATGAAAATCCTATCTGAGGATGATGTTCTCATAAGGAAAGTTACTTCATACAAAATGGGTGATGTTCTCCTACGGTGTAGTATGGTCTCCTTTGGCAAGTAGACCACCTCTTTACCAGTGAGGTGATTTCATTGGAATTCCAAATAATAGCTCTCTTGGTATTACAATTGTCAGTTGAGGTCACATCCCCACTATATATGAACATTTTTACATCTCATACATCGTGAGCTTCATGGCATATTGTATACTACTCTTCTTCGGATATATGATTATTTTTCTTTTATGGACCCTTGTCATCTAACATTGAAATGCAAGTTGATAAGTCATATGCATTGCATGCTTACATGCTTAGTACATTCGAACGTACTAATGCATACTTTTGCCTACATGATTTCACCATCTAGGGACCGAGAACTTTGATCATCCACCGCACGATGTTTAGCTCGAATATCAAGTTTTTGCTTGCTATGGTGAGTCTTATCTTTCAGGGACAAGCCACCATTCCTCTACCTATAGTGATTTACTTGATTTCATTTTCTTTAAGGGTTAGGCCGAGGTACGTCTGAGCTTCGACCTATCTTATGTTTAGAGGCATTGTTGGATATCTTGTAAGCTCCTTTACATTTATATGCTAAGTGCCATGTTGGAGATTATATTATGGCTTGATTACCCATTGAATATTGTCATCTGTTTTGGTTATGAGTCTTATGACTCGATGGTATGATATACTACGAAAGATCCTAAGTCCTGAATTGCTCCCATAGCGTGAGTCATACTTACCCACCCCTTAGTCTTTATGTGCTACGTGCTATGTGGATCCATGTTAATCCTCTTTTCCCTATGATATCCCCATAGCGTGAGTCCTACTTTTCCATCCCTTAGAATTATATATTTATCATTTGAGTATGCTTCTAAACTGATGATGTAAATTGGTATACTTTGAGGCTTTTTTGGGAACTCTCGGGTCCCCATTCACTATGTCACTCCTAGACCCTAGGTCCACGTCATGACAGAGATGGTATTAGAGCCCTAGGTTTATAAATGATCCTCAGAGTCCAACATGCCACGTTAGGTAGAGTCCTATTCATAGGTGTAAAGTGCACCATGCCTATGAATGGGAGGCTACGAAGGTATTTTACGAATTGTCTCACTTCTTCATGCCTTATGTCGTGCTGTGGTTCATATATTTGGTTTCCTTATCTTGATGGTGTCATTGCTCCATTTTAGAAGATGCCTCGAGGAAGACCCCATTTACAAAGACTGGCCCCGGCTAATGAGGGTCAAGGACCTCAAGGGCCTATGGATGAGCCTATCTCTAATGGTGAATTCCATACGGCCTTTGCTATGCTTTCCTAGGTGGTAAAATCTCAGAATAGGCAGGCTAATCTTTCACAGGATACCACTCCACCTTCAAGGGTGAGGGATTTCACCCAGATGAATCTTTCTGAGTTTTATGGGTCAAAGGTTGATGAGGATGCTCAGGAGTTTATTGATGTGCTCACCAAGGTGTTGAATGTTATGGGTGTCACTTTTGAGGAAAAGGCTAAGTTGGCTGCCTATCAACTAAAAGATGTGGCTCAGGTGTGGTACACCCAATGATCTATGGAAAGGGTTTGCGGTAATGCTGTTAATTGGGAGGAGTTCAAGCTTGCATTCCTAGATCGTTTCTTTCAACTTGAACTTAAGGAGGCCAAAATGACTTAATTTATCAACGTCAAGCAAGGGGGTATGACTGTGAGGGACTATGCCCTCAAGTCCACTAAGCTCTCCAAGTAACGACACTTGTGGCTGATCCTCATGCAAGAATACACATGTTCATTTTTGGTATCTCTGACTTGCTTGTGAAAGAATGACGTACAACCATGTTCATATGAGATATGGATATTTCTAGTCTCATGGTATATGCCGAGCAGATTGAAGGGGAAAAACTCAAGGAGAGGAAAGTACATGATCCTAAGAGGGTCCGTTTTGATGGGGTGTTCTCTGGTTCTCAGGGTGGTTCTTTTAGTCGCTTCCAACAAGGCCAAGGTTCTGGTGCTCAGGTCACTGATGCTAGAGTGCCTCCTCCTAGGGCACCAGTTGGTAGTGGATAGCGGTATCCTCTGTGTGGCAAGTGTGGAAGCCCTACACAGGTGCTTGTTTGGAGGGATTTTGGTGCTTAATTTGGGTGCGATGATAAGAACCACAACGTTGTGGATTGTCCCAAAAATGTTCATAGAGGCTAAGTTTAAGTGGCTCAAGGTGGTCAGGGCCAGCAAAGAGCTCCCCAAGGTGTTTCCCCAAGGAACAACAGGTTCTATGCTCTTCATGCATGTCAAGAAGTTGAGGAGGCTCTAGATGTTGTGACTGGTATGTTAAAAGTCTTTGATTTTGATGCTTATGTTTTTCTTGACCCGGGTGCAAATTTGTCTTTTGTGACTCCTCTATTGGCTGTTAAGTTTGGTTTGAGTCCCAAAATTTTGAAGAATCCTTTCTCAGTTTATAATCCTGTGGGTGAATTAGTTGTTGTACATAGGGTCTATCGTGGTTTTCCTGTTTCCGTGTTGCATTAAGTCTTCCCATGTGATCTTGTGGAACTTGAGACGTTCAATTTTAACATGATTCTGGGGATGGATTGGTTTCATGCATCTTATGCCTCTATAGATTGTAGGGCCCGGACGGTCAAGTTCCAACCTCCCGGTGAGCCCATTCTTGAATGGAAGGTAGTGACTCCGCTATTAAGGGGTCGTTTATTTCCTACCTCAAGGCCCAAAAGATAATCTCCAAAGGGTGCATTTATCATATTGTGAGGGTCAAGGATATGGAGTCCAAATCACCTACTCTTGAGTTGGTTCCAATGGTGAATGAGTTTCCAGATTTGTTTTTGAAGACTTTCCCGGTATTCCTTTTGAAAGGGAAGTAGACTTTGGCATATATCTTCTCTCGGATACTCAACCTATCTCCATTCCTCCCTATCGTATGGCACCAACTGAGTTGAAAGAGTTGAAGGATCAGTTTAAAGACTTGTTGGAGAAGGGCTTCATTAGGCCAGGCATATCACCATGGGGTGCTCTGATGTTATTTATAAGGAAGAAAGATTAATCTCTTCGAATATGTATCGATTATAGGCAATTGAATAAGGTGACCATTAAAAAGAGGTATCCATTGCCTAGGAATAATGGCTTATTCGACCAACTTCAAGGGTGTACCCACTTCTCAAAGATTGACCTCCGTTCTAGGTATCATCAGCTGAAGGTTAGAGAGTGTGATATTCCCAAGATGGCTTTTTGAACAAGGTATGTGCACTTTGAATTTGTGGTGATGTCATCCAACTTAACTAATGCTCTAGCCGTGTTCATAGATCTTATGAATCGAGTGTTCAAGCCTTTCCTTGAAAGTTTTGTGGTTGTCTTCATTGATGATATTCTCATTTATTCCCGAAGTGAACAGGAATACAGGGATCATTTAAGGTTGGTTCTACAAACCTTGAGGGAGAAGACGTTGTATGCCAAGTTTAGAAAATGTGAGGGTTGGTTGGATGAAGTAGCCTTTCTTGGTCATGTGGTTTTTGGTGATGGTATTAAGGTTATTCCGAAGAAGACTGAGGCTGTGAAGAATTGGCCTAGACCATTGACTCCTTCAAATATTTGAAGTTTTCTTGGGTTGGCCGGCTTACATCAGCTTCTATCTTGACTTTACCTAATGACTTGGAGGGATTTGTGGTGTATTGTGATGTCTCACGGATCGGGTTGGATTGTATACTTATGCAACATGGTAAGGTATTAGCATATGCATAAAGGCAATCATGAGTGTATTACCCGACGCATGATCATAAGTTAGCGGGGGTGGTTTTTGCCTTAAAGATTGGAGACACTACTTGTATGGGACTGATCACAAGAGTTTGCAGTACGTGTTCACTCAAAGGGATCTCAACTTGAGGCAAAGAAGATGGTTGGAACTCCTAAAGGACTGAGACGTGAGTGCTCAATATCACCCCAACAAGGCTAATGTTATAGTCGATGCTCTTAGTAGGGTATCTATGGGGAATGTGGTTCATGTTTGGGAGGAGAAGAGGGAGTTGGCAAAGGATGTTCACCAATTGGCTAGGTTGGGTGTTAGGTTGGCCGACTCTAGCGATGGTGGTATCCATGTTCAAAATGGGACCGAATCTTCAGTGGTTGTTGATGTCAAAGCTAAGGAAGATTTAGATCCATCATTGGTTGAATTGAAGTGTCTAGTTGCCAAAAAGGAGATTGAAGTGTTCTCGCAAGGGGGAAATGGTGTACTCTGGTACCAATACCGACTATGTGTTTCGGATGTGGATGGTCTTAGAAAGGTGATCATGAGTGAAGTGCACAACTCTCTTTATTCTATTCATCCGGGATCTACTAAGATGTATCGGGATTTGAAGGACGTGTATTAGTGGCATGGTATGAAGAAGGACATAGCCAAGTTCGTATCCGAGTGCCCAAGTTGTTAACAAGTGAAGGTAGAGCACCAAAGGTCCGGTAGTGTCACTCAAGACATTTAGATTCCCACTTAGAAGTGGGAAGATGTGAACTTAGACTTTGTAGTGGGTTTGATTTAGACCTGAAGACAATTTGACTCTATTTAGGTTATCGGTGATCGGATAACAAAGTTGGCTCACTTTCTACCGGTCAAGATGACTTTTGGTGCCGAAGATTATGCAAGGTTATACATCTAAGAGTTGGTGAGGTTGCATGGTGTGCCTAGGTCTATCATATCGGATCGTGGCACCCAATTCACTTCTCACTTTTGGAGATTGTTCTGAAAGGGACTTGGTACTAAGATTAAGTTGAGCACCACTTTTCATCCACAAACCGATGGGCATGCTGAGAGAACAGTTGAAATCTTGGAGGATATGTTGAGGGCTTGTGTGTTGGAGTTCAAGGGTAATTGGGATGACCACCTTCCACTCATTGAGTTTGCCTATAATAATAGCTTCCATGCTAGCATTTGTATGGTACCATTTGAGGCCTTGTGTGGGAGGAGGTGTAGGTTACTGGTGTGGTAGTTTGAGTTGGGAGAAATGGCATTGATTTACTCGAATTTAATGTTGGAGGCTATGGAGAAAGTGAAATTGATTAGGGAGAGGTTGAAGACGTCCTAATGTCGCCAAAAGTCCTATTCAGATGTTAGGAGGAGGCATCTTGAATTTCATGTGGTGATTGGGTGTATGTGAAGGTTTCACGTATGAAGGGTGTGATGTGTTTTGGTAAGAAGGGCAAGCTAAGTCCCTAGTATGTTGGCCCTTATGAGGCTGTTGAGAGGATTGGGAATATGGCTTATAGGTTGGAGTTGCCTCCGGATTTGAGTTCCATTCACCCAATTTTCCATGTGTCTATGTTGAGGAAGTTAGTTGGTGATCCTAGTACGATTGTACCTTTGGAAGGTGTTGAGGTTGGGGAGAACTTATCTTATGAGGAAGTCCCGGTGGAGATTTTTCATAGATAAATGAAGCAACTCCATAACAATGATGTAGCTTCGATGAAGGTACTTTGGAGAAAGCAACAGGTGGAGGGTGCTACATGGGAGGCCGAGTTGGATATGATGAAATGAAATTCTCATCTTTTCCAAACTACTCAAGCCTAAAGTATTAGGTTCTTCTTCTTCTAAAGTGGTCCTAACTCTTTCATTCTTGAGTATCATGATATGACATGCATACATGTGCATTAAAAAGATTTTTATGAAGTTTTAAATGATTTTAATATGCTTCGGCATGAGTTCTAATGACTATGAATTTTGAATGGTGAATTATGCATTATATCTTAAGTTTGAAAGTTTCATGTTCTAGTCAAGTCTTTCAAGCCTGTTCTTGCACATTCAGGGGACGAATGTTCCTAAGGTGGAGAGGATGTAATGACTCAGACATTTTATGACTTCATCGGAGCTCGAGATGTCATTTTCGGTGAGATTTGGACCAAGTGTCACCTCAAGCGAGGTCCGTGTGAGGCACAGCCCGTGTGGCCTCCAATAAGGTGACCCTTGGCCTCAAAGTTTGGTGTTGGACCTCGATTTGGTGATTAAAACTAAGGCACATTACACTCGGACCCCTCACGATCCGTGTGACACTTCATGGACCGTGTGATGGCCTTGACTTGAAATCCCATAATTTTGGGACTAAGTGTAATCTCACGGCCCCTCACACAACCCGTGTGGTGTGACACGGCCTGTGACTTCGTCCGTATAGCTTCCAGAATGAGATTTTCTTTTCTAAGTATGAGATTTCCATTCCAGACTTTCGTCAAGTGAAATTTATTTAAGTGTTGGCTCACGTGCAAGTACACAGATCGTGTATTGCAACACGGGTTGTGTACCCCTCCTTGAAGCGGTGACGTCTAATTTTTCTATCCATTTCATTAATATTTTTAACGTTTTCATAAATTTGACTTATTCTAATGGTATTTTAGGACTTCCTATGCTATCTAAGGACCCCCTATTGACCTAAACCCTATTCCTAATACTCACAATTCACTATTCACATTTTGAATCTCTCAAGTCACTCTTAAGTCTCCTTCAAAGAACTCTTGTGAGTTTCAAGCTTAAGAATCAAGGAAGGGCTCTTTCTTCACCAAATTTCTTGTTGAATCTTTTCATTAGCTAAGGTATGTGAGATTAATTCTTAGTCCCTTTCAACTAAGAAAACCCAAACTCTTTTCAATTGATTTTCATGGAATTTTGCTTACTTTAAATATGAGTTTTGAGAATTATTATTGTAAGGACCCAAAATTTTATACGGCCTTAATGAAGCATGGAAGTTTGTTTTCGAAAAAGTTTTGGACCAAGGTGATGCTTCATGGGAGCCCTCACAGTCCGTGTGAGGTCACACGGCCCGTGTGGAGCCTCCATGGAGTGGCACTTGGCCTTTGGAGGATGTCTGGCCCTTAAACGTGGTATTTTAAACAAAGGCACACCACACTTAGACCCTGCACGGCGCGTGTGACACTTTACGAACCGTGTGGTGGCCTTAGAATGAAATCCCACAGTTTTTGGACCAAGTATGGTTACTCGGCCAAGTTCACAGCCCGTGTGGCCATCTGTAACGCTTCCGAAGTGAAGTTTTTCTAAGTATGGAATCTCCGTCTCGTAACTTGACCGTGGAATATTTCTAAGGGGAAAGGTACGAGCAGTGTCACGGCCTGTGTAACCTCCCGTGAAGGTAACTTCATTGAAAAATTCTAAGTATGAGATCTTCAAGCTCAAGCTAAGTTCACTTTCAAGCCTTCAATTCAAGCTTATTTATGTTGTTTAAGGCCATCATGGGTCTCCTACATCAAGTCACGTTCAAAGGAATTCCATTGTCTTAGTTTTTCACAAGTACCGATAGAAGATTCAACTTTAAATGGACATATCTATTAGCACAAAAGGAACTGGGTGGCCCACGACCTATAAAATTGAATCTCTTTGAGTTATTGATTATGAGTTTGGAGCAAGAAGTTATGTCCTTTTTTGTAGAATCTGTCTGGGCTAGACGGGAGGCCTTTATGGACCGTGAAGCCAACCGTGTTAAGTTCAGTTAAAAATTTGAATGGGCGTTTTATTGAGGTATTTTTGATATTTTGACCCATTCCCAAGGATTTTAAGACCTTTATAACTCCCCTTTATATTCCTAAACTTCTTCTGCACTAATTCTAAATCCTCATTCAAGACTAACACTTAGTTTCTACAATTAGACTCTAAAAAATTCTCTCCAAGTCTCATCTTCAAGATTCAAGCTAGGATTCAATTGGGGTTTCAAATTCAAGCTAAATTCTTCTCAAATTCATCTTCCTAATCAAGGTATGTGGGATTGATTCTTGGTCCCTTTCAACGAAGAAGACCCAAAATTCCTTTCAATTGATTTCATGAATTTTAGTCACTTTAAATATGGATTTTCATTATTTAATATTTTTAAATCCAATTGATGTATGGGCTGCACTCTACCTATGATTTTAAATTACTTTGAACATTATTATGATGATTTACATTGAGTTATAAAATTATGAACACACATGTCCCCTTTAAAATTGATTTTTGCATGGGCGACTTATATTATGATTTAGATGTTGATATAATTATAGATTTATCCAATTTCATATTATGATATTGATTTTAACTTAAATCTATGTTATCCATGCTATTCTCACATCATGCATTGCATTGCATTCACGAGCAATGACTTGTATGGAAATTATGAAGTGGGTTAAGCCCAATTATATTTTATGAAACTATTATGATATGATTTTGATAAGGCATTGGTTATGACAAGAATGTGATCACATACATGCCAATGATTATGGATCTTTGAGAATTTTGGGTGCTTGCACTATTTCGTATATGTAGATGAGCTATTCCTTGCATGAGCATTATGATTATGATTAATGATTTGGCATTTGAGCCTAAATGTGCATTGAATGGTTTGAAATGAGCATCGTATCTCTTGACTTAACATCAATGGATTGGGGGCATCAGGGCTATCCCCAAGGGCCCTCTCCCTTTCCTTAAACTATATGTCAACATAGGAACATTAGCCATTACCGAAAAGATCGGGTCGTAAGAAGTGGTTATTCATTTATTATATTTATGTTATGATATGATTATGGAAAATCTTTTTGAAAAGCGTGGTCATAAGGAAGGTGACCATCTACTGAAAAGCATGGTGGTAAGGTGTGATGTAGATTATCTTTGGCAAGTAATCTTCTACTACCGATGGGAGGTCTTTATCGGACTAATTCATGTAATAGCTTGCATGAATTTGATTTGTCAGTTATAGTCCATACCCACTAGATATGAGCATTGTTGCATTTCATGCATCATAAATTTCATGGACTCTTGTATATTTCTCCACTGGATATATGATTCTTTCTATATTATGTGTCCTTGTCATCTAACATTGAAATGCAGGTTTGGTAAGTCATATGCATTGCATGCTCGCATACTTAGTACATTCAAACGTACTAACACATACTCTATGCCTACATGATTTGACGGGTAACTCGAATTCGGAGAGTTGATATTGTGGTAAGTCCTATCTTTGAAGGACAACCCACCTTCCTTCTAACTATGTTTTTTTTGGTTTATCTTCTTAATTGAGGGTGAGCCCGGGATATGTCTTGGCCCCCGTCCCATCTTATCACTAGAGGCATTATTGGACATCTTGTAGACTCTCATATATTCTATATGTTATGTGTTGTATTTGAAGCTTATAATTTCAGTCATCTATTGGATATGACTATCATGGATTGATTATGGGAATTATGATATGTATGTATGTTTGATGTGGAGATGTGGAAGATCCTAAGCCCCGTATTGCCCCCATAGAGTGAGTCATACTTACCTGCCCCTTAGTTCTTATGTGCTATGTGCTATGTGAATCCATGTAAATCCCTTTCCCTTTAATATCTCCATAGCGTGAGTCCTACTTTCCCATCCCTTAGAACTATGTGTTCACTATTTGAATGCGCTTCTGAACCGATGATGTGGATTCGGATACTTTAAGACTTTTTTGGGGACTCTCAGTTTTCCATTTGCTGTGTCACTTCTAAGCCCTGGATCTGGGTCATGAAAATTATTTAGTAAATTCAATTGATGTTTGGGCTATACTTTATTTATGATTTTAAGTTACTTTAGGCCCTATTATGATGATTTACATCGAAGTTATGAAGTTATGCACATGCATGTCCCCTTCAAAGCTTAATTTACGTATTAGTGATTTATATTATATTTTAATTGTGGATTTAATTATGGATCTACTTCAATTTCATATTATATTATTGATTTTAGATTGAATCTCAATCATCCATGCTATTCCCACATCATTCATGGGATATGTATTCATGAACATTGGAATTTATGAAAATTATGAAGTGGGTTAAGCCCAATTATGTTTTATGAAATGATTTTGATAAGATTATGGTTATGACAAGAATGTGATCACATAAATATCTATGGTTATGGATCTTTGAGCATTTTGGGTGCTTGCACTATTCCGTATATGTAAATAAACCATTCCTATGCATGAGTATTATGACTATGAGCTATGATTTGGCATTTGAGCCTAAGTACGACTTATTAAGAATGATGTTTACCTTTTAAGCCTAAGAATGCATTGAAATGGTTTTGGAAATGAGTGTCGCCTCTTTTGAAAGCATGTATATATGTATGTATATGTATTTTTGTGGGATGACGACTTAGCACCGATGGATTAAGGGATTGCTCTCTTTCATTGAACATGTGCCTAACATAGGTTATGAGAATCCTATAAAAAATGGGTGATGTTTCTGTAAGGAAGGTTGCTTCATACGAAATAGGTGACGTTCCCATAAGGTGAAGTATTATGTCATATGATATGCTACATGAAAATCCTATCTGAAATGGGTGATGTTCTCGTAAGGAGGGTTCATACGAAATGAGTGATGTTCCCCTAAGGTGAAGTATGATCTACCTTTGGCAAGTAGACCACCTCTTTACCGGTGAGGAGATTTCATTGGGTTTCCAAGTAATATCTCGCTTGGTCTTTCTATTGTCGTTTGAGGTCACATCATCACTATATATGAGCATTTTTAAATTTCATGCATCATGGACTTCATGGTATATTGTATGCTACTCTTATTCTAATATATGATTCTTTCTATATTATGTGCCCTTGTCATCTAACATTGAAGTGCAGGTTGATAGGTCATATGGATTGCATGCCCGCATACTTAGTACATTCAAATTTACTAACGCATATTTTTGCCTACATGGTCTTACCATGTAGGGACCAAGAACTTTGATCATCCATTGCATGACGTTTAGCTCGGATGTCAAGTTTTTACTTGCTGTGGTATGTCCTATCTTTTAAGGAGAAGCCACCATTCCTCTACCTCTGGTGATTTACTTGATTTCATTTTCTTTAAGAGTGAGCCTGGGGTATGTCTTGGCCCTGACCTATCTTATGTTAGAGACATTGTTATACATCTTGTAAACTCCTTTACTTTTATATACTAAGTGCCATGTTGGAGATTATTTTATGGTTTGTTTACCCATTGAATATTGTTATGTGTTTTGGTTATTAGTCTTATGACTTGATGGTATGATATGATGTGAAAGATCCTAAGTCCCAAATTTTCCCCATAGCATGAGTCATACTTACCCCCCCTTAGTATTTATGTGCTACGTGCTATGTGAATCCATGTTATTCCCCTTTTCCCTTTGATATCCCTATAGCGTGAGTCCTACTTTTCCATCCCTTAGAATCATGTGTTTATCATTTGAGTACGCTTCCGAACCGATGATGTGAATCGGGATACTTTGACGCTTGTTTGGGGACACTAGGGTCCCCATTCACCATGGCACTCCTAGACCCTAGGTCTGGGTCATGACAACAGGCCATAAGCTTGTTGATTGCCCAAAGGCACCAAAGAAAGGTCAAGTGGCTCAGGGTAATCAAGTCCAACAAAGATCTCTACAAGGTGGTGCCCCTAGGAACAATAGGTTCTATGCTTTGCATGCTCCACACGAAGTAGAGAATGCTTTGGATATTGTTAGTGTTATGTTGAAAGTTGTTGATATTGATGTTTATGCTTTGCTTGATCTGGGTGCAAATTTATCTTTTATTACTCCTATTTTGGCTTTTAAGTTTTGTTTGAGCCCTGAAATTCTGAGGGAGCCCTTTTTGGTTTATACTCCCGTGGGCGAGTCTGTTGTTACCAAAGAGTTTATCGGGGTTGTCCTGTTATTGTTTTGCATAAAGTCTTCCCGTGTGATCTTGTGGAACTTGAGATGTTTTATTTTGATGGTATTCTCAAGATGGATTGGTTGTATGCTTTATATGCCTCTATAAATTATAGAACCCCGAAGGTCAAGTTCTAATTTCCAGATGAGCCTATTCTTGAATGGAAGGGTAGTGACTCCGCTATTAAAAGTTGGTTCATTTCCTATCTAAAGTCCCAAATGATGATTTCTAAGGGGTGTATCTATCATATTGTGAGGTTCAAAGATGTGGAGACTGAGTCACCTACTCTTGAATTAGTTTTGGTGGTTAAGGAGTTTATGGATGTGTTTCCCAAAGATTTTCTTGGTATTCCCCCGAAAGGGAAGTAGACTTTGGCATAGATCATTCCTCGGATACTCAACCTATCTCTATCCCTCCTTATCGAATGGCATCGGCTAAGTTGAAAGAGTTGAAGGATCAGTTGAAAGATTTGTTAGAGAAAGACTTTATTAGGCCAAGTATAACTCCATCAGGTGCCCCTGTGTTATTTTTTAAAAAGAAAGATGGGTCTCTTCTGATGTGCATTGATTATGGACAATTAAATAAGGTGACCTTTATGAATAAATACCCGTTGCCTAGGATCAACGACTTGTTTGATCAACTTCAAGGGGCTACCCATTTCTCAAAGATTGACCTTTGTTCCAGTTATCATCAATTGAAGGTTAGGGAGTGTAACTTTCCAAAAGCAGTTCTTTGGACAAGATATGGGCACTTCGATTTGTGGTGATGTCATTTGGTTTGACTAATGCTCTTGCGGGTTTTTATGGATCTTATGAT
The DNA here is from genome assembly GCA_029948455.1 of Solanum rostratum. Classification (NCBI taxonomy): domain Eukaryota; kingdom Viridiplantae; phylum Streptophyta; class Magnoliopsida; order Solanales; family Solanaceae; genus Solanum; species Solanum rostratum. The sequence continues at coordinate 59,573,721 of CM057046.1, forward strand.
AAGGGTGTTCAAGCCATTTCTTGATAGTTTTATGGTTGTCTTCATCAATGATATCTTTATCTATTCTCGAAGTGAGTAGGAGCATTTGGATCATTTGTGGTTGGTTCTTCAGGCATTGAGGGAGAGGCAATTGTCTGCTAAGTTCAACAAATATGAGTTTTGGGTTTATGAGGTAGCGTTTCATGGTAATGTGGTGTCTGGTGATGGTATTAAGGTTGACCAGAAGAAGACCGAGGCCGTGACTATTGACTCCTTTGGATATTTGAAGCTTTCTTGGATTGACTGGTTATTATAGTAGGTTTGTTGAGGGTTTCTCATATATTGCATCCCCATTGACTAAGATGACTCAAAAGAATGCCATGTTTGATAGTCGGATGAATGTGAGAAGAGTTTTCAAACTTTAAAAGATTGGCTTACATCAGTTCTTGTTTTGATCCTACCCGATGGCTTAGATAGGTTTGTGGTATATTGTGATGCTTCTCAAATTGAGTTGGGTTGTATACTTATGCAACATGGTAAGGTGATAACTTATGCATCAAGGAGATTGAAGGTACATGAGCATAATTATCTGACTCATGATCATGAGTTAGTGGCTGTGGTGTTTGCTATAAAGATTTGGAGACATTATTTGTATGGATTTCATGCTAATGTTTTCACTGATCACAAAAGTTTGCAATATGTGTTCACCCAAAGGGATCTTAATTTGAGGCAAAAATAGTGGTTGGAACTCCCCAAGGACTATGACGTGAGTGTTTAATATCATCCCTTCAAGGATAATGTTGTAGCCGACGCTCTTAGTTGACTATCTATAGAAAGTGTGGCTCATGTTGATGAAGAAAAGAAGGAGTTAGTGAAAGATGTTCACCGATTGGCTAGGTTAGGGGTTATATTGGCTGACTCTAATGATGGTGGTATTCATGTTCAGAATGGGGCTGCATCTTCTGTGGTGGTTGATGTCAAGGCTAAGCAAGATTTAGACCCATCATTGGTTGAGTTGAAGAAGTTGGTTGTCGAAAAGAAGATAAAGGTTTTCTCTGGAGGGGGAGATGGTGTGCTTCAGTATCAAGATCGGTTGTTAATCCCGGATGTTGATGATCTTAGGAGAGTGATCATGAGTGAAGCTTATAACTCTTATTAATCTATTCACCTAGGATCTACCAAGATGTATTGGGATCTGAGGGAAGTGTATTGGTGGCATGGTTTGAAGAAAGATATAGCCAAGTTTGTATTCGAATGTTATACTTGTCAACAAGTGAAGGTAGAGCATCAAAGGGGTGATGATTTGACTCAAAATTGAGATTCCTACTTGGAAATGGGAATATATGAACATGGACTTTATGGTCGGGTTGCCTTGGAACCGAAGGCAATTTAATTCAATTTGAGTTATTGTTGATTGGATGACTATATTAGCTCATTTCCTACCGGTTAAGACTACCTTCAGTACCAAAGATTATGCAAGGTTGTGCATCTAAGAGTTGGTGAGGTTGCATGGGGTGCTTAGATCTATCATATCAGATCATAGAACCCAATTTAGTTCTCACTTTTGGAGGTCATTTCAAAGGGGACTTGGTACTAGAGTGAAGTTAAGTATCGTTTTTTAATCCTCAAATCGTTGGACTAGCCGAAAGGATAATTCAAACTTTGGAGGACATGTTGAGGGATTGTGTATTAGAGTTCAAGGGTAATTGGGATGATCATCTACCACTCATCGAGTTTTCTTATAACAGTAGCTTCCACGCTAGCATTGGTATGGCACCGTTTGAGGCTTTGTATGGTAGGAGATATAGATCTCTGATGGGCTGATTTGAGTTGGGAGAAATGGCTTTGATTGGCCTGGATTTGGTGTTGGAGGCTATGGAGAAGGTGAAGTTGATTAGGGAGAGGTTGAGAATGGCTCAAGGTTACCAAAGGTCTTTATTTGGATGTTAGGAAGAGAGATCTTGAGTTTCATGTTACCGATTGGGTGTATGTGAAAGTCTCACCTATGAAGGGTGTAATGCATTTGGGTAAGAAGGGCAAGTTAAGTTCCTGGTATGTAGGTCCTTATGAGATTGTTGAGCAGATTGGGAATGTGGCTTATAGGTTTGATTTACCTCCGTATTTGAGTTTTATTCACCCGGTTTTCCATGTGTCTATGTTAAGGAAATTAATTGGTGATCCTAGTACAATTGTGCCTTTGGAAGATGTTGAGGTTGAGATAACTTGTCTTATGAGAAAGTCCCGGTTGAGATATTGGATGGACAAGTAAAGAGGCTTCGCAACAAAGATGTGGCTTCGATTAATGTGCTTTGGAGAAATCAACATACGGAGAGTGCTGCATGAGAGACAGAGTTAGACATGATGAAACAATATCCCCATCTTTTCCAATCGACTCAAGACTAAGGTATTAGGTTCTTCCCATTCCAAGTTGTCCTAATTCTTTCACTCTTGTTTTATATGTTATGAGATGCATACATGTGCATGAAAATGATTTAAAAACATTTTGAATGATTTAAAGATGTTTTGTTATGAGTTTTAATGGCTTTATGATTTTCAAGTGATGAAATATGCATGATATCTTATATTGGATGTTTCATTTTCAAGTCAAGCCTTTCAAGCCTTGTTCTAGCACATTCGAGAATGAATATTCCCAAGGGGGAGACGATGTAAGGATATCAACTTTATAGACCTTAATGGCGCTTGGAAATTGGTTCGAAAAAGATTTTTACCGAGGTGACACTTTATGGGCACCTTCATGGGCCGTGTGGCTCACCATGGGTCATGTGGAGGGGCCATGAGGTGGCCATTGGCCTTGTTTATAGAGTGTTGGCCTTAACTTTGTAGTTCAAGACTAAGGTTCACACTACATGAACCCCACACGGTCCGTGTGGCACTTTTTGGATTGTGTGGCGGCTTGTGTGAGTGGCCTTGGCCTTGAAACCATATTTGGCAAAGATTTGTACCACATGAACCTCTCACATATCATATAACCCCTTCACGGTCCGTATGGGCCTCCGTATGGGCGTTGGTGTGTAAATTTTCTAAGTATGAAATCACCATCTCGGAACTTTATCAGTGTAATTTTTGGCTAAGTGTGGTTCACGAAAGGCCACACGATTGGTGTACCTTCAAACGGTTTGTGTGACCTTCGTATGGGACTTGGAAAGATTTTTACCTTCATTTCATTAATGGAGTTTTCATAATTATGGCTACTCCTAAGGGTCTTTTGTGACTTTTTATGCTTTCCTAAGACATGTAAATGACATATACTCTTCTTCTCTCATTCAAATTCATTCAGCACTTAGAATTCATTCAAGTTCTCTCTTAAGAACTCCCTTAAAGTGAACCTTGGATGATCGTCTTGAAGATTAAGGAAAGACTCTCTTTTTCATCAAATTCATCTTGTATCTTCTTGGATAACTAAGGTATGTGAGATTGATTCATGGTTCTTTTCAACCATAAAGACCCAAACTCTTTTATTTGAATTTCATGAAATTTAGCTTACTCCAAATATGGGTTTTAAGATCATTGTTTATTTGATTCAATCAAGATATGAGCGATGTTTTATGGTTGTAAATTGATTTAAGCCCTAATATGATGAATTGCATTGAGGTTATGAAGATTTGAATGTGCATGTCCCTTTTAAAGCTTTATTTAAGTATGGGTAATTTAAATTGTGAATTTTCTTATAGATCTACTTGAATTTCATATTGTATTGTTGATTCAAGTTTGAATCTCTATTGCCCATGCTATTCTCATATCATTCATGGCATATGCATACATGAACTATGGTTTTCATGAAGTTTATGATGTGGGCGTAGTCCTAACTATAATGATGATTATGTTTTCAAGTAAAGTATGGGTATAACAAGAATGTGATCACGTAATGTCTATGATATGACTCTTTGAGCAAATGTGGGTGTTTACACCACTATGATTATGGAGCACCAATTGAGGAGTCAGGGAGGGCTATCCCCAAGGGTCCTTGCTTCTTTCTCATGAATATGCTTAAAAGAGCTATTCCTATGTATGAAAGTATGACACGAAATATGATTTGGCTTTTACCCCAAGTATGCATGATTATGAAGTATGTTTGGCTTCTAAACCTAAGAATTCATGATTATGAAATGTTATTTGGCCTTATAGGCCTAAGTATGCATGTAAACGATTTGAAATACTTATGCCTCTTTTACAAGAACATATATGTATATGTATTCCCGTGGGATGATGACTTAGCACTGATGGGATTGGAGGCAGAGCGGGCTATCCCCAAGGGTCCGTGCTCCTTTCTCTTGAACTATGTGCCTAACATAGGTTATGTTTATGCCCCTTTGTGGATGATGAAGTTTAATGGATCCACCTTTGGCAAGTTGGATACCTCTTTATCCTTTGTGGGGTAGACGAAAGAGTTCTAAGTTATAGCTCACTTGGTCTTATGTCGGTTAAGGTCCCATCCCCATTATATACAAAGTATTTTGACATTCATGCATCATGTACTTCATAGCATATGATATATTATTCTTCTTGTCTATATGCTTCTTTTGATATATGTGTGGCCTTGTCATCTAACATTGTATGTAGGTTAATGAGTTCATATGTATTACATGTCCGCATACTTAGTATATTTAAACGTATTCACGCATACTTTTTGCCTACATGATCCTACCATGTAGGGACCAGAGATTATATTCTTCCACCGTTTGATTGATAGTTGGATTTGAGAAAGTTGTTATGGTGAGTCCTATCTTCCGATGATGAGCCACCATCCATCTACCTTATGTTGCTTTCGTTTATGGTATTTCCTTTGAGGGTGAGCCTGGGATATATCTTGGCCCCCATCCTGTCTTACGACTAGAGGCATTGTTGGACATATTGTATACTCTTGTACATATATGTGTTATGTGTTTATAGTTGGAGATTATAATTAGGTCTATTTATTGGATATGGTTATTATTATTCGATTATGATATGATATGATATGTAGTATGTTATGATGTGGAAATGTGAAAGATCCTAAGTCCCGATTCGCCACAATAGAGTGAGTCATACTTGCCCCTTAGTCCTTATGTGGTATGCGTTATGTAAATCCATGTTAATTCCTATCCCTAAGACATTCGCATAGCATGAGTCCTACTTTCCTGCCCCTTAGAACTATGTGTTTGCCATCTTTTATATGCTTCCAAACCGATGATGTGAATGTAGATACTATGAGTCTTGTTTGGAGATTCTCGGGTTCCCATTTGCCATGTCACTCCTAGAACCTAGGTTTGGATCGTGACATGATGTGATGATGAGATGGTGAAATTTCTAAGTCCCTACTCCCATAGCTTGAGACCTATGATCCTGCCCCTTAGAATTGCTTGTTGATGAATGTTGTAATGGCATGTCCCATGTTCCCTATCCCCATAGCTTGAGTCCCTTAATCCCATCCCTTATATTTATTTGATGTGATTATGTGATAATGAATCCCATGGCCCCCTATCCTATTGCTTGAGTCCTAACCCCCTATCCCTTAGTTTCATTTTATAATGTTTGAAATGCTCTTCTGAATCAATGATGTGCGTATGGATGCTATGAGGCTTGTTTGGGGACTTTTGGGTTCCTATTCGCCATGTTACACCTAGTCCCTAGGCTTGGGTTGTGACACAGAGGTAGTATTAGAAAGTTTAAGAACACAACAGGACAAAACCCTCTAAGTATGATACGTAGACCATTCTACGACCCTTAATCAAGGGTCGTGGTTCATTGTCGAACAATTTTAATGAAGGTTATTGTTATCCTTTCCATGTATCCTAAGCTTAAAACTACATCATTTTTGGATTCTTTTACCTTTCATACTATACCCCAAACACTCCATTCATCCTCATTCTCTTCTTTCCAAACTCCTTCAAAATATCTAAGTTAATAATTCTCCCAAGAAAGGCAAGACAACCAGGGTTTTTTAAGGGATTTTCCCCAAAATCTTTAAGCCTTTCCTTCAGGTCTTTCTTAGCCATGTGAGTTGACTTATCGATTCCTTTTACCACAAAGTCCAACAACTTTTCCTTTAAGCTCTTAAAAAGTTATGAAGTTCCATGAGCATCATCTAAAATATGTTTAAATGATATATTTTTAGTATTTTCACTTTAATGACGCAAAGTGATGATTACTATGAATTCTTATAGTTTTTAAGTTGAATTGCATGATTTCATAACCTAAGGTTTCCAATGATGATGTGGTTTGTATGTACTTGGTTTTAAATTAATAAGTTTCACCATGATATTACTTAATACTCTTGATTCATGTGTTTTAAAGTACATTGCATGAGCCCACTAAGTTTATGATGAATTTCTATATGATGTTGATCATGAGGGCTAAAAGTTTGTTATGAAAGTTATGAATGTTATAAAATATGTAAGTATGTTCCAAAGACTTTAATGATATTTAAGATGGACGCTCAAAGTGAAAGGACAATCCTCACTTGAGTGGTTTCCAAGTTAATGAGTTACTCCTATATAATGCTACTTATGATTCTAAAAGTTATGATTGCATGACTATATTAATATTTTAAAAATATTTCTTGGGATTGACTTAACATCGAATAAGGCATTGAGGTGGAGTTCAGTAAGGGAACTTTAGTAGAAGGCCCTTGTCCCATTAACTATGTGTCACCGTAGGAGCCTTTTTAGGATAAGGCTAATGGATCCACAATAGCAAAGTTAAATTAATATATGCATGCATAAGTTGATGGATCCGGCAAGTGGATTCCCCATGGCAACTTAGGGGGTTATGTTGGATTTTGTGTAGTAGCTCACATGATCTTATATGTTGATTATGGTCTTCTTCAAAAAATTTATGCATTTGATATGTATGTTCCTTAAAATATGTTTCCATATGATGCATTGATCTTTACTTCATATTGAGCCTCATTTCTTGACTATGGTTATGCATTCTTTGAATAATGACATTACAATTCCATGCACGATGACTTTACAATTTCATGAATGATGACATTACAATTTTATGTTTTCATTGCATCTCATATACTTTGTACATGTTAACGTATTAACACATACTTTGCTCACATGATATCACCATGTAGGGACCGATGCTCCTCCTCCATCGACCCATGGCTAGCCTTCGACGTTCAAGACTGGTAGCTTCATGAGCCCGCTAGTTCAGGGACTATAACTTTTTTTCATGCTTTGTACTTTTGAGACTTTTATGTTGGGTTGTATTATCGAATATTGCCCTCTATGTTTCTTATGTATATGGTATGTTTGGATAATGTAGTGAATGCTTAAGTTGGTTTCTTCCCATTATTTTAATGATTGAATGTTTCCCTTAGTCCCATTCCCCTACTTTTAAATCCCGTTTTATCATTGTTAAATACCTATGAATGCTAAGAGGCTTGGGTGAGGTGTCTTCGGGCCCCTCATTCCCTTTGTTATGACTAGGTTCTAAGCTTGGATCATGAAAAACTTGGTACCAAAGGACGAGGCTTGAAATGCTCCTTGGATGTCCAACATACCGTATTGAATAGAATCTTGTTCATGATTTTTAAGCACACAACAATCATGATTGAGAGGCTATGAGGCGTTCAGGAAACTTTCCCTTCTTCATGATTCATGTCATGCGTTTAGAGTTGCCTGAGGTTTTCCCTTATCTAACGATGTTCTCTTTTCCATTTTTAGATAATGCCATCGAGAAGAGATCCTTTATAAAATAAAGTGAAAGAAGACCAAGCCCATCCTATGACATAAGAGGATGGAGTCACATATGCAGAGTTTTGAGCCGCCTTTACTGTGTTAGTCCAAGTGTTCCTCCCCAAGCACCTTCACCTCCAACAAGGGTTCGATATTTATGAGGATGAACCCATTTGAATGTCATAGTTTTAATGTTGCTGAGGACCCAGTTAAGTTTATTGATGAAGCTTAAGGAATTGAGGTTGTTATACTGGTGCCATTGGAGGAAAATTCTGAGCTTATGGCCTACCAAATCAATGGTGTGGCTAAGGTTTGTATGATCAATGGATCGAGGAAAGAGGAGGGGGAGCAGGCCAAGTTGAATGGGAAGATTTCAAAGGTGCTTTCTTGGATAGATTTTTCCATTGGAGCTAAGGAAAGCTAAGGCACGTAAGTTCATCAACTTGAAGCAAGGCCATATAATTGTGAGGGAATACTCCTGCAAGTTCATCAAGCTCTCCAAATATGCACCATTCATGGTGGTAAACCCAAGGGCTAGAATGAGCAAGTTCATCTATGGGGTGTCAGAGTTAGTATCCAAAGAATGCAAGACCTCCATGCTCATTATGGAGATGGACATTTCCCGCCTCATGATTTGTGCAGAGCTATTGAGGAGGAGAAATTAAGAGAGCATGCTAAGGATTCCAAGAGGGCTCGGGTTGAAGGTGGTAGATTCTCCCACCAAAGGGTTAGTGGCCATGGAAAATATCAAGGTGGCCAAAAGCTAATAAGTCAATGGTTGACCAATGTCCCTCGTCCTAGGTTCAACAGAGACAAGGGGTCTAACCCCAAGCCACAAGGAGGGTCGGGTGCACAAGCTTCTCCAAATTGTACAAAGTGTGGAAGACCCCACAAGGGGGAATGCTTAGTCGGCTCTAATGCATGTTTCAAATATGGAAAGCTCATTCATCATGCCAAAGAGTGTAGGAGTGGCGGTGTTAGGCCCCAAGGCCAAGGTGGACAAGGTCAAGGTTCTCTAAGGGCCAAAAGGTTCTATGCTTTGCATGCCCGCCAATAAGTGGAAGAGACTCCAGATGATATTGAAGTTTATGGTTTTGATGCATATTTATTGTTAGATTCGGGAGAAAATTTGTCTTTTGTTACCTTGTTTCTTGCCAATATATTCAGTGTATGTTCCAAAATCTTAGCTGACCCTTTTGATGTTTGCACTCCCATAGGGGAGTCCTTTATTGACAAAAGAGTGTATATGTGTTGTCCTGTGTCTATTTTGGATAACATTTTCCCTTGAAATTTATTAAATCTTTCTATGGTCGATTTTGATGTCATTCTTGAGATGGATTAGTTGCATGCTTTCTATGTTTCTATAGATTGTCGAACTTATAGAGTAAAATTTCAATTCCCAAATGAGCCTTTTTTGTGTGAAATGGTGGTAATTTTACATTAGGGCTTGATTTGTATCCTATCTCAAAGCCCGTAAAATGATATCCAAGGGGTGTATTTATTGCCTAGTAAAGGTTAGGGATGTCACTTCCAAAGTCTCATTTCTTGAGTCAAACCCATGATAATGCATAACTGGAAGAGTTTCCCTGTGTTCCTCCCAAAAGGGAAATAGGTTTCGGTATAGTCCTTCACACTAATACTCAACCTATCTTAATTCTCCCTATCGAATGGCCCTGATGGAGTTGAAATAACTAAAAGAGTGATTGAGAGATTTGTTTGAGAAAGGTTTTATTAAGATAAGTAGGTCTCCATGGGTTGCTCCGGTGTTGTTTGTAAGGAAGAAAGATGGGTCACCCCAAATGTGCATAGACTATTGACAAGTCAACAAGGTTACTATCAAGAACAAATATCTCCTTCCAAAGATAGATAACTTATTTGATCAATTGCGAGGAGATAGACACTTCTCTAAGATTGACTTATGGTCCGGGTATCATCAACTAAGGGTGAGGGAGCGTGACATTCCCAAAATGGCTTTCTAGACAAGGTATGTGCATTTTTAGTTTATGGTAATGTCTTTTGGCCTAACCGATGCACTAGTAATATTTATGGACTTCATGAATAGGGTATTCAAACCCTACCTTAATATTTTTGTTGTGGTGTTCATCGATAATATTTTGCTGTATCTCAGAGCAGAGAAGAGTATTTGAGGGTGGTATTGCAAACTTTGAGGGATGAGAAGTATATTTGCCAAATTTAACAAATGTAGTTTTGGTTGAAAAAAAGTTATATCCCTTGGGCATGTAGTGTTAGGTGACGAAATTAAAGTTGATCCTATGAGGATGAAAATGGCAAGGAATTGGCCTAGACCATTGAATCCTTCAGACATTTAGGGGGGTTTTTGGGTGGGTTAGGTACTATATGAGGTTTGTTAAAAGGTTCTCCTCTATCTCATCACCATTGATTACGTTGACTTAGAAAAAGTGAAGTTTGTGTGGATGGATGAGTGTGAAAAGATTTTCCAAACCTTGAAGGATCGGTTGACTTTAGCTCTAATCTTGATCTTGCCAGAGGGTACTGACGGATTCATTATTTATATGATATCTCACGGGTCGGTTTGGGTTGTGTATTGATGCAATATGGTAAAATGATTGCCTATGCTTTAAGGCAATTGAAGGTGCATGAAAGAACTACCCAACGCATGATCTTGACTTACAGGCCATGGTGTTTGCATTGAAGATTTGGCACCATTACTTGTACGGGGTTCATGTTGATTTCTTTACCAATCATAAGAGTCTTCAACATGTTTTCACTCAAAGGGACCTCAGTTAAGGCAAATGAGGTGGTTAGAACTTCTCAAATATTATTACATGAGTGTAAAGTATCACCTGGGTAAGGCTAATATTGTAGCAGACATGTTTAGTAGGATGTCTATGAGTAGTGTGTCTCACCTTGATAATGATGGAAAAAGAGAGTTGGTAAAGGAAGTCCATAGGTTTACTATATTGGGGATGAGGTTGAGTGATGCCTACAATGGTAGTGTGATGGTATTGAATGGCTCCGAATCTTCATTGATTGAGCATGTCAAGTCTATGAATACGTTGATGCCACCTTGGTTGAATTGAAGACATTGGTGAAAGATGGAAAGATAGAGGTCTTCTGACAAGGGGGAGATGGGGTACTTCATTACCAAGGTAGATTATGTGTGCCAAATGTCGATGGGACGACGAGTTTGATTTTGCAAGAAACTCATAATTCTTCCTATTCTATCCATTCCGGTTTTACTTAGTTGTATAGAGAGACTTAAAGAACATGTATTGGTGAAATAGAATGAGGGACATAGTAAAGTTTGTGCTCGAGTGTCCCATTTGTCAACACGTGAAGATTGAACATCAAAGATAGCCCTAGACATAGAGATCCTCACTTGGAGGTGGAAGAGATCAAAATGGACTTTGTAGTTGGTTTGCACAAGACTGAGAGGCATTTTGACTCCATATGGATCATTGCGGATTAAATGACAAAGTCATCTCATTTCCTACTGGTCAAGACAACTTGTAGCGTCAAAGATTACACCAAGTTGTATATCTGGGAGTTTTTGTGGGTGTACGGAGTTCTATTGTCCATTATATCAGATCGTGGGGCTCTAACCTCTCACTTTTGGAGATCATTTCAAAAGGGCTTTAGTACTATGATAAACTTGAGTACCATTTTCCATCCTCGAAAATAAGGACAAGCCAAAAGAACAATTCAAATGGTTGAAGATATATTGAGGGTTGTGTGTTGGAATTTGAAGGAAGTTATGATGATCATCTACCTCTTATTGAGTTTGCTTACTACAATAGCTTTCACTCAAGTATTGAGATGATACTGTTTGAGGCCTTATATGGCAGATAATGTAGGTCACTAGTTGGGTAGTTTAAAGTTGGTGAAATGGCTTTGATAGGACAAGACTTAGTCATTGATGCTATGGAAAAATTAAGACTTGTAAGGGAGAAGTCTAAAGCGGCTCAAAGTTGGAAAAAGTCATACTCTGATGTTAGGAAAAGAGACCTTGAGTTTAATGTCAATGATTGAGTCCATTTGAAAGTGTCACCCATGAAGGGTGTGGTCCGGTTTGACAAAAAGGGAAAATTTACCCCTAGGTATGTAAGGCCTTACAAAATTCTAAGAAGGCCTGGCAAAGTGGCTTATGGATTGGAATTGCCAATAGAGATGAAAATAATTCAGTCGGTGCTCCATGTATCAATTTTCAGGTAATCCTTGGGTGATCCAAACTCCATAGTTCTATTGGAGGATGTGAGTGTTGAAGAGTACTGATTTATGAAGTTTTCGGTTGAGATCCTAGACTAACAAGTGAAGAGATGAAGGAACAAAGAGGTTGCATCTATAAAAGTTCTTTGGAGGAACCAACAAGTTGAAAGTCCAACTTTTGAAGTAGAATCAGACATAAGAAGCGATACGCCCATTTTTTCAACTCTATTCAAGCCTAAGGTACTAATTTTTTCTTTCCCTAAGACCTCAAATTCATTGGATTTTAGTTTTCATGTTGTTTATGCATATCTCCATGTTTATGGGATTGTTTTGAATAATGTTTAGAGTATGAGTTTTGAAACATTTACAAAAAGATGTTGAAATTGCATTTTCGCATTCATGTTGGGTTGTTAGCTATTTTCTTAACTCTTTTAAGCCTAACGATTAGTACATTAGGGGACGAATCTAAGGGGGAGATATTGTAAGGGCCTGCAAGTTAGGAAGTCAAAAAGTGCAAAAGAAGTGAAACTAAAAATGTTGCAAGCTAAAGTATAAGCCCTATTTATGGCTCATGCTTCAAACCATGAGTCATAAATAGGTCTTGTGGATGGGACTACGCTGGAGGGGAATATGATCAAGTGTAAGGGAAATATACAAGGGGTCTTTATGGTCCTTAAATGGAACTACAAGCCATACATAGGGTTCATATTTTAGGGCCTTGGGTTGATGGAAAATTGGATTTCTAAAGTTAAAACTACGAAAAACAGGATGAGTCATAGTTTGCTTTATGGTCTGTAGATTGGTTCCTGGTTTGAGGGTCCTGAGTTTGGAAATTTATCTAAGTGTTGTAAGCTTCTATGAAAGGGTCTATGATTAGTGAAATAGTTTATTAGTCATATAAGGTGCTCGTAGACTGGGGTCTAGAGGTAATTTCCGAACGTTAAAAAATTCAATAGGATGAAACCCCCTAAGTACAGTCCATAGACCATTCTATGACTTGTAAATAGGGTTCGTGGTTCATCATCCAACATTTTTAGGTAAGGGAATTTTGATCCTTTCCTGCACTCTAAGCCTAAAACTACATCATTTTAGAGTTCTTTCCCCTTCTGTATCATCCCAAATCGCTCATTCACCCTCATTTTCTTCATCCCAAACTCCCTCAAAATTTCCAAGTCAAGAATTCTCCCTAGCATGGTAAGAAGGCTACCCAAAATTGTTAATCCTTTCATTAAGGTCTTCTTTAGGTATATTAGTTGATGTGTGGGTTCCATTCACCCACAAAGTCCAATAACCTTTCATTTTATCTTTTCTTTATGTTCTTAAAAGGTTATGAAGTTCCATGAGCATGGTTTAAATGATATGTTTTATGTATTTTGACTCTAATGATGTAATGTGATGATGTACTACGAATTCCTATACTTTTTACGTTGAATGACATAATTTCATAACCTAGGGTTTTCCAATGATGATGTGGGTTGTATATACATGGTTTTAAATTAATGAGTTTCACCATGATATTATTTAATACTCTTGATTCATGTGTTTTAAAGTACATTGCATGAGCCCACTAAGTTTAAGATGAATTTCTATATGATGTTGATGATGAGAGATAAATTTAGCTTATGAAAGTTATGAATGTTGTAAAATATGCATGTTAAAAAGCTCTTAATGATGTTTAAGATAGACCCTCAAAGTGAAAGGACAATCCTCACGTGAGTGGCTTCCAAGTTAACGAGCTACTCCTACATGATGCTACTGAATCTAAAAAGTTATAAATGCATGACTATGTTAAAGTTTTTAAAATATTTCATGGGATTGACTTAGCACTGAATGTGATATTATGGTGGGGTTCGGTAAGGGAACCCTAGTAGCAACCTCTTGTCCCGTTAACTATGTACCACCATTTGATCCCTTGTAGCTAAGGCTAATGGATCCATAATAGCAAAGTTAAATTAAGATATACATGCATAAGTTGACATATTTTCACTCGGCAAGTGGAATCCCTGTGCCAGTGTAGGGGGTTATGTTTGATTTCTTGTAGAGCTCACATGGTCTTATATGTTGGTTGCGATCTCCTCCCATAAATTTATGTACTTGATGTCTATGTTCCTTAAAATATGTTTTCATATGATGCAATGATCTTTACTTCATATTGATTCTTATTCCTTGACTATGGTTATGAATGCTTTGAATGACGACGTTATAATTCCATGCATAATGACTTAAAGATTTCATGAATAATGGCATTACAATTTCATGTTTGTATTGTATCTCACATACTTAGTACATTCCAATGTACTAATGCATATTTTTCCTGCATGATGTCACCATGTAAGGATCGATGCTCTTCGTCCACCGGCAGGTGGCCAACCTCTAATGTTGTAGACTAGTAGTGCCGATAAGCCCTCTAGTTCAAGGACTACACCTACTATTCATGCTTTGTACTTTTGAGACCTTAATGTTCAGTTGTATTATGGAGACCTTTACTTTCTATGCTAGTGAATTTTGTCACTTGTATTTGAGGAGATCTTTAGTATGTCATAGCCCCTGCCATGTTTCTTATGTCGATGGTATGTTTGGACAATATAGTGAAAGCTTGAGTTGGTGTTCTCCCATGATTTTAATGATTGAATACTGGTGTCTTCCCATGATTTTAATGATTGAATATTTCTCTTAGCCTCATTCCCCCACTTTTTAATTCCACTTTTATCATTGTCATATACCTATGAATGCTTAATGATTACTAAGAGACTTGGGTGTAGTGTCATCGGGCCTCTTATTCACCATGTTACGATAAAGACCTAAGCATGGGTTGTGATAAGATTTGCGCTTTAGATGTGGTAAGACGGGTCATCATGCTAAATATTTTAAGTTTGAGGTGCCCAGACTTAGACTCAGTCTAGTAAAGGTCGATAGGGTACCATTTTAGAATCTGATGGTAGTGGTTAGTACCACAAAAACTATGCCTTTCAGGCTCACCAGAATGTGGAGAGTTCGCTCAATATGGTTACTGGTGTCTTGTGGGTCTTTCACTTTGTAGTGTATGCTTTGCTTGATCTGGGAGCCAATTTGTCTTTAATTACTCCATACCTTTCTATGAGATCTGATATGAGTCCCAAAGTCTTATTAGAGCCCTTTTCAATTTATACCCTTGACAATGATTCAGTATCGGCTAGGAGTGTTTATAGAAATTGCTCAGTTTTTGTATTCCATAATGCGACATCATGTGACCTCATAGAACTTGAATTGAGGGACTTCAATGTTATCGTTGACATAGATTAGCTTCATGCTTTTTATACTTCCAATGATTGTATAACCTGAGTAGTCAAATTCTAATTTTCAAATTAGCCAGTCCTAGATTGGAAGCATACTAATTATGTATTCAAAGATCAATTCAGATCATGCCTTAAAGCTCAAAAATGACTTTCAAGGGTTGCATCTACCATCTATTGTGGGTTAGGTATACAAATTTCGAAACCCCTACTCTTAAGTAAGTATTAGGTGTCAATGAGTTTCCGTTTGACTTTCCTAGTATTTCTCTTTAAAGGAAATGTTGGGTATATGTCTCTTTCCCGATACCCAACATATCTTTATTCCTCCTTACTGTATGGCCTCAGTGGAACTTAAGGAGTTGAAGGATCATTTGAAAGATTTTTTGAATAACGGCTTCATAAGGCCAAGCATTTCATCATGGGTGACCCCGTGTTATTTTTTAGAAAAAAGGATGGGCTTCGAATATTTGTTGATTACGACAATTGAATAGGATTCCCATAGAAAACAAATATCCTATTCCAAGAATCAGGGATTTGTTTGATCAACTCCAAAGTGCTAGCTATTTTTTCAAGATTGATCTTTAGTCTACTGATCACCAATTGAGGGCTAATGAGTGTGATATTCCAAAGAAGGGTAATTGTAATAACCCATATGTTGGTTAGTCAAAAAGAAGAAGAAAATATAGACAAAGGTTCACTGGTGCAGATTGTATAAGCACCATTGATGGCTCGTAGATTACTTTATAGGTCATAGATGGGGTCTCATGGATAGCACCTTTGACTTAAAAAACATTCTGGAAAATTGATCTATGTACGACAAGGATGGGTAGTAAATAGAGCCATGACTCATCAACATTGATCGTAGATGAGGTCTAGAAAATTTAAAATTTAACAAGAGACGTTATCCACAGACCAATAAGATGACTCGTTGATGGTTTGACGGGCCGTAGTTGGGTCCGTAGATTAGGTCCCAAAAGGGTGTATTAAGATAAGTGTCAAGGCTATGTACAAAGGTGTGTTTATGACTTGTGAAAAAAGTTACATGTCATAAGTTTTGGTTCTTAGTTTGGACAGTCAAGTTCAAACATTTAACCAAGTATATGAACCTTCTAAAATTTAACTAAGTATAAGAGCCTACTATGGGAGGTTTCTATGGGCCTCTAGAGAAAGGATGGACTCGTAGAATATGATCATGGTAGAGACTTTAAGGGGAAAAATTAGTCGAGGATCTATGAAATCCCATGAACAAGTTGTTGACTGATCTACGACCCGTAAAAGGGTCTCATAGACCTTGTACGATAAACATTAATGGACATTTTTTACTTTTCCTACCCTTCGAACACCTAAACCATGTCATGTTGGCCTTACAAATACCTAATACCATCACAAATTCATCTTATTTTCATCCAAATCCATCGAATTCACGAACTCTCTCAAGCTCTCTTCTTCCTCAAGCTTCCATTGGATTCCAAGCTAGGCTTTTAGGTTTCACCATCAATTTCTTCAAGATTCTTAAGCTATTGACTCAAGGTATGTAGGTATTCATCTATGAGTACCTTTCACCCATAGAGCCAAAGAAACTTCAACATTTCAATCAATTTCAATTATGAAATTTTATGGGTTATGATGACTTCTCTTGCAATTGCATGAATTAAATTTTCTTTTAATGCCTTTTGATTTAATTATGCATAGATTGTTATTACTTTCATGATTTTGACGATCTATATGCAATTACTTTACAAGGATTTCTAGGTTTGATGGATGTTAGTATGGGTTTCTTTAATTATGATTTTAATTGATGGTATTTATTATAATTATGCATGATTGCATTGATTTACATGTTTTAAATTTAATTTGAGATGAAATCATATAAGCAATCATAGTCTATTATGACCTATGCTTATGAATGAAAACACACTTTACCCAAGTTTCATAAAAGTACTTAATTATGATTTATAGAAATCCTTAAAGAATGAATGAATGATGGTGAAATGATTTTACTCACCTAATAATTCATTCAAGGTGGGATAAAGACAATTCTCATATTGACTGAATCATTAAGTGTAAGGTCTGATGCATCGAAAGTTGAACCAAGGTTTAAAAGTGAGCTTTTAGAGATTTTGGCCCAGGATGCCCACCAAGAAACCCTTCACGAACTGTAGTGCCCACCACAATCTATGAAGGGGTTCATAAAAGGTCCCTTTGGTTGAATTTATGGACTGCCTTGGTGGGGTGGTACAGTATGGAACCCAACAGTCTCGTGGTGGGGTCTTGTGGAGTACACCCTCCTTAGGACCCCAATTTTATTGTCCAAGGCACACATCAGGAACCCTCCATGTGTCAGGGTGCACATGATGGTTCATGGTGGTGCCTTCATGTAGGGTGCCATTCAGTTTTCAATTATGGTTTCGTAAGGGCATTTAAGTCTTTTTTCTAATTTTTAAACTTGTTTTTGGATGATTTCTAGACTAAAAAACCCTTCTATTATTACCCTAACCTATATAAGGTCTTCCAGTTACAACTCAAACACTTAGGACTTAATTTACCTCTCCAATTCACTCTCAAGTCTCTTCTAAACCTCAGGTGAAGAATTTATTGAAGAATTCTCAATTTCAAGCCATGTTCATATTAAATACCTCAATTATCATCAAGGTATGTGGGTCTTCATCCATGGGTACTTTCCACCCATGGAGTCCAACTTATTTTCTCACTATTTTCATTGATTTCAAGAATGATCAAATTTTGGTTTTCACGACTTTGATTTCAAATGCTATTATTATGATGTTGATTATGTTTAAACATAGAAATATGCATGAAGTACTTACAATTTACATGGATTGCATGATTTATATAGATTTTCTCAAGTATGTTATGATGTCCAAGGAAATCATGAGTGGATTACTTTAATTAACATTCAAATGATCTCCAGTTCAAGGATTATGGATATATTTACTCTACGATCATGATTTTGTACTTGTTTGATATGAACCAATGTTATTTGTCTTCTCTTCCTCCCATGGTCATGTTTTTTCATTTACAAGATTTCAAGTATGATTATGAATAGGGAATTCAGAACCTCAAAGGTGACCTAGGATCCCAATGGAAGATTTAGGATCCTAAGTGTCAATCTAGGACCTTAGTATCAATCTAGGACCTTAGTATCATTATGAGTAGGGGATTTCAGACCTTGAAGGTGACCTAGGATCCCAAGGGAAGACTCAGGATCCTAAATGGTAACCTATTACCCTAGTATGAAGTGAGTTACTCTTATGCATGATGCTATAAACTATGAGGTTATGATCAAGTTCATGGTCATGACACAAGCCTAGAGCCTAGTCATAACATGACATTGAGGAACCTAAAGAAACCTCACCTAAGCCTCTTAGCCTTTCATCAATAATTTCATATGTATTGAACATAAATAAAAGCAAAATTAAATGGAAAAAATTGGACTAAGGGAGAATCAAACATAAAATCGACTCAAATCATATCCTTCAAAATCATAGATGTCCAATCATACCACTAGCTTAGACTTGCAGCGGCTAAGACATGTTTCTAGCTCACCCTCAAATAGAAATGTCAAAAGAAATACATTAAATTAGTCATAAAATCCTAATACATCAAGCTTGATAGAAATGAGGTGTAGTCCTCAAACTAGAGGACTCACCAAAACGTATCTTCAACCACCCACAAGCTAGCCACGTGTCAAGGGAGGAGGAGCACTACTCCTTACATGGGTGGATCATATAGGCAAAAGTATGTGCTAGAAATTGAATGTACTAAGTATGTGGGATGCAATAAAACGAGGAAATTGCAATATCATAGTAAGTAATATGCATAAATCAAAACAAGAGAAATAGGCGCATGAGATGATAAATCATAAATGCATCATTAAAGCATGATTTGAAGAAAATAAATATCTCAAGTCATCAAATATATACTTTGTAGGAGGAGACCATAATCGAAATTTAAGACCATGCGAGCTACTACATGGATCCAACATAACCCCTTACGTTGGTCGGGGAGACTACTTTCCAAGTAAAACACCTTTAACTTATGTATGCACATCTTTAACTTTAATTTTTGCTATTATGGATCCACTAGCCTTAGCCTATAAGGGCTCCTATGGCAGAAATGTAGTTTCAAGCAAGAGGTTGCTACTAGTATTTCCTTAGGTGGATAACCTTAATGCCCACCTAACCGAACCCCAACTCAAGCCTTCTCGGTACTAAGTCAAGTCCCACAGGATATTTATTATATGAACATATGCATATACATTCTTAAGCTTTGAACACATAACATCATCATAATAGGAGTAGCTCATTAATCTTAGGAATCTCATTTAAGTAATAATTATCCTTGTCACAAGAGGATCCTTCTTTGGTGAGAATTGTCCTTAACACCATCTTTAATACTTCCATAAAAGGATAAATACTTGATAACTTACATAAACATCTAGTTGAAACTCTTATTTTTCATAATCATACTTCATTAAAGAACTTATCATGAAACTTGGTAGGTTTAATGCATGTAAGCTTTCGAAACATATGATGCAAGAGGAATATGAATAAACTTCACAAAAGTCACCACTTTAAATCATTCATAAAACAATCCACCATAACATTCTAAACCCTAGGTAGTGAAACACGAGAATCATTTTTCAAATCATCAACTTTCATGGAATATCATAACATTGCTTCAATATAACTCATATAGTTGTAAATATATCATGAAATCAATATTTAAAGAAATTATATACAACAACTCATAAATATTTCATAACTTGAAAACTATGTAAAATAAATAATATACTTGAGCTTTGTGGGTGAAAGGAACCTACAAATCAAAACCCACATACCTTGACAAAAACCTATAAGTGAAACTTGAGAGTTGGGGAAGAGGACCTTAAAACCCTAGCTTTGTCTATTTTAGGTCTTGAGAGGTGGAAGCCTTAGAGGAATTTTGAGATGAATTAGGATTCAGAAAGAACGAGAGTGAAATGGTTGAGTTAGGGGCTGCTATAGGTAGGAGTAGGCATGACACATTGTAGTCTTGCACTTAAGGTGCAGGGAAAATGTCAAAACTGACCTTTATTAAAAATTATCGGACCCTATCCATGAGCCCAATCTATGGGTCGTAGGTCAGACCATGGATCAAAGGTCGGGGTTTTGTTCATGTTACACTTATGTATTTATGGAACATTCTTTTGAACCCCGATCTACGAACCTTTTTTATGGCCCATCATTCAATTTATGAGTCATAAATACCTCTTCATAGAACTATCCTACACTTAGAAAGTTTTCTCACCTATGAACCAATCTATGAATCCAAGTTCATGACCCATCAATAAGATTATGACTCATAAACCCCTTTCATCGGGTGATTTTTCCATCTTCAGCAACTTAATTTGGTCTCCTATTCTATGAGCCAAGGTCCACAACTCATATAACCTTTCATGAGTCATGAAATCCCTTCGTAAAACTAACCCTTAAACTTCAAAATTTCACCAAGTCCTCGACCCTTCTACGAGGTTTGTCTACGACTTGTGATCCTAACCACGAGCTGTAGATGGGCTTATATTTCTTGCACTATACCCAAAGCATGAACCTCTTTCTTGTTTCTGACCTTTTAACATATGGGGTCTTGCAATATCTTTCTCCTGGGAACATTCATCCTTGAATGTGATAAAAGTAAGCTTGAATGGGATACTGAATCAAGTAACAACCAAACCTAATTGCAAAATGAAACCTAACCTTTCTTCATGAAAATTCAACTCATGCTTTAAATATCATCCAAATGTAGTCTCATAAGCATGTAAGTACGCATAAATGACATGAAAACCGAAATCTAAGGAATTTAAAATTTTTGACAAGAAAAACTTAATACCTTAGGCTTGAGTTGAGTGAAAGAGATGAGCTGCCAAAATATGACACTTTTTTAATATTTTAAACTTAGAATTTTGTGCATTCTCTAAGAAATATTAGTATATTTGATGTATTTTTATGTTGATTTTACAAGATTATATGTTTTGAGGAGTTTTTGTGATGATTCATACAAGTTGTAGCTTTTTGAAAGATATACGAGACCATCTAGGGTCTGTGGTTTGATCCACGATCCATAGATGGGGTTCGTTGTCCTAAACCAGTGAGGGCCAGTTTTCTTGAAGTTTAAACTATGAATTAACAAGACAGGACATGGTTTATTTAACGACCCATATATCAGTCCATGTCAGGAAGTCCACAGAATTTGACTAGTTGCTGAAAGTTAATAGGATCAGTATCTACGGTCCGAATCTACGTAAAAGCAGTTCATACAAGGCAGATACATTTGTGAAGAAACATGTTACAAGACCCTTCCACGAGCCATAAAAGCTGTTACGATATGTAACCCAGCTCGTGGAAGGCCCTGAATCCAGTTTTACTAGTTAGTTTAGGAATTGGTTTTCTTTTATTATAAATAGGGATTTTAGGTAATTTTAAATATAGAACTACAAACTTGAGATTATTACTTTATTTTGGATAATTCTTGGAGATTTTGAGGAGACTACTTTTATACTCATATTCGAAGTTTGATATTGTGATTTACGTAGAGATTTTAGAATTTTCATTCTTTAATACTTTGTTGTAAGTGCTTAATTATGCAAATTCATATCATGATTTCTTCATCTACAATGATCATGGGTAGTTAAATCCACAACTAGGGTTGTGGGAACCATGAAGAATTAACAATGTAAAAACCAAATAACATATAATCCTTGGAAAGTATGCCTGCATGTATTATTTATTTCTTCATTTTGAATACTTTTTAACAGTGGCCAACATTAAGACTCGCCTTATTCTTACTCACCGGCCCAAAGGGGCAATGAATGGGAAAAGGGATAAAATAATATGATTCGATGTGAGCACACTTGTCTAATCAATCTGAACGGCCCAAGAGATGGTTGCACTGGGTCAAAGGTAAGGTTTAGTAATGCAACACCCATAAATGTCCCAAGTTGCATGGGTGAAATTTTCCTAGTTCTCGGCCTAAAAAATTAGGTGAACATATCTTACTAGTTCTGCATGTTACACACTAGAAAAGGTTACAATTGTTCGGTTATACTGCATTAAGAATTTATTAGGAACACAATACCCTAGTTACTTCGCTCACTGAATCAGTAATACATGCATTGATTGTTGATCTTAGTTTAGTGTTAAATCATTATTTTTACCTCAAAATCTACTTTTTTAAAGTAAGTCGATTAATTCATCCAAATTGCTTTAAGTGCTCCAAGTCTAGATCTTATTCCTCGTGGGATCAATCCTAACCATTGTTAGATTCTATATTTGAACGACAACTGCTTATACCTTGATTAGGAAATGTAATTGCATGATCAAACTTTGGCATCATTCCCGGGAAATACGACTTTGAGATTGATTTAATTAGGGTAATTAGAGAGTTAATCCTTATTCTTGTGTTTTATGTCTTTTGTTGTTTTATCAGCATATAGGTATCGTATATATCCAATACCCAATGTCGAGGCATTCCCTTGATTCCATTTGATCTAGAGATCCAAAGAATACTGAGAAGAATGGCTCAACATAATGCCAACAATGCTGCAAAAGAGGTACCAAACTTGCATAACTAAAACCCACCTCAACCACGAGCTGTGGAATATCAACCACAACATGGTCAACAAGCAACAATAGATGGGTGGAATCCTCATAGACTTTGATTCAATGATGAAATATGTCACAGGACCAATCATGTTACCTCTTCATCATATCAAGTGGGTTACTACAATTGTTGTAGCATAGAGGGTTATTTTCAGGCTTACGATCAGAGGATCCGCATAACTATCTAGACAACGTTACGTTTACCTGTGAGAGTGTGATAGGGAATCAAAATCTTTCATAGATGTTGTTGGGCTCCGTGTTGTTACTCTTAGCAGTGAAACAACGATATGGTTATCTGAGCTGCCCTTTAACTCTATCACTACATGGATAGAGATGCAGATAACATTCCTTGGGAGATACTTCCCAAGTCAAAGAAGTTGAAACTCAAGGACAGAATCAACAACTTCTCACAGACACCTAGGGAATCTATTAACACCACATTAGAGCAGTACTTGCAGAGTGTTCCAGACCACAAGATAACCAATGATGCACTAGTGGAAATCTTTTACGGAGCACAAGATGAAAATAGCATAGCAGTTGTTGACATTATAATCAGAGGATCATTCTTGGACTGCATATTTGTAGAGATAGCCCAACAACTAGAGAGAGTTGCAAAGATGAATCATGCGTGGGGCACAAGGGACTCAGAGATAATAAAGAGGTCTTTTTCCATATAGTACTAATGCAGAGCAAGCAAAAATCAATCAGGAAGTCTTGTAGGAGTTAACCCAGATCAACACTAATGTTGAGTTATTCATAAAGAAACAACAGGAATGGGTAAACTCAATCAATCAACAACTACTAAAGGCCCGTTTATGATGAGATATATTATGAGAAGGAAAGTTGCTTTGTTACTGATCAGCTAGGGGTTTCCTAAACCAACACCTAATGGTCCAATCAGGACTATTGGCACCAAGGTCAAGGAAACCAAGGTCAGAACCTTAATAGGGATGATGTATACAAGGACAACAATTGAGGCAAGTTCTATGAAAAAAATAGGGGAATTGACTGAGATGGTGATTGGTTTTGCAGAGATGAGTATAAAAATAGACCATATGTACCATCGTAATATTGTGATTCTGGGGCTGGTAGATTATGAATTGAAGAGATGTTTGACAAGTTGTTAAAGAAGGAAGATGCACTAGATGAGACTTTAAAGGGGATGAAAGCTAACATATCAGGGATTAATCAAAAGATTGAGTCTCATTCTGTGGATACTAAACAATGGAGCAACAATTTAGATAGATGTCAAAACAGTTGTATCAATGCCACAAGGATACATCACCAAGCAACACTGTACAGAATCTGAAGAATAATGGGCAGTGCATGACAGTGATTATATGAGGTGGTAAGTAGATGATCGACCCACCAATGCCGAAAGTTGATGATGTAGTTCATGAGGAGACATTAGACTAAAAGGATGAATAGACTATGGATGACAAGGCTAAGGATGTTTTAGGTGGCATTGATCAACTATTAATCGGTTTTGATGGTCAAATCTGTAATCCATGAAGTTTGTCATGCCCCAGGAGGGTACCCTTGGTGTGGTCGGCACTCAGAGACTATTGCTAGTCCCCAAGCGAACCACTTAGCCTTATCACATCATTCAATCAATAAACTCTAATGAACAGTGAAAAGTATAAGTAAGTAAATGGGCATATCTCATCTAAAGTCTCAAAATAAATACATAAAAATAAAGGCTAGTAGAAAGAACTAGCTCACAAGTCTCAACATCAACGCTCAACCATCGTCTATGAAGCCTCTATTACTACTCATATGGTGCCAATGACAAATTCATGGCTACCCAAATCAAAATAAAGGAGATAGTCCAATCTAACTCTAAAACATGATGAAATAAATGTAGTGAGTCCTCTGAAGTAAGGGAGGCTCACCAAGTTAGCCTCGAATCTCAGATCTTCAACGGAGCGCCTGTTGACGATCTCTAGTACCTGCCCCTACATCATAAAATGATGTCCAGAGTGGACATCAATACTTGGAATGTAATGATATGTAAAATAGCTGAGTGAAACAGAAACAGGTAGAATAATATGAAAACAACATCGACTCAAAATAAATATCAAATCACGTCAAATAGTCAAATGTCTATCTACGCAAGAATATAGAGTAGACAAGTGACCAATAAATAACTCAAACTCACCAATCATCTCAGACTTATCTCAAAGGAGCTCACCTCCTCTCATATCATCTCGTCTCATCTAATCTTATCTCAGTGGGGCTTGCCTCTTCTCATCTCATCTCGAAACGCATCTCAGACTCGAAGTACTCAAGGTAGGAAATTTATGGGAGTTTCTCTTATCAGACAACAATCACATATGAGCCAGTGAATGTACAACAATCACGCTGATGTTGCCATAGCCATTTCAAACTTGCCAGGTAGGGAGCGAATCAAAACCATATCAGCTCATCCAATATGGAGTCAGTCATCAATAAGTCCTCTATTATTTCAGGAGCTTCTAATCAAGAGGGAAACACAATATATGTTATGGTTTTACGCCTCACCTATGTTTGACGACGTAGTTAATGAGTTTGAGTGGGACTAGCTCATACCCATTTTAGTGCTCGATACTCCTTCCGTGACTCAATGCTCATAAACCATCAATCCAATCAAACCAATCAACTCATAGGGACATTGGCCCTACCATCAGTCAACGTCTCATAGGGGTTTTAGCCCTCTCATCAATCAACATCTCATAGGTACTTTAGCCCTCTCATCAATCAACGTCTCATAAGGACTTTAGCCCTCTCATCAATTAATCTCATCAATGACTCAAAATTTAGAACAATCATTAGGAGGCAATTGAATAGACACATCGGTAGAGTTCATTTGTAGAGACTCATAAGGCAATCAAATTCTATCAACTCATCATCATTCTCTCATCACAAACAATCTCAATTCAAGGCTCTAGACTCAATCCTCAAGTTCATTATGCATGCTTTTCAAAATAGTCATGTAATTATGCAAATTCTCATGAAAATGTTTAATTCACGAAAACAAATAGCATGATGATCATCAACATAGAAAACATGTAATTTAAATCAATTTTTTAAGAAACATCATCAAGAAATCATGCATGTAGACTTTTGAACCATCTCATCTATAACCTCCATGGAGCACATGAGAGATCAATCTCATGTTTTTAGTTTAGCCTTACATACCTGGAATGCAGCTATCAACCAAGCACGTCAAGGGTCTCTTCTCGAATCTCTCAATTCAAGCTCTTCTCTTCTCCCCTCAAGCCCTAGCCTTAGTAATGTATTGGAATAGGACTTAGAATGGGGGTTTTAGACCCTTTTCACATCGAAACAACCTTATCAGATCGTGTATAGAGTTTAGGAGGGTTAGGGAATTAACTGGAATGCCCCTTATAATGATTTAGAACTCTTCAACCCGGGAAAGATACAGTCCACGACGTGAACTGGTCTCAAACAATGTATTTTCAGAAAAGAGTTTTTCAACGAGTTTTCTCCATTCTGTCAAAAAATTTTAAAGAATATAAGTGTTGGTCTGCGAAGGATTCGCGATGTGCCCCTGTTGCGTACTAACACTGTTTTGCGCTTCGTATTGAAAAATTATTCTTTGATCAGGTCGCTTTAAAAATCGATTGAGACAATTTTTCCACTTAATTTTTCCTGCTAATCACAAATCTGGCCTCGAATTTGCCATACGAGCATCAGAAGATGTGTTATGCGCACACCCTCACTCTAGGAGTATTTTGGTAATTTTATCAGGCATCACAGATATAATTGTACCGAACATGATCCTAGCCTAATTCAACCTTTTCGGAGCTAATGGAATCGTCAAAATTCTACTCTGAGAGCATTTACTAAGACTTTATCTGAAAATTCATTTCACGGGTATAACTTTTCTATTAACTTAAAAATTCACATCCCAACCAATAGTCATCCCCACAGTCCCAACAAATCACCAATGGTCCGAGGTCATTATGCACATGCTTAAATCAATAAAAATCGTAAAATCATAGAAATGACCCAGAGGGTCATTAGAAATGTAGATGATTATATGTCTGATAATGAGAGTATATATCCAATAGTAAGTGTAGAAATAGCAGGAAAGACCCAATCAGATAGTTCGAATTCAGATAATGAAGAATTAATAAATGAAATTGGCTTAGAATTAAAAGATCTAGACTTAGAGGAATTACAAATAAGTTTATTGATGAATATTTCACAAGAATGTAATCATGAGTTAGAAAGAAATAAAGAAATAGAAAGTAACCAATGTATTCGATGTTAGTGGTATCTTAGTAGACATAAAAGGGAAAAATGTAAGTTTTGCTCTGCAGAAGGATTTGTTGCATGCATAGAAATTTATTAAAATGCGTAAAAATAAAGAAGCAAATAATGATATAATAAATTTAAAAATAATAACGTTAGAAAGTAGAATGAATGCACTACAACAAAAGGTAATTTTATTAAAAAAACTTGAAGAAAGTAGGACAGAGTTAGTACAAAAAAAGAATACTGGGGGTTTCACAAAACATCAGCTCAAGAAGTAGAGCTAATGAATATTGAAGCAATGATAAATCATTATGAGGGTCTAATATGTAACGAAGATAAAAAAAATTCACTATGATTAAAGTACTGACTAGACATAAAATACAAGATATAGAATTAGAAACCCTAGCATTAGTAGATACAGGATGTATAGGTAGCATAATAAACAAAAAGGCACTACCAAAAAAATTAATAAGAACCTTAGATAAACCAGTTGCAGCAATGCAAATGGACAGGACATATAATATGTATCAACATAATATAGGAAAGACACAGATTAGCTTTATAAAGATATGCAATGATTTTTATAAGCCAATGTACACCCTAGATAGGGTATGGGTAAGGGACTTAAATATAAATACAAATTTTATACTAGGATTAAAATTCTTGATACAAAACAATGGAGGAACATCATTTACAAGAGATAGAATAATATTTTTTTTAAAATTTAACAAAACAACGCATGTCCAATAGAATAAACAAACTCTTTTTATCCTAACCGATCCTCCACAACTACAACTTGCATAGAAAATCAGCCTAACCCAGTAACACATGATACACCATACAGATAGTTTTCACAAAATCGCAATTCAAAATCACAAGTTATAGCTCACAAGTGATAACACAATCAATCACAATATTAATATCATGCCACACAAGGATATGCAAGAATGAGATGCAATGCTTATACAATAATTGCCGGCAATGACCTCGGCATCATAATATCACTAGCAAAGACCTTAACATCACAAACTTTCTAGTAAAGACCTCGGCACAATATCATCGCTAGTAACAATCTCGACATCGCAATATCACTAGCAAAGATCTCAATATTGCAATCTCACCGACAATGACCTCGGCATCACAACTCGACCAGTAAAGACCGCGGCCCAAATGTTTGCTATCTCACTCACATCAATATTCAGAACCAATGTAAATATGTGTGACATAGAATGAATGTGCATGACATGAAGTCCACAAATAAATCTACTCATAATCACCAATCACAGTAACATATCTCAATATATAATTCACATCACGTAAGCACATTTTCAATTAAGTGTTACAATACCACACCAATTCATATTTACATTTACTCACTCCATTTTTATAATATTAAAAATATCTCATGAATCACACATAGAAGAAAGGAAAATTTAGGAATTCTACAAAAATTACAAAGTTTTGAAAGTCCACTTATCTTAATCAAATCATGATCAATCAAACTCTTGAGCCTTTCCCTTTTGAATAGAATCAGTAGCACCACGATCTAATCAATAAGAATTCATAATAAGATTCAAACAACAAACACCCAAAATCTATAGTCAAGTTCCTAATCTTGAGCCTAGGGTTAAGTCTCAATTCCTCTAAATAACACAACCTAATAGTATTTTATGTAATATATTACAATTATGATTTAACTATGTATGTTAATTTTATCAAAACTTGAATAGAAAGTATAAGAAAATTTGGGGGAAAATAGTACGTAATTCTCATATTTTACCAAAATAGAAGCTACGCATGCTACAAAATTTTCATTATATTCTATATTTCTACATGGTTCCTCAAAGCATTAATGCTTCTAGATAGAGGCATTGCATTGATGCTTATACAGTGGCTAACTAAAAATTAAAAGTACCTTTGTCCCTCCTCCCCCCCTCTTGCAAGATGCCCACTGTTGTCCCAAATTCCAATTTCTCTATTCAACTTAACAATTACAAAAGTAATAAGGAACACTATACATATCCTATCCATTACTAATTATGAGTTAAGGCAATAGTTACATGAAGAACGAAGATTAGATCCAACGTCTTCTTCGTGAGTTTTCTCCCTTCTATTTTTTTCTGTCTCTCAGGCTGTGGAGTAAAATATTGAATCGGTTAAGTAGTATAAGATATTTTATAAGTTATCAATTTAGTCCTCTTATTATATTAGCTATCTAAATTTACCAGTAACTTAAATAATTGTAGTTATCGAACAGTCCAAAATTCCCATTTAAAATTTACGATAAAAATATTTTAGAAAAATAAGAGGACTAATTATCAAAATGACTTAATGGATCATTACAATATAGATGACTTTTAGTATTTAATAAAGACATAAAAGAACATTTAGGACATCTACAAATAGTATTTAGATTATTTGTAAAAAAAATAGAATAATAGTGAGTAAAAAGAAAATGAAATCATGCCACGCTCATAAAAATTTCTTAGGAGTAATATTAGGAGAGTGAAAAGCGAAATTACAACTTCATATTGCCAAAAAGGTGTTAGATATGTCTGATAAATTAGAAAACAATAAAAATTACAAAAAATTTAGAAGTAATAAATCATAGAGGAAATTTTATCGAAGACTAGGAAAGATAGCAGGACCACTCTATTCTAAAACAGGGAGTAAAGGACAAAAATATATTAATAAAGAAGACATTAAAATTGGTATGAAGGATTAAAGAAAAGAAGAAAAAACATTCCTTGTGTAAATATATCACTAGAAACAGACTATTTAATTATAGAAAAAGATGGAAGTTCCACAGGAGAGGGAGTGGTGCTAAAAATGAAGCCTAATAAATATAGTAATAAAAGCGAAAAACATATGTGCCTATCAAAGTGGAAAATACAAAGAGAAAGGAAATATGAATAGTATAGATGCCGAAATACTTGCAATAATTTATAGATTAAACAGTTTTAGATTATACATAATAAATACAAAAAGAAATACTAGTAAGAACATATTGCAAGGTGATAGTAAATTTCACCAAATAATAAATGAAAAGAGAAGTAGTAGATGACGATGGCTTTATTTCTTAGATACAATATCTACATAAGGGAATACACTTTCGAACATATCAAAGGAAAGGAAAATAGTTTAGCTAATCTGCTTATCGGATTAACACTGAGAAAAAATTTATAGCAAGCATTTACTTTTCAGCATAAGTTCCACAGGCCCAGGCCTAAAGGACAAAGGAAGGAGTGGCTATAACTCCAAACAACTACGCATAGGTACTATTAAGTAATATTCAATTCAGACCTACACCTCAGGCTACAAAGATGATGGAAAAATATATTTTGGAAAATATAATTTGATATTCTACCCATCATCAAAATTATCTTTCAAAGTTTTACCAGAATATATAGTAGATAGACCATGGACATGCTTAATAGACAATTTATGGATAGTATATAACAAAAGAGATAATAAATACTTTATACAAGTAGTAAACTCCTTATGCCAGTATTTCATAGACAAAAGTAAATAAAACAAATTTAAATACTATGTTATTAATATTTTTCGGACATGGATAGAAGTTTTAGACTAAATAAAAAGATTTAAAAATCTATTTTTGAAGGATTTGATGATTTTAATGAAGCTTTAGACTATACAAATGGGTATTTAGGACCAAATTACTATATATCCCCATCCCTCAGACAAAATTCAGATCAAACCATCCAACACAATATTCAAAAAGACACAAATAAGATTATTATATGTGATCAGTGTTCATACATGATCGAAGGTTTCAAAAGATTAAATCTCACGAACAAGGCACTACAATAAGAAAATTCCAGACTCAGGGAACAAATACATATAGCAGAAGAATGACTTAGAGCTATAAAATTTGAGTTATACCAAAAAGAGACAAGCTTAGAAGACATTCGACCTCAGAGTTTTTTCATCTCCAAGAAAAATAGATGAAACGGGTGTGCATTCCCTAATGAATGGAACAAAATCCAGTGTGTCGGATAGAGACACAGCTAGTCTGGCCCAGATGGTGGTCAGTAAAGACTTATCGAATTTGTTAATGGCTTACACTTTGCCAAAAATTGTAATTACCAAGACAAAAATACTTAAAGATCAAAGGAAGGGAGAATCATCAAGGAAAATAGCGATAAAGCTAAAAAGAAAAAACAAGAGAAGATAGAACAATTAATTGAGAAGACGTTAGAAAAATATCTACAAGAAAAATTATCCGAGATTAAGACAAAATCTCCAAAGTATGAAGGCAAAAACATTACAAACAAATATACAAATATGCCTTATGAGTCGGACGATGGAACACACTATGGGCTTGAAGATACAGACTCGGGCATGAGTTTCGACTTTATAGCACTCCATAATCTGGATATATGAATAGAAAGAAAATGACACAATAAGACTAGTTAGCAGACAAAGACTGTCAATGCATGTGAAGTAGTTAGAAATAATTAAAGTTGATATGGGTGACAAGACAAACGATCTAAAAAGAAGAGATAACAGAGATAAGTGGAAAACCAGAATGAAAAGAAGATAAAGCAAAAGTCAGACCTGAAGAGACAAGAAGATATAATAAGTTTTCAAATCCGAATTTCAATTCTGGAAGTAGCTACAAATACCCCCTTCTACATAAGTTGAGGAATCAAAAGAGAAAGAGCAAGAATTACGCAACATATTCTCCTTCTTGTCTTTCAATGTCTCCAACAACCCTTTTCCTAAGCCAAAACCTCTAAAACTCTTCTTATAGAATATTAAGCTTATATATTAAAGTTTTGCATTTCAGCTTGTAAGGGTCAATCGGGGTTTCTAAAAGGAAAACTTCTCTCCATCTAAATCATGTAAGTGTTCTACATTTTCCTATATTTTTCCAGCAAAATATGTTATGTATGTAAATTATGTTTGTACAATAAAGTGTTATTACAAGTAATGTCATAAACTATCCTTAATATATGTTTAGCTCTTAACGTCTTGATAACAATGATAGATTAACCTATAAATTCCTAGGATGTTAAAGGTATCAAAACCTGATTTCATTTTAATCAAATTGGGATAATCCAATTGTAATCTAGGCCCGACCTATTTTCTTGAAAATTAATTTCATCCTTTCGTTCATTCTAATCCAATAGCTCAAATTAAATATCAATTTATTTCTTTTTAACACACCTAAACCCAAAAGTCCTAATCACTCTTCATTCTCTCCTTTTCACCTCCATAGCCACCAGCCCATATCCTCCTCACCGCCCTAAACAAAAAAAATCCACGTCCCATTTCTGACAAAAAACACCAAAAAATGCGGACCGCAACCACCAACCCCTCTCTCCTTGTCACGCCCTAGGAGGATACCCAAGACGTGGCCGGCAACTCGAGACTATCACTAGCCCTCAAGCGAACCACTTAGCCTCATCACATTCATTCGATCAAATAACTCAAGACAATTAGCGGAAGACTAAGGAAAGTAAATGGGCACATCTCATCTAATTCTCGAAATAATATATCAAATAGAAAAGGCCAATAGATAGAACTAGCTCACAATCTTAATAATCAACATCCGACTCTAGTCTATGAAACCTCTGTCACTATTAAGTGGTGTCAATGACAGACCCATGGCTTCAATCAAAGTAAAGCTTAATAAAGTCTAACTCTAAATCAAGATGAAATAAATAATAGGGGATCCTCCGGAGTAGGAGAGCCTCACCAATCAACTTAACGTTTTGGATCATCAATGGTGTGCCTATTGACGATCTCTAACTCCTGTATCTATATCATAAAACAATGCAGCGCTGAGTGGCATCAGTACGTGGAATGTATGGTATGTAAAATAGTTGAATGAAACAGAAACATATGGAATAATATGAAAATAACACCCTGGATAATAACCAACTCAGGATGTCACATGTGTATCTAAAGAAAGAGTAAAGATTAGACAAGTGGTCCATCAACCAATCAACCTCATTAATCAACTCAACTCAACTCGACTCGACTCAGAGTACTCAAGGTAGGAACTATTTGGGAGTTTCTCTTATCTGACAACAATCACTTATGAGCTAGTGATTGTACAACAATCCCACTAATGTTGCCACAACCGTTCGGTACTTGCCAGGTAAGGAACACCTAGGATTCACAAGGGATCTGGATAATTAACATATTAAGTCCTATTGTTTCAGAACAATGAGGTGAGGACCTGTCCGACTTTAACGAACTTAATCCATGGAATGAGAACTTGTCCGACTCTAACAGACTTAGCCCTCCAGTGAGAACTTGTCTGACTTTAACGGACTTAGACCTCTAGTGAGAACTTTTCCGACTTTAACGGACTTAGCCCTCAAGATAGGGACTTGTCCGACTTTAACAGACTTAGTCCACTCCTACACTTAGCGATATAGTTAATGAGTGCGAGTTGGACTTGCTCTTACTCTTACTCATTTCGGTGCTCGATACTTCTCCCAAGACTCAATGCTCATAAAACAATCAATCTAATCAAACCAATCAAATCATAGAAATTTTTAACCCTATCATCAATCAATCTCATGGGGGTTCTAACCCTCCCATCAAGGAACATTTCAATCAACGACTCAAGATTTAGAACAATCATAAGGTAACAATCAAATAGACAAATCAGTGGAGTTCATTTATAGATACTCATAGGATTATCAAGTTCTATCAACTCATCATCATTCTCTCATCACAATCATAATCACAATCGATATTCTCATTTCAAGGCTCTAGACTCAATCCTTAGGTTCAATCATGCATGCTTTCAAAAATAATCATGTAAGGTTATATAATATCTCATGAAAAGTATTCAATTCAAGAAAACAAGTTTATGGTGATCATCAACATAGGAAAATACATGGAATTAATATAATATATAAGAAAAACCATTAAGAATTATGCATGTAAACTCATTAGACTTTCAACTCATCTATGACCATCAATGGGGAACATGAAAGAACAATCTCATGCTTTTAGTTTATCCTTACATACTTGGGATAAAGCTATCAACAATCACCTTCAAGAATCCCCCCCCCCCCCTGGATCCTTCAATATTTCGTTCTCCTCCTCTTCTCTCAAGCCCTAGTCTTGTTCAATTATTTTGGAAGGGCTTAGAATGGAATTTTAGACCCTTTTAACGTCAAAACGACCTAATTACCTCATGTATAGAGTTTAGAAGGGGTTGGAAATTAAACAGAATGCCCCTCACAAAATTTTAGAAAATTTTCAACTTGGGGATAGCCTAGTCCGCGATGCGGACTCATCGCACACAGTTTATTTTCTCCAAAAAGTTTCTAAATGAGTTTTTCCAATCCCGTCGAAAAAAATTTAAGTGTAAGTCCACTACAGAGGTACGACATGCCTCTGTTGTGCATCAACACTATTTTTTATTTTTGGGTCAAAAAATTATCTTTTGATCCGGTCGCTATAAAAATTGACGGAGACTATTTTTTTACTCAATGTTTTGTGCCAAGCATAATTCCGACCTCGGATTTGCTATACGAGCATTGGAAGTTGTGTTATGCACACTTCTCTCTCCTAGGAGTATTTTAGTACTTTTGTCGGGTGTTACACTCCTCTCCTCCTTTCCTTCTCCCTCCATTGAAAAAACCATGCCTGACAGTAACCGAACCCCTCTAGAGGCCTCCTTTTTGCCTTTATTTTTGGGGCACAATGCCACACCATACCAACCCTACTGGTAATCACCACCAGCGTCCCCCTTTCCCCTCTTCTCCTTTTTCAGCTACCAAACGGAACCCCATAAACCATTTGTCATGACCCAAAACGTGGACGTGATGACACTAGCTCAATCCCACCAGAACAAGTCAGTCTTGACCCAAGGAAAAATAGAAATAATGTGCGGAAGTAACTAAATAAGATAGGTAACTAAAGCTGAAAATATTCACAAACTTAAACACTACCGAAGAATTGGTTGTTAAGTGTGCAAGCCACTATCAATATAGAAATCAAAAGAATTACAAGTCTGAATTGTCTTTCTTCTCGAATAGAGCAAAACAGAAAAGAAATGGGAACAAAAGAGTCAACCAAATGACAGCAGCTACCTCTCTAATCTCCTGGGAAGCCTCGGATGATCAAGGAAAAATTACTACTCACTGACTGGGCTCAAAAGCTACACAAGTGTAGAGGCAAGGGATGAGTACCAAAGCAAAACGGTACCTAGCAAGTCAACTAACAAAACAAAATAAGTCCAATAGAAAAACACAAACTCCTTTTACCCCAATCGACCTCCACAATTACAATCTGCACAGAAAATCAGCCCAGCCCAGCAACACATAATACACAATAGAGATTCACAATATCACAGTTATCAAATCACAAGCCATAACTCACAAGTGATAACACAGTCAATCACAGGAATAACATCATGTCACACAAGAATATGCAAGGATGGGATGCAATGCTTATGCAATAATCGCCTGCAATAACCTCGACATCATATCATCACTGAAAAATGCCTCAATATCACAACATCACTAGTAAAGACCTTGGCATAATATAATCGTCGGCAAAGACCTCGGCATCACAATATCACTTGTAAAGATCTTAACATCACAATCTCGTCTGCAAAGACCTCTGTATCACATCGCCCCAACTTTTACCATCTCACTCATATTAATATTCAGAACCCATGCAAATATGTGATATAGAATGAATGAATATGGGATGGAGTCCACAACAAAGCCACTCATAATCACCAACCACAACAATATCTCAAAAATAAAATTCTCATCACTTAGCAACATTTATATTTAATCACCTCATTTTTATAATATTAAAATATTTCATAAATCACAGATAGATGAAAGAATAATTTGAGAATTCTACGAGAATTACAATGTTTTGAAAGTTCACTTGTCTTAGTCAAATCACGATTAATCAAACACTTGAGTTTTTCTCTTTCGAATAGAATTTGTAGCACCATGATCTAGTCAAATAAATTATCACTATAAGATTTCAAAACTAACAACACGCATATTACTATATGACCTGGCCTAAACCCATAAACTCATCTAAACTTTATAATCAAGTCTAGGGTTAAGTCTTAAATCCTCCAAATAATATAATAAACTTTGGATTGACTGGTACTAATGGCTCACGAAACAAAGAAATAATCTGCAGAATCTAAATTTTAAAGAAAAGGATTTAAAACTTCAACATTAAAAGGGGACGAACACACGTATGCAACTGTTAGCATCCTACAACATCATTTTTATATAAAGCAGTATAGGGCTCTTATGACTATACAAGTTATCATCCAATCATCACATCACCACTTTGAAAGTCACTATCCCACCAATACCATATTATGTTTCCACAAATCAACCATACTCTGACAGTTAAAAATTACAAATTTTAAGTTGCACTTTCAAATTCTATTCTTCCTGTTTCATAAGCCACAAAATGATGATAATAATAAACAAACATTAATTACATACTCAATATAAAGATTTAAGAATAGCTTATTACCCGATTTACTGTACGGTTTCTCTGTTTTCTCTTGATTTTGCACGCTCAAGTTCTACGGCAACTGCACCTCCTCTTCTCTTTTATTTTTCTTCAGAAACTATTAAATCCCACTAACCTAATTTAATATATAGGTCAAGTGATATAGAGTTTTGAACGAATTAACATTTAACCCACCACTTATATTAATTATTCAGACTTACCCATATAATCTTAGTTATCGAATGGTCCAAAGTACCCACTAAAAGTCCACGAGAGAGATAGTTTTATGAAATCAAGAGGACTAACTGTAGAAACGATATTATGGGTCATTACCTCATCTACCACTAAAAATCATGTTCATCCTCTAACATAAGGTAGAAGAAAGTACCTAAAGCTTCAAAAAGATGAGGATATTTAGCACGCATGTGAGACTCTGTCTCCCAAGTTGCCTCTCTAACTGGACAGTTCTTCCATTGCACCTTCACAGAAGCAATCTCTTTGTTTCTAAGCTTTCGAACCTGTCTATCCAAAATAGCTATAGGCTCCTCCTCAAATGACAAGTCTGGATTCAACACCACCGAATCAAATGAAAGTATATGAGACTCGTCTGGAACGTACTTTCGGAGCATGGACACATGAAACACAGGATGTACAGATAATAAGCTAGGTGGAAATTCTAGTCTATAGGCCACCTCTCCAACTCGCTCCAAGATCTCACATGAGCCAACGAATTAAGCGTTAAGCTTTCCCTTTTTACCAAACCGCATAACACCCTTCATAGGTGACACTCTAAGCCAAGCATGATGGCCTACCATAAACTCTAGGGCTCGAGCCCTCCTATCTGCGTAACTCTTTGTCGACTCTGAGTGGTCAAAAACCTACCCTAAATCATACGGACCTTCTCCATAGCATCTCTAAGGAAATCTGCATCTAATGAGTCCATCTCAGCAGAATCAAACCAACCAATCGGAGATCTATACCATCTAGCATACAAGGCCTCAAATGGTGCCATTTGGATACTGGAGTGACAACTATTATTGTAGGTGAACTCTTCTAAGGGCAAGTGATGGTCCCAACGGGAACCAAAATCGATAACGCACACTCAAAACATACCCTCCAACACCTAAATCGTCCTCTCAAATTGTCCGTCTGTTTGAGGATGAAAAGCTGAACTTATATCCAGTGGAGTACCTAGACCATGCTGGAAATGCCCTCCAAAAATGGGAACTGAAGAGTGAACCATGGACAGAAATGATAGAAATAGGCACACCATGCAATCTAACTATCTGACTAATGTAAAGCTCAGCCAACTTCTCTATTGTATACTTAACCTTGATAGGAATGAAATAGGCAGACTTAGTCACTCAATCCACAACTACCCAGATAGAGTCGTAACCACCCACAGTAGTGGGCAAACCCACCACAAAATCCATGGTGATATGCTCCCACTTCCATGTATGAATGGGCATCCTTTGAAACTCACCTTCAGGCCGTTGGTGCTCTCACTTAACCTGCTAACAAGTTAAACACTTAGACACAAAATTTGAGACGTCCTTTTTCATGCCATACCACCAGTAGTGCTGACTCAGGTCATGATACATCTTCGCCGCTCTGGATGAATAGAATAACGAGCACAATGAGCCTCCTCATGAATTAATCAAATCATGTCACCCACCTTAGGAACACAAATTCGACCCCTAATCCTCAAAACACCATCAAGATCAAGCATCACTTCCTTAGTCTCTCCTCTAGCCACTTTGTCTCTGATGAGACACAACTTTTCATCCTCAAACTGGCGCTCTCGAATCTAGTTCATCAAGGAAGAATGAGCCTTAATGAAAGCAAGTACACCACCCTCATCAGAAAGTTGTAACCTGACTAGGCCATTAGCTAGACGTTGAACATCCCTGGCCAAAGGTCGCACCTTAACTCGAATGGCGGCTAGACTCTCCATGCTAGAATTCTTTCTACTCAAGGCATCGGCCACCATATTAGCCTTCTTTGGATGATATAAGATGGTCAAATTCTAGTGTTTTAGCAACCCAATCCACCTATGGTGCCTCAAGTTCAGATATTTTTGACTGAAAATATACTGAAGACTCTTATGATTAGTGAAGATCTCACAATGTACACCATATAAGTAATGACGCCACAACTTAAGCACAAAAACCACAGCTGCTAACTCTAAGTAATGGGTAGGGTAGGTCTTCTCATAGGCAATTAATTTCCCCCTTTACATCAACACACCACCTAAACCAACCCCTGAAGCATCACAATACACCGTAAAGTCCACACCTCCCTCAGGTAGTGCCAAAATGGGAGCTGAAGTCAACAAGGTCTTGAGCTTTTGGAAGTTCGCCTCACACTCATCGCACCAATGAAAGGCTATATTCTTCTGAGTTAATCTAGTCAATAGGGATGCAATTGAAGAAAAACATTGAATAAACCATTGATAATACCCAACTAACCCCACAAAACTGTGAATCTCTGTAGCTGAAGTATTTGACTGCCTCCAATCTTAGTCAAATCCACTCTAATCCCTTCTTTAGACACCACATGCCCTAAGAATACCACCGAATCAAGCCAGAACTCACACTTGGAAATATTTTGCATATAATTTTTCCTTCCTCAACCTCTGTAGCACTATCCTCAAGTGACGAACATGGTCAGCCTCAGTCTTGGAATACACCAATATGTCATCAATGAATACTATTACAAAAGAATCTAAGTACGGATGAAACATCCAACTGATTAACTCCATGAACGTTGTAGGGGCATAAGTCAACCCAAATGACATCACCAACAATTCTTAGTGGACATAACGGGTGCGAAAAGCTGTCTTAGGGATATTTGATGCTCTAATCCTCAACTAGTGATAACT
Source organism: Solanum rostratum (assembly GCA_029948455.1). Classification (NCBI taxonomy): domain Eukaryota; kingdom Viridiplantae; phylum Streptophyta; class Magnoliopsida; order Solanales; family Solanaceae; genus Solanum; species Solanum rostratum. The sequence goes on from CM057046.1 coordinate 59,613,127, forward strand.
GGACCTCAAGTCAATCTTAGAAAACAAAGCTGCTCTGTGAAGCTGATCAAACAAGTCATCAATATAGGGAAGAGGGTACTTGCTCTTGACAGACACCTTATTCAATTGCTTGTAATCAATACACATTCTCATAGACCCATCTTTCTTTTTCATAAATAGGTCTGGGGCACCCTAAGGTGACACGCTAGGATGAATAAATCCCTTGCTCAACAAATGTTGGAGTTACTCCTTCAATTCTTTAAATTTAGCTAGAGCCATTCTATATGGATGGATGGAGATGGGCTTAGTGCCTGGATCTAGATCAATAAGAAAGTCAATATCCCTATTGAAAGGAACACCTGGAAGGTCAGTGGGAAACACATCGACAAACTCCTTAACCACAGTAATAGACTCCATATAAGGTGGTTCAATACTAGTATCTCGAATGAAAGCTAAGTAAGACAAACACCCCCTATCAATCAATTTCTGAGCATGGATGTAGGAGATGACTTTGCTAGGATAAGAACCACTATCACCCTTTTACTCAATCTTTGGTACACTAGGCATGACTAATGTCACGGTTTTTGCATAACAATCAAGAATAGCATGATAAGGAGAAAGTCAATCCATCCCCAAGATAACATCAAAGTCTACCATCTCCAGAATAAACATATCTACCCACATATCATATCCAACCAGAGAAACAATGTGAAACCCCGTGTTCCTCGTCTTCTATATATATATAGGGTGGTGTGTCATATAAGACATACATGAATTTAGATAGAACCTAAGGATAATAAGGATGTCAATAAGTGGTAATTTCAAGGACCTAAAGTTTTAAGCCAAAGAAATACCCTAAATGCACATTTGGGATTAAAGAAATGACCCAAGTGGCACCTCGCCCTTTTCGGAAGATCTAAATTAGGTTTCACTTTTCAAATGGAATTAAAAGTTTATAATTTTCTAATAATGGATTTCTTTAAGTTATTTTAATAGCACAAAGGTCATATATTAAGTTTTGGAATCAAGAAAGTTGCAAGATAAAGGTTGGCCAAAGTTACTGTAAGTTTCTTTAAGAAATCCTTCTTAAATTTGGGTCAAATGTATCAGGTCATATCTCCTAAACTATAAGGAATTAGAAGGTCCATGACCTATCAAATTGAAGATCTATGAGTCTAGTTTGCAACACATAAAACCGTGTATCAAACTGACCTCAGAATAAAGAGTTATGACCATTTTACCGAGACTGCCCGAGCTGGAAACTGGGTCATGGGTCGGGTCGGGTTGACCCGACTTAATGTCGGCTATTTTGACACTTTAAAGCTCAAAATTAAGCCATTTTCGTCGTAAACCAGTGTGCAACTGAAGAGAAAGCTCCCAAGGGTTCTCTAAGTGATTTAGGTAAGTTTTTCGCGTTTTTATCGTTAAAATTCGTCTTCGTGCCTAGAAATGTGTGTCTTACGCTTTGGAATTGTTTTCCCCTAGTATTAGCTGTCTTTGGAGCTGTTTTTTGGCTGTAAGAAAAGTGATGTTCTTGCTGGTATTGTTGGTTTGCAGCTGGTGTGTTTAGGTTATAATTGTGGAGCTCTTTTACGGTCATTTTTACGAAGTTTTACGGATATTTCCTCGCCTAAATGCTCCTTGCCGAATCTGGTCATTAATGCTGAATTTTTTACTATTTATAGGTGTCTTTAAGCTACGTATATATAGTCATTGTGAAGCTTAGGACGTAAGAAACAGCTTTCATGAAGGAACTTTTGGCAATTGAACGTTCGTTGGAGAGTTATGTTAAGGCTAAGCTCCATCCCTCCTTTTAGCACGAAATCTGGGAAGTTTCCCAAAACGTCAAATGTGATACCTTACTATTCTGTTGCTAGAAAGACCTTCTGTAAAAGGCACTGGTATTACAGCTGGGTTATTTTCAAGATGGTATTAGGTTGAAATTCCATTTATTTGCTTAAACTAGACATTCAATTTCTATATATCATTTTGTCGGTTTCCCGGCTACCTATTCACATGTCCAAGGTGTTTCTCTTCTTGGTGTAGTGCCATTAAAATAAATATAGAATGCAAAGGGAATGTAGTATTCAAATAACAATCCTTCTTCCATAAAAAAATATATAATTGAAGAATTTAACCAGTAACGCGATGGTTTCCAATATTCCCTAGTGAAATGCTCCGTCTAAACTACTAAGGCACTTGATCCTGTTTAAATACATTCTTTTACTAATTGACATGGGACCAAATATAATCATTATGTAAAGCACCTTTATGAACATTTTCAAAGTTAAGGCTTCACTCTGAATGTTGGGTTAAATTCCCAAACTTGTTAAAAAGACAGGTATGATCCTATGAGCCAAGATTGGCTGAATGACAATGATTATGATGCTATGAGAATAAGTGTACCGATGAGCCAAGATTGGCTAAGTTCTTGCTATGGCTTACTATGTGCATTCAACATTCATATCATACATTGCACGTTATGCATGGACTTCGAGCTATAATCAAAGGTATGGGGCCTATTTGCCCAACTATATATATGTATATGGTACAGATGGCCACAGGTTGGCAGATATGATGCCGGTTAGCTACCGGAAAGGACCACCAGTGCTAGCATTTGGTTGGGTATGTCATGCATTTGCATCTATATATATGTATTCACGACATATGATACTCGAGCATACCATGCATTTTTTTTATCACTAGGAGGTGGCTTATTGGCCATTAAGGCTACTTGAGTTTTAGTTACAGGTGGTATTTCTATTAACCTTTTTACTACGGTTATCCATGATTTTACTTCCTGTGTTACATACCAATACATGTTTATTCGTACTGATGTCCCTTTGCCTGGGGACGCTGCATTTTATTTTGTGCGTGCAGGTTCAGGTAAGGACTCTGATTGACCCCTCCACTAGGAGCCCAGGACAGCTGTGAGTTGGTAAGCTCCACCTCTTCCTGGAGCTTTCACAGGATACTTTCTTTTTGTTGTACAGCTGGGTATAGTCGGGGCCCTGTCCCGACAGTATTAGTAGTTCTTTTGGAGGCTATTGTGGACATGTTATTGTGGGCTGGTCCTTTTGTGCCCTTCAGTCTCCGGTCATAAGATTGGCATGTATATATATAGTATGTGTTTGTACCTCTGTTGTGGTAGCCTTGCCGGCTAGCTAGTACTTTATTATTTTGGCTTACTTCTCTTAATATACATAATTTGTTGTTGACCAGGTCATGACCTAAATGGTCCCGACTTAGTTTCTTGTTTTTCTAAACATTATGTTGCCCGATTTTCTTCTGGTCCAAAGTTTAGTTAACTAGTATGTTTAGTGGCTTACCCGGCCAATAACGGTATTGGGTGCAAGTCGTGCCTCCCCTCTTTTTGGGGTGTGACAAACAAGACAGGATCAATACATTCGATCCACCACTAAAGGCTCACCTACTGGTGTAGAAACATGCGCGAGCACTGATATCCGATTACACAATAAATCAAACCCAGACGAAAAGTATGTAGACACAAAAGAGTAGGTAGATCCAGGATCAAATAACACATATGCAGGCCAATGATAAACTAGAACAAAACTTGTAATAGTTGCATCTATAGGCTCAGCCTCGGGCCTTCTAGGAAAAGAATGAGCTCCTCTGCCACCCCCTTTCTGAGAAACACCTTGATCTCCCCCATGTGGAACCAAAGTACCACCTTCTGAAGTTCTGCTACCTCTAATAGTTTGACTCCTGCCCCGACCCCTAGCTGGTGGAGCCGAATCTCTAATTGGAGCTACAGAATAAGTACGATGAGGTCCCAAATGAGTCTGAAAGGACAGTGTCGAATCAAGTGGCCTGGATCCCCACATCCAAATCAAGACCTCGGTGTAAAAGGTTGTTATCCACCAAATGAACTACTATGGCTACCACGGGTGGAACTATGGGACCCTAGAGACATTTGTCCACCCTCAGCTGCTAGCATAGATGCATGCACAGGACCCTGTCGCCCGAAAGATCCACCACTCCTATGCGAACCTCTACCTCCAGATGAAGTACCAGAAAACTAACCCGTAATACGAGCCCTCTTAGGGTCCCCAACTCCTCTCAAACCAGCAACTTTGCCTCCTTAGCGGTGCTCAAAATAGACTAAAAGGAAGCCCCCCACGAGCTGCTCTAAAAACATAAGATCTAATGGAGAAATTCAAACATCTCACGAACCTGCAAACTCTCTCCACCTCATCTGGAATTATAGCTAAGGCATGTCGAAATAACTAACAAAAATGAGCCTCATACTCAGTAACAGTCATACCACCCTGCCATAAGTCCTCAAACCTCAATCACCTCTACTCTCGTACACTCCAAGGAATGAAGCGATCCTGAAAAGCACTGGAGAGCATACTCCAATCCATTGGAGGGGATCCGACTAGTTTGGATCTCACATAAGTCCTCCACCACTCCCTGGTTGGACCACAGAGCTAGAGTGCAACAAAACAGACACCACGCTGATGAACCAAACCCACTACCTTTAGCATCTCATGGCATAAGGTCAGAAACTCATGAGCTTCCTCGCTCCTACCACCCTGAAATTAAGGTGGTTTCATCTTCTGAAATCTTTCGTAACTAAACTGATCATCTGCTTCCAAAACTGCCTCTATAGTGGTTTGTGTCCCAATAGTTGGTGCAAGAACCACTGGGGGACGAACCACCTGATTATCATGAACTCGGTCGTGATGCTGCCCTGAAGCCTGTTCTCCCACTCTCGTCTAAGAAACTCCCTGCGTGCCCGTCGCACCATCCCCCTGAGTTAGGTTCTCAAGCATACCCATTATCCTCAATAGGGTGTCCTGAAGCAATGGTGCAGCTGTGGGCTCTGGAAGAGTCTGATCTTCATCAACTTCTATCTATGGCTCTAGAGAAGCCCCTCTAGCCTATCCTCTAACTGGTGCCACCCCTGGGGCACGTTCCTTCACTAATGCCACTCCACAACCACAACCTCTAGCTCGACCCCTTCCCCTACCTTTAGCTGGGGCCTCAACAATTATCTCGGGAGCTGCCTTGCCTCTACCACCAGTAAGAGTAGGTCTAGTCCTTGCCATCTGTCAAAAGAGCATGGGCACAACTCAATACTAACGAAGATAACCACGCACAATAAGAGAGAATAAATAAGAAAGAAATTTCCTAACAATCGTCATAGCCTCTCAAAGATAAGTAAAGATGCCTCTGTACTGATCCTCAAGACTCTATTTAGACTTGGCTCGCACCCACGTGATACCTATGAACCCGGGGCTCTGATACCAACTGTCATGACCCAAAACATGGATGTGATAGCACTAGCTCAATCTCACCAGACAGCCTTGATCCAGGGAAAAATAGAAATAATATGTGGAAGTAACTAAATAAAATAGGTAACTAAAGCTGAAAATCTTCACAAATTTAAATACTACCCAAGAATTGAGTGTCATGTGTGCAAGCCACTATCAATACAGAAATCAAAAGAATTACAAGTTTGGATTGTCTTTCTTCTCGAATAAAACAAAATAGAAAAGAAATGAGAACAAGAGAGTCAGCCAGATGACAACAGCTACCTCTCTATATCTCCTGGGAATCCTCAGATGATCAAGGAAAAGTTACTACTCACTGTCCGGGCTTAAAACCTACACAAGTGTAGAAGCAAGGGGTGAGTACCAAAGAAATATGGTACCCAGCAAGTGAACTTTCAAAACTTCGTAATTCTTGTAGAATTCTCAAATTATCCTTTCATCTATGTGTGATTCATGAAATATTTTAATATTATAAAGCTAAGGTGATTAAATATAAATGTTGCTAAGTGATGAGAATTCTATTTTTGAGATATATTGTTGTGGTTGGTGATTACGAGTGGCTTTGTTTTGGACTTCATCTCATGTTCATTCATTCTATGTCACATATTTGCTTTGTTTCTGAATATCAATATGAGTGAGATGGTAAAAGTTGGGCCGAGGTCTTTGTTGGTGAGATTGTGATGTTGAGGTATTTTTTAGTGATGATATGATGCCAAGGTTATTGTCGGCGATTATTGCATAAGCATTGCATCCCATCCTTACATATTCTTGTGTGGCATGATGTTATTCTTGTAATTAACTGTGTTATCACTTGTAAGTTATGACTTGTGATTTGATAACTGTGATATTGTGAAAACAATCTCTATTGTGTGTTATGTGTTGCTGGGTTGGGCTGATTTTCTATGCAGGTTGTAATGGTGGAGGTCGGTTGGGGTGAAAGGAATTTGTGTTTTTCTATTGGACTTATTTTGTTTTGTTAGTTGACTTTCTAGGTACCGTGTTTCTTTGGTACTCACCTCGTGTTTCTATACTTGTGTAGGTTTTGAGCCCGGATAGTGTGTAGTAATTTTCCTTGATCATCCGAGGCTTCCCAGGAGATTTAGAGGGGTAGTTGTTGTCATCTGGCTGACTCTCTTATTCTCATTTCTTTTCTGTTTTGGTCAATTCAAGAAGAAAGACCGTTCGGACTTGTAATTCTTTTGATTTCGGTATTAATAGTGGCTTGCACACGTGACAACCAACCCTTGGGTAGTGTTTAAGTTTGTGAAGATTTTCAGCTTTAGTTACCTATCTTATTTAGTTACTTCCGCATGTTATTTCTATTTTTCCTTGGGTCAAGGCTAATTGCTCCCATCACATCCACGTTTTGGGTCGTGACACCCTTCTTCCCCTCTCCCTTTTCCTTCACCCCTCCGGACGGCAACCCAAAGACACCTTTACTCCTCTCTCCTCACCACCATCTCATATCGACTGAACCCCTCACCATTAATGTTCTAGGGAACTCCTTCTCCCTCACCCGCCTTCCACCTCATCTCCTCATCTACCACCTCTGTCTCCACCATGCAACCACTACCCGACTGCCTTTTCTTTCTCTCCTTTCCGCTAGAAATAATCCACTGGGTCAATAACCCTCGACAACGACAAGCCACGAGAGTTTAAAACTTAAAAAAATGTAAGCTTCAAGTATAATCCCCTGCCAAAAAATCATCAGCAAACCATCACTCCAACCAAGTGTCACTCCCCAATTTTGGCAAAATGGATTGCCACCTAACGAATTAAGGTGCATTAGGGCACCGTTCTAACTTAAAACAATATTGAAAAATCCAAAGCCACCAGAGAATGATGGGTTCAAATTATCGAAAGGAAGGTCTTAAAAACTTTCAATGTCCACAACTGTGGTTCCGACCATATCTTGCATTTTAAGTGGGGGTCAATGTTACAACCCAAAATCTAGGTGTGATGGCACAAACCTAACCCACCCGAGGTAAGTCATCCCAAAACCCAAATTATTTAACAATAATAATTAAACTGGAAGGTCTAGTAATATAGATAAGCGGAAGAAATCAAACTATAACTATCCCAGAACTGGTGTCACATGTACAAGCCTCTAAGTATGGAATACTTAAACGAAATACAAGTCATAATGTCTAGTTCTCAAATAGAATAAAACATAATGTGGGATCCTCAAAGGTCTGCTGGAGATATAAGCAACTACCTCACAAGTAATCCAGAAGCTCAATCCAACAAATAGAAGTCTAGCAGGATGAACTGCACTCACAACCTACAAAATTGTAGCAAGGGTGAGCACCAAACAATTGGGTACTCAGTAAAATGGAACTAACCTAAGGTAAAGCAATAAAGAACACAAGTAACTCCTTAAATCCCAACTACATTCTGTTGAACTACAACCCTGCACTCAGAAAAGTCCCAGCACAACATAATACATATTTCACAATAGGTATAATTGTACTCATCACTTGGCATAATATCTCAATACACAAGTATATAAGTATAATTATTCAACATCAGGGATACAATAAGTATAAAATCTCATAAGCAATACAAAAAGAATATCAAAGCAGGTATGATATGTGTAATGCCCGATAAAATTATCAAAATACCCCTAATGGAGGGGTATGTGCGTAACGCATCTTCCAATGCTTGTATGAAAAATCTGAGACCGGATTTGTCATCAGCACAAAAAATTGAGTGGAAAAATGGTCTCGATCGATTTTTAAAGCGACTAAATCAAAAGATAATTTTTTGACTCGAAACTTGAAATAGTGTCGGTGCGCGATGGAGGCGTGTCGCGCCTCTGTAGTGGACCCACACTTATTTTTTTCAAAATTTTTTGATGGTATTGGGAAAATTCGTCCAGAAACTTTTCGGAGAAAAATACACTATGTGCGACCGGTCCGCATCGCGGATTGGATTAGTTCGAAGCTGAAAAAATTCTAAATTTTGTGAGGCGCATTTCGGTCAATTCCCAACCCCTCTTAAACTCAATACACGATCTAATTAGGTCATGTTGACGTAAAAAGAGGTCTAAAACCTCATCTAAGTCCTTTTCTAACAATCTAAAAAGATTAGGGCTTGAGGAAAGAGGAGAAGAGCTTGAGATTGAGGAATTCAAGAGGAAATCCTTGAAGTGATGGTTGAGGGCTTCATCCTATGTATGTAAGGCTAAACTAAAAGCATGATATTGTTCTCTTATGTGCCCCATAGATGTTCATAAAGGAGTTGAGTGTCCATGAGTCCCCATACATGTTCTTAAATTGATCCTTGAATATCTTCTTATAAATTATGTCTATTTTCATGTACTTTTGTATGTTGATGATTATTATAAACTTATTTTCTTGAATTGGATATTTTCATGAGAAACTGCACAACCTTATATGTTAACTTTTGAAAGCATGTATGAATGAGTCTAAGGGTTGAGTCTAGAGCCTTAACATGAGATTGTTGATTGTGATTGTGATAAGAGAATGATGATGAGTTGACAAAACTTGATAATCCTAGGAGTCTCCATAAATGAACTCCAATGATTTTTTATTTGATTGTTCCCTAACGATTGTTCTAAGCCTTGAGCTATTAATTGAGATGTTGATTGATGAGAGGGTTAAAGTCCCCATGAGATGTTGATTGATGAGAGGGTTAAAGTCCCTATGGGAACTGATAGATGAGAGGGTTAAAGTCCCTATAAGACTTATCGATGATAGGGTTAAAGTCCCCATGATTTGATTGGTTTGGTTGGATTAATTGTCTTATAAGCATTGTGTCATTGGAGGAGTATTGAGCACCAAAAGAGTAAAGTTAGTCCAACTCACACTCGTCAAACTACGTTGCCAAAAATAGGTAAGGCTTAGAACCATCACATTACATTGTGGTTCCCTCTTGAGAGAGTCCCTGAAACAATAGAGGACTAGTTGATTGCAGTTTCCCTTAGTGGATTCAATTCGTTCCCTACTTGGAAAGTATGGAACAGTCATGGCAACACCGGCGGGATGTTGTACAATCATTGGCTCATAAGTGATTGTTGTTGGATAAGAGAAACTCCCAGAAAGTTCCTACCTTGAGTGCTCTGAGTCGAGATAAGATAAGATGTGATGAGATGAGTCTGATTTAATTGATGAGGTTGATTGGTTGATGGGTCACTTGTCTACTATTTATTCTTGCTTTAGATAGACATTTGACATGTTGATTGTTTACTATTTCTGAGCTGATGTTGTTACATACTATTCTACCTATTTCTGTTTCATTCAGCTATTTTACATACCATACATTCCACGTACTGACGCCACTCGACGCTGCATCGTTTTATGATTCAGATACAGGGATTAGGGATCGTCAACAGGTGCATCGTTGAAGATCCAGGACGTTCAGCTAATTGGTGAGCCTCCCCTATTTCAGAGGATTCACTACCTTTACTTCATCATGCTTTTGAGTTAGACTAGACTAATCTTATATTTTGATTTTGGTAGCCATGGGTCTGTTTTTGGAACCACTTGATTAGTGATAGAGTCTTTATAGATGATAGTCGGACATTGATATTGAGATTGTGAGCTAGTTCTTCCTACTAGCCTTTATCATTAATCTATTATTATTTTAGACATTAGATGAGATGAGCCCATTTGCTTTCATTTACTTCCGTTGATCTGTTCTATAGAGTTGTTGGACTGAATGGATGTGTTGAGGCCAAATGGTTCGCTTAGGACTAGCAATAGTCTATAGGTGCCGGCCACGTCTTGCGTACCCTCCCGGGGCGTGACAATATGAGTTGGAGTGAATGCCATGAAATATGAATAATGTGATGCAATGTCAAATAATTGTGATGCATGTCTATCCCATGATACATATCTGATGACCAGATGACTGGATCAGTTGGAACCCTAGGGGCCACACATGGACCATGTATCTGCCGGAACCATTTTTCTTCGACAATAACTTTCATATCTAACTGGAACCATTTCTCTTTGGCTTTCATTTTTCTTTATTTTCTTTTTCACTATTCAGAACTATTTCCCTTTGACTCTTCATCATCAATGTATCATCAAGCAAGCACATAATAATTGCATATTAGTCATGTTCAAGGAAATAGAGTATGGAAGATATCCATATGTATTATGTATTTCAACAATAGAAACTGATTAATCCTCAAGTGTCTCTATATTACCACAGTTTCAATATATCAATCATATCACAATATAAGCACCATCGCTAGCAATGTCGAACAATTCACAAGATCACATAGGTTACGAATCCACAATTAATTTATAAGTCAATATATCACCATATGAACCATTGTTCTATCCAAAATATCATGATCAAGCCCACGATACAATTCTACCCCAAAAGTACTCAATTTCATACAAATAGGAGCATACAAGTTTCATTCATACATAACAAAAGGTTAGAAGTCTACTTGCCTCAAATAAAGTCTCTAATCAAGTGAAATCGCTATTTTCCCCTTCTACAATACTCCAACTCACCAAAATCTATTCAAATATGGCATCACAATAACATAACAAATCTAATGAAACTAAAATCAATTTATTCAGAGAAAGAGGTTAAAATGGTCAAAAACCACATGCTCAAAAACGTAGTCGAAATCTGAAAATTAAAGCATGAAAATATTCCCAAGGTGATCAGGAGTTCAACGGTGAAAATGATTTCTAAACCAAAGCTAAAATGTGGGAGAATTCATCAATAAAAGTTTGCAAATCAAAGTCCAAAAAATCCCCAATTTACACCATCAAAATCTCAAAATTAGAAGTTAAAATTACAATCTAATCAATCTGAATCAATGAAATAGATTAGAAAATAGTTACTCAATCACCTTGCCTTGAAAAATCTTGAAATCTCTCTTGAAACGAAGCTTGAAGGGTTGCAAAATAGTGGAAAATGAATTGAAAAATGTCTTTTAAAGAAGTCCATTGTTCAGGTATTATAACACTCCGGAACGTGGATCCCTATTCAAATGATCCAGCACTCCACAAACGCAGACAAAGCATCCGCGAACACAAAGGCTAAAAGGGCATAGCTCCGCAAACATGGAGAACAAGGCGTGAATGCGGAGTACATGAGAGACATGCACCAAAACAACCGACAACTAGCAACCCACAACTAAAAATACAACATAACTAAGACCCTCGGGATTCATTCGGAACCCTGCAAATACAAACCAAACATAGAATCCTACCAGAGACGATGATCTAGACTCAATAGAATCCTCAAAATTTGAATTTAGAACCTCCATGTCCCCAAACCCAAGAAGGATCATTTGAACTAGTTTTGGACTCAAAATCTCAAATTATTCTTGGAAGCTCAAAAACTTACAAGGAAACTATTTCTAGCATTAGTTTCATCACCGGAACCACTGGAAATGACAAAATTTAGATACGAGCCCCCAAACTCCGAATGTTGACCAAAGTCAAACCTATGATCCAAAATGAACTAAAAATGCAACTTTCGGCCTAAAATCTCCGTTTTCACTCTGAATTCAGTTCTGCAAGTTCTCCTAGACCAGTTCTAGTATTTTGGAACTGGTGGAATCGACAGAATCGAAGTCCGATACTCAAAATTCGAAATGACCTCAAAACTTGAAATTTCTAATTTTAAGCCTTTTAAAATTCTTTCTTTTGTAGAAATCCAACTTTTTACAAGATTTTCAAAATTCGACTCTTAGACTCGCCCAAAAATGACCTAAGGCAACTTTCAGGAAGGGCAAAATGGTAATTTGATTGGAAATGTGAGAAATGACCTTCGAGGTCATTACAGTCAAAAAGATTGCAAATAAGGTCTCTTAATTTAAAAATTATCCTAAATAGATCTAAGTGGTCAAAATATAATTGGACAAAATAAACAAATAGATATAAAAAGAAAATAAATTAAAAGTCTAAGCTACCCCAAATAATTTAAAACAAACAATAAACTACTAGAAACTAAACAAATTTAAATCCACTCGAATCAATACTCGACTTTAATATTCGAAAGAGAAAATCAAAGTTTTGTTGTTTTATATCTCACTTGGCTTGTTATCCAGAGTGGCCATAATAGGAGTTTTAGATCAAAGTGATATCTTTTTAGAGAAGTAATCCATCTTGTGGAAGGTGTTAATGCTCTCTTCTAAGTACCCTAAAACTTAGGGGTCGCTTGGTATAAAGATAAATAATGGAGGGATTAGTAACGCAGGGGCTAATTTTTATCAAGTGTTTGGCTCAGTGCTTCCCATTAAATCTTGTGCTTGGTTTAACTCTACAAAAAGCTTCTTTTCAATTATATTGTTGAATAATTATGGAATTTTCTATTTCATGCAATTGGATTTTAGTAGATTATTTTGTTATCACTTTTAGCTAGCTAGGAGAACAATAGTTTTTTCATCGTGTTTGCTTTTTCTCATTTGAAAAATATGAGGATAATTAATTGTAATCTTAATAAATTGACCACTCATAGAACTCCAATTTCTAATTTAATAAAGATAGAGCATCAATTTTTAAAATCAAAAAGATGGTAATCAATTGTAAAAATGAATAACCATCTATATTTACACATAAAATTTTGCAAGTTGTAGTTTTAGTAAGGAGTTTATATCTTAAAAGATCACTCAACCTTGAGAATTTATCTAACATAGTCATTGGGTTTTGTTGTGTATCAATAAAATCAGTCAATTAGGCTTTTGTATGAATAAAATCACTCAATTAAATTAATTATACAAAAAATTGGCATGACAAAATATTTTTTGTATATTATGTAAATATGAACCCACAAATAAATATATTTGTAAGCTAATTTTTAAATAAATTTACTAGTACAAAACTACAAATATAAAACATAAAATCAAGAAAATAAATAAAGTGTAAAACAATTTGATGAATATTTGTCTTTACATACTTAATCTCATGGTATTAAATCCTATGTATTACTAATACTACCAAATAGAAGATATTAATTAATACCATGTGGGGTATATTAACTAATACATAAATTAATTATACATAGACGGTATTAGTTAATACTATTCACGATATATTAACTAACACATGGATTAATTATACATAGACCCAAAATTTTTATCATACGTAAAGCATGAATTATTTCTCCAAATATTCCTGCCAAATGGTCCTTACTTCAAAAGTTGATTATTTCATTTTTCAACAATAGGCAGGAATCCGTTCTTAACCTTTTGAAATTAGGCGCTATCAGGGAAGAAGAGGGAGGAGTTAGGAAATTTTTTAAAAGAAATTCATCTTTATTGTTGTTTCATATTTTTAAAACAACAATTCATTGATTCACTCGCTCTTTTAGAAGTGTTACACCGCACATTACATTTGAGTTGGCAAATAATTGCCAAGTAAATTCACTAAACGATCGAAGGCGTGTTTGAAGTGCAGAGACCGAGATGCCAATCTAGTATACGTACATAAATCTGTCGAGCCATTCTGATTTTTATTGAAGTGTATGTTTATATTTTTTAAATGCAAAAATACTAGACAAGTGGTATTTCATTCTAAGATAAAAAGTCGTTGGACTTTACACAAGAATTTTGGTCAATCGACATTGGATTTTGAAAATTGATATTGGTCAATCGACAATGTACTATAGATACTGGCAACTGATATAGTACGATCATCCCACTTGACAGCCGTATTCCGTTATAAAAAAGTAAATAGACCGCCAGAATAAGATGGGAGAAAGGAGAAAACAATAATAGTTTGAAAGACACCATCCTCGTGAAACAACTGCTTCATTTGAAAGATACGCCCTTCCACAAGATGGATTTCTTCTCTAAAAAGATACCGTTGTTTCTTCAGGTATAATATTGAAAGGATGTTGTAACAAACACACAACAGTAAGAAATTGGCAAGCATAGGCACAATTCATATCCAAGCAGCATTCATCCACTATGTTGTCATCATTTAGGATCTATCTCAGCCAGAAAGAGCAAATCCTATCCTCACAGAGACAGGGAACCTTATTTCTTTTCTTTTTAACTTCCCCCCTTTTTTTTATAGCCCTAGTGCTGAGGTATGGAAGAATGAGGTGGTGGGAGAATTGAGTTTTCTCAATAGGATACAGATCAACTGACCCTTCACATATTGGGTTAACAAACTACTTGTACAAGAGGTCACACAATCTAAATAAGGAGACTGAGCCAGGAAGATGTACACCACTCTTACTCTCTGTTGTTAGGAGTGAGTAAAACGAACATTAGCACACCTCATTGCTTGATATTCAAACTAGTAAATTGGATTTCTGAATCAGAATGGAGCAATGCCTGAGGTAAGGGCAATTTCCTCATCAGCAGAGTAAAGGCACCTTTTGATATGCTGAATATTACATTTGCTGTACTATCAATTTCATCCTCATACTGCTCATAGATGAGGAATGAAGTGAATGCCAGAGCTAGCACTGCAGTGGTTTTGAATCATGTAAACAAACTACCGAATATGGACTTTAATGCATCATTAAGCGTGAAAATGTAGCATAACTCTTACCTATACCCAGTGCAAAAGTCAAGCAATCCAAAATAACCAACTTAAAAAAATATAGGGGTATTGCAGCCTGCAGAAAATAAGAGAACTTTAGAGGTGTAACACAACCTAAACAGTAGATTCAAGGACCGATTTCAAACACTATTTGCAGTCCGACAGAGAGTGCAAGATAACTTCTAGAATGATCAAAGCCACCCCTTTGTTTGATGTTATTCGAGTTTTCGAAAAGAAAAAAACAAGTTTGGCTTTTTTTGAAGATTGGACAACTCAAAAACTAGTTTTGTAGTTTTAGAAAGATGTGAAAACCTGTGTGAAATCATCCAAAAACACTAAGGCTAAGCAAACTCAATTTATGGAGAACTTCAGAAAAAGGCCACCTTGTTCATCCCTAATCAATTCAAAATTAGTAAAAAGAAGGTTAGCAAGAACATGAACTCATTTAGCACACACCTTCAGAAATATATACCAATCTTCTCCTCGGGCGAGTAACCTTGCTAAATGACTCATTCTGTTCCACGTATATGCTACGTTGTAAAAGCAATTTCTCATATCCACTTCAGAGATCTCAAAGAAGGACCATGAAATTCTGGGAACTGAAATCCCATATCTGCAGCAAAGTCATCATTACTGAGGGAATACAAACATCCCAAGCATAAAATAAATACTGAAACCTAAAAACAGGGAATGGGAAGCTGATAAGTTCATTATGAAATGATGCTGTGAATCATCAAAAACTCCCAATTGGAAATAGATTATTTACACAAATCATAGGCAAGTTTACAAAGCGGGAAACAATGATCCGGCTTATACTGGCAAACAGTGTGCCCATAAACTTCCACATAATATTTTGAAATTTTTACACTCTACATTTACTTTGCTAAGCATACCCTATTTAGCCCATATTTTCAGATTAAAGCCTATTTTAGCCCATTACATTTATAATTTGATATATTTGGGGGAAAAGGTAATAATTCCTTAATTTGTGATTATGATTTTCATTTTTGATGTTTGATTAATAGTGATATTCATGTACACATTAAAATATTGTTAGATGAATTAAGTTGAAAATTAGGAACTCCCCATTTTGGAGTTTTAAAAAGCTTGAAATCATTGTGAATTTTGTGATTTGTTGAAATTTTTGACAAATTGATGATTGAGGCTCAGTGGGGATGTTATTTGGACGTTATGGTTAGAATATTTAAGCTATTCAATGAAGATTTGACACATTGTGCATGGAGTTCCGTGGTTGAAGTTCATGGGAGATGAAACCCAGTTTTTGCACAAGTTGTGTATATTTTTATATAACAATGTATGATTGTGTATAAGCGGTGTTGTGGGGACTCTTCATTTAGCCGCCCCACCCCTGTTGGTACTGGTGAGTGTGTGGGACTCTTACCAGGAGCGGTCAATCAAGATTGGGTACTTTGACCATGATCCATGACAAAATTTGTGAAAACTGGAAAATGGGAGATTAAATATCAGCCATTGTCAGTTAGTGCCCACAACTTTGAGAAATTTTCAAAAAAGAAAGATTGAATCGTGGGCTTCACCCCCACAACCTTTTAGGATATTTTTGTAGGTTTTTTTTTTTTTTTTTTGAATTTTGAATTATTTAAAGCTGAATCCCCTCACCGTATCTGTACCCCCAAATCTTAAAATTTAGATATGAAAGATCCGACCTCTAGATCCACACCGAGATTCGATACTTGCACTCGAACCCAAGCAACAAAGGTATTAGCACCTCTTGCACACTATTGTACATTTTTATACAAGGTTGCTACATTATTTAAGGTAATTGTATAGTGTTGTATAATGTTGTACCCTGGGTGTATAAACATTGTTGTGAAAAAAAAGTTGGCTGTGTGGGTGGAAGCTGAAAATGTGGCTAAGTGGGTGTAATGTGTTGTGTTAGGCTGTATAATTTTAAAAAATTTCTCAAATGTTTTCCTTTTTCTATAAAGGTGGTGTCCAGTTTGCATATTGTTCCATGTAAACTGATTGAGTTGAGCTTACATAACAGAATGAGGAAGATTTAAAAGGAAGAAGTTGGACATACAAAAATAGAAATGCTAGAGAATTTATCCTGTTGTAATTCACCCTTACAACAGGATGAAGTAGCACCAATCAGTTCTTTTCACCTTTTCTTATACTACGGCAGGTGATCAGGGAAGCACTTACTTTAGTTGCATATATATCTAACATGTCACATATACTATTCTTTTTTATAACTTCTATTCATTAAGGTTCACATTAGGGATCGCATGACATGTCCTAAGAATGTGATTTATATCCAATTGTCTCATAAAGAAAAATAATATACCAAAATTTCATCTCCTTGAGAATAATATGACAGGACTGGTCTGTCCAAACATTTGTTTTAGGACAGTTTTCTCTTTAAACAATTTAAAGACAACATATTCAGTGGCATACATACATTGTTGGTGGCAGAATGCTGTATCCCCAAAGAGCAACTGCAATCATCAGTAGAAGCTGGGAAAGAGATGAAAGAAAACTCCTCCCAGACAGGAAGAACCAGTAATGGATGAAAACCAGCAAAAGGAAACAAGTAAATGTTCTCTGCTCATCTCTCCACAATAAAATTTCTGCAACTGCACTAACATATTATATTGTTATTTAGAGGTAACCAAGATAATACAGTGAAGAATTGTGATTTCATATAATCAATTTGGCAGATACAGAACAAAACCTAGAAGTAGAAGGCATAGAAAAGCTTACACCACAACCCCCCATCCCATACAAATTAAAAAAAGCTGCACGTATATAATAGTAACAATAATAATACTTAGTCTATTAGAATCCAAGGGTATACAAAATTTTCTACTAAATTTGATGTCGCTCTACATTTTGGATTGCCAGGAAGTTTCTGTAATGTGCTTAAAACTGTACCCAGAAACCAATTCTACAGATACAAACTCAGATTCAGTCTCAGAAGAACACCAGAATAGGGTGTCAAGTCAGTTATCTCTACCAGTTCATGAAAAAACACAGGTTTTAGGTGAAGGAAAATGCCTAGAGGGTTTGATTTAGTATTTCCACTAAATCAAATAAAGTAGAAAACATCAGTATGCGAGGCTAGAAATGTCACAAAGTCACATACCAACCTTTTCCACCTCCAAGCAGTTTATGCACTTTTGACTCCTCATCAGTGTCACTATAGCTTGAGAAAGATGACTCTCTAGTTAAATGAGAGGACTTAGCGGTTACAGTAACTCCTTCCTGTATCAGAGTTTCACGTCAGTAATAAGCAGTTGAGTCATGTCCAAAAAGACAGTACAAGCTCTATAGCAAATTTCAAAAGCACGCCAAATTCTTAACCATATTTTCACAGCACAGATCAACAAATTTAGGCTGCTTACCACAACAAAATCAGCATACTTGTCAACAAACTAGGGAAACTTAAAAGAAAGTAAAGCTTCTTACAAAAGCAAAGAAGAGATCCAACATGAATCAATTGGAACGATTAAAGTACAGGTACTTTATCAAAGAGATTCACAATTGTATATATATAGTATGTCTTTTATCAGAACATCAAGGACAGGCTGCTTTATTGTGACAGTAAAATGTCTTTTATCAGAACATCAAGGACAGGCTGCTTTATTGTGACAGTAAACTTTTTTGCATCTCGCTGTGTAACCAGGATAACTAGGATTCTACATTCTAGAAAAAGATATGTCATCTTTACCTTTAAGCTTAAAGAAACCCCAGTAAGTAAGCTAAAGTTCAAAAGATCCACATACACTGGGCAGTGGTATTTACTGCCTTTACAATCTCAAAGTTATAACAACTTGCGCACCCAAATATTACTCTGCTCGTCCCCAAAAGAATGAATATTCGGAGGACAAAAGGTCAACTAATCTAAGTTTTAGTGTGAACACAGATATTAGTTTCTTACTAATTTATTTTCTGGAAAGTAACATTTACATATTTGAAGAAGTATTACAAGTTTACAAACTTTCATAGTTAAGATTAAATTCTTATATTTGAAAACATTGTAATCAAAGAGAACAATTTGAGTGCCAACCAAACAGTTTCAGACAGAGAGAACAGTTGTGAGGCACTGTTTACAGCTACTGATAAAAATAAGGAGTAAACATACTTCAAGAGGAACAACTGGAGAATATCCAATATATTTCTGAGCTGCCAAGCAATTAAATCTCCTATTGCACAATGCTAACTCAATAATATCAAAAATTGGCACATTCTCAGTGCTCCAATTGCTCATCCTTGAAAAGGTCCATTTTATGATCAATGTAATATATTGGATAACTCTAGCAGGAATTTTGGTAATCGGCCTGCAATTAGAAAGCACCAAATGTTTCAGAAGCCACATCACAAGATCCATAATGGAAGGGAAGGATCAAAGCTACAAAATACACAAAAGAAAAAATATAAGCCAAGAATTAAGACAATAAACTATGACCAGCCAAGAAAGTCACCAAATAGAACTTAAGATTAACATTTATCCAAGTATCAACAGTATATGCAATAGCTAGTGATGAGGACAGAGACATGTAAGCAGGGTAAGTAGTTCAAGAATAATGTAGAAGAATGGCGTGTAAAAAGAAGAAATGGATTAAAAAGAGAATTACTTGGAACAATGCTGACTAAATTAGGGCAAAAAACCTAGGTAGTATCTTTCCATTTGCCTAAACGTGTCCAACCTTGGCGGGCAGACCTTTTATCAGATTCTGTGGGAAGATGCAGGTACCCGAAGTAATAGTCAAGGTGCACTCAAGTAGACACCACCGATATCATTTGGGTGTGTTTTGGGGGGGGGGGGGGGGGAAGATATTGACTAAATTACACCTCTACATCAAAGACAAATGAGATGCAAAATGAACTAAGATAACCCATCAGAGAATTCTCCAGCCAAATAAAAGGTACAAGAAGACTCGGTGTCGTGCCATCTTTACTCACACACTAATACCATTGCAAATTCTGAATTATGGACCGGAGAGGAAGATAATGACCAAGCTAGAGTTTGATAGCCACAAACCATAAAATTAGAAAGATAAGAAGAAGGAAAATTTGTTAGCACTTGATAAACTTGGTTTAGGTTAGGATGTTAGTCATAAGCAAGGTAGAGTTGCGGAAACCACAGTGCAGTCAATAGTCAGGACTGCTCTTCACCTAATGCATACATATTGGGAAAAAAATCGTAAACAAACCTCATGTTGATGGGAGCATCATCGATAAATATAGACGTAAGAAAATAAGTATGCCAGCTACCTTACCTTTGATATCCCAATCTCTGAAATACAAGAGATACAAAATCCTTGAACTTCATCGGCTTGAGATTCGTGATGAAAAAGGCCTGCAATGCATGGCATTACCCTCTGTAAATGTATTAACCACATCAAAAGGAAACATTGAATAGAGATAGCTAAAAATCCATACCTTGCCACATACATGACTCTCCCTAGAACTTAGAGCTTTTTCAGCACATATATGTGCATGGGCAACATTCTCCACATAGGTGAAGTCAGTCACATTGTCACCAAGCCCTATAATAAACTGAAATGAGAATGTCTATTACTTATTCAAAAAGTATGTATACAAAGACTAAACACAGTAAAAAAATGCTAGATCAGAAAATTACACCTACATAATGACTACAATTGTGACGTGAGAGGAGTCTATGATCTTTTTCCTCTTTTATTCGACGTACATCCCAAGGTGGTTCCTGACACAAAACATGCTGCAAATTCTACACCAATTCCTATTTGCCTACTTCCACAAGGAAATTGAGAGTTACAGGTAACAAAAAGCAGAGAAAGAGAAGTTCCCTAGAGATTTGAAGCATGTAATGAGTTTAGTAAGAACTTTTTTTGGGACGTTGATACTACAAAAAATCTTAGGTCTAGTCCATCACATTTACACAGGCTTAACAAAAAGAAGGAACATAATTGATTGACATTTAACCAATAGAAGAGCAGCTAACAGAAGACTTCCAACCTTGCCCCAGCCAGATTTTGCAACATTGACCAGCAAAGAAGAGAGATAACTGTCTCCAGGTCCGAAAACATAGCTGGGACGAAGTGCACAAGTAAGAAGGCCATCAGCATCATTTGCAACTAAAACTAGAGCCTCTGCTTGAGCCTTAAGATCAGTTACCATGTTCATGAACTGCATTGAGAAAGCATCAAAATGAAAAGAAAAAACTAAGAAATCAAAAAAAGTAATGGCCTAACGAAAAATGTAGAAGAGGGTTGACAGGAATAGAGCTTAGTAAATTTCCAAATTCAGTTAACCAAGCTAAGAGACTTACTTTACTCGAATATGGTAAGGACTCATCCCCACCATCTATATCCTGCCAGCTGTTCAAAACTACATCAGCAGAACTGTTGTATAATAGCCTTTTGACTTTACACTCTTGACAGGCAGCAATGATATTCTTTGCACCTGAAAAACATAACATTCATTCTCAACCAGGACGCCAAAGACTTAAATAACAAAAATGTTCAGTTCACTTAAATGACCTCTGGGTGAAAAAGTACCTTGAACAATAATTGTGTAGTTAATATAAAAATCATGAGCATATGAATCCTTAGCATCCATGTAAAATACAACTGATGCGCCATCAATAGCTGCGTGGGAGAATATGGTGCACTAAAACTCAGTCCAAGTTTACTTTAGTGGAATAACACAGTTTTCCAGGAAGGTATAGAAAAAAGTAAGAAACTCTAGAAACTGCATAAAATACAAAAAGCCAACTCAGACAGATACACAAAGAATGTAGCAATCAAACGCTGTAAGCTGATTGACCAGATCACAGTACTACTGCTTTTCTTAATTGTCAAAAAAGGTACTACAGCATAACTTTAGGGTGAAAGCACTGAAAGGGGAATGAATAGCAAGAGGCGTACTAAAAGGGGCTGGTAGTACTTTTCCCTTGTTTTTAGAGACAGAAAAAGGTGAATAACATTCATTCCCACAGTATTTTTCAACCCCCGCAGAGTATGCAGGATGGGAGAAATAAACATCTTTTAATTCCCTTGCAGTTGAATAAAAAGAAAGTTGGAGAATAAACACTTACAGGGAAGCAAGTTATTAGGGAAATAGGTCAACGAGTGCCCATCACTACTTCCCCATTCAGAAAACTTCCCAAAACCAAAAATAGAATTAGATGGATGTCCTCGCAAAGAACTAAGCGAAAATCAATCCTCGACTACAGAGTACTGTTGAACATTGTGGCATATCTCAGAATATAGTACTTCCAATCATTCACCATACAAGTTAAGGAGTACTCCACTACAACTAATAAGCATGACCACCTTTTAAATCTTCATAATGTTGTTCACGTGTTGTGTATACCTGGAATGATGATATAGGAGTATGCGCGCACAAAGGACACAATTACTACTTTCATAACAGGAAAAAATTTCAGTTATGTTATTAAATAAGCTAGTGTACAACAATATGATGTAAAGCACTTGGGGTGCTAGAAAAGAGGAAGGAATTTCATAGAAAGTACCTGCTTAAAAGTATCACTGGACATCTCATGGAAATGAGCATACATGTTAGCTTACACATTCAGAGAAACATTTTATCATATATTCCCTTATTGCTTTAGACTCAAATACAAACTACTGCATGAAATAATTCTTTCTTCCAAGTTGAAAGGGAGATGATTTCCTTTGCCTTAATTTTCTCTTTCAATAAATCGGGAGAATATCCAGTTTTTGTATGCTCATCTCCTATCATAAAACCTCTTCCTTCATTTATTCACACAGGATACATGCATCTTAATAATGTGGTGTGTGGTCAAGTAGGGTTTTTTCTTTTTGACAAGGGACTAAGGAGAGTGGTCGAGTAGTTTATTGTCATTGATCACACATTTGGGGTTGAGATTTGATGTCAGGAATCGGATTTGAGATGAACTGCTTCCATAATAATGATAACCAGTACATGCATGTGAATCTGCTGTTTATTTGCCACAAACAATTCAATGTTTCTCCTATTACATCCCAGTTCATCTTTTGTTTTATTTAAGTGAGCATCCGCTTAAGAGCAAAAACAAATCTTGCTCAATAAGATTCTTAATGATGCAGATATAGTTTTTTTACTTTAGACCATTCTCAATTTGTGCATATCATCCTTGCGTAGGGGCCATGCTAACCTTCACCATAGTTTTTGAGTTTTAACCTTTTCTATGAGAAGAAAGAGGTTTCCGCAAATAGCTAAACTCAAGAAGTTGTATGTAAGGGAGTAGAAAAATTGTATACAAGGGAGTAGAACTACAATCATTTGAAGCCATATCCTTCAAACAGAAATCATATTATGTTCAATAAAAGAAGCATACATATATGATGACCAATGGTTAACAAGCACTAAAACTTAATTCCAATAAAACAGAATTCACAATTTTCCAACTTCAAAAGCAGTCACTTGCTTTCATTTTTTGTTTTATTTTATATTTTTTGAGTTAGTCGAGAAATAATTCATTGAATTCACACCACCTAACTATTTGGCCTAGGGATCGATCAATTGTGTTGAGAACAATGAGGTTGTAATACCCCATAGTTGGAAAGTCAAAACAAGGAAAGAAACTACAGAAAACTGATATCTGGTGCAGGAACCATGAGCCCAGCAGTTTTATGAACCATAGATAGTCTCATGGATGGCACTTACACTTTGGAAAATTTTCAGTGAACAGCGAGTACCTTCTACAAGTTGTACATTGATCCACGACCTGTAGATGATAGTCGTGGATAGGGCGCCAGTGCATGGGAAATATTGGGTCTCTATATTTTGGTTCACGACCCAACAGGACGAGCCATAAGAGAATGTACGAGCCGTAAAAAAATTTCATAGATGGGACAGTGATGGGTGAAAATTTTGGCCAAGTGTTGGGCGCTTCTAGGAGGGGTCTTCACGAGCCATAAAAGGTTATACAAGACATTGATTGAGGTCGTAAGACTTGGGTGCAAATTCTAGTAAGCTAAAGTTTTGGTGCATAAGTTCTACAAGGGACAATTACGAGCCATTAGAGAATGTACGACCCGTAAAAAAATTTCATAGATGGGATAGTGATAGGTGAAAATTTTGGCCAAGTGTTGGGCGCTTCTAGGAGGGGTCTTCACGAGCCATAAAAGGTTATACAAGACATTGATTGAGGTCGTAAGACTTGGGTGCAAATTCTAGTAAGCTAAAGTTTTGGTGCATAAGTTCTACAAGGGATAATTACGAGTCGTCAAAAGTTCTACCGTTCGTACAAATGGATCGCAATTTTGGTCCAAATTTCCAAGTTTCAGAAGTTGTTCTACAAACCAACAAGATGGGCTTGTAGAACCATCCATGAGTCATGAAAAGGATCCCGTAGTTTTGGGACCTACGCCATTAGAGTTGACCAAGAGTTACAAAACCCCAACTGTATAAGTCGTACATAAGTCTATGACCCATAGAAAGGTCATGTAGACCCTGTCCCACAAATTTTCATTAAAGATATTTTTAACCCTTTTTTTTATTTGCACCGGGTATTCGAGTCTCTTTGAGCCCCGACTAATCCCGGGGTGCACATGCCCTCGACAAGGAGTTTCCCGCAAGTGCACCACGATTAATTCAGGTTTTACCCAGTCCGATGGCCCTCAAAAATTGTTTGCACCTAGTGGATTTCGAAATTGAGACCTTGAAAGGGAGCAAACTCCAAGGCTCAAGTAAGATATTTTTAACTTTTCCTATTCTCCTTGTGAGAAATAGGAGAAGAATATTATTGAACTGTTGTCTATATTATAACATTGAGACCCTATTTATAAATACTATATTAGACTTTTTTTCCAACTAGGATACTATAATACAATCCTTTTCCAAATAGGATTTTCTATATACTATTGTTATTCCTATTTCTGTTCTAATTAGGATTGTATTTATCTATTCCTATTCTAACACTCCCTTTCAAGCTAGTGCATACACGTTATATGTACTTAACTTGTTACAAATGTAATTAATACGATCGACGACAGTTGAGTTGAGATATCAGCAAGTTGATCTTCTGGCTTCACAAAATTAACAGCCAACCTCAATGTCTTACCTTCTCATGAAATTCAGTCAACCTCAATGTCTTAGTCTTCTCATGAAATTCTTGGATTGCATTGTTAAACTTCTCAAACCAAACTTGAGAAGATTGTTTTAGACCATAGAGTGATTTACACAATCGACATACAAGGTTACCAGACTGCCCCTAAACAACAAAATCAGTTGGATGCTCCATATAGATTTCTTCCTCGAGATCATCATGGAGAAAAGCACTCTTACTATTCAACTGATTAAAAGGTCAATGGAGAATGACAATATGGATCATCTCGAAATTACTCTAAGAAAGTCACTTTAAAACTTCTTGAAACCTGCTTATGCACCAAATTATTATATTTGATGGCTGAAAGTGGTCACAAATTGAGAAATGAAATTATATGGGAAGGGTCAGAATGATGACACGACCCTACTGAGAAGAGAGTTATATGGGTAGGGTTGGAATGATGGCACGACCCTACTGGAAAATAGAAATTATATAGGTAGGATCATATTGACGATATGACCCTACTGCAAAAGAGAAATTGTATGGATAGGGTCGGAATGATTGTACGACCCTAGGCAAACTAGATTTGATGAGTCACCGAAAAGACGAATAGAAGTACGCAAATCAAATCTAAGTCACCAAAAAAACACAGTGCTATGAAACTCAGATATGAGAAAGTAGTTCGAAAAATTCACGGTACTACACAAATTGAATATGAGTAGTCCGGAGAGATGCACAGTGCCACACAAATCAAATATAAGAAAGTAGTCACCGCAAAGATAGCACGGTGCTACACATGATAAATATGAAAAGGTAGTCACCGAAAAGATGGCACGGTGCTACACAAACACTGACAGATGTGGGGTTAACACAAGTCACAAAAATTGACGCACAGTTGACTTGTTCGACTAAATTTTCTTCCCTCGAATATGAGAATAAAATATATATCATTGCCCCTACTTTTGTTAACATAATCATTGGCCAGACGAGCAGCATATATTACTCATAGCCACCCGCCGGCAGCGGAAGCTTTTTGATTTTCTACCAGGACCATAAAAGCTTTGATACCATGTGAGAAATATAGAAGAAGAATATTATTGAATTATTGTCTACATTATTACATTGAGACCCTATTTATAGATACTATACTAGATTTCTTTTCTAACTAGGATACTATAATACAATCCTTTTCTAAATAGGTATCTATATACTATTGTTATTCCTATTCTTATTCTAATTAGGATTGTATTTACCTATTCCTATTCTGACACTCCTAATCCCTAAACTACGTCGTTTTAGCCCTATAACTACCTCTTAACCGTCCCGGCCCTTTCAATTTCACCTAAGTCTCAAAATCATACAAACCCGCTCAAGTATCTTCCTCCTTAAGCTTCCATCGAAGAACAAGCAAGGACTTTCACTTCCTCCGTTGACTTCCCAGTTTTCTTCAAGCAAGGCACTAAGGGGCCGTTTGGTAGGCGGTATTAGGAGAAATAATCCATGTACTATATGGTATTAGTTAATACTATATGGTATTAGTTAATACTAAGTTTGGTAGAAATAATCCATGTACTATATTGTATCGTAACTTATAAATTTACAAAAATATCCTTAATTATTATAAACATTAAATTTATCAATAGTTTTTTAATAACTTTTTAAAAAAATAAATACATAGAATCGAGTATGGAAACATACAAGATAATATATCTTCATTCTATACAAACAATACAAGAAAATAAAAAAGTAAGAACTTTTAAATAAACGAACCTCAAAAAATACACTAAAACATAAAAGAAAAGACGGGAGGTGGAAAAGAAGTTTCAAAAGTTGGAGAAAGTAATAAAAAAATAATACACATATTAAGGTAAAGTTTAATAAAGAATAAAGGATAAATTATAATTATTTAAATTTAAATAAGGGTATAATTGAAAAAAAAAAAAAGAACCATGGGATACCACCAATTTGGTGGTATCAAAAAGTGGGGGTTTTCATGGTTACAGAACCATGAAACGAAACCATACCATACCATATAATTAATGAAACAATCAAAGCAAACGTCGTTCTCTTAATAACCATACCATACCATACTACGAAAAACCACCATCCAAACAAGCTGTAAAGGTATGTTGGTATTCATCAATCGATCCCTTCCACCAATGGAACCCAAAGAATCCTCAACTTTTTCATCAAATTCTAAGTATGAAATTTATGAATTTTCATAATTTACATTCAACTAAATGGATTGTGACTAATACTATGATTATCTATCTAATTATGCATGAATTGATAAAAAATCCATGATTTCCATGGTTTACAAGTGAATTACTCCTACATGCAAATCTACCGTTCATAAGATTCTAAATGAGTTCTTTCAATTTAGATTCAATTGATGCTATATTACATGATCATGCATGTTTCAATCCAATTTAATGATTTCAAGCTAATTCCATGTGAGCCCATATTTTCCCTAGTTTTCACTTACAAGTCATGATTATGAAATTTCAAGTCTTCGAGCAAGTTTATGATAAGGATGACCTAAGACCCATATGACACTCTGTATGGATGTGGGATTCGTAATGATGGAAGGACTACACCTACATTACATGAATCACATAAAAATAAATTATTCTATGAACAAGTTTTTATGATTCATATTGGTGGTTATGAATTGCCTTTCCTACATGACAAGCTTATGAAAACTATAAACTATGATTTATGACAAGCTTATGAATTCATGATAAGTATGACTTTTATGACATGTATTCCATGGGATTTTGACTTAGCACCAAATGGACTTTGAGGTGGGGACTCGACCCAAGAGGTCCTTAGTAGCAACCTCTAGTCCCATAATTACGTCGCCACCGAGGATTATTTGCCAATATAGCCTAGCTAGTGGATCCACATATAGCACATGTTCATGAATCGAGATTCTATGTTATAGCTCCATGGTATTATTGTTGGTTAAGGTTGTTATCCCATATATGTATGGCTCTTTTATGATTCACTACTTAACTATACATAGCCTTTGCATTTACATGATTCTCTTATGATTAACTTGTGCATTGACCATTCTCATACTTATTTATACTTTTAAATAAAACTCTTATCATGATATTTACTTGGCAATTGCACTAAATGATTTATGTTTATTTGCATCTAAATACTTCGTATTCAAACATACTAACGTATACTTCTTTACCTACATTATTGTAAAATGTAGAGGAAGGCTCTCATTCTACACCTCACTCACGTGTTTGAAGATTGGTGATGAGTTCTCCTGCTTCGAGAGCAAACGTAGTCCTATCTTTTCCTTGTCATTTTAGCTTATGTTGATACTTCGAGACTATCTCGTGCTATCTTCTTTTGTTGAGGGTGAGCTAGGAACATGTCCTAACGCCCCCGTCTATGTTAAATCTATTAGAGGCATGTTTGGATGTATGGAGTCTATGTCATCTTATTGCTTTCTTGTTATGCTATGTTTTTCTTGAATTCTTATGAGATTCCGCATTATGTTTTCCTTATTTCTTTACCTCATGTACATTTGATATGCTAAGAGCTTTGTTGGGGTTCTTTTCGAGATCCTAATCGTCGTGTCACACCTAGGACCTTGCTTAGGTAGTGACCGACATCTCAAGTTCAAAACTTGGTGGAGGGAAACACAAGGTGATGTCTCACTGTCCAAGCTTTGGTGGGAGGTAAAAGGTACCCCATCAAATTACTCGAGGTTCACAAGCTGGTCCGAACGACATGGTTATCAAGAAAATCATTGAATCACACCAAGATCGTTTCAAACATGATCAAGTAGAAATTTGTTTGTACATCATCAAATATCGGAATAGAAATGACTTCTTAACAATATTGATATATGGCTCATCATTTTTCTAGAACAATCTCCTACTCTTCCCATTCCAACTAGATCGGAAAAGACATAGTGGTGTGGCCTCCCAAAACATTTTGTTCTTCTTGCCAATCCTCTAACTTCTTTTGGTGTTGATTGTTTGTGCCACCATCATCATCATCGACATTGCCTCCAACCAAGGTTTCAAATTTTTGCCAACTTGCAATGCAACAACACTTGGTACATATCCTTCCCCAGTCTCTAGGTAAACAACACCAATTGACAGAACAATAGAAAAAGAAGCATCAACAGTATTACGAGGCTTCATCAACATCCTAGCCCAACACTAATCCTATGTCTGGCCTTGGAACCAGCAATCTTTTAGGCAACACATTGAGTAGAAATTAGTATACTAGCAAACAAGTTGTATTTCCAATATACATATTGCAGAGATATTGTCCAGCTAACAAATATTACACTCTACAAGATAAGGAAGGATATGTAAATTACAACTCATTCAAGATAAGTAGTTCAAAGCTCATGCATTTGCCTTATATAAAAACTTGTCAAACAAAAATGAAAAAGATGTTTTATAGAATAAAGTACAAAATTTGTCTATTCGGTAAAAGATGTTGTAAGAAGTGACACCTGAAATAATATTGGATTTATGAAGAACATCGACATGGGCATATGAAGCACGTCCAGAAGAAAGGGCATGGGAAAGGAGAGACTCGGAGGGTTCAAGTTGAATAGTGGGAAAAGAATCGGCGATTCGTACGATCCAATTGCCGAGTCGAAGAAGCCTATCGACAAGCGGTTTCCCGATGAATCCTCGTCCACCGAACACAACACACGTCTCAAACTTCTTACCTTCCTCCACAATCGCCATGGTTCTCTCTTCCTTTCCCTTTTCGACAAAGGGATCGACTTCTTTTTTTTAGAGAGAGAGGGGGGGAAGGGTTTTATTGAAATGGTAGAAAGCGGTTCTTAGAAAGAGAAATTAGGAGTTTTGAGGATGGGGCCGTTTGAGGACTGGTTCATTTTCTGAAGTAGAAATGACGGGAGGTAGTGGCCCGGGGCCGCTTTCAAATCATTTACGGATTTGGTAAGTTGCATTAGAATTGAGAGAACTATTGAAAATATTTTGAAATGTGGCGTAAATTATTGGTTTTATTTTTAAATTATTATAATTTTTTAAAATTATTTTTTTATTTGATTAATTAGACTTAAATATATTTTTGATTTTGCAACATGAATAAAATACACTTTTAAAGTTTGTTAAGTTTGGGAGCATTTTTAATATTTTTCTCGACTTTTTATTAAGATCATCATGCTCCAAATAAGAGCTTGACACCACTTGATATTGGAATGTATTTAAATTCGGTTAAAAGTAAAAAGATATTTTTAAAACTGTCAATCATTCAAGGATGAAACTAATAATATGTGTTATATTCAAAGGTATTTTCAATACTTTGCTTTAGATTTATTTTTTAAAAAAATAAGTTGCAGTTGTGTAATAATTATATTTCTTAATCAAAACAATCAAAAACCAGCCAAATCAAATGGTCCAAATCCAAATAAAATTCAAATATGGCAAAGTCCACTTTCCTAAAGACCATCATATTTAAACGTATCTATCTCTCTTCATTGTGCTTCTTCAGTACACTTGTCGTTTCAGCTCCTCCGTCATGTTGTTACTTTGTTGTCGGCGGAACTCCTCTCTTCGTTGCTTCTTCGATGGGTGATTATTGCACCAACCATAGACGTGATCCTCATCTTCTTCATCTCATAGAGATCGTCACTTGACCAAGGTACCTCCTGCTCTTTTTTACCCTTCATCTTTCGTTTGGCCGGACTAATTTTTGATGAATCTCTCGGGAGACCAGTTGTTTTCGACTAATGAAGTAGAAAGAGATAGACATCCAGAGTTCGCAGTTTTTCTCACCAAGGGTTTATGGCTGACATTCTATGTTGAATGCAAAAAATTGATGACGCACCCCTTAGTTGGGTGATGTTTTTGTGCACTATCAATGTTTATTATCTCTGTATATCATGTGTAAAAAATAAAAGCTAGCATTTTATTTATGTGTATAACCATGCTGCTTAGGATTTACTCGAACTACTCACCAAACTTGTTAATATCCATATACATATTTTATCCTTTTTGTATGAATTATCAATGAAGGGACCTGTGCTTTCTCAATAGTAAGGACTTTTCTTCCCATTACTGGTAACTCATGAAACGAGTTAATGAAAATCTTCTCTTAACCATTCATAGCTAGATTTACTATGTAATTCACCGATTTGTTACCTTTTCTATACGTAAGCTCTAATACCTCTATTGATTCCATCTTTTGCCTTTTATATACGTAAGCTTTAATACCTCTATTGATTCCATCTTTTGTTTTAGCTCATCATAGTATTTCACTAGTTACCAAGGTACTTTTTATATCGCCTTTATCATGTTGACAAGTAGTAATGAGTCTGATTCTAAGATTAACATTTTAATCTCCTTAGTAACGTAGTATTTGATTATCTCTGGAATGACTCTTAATTAAACTTCTACATTAGTAGCCATTCTAATGTTGCCTGTTTTAGCATATATTAAGTCACCCATGTTGTTTCATATATAGAATCCATATGCAACATTGCCTAAATGTTTTTCAACAAGCTCCATCTATATTGCATTTTTGTGACAACCTAAATATAGATAGAAGTCACACATTAGTGAAATACAAGAGATATGTTGGGTATAGACTAAACATGTCTTATCTATTAGTCACGCATTTTAAAGTCATGCAGACCTAGACCTAAATTGGACAATATCACTAGAGAGTTGGACCGTCACAAATGGTATTAGAGTCACTCTTGTGTCAGCCTTGTCGATGTAGGCCAAAGTTCAATTGAGTTCAGGCAAATGTCGGTGAGGTGGGGCATACCTCAATGCTGAGTTTAGACGAATCCCATACGGTGAGGCAAACCTTGGCGAGGATGCTAAGTCTATAGAGAGGGTGTATAAAACAACTCAACTTTAGATAGAAGTCCCACATCGGCAAAACACAGAAGATATGCTAGGTATATAAATAAATAGGTCTTATCTATTAATAACACGTTTTAAAGCAGTGCAGGTCTAGCCCTAAAATAGACAATATCACCAGCTAGTTAGACCGTTACAATTTCAACACCTTATCTGATGACATCTCCCATTTAGTTGCATAGTCGTAGAGCTTGGGTTTGTAATCCCCTATTACTTTGATTATTTCTCCCCAATTCTTTCCTTCTACCTTTATTCATAGGTTTTTTCTTTTTATTATTAACTGGATAATTTGAAAGACTTGATAGATTACACAATAAAGTGATATATCTTTGACATGCTTCCTTGAGTTCCTTCTCTTCCATCGTACCTACACTATCACTGCTAAGGGTGCTTTGAACATTTTGCTCACATTACTAAGGGCTTGCATGTACCATTACGTTATCATAGCATGAGGGAGAATTCTTTCATTCATTAGTGTACCTACAAAATTAGCAAAGTACTTTCATCATTTAGGAGCCATATAAACTGTCAGAAATGAATGCTCGATATTCTCTTGATGATAATGATCTCAGTATCATCATCAAGAAATCAGAGTAATCCTCATTCTCTATAGATTGTCATTTGTTGGAATCCTCCATTTCCATACTTTCTAGAGAAAGAAGTTAATTTTAAATGGAATTCCCTTACTTCATGTAAATCTCAAAACTTTCTTTTGATCCCTTCTATGTCTGAGTAATTCCAAAGCTGATTTCACTATGCAAAAGCCACTTGTATTCCTCATCTATAAAGGTTTATATCTTCCACTGTCTTTTAGAATATGCTTAATATTCTCCACAATATAATTTATCATCTTTGCTAATACATACGAGTGTAGTTTGTTAGAGTCCTATATTCCTTTATTATAAAATCCTTCACCTCAATCTCTTCCTCAGCAATGTTTTCTTCTTCTAATAAATAGAGAGCTCCTTGTTTTTTCACTTGTCAAACTAGACACTAACTTCCCCGATCATGATCTGCCACTAGATATTGTACTTCACTTTCTCTCTGATTTATATCACCTTTCTCTACATGAGGTATACCAGTTCCTTTGGCTATAATTGGATGCTTCTTCTTGCAACATTTGTTCCACATGTAATGACTCCATAAGAAATCAATTGAAGTTCTAAAATTCTACCACAACTCTACAAAAAGAGAGTCTGTAATTGTGTGCAATGATCTTAGACCAATTCCGTCTTCTTCTTTTGGTATGCATAACTCATCCCATTCTACCTAGTGTTTACCTTTTATTCCTCCAACTTTTCCCCGAAATGTTTTCCCATAATGATGTCCCTCGATTATTTCTTTAGGAGGATTCGTGAAAGACATGAGGTGTATGTGCATTGATTATATAATAGTACTAAAAAATATATATTTACCACCATAAGTCAGAAGTTGGCTATGTTATTGCATCACTCTCTTACTAACTTTTTCCAGTAGATCCTCAAAGTAGCTTTTCTTCTTTCTTCCATAGAACATGGGACATCCTAAGTAAATAAATGATAATATTCCAATCTAAATCCCCGTATATCTCTTTCTTCTGTGCTATACACCAATAGACACATTTCATTAGAATATAGGAAACTTTTCTTCAGATTTATCAGTTGACCCGATGTTTTTCTATATTTCACCAAGACCCTCATCATTTTCTTAACTGAACTCCTACCACTAAAACAAAAGAGGATGGTAGCATCAGCATAAGCAAGGTGATTGATTTTCTCACTCCACTTTAGAATCTCAAACCCCTTAAAGTCGACATCCTCATTTAATCTATTCAAGACTCTAATTAAGATTTCAACAACTATAATGAATGATGTAGGTATGTAACACCCCATATGTTAGAAAGTTTAAAAATAAAAAAGTTGCAAGAAATTGAAGTTGAATGGTATAATACGATCTTATCTGTGACTCGTGGTTTGAACCACAAATTGTAGAAAGGCCTCGTGGGTTGGTCTATGCCTTGATAAAAATTTTGAACCTGGAAGTTAATGTACGAAGGCCATAGTTTGAGCCGTACTTAGAATTACGACCCATAAACATGGGTCATAAATGGGGCCTTGGAAATTAAAACATTTGGCTAAGTATGGATGGGAACCACTAATGGGCTTTACGAATTGTGCTTGTAATGACCCGTAAGTTAGGAGGTTAGAAATTTTAGAAGTAGAAATGGAAATATTGCTGGTCAAAAGTACAAGCCTCATTTAGGGCTCATGATTTAAACCATGGGTCATAAACAAGGCTCGTGGATGGGGTCTATGAAAAATAAAAGTTGGACCGAGTGTAAGGGTCATGTACGAAAGGCGTTTATAGTCCATAAAAGGAACTACGGACCGTTAATAGGGTTTATGGATTGATGACCTGAGTTGAGGAAAATATAAGTTCTGAAGTTGAAATTACGAAGAATAGGATGATTTATACTTAAGTTTACGGATCGTAGTTTGGTTTAGTAGATAGGACCCTGATGACTAGAAATTTGCTAAGTATGAGAGGAAACCACGAGAGATTTCTACGACACCGTAGATCATTCTATGAGTCATAGAATAGAGGCATAGATTGACCTTCAAAGACCAAGTTTTAGAGGTTTGAAAAAGTGGAATAGGACGAACCTATAGTATGAATTGTTGTTGTGTGCAATCGAGGTAGTGGGCTGGGTTTCGATAGTTTTAATGCAGGGCATTTTTGTCCATTCCTCGTGCCCTAAGCCTAAAATTGTGTCATTTTTGGGACTTTTTTTGCTTCCCACATCAGACCCTAAACTCTCCCATTCAGTCTATTCTTAGTTCCCTCAAAATTTCCTAAGGCAAGAAATACTCCCAAAGGCAAGGCAAAGGCAAGGATTAGGGTTTCTTCCAAAGAGCTTCTTCCTCAAACTTCTTTAAGTCATTTACAAGTATATGAGTTTGATTTGAGGGTACTTTCTACTCACAAAATTCCTCAATAAATCCTTTTACCCAAGTTCTTACAAATTTTGAGTTGCATGACTAGGATTTAAATGACGTTTTTATGATATATTTACATATATTTTGCCTTTAATGATGTAATGTGATAATATACCATGATTTCCTACGGTTATCAAGTTGATTGTTATTATTTCACTACCTAGGGTTTTTCAATAATAATGTGGGCTATTTAATCTTAGTTGTAAAGTACATATTTTATTATGTTCATGCATGTGATTTCAAGTCATTGCATAAGCCCACTAAGTTTATGATGAGTTTTGTATGATATTAAGGATAAGGGCTAAAAATAAGTTTTAAAGGTATGAATGTTGTCAAAGATGTAAGCATGTTGCAAAACTTTTTTGATGTTTAAGATGAACCCTCAATGTGAAAGGACAATTCTCACTTGAATGGATCCCAAGATAATGAGCTACTGCTAATTATGCTACTTATGATTCTAAGTTATAATAGCATGACTATGCTTATGTTTCCTAAAGTATTCTGTGGTATTGACTTAGCACCAAATGAGGAATTGAGGTGGGGTTCGGTAAGAGAATCCTAGTGGCAATCCTTTTCCCCAATAATTAAGGCCACTATTGGAGCCCTTGTAGGCTAGGCTAGTGGATCCATGAATGTCAAATGATAAAGAAATATGCATGCTTAAGTTGATGGAGTTCCACCTGGTAAGTGATCTCCCCATGCCAATGTAGGGTGTTATATTGTATTCCATGTAGTAGCTCACATGGTCTTACATGTTGGTTACGGTCTCTTCCCACAAAGTTATGATATGATGTCTTCTTTCCATCACATGTTTTTCTTCTAATGCAATGGTCATTCACTTCATATTGAGCTTATCTTTTGTATATGGTCTTGCATGCTTTGGACGATGACATACAATTCTATGCATGGAGACTGGTAAATTTTATGAATAGTGACATTACAACTTCATGCATGATGACATTATAGTTTCATGTTTGTATTGCATCTCACATACATACTAATGCATATTTTGCCTACATGACATCACCATGTAGAGACCGACACTCTACCTCCTCCATAACATATGGCTAGCTTTGACGCCCGAGACTAGTAGTTGATTGGTGAGCCTTCAGATTAAGGGATTTACCTCTTACTTCATGCCTTGTATCTTTGAGGCGATTATGTATTTTGAGTTCTTCATTGGAGACTTTTACTTTCGATCTTATTTTCATGTCATTTGTATATGAAGGGAACCATGGTTGTGTTTTGGTCCCAGCTATGCCTTATGTAGAATGGTATGTTTGGATGATATGATTTTAGTTTGAGATGTTGTCTTTCGATTTCCAAAATATTAATGTCACATTTAGCTCCTCTCTCACACTTCTAATTTTGTATTATGTTGTTAATTACCTATGAGTGTTTAATGAATGCTAAAAGGCTTGGGTTAGGTATCTAGGGGGTTCTCGTTCGCCGTGTTACAACTAGGCCCTAGGTTCGAGTCGCGACAGTGGTCCATGTTATGGATTGTAAATAGGGTCATGAATGGGTCCAGGAAAGAGGAAATGTTTCTAAGTATGAGGACATAGTATGAGGGGAATTCATGACCCATAAGTGGAACTACAAGTCATAGAAAAGGTTTTGTAACTAGAGATTTAGATACTATTTAGAAACCAAAATTTTAACAAGATAAAACCTTCAATCCATGAGTCATAAATGGATCCACGACTCATAGATCCCTCTCATGGATGAACCCGATAGAATTTGGATGAAGGGCCTTTTGGTTATTTTCGACCATTTGACTTCTAAACTATATATGAGTTATGCATTACGTTGATAAATATATGTCTATCGCATGTTATATATCTCGTGGTATTTGACTTAGCATTGAATGAGGCATAAGGTGGGGACTCAACCTAAGGGGTCCTAATGTAACGTCTTAAGTACATAACCACGTTCCACCATAGGATTATGTGCCTATAAGGTATTAAGTTGGTGGATCCATATATGACACTCACCATGCTGGGGTTTTGCCCATGGGATGGGGTATGGTCTACCTTGGCAAGTAAACTATTCTTTCTACGATATAGAAACAACATGGGGATTTCATATAGTAGTTCATATGGTCTTATTGTCGGTGATGGTCCTATTCCCACATTGTATGTATATTAGGTTATGAAATGTTTTTTGATGCTTTGATTCATGATTTTGAGGATACATCGCTCATTTACATCTTATCCTTAATCTTTTGATAGGTCTATGCAAATTGTTATACCTATATACGTAGTACATTCCAACGTACTAACACATACTCTTTGCCTGCATTATCTAACTATATATGGACAAACAATAATGCACCTATTAATCCATATTGTGGCTAGATTTGGATACAACCTCTTGAGGATTGTTGGTGAGTTCCCATGCTTTAGGGACGAGCCTTGGCTTCTTCTTACTTCTATGTTGCTATATTGAGATATTTTGTACTTTCTTTCCTTTTATTGAGGGCGAGTTAGTAGTATATTCTAGGCCTTTCCAAGATTTTACTATGTAGAGGCATGATTAGACACGACATTAATGAAGTAATCCCTTTATTGGGAAGCTTTTAGCTTTACTTTTAGTTTGGTTGTAAGACTATGTTTCTGCTCACTTATTCATGTAATTACTTTAATACCTTATGTATGCTTATGTTATGCTAAGAGGCTTGGAAAGAGCGCCTTCAGGTTCTACATCCATCGTGTCATGACTAGGCCCTAGGTTCAGGTCGTGGCAAACTTGTTATCAGAGCATAGAGAGTCTAATATGATGCATCTCATAGAGTCTTGTATAGGTGTGAAGCGTACCACATTCATGAATAGTAGGCAATAAGACATTTAGGAAATTTTTGCTTCTTTTGTGATCTCTGTCATTCCCTAAGCAGTGATCTAAGGCTCTATTCCTCTAACGCTTGTTCTTTGAAATTTTCAAAGAATGTCTCCAAGACGTGTGCCATTACCAAGGGGAGTCAATGCTAATGAAGACCAAGCTCCTCCGGCTCTTTAAGCTCCACAAGATCCTCTAACCAATCAAGCGACCAATAAGGAGTTTAGGGTCGCTATTACTATGTTGGCTCAAGTTGTGGCT
Organism: Solanum rostratum; assembly: GCA_029948455.1. Classification (NCBI taxonomy): domain Eukaryota; kingdom Viridiplantae; phylum Streptophyta; class Magnoliopsida; order Solanales; family Solanaceae; genus Solanum; species Solanum rostratum. Next base: position 59,650,879 of record CM057046.1, read on the forward strand.
ACTCAAGCTAACCAAGACGTTGCTTCTCCAAATGCTCCAACTCCGACTTCTAGGATAATAGACTTTGCAAGGATTAATCCACTAGAGTTCTATGGTTCTAAGGTGGACGAAGATCCACAAGAGTTGATTGATGAGTTCTACAAAGTGGCGGAGATTATGGGTGTCACATCTGAGGAGAAAGTCGACTTGGGGATTACGAACTCAAGGGAGTTGCTCAAGTTTGGTTCACACAATTAATCCAAAAGGATTGAAGAAAGGTCAATTGGATGGGAGGTGTTCAAAGTCGCATTCCTTGATCGTTTCTTCCCACTTGAATTAGGGAAAGCTAAAGTGATGGAATTCATCAATCTTAAGTAAGTGTATGAGTGTGAGGGAGTATGTTCTTGAGTTCACAAAGTTGTCCAAGTATGTTCTCTTTGGTGGCCGATCCTAGAGCCCACATGAACAAGTTTAACTCGGGTGGCTGACTTGGTGAAGATGGAGTGAAAAACTGCAATGCTTATAAAGAAGATGGATATTTCTAGGCTCATGACTCATGTCGAGCAAATTGAGAGTGGGTAGCTTCAAAAGATGAAGATGAGGGAGTTTGGGAAAGTTCATTTTGAAGGTGGACTTTCAAATGTCAAGTATGGTGGTGTGGTCATTTCAAACAGGGTTTGGGAAAGCTCATTTTGAAGGTGGACTTTCAAATGTCAAGTATCGTGGTGTGGTCATTTCAAACAGGGCAAAGGGTCTTCCAAGGTTGATACCCCAAGGTTTAACAGGGATAGAGTACCTACCCCTAAGGTTCAAGGTGAAGGTGTGAAGGCTAGTGGTGTTACTTTTCCCAAGTGTCCAAAGTGTTGGAGAAATTATGTTGGTGATTGTTTGAGAGGGTTGGGTGCTTATTTTGGTTATGGAAAGATGGGGCACAAGATCTTCAAGTATAAGGACCTCGATTTTCGAACGACTTTATCGGACTTTATAATGTCTCCCTGTGAGAAAAATTGACCTAGTGTCACTTCATGGGAGGCCTACATGGTTCGTGTGAGGTCATACAGACGGTGTGGCCTCCAGGGAAGGGTGACTTGGCAAAAGATTTGATTACAGGGACTTAATAGGGAGTCCTAGGCTAAGGTACACGACACCAGAACCCCACATGGGTCATGTGGCCCCTCGTCTAACTCACGACGTGAAATATTTTTTAGTACAAATCACCATCTTGTAACTTTGCATGCAAGAATTTTTCTAAGTACTGGTTTTCAAGGCCCTCGACATGACACGTGTAGTGTCACACAGGCCGTGTGGCCGTCCATGTGAAGTTCCCTTGCGTTTATGAAAATCTGTCTAAGTATCGTCTCATGGGCACTATTCACGGGCCATGAAGTGCCTCACAGACCGTGTCAGTGCCAGTGACATGATGATCTAATTTTCCTCCGCTTCATTAATGGCCTCTACCTAAATACAATTTATTTTAAATGTGTTTTATGACCTTTTTACCTAACCTAGACCCCGAAATCAGCTGATATCCTTTCACTTTAACTCATTCTCATTAGAAAAACTCTCACTCTAAAATCAATTCCTAAAAATCCTCTCTAAGTTCTTCTCTCAAGACTCAAGCTAGGATCCAATTGGGGTTTCAACTTTACGCTAAATTCTTCTCAAATTCATCTTCCTAATCAAGATATGTGGGATTGAATCTTGGTCCCTTTCAACCAAGAAGACCCAAACTCTTTTCAATTGATTTTCATAAAATTAAGCTTACTTTAAATATGGATTTTTCATTATATGATTTATTAAATTCAATTTATGTATGGGCTATATTTTATCTATGATTTTAAGTTACTTTAATACCTATTATGATGATTTACATTGAAGTTATGAAGTTATGAACATGTACGTCCCCTTTAAAGCTTGATTTATACATGGATGATTTATATTATGATTTAAAAGTGGATTTAATTAGGGATTTACTAAATTTCATATTATATTATTTATTTTAGATTGAATCTCAATTACCCATGCTATTTCCACATCATCCATGGCATATGCATTCATGAACATCGGTTGTTATGGAAATTATAAAGTGGGTTAACCCAATTTTGTTTTATGATATGATTTTTATAAAGTATTATTATGACAAGAATGTGATCACACATATGTCATTGATTATGGCTCTTGAGCATTTTGGGTGCTGCACCATTTTGTATATGTAGATGAGCTATTCCTTGCATGAGTATCATGATTGTGATTTATAGTTTGACATTGGAGCCTAATTGTGCATTGAACGGATTTGAAATGAATATCACAACTTTTGAAAGCACATGTATGTATAAGTATTCTCGTGGGATGTTTTGACTTAGCATCGATGGATTGGGGGCATCAGGGTTATCCCCATAGGTCCTATCCCTTTTCTCGAACTATGTGCCTATATAGGAACGGTAGCCATTATCAAAATGATCGGGTCGTAAGAATGGTTATTCATTTTTTTGATATGATATGATTTTGGAAAGTCCTTCTGAAATGGTGTGTTCTGTAAGGAAGGTGACCATCCACCGAAATGGGGGGTCTCGTAAGATGTGATGTAGATTACCTTTGAAAAGTAATCTTCGACTACCGATGGGAGGTCTTTATCGGAGTAACTCATGTAATAACTCGCATGGGTTTCATTTGTCGGTTATAGTCCATCCCCATTATGTATGAGCATCGTTGCATTTCATGCATCATGATTTTCATAGCATATGGCATATTATACTCCTTTGGATATATGGTTCTTTCTATATTATGTGCTCTTGTCATCTAACATTTTAACGCAGGCTTGATAAGTCATATACATTGCGTGCCTGCATACTTAGTACATTCAAACATACTAACACATGCTTTATGCCTACATGATTTTACCATGTAGGGACCGAGTGCCACGACTATCCACCGTTTGACGCTTAACTTAAACCTGGAAAGTTGAACTTGTGGTGAGTCCTATCTTCCAAGGACAAGCCACCTTCCTTCTACCTATGCTAGTTTATGTTTATTTCCTTACTTGAGGGTGAGCCCCGGATATGTCTTGGCCCTCGTCCCATCTTATGGCTAGAGGCATTGCTGGACATCATGTAGACTCTCGTAAATCCTGTATGTCATGTGTCATATTTGAAGTTTATGATTTTGGTTATCTATCGGATATGGCTATCATGGATTGTTTATGAGAATTATGATATGTATGTATGTTGATGTGGGAATGTGAAAGATCCTAAGTCTCGTATATCCCCATAGCGTTAGTCCTACTTTCCCGTCCCTTAGCACTATGTGTTTAATATTTGAATGCGCTTCTGAACTGATGATGTGGATTTGGATACTTTGAGGCTTGTTTGGGGACTCTCGGGTTCCTATTTGTCGTGTAACTTCTAGGCCCTAGGTCTGGGTCGTGACAAAGATGGTATCAGCTCCCTAGGTTTATAAATGGTCTTCAGAGTCCAGTATGTCGTGCCAAGTAGAGTCCTATTCATAGGTGTAAAGTGCACCATGCTTATGAGTAGGAGGCTACGCAGATGTTCTAGGAAGTGTCTCACTTCTTCATGTCATATGTCGTGCTGTAGTTGTATAATTGGTTTTTCCCTAATCGTAATGGTGTCATTGCTCCGTTTCAAACTATGCCTCGAGGAAGACCCCATCTACCAAGGCCCAACTCTGGCAAATAAAGACCAAGCACCTCAAGGGCCTATGGATGAACCAATCTCCAATGGTGAATTCCGTACACCCTTTGCTATGCTTGCCCAGGTGGTGACAACTCAGGCTAGGCAGGCTGACCTTCCATGGGACACCACTCTGGCTTCTGGAGTAAGGGATTTCACCTAGTTAAAGTCTCCCCAGTTTTATGGGTCTAAGGCTGATGAGGATGCTCAAGAGTTTATTGATGAGCTAACCAAAGTGCTGAATATTATGGGTGTCACTTTTGAGGAGAAGGCTGAATTAGCTGCTCATCAACTGAAAGATGTGGCTCAGGTGTGGTATACTCAGTGGTCTATGGAGAGGGTTTGTGCTGATGTTGTTAATTGGGAGGAGTGCAAGTTTGCGTTCCTGTAAAGTTGCTTTCCACTTGAGCTTAGGGAAGCTAAGATGATTGAATTTATCAACTTCAAGCAGGGAGGTATGAGCGTGAGGGATTATGCCCTCCAATTCACTAAGCTCTCCAAGTATGCTCCGACACTCGTGGCCGACCCTCATGCAAGGATGCACAAGTTTGTTTCCAGTATCTCTGATTTGCTCGTGAAGGAATGCCGAATAACCATGCTTATTCGGGATATGGACATCTCCAGGCTCATGGTATATGCTGAACATATCGAAGGGGAGAAACTCAAGGAAAGGAGAATGCATGAATATAAGAGGGCCCATGTTGACGGTGGGTTCTCCGGTTCTCGAGGTGGTGGTGGTTTTGGTTGATTCTAACAAGGCCAACAGGGCCAAGGTTCGGGTTCTAGGGTGCCTCCTCCCAAGGCTCTAGTTGGTGGTAGACTAGGGTACCTTTAGCGTGAAAAGTGTGAAAGAATCACATTGGTGCTTGTAGGAAAGATTTGGTTTTGTGTTATAGGTGTGGTGATAAAAACCACAAGATTGCCGATTGTCCTACGAATTCTCGCAAAGGTCAAGGTCAGGAGGCTCAAGGTGGGCAAGGCCAACAAAGAGCTCCCCAAGATGTTTCCCCAAGGAACAACAGGTTCTATGCTCTTCATGCATGTCAGGAAGTTGAGGAGGCTCCGGATGTTGTGACTGGTATGTTAAAAGTCATTGATTTTGATGCTTATGTTTTGCTTGACCCTGGTGCAAATTTGTCTTGTGTGACTCCTCTATTGGCTGTTATGTTTGGTTTGAGCCCCAAAATTTTGAAGGATCCTTTCTCAATTTATACTCCCGTGGGTAAATCCATTGTTGCTCATACGGTCTATCATGGTTGTCCTGATTCCGTGTTGCATAAAGTCTTCCCGTGTTATCTTGTGGAACTTGAGATGCTCGATTTCGACGTGATTCTTGGGATGGATTAGTTGCATGCATCATATGCCTCCATATATTGTATAAACCCAGAAGGTCAAAATTCCAACCTCTCAGTGAGCCCGTTCTTGAATGGAAGGGTAGTGACTCTACTATTAAGGGTCGGTTTATTTCTTACCTCAAGGCCTAAAAGATGATCTCCACGGGGTGCATATATCATATTGTGAGGGTCAAGGATAAAGAGTCCGAATCATCTACTCTTGAGTCAGCTCCGGTGGTGAACGAGTTTTTGGATGTGTTTCTCGAAGACTTGCCTGGTATTCCTCTAGAGAGAGAAGTAGACTTTGGCATATATCTTCTCCTGATACTCAATCTATCTCCATTCCTCCCTATCGTATAGCAACGACTGAGTTAAAAGAGTTGAAGGATTAGTTGAAAGACTTGTTGGAAAAGGGCTTCATTAGGCCAAGTATATCGCCATGGGGTGCTCTAGTGCTGTTTGTAAGGAAGAAAGATGGATCTCTTCGGATGTGTATCAATTATAGGCAATTGAATAAGGTGACTATTAAATATAAGTATCCGTTGCCTAGGATTGATGACTTGTTCGACCAACTTCAAGAGGCTACCCACTTCTCAAAGATAGATCTCTATTCTAGGTAGCATCCTGAAGGTTAGAGAATGTGATATTCCAAAGACGACTTTGAGACAAGGTATGGGCACTTTGAGTTTATGGTGATGTCATTTGGCTTAACTAATGCTTCGTCCGTGTTCAAGCCATTCCTTGATAGTTTTGTAGTTGTCTTCATTGATGATATTCTCATTTATTCTTGTAGTGAGCAGGAACATATGGATCATTTGAGGATGGTTTTGCAAACCTTGACGAAGAAGAAGTTATATACCAAGTTAAGCAAATGTGAGTTTTGGTTGGGTGAAGTAGCTTTTCTTGGTCATGTGGTGTCGGGGGATGGTATTGAGGTTGATCTGAAGAAGACCAAGGCTGTAAAGAACTGGCCTAGACCATTGACTCATTCGGATATTCGCAGTTTTCTAGGATTGGCCGGCTATTATAGGAGGTTCATCGAAGGGTTCTCATCTATTGCGCCCTCGTTGACTAAATTGACTCAAAAGTAGGCTAAGTTTGTGTGGTTGGACAAATGCGAGAAGAGTTTCCAAACCTTGAAGGATCGTCTTACATCAGCTGCAGGCTTTACCTTACTTAGTAGCTTGGAAGGATTTGTGGTGTATTGTGATGCCTCGCGGATCTGGTTGGGTGTACTTATGCAACATGGTAAGGTAATAGTGTATGCATCAAGGAAATTGAAGGTGCATGAGCGTAATTATCTGACCTATGATCTTGAGTTAGCGGCAGTGGTTTTTGCCTTGAGGATTTGGAGGCACTACTTGTATTGGGTACATGTTGATGTTTTCACTGATCACAAAAGTTTGCAATATGTGTTCACTAAAAGGGATCTCAACTTGAGGCAAAGAAGATGGTTGGAACTCCTAAAGGACTACGACGTGAGTGTTCAATATCACCCCAGTAAGGCCAATGTTATAGCTGATGCTCTTAGTAGACTATCTATGGGGAGTGTGACTCACGTTTGGGAGGAGAAGAGGGAGTTAGCAAAGGATGTTCATCGATTGGGAGGTTGGGTGTTGGGTTTGCCGACTCTAATGATAGTGGTATCCATGTTCAAAATGGGGTCGAATCTTCAGTGGTTGTTGATGTGAAAGATAAGAAGGATTTAGATCCATCATTGGTTGAATTGAAGAAATTGGTTTCCAAAAAGGAGATTGAAGTGTTCTCCCAAGGGGGAGATGGCGTACTTCGGTACCAAGACTGATTATATGTTCCGAATGTGGATGGCCTTCGAAAGGTGATCATGAACGAAGCTCACAATTATAAGGACCCGGGTTTTCGAACGACTTTATTGGATCTCATAACGTTGGCCTGGGAGAAATTTTCATCAAGTAATGCTCCATGGGAGGCCCACACGGCCCGTGTGGCCTTCGATGGAGAGGTGCTTGGCTATGATTTTGAGTACGGGAAGTCGATAGTGAATTTTGAACTAAGTGAGGGCACACGGCCACCCACACGGTCCATGTGGTGTGTCACGGGCCGTGAGGCCCACCGTATAGCTCACAACATGAAATTTTTTCTAAGTACGGAATTACCATCTAATAACTTTTTCGTGCAAGAATTTCTAAGTACCATCACACGGCTCCTGACACGACCCGTGTAGCGCCACACAGACCGTGTAGCCGTTCGTATGTCATCCCTTTGCTTCGGAAAAATTCTAAGTGTTGCCACCACAAAATCTGTCTAAGTGCCTCTTCACGGGCACTGTTCACGGTCCGTGTGAGGGCTCATAGATTGTGTAGGCGCCCGTGTAGCCTTGACAGACCACTTTTCTATCCATTAATGGTGTTTAGGTAATTACAGTTCATTTTAATTGTGTTTTATGACCTTTTGCCTACCCTAAACTCTCTAGATTAGCTGATTCCTTTCTATTCTAATTCATTCCCATTAGAAACACTCTCACCCTAAAATCAATTCCTAAAATACTCTCCAAGTCCTTCACTCATGACTCTAGCTAGGATTCAATTGGGGTTTCAAATTCAAGCTAATTTCTTCTCAAATTCATCTTCCTAACTAAGGTATGTGGGATTGATTCTTGGTCCCTTTCAACCAAGAAGAGCCAAACTCTTTTCAATTTATTTTCATGAAATTAAGCTTACTTTAAATGTGGGTTTTCATTATTTGATTTTATTAAGTTCAATTGATGTATGTAATATACATTATTCATGATTTTAAGTTATTTTAAGCCCTATGATTATGATTTACATTGAGGTTATGAAGTTATGAACATGCATGTCCCTTTCAAAGATAATTTATGCATGGGTGATTTATATTATGATTTAGATGTTAATTTAATTATAGATTTACTCAATTTCATATCATGATGTTAATTTTAGCTTGAATCTATATTACCCATGCCATTCTCACATCATGCATAGCATGTGCATTCATGAACATTGATCTTTATGGAAATTATGAAGTGGGTTAAGCCCAATTACGTTTTATAAAATGATTTTGATAAAATATTGGTTATGACAAGAATGTGATCACATATATGTCTTATGATTATGGCTCTTTGAGCATCTCGGGTGCTTGCACCATCTTGTATACAAGAATGAGCTATTCCTTGCATGAGTATCATGATTATGACTTATGATTTGGTATTTGAGCCTAAATGTGTATTGATTAGGTTTGAAATGACTATTCCCTTTTTGAAAGTATGTAAATATATGCTATATGTCTTCTCGCAGGATGTTGACTTAGCACCGATGGATTGGGGGGGGGGGGGTCAGAGCTATCCCCAAGGGTCCTTTCCCTTTCCTCGAACTATATGCCTAGCATATATTATGAGAATCCTATCCGAAATGGGATATATTCTCGTAAGGAAGGTTGCTTCATACGAAAAAGGATATGTTCCCATAAGGTGAAGTATTAAGTTATGATATGAGAAATCCTTTCCGAAATGGGATATGTTCCCGTAAGGGGGTTGCTTCATACGAAATAGGATATGTTCCCTTGAGGTGAAGTATGGTTTACCTTTGGCAATTAGACCACCTCTGTACCGGTGAGGGGATTTCATCGAGATTCCAATTTATAGCTTGCTTGATCTTACACATGTCGGTTGAGGTCACATCCCCGCTAAGTATGAACAATATTGCATTTATGCATCATGAATTTCATGGCATATTGTATACTATTTCCTTGGATATATAATTCTTTCTATATTATATGCCCTTGTCATCTAACATTGAAATGCAGGTTGATAAGTCATATGCATTGCACGCCCCCATACTTAGTACATTCAAACGTACTGATACATACTCTATGCCTACATGATTTTACCATGTAGGGGCCGAGCACTACGATTATCCACCGTTTGACAAGTAGCTCAAATTTCGAAGGTTGAACACGTGGTGAGTCTCATCTTCCAAGGACAAGCCACCTTCCTCTATCTATGATATCATATGTCTACTTTCTTATTTGAGGGTGAGCCTGGGACATGTCTTGGTCCCCGTTCCATCTTGTGACTAGAGGCATTGTTGGACATCTTGTAGACTCTCCAAAATTCAATATTCCTATATGTTGTATTTGAAGCTTATGATTTCCGCTATCTATTGGATATGACTATCATTTATTGATTATGGGAATTATGATATGTATATATGTTTGACATGGAAATGTGGAAGATCCTTAGTCCCGTTTGCTCCCATAGCGTGAGTCCTACTTACCTGCCCCTTAGTGATTGTAGGCTATGTGCTATGTGAATCCCTTTCCCCTCAACGTCCCCATAGCATGAGTCTTACTTACCCATCCCTTAGTATTATGTTATTATTATTTGATTGCGCTTCCGAACCGATGATATGGATTTGGATACTTCGAGGCTTGTTTGGGGACTCTCGAGTTCCCATTCGCCGTGTCACATCTAGACCCTAGTCTCGGGTCATGATAACAACTCTCATTCCTTTATCCATCCGGCATCTACTAAGATGTATTGGGATTTTAAGGAGGTGTATTGGTGGCATGGTATGAAGAAGAACCTAGCCAAGTTCGTTTCCGAATGTCCAAGTTGTCAACAAGTGAACGTTGAGCACCAAATGCTTGGTGGATTGGCTCAAGATATTGAGATTCCCACTTGAAAATGGGAAGATGTGAACATGGACTTTGTGGTTGGTTTTTCTTGGACCCGAAGGCAATTTGACTCCTTTTGGATTATCATTGATCGAATGACTAAGTCGGCTCACTTTCTACCGGTCAAGACTACCTTTGGTGTTGAGGATTACGCAAGGTTGTACATCCAAGAATTCGTGAGATTGCATGGTGTGCCTAGGTCTATCATATCAGATTGTGGCACCTAATTCACTTCTTACTTTTGGAGGTCATTTCAAAAGGGACTTGGCATCAAAGTAAAGTTGAGCACCGCCTTCCATCCTCAAACCGATGGGCAAGCCAAAAGGGCAATTTAAACCTTGGAGGATATGTTGAGGGCGTGTGTATTAGAGTTCAAAGGTAGTTGGGATGACCATCTTCCACTCATCGAGTTTGCCTATAATAATAGTATCCATGCTAGCATTGGTATGGCACTGTTTGAGGCCTTGTATGGGAAGAGGTATAGGTCACCAGTGGGGTTGTTTGAGTTGGGGGAAATGACATTGATTGGCCCTTATTTAGTATTGGAGGCTATTGAGAAGGTGTAGTTGATTAGAGGAAAGGTTGAAGACATCCCAAAGTCGCCAAAAGTCCTATTCGGATGTTAGGAGGAGGGATCTTGAATTTCATGTTGGTGATTGGGTGTATGTGAAGGTTTCGCCTATAAAGGGTGTAATGCATTTTAGTAAGAAGGGCAAGCTAAGCCCCTGGTATGTTGGCCCTTATGATATTGTTGAGCGGATTGGGAACGTGGCTTATAGGTTGGAGTCGCCTCCGAACTGGAGTTCCATTCACCCGGTCTACCCTGTGTCTATGTTGAGGAAGTTAGTCGGTGATCCTAGCACTATTGTGCCTTTGGCGGGTGTTGAGGTTGAGGAAAACATATCTTATGAGGAAGTCCCTGTGAAGATTTCAGATAGGCAAGTGAAGCGGCTCCATAACAAGGATGTAGCTTCGATAAAGGTACTTTGGAGAAATCAACGCGTGGAGAGTGCAACATGGGAGGTAGAGTTGGACGTGATGAAGCAATACCCCCATCTTTTCCAATCTACTCAAGCCTAAGGTACTAGGTTCTTCCTCTTCTAAGTGGTCTTAATTCTTCCATTCTTGAGTCTCATGACATGACATGCACATATGTGCATTAAAAGATATTTTTTGTGATGTTTTGTATGATTTTAATATGCTTTGGCATAAGTTTTAATGACGCTATAATTTTCAAGGGGTGAGTTATGTATTGCATCTTATGTTTGGAAGTTTCATGTCCTAAGACAAACTTTTCAAGCCTCGTTATTGCGCATTCGAGGATGAATATTCCCAAGGGGGAGATGATGTAAGGACCTGGATTTTTGAATGACTTTATCAGACTTTACAATGTCGCCACGTGAGAAACATTGACCAAGTGTCACTTCATGGGAGGCCCACACGGCTCGTGTGAGGTCACACGGACCGTGTGGCCTCCAGTGAAGGGTGACTTGGCCAAAATTTCGATTACAGGGACTTTACAGGGAGTTCCGGGCTAAGGCACACCACATCGGAACCCCACATGGGCTGTGTGGTGCGTCACGGGCCGTGGTGGCCCCTCGTGTAATTGACGACATGAAATTTTTCTAAGTACGAATCACCATCTCATAACCTTGCATGCAAGAATTTTCTAAGTATCGTTTCACGACCCTCGACACGACTCGCATAGTGTCACACGGTCCGTGTTGCCGTCCGTGTGAAGTTACTTCACGTTGAAAATTCTAAGTGACGAGCATTGCAAAAATCTAAGTGTTATCTCACGGGCACTGTTCACGACCCGCGAAGTGCCTCATGGACGGTGTTAGTGCCATCTAAAGCCATGACGATCCAATTTCCCTCCGTTTCATTAATGGCTTTCACATAAATACGATTTATTTTAAATGTGTTTTATGACCTTTTTACCTGTCCTCAACCCCTAAATGAGCTGATATTCTTTCACTTTAATTCATTCTCATTAGAAACACTCACTCTAAAATCAATTCCTAAAAATCCTCTCTAAGTTTTTCTCTCAAGGCTCAAGCTAAGTTTCAATTGGGGTTTCAACTTTACGCTAAATTCTTCTCAAATTCATCTTCCTAATCAAGGTATGTGGGATTGATTCTTGGTCCCTTTCAACCAAGAAGACCTAAACTCTTTTCAATTGATTTTCATGAAATTAAGCTTACTTTGAATATGGGATTTTCATTTTATGATCTATTAAATTCAATTGATGGGCTGTACTTTATCTATGATTTTAAGTTACTTTAATCTCTATTATGACGATTTACATTGAAGTTATGAACATATATGTCCCTTTTAGAGCTTGATTTATGCATGAGTGATTTATATTATGATTTAAAAGTGGATTTAATTATGGATTTACTTCAATTTCATATTATATTATTGATTTTAGATTAAATCTCAATTACCCATGTTTTTCCCACATCATCCATGGCATATGCATTCATGAACATTGGTTTTTATGGAAATTATAAGTAGGTTAAGCCCAATTTTGTTTTATGATATGTTTTTGATAAGGTATTAGTTATGACAAGAATGTGATCACATATATGCCAATGATTATGGCTCTTGAGCATTTTGGGTGCTGCACCATTCTGTATATATAGATGAGCTATTCCTTGCATGCGTATCATGATTATGATTTATGATTTGGCATTTGAGCCTAATTGTGCATTGAACAGATTTGAAATGAATATCGTAACTCTTGAAAGCGTGTGTATGTATAAGTATTCTCGTGGGATGTTTTGACTTAGCATTGATGGATTGGGGGCATTAGGGCTTACCCCAAGGGTCCTCTCCCTTTCTCGAACTATGTGCCAATATAGGAACGGTAGCCATGACCGAAATAAATGGGTCGTAAGGAATGGTTATTCATTTTTTTTGATATGATATGATTTTGGAAAATTCTTCTGAAATGGTGTGTTCCGTAAGGAAGGTGACTATCCACCGAAATGGGTGTCTCGTAAGGTGTGATGTAGATTACCTTTGGCAAGTAATCTTCTTCTACCGATGGGAGGTCTTTATCGATCTAACTCATGTAATAACTATGCATGGGTTTGATTTGTTGGTTATAGTCCATCCTCACTATATATGAGCATCGTTGCATTTCATGCATCATGAATTTCATAGCTTATTGCATATTATACTCATTTGGATATGTGATTCTTTCTACATTATGTGTTCTTGTCATCTAACATTTAAACGCAGGTTTGGTAAGTCATATGCATTGTATGCCTGCATACTTAGTACATTCAAACATACTAACACATGCTTTATGCCGACATGATTTTACCATATAAGGACCGAGTGCCACGACTATCCACCGTTTGACGCTTAACTTGCACCCAGAAAGTTGAACTTGTAGTGAGTCCATGTTTATTTCCTTTCTTGAGGGTGGGCCCGAGACATGTCTTGGCCCTCGTCCCGTCTTATGGCTAGAGGCATTGTTGGACATTGTATAGACTCTCGTAGATCCTGTATGTTATGTGTCATATTTGAAGCTTATGATTTTGGTTATCTATTAGATATGGCTATCATGGATTGATTATGAGAATTATGATATGAATGTATGTTGATGTGGGAATGTGGAAGATCCCAAGTCCCCTATATCCCTATAGCGTGAGTGCTACTTTCTTATCCCTTAGCACTATGCGTTTAATATTTGAATGCGCTTTTGAACCGATGATGTGGATTTGGATACTTTGAGGCTTGTCTGGGGACTCTCGGTTCCCATTCGCCGTGTCACTTCTAGGCCCTAGGTCCGGTTCATGACATTAAGTGTCCTAGTGTTGCTAACATAGGAAGAGAAGGGCATCCTCAAGGTTAAGCGATTCAAAGAGGGCAAGTGCAATAGGGTTCCCAAAATCAAGGAGGTGGTCCATGTGGTAACTTGTTTTATGCTTTGTATGCTAAGCAAGAGGTGGAGGAGTCTCTCGATGTGGTTATGGGTATATTAAGGGTCTTTGATCTTGATGTATATGCTTTACTTGAGCCCGATGCAAACATGTGTTTTGTCACTCTTTGCCTTGCCATAAAGTTTGATGCATTTCCTGAAGTCTTGTTAGAGGCATATGAAGTTTATACTCTTGTTGGTGAGCCGGTCCTAGCCTAGAAAGTTTATAGAAATTGTCTTGTATCGATCTTTCATAGAGTCTTTCCATGTGATCTTATTGAACTCGACATGACTGATTTTGATGTTATCTTTAGTATGGATCAATTACATACATCATATGCCCCTATTGATTGTAGAGCCCATAGGGTCAAATTCCAAGTCCCTAATGAGTTTATTCTTGAGTGGAAGAGAGCTAATTTTGGTATTTAAGGGTAAGTTCATTTCATTTGTAAAAGCTAGGAAGATAATTTCTAAAGGGTGCATATATCTTGTTGTTTGGGTTAGGGATGTCGAGTTTGATGTTTCTACTATTGAGTCGGTTCCTGTAGTTAATAAATTCCGAGATGACTTGCACGGTATTCCATGTAAAAGGGTAATTGACATTGACATTGATCTTCTACCCGATACTCAACCTATTCTCGTACCTCCATATTGAATGACCTCGTGGAATTGAATGAATTGAAGGAACAATTGAGGGATTTGCTTGTGAAAGGGTTATTAGGACAAGTGTGTAGCCATAGCGTTCTCTTATATTGTTTGTGAGGAATAAGGGTGGTTCACTTTTGATGTGTGTTGATTATCGGCAATTGTACAAAGTGATTATTAAAAACAAGCATATACTGTCAAGGATCGATGACCTACTTGATCAACTACAAGGTGCAAACTACTTCTCCAGAATTGATTTTCGGTCCGGGTATCACCAATTGAGGTTGAAGGAGTGTGACATTCCAAAGACAAATTTAGAACCTGGTATGGACATTTTAAATTTTTTGTTATGTCATTTGGACTAACAAATGCTCCCACAACTTGCATTAATTTGATGAATAGGGTTTTCAAATTGTACTTGGACATGTTAGTGGTTGTTTTCATAGATGACATATTGGTCTATTCACTAGACGAGAAGGAACATGAGGATCACTTTCAGATTGTGTTGCAAATGTTGAGAGACAAACAACTCTTTGCAAAGTTTAGCAAATGTGAATTTTGGTTAAGGGAGGCGGTTTTTATTGGCCATATTGTTTTGGATGATGGTATTAAGGTTGATCCAAAGAAAATAGAGGCAGTGAAGAATTGGCCTAAACCATTGTTTCCTTCTAACATTAGGAGCTTCTTGAGTTTTGCCGGATAATGTAGAAGACTTGTTAAAGGGTTTTCTACCATCGCCTGTCCTTTGACTAAGTTGACTCAGAAGAAGATGAAATTTCTTTGGTACGATGAATATGAGAATAGTTTCTAAACATTGAAGGATCGTCTCACATTAGCCCCCATTTGGACATTGCTCGGAGGTTAGGATAGTTTTGTTGTATATTGTGATGCCTCACGTGTAGGGTTGTATTGTGTTGTGTTTTGATGCAACATGGAAAAGTCATTGCTTATGCCTCAAGGCAATTGAAGGTGCATGAATGAAACTACTCAATTCATGATCTTGAATTAGCATCCGTTGTATTTGCATTGAAGATATGGCGTCACTATTTGGGGTGCATGTTAATATATTCATCGAGCATAAGAGTTTACAATATGTGTTTAGCTAAAATTGATTTGAACCTAATTGGAACTCCTAAAGGATTATAACATGAGTGTGATGTTCACCCTGACAAAGCTGATGTTGTGGTTGTTGACGTGCTTAGTAGAGTATCAATGAGCAACATTACTCATATTGAGGATGGGAAGAAAGGGTTACTTAAGGAGGTTTTAGTTAAGGAGGTTCACCATTTGGCTCATGTGGGTGTGAGAGTAAGTGATTCAAGTAATGGTGGGGTACTTGTGCAAAATGGGGCCGTAGTAGTCTTTGATAACGGAGGTGAAAGCAAAGCAAAACATGGATCCTACTTTGGTTGAGTTGAAGAATGTCACGACCTGAGGCTAGGGCCTAGATGTGATACGGCGAATGGGGAATCTAAAGGGACCCCCAATAAGCCTTCTTAAGCATGCATAGCATATCCTTGGTTTGCAGAAGCATAGATAAGAAATAAACAAGTAGCAAATAATTCTAGGGGAAACAAGACCTTGGACTCACTCTATGGGGGCATTAGGGACTTAGGACTTTCATCGCAATAACACAACCATCATCAACACTTAGACGGGCATATGGGACTAAGGGAGGTCTCCCATATTTACAAAAGCATAATGAGCCAAACGCACAAGTACATATCCAAAACCATATCCAAAAGCACCTCTAGTCATGAATAGAATGGAGGCCAAGTCATCTCCCGGGCTCACCCTATCAAATGATAGAATCCAAAAATAGACGAGTTTTAAATAAGGGATGAAAGAAAATGGATGTTATCCTCATATGTGGAGGACTCACCAATAGAAAATCTTCACTCGAATCGCTTAGCCACGTAGAGAAGGAGGATGGAAAGGAGCTCCGGAGTCCCTACATAGTTAGATCATGTAGGGAAAAAGTATGTGTTAGTACTTGAAATGTACTAAGTATGCGGGGAGCAATGCAACAAAGAACTTAAACCCATGATAAATCAATATGGGTGATTGTAAATCATCAGATATAAGCTCAATATGCCATGTGTGCTAAATATCATGATCAAAGTATGCATGAGGAATATCATGTCACATAACATATCGTACATAGATGGGAAGGGACCATAACCAACATATAAGACCAAGAGAGTTACTACTTGAAATCGTGATATTCAATTTACATTGGACAAAGAGTAGTATACTTTTCCAAGGTAAACCAAGCACTTACCTTACGGGAACCTCCCCATTTCGGATAAATGCTCCATAAACACCTTACGGGAACTCCACTCTTTTTGGCAAATCTTACTTTAACAACCTTATGAAAACTCCATCCTTTTTGATGTTGAATTAACATGTGCCGTACAGGACTCCACCTTTTTTATCCAATCATGTAATCCTAGATATTTGGATCCATTAGCTAATTCACAAACCTATGGTGGAGACATAGTTAAGGGACAATGGTTATCTACCAAGGTCCTCTCAATGCTAGGTTATAATCCAAAGGAATATTTGGTTCATACTTAGCCATAATATGCTAAGCAACATAATATCATATTATTTTCATGGAGTAGCTCATCAAAACCCAAGCTTCATATATCAATGATAGGGATTCACAACTTTAACAACTTTCATGAGTTTCACAATACTTTCATGTTTCATAACATGCACAATAGCCCTTCAACTCATATAATTCATAATTCTCTTATCTTGCCATAAGGTCCTCAACATAATAGAAGCTAGCATAGATCTTATTTTAAAACCATAATGGGTACACATACATAGCTTAAAACCATGCAAATCATGAGTACATGCCATGAGAGTTGCAAAATAGAATCACTTATTCATTATTCAAACCAATACAAAGTAAAGACTTGATTAGGGCATCATAAAACCCTAATACAAATCATAGATTTCACATGATATTTCACTTCATAATAATGCATATGGATAAACCATAATAAAATACTTCATATTATCTTCATGTAAAAGAATTTATAAAATCATCATGTATTACCATAACTTGAGAAAGCATAAAGGAGAAGAGGAATGGTTGAGCTTGTGGAGAAAAGGTCTCCATGATCAAAACCCATATACCTTAGTAATTTTGATGGTGAAAAATCGGATTGGAGTTGATGAAATCCGAAACCCTAACTTGCTTTCTTCTTCTTGAAGCCTTAGAGGACTTGGTAATATTATTGGGAGGGGTTTTAGACTTAGAATGTTTTGAGTGAGGAGGAATGAGATAGAATAGGGTTGTAAGGGTTGGTAAGGGGTCTTTTGAAGGCCAAAACAACATAGTAAGGCATTAAATAATAGGAGCGGTCGAATTTGCCTCTTTCAAAAAGTCTGCCACATAGGATTATAAGACTACGTTTATGGGTCATGGTCCATTCTACAGGTCATACGTACGGGGTTCATCTGATGACATTTTGGACCCTAAAAACTTTTCTTTGATTCTCAACCTACGATGGGACACACAACTCGTAAGTTAATCTACGGGCCATCTGATAAATCATATACCCAACTTCAGAAATCATCATTTTCCACCAAGTCTAACCTCTAACCTATGAGCACCAGTTATGGCCCATGGAACCACTTACGACCCATAAGACCCCTCTAACATTTGACACTCAGAAAATTTGCAAAACTAATTTCTTGCACCTTTCATAGTTTTCACAGGTGGGGCATTACAAAGAAGTTGGTGGTTGATAAGAAGAATGACGTTTTCTCACAAGAGGGAGAAGGAGTACTTCGTTACTAGGGGAGATTGTGTGTTCCTAATGCTGATGGCCTGAGGGAGAATATACTAGATTAAGCTCATAACTCGGTATTCTATTCACCTAGGATCCACCAAAATGTATAGAGATTTGAGAGAGGTGGATTGGTGGAATGGCATGAATAAGGATATAACAAGGTATGTGGTTAGATGTTCCAATTGCCAATAAGTGAAGGTTGAACACCAAAGACCAGATAGTTTAGCCCAAGATATTGAGATTCCTATTTGGAAGTGAGCCACTAAGACCATACCAGTGCTCTCCACATGCCCATGTTTGCTCGATTACAGATAATCTCCCTTGTGCACTGCGAAAGGTTTCAGAATAGCCCTACCTTACTCCTTAGAACCAAAAGCCAGATAGATCTTGCTACTAGAAAATCGAAGGAGCACACAAAGCAACCTCATTGTCACCAAGATAGAGATGGAGAGAAGATGAATATGGACTTCATTACAGGCTTGCCTAAGACTTGGAAACAATATGACTCAATATGGGTAGTTGTTCATTGAATGACGAAATCAACCCACTTTTTATCGGTGAAGATTTCTTATAGTGCCGAGGACTATGCCAATATCTACATTCAAGATTTGGTGAAATTATATGGGGTTCCATTGTCTATCATATCAGACCATGGTACGTAATTCACTTCTCATTTTTGGAAGTCATTTCAAAGGGGTTTTGGTACCAAAGTGAAACTAAGTACCGCGTACCACCCACAAACCGATGGGCAAGCTAAAAGGATAATCCAAAAATTAAAATATATGTTGAGGTCATGTGTACTTTGGTTTAAAAGTGGTTGAGATGATCATCTACCTCTTATTGAACTTTCTTACGACAATAGTTTCTATTCGAGTATAAATATGACACCATTTGAAGCTTTATACAGTAGGTGTTGTAGGTCACCATTGGGGTGGTTTGAAGTTGGAGAGATGTCATTGATTAGAATAAATTTGGTACTAGATTCAATGGAAAAAGTAAGGGTCATAAAGGAAAAGTTAAAGGCTGTCCAAAGATGCTAAAAGTCATATGCCGATGTTAAGAGAAGGGACCTTGAGTTTGATGAAGGTGATTGAATTTGAAGGTTTCACCTATGAAAGATGTAATGCATTTTGGTAAGAAGGGTGAATAGAGTCCTAGATATGTGGGACCTTATAAGACCCTAAGCCAAATTGGAAAGGCAGCCTATGAGTTAGATTTTCCAATGGAGTTAGCTATGGTTCGTTTGGTGTTTCACATGTCAATGTTAAGAAAATTCATGGGTAATCCAAATTCCGTTGTTCCATTGAAGGATGTGCCCATTGAGGAGAGTTTGACTTACAAAGAGGTACCAGTTGAGATTTTGGACCGCTAGGTGAAAAGGCTATGAAACGAGGAAGTTGTATCTGTTAAAGTGTTTCGGAGGAATCAACAAGTTGAGAGTGCTACTTGAGAAGCAGAAGTGGACATGAGAAAATAATATTCTTACCTTTTTCCTACTACTCAAGCCTAAGGTACAATATATAAACTATTCTTCCAAATTCTTATCTATCCATTTTCCAACGTCATATTGCATGCATACATGATCATAAGATTGTTTTCACGTGATATTTGATGCATAAGTGATCATACCTAAATTTCATTTCCCAATTAAGGTATAAGCGGTCGTTGTTCAAATATAGAACCTATAATGGATAGGGTTGATCCTATAAGGAATATGGTCTAGACTAAGAATAATTAAAGCAACTTCGAGAAATAGACAACGTATTTCCAAAAGGGGGGATTTACGATGAAAAACGTTAATTAAAACCTACTCTAGTAACAATCAGGATGCACGTATTACAAATTTAGTGAGAGATGATAACTAGGGTATTGTGTTTCCCGTGAATTCCTGACGTAGTATAACCTCATAATTGTAATCATTTCTAGTGTGTAGCATGTAGAACTGGTAAGTTATGTTTACCTAAGTCCTTGGTCTGGAAAATAGATGAATTTTGCCGCAACTTGGTCCATCTACGAATGTCGCATTACTAATCCTTACCTTGGTCGCGATTTAGCTCTCCTTTGGTCCGTTCAAACTAATTAGATGAGTGTAATCACATCATATTCTTTTATTTATCCCTTTCCCCATTCATTACCCCCTTGGTCCAACATGTAATAATAAGGCAAGTTCTAACATTTGCAACTATTAAAAAGCAATCAAAAGGAAGAGATACACAATACATGCATACACGCTTTCCAAGGATTACAAATTTTTTGGTTTTTACTTTGCTAGTTATTCATGGTTCCCACAACCCAAGTTGTGGATTTAGCTAATCATGTTCATTATAAATGATGGAATCATGATTGATTTGCATAATTACACACGTACAACGAAAAATTAAAGAATGAATACCCAAAATCTCCATTTGAATTGAAACGTGGATATTTAAACGTAAGAACAGAGTGTTTTGTCTTTCAAAATCTATAAGCACAAAATCAAAACTGGAATAATATTTTCTATATTGGTTTACACATTTAAAAATAAATAAAAATTCTATTTATTGACATAGAAATCCAAATCCTAAACGAATAAGGAAAATTAGATTCGGACCTGACCACAAGCCAAAGTATGACTCGTGAAAGAATCCACAGCTTGTGATCGAGGTATCATGTACTACACTACTGGAATTTATGATGGATGCACGAGACTCATCCACATCTCGTATTTGGATTACAAGTCATGGCCTTCTTCATCCTGTTAAATGTTTACTTAAGTCCTTGGTCAGGCAAATAGATGAATTTCATCGTACAACTTGGTCTATCTACAAGGGTTGCATTACTAACTATTACCTTGGTTCTTGTTTAGCTATCTCTTGGTCTGCTCAAGCTAATTAGATGAGTGTAATCACATCAAATCCTATTATTTATCCCTTTTTTTCATTCATTACCTCCTTTGTCCGGCAAGTAAGAATAAGGTGAGTCCTAACATTTGCAACCGTTAAAAAGCAATCAAAACAAAGAGATAAATAATACATGCATAATACTTTCTAAGGATTACAAATTATTCGATTTTTACTTTGTAGTTCATCATGGTTCCCACAACCCTAGTTGTGGATTTAGCTACTCATGTTCATTGTAGATGATGAAATCATGATTGATGTTTGCATAATTAAACACTTAAAATGAAGAATTGAAGAATGAAAATCCAAAATCTCCACTTGCATTGCAACACAAAAATCCAAATGTAAGAATAGTATGTTTTGTATCTTAAAATCTCTAAGCATAAACTCAAAACTAAAATAATATGTTTTGTACTGGTCTATATGTCCAAAAATAAATAAAAATCCTATTAATAAACATAGAAATCCAAATCCTAAACGAATAAGGAAAACTGGACTCGAGCCCAACCACGAGTCAAAGTATAGCCCATGAAAGATCCACGGCTCGTGGTCAGGGCATCATGGACTGCACTACTTGAATCTATGATGGATGCACAACACCTCATCCACAGCTCATACTTTGGACGATAAGTTGTGTTCTTCTTTGTCTTATTAAATTCCCGAATATCTTCTTCTCAAACCACGTTCAAGATGATGGGACATGGAATAATCCACGGAACGTCTAGCTAATCGTCAACTCAATAACCATAAAAACCCTTAAACTCTTTATCCAATCCACAAATACGTAACTATGGCTTGTGGATCAAACCATGGCCCTCTATGTAACTCGCTATGTAAAATTTTTCTAAGTATGGAAGTACCATCTTGTAACATTGTCATGCAAAAATTATCTCAAGTACAATCAGGCGATCCATGTCAGGACCCGTGTAGCGTCACACGGGCTGTGTAGTCGTCCGTATGGTACCCCTTAGCCTTGAATAAATTTCCAGCATTGGCTCTGCAAAATTTCTAAGTGATAGTTCACGGTTGCTGTTCACGGTCCGTGTGACATCTCACGGACCGTGTAGGCAACCATATGGACCTGACAATTCAAAATTCTTCCTATTTTATTAATAGCATTTACGTAATTTTTGTTTATTTTTTAATTATGAATTATGACTTTTACCTATCCTAAACCCCTAATTCAACTGATATCCCTCCCCTCTTAATTCATTCTCCTAAAACCTTCTACCCCTCATAAGATCACCTCCTAAATACTCTCTACCCTCCCCACTTAAGGTTCAAGGCTAGGGTTAATTAAAGTTCAAATTCAGGCTAAGTCCTTCCCTAAATTCAGCTCCTCAATCAAGGTATGTGGGATTGATTCTTGGTCCCTTTCAACCAAGAAGACCCAAAAACCTTTTCAATTGATTTCATGAATTTTAGTTCACTTTAGATGTGAGTTTTCATTATTTGATCTTATTAAATCCAATGGTTATATGGTCTGTACTTTACCTATGATTTCAATCTACTTTGATCACTATTATGATGATTTACATTGAGATATAAAGTTATGAACATGCATGTCCCCTTTTAAAGATGATTTATTCGTGGGTGGTTTACATTATGATTTAAATGTTTATTTATTTATGAATTTATTCAATTTCATATTATGATGTTGATTTTAACTCGAATTTATGTTACCCATGCCATCCTCAGATCATGCATTGTATTTCCATTCATGGACATTTGTTTATATGGAAATTATGAAGTTGGTTAAGCCCAATTATGTTTTATGAAACGATTATGATATGATTTTGATAAGATACTGGTTTTGACAAGAATGTGATCACAAACATGTCTTATGGTTATGACTCTTTGAGCATCTCGGATGCTTGCACCATCTTGTGTATGTGAATGTGCTATTCCTTGAATGAGTATCATGATTATGACTTATGATTTCGCATTTGAGCCTAAATGTCATTGAGGGATTATGAAATGAATTACGATTTGAAATGAATACTGTATTTCTTGAAACCACGTAGATGTATATGTATTCTCGTGGGATGCTGACTTAGCACCAACGGATTGGGGCCATTAGGGCTATCCCCAAGGGCCCTCTCCCTTTTCTCAAACTATGTGCCTAGCGTAGGTTATGAGAATCCTATCCTAAATGGGACGAGATCCCGTAAGGAAGGCCGCTTCGTAAGAAATGAGATTGGTTCCTGTAAGTTGAAGTGTTATGTGATATGATATGCTATATGAGAAATCCTGACTGAAATGGGACCTGTTCCCGTAAGGGCGTTGCTTCATATAAAATGGGATAGGTTCCCATAAGTTGAAGTATGGTTACCTTTTGCAAGTAGACCACCTCTATATCGGTGAGGGGTTTTCATCGGGATTTCAAGTAATAGCTCACTTGGTCTAACGGATGTCGGTTAAGGTCACATCCCGTTATATTTGAGCATCATTTTATCCATGCATCATGAATTTCATGGCATCTTGTATATTTCTCCCTTGAATATATGATTCTTTCTATATTATGTGCCCTTGTCATCTTACATTAAAATGCAGGTTTGGTAAGTCATATGCATTACATGCCCCCATACTTAGTACATTCAAACGTACTAACACATACTCTATGCCTATATGATTTTACCATGTAGGGGCCAAGCACTTCAAGTATCAACCGTTTGACGAGTAGTCTGATCCAGAAAAGCAATTGTTGTAAGTCCTGTTCTCCAAGGACAAGTCATCTTCCTTTATCCTTACTATCTTAGATGTTCCTTTCTCATTTGAGGGTGAGCTCGGTACCTGTCCTGGCCCCCGTTCTATCTTGATTAGAGGCATTCATTGGACAATATGTAGACTCCTTCGAAATTCATATGTTATGTGTGGTATCCGACTTATATATTCATTGGATTGAGTTATGGGAAATTCCTTTTTGGCTATATGCATATTGAGGTATCGAAATGTGAAAAGTCCCTAGACCTGTATTGCCCCCATAGTGTGAGTCTTATTGTTCTGCCCCTTAGAAGTATGTGTTACTACTTGTATGCTATTCCTGAACCAATGTTGTTGATTTAGATACTTGAGGCTTGTTTGGGGATCCTTGGGTTCCTATCCGCCGTGTCATATCTAGGCCCTAGTCCTGGGTTATGACAAAAGATGGTATCAGAGCCCTAGGTTATAAATTGTCCTCGGAGTCCAACATGCCATGACAAGTAGAGTCCTATTTATGGGTGTGAAGTGCACCATGCCTATGAGTGGCAGGCTATGAAGGCATTCTAGGAATTGTCACACTTCTTTATGCCTTATGTCATGCTATGTATCATATATTTGGTTCCATTATCTTGATGGTGTCGTTGCTCCATTTCAGAAGATGCCTCAAGGAAGACCCTTTCTACCAAGGCCGGCTCTAGCTAATGAGGACCAAGCACCCCAAGTGCCTATGGCTGAACCCATCTCAAATGGTGAATTCCATATAGCTTTTGCTATGCTTTCCCAGGTGGTGACCTCGCAGACCAAGCAGGCTAACCTCCCGCGGGATCCTACACTGGCTTCTAGGTTGAGGGATTTCACCGGGATGAATCCTCCAAAGTGCTATGGGTCAAAGGCTAATGAGGATGCCCATGAGTTTATTGATGAGCTCACCAAGGTATTGAACGTTATAGGTGTCACTTCTAAGGAGAAGGCAAAGTTGGCTGCCTATTAATTGAAAGTTGTGGCTCAGGTGTGGTACACTCAATGGTCTATGGAGAGGGTTTGCGGTGGTGATGTCAATTGGGAAGAGTTCAAATTTGCTTTCCTGGATCATTTCTTTCCACTTGAGCTCAGGGAGGCCAAGAAGACTGAATTTATCAACACAAGCAAGGAGGTATGAGTGTAAGGGATTATGCCCACAAATTCACGAAGCTCTCCAAGTATGCTCCATCACTTGTGGCTGACCTCCGTGCAAGGATGCACAAGTTTATTTCTGGTATCTCTGACTTACTCATGAAAGAATGCCACACCGCCATGCTCATACGGGATATAGATATCTCTAGACTTATGGTGTATGCTGAACAGATCGAAGGGGAGAAACTTAGGGAGAGGAGGATGCACAACCCTAAGAGAGCCTGTTTTGATGGTGGATTTTCTAGCTCTTGGGGTGGTAGTTTTTGTCATTACTAGCAAGGCCAAGGTTTTGGAAATCAGGTTGCTAATGTTTGGGTACCCCTTTCTGGGGGCATCGGTAGGTGGTGGGCAAGGATATCTTATGTTTCGCAAGTGTAGAAAACCCCACACGGGTGCTTGTTGGAGGGATTTAGGTGCTTTCTTCAGGTGTGGTGACAAGAACTATAGGGTTGATGATTCTCCTAGATATGAACATAGAGGTTCAATGTCATGCAGCTCAAGGTGGCCAGGATCAACAAAGGGCTCCCCAAGGTGTTGCCTCAAGGAACAACCGATTCTATGCACTCCGTGTCCACCAGGATGTCAAGAAAGCTCCGA
The DNA here is from genome assembly GCA_029948455.1 of Solanum rostratum. Taxonomy (NCBI): domain Eukaryota; kingdom Viridiplantae; phylum Streptophyta; class Magnoliopsida; order Solanales; family Solanaceae; genus Solanum; species Solanum rostratum. Next base: position 59,676,283 of record CM057046.1, read on the forward strand.
ATGTCATGACTGGTATGTTAAAAGTCTTTGATTTTGATGCTTATGTTTTTCTTGATTAGGGTGCAAATTTGTCGTTTGTGACTTCTTTGTTGGCTATTAAGTTTGTTTTGAGTCCCAATATTTTGAGGGATCCCTTCTCAGATTATACTCTCGTGGGTGAATCTATTATCGCACATAGAGTCTATCATGGTTTCCCTGTGTCTGAATTGCACAAAGTTTTTCCGTGTGATCTCGTGGAACTTGAGATGTTCGACTTTGACGTGATTCTTGGGATGAATTATTTGCATGCATCATATGCCTCTATAGATTATAGAACACAGAAGGTCAAGTTCCAACCTCCTGGTGAGCTCGTCCTTGGATGGAAGGGTAGTGACTCCTCTGTCAAAGGTCTATTTATTTCTTACCTCAAGGCACAAAAGATGATGTCCAAAGGGTAAATTTACCATATTATGAGAGTCAAGGATATGGAGACCAAAGTACCTACTCTTGAGTCGGTTCCTGTGGTGAATGCGTTTTCGGATGTGTTCCCTAAAGACTTGACAGGTATTCCTCCTGAAAGGGAGGTAGACTTCGGCATAAATCTTCTTCTAGATACTCAACCTATCTCTATTCTTCCTTATCGTATGGTGCCAGTGGAGTTGAAAGAATTAAAAGAGTAGTTAAAGGATTTGTCGGAGAAAAGTTTCATTCGACCCAGTATATCGCCGTGCGGTGCTCTAGTGTTGTTTGTAAGAAAGAAGGACGGATCTCTTTGCATGTGCATTGATTATAGGCAATTGAATAAGGTGACCATTAAGAATAAGTACTCGTTGCCCAGGATTAATGACTTGTTTGACCAGCTTTAAGGGGCTACTCATTTCTCAAAGATTGATCTTCGTTTCGGGTATCATCAGTTGAAGGTTAGGGAGTGTGACATTCATAAAACGGCTTTTCGGATAAGGTATGGGCACTTTGAGTTTGTGGTGATGTCATTTGGCCTAACCAATTCTCTGGCCGTGTTCATGGCTCTAATGAATTGGGTATTTAAGACATTCCTTGATAGTTTCGTTGTGGTCTTCATTGATGACATTCTCATTTACTCACGAATTGAGCAGGAGCACGGGGATCGCTTGAGGATGGTCCTCCAGACTTTGAGAGAGAAGAAGTTGTATGCCAAGTTTGGCAAATGTGAATTTTGGTTGGGCGAAGTGGCTTTCCTTGGCCATGTAGTGTCCAGCAATGGTATCAAGGTGGATCCAAAGAAGACCGAGGCCATGAAGAATAGGCCTAGACTGTTGACTCCTTCAGATATTCAAAGTTTTCTTGGGTTGGCTGGGTATCATAGAAGGTTTGTTGAAGGGTTCTCATCTATTGCATCTCCATTGACTAAGTTGACCCAAAAGAACACCGAGTTTGTGTAGTCTGACGAATGCGAGCGGAGTTTCCAAACTTTAAAGGATCGACTTACATCAGCTCCTGTCTTGACCTTACCAAATTGCTTGGAGGGATTCGTGGTGTATTGTGATGCCTCGCGGATTGGGTTGGGTTTTGTTCTTATGCAACATGGTAAGGTAATAGCATATGCATCAAGGCAGTTGAAGGTGCATGAACGTAATTACTTAACGCACGACCTTGAGTTGGCGATGGTAGTGTTCAGCCTGAAGATTTGGAAACATTAGCTATATGGGGTTCATGTTAATGTGTTCACTGATCACAAGAGTTTGCAATATGTATTCACTCAAAGGGATCTTAATTTGAGGCAAAGGAGGTGGTTGGAACTCCTAAAATATTATGACATGAGTGTGCTATATCATCCTGACAAGGCCAATGTTGTGGCCGATGCTCTCAGTAGGCTATCTATGGGAAGTGGGGACAAGCTGGGGAGGAAACGAAGGACTTAGAGGGGGGTTGTTCACTGGTTAACTAGGTTGGGTGTCAGGTTGGCCGATTTGAGCTATGGTAGTATCCGTGTTAAAAGCGGGGAAGAATCTTCCATGGTGAGTGATGTAAAAGCTAAGCAAGTTTACACCCATCTTACTTGAATTGAAGAAGTTGGTTGCCGAAAAGGAGATTGAGGTGTTTTCCAAAGCGGGAGATGGTGTGCTCCGGTACCAAGACCGGCTTTGTGCTCCGGATGTGGATGATCTTAGAAGGGTGATTATGAGTGAGGCCCAAAACTCTCATTATTCTATCCACCCGGGGTCTACCAAAATGTATCGGGATTTGAAAGAAGTGTATTGGTGGTATGGTATGAAGAAAGACATCGCTAAGTTCGTATTCGAATGCCCGAGTTGTCAACAAGTGAAGGTAGAGCACCAAAGACCCAGTGGCTTGGCCTAAGACATTGAAATTCCCACATAGAAATGGTAAGATGTGAACATGGATTTTGTGGTTGGTCTACCTCGGACCCGAATGCAATTTGATTCTATTTGGATTGTCATTGATCGGATGACAAAGTTGGCTTATTCCTTATTGGGCAAGACTACCTTCGGGGCCGAGGATTATGCAAGGTTGTATATCCAAAAGTTGATGAGGATCGTGTGCCTAGGTCCATCATATCGGATCGTGGTACCCAATTTACTTCCCACTTTTGGAGATCGTTTCAAAAGGGACTTGAAACTAAGATTAAGTTGAGCACCGCTTTTCATCCTCAAACTGATGGGCAAGCTGAGAGGACTATTCATACCTTGGAGGATATGCTGAGGGCTCATATGTTGGAGTTTAAGGGCAACTGGGATGACCTTAAGGGCAACTGGATGACCACCTTTCACTCATTGAGTTTGCTTATAATAATAGCTTCCATGCTAGCATTGGTATGGCGCCGTTTGAGGCCTTATATGGGAGAAGGTGTAGGTCACTCGTGGGGTGTTTGAGTTGGGAGAGATGACACTAGTTGACCCGGATCTAGTGGTGGAGGCCATGGAAAAGGTTAAAGTGATTAGGGAAAGGTTGAAGATAACCCAAAGTCGTCAAAAGTCTTATTCGGATGTTAGGAGGAGAGATCTTGAGTTTTATGTTGGTGATTGGGTATATGTGAAGATTTCACCTATGAAGGACGTGATGCATTTTGGTAAGAAGGGCAAGCTAAGCCCCCGGTATATTGGTCCTTATGAGATCGTTGAGCGGGTTGGAGGTGTGGCTTATAGGTTGGAGTTGCCTCCGGACTTGAGTTCCATTCACCCAGCCTTTCATGTGTCTATGTTAGGAAACTAATTGGTGATCCTAGCACGTTTGTACCCTTGGAAGGGATTGAGATTGAAGAAAACTTATCTTATGAGGAAATTCCGGTGAAGATCTTGGATAGACAAGTAAAGCGGCTTCGTAACAAGGACGTGGCTTCGGTGAAGGTGCTTTGGAGAAATCAACATGTGGAGAGTGCTACTTGGGAGGTGGAGATGGACATGGTGAAGCGGTACCCTTATCTTTTCCAATCTACTAAAGCCTAAGGTACCTTAGGTTCTCCTTTTTCCTAATGGTCCTATTTCTTGCCCTCTTGAGTCTCATGACATGACATGCATACATGTGCACAAAAATGATATATTTTATATTGTTTTGAACGACTTGAATATAAATTTAAAGGATTTATGATTTTTTTTCAAATGATGGACTATGCGTTGTACCATATGTTGGGTGTTTCATACTCTATGTCAAGCCTTGTTCTTGCACATTCGGGGTTGAATATTCCCAAGGGGGAGATGATTTAAGGACCCAAATTTTTTGAGCGGCTTTATCAGATTTCTTGGGACTATCCCGAGCGAAACTGCAAGACATCGCCCCATGGAAGGCCCACACGGGCCGTGTGAAGCCACACGGACTGTGTAGCCTCCCGTGGAAGGATACTTGGTCCAGCTCATGATAGGAGAAACTTGAGACGAGGGAAATTTCATACCAATTGAGGGCACACGAGCACTCACATGGTCCGTATGATCTGTCACGGGCCATGTGGCCCTCTGTGTAACTCCCTATGTAAAATATTTCAAAGTATGGAAGTACCGTCTCGTAACTTTGTCGTGCGGAAATTATTTCAAGTACTATCACATGGGCCGTGTAGTACCCCTTAGCCTTGAATAAATTCCTAGCATTGGCTCTGCGAAATTTCTAAGTGACAGTTCACAGTCGATGTCTTTGGTCGGTATGACGTCTCACAGACCGTGTAGGCAACTGTATGGACTTGATGGTTCCAAATTTTGCCCGTTTCATTAATGGCATTTATGTAATTTCGGTTTATTTTAATTATGAATTATGAACTTTTACCTATCCTAAACCCTTAATTTAGCTGATATCCCTCTCCTCTTAATTCATTCTCTTAAAACCTTCTACCCCTTATAAGATCACCTTCCAAATACTCTCTACCCTTCCCTCTCAAGGTTCAAGGCTAGGGTTAATTGAAGTTCAAATTCAAGCTAAGTCCTTCCCTAAATTCAGCTTCTCAATCAAGGTATATGGGATTGATTCTTGGTCCCTTTCAACCAAGAAGACCCAAAAACCTTTTCAATTGATTTCATGAATTTCAGTTTACTTTAGATGTGACTTTTCATTATTTGATCTTATTAAATCCAATGGTTATATAGGCTGTACTTTACCTATGATTTCAATCTACTTTGATCACTATTACGATGCTTTACATTGAGATATAAAGTTATGAACATGCATGTCCCTTTTTAAAGTTGATTTATGCATGGGTGGTTTACATTATGATTTAGATATTGATTCAATTATGGATTTATTCAATTTCATATTATGATGTTGATTTTAACTCGAATTTATGTTACCCATGCTATCCTCAGATCATGTATTGCCTTTGTATTCATGGACATTAATTTGTATGAAAATTATGAAGTAGGTTAAGCCCAATTATGTTTTGTGAAACGATTATGATATGATTTTGATAAGATATCAGTTATGACAAGAATGTGATCATAAACATGTCTTATGATTATGACTCTTTGAGCATCTCGGGTGCTTGCACCATCTTGTATACATGAATGAGCTATTCCTTGCATGAGTATCATGATTATGACTTATGATTTCACATTTGAGCCTAAGTGTGCAGTGACCGATTAATAAATGAATTACGGTTTGAAACGAATACTGTATCTCTTAAAACCATGTATATGTATATGTATTCTCGTGAGATGCTGACTTAGAACCAATGGATTGGGGGCATTAGGGCTATCCGCAAGGGTCCTCTCCCTTTCCTCAAACTATGTGCCTAGCGTAGGTTATGAGAATCCTATCCTAAATGGGACGAGATCCCGTAAGGAAGGCCGCTTCATAAGAAATGAGACTGGTTCCTGTAAGTTGAAGTGTTATGTGATATGATATGCTATATGAGAAATCCTGACTGAAATGGGACCTGTTCCCATAAGGGGGTTGCTTCATATAAAATGGGATAGGTTCCCATAAGTTGAAGTATGGTTACCTTTTGCAAGTAGACCACCTCTATATCGGTGAGGGGTTTTCATCGGGATTTCAAGTAATAGCTCACTTGGTCTAACGGATGTCGGTTAAGGTCACATCCCGTTATATATGAGCATCATTTTATCCATGCATCATGAATTTCATGGCATCTTGTATATTTCTCCCTTGAATATATGATTCTTTCTATATTATGTGCCCTTGTCATCTTACATTAAAATGCAGGTTTGGTAAGTCATATGCATTACATGCCCCCATACTTAGTGCCCTTGTCATCTAGCATGGGTTTTGAGAATCCTATCCTAAATGGGATGAGATCCCTTAAAGAAGGTGGCTTCATACGAAATGGGACTGGTTCATGTAAGTTGAAGTGTTATGTGATATTATATGCTATATTGAAAATCCTTACCGAAATGGGACAGGTTCCTATAAGGAGGTGGCTTCATACAAAATGGGATGGGTTCCCGTAAATTGAAATATGGTTTACCTTTGGCAAGTAGACCACCTCTATATCGGTGAGGGGTTTCATCAGGATTTCAAGTAATATCTCGCTTAGTCTTACGCATATCGGTTGAGGTCACATCCCCGTTATATATGAGCATCATTTCATTCATGCATCATGAATTTCATGGCATCTTGTATATTTCTCCCTTGAATATATGATTTTTTCTATATTATGTGCCGTTGTCATCTAACATTGAAATGCAGGTTTGGTAAGTCATATGTATTGCATGCCCGCATACTTAGTACATTGAAACGTACTAACGCATACTCTGTGCCTACATGATTTTACCATGCAGGGGCGGATCACTTCGAGTATCAATCGTTTGACAAGTAGTTCGATCTAGAAAAGCAATTGTGGTGAGTCCCATTCTCCAAGGACAAGCCGTCTTCCTTTATCTTTACTATCTTCAATGTTCCTTTCTCATTTGAGGGTGAGCCAAGGAACATATCCTGGCGCTCATTCCATCTTGATTAGAGGCATTCGTTGGACAATATGTATACTCCTTTGAAATTCTTATGTTATGTGTGGTATCCAACTAATATATACGCTGGATTGTGTTATCGGAAATTCATATTTGGCTATATGCATATTGAGGTGTGGAAATGTGGAAAGTCCCTAGTCCTGTATTGCCCCCATAGCGTGAGTCCTATTCTCCCGCCCGTTAGAACTATGTGTTACTACTTGTATGCCTTTCCTGTACCGATGATGTCGATTGAGATACTTGAGGCTTGTTTGGGGACTCTCGGGTTCCCATTCGCCTTGTCACATCTAGGCACTAGTCCCGGATCATGACAGTACGAGGTCCATAACACGAGCCTTACTTAGAAGTTTAGTCCCAAAACTTGGAAAATTTGTCTAAGTGTGGATTGGAATTACAAAGGGGCTTTATGGATCGTTACTTGTTTTATGGACCGTAAATAGGATCTCGAATGGGGATAGTTAAGAGGAAATTTTCTAAGTATGGGGTCATAGTATGAGGGGAGTTCATGACCCATAAATGGAACTAGAGGTCAAAGAAAGGGTTTCATAAATGAAGATTCAAAGACTACTTAGAAACCAAAATTTCAACAGGACAAAACCTTAGATCTATTAGTCATAAATGGATCTATGACTTGCCGATCCTTCTCGTGATTGGATCCGATAACTTTTAATGAGGGAGTATTTAATCACCCATTTTACTCTTAAACTACATCATTTTGACCCTAGTAACTACCATAACCGCATCAACTCTAATAAAACTATCCTCAAACCCTTCTAAACTCATTCACTCTCAAATTTACTCCAAAGCTTTCTACGTCTTTTCTCTCAAAGGAACCACTATTAAAGAACTAGGGATTTAATCTTTATCAAGGGAGATTAAGGTCAATTCTCTGCTTTCTTCTAAAGGTTCTTCCTCAAGGTATGCAAGGCTTCATTTATGGACTAATTTCATCATGGAGCCAAATCCAAACTCCACTTTTTTCCAAGTTCAAGCATGATTTTTCATGGATTTTCATGATTTCTCTTTAAATGCTTGAATTGTGATTATTGCACGATTAATTTACTCAATTATATACGAATTATGATGATTTACATGAATTGCATGATTTTCAAAGGATTTTATCTATATGCTAATTAGGGTTTATGAAATTGATATGGGTTCTCTTACTTATGATTCAATTTGATTTCACTTGCATTAATATTACATGAATTTCATTCAATTCCATGATTGTTGACTCAATTGTCCATGACCCATATTTTTCCCTAATTCTTATGTTAGACTATATGGTCATGAATAAGATTCTAAGTATGAAAGTATGTCCATGATCATCATTATAAGGGCAACTTAAGACCCTAATGTTATGCTATGTTTACAAGATGGGGAGTATCCCATACTTTATGCAAGTGAGTAGATGGACTGTTCTTATGACATGAATTGATTACTTGGTTATTATACATACTTTACAAACTATGGAAGCATGAATTTATAAGCTATGAATTATGTTAATGATTATATATCTATTGCATGTTATGTATCCCCTAGGGTTTGACTTAGCATCGGATTAGGCTTAAGGTGGGGACTCAACCTAAAGGTCCTTATATAAAGTCTTAAATCTCATAACTATGTGACACTGTAGGATTATGTGCCTATAAGGTATTAAGTTAGTGGATCCACATTTGACACTCAATGTGCAGCTATTTTGCCCATAGATTGGGGTACAATCTATCTTGGAAAGTAGACTACTCTTTTTTTGGTGTAGAGGCAACATCGAGATTCCATGTAAAGTCCACATGGTCTTATTGTTGGTTATGATCCTATTTTCACATATGTATATCTATTAGGTTATGAAATGTTTTATGATGTTTCCATTCATGATTTTGAGGATGCATTGCTTATTCATATCTTGTTCTTAATCTTTTGATATGCCTATGCATATTGTTATTCTATCATGATGTTTCTTGATGCATTGCATACATATATATTTAGTACATTTCAACTTACTAACACTTATTCTTTCCCTACATGATTTGACAATGCAAAGACGGACGATGATACACCTACTCATCTTTATTGTGGCTAGAGTTGGGTATGACATGTGAGTTCCCATGCTTTGGGGATGAGCCTTGGCTTCTTCTTACTTTTATGTTGATACATTTTATACTTTCTTTCCTTTTATTAAGGGTAAGCTAGTAGTATGTTCTAGACCCCGCAAAGATTTTACTATGTGGAGGCATGATTGGACATGATGTTGATGATGTAATCCCTTTATTGGAAAGCTTTTAGCTTTACTTTTAGTTTGCTTGTAAGATTATGTGTCTGCTTTCTTATTCATGTAATTGCTTTAGTACCTTATGTATGCCTATATTTTCTAAGGCGCTTAGATGGGGCACCTTCAGGTTCCACATCCGTCATGTCACGATTGGGCCCTTGGTACAAATCATGACAAGGTAATAGGGGATCACCCTATTTTCGCCCTCTATATGATGCAAAAAAACCATAGGATTTTCTATTAGGAAGCATTGAATACTAATTATTTGGTACTAACCTCTATATCATATCAATCATTCTCTACGTAAATCCCAATTTTCTCATCATCTTTGTTAGAAAGATCCAGGATACCTGATGTGCTATCAAAATACAACATTTTTTATGCTTAAAAGTTAGTGGGTTTGATGTGTTTTTATGTTTGTTTTTCAGGATTACAAGATTTTACATGATTTTGGGCAAAGTGTTGTTGATGCTGAATTTTTGATGAAGTATGAAACACTCTACGTCTAGTGGAAATTTTCTGAAGTTGCATCCACGAATTGTCAAATGAGCCATAGAATTTTATACGAGTTGTGAGTTAGGTTTTGTGCCTTGAGGATTAGAATTGGAGGAGTTTCTGGAACACTGTCAGACTAAATCCCATATGGGCCATAAGTCCGAATACAGCCCATAAAAAGGACTCGTAGAAGTAATGGCCAATTTTGAAGATTAAAGACTATGAAGCCTAGGTATGGGCCGTAAAAATTTGTATGGCCCGTAACCCAGTCCGTAATGCCTGCCAAACCCAGTTTTCCTATTTTATGTGGACTTGTATTTTAGTTATTTATAAATAGGTTTTGTAAGTCATTTTTAGACAAAGAACGAAGAGAGAAGTACAGAGAGACACACGTGACACATGGAAATTTCTTGTTCTTGTCTCTATCATTGTAAGTGCTTAATTATGTTATTCTATATCATGATTCTTTCATATACAATGATTATGCATAGCTAAATCTACAACTAGGGTTATGGGAACCATGAAGAACTTACAAGGTAAAACCGGATAATCTGTAACTCTTGAAAAGTGTGCATGCATGTATTAATTAATTCTCTTCATTTTGATTGCTTTTTGATGGTGCCAACATTAGAACTCACCTAGTTTTTACTAACTAGATCAAGGTAGTAATGAATGGGAAAAAAGACTAATTAATAGAATTCGATGTGATCCCTCTCGTCTAATCAACCAAACTGGATCAAGGGGAGGTTGTACTAGAATAATAGGTAAGGGTTAGTAATGTCACATTATAGGGATGGATCAAATCATATAGTGAAATTTACCTCTCGCCTGGATCAAAGGGTTTGGTAAACTTAACTTACCGTTCTACATGCTACACACTAGAAAAGATTACGATTTTCTGGTAATACCAAGTTAGAGAATTGTGGGGAACACAATACCCTAGATACTCTTCTCACTGGTTTCACAATAATTGTTCTAGTTTCAGTCTACTTTCTGCAAACCACAAACCCCCCTTTTCGAGATATAAGTAGGTTAATTCACTCGGCTTACTTGTAATTGCTCCGAGTCTACCATATTTCCTATGGGATTCGACCTTAACCTTGGTCAAGTTATATATCTTGACAAAGACCACTTAAACCTCCAAAAACGAGGTGTATCTTGAGTAATGTCAATACCCTATCATAAACTTTTGTCATATCCAGCTTTATGACAATGTTATGACACTTATTCCTCTTGTTGATGTGTTTTATGATTTCCTATGACAACAAAATATTTTTTTCTATGCTTATTTTTTTCTTGAATCCTGCTTGGTTCTTTGAGATAATTGCTAGTAGCACCTCCATCAATCTTCTATGGATCACCTTTGAAATCACCTTATTAAGGAAGATATTTCGATGATTGACCTTAAGTTCATGAAACAACTTACCGGCTCCTTCTAGGAATAAGGACCAGATTTGTATAATCACAAACCTAGATAGCTCCATGTCACAGGAAAATGCTTAAATTATATTCGTTAGGTGATGTTTAATAATGCTCCAGCAACTCTGAAAAAATTCTCCTAAAAATCCATCTAGCCCACTTGCACTGTCACCATTTAGGAGAATACTACTTTTTAAAATTCTTATTCTCTAAGTGCTCATCCATTATGCTTCTTTGTTCCTCTGTGATTAATGTTGATATATATTTAAGCATATCATAATCATTATTAAGGTGGCTCTCTTTAAACTGCGTTTAAAATGCTTTCACCGCCTCCTCTCCAATGTTCTTAGAGTTTTTTAGTAACACTCCTTTATCATTCATAATTTCATTACTCTGCAACCTCTTTTGTTATTGTTTCACATATAAGTAGAAGAGCTTAGCATTTCTAGCACCACCATTAAACCACGTCATTCTAGCTTTTCAGTTCTAATAAATTTTTTGTATTTGATAAAATATTTGAAGATCCTTTTCTACCTTCATCAACTCTATTCTGTTATGTTTTGTCCTATCAATTTCAAACTTCATTTCTTTCACCGTCACCAAATCCTCCATTATGGCCACCTTGTGAAAAATATTTTCATAAGTTTCTTTTCTCTATGTGGATAATGTTACGATCCAAGCTAGGACTTAGGCATGACACAAAGATTGAAATTTTTGAGAAAACCCCACCTATCCTTCTTAGCATATCGTAAGCATTCATAGGTAATGAAATAAATAATTAGTAATTAGAAGATCATTAAGAGATCTAAAGCATATAATCAGAAGAAAGGAACTAGATAACATAGACTCCATACAAAAGTAAGGACGATGATAGTCGTCCATCCCTATATTGTGATATAATATAGGCAAAAGTATGCTTTAGCAGTTTGAATATACTAAGTATGTGAGCAATGCAACGCAAATTAATCATAATAAATAGGTAACCATTTTAAATCTCATGATAAAAGAGTAGTAAAAACATAACTAGACATAGAAGAGATCAATATATAAGTATATTGTAAGAACATTATGTAAAAGTGTCATGATCCAAGCCTAGGCCTAGTCATAACACGACGAATGTGATCCTGAGGTGCCCCCCATCCAAGCCTTTTGACATATCATAAACATACATAAGGTAATAAAGTATAACCATAAGTAAGCAACCGGAAGATTGTCTTAAAAGCAAACTAAACATAAGAGTTTAGAATCTTCCCATTAGAGGAAACAACATCAACATATGTCTGAACATGCCTCTACATAACTAGATCTTGGTGGAGACTAGAACATGCCACTAGCTCACCCTCATGATAGGAAAGAAAACACAATTGTCTTAACATAACAAATGATATAAGCATGAATATAAAGGTTTATCCCTAAAGCATGGGAACTCACCAAAATCTTCAAGTGTAGAATCTGCCTTCATCCATAATAATGAGGAGTAGTGTCTCCACCCATCCCTACATGGTAATATCACGTAGGCAAAGTATCACAACACAAGCCTAGGGCCTAGATGTAACATGGCGACTGGGAACTCGAAAATCCCCAAACAAGTGTTATAGCATACTTAAGAACATCATTAGTTAGACAGAGTGGAATAAACATCATCAAAAAAGACTAAAGGGTAGGAAAAGTATGACACACTCTATGGGATAAGGGCATGGAATTACCATCACACAACTTCAACAAGTAAGTTGGAGGGAGTACAGGGCTCACTCTATGGGAAGTAGGGACTTAGGATTTTCATCATCTTGCCATACATCACAGGTAACAACAAATTATGGGAAGGGACTTGAGGTTAACCTCCATAGATACATATTGTAGCATGACTCATACAGAACATAATATCCAAAAATGCCTCTTATCATAGTGGGACGGGGGCCAAGACACTTCCCGAGCTCACCCTCAATATAAAGCATCAATAAAAGTCATAACATAGAAAAGGTAGATAAAATTTAAGTATTGTCCTTGAAATAAAGGACTCACCACAAGAAATATCCACAATCGAACTAGCCGTGAAAAGGTGGATGGAAAAATTCTCCGGTCCCTACGTGGCTAGATCATGCAGACAAAAGTATGCATTAGTATGTTTGAATATACTAAGTATGTGGGTATGCAATACAAATGAACATGATAACCTGCATTTCAATGTTATGACAAGGGCATATATATGTGTGTGTGTGGTTAAATCATGTAGGAAAAAAGTATGCATTAGTACGTTCGAATGTACTAAGTATGCAGGTAGCAATACAAATGAACATGATAACCTACATTTCAATGTTAGATGACAAGGGCATATATATATGGGGTCTATTTCTTAGTTCAAGATCCCTCTTACTAACTGGAATCAAAGAATAGTAGATATGTTTCGCCCAAAATGGGAATGGACTAGGGTTATGAACTTATAATTTGATGATTGAGTTGATTCCATGATTAAAAGTTCTTTCCACATCGGACCAGGCCCGAATAGGGTTATATAGATTCTCATAATGTGAAGGGGCCATTTGGGCCTATCTAAATAGATACTATGTTTACGTATGGATCCCAACATCATTACATTCCATTTATGACTAGGAATACGCATAGTTGGACCTACGTTTTCACATATCTCTATTGGGACCCTGTTCATCTCTTTAAGTGAATCGAGAAATAGTTTTGATTTTCCATATATTTGATTTATATCAGACATTGTATTCTTTGGATAATTAAAATCAAAGCATTTGGATGTCCAACTGGGGAAATATAAGGAAATGATTAAGATGACTTAAAAACCATGATGCATGAATGCCATAATTGTAAGGACCCAGATTTTTTGAGCGGCTTTACCGGACCTCTTAGTACTCTCTCCCCCCTCCCCCCGAGCATCGCTACACGGAAGGCCCACATGGGCCGTGTGAAGCCACACAGATTGTCTGGCCTACCATGGAGGGACACTTGGTCTAGCTTACGACGGGGGAAAATGAGACGAGGGACTTCAAACCAAGTGACGGCACATGGCCACTCACACGGTCCGTGTGATATTTCATTGGCCGTGTGGACCTCCATGTGGCTCGCTATGTGGAGATATTTCTAAGTATGAAAGTACCGTCTCGTAACTTTGTCTTACAGAAAATTTCCAAGTGTCATCACACGGCCTATGACAGCGCCCCTATAGTGTAACACGGGCCGTGTAGTCGTTCGTGTGGTACCCCTTAGCCTCGAATAAATTCCCAGCATTGGCACTACAAAATTATCTAGGTGACAGTTCAAGGTCACTTTTCATGGTCCTGTGGCGACTCACGGACCATGTGGACCTGACGGCTCTAATTTTCGCCCATTTTATTAATGACATTTATGTAATTTTGTTTTTTTTAATTGTGAATTATGACCTTTTACCTATCCTAAACCCTTAATTCAGCTGATATCCCTCCTTTCTTAATTCATTCCCTCATAAGATCACCTTCCAAATACTCTCTACTCTCCCTTCTAAAGATTCAAGGCTAGGGTTAATTCAAGTTCAAATTCAAGCTAAGTCCTTCCCCAAATCCAGCTCCTCAATCAAGGTATGTGGGATTGATTCTTGGTCTCTTTCATCCAAGAAGACCCAAAATTCCTTTCAATTGATTTCATGAATTTTAATTCACTTTAAATATGAGTTTTCATTATTTGATTTTATTAAATCCAATTGATATTTGGGCTGTACATTTCCTATGGTTTTTAATCCACTTTGATCACTATTATGATGATTTACATTGAGATATGAAGTTATGAACATGCATGTCCCCTTTAAATTTGATTTATGCATGGGTGATTTATACTATGATTTAGATGTTGATTTAACTATGGATTTTTCAATTTCGTACTATGATGTTGATTTACTTGAATCTATGTTACCCATGCCATCCTCACATCATGCATTGCATTTGCATTCACTAATATTGATATATGGAAATTATGAAGTGGGTTAAGCTCAATTATGTTTTATGAAATGAGTTTGATAAGATATTGGTCATGACAAAAATGTGATCACAGACATGTCTTATGATTATGGATCTTTGAGAATATCGGGTGCTTGCACCATCTTGTATATGTGAATGAGCTATTCCTTGCATGAGTGTCATGATTATGACTTATGATTTGTCATTTGAGCCTAAATGTGCATTAAACGATTATGAAATGAATTACTATTTGAAACAAATACTGTATCTCTTGAAAGCACATTATGTATAAGTATTCTCATGGGATGCCGACTTAGCACCGATGGATAGGGGAAGTCAGGGCTATCCCCAAGGGCCCTCTCCATTTCCTCAAACTATGTGCCTAGCATGAGTTAAGAGAATCCTATTTGAAATGGGACGAGATCCCATAAGAAAGGTGACTTCATACGAAATGGGACGGGTTCCTGTAAGTTGAAGTGTTATGTGATATGATATGCTATATAAAAAATCCTTACCGAAATGGGATGGGTACCCGTAAAGGGGTTGCTTCATACAAAATGGGACGGGTTCTCGTAAAGTAAAGTATGGTTTACCTTTGGCAAGTAGACCTCCTCTATACTGGTGAGGGGTTTTCATTGGGATTCCAGGTAATAGCTCGCTTGGTCTTACACATGTCGGTTGAGGTCACATCCCCACTATATATAAGCATTATTGCATTTCATGCATCATAAATTTCATGATATCTTGTATATATTTCCATAGGACATATGATTCTTTCTATATTATGTGCCCTTGTCATCTAAAATTGAAATGCAGCTTTGGTAAGTCATATGCATTTCATGCGCGCATACTTAGTACATTCGAACGTACTAACACATACTCTATGCTTACATGATTTTACCATGGAGGGGTCGACACTTCGAGCATCAACCGTTTGACGAGTAGTCCGATCCAAAAGAGTAATTGTGGTGAGTCCATTCTCCATGGATGAGTGGTATTCCTTTACCTTTACTATATTCAAGTTCCTTTCTCATTTGAGGGTGAGCCCGGAACATGTCCGGGCCCCCGTTCCATCATGATTAGAGGCATTCATTGGAGAATATGTAGACTTTTTTGAAATCCTTATATTATGTGTGGTATCTGGCTTTTGTATTCGTTGGATTGATTTATTGGAAATTCGTATTTGTCTATATGCATATTTTGGTGTAGAAATGCGAAAAGTCCCTAGTCCCGTATTGACCCATAGCGTGAGTCCTACTCTTCCGCCCCTTAGAACTATGTGTTACTATTTGTATGCCCTTCTGTAACCGATGATGTGGATGTAGATACTTGAGGCTTGTTTGGGAACTCTCGGGTTCCCATTCGCCGTGTCACATCTAGGCCCATCATGGGTCGTGAAATAATACATAAATATAAGTGGGGATGGGACCTCATTCGACATGTGAGATCATGTGAGTTGTTACGTGGAATCCCGATATTGCCTCTACACCAGAGAAATAATAGTGTAGTTACTAAAGGTAGACTATACCTCACCTTATTGGAACAACACCCATTTTGGAAAGTGGGTTTCTTGTACATAATCATCCATATTGGAAAATAACATGATCATATGGTGGACCGTAATTATGAGAAAGGTTGGCTTTACTTAAGACCCCTTGGGTTGAGTCCCCACTCCAATCTCATTTAGTGGTAAGCACCTAAAATTCTCAAAAGCCATCATCATCGACATGTGTGTAATCACATTGTTGTCATAACCATAATCTTATCAAAATCATTTCATAAAACATAATTGGGCTTAACCTACTTCATAGTTTTCATAAAGACCAATGTTCATGAATGCAAATGCAATGCATGATGTGAGAATAGCATGGGTAATACAGATTCAGGCTAAAATAAGCATTATAATATGAAATTGAGTAAATCCATAATTAAATTAACATCTAAATTATAATATAAATTGCCCATGCATAAATCAACTTTAAAGGGGACATGCAGGTTCATAACTTCATAGCTCAATGTAAATCATCATAATAAGGATTAAAGTAAATTGAAATCGTAGGTAAAGTACATCCCATACATCAACTAGATTAATAAGATCAAATAATGAAAACCCACATTTAAAGTAAGCTAAAATTAATGAAAAATCAATTTAGAAGAATTTGGGTCTTCTTGGTTGAAAGGGACCAAGAATGAATCCCATATACCTTGAAATTTGAGAAGAATTTAGCTTGAATTTGAATCCCCTAACTGAACCCTAGCTTGAGTCTTGAGAGAAGGTCTTAGAGAGTATTTTGGGAGTTGAATTTAGTGTGAGGGTGTTTCCAATGAGAATGAACTAGAATAGAAGGGTATCGACTGATTTAGGGGTCTAGGTTAGGCAAAAAGGTCATAAAATAGTATTAAAAAATATGTCGTAATTACTTAAAAGCCATTAATGAAACGGATGAAAAACAGTCCGTCATGGCTTCACTGGTACCTACACGGTCCGTAAGTCACTTTACGACCCGTGAACAGTGCCCGTGAGGTGACACTTAAACAAATTTCACGCTGCTCAACACTTAGAGTTTTTTGAAGCAAAGGGGTTCCATACAGACAACTACATGACCCGTGTGACGCTATATGGGTCGTGTCAAGAGTTGTGTGACAACACTTGGAAAAATCTTGCACGAAAAAGTTTCAAGACAGTAATTTCGTACTTAGAAAAAATTCATGTTGCGAGCTATACGGTGGGCCACACGGCCGGTAATACACCACACGAACTGTGTGGGTGGCTGTGTGCCCTCACTTAGTTCAAAACTCTCTGTCGAATTCCCGTGATCGAAATTATGGCCAAGTACCTCTCCACTGATGGCCACACGGTCCGTGTGGCTTCACACTGGCCGTGTGGGCTTCCCATGGAGCGATACTTGGTCAAATATTCTCTCAAGCCAACGTTACGAGATCTGATTAAGTCGTTCAAAAACCCGGGTCCTTACATCATCTCCCCTTGGGAGCATTCATCCCCGAATATGCAATGACAAAGATTGAGATCTTAACTTAAGACATGAAACATCCAAACACAAGGTATAATACACAGTTCATCACTTGAACATCATAAAGTCTTTAAAACTAATTTCAAATGTATTCAAATCATTCAAACACCATAAACATCATTTTTGTGCACATGTATGCATCCCATGTCATGAGACTCAAGAGCGAAAGAATTAGGACTATTTAGAAGAGGATCGACCTAGTACCTTGAGCTTGAGTAGATTGGAAAAGATGGGGATTTCGCTTAATCATGTCCAATTCCGCCTCCAGGTAGCACTCTCCACATGATGATTTCTCCAAAGTACCTTCACCGAAGCCACATCCTTGTTACGAAGCCGCTTCACTTTCCTATCCAAAATCTCTACAAGGACTTCCTCAAAAGATAGGTTCTCCTCAATCTCGATTCCTTCCAAAGGCACAATGGTTCTAGGATCACCAACTAACTTCCTCAACATAGACACATGGAAGACCAGGTGAATGGAATTCATGTCCGGAGACAACTCTAGCCTATAAGCCACGTTCCCAATCCGCTCAACGATCTCATAAGAGCCAACATACCGGGGGCTTAGCTTGCCTTTCTTACGAAAACGCAGCACACCCTTCATAGGCAAAACCTTCACATATACCCAATCACTAGTATGAAATTCAAGATCCTTTCTCCTAACATCCGAATAGGATTTTTAGAAACTTTGTGCCATCTTCAACCTTTCTCTAATCACCTTCACCTTTTCCATAGCCTCCAACACTAAATTTGGGCCAATCAATGCCATTTCTTCCAATTCAAACCACCCCACCGGTGACCTACACCTTCTCCAATACAAAGCCTCAAATAGTGCCATACCAATGCTAGCATGAAAGCTATTATTATAGGCAAACTCAATGAGTGAAAGGTGATCATCCCAGTTACCCTTAAACTCCAACACATAAGCCCTAAACATATCCTCCAAGGTTTGAATAGTCCTCTCAGCTTGCCCATCGGTTTGAGGATGAAAAGCGGTGCTCAACTTAATCTTAGTTCCAAGTCCCTTCTGCAATGACCTCCAAAAGTGGGAAGTGAATTGGGTGCCACGATCCGATATGATAGATCTAGGCATACCATACAGTCTCACCAATTCTTAGATGTACAACCTCACATACTCTTTGGCGTTATAGGTAGTTTTGATTAGTAAGAAGTGAGCCGACTTGGTCATCCGATCAACGATGACCCAAATGGAGTCGATTCGCCTCTGGGTTCGAGGCAAACTAACGACAAAGTCCATGTTCACATCTTCCCACTTCCATGTGGGAATCTCAATATCTTGAGCCAAGCCACCGAGCCTTTGGTGCTCTACCTTCACTTGTTGACAACTTGGACATTCAGATACAAACTCAGCTATGCCCCACTTCATACCATGCCACCAATACACTTCCTTCAGATCCTGATACATTTTGGTAGACCCCGAGTAAATAGAATAATGAGAGTTGTGAGCCTCACTCAGGATCACTCTTCTAAAATCATCCACATCGGGAACACAAATTCAGTCCTGGTGCCGGAGCACACCATCTCCCCCTTGGATAACACCTCGATCCCCTTTTCGGCAACCAACTTCTTCAATTCAAGCAACGATGGGTCTAAATCTTACTTAGCTTTTACATCAACCACCATGGAAGATTCTGCCCCGCTTTGAACATGGATACCACCATCGCTTGAGTCGGCCAACCTGACACGCAACCTGGCCAACCAGTGAACATCCCTTGCTAACTCCTTCTTTTCCTCTTCCACATGCGTCACACTTCCCATAGATAGCCTACTGAGAGCATCAGCTACAACATTGGCCTTGCTGGGATGATATTGAACACTCATGTCGTAATCCTTTAGGATTTCTAACCATCTCCTTTGCCTCAAGTTGAGATCCCTTTGAGTGAATACATATTGCAAACTCTTGTGATTAGTGAATACATCAACATGAACCCCATACAAACAGGGTTTCCAAATCTTCCAAGCAAAGACTACCGCCACCAACTCAAGGTCATGTGTTGGGTAATTACGTTCATGTACCTTCAACTGCCTTGATACATACACTATTACCTTACCATGTTGCATAAGCACACAACCCAACCCAATCTGGGAGGCATCACAATACACCATGAATCCTCCAAGTCGTTTAGTAAAGTCAAGATGAGAGCCGACGTAAGCCGATCCATAAAGGTTCGAAAACTCTATTCGCATTTATGTGACCACACAAACTTCACCTTCTTTTGGGTTAATTTAGTAAACGGAGATGCAATAGATGAGAACCCTTCAACGAACCTTCTATAATATCCATCCAACCCTCGAAAGCTTCGAATATCCAAAGGAGTCAATAGTCTGGGCCAATTCATCACGGCCTCAGTCTTCTTCGTATCCACCTTGATACCATCACCGGACACCACATGACCAAGGAAAGCCACTTCACCCAACCAAAATTCACATTTGCTAAACTTGGTATACAACTTCTTCTCTCTCAAGGTTTGTAGAACCGTTCTCAAATGATCCTCGTGCTCCTGCTCACTTTGGGAGTAAATGAGAATGTCATTAATTAAGACTACTACAAACTGTTAAGAAATGTCTTAAACACCCAATTCATCAAATCCATGAACACGGCTGGAGCATTGGTTAAGTTCAACGACATTACCACAAACTCAAAGTGCCCATACCTTGTTCAAAAGGCTGTCTTGGGAATGTCACACTCCCTAACCTTCAACTGATGATACCCAAAGCGAAGATCAATCTTTGAGAAATGAGTAGCCCTTTGAAGCTGGTCGAACAAGTCATCAATCCTGGGCAACAAATACTTATTCTTAACGGTCACCTTATTCAGTTACCTACAATCAATACACATTCAAAGAGATCCATCCTTCTTTCTTACAAACAGCACTGAAGCACCCCTCGGCGATATAATAGGCCTAATGAAGCATTCCTCCAACAAATCCTTCAATTTCTCTTTTAACTCTTTCAACTCTGCTGGCGCCATATGATAAGGAGGAATAAAGAAAGGCTGAGTATCCGGAAGAAGATCTATGCCGAAGTCTACCTCCTTTTTAGGAGGAACACCGAGCAAGTCTTCAGGGAACACATTTGAAAACTCATTCACCACAGGAACCGAATCAAGAGTAGGTGCTTCAGACATCATATCCTTAACCCTGACAATATGATAAATGCACCCTTTAGAAATCATTTTTCGGGCCTTGAGGCAGGAAATAAATCGGCCTTTAATAGAGGAGTCACTACCCTTCCATTCAAGAATGGGCTCACCAAGAGGTTGGAACTTGACCTTCCGGGTTCTACAATCTATAGAGGCATATGATGCATGCAACTAATCCAACCCAAGAATCACGTCAAAATCGAACATCTCAAGTTCCACAAGGTCACACGGGAAAACATTGTGCAACACAGAAATTGGACAACCACGATAGACTATATGTACAATAACAATTCATCCACGAGAGTATAAACTGAGAAAGGGTACTTCAAAATCTTGGGACTCAACCTAAATTTAACATCCAACAGAGGAGTCACAAAAGACAAATTCTCACTCGAGTCAAGCAAAACATAAGCATCAAAATCAAATACTTTTAACATACCAATCACGACATCCAGAGCTTCCTCAACATCCTGACGGGCATGGAGTGATAGAATCTATTGTTCCTTGGGGCAGCACCTTGGGGATCTCTTTGTTGGCGTTGAACGCCTTGAGCCACCAGACTTTGGCCTCTATGGGCAGTCTAGGACAATCAGCAACCTAGTAGATTTTATCACCACACCTATAGCAAACACCCAAATCCCTCCAACAAACACCCGTGTGGGGCTTCCCACACTTGTTACACAGAGGATACCCCTGTCCACCACCAACCGGTGCCCTAGAAGGAGGTACCCAAGCATTAGCGACTCGAGCACCAGAACCTTGGCCTGCTGGAAGCGATCGAAGCCACCACTCCGTGAACCAGAGAATCCACCATCAAAACGGGCCCTCTTAGGATCGTGCACCCTTCTCTCCTTGAGTTTCTCCCCTTCGATTTGTTCAGCATACACCCTGAGTCTAGAAATATCCATATCCCGTATGAGCATAGCAGTACAACATTCTTTTACAAACAAATCAGAGATACCAGAAAGGAACTTGTGCATCCTTGCACGGGGTCAGCCACAAGTGACAGAGTATACTTGGAGAGCTTTGTGAATTTGAGGGCATAGTCTCTCACACTCATATCTCCTTTCTTGAGGTTGATAAGTTCAGTCATCTTGGCCTCCCTAAGCTCAAGTGAAAGAAGCGATCCAAGAACGCAAGTCTAAACTCTTTCCAATTGACATCACCACCGCAAACCCTCTCCATAGACTATTGGGTATAACACACCTGAGCCACATCTCTCAGTTGGTAGGTAACCAATTTAGCCTTCTCCTTAGAAGTGACAGCCATAATGTTCAATATCTTGGTGAGCTCATCAATGAACTCCTGAGTATCCTCATCAACCTTTGACCCATGGAACTCCGGATGATTCATCTAGGTGAAATCCCTCACCCTAGAAGCTGGTGTAGGATCCCGTGGCAGGTTAGCTTGCCTTGTCTAAGATGTCACCACCTAGGCAAGCATGGCAAAGGCTGTACAAAATTCACTATTTCAGATGGGTTCATCCAAAGGCTCTTGAGGTGCCTGATCCTCATCAGCCGGAGCCAGCCTTGGAGGGGGGGGGGTCATCCTCGAGGCTTCTTCTGAAGTGGAGCAACGACACCGTCAAGATGAGGAGACCAAATATACGAGTCATAGCATGAAATAAGGCATGAAGAAGTGAGCCAATTCCTAGAACATCTTCGTAGCCTCCCACTCATAGGCATGGTGCACTTAACACCCATGAATTAGGACTCTACTTGACGCGACATGTTGGACTCTGAGGACCATTTATAAACCTAGGGATCTGATACCATATTTTGTCACGACACGAGACTGGGGTCAAGATGTGACACGGTGAATGGGAACTCGAGAGTCCCCAAACAAGCCTCAAAGTATCCAAATTCACATCATCGGTTTAGAAGTGCAATCAAATAATAATCACATAATGCTAAGGGATGGGTAAGTATGACTAATGCTATAGGGACATCGAGGGGAAAAGAATTTACATGGATTCACATAGCACATAGCATACAAGAACTTAGGGGCGGGTAAGGAGGACTCACACTATGGGGGAAAGCGGGACTTACGACTTTCCATATTTCCACACTAAACGTGCAAACATGACATATACCCGTAATTGACCCATAATAGCCATTTCAAAAGGTAACCAATAACATAAGCTCGGAATACATTGCATAGCATATATATATATATAAAAAATCTACGGGAGACTACAAGATATCCAAGAATGCCTCTAGTCATAAGATAGAACGGGGGCCAAGACATGTCCCGGGCTCACCTTCAAATAAGAAAGTAGACATAGGATAACATAGATAGAGGAAGGTGGCTTGTCCTTGGAAGATGGGACTCACCACAGGTTCAACCTTCGGAATTGGAGCTACTTGTCAAACGACGGATAGTTGTAGTGCTCGGCCCCTACATAGGAAAAATCATGTAGGCATAGATATGCATTAGTACGTTTGAATATACTAAGTATATGGGCATGCAATGCATATGACTTATCGAACCTGCATTAATGTTAGATGACAAGGGCACATAATATAGAAAGAATTATATATCCAAGAAAGAGTAGTATACAATATGCCATGAAATTCATGATGCATGAATGTAATAATGTTCATACTTAGCGGGGATGTGATCGCAACCGACATGTGTAAGACCAAGTGAGCTAATACTTGGAATCCCAATGAAATTTCCTCACCGGTACAGAGGTGGTATACTTGCCAAAGGTAAACCATATTTCACCTTACAGGAACATATCCCATTTTGTATGAAGCAACCCCCTTACGGGAACATATCTTATTTTGGAAAGGATTTTCATATCATATTATAATATTTCACCTTACGAGAACATATCCTATTTCACATGAAGAAATCTTTCTCATGAAAACATATTTCATTTCGAATAGGATTCTCATAACATATGCTAGGCACATAGTTCGAGAAAAGGGAGAGGACCCTTGGGGATAGCCCTAACGCCCCCAATCCATCAGTGCTAAGTCAATATTCCACGAGAATACATATTGTGTATGTATATATATACATACTTTTAAAAAGGCAATAGCTATTTCAAATCCGATCAATGCACATTTAGGCTCAAATACCAAATCATAGCTTGTAGTTATAACATTCATGCATAGGACTAGCTCGATTAAAAATACGAAATGGTGCAAGAACCCAAAATGCTCAAAAGCCATAATCATCAACATGTATGTGATCACATTCTTGTCATAACCATAATCTTATCAAAATCATTTCATAAAACATAATTGGGCTTAACCCACTTCATAGTTTCCATAAAGACCAATGTTCATGAATGCAAATGCAATGCATGATGTGAGAATAGCATGGATAATATAGATTCAAGCTAAAATCAACATAATAATATAAAATTGAGTAAATCCATAATTAAATCAACATCTAAATCATAATATAAATCACCAATGCATAAATCAACTTTAAAGGGGACATGCAGGTTCATAACTTCATTACTCAATGTAAATCGTCATAATAGGGATAAAAGTAAATTAAAATCGTAGGTAAAGTACAACCCATACATCAACTAGATTAATAAGATCAAATAATGAAAACCCACATCTAAAGCAAGCTAAAATTCATGAAAAATCAATTTAGAAGAGTTTGGGTTTTCTTGGTTGAAAGGTACAAAGAATAAATCCCACATACGTTACCTAATTGAGAAGGTTCAAGAAGAAATTTGTTGAAGAAAAGAATCTTCCCTTGATTCCAAAGCTTAGTCTTCAGAAGAGTCTTTGAGAGAATTCTTAAGAGTGAGTTAGAATAAGTCTAAGTGAAAGAGTGAAGTTGAATGAGGGAAACAGAGTATAGGTCATTTGAATGCCTTTAGATAGCATAGAAAGTCACAAAAAACCCTTAGCAGAAACCATAATTACAAAAATGCAATTAATGAAACAAGTAAGAAAAATGTTGCCAGGGTACTCAAGGGATGGTATACGTACCGTGCAACGGTATACCGTCCGTATACTTTCTTTGTAATCCAACACTTGTAAAAATTCATCCCGATGAAGGTCCAAGATGATAATATCATCTTAGAAAAATTCAACATAGGTACCCATATGGATGACTTCACGGTCCGCACCAAGGTATTCAAACCGTATACCTCCTTCATGAAGCTTCATTTAGAAAAATTCTTCAACAACAAAGTTCCAAGACAGTGATCCAATACTTAGAAAATTTTCACTCTGACGCCCATATGGAGGGGTTTATGGACCATGAAGGAATATACGGTCCGTGAGAGGGTCCATGTGTGAAATGACTTGGCCAAAATATGGATTTTCAAGGCCAAGGATACCCCATACGATCCACAACATGGACTGTGAAGCTTCACACAGACCATGTGAGGTCCATGTGCGATATGTTTGGTCACTAACTCCATATTAAAGCCAATACACCTCACACAAGGCCAAGGGCCACTTTAAGGAGAACCCACAAGGTCCGTATACCCTTACACAGACTATGAAGGCTTCCCTGCAATGTCACCTTGGTCCAGAATTTTCAGAAACCAAATTTCCAAGCTCCATTAAAGTCATACAAAGGTCAGGTCTTACACCCTGTCATTTAACATTTAATGCAGATTTAATGAGTTAATATGCATTGCTTGCCCACATACTTAGTAAATTAAAAAATAGTAACGTATACTCTTTGCTTATACGATCTAACCATGTCGGGAGCAAAGACTATCTTCATCCACCTTTGATAATTAGCTCAGAGTGTGAAGGTTTTCATGGTGAGTCCTATCATCCAAGGACAAGTCACCATCCATCTACCTATTTATGTTGCTTCCATTTATATTTTATTTACTTTCAGGGTGAGCCCCAGACATATCTTAGCCCCCGTCGTATTCTATGACTTAGAGACATTGTTGGTGAACATGTAAACTCTTGTATGGATTTATGTTTTCTCATGTCATTTGTTTATGGAGATTATGATTATGGCTATCTATTGAATGTTGATGATATGATGATTTGCTCATGATGAGATATGGAAATTTGGAAAGTTCTAAGTCCCATTATATCCCCATAGCGTGAGTCATAATTACCTGTCCTTTAGTTCCTATCTGCTATGTGCTATGTAAATCCATGAATATCCTTATCACTATGATATCCCCATAGTGTGAGTCATACTTTCCTATCCCTTAGAACTATGTGCTATTACTTTATTAAGAACTTTCGAACTAATGATATGTATGTGGATGCTATGAGGCTTCTTTCGGGACTCTTGGGTTCCCATTCACCTTGTCACTCCAATACCCTAGGTCAGGGTCATGACATCTCACCTATTTCTAACCATCCTACCAAGGATCTATATCTACTCCCGTTACAAAGCCTCAAATGGTGATATCCCATTACTAGCATGATAACTATTGTTGTAGGAGATCTCAATAAGTGGTAGATAATCATCTCAATTTTATTTGAATTCCAACATTCAAGCCCTCAACATGTATTCAAAAGTTTGAAATGCCCTCTTGGATTGTCCATCAGTTTGATGATGGAATGTAGTACTAAACTTTACCTTAGTACCAAGTCCTTTTTGAAATGATCTCCAAAAGTTGGAAGTAAATTGGGTATCACAATATGATATAATAAACATAGGCTCACCATGTAATCTAACCAAATCCTAGATATATAACTTGGCATAATCCTTGGCATTGAAAGTAGTCTTCAACGGTAAGAAATGAACCAACTTGGTCATCCTATTCACAATTACCCAAATAGAGTCATATTACTTCCGAGTATGAGACAAACTAATCACAAAGACCATTTTTACATCTTCCCACTTCCAAGTAGGAATCTTAATATCTTGATCCTAATCACTGGGCCTTTGGTGTTCTACCTTTACTTAACACTTAGATACGAAATTGGCTATGTCTTTCCTCATACCATGCCACAAATATATTTCTCTCAAGTCCTGATACATTTTGGTAGATCCTAAATATATAGAATAAAGAGAGTTATGGGCGTCTCTAAAAATAACCTCCCTAAGACCATGAATGTCGAAACACACAACTAGTCTTGATACCAAAGTAGACCATCTTCTCCTTAGGGGAAACCTCTCTCTTCTTTTCGGCAACCAACTTCTCCAATTCCAACAATGACGAATCTAGATCTTATTTTACAGGAACATCAATAACCACAAAATATTTAGCCCTATTATGAATATGAATACTATCTTCATTAGAATCATCCAACTTAACACCCAATCTAGCCAATTGGTGCACATCTCTCATCAACTCTTTCTTGGTCTCATTAATATAAGTCACGCTTCCCATAGATAGCCTACTAAGAGTATCGACTATAATATTTGCCTTTCCTGGATGGCATTATGTGCCCAAAGTAACTCTCCTTATTTAGTAGGGAGGAATAGAGATAGAAAGCCTTAGGACACATTCTATGACATGATATGAATCATGAAGAAGTGAAGTATTTCCTAAAACACCTTATAACCTCCTGCTCATAGATATGAAACACTACACATTAATAAATGAGACTATACTTGAAGCGGCATGTTTGACTCCAAGGTTTATTTCAAAACCTTAGTTCTCTGATACCATGCTTGTCACGACCCAAGTCTAGGGTCTAGGTGCAACATGGTGAATGAAAATCGAAAAGTCCCCAAACAAGCCTCATAAGATACTTAAGCACATCATTGGTTAGAAAGCAAGGAATAAACATTATCAAACAAGACCAAAGGGTACGCTATGGGATTGGGGCATGGAATTGACATCAGACAACTTCAACAAGTAAGTCTAAGGGAAGGGAGTATGATTCTATGGGAAGTAGGGATTTAGGGCTTTCATCATCTTTCCATATATTACAAGTAATAAGAAATCATAGGGAAGTGACTTGAGGATACCCTCCATAGATACATAGCGTAACATGACTCATACATAACATAATATCCAACAATGTCTCTAATTATAGTGGGACAGGGGCCAAGATATGTCCCGAGCTCACCATCAACATAAAGCATCAATAAAAGTCATTACATAACATAGGTAGATAGAAGGTGGGTATTGTCCTTGGAATAAAGGATTCGCTATAAGAAACTTTCACAATTGAACTAGCCGTGAAGAAATGGATAGGGAAAGTGACTGATCCTTCATGGTTAGATCATGTAGGCAAAAGTATGCGTTAGTATGTTTGAATGTAATAAGTATATGGGTACGCAATGCAAATGAACATGAAAATATGCATTTCAATATATATATATATATATATATATATATATATATATATATATATATATATATATATATATATATAGAGAGAGAGAGAGAGAGAGAGAGAGAGAGAGAGAGAGAGAGAGAAGGAAATGTATAGGAATTGATACCATATCAAGATGCCTTAAAAACCAGGATGTATGAATGCCATAATATATAAAAATAAATGGGTACGGAACCTCAACCGACATATAAGACCATGCGAGCTATTACATTAAATCTTCATGTTGCCTCTACACTAAAGAAAGAGTAGCCTATTTGCCAAAGTTAGACTATATCTCACCTTATAGGAACAACACCCATTTCGAAGTGTGGGTTTCATGTACATAATCATCCATATTTCAAAAAACACGATCCTACGGTGATACGTAGTTATGAGAAAGGTGCTTACTTAAGGACCCCTTAGGTCGAGTCCTCACTGCCAACAAGTCATCATCCCACGAAAATATATATACATATAAATGCTTGAAATAGGATCATAAGTCTTTTCAAATAGTAATTCATCATAAAAGGGACGTTCATATTCAATTCTCATGGGATCCATGTACATTGACATAATAAGATTTAAATCATGCTAACATGATTTCTCCACTTTGAAGCTAAATCATAAAACCCACTTGCAAATCACACTTAGGAATCATGAAATCGAAGAAATATATTTTGGGGCTTCATGACAGGAAGAAATTATGAATGAAACCACACATACCTGGATGGAAGAATGAAGTTTGAGATGGATTAAACTTGATCTTGGCAGCCCATAAGAATCCCTATCTTGAATGCTTTGAAGGAGTGTGTTGGGGAGAAATTCTTAAGAGTAGAAGGAATAGATTAAGTGTTTAGATTGAATGAGGTGTTATAATTAGTATAGAAGTTTTTTAGGAATGTAAAGGAGGGCATAAAGGTCTTAAAAGTCTTGGGAATGGGCCAAATTACAAAAAAGACTTTAATGAAATGCGACATAAAATTTGAACAGGAAAGTACCAAGGATGGCTTCACTGGCCGTGTACCTTTTCACAGTCTATGAAGCCTCTCTTGAAAGTGACCCTACACTAACAGACTTTATGAAAATGGGCGTAACTTCTTCCCCTGAACTCGAAATGGGGTAAAACTAGATGTATTGGAAAACTAATTCAAAGAGCTTTAATTTGGTTGGTTATGGGCCACCAAATTATTTTTGTGCAAGGTGATAGGATCATTTGAAGTCGATCCTGAATAAAACGAGGTTGAAAAGAATTGAACTCCAATTTCAGGGAAGGTTTCATGGTCCATGAAACTCTTCACCGGCCGTGAAACTAACCCAAGTTATAAAACGTGGTTGGCCAAGTCCTATGGTCACTTCACATACCACACCATAGTCTGTGATAAGGTTCACGAATCATGGTGGTCCCCCGGGTGGCACAACACGATAGCCTCCAAGAAACCAGAAAAATGGCTAAGGCCACTTTCACGAATTGTTTCACGTCCAGTGAAGAGTTTCACGGGCCATGAAACCTTTCCTAAAAGGGTTCCTTGGTAAAAAAACTCTTAAAAACCATTTTTCTTGCCTCTTTAAGGCCTTTCAAAGCTTGGGTCTTACAAAAAGAGTATATGTTAGTACATTGGAATGTACTAAGTATGTAGAAATGCAATGCATCGAAGAAACATCATAACATAATAATGATATGCATAGTTATATCAATAGAATAAGGCATAAGAGATGATGAATGATCAGTACATCTTTAAGATCATGAAAAGGAAGTATTATAAAATATTTCATAACCTAGAATACATAAATATATGGGAATAGGACCATAATCAACAATAAGACCATGCAAACTATTATATGGAATCCCTATATTTCCTCTACATTG
The DNA here is from genome assembly GCA_029948455.1 of Solanum rostratum. Lineage (NCBI taxonomy): Eukaryota > Viridiplantae > Streptophyta > Magnoliopsida > Solanales > Solanaceae > Solanum > Solanum rostratum. Next base: position 59,706,086 of record CM057046.1, read on the forward strand.
GAGAAAGAGTAGCCTAATTGCCAAGGAGTACTAGACCTCGCCTTATGGGCTCTACCCCACTTCAGTGAGTGTCATACATGATGATATAAGTGGATCTACTAGCTCGCCCTTATAGGCACATAAACCTATGGTGGTACGTAGATATGAGATAAAAGGATTTATGTAAGGACTCTTAGGAATGCTCTCTGTAATGACCATGCCCAACACTGTGAAGTATTGTTTGCTCTTGGGCCTAGCCCAACACGGATTTGTCTCTTTGGGCTTACGTCAAAAGGTGCCTCATAATATTAGGTCCAATTCTTCACTAAAATAGCCTAGAACTCTCCCTCTGTTTTCCGATGTGGGATTTGCCTAAGTGAGTTAGGCATTACGTATCGCCGTCCCTGCACTCACCCCCCGTAGGGATGCAACATCCTTTCTGAGGTTTGCCCCACCACCGTACTATTCAAGAGTTGGCCTGATACCACCTGTAACGACAAGGCCCAACATGGTGAAGTATTGTCTGCTCTTGGGCCTAGCCTAACATGGATTTGTCCCTTCGGGCTCACCCCAAAAGGCGCCTCACAATATTAATTCCAATCCTTCACTTAAAGCCAAGAACTCTCACTCTCTTTTTCGATGTGGGATTTACCAAAGTGAGCCAGACATTACGTATCATCGTCCCTACACTTTTGTCATGCCCAAAGTCCCATTAAGGCAGACTGGCACCCGTTGCCGACAAGTCAGGAGAACCAACATATACCCATGCAGTTTCTATGAACATTGTAAAAGGTTTTCCATATTCAACATGCTTTCAAGAAAGTAGACAATAATAACAAGCCAAAAGAAAATGCATATGACTAGGTCTTTGGAGCCACAATGTCTAAAGTACGATACATGACCACACTTTACTTTACATTGTCTATAAAGCCTCTAGATAAAGAACAATATCTATATGGATCGGGACAGGCCCCGCCACCGGACCAACTATACAATACAAAAATATAAGCTCTAGACATACAAAGCCCCGAAGAAATCTAGAGCTCAGTAACAGTAGTTGGATGTCATGTACTCCTATTGGGGAGATCTAGTAGCTCCCATCCTTGCAGCATGAAATGCAGGTCCCCCATAAGGGACATTAGTACGAGATAATGTGCTAAATATATAAGACAGGAAGTACTGTATATGAAATAGGAACTCAAATGAAATCATACACTGGTGTGCAAGGATAAGAGACCACCTTTAGTCATACTGTGGAATCATGTAATTTATGTACTTTTTATTACTTTACCTTTCTTTACTGTATAATTTGTGCGCGGTACATCATATAAATGACTAGATGATCAGTCGTAAATCAATATAGGGATCGATCCATGCTAGGCTTTCCTTTCACCCTTGGGATACACCCAGTAATATGGGATTGACCCATGCTAAGTGATTCTTCCACCCCTGGGATACCACCCATTAATAAGCAACTTAAAGTTATATTCTATTCACTTTTGAGATGATTCTTTTGGTGGTCATAAAATTTAGAGCTGTAGGACTATAGACATAACATGTGACATATAAACAATCATGCAAAACAATACCACAATGAAAAGAGAGTTACACAACTAATGAAACGTGTAGGAGATTAAACAACACATGGACTTTACTTAGTAAAAAGGAACTCATGTATCTTTGGTATCTAAGTATGTACAGAGAATTGAAAATGGCTATGTATGAGAGCATATAAACATGTTAAAGAGTGGAGACACGGTTATTACTTATGTCGGAGTTTGTAAGTGCCTATGTGTGCCAAGGAACAACCTAGATTCATGCCAAATAATACAAAAATGAGTAGACTTACATACGTCATTGTACTATGCTGTTATTACCTTGAAGTAATCTCCTTTTTCTCCAAATACTTATCTACAATAGAGTAGGTGATAAAACTAGTATTATCACCTTATAAACACGTCTTTCCAGTCCAATCTCATAAAAAATAATGCTCGGGCAGCAAGCTAGAGATTGTCAATCCAAAAAATTTGTTCAGCCCCTTCACCTCTAATTGCATTACTAATACACATTATCATATACATGTCATATACAACTTTCTTTAAACCCATAACAGTGTTACAACAGGTCACAAAGAATATAACACATAACAATTTTACACAACACATAACTAGGAAGCATCACATTACGTCTTCTCGCTACATTTCGAAGTCAACAATCTCAAACCTGTTTCAACTTCAATCAAACTATCTCTAACATATTTACACATAAAATAGTCCTAAAAAATAGTCTCCAAGTAGAAGGAGGATGTGCGAGAATAATTCCCAATTACCAGTCCACATGTTCCTACTAAAAGTGCAATTAAGATATCATACAAGAACTCATTTTTTTGCGGAAGATAAAAATGGTGCATCAGCCTTCTTACATCACTACATAACTAAACCTTGTTAAAAACATAAATATTACTTCACAATACAGCCAACCAAGAAGATAAAAGCCTCTTAATAAACAAGAAAAGTGTACAACAATCTTTGGAACGCATGTTTTCCAAAATTCCAGCACAACTATAATTAGCATACTCCTCATGTTTTTCATGGAAATATTATACTAAATCATAGGCATTTCTACTTACCTTAGCCTTCAAGGATCAGGTCCTCTTTAAGAACCCTAAAGGTGTGCTTTGGATGCTTTGCAAAGTCAAGAGAGAGCAACAAAGAAACTTTGTAAAAGCTGAAATTTCTCTAAGTTTAGAATGACTAAATGAGCTAGTTTTAAATCCCTTTTGAAGGGCCACTCTTGGCGGACTTTCTCCTGTGTTTTAAGCCCCATTTTTTCAAGGTGGTGATGCACCTACTTGGACCTTTCACTTGGGCCTTATTGGGTTTCAATTTGATGGGCTTTGCTACCAATGTTACTCTTCTCCTTCACTTAGTTTGGCCCTATTTTTGAAGTGTGTGGTAAATGTACTCTGGCCCTTTTCCTATTCATCTTGGCTGCCTATATTGTCCCTTTACAATTCCAAACCATGAGATAAAATTACATCCTTTGTAACGCCTCAAAAAGCTGGGAGGCGCAACTGGCACCCGATACCGTTATTGGTCGGGTAAGCCACTAAACATGCAAGAGAACTAACTAGGGACCAGAAGAAAATCGAGCAGCGTAATGTCTGAAAGACTAAGCCTGGACATTTTAGGTCATGACCTGGTCAACAGTAAATCACGTACATCAAGATAAGTAAACCCAAATGATAAAGTACTAGCTAGCCGATAAGGCTGGCACCACAGGGGTACAGGCACACACCATATATACATTCCAATCTTATGACTGGAGTCTGAAAGACACAAAAGGACCAACCTACAATAACAGGTCCACAATAGCCCTATGAGAATCACTAACACTTTCGGGACAGGGCCCCGACATACCTAATTGTACAACAAAAAGTAAACATCCTGTGAAAGCTCCAAGAAGAGGTGGAGCTTACCAACTCATAGCTGAATGGGGCTCCTAGTGGAGGGCTAAATCAGAACCCCTATATGAACCTGCACGCACAAAATAAAATGCAGCATCCCCAGGCAAAGGGACGTCAGTACGAATAAACATGTATTGGTATGTAAGGCGGGAATAAAATCATAGATAACCGTAGTTAAAAGGTTAATAGAAATATCATTTGTAACCAATACTCAAGTAGCCTTAGCGGCCAATAAGCCATCTCCTAGTGATAAAAAATGCATGGTATGCTTGAGTATCGCATGTCGTGAATACATATATATAGATGCAGATGCATGACATACCCAACCAAATGCTAGCACTAGTGGTCCTTTCCGGTAGCTAACCGACATCATATCTGCTAACCTGTGGCCATCTGTACCATATACATATATATAGTTTGGCAAATAGGCCCCATACCTTCGATTATAGCTCGAACACCATGCATAACATGCAATGTATGATATGAATGTTGAATGCACATAGTAAGACATAGCAAGAACTTAGCCAATCTTGGCTCATCGGTACACTTATTCTCATAGCATCATAATCATTGTCATTGTATATACATATGGCTCGTGGGATCATACATGTCTTTTTAACAAGTTTGGGAATTTAACCCAACATTTAGAGTGAAGCCTTAACTTTAAAAATGTTCATAAATGTGCTTTACATAATGATTATATTTGGTCCCATGGCAATTAGTAAAAGAATGTATTTAAACAGGATCAAGTGCCTTAGTAGTTTAGACAGGAGAATTTCACTTAAGAATATTGGAAACCAACGCGTTACTTGTCAAATTCCTCAATTATATTTTTGTATTGAAGAAGGACAAATTTTGAATACTACATTCCCTTTACATTCTACGTTTACTTTAATGACACTACACCAAGAAGAGAAATGCCTCAAACATATGAATAGGTAGCCGGTAAACCGACAAATGATATATAGAAATTAAATGTCCAGTTTAAGCGAACGAATGTAATTTCAACCTAATACCATCATGAAAATAACTCAGTTATAATCCCAGTGCCTTTCACAGAAGGTCTTTCTAGCAACAGAATAGAAAGATATTGCATCTGACGTTTTGGGAAACTTCCCGGATTTCGTGCTAAAAGGAGGGACGAAGCTTAGCCTTAATATACCTCTCCGACGAACGTCCAATTGCCAAAAGTTCCTTCACAAAGGTTGTTCCTTATGTCTTAAGCTTAGCAACGACTATATATACGCATCTTAAAGATAAACTATAAACAATAAAAAATTTAACATTAATGACTAGATTTGGCAAGGAGCATTTACGCGAGGAAATGTCTATAAAACTTCGTAAAAATGACCGTAAAGGAGCCTCCAAATTATTACCTGAACACACCACCTGCAAACCAACAATAACCAGCAAGAACACCATTTTTTTACACTCCAAAAACAGCCCTAAACTCAGCTAATAGGAGAGAAAAACAATTGCAAAGCATAAGGCACACATTTCTAGGCACAACGACTAATTTTAACGGTAAAAATGCGAAAAACTTACCTAAATCACTTAGAGAACCCTTGGGAGATTTATCTTCAGTTCCACACTGGTTTGGGACGAAAATGGCTTAATTATGAGCTTTAAAATGTCAAAATAGCCGACATTAAGTTGGGTCAACCCGACCGACCCGACCCGACCCAAGACCCAGTTTCCAGCTCGGGCAGTCTCGGTAAAATGGTCATAACTACTTATTCTGAGGTCGGTTTGATAGGAGGTTTTGTGTGTTGCAAACTAGACTCATAGATCTTTAATTTGATAGGTCATGGACCTTCTAACGCTTAGTAATTTGGGAGATATGGCCTGATACATTTGACCCAAATTTAAGAAGAATTTCTTAAAGAAACTTACGGTAACTTTTGCCAACCTTTATCTTGCAACTTTCTTGATTCCAAAACTTAATGTATGACCTTTGTGCTATTAATATAACTTAAAAAAATCCATTATTTGCAAATTATAAACTTTTAGTCCCATCTGAAAAGTGAAACCTAATTTAAACCTTTCCAAAAGGGCGAGGTGCCACTCGGGTCATTTCTTTAATCTCGAATGTACATTTAGGGTATTCCTTTGGCTTAAAACTTTAATTCCTTGACATTACCACTTGTTGGAAGCCTTATTAACCTTATGTTCTATCCAAAGTCATATATGTCTTATATGACACACCACCCGATAAATATATGGAAGCCGAGGAACACGGGGTTTCACAGTCTCCCCCCTTAGGAACATTCGTCCGCGAATGTATCTAGACACAACATCTTGGTTGCATTATTAACTCTTGAAATGTGACTTTTGAGGATATATCTTTAAGAAGACCCAATCTTCTACATCAAACTCTAAGTCTCGTCGTCGAACATCTGCATAAGATTTCTGCTAATTCTGGGCCATTTGCAATCAATCTCTAATTAGTTTCACTTTGTCCATCACTTGCTGAACTAGATTAGGGTCTAGCAACTTTTCCTCCCCAACTGCAAACTAATCAATCGGTGACCTACATCTTCGCCCGTATAGTGCTCCCTAAGGGTCCATTTGAATACTAGCATGAAACCTATTATTATAAGCAAACTCAATAAGAGGTAGATGATCATCCCAGTTTCCTTTAGAGTCCAGCATATAGGCACATAACATATCCTCAACGGTCTGGACGGTACGCTCTGCCTGCCATCAGTTTATGGATGAAAGGCGGTGCTGAGATTCACATGAGTGTCCAGACCCTTCTGAAAAGACTTAAAAAAATGTACGGTAAATTGAGCCCCTTGATTAGAGATAATAGATAATAGAACTCCATAAAGGCAAATAATCTCTTGAATGTAATTCTTAGCATAATCCTCTACTGAATTTGTCATTCTTACTGGCAATAAATGAGCAGATTTTATCAACCTATCAATGATTACACAAATAGAGTCATCCTACGTGGAGTATGAGGCAACCTAATGATGAAGCCCATATTTATCATGTCCCATTTCCAGAATGTAAAATCAGTACGCTTAGCTAGGCCTTCAGGCCTCTAATGTTCTATTTTAACATGCTGGTAGTTGGGGCATTGGCCACCATCTTTGGAATGTCTTTTTCATGCCATTCCACCAATAAATCTGTCGTAGGTCTCAATACCCCTTTTTTTTGTTTCCCCAGGTTGAGACGAATATCTAGGATAATAAGCCTCCAAAAGAATCTTGACACGGAGCCCTCCAATGTTTGGTACACATAAGAGGCCTCGGTACTGCAGTATTCCATCTCAAGTTAGCTCAATTAGAGGATGTTGCTGTTGTGAAACACTTTCCCTCCATATCATAAGCTTACGATCCTCACGTTGTTTCTCTTTTACTTCCATAACAATAAAAGATTTTGTTGTATTTGAACAATCACACCTCCACCTTTCGCATCTGTTAATCGCACCTGCAAACTAGTTAGCTGAAGTAAATCTTTTGTCATTTCAATCTTATTAGCTTTAACAAGACTTAGACTTCCCATGGACTTTTGGCTAAGTGTATCAGCAACAACATTAGCTTTACTAGGATGGTACAAAATGTCCACATCATAATATTTTAGTAATTCTAGCCACCTCCTTTGTCGTAGGTTCAACTCCTTTTGCTTAAATAAATATTGAAGGCTCTGGTGGTTGGTAAAAAAAATCAACATGAACTACGTATAGATAATGTCTCCAAATCTGTAAGGCAAATACAACTGCAGCGAGCTCAAGATCATGGGTGGGATAATTTTGTTCATGCTTTTGCAACTGTGTGGAAGCATATGCAATAACTCTACCATGCCGCATAAGAGCACAACCTAGGCCAATTCTCGAGGCAATAAAATATACAACGTAGCCTTCAGTTCCATCCAGGAGAGCCAAGATAGGTGCGATGGTAAGCCTTTTCTTTAACTCTTGAGAACTCTGCTCACATGCTTAAGTCCATTGAAACTTAGCTGCTTTATGTGTCAATCTCATTAGTGGTGCAGAGATAGTGGAAAATCCCATAACAAAATATCCTGCAAAGCCCAAAATGATATGGACCTCTGTCGGATTCAAGGGTCTCGGCCAGACCATTACTACTTTAATTTTCTGGCCATCGACCTTGATACTATTGCTAGTAATAACATGTCCACGAAAAGCTATAGAAGTTAATCATTCACATTTGGAGAATTCAGCATATAACTTATTGTCATGGAGAGTCTGTAATATAACTCGTAAGTGGTCTACATGCTTAGCTTCTGACTCATCCTAAATATTGCCTTTGGAATATCAACATCCCTGACTCATTGCTGGTAGTACCTGGGTTACAAGTCAATCTTTGAAAAACCACCAATCCACATAAAAGGATACTTATATTTGATAGTGACTTTATTTAGCTGTCTACAACCTATACACATCGGTAAAGGGCCATCTTTTTTTCAAGCAAAGAGCATTGGAGCACCCCATGGAGATGTGCTTAGCCCAATAAGGCTTTATCAAGCAAGCCCTTCAGTTGTTCCTTCAAGTCTCTTAGCTATACAGGAGTAATTTTTTTTAGAGGAATGGGTATACATTGCATATCAGGGGGAAAATCTAAACAAAAATTGATATCCCTTTTGGGGGATCCCGGGAAGCTCATTGGGTAATATTATCACAAATTCATTCATAATATGGACTGACTAAAGAGCCAGTTGCTAATAAAATATCCTGTCTTCCCGTAATGGTAACATGCACCTTAACCCTTTCGACACTGCCTAGCATGAAGCTTGCCGCATTGTGTACATGGGGGAGTAGGTTATCTCATTGTTGCCAAGAATTCCTGTCGATGGCTCTCAGGCTGGCGTAAACTCTGCCACGACCTTAACTGAATATAATGATCAAATCACTGGTCTTCTATCTATAGCGAGGAACTACCCGCTGACGGAGGTTGATATCAGTGAAAAAGAGGCCTAAATAACCCCGTGGCTCCCTATAAGACCTCATAGTATGAGCCCTCTTATTCTTCTCCCTATCCCTATTGGTATCCTAAATTCGACGAGAAAGATCCTCTATAGTCTGAGTAAAATCCTGAATACGAGAAATATCTACACCATCTTATAAAGAGGCTATCTTGCAGTCTCTGATCAAATGATCCCCCAAACCATCCATATAACGATAAACTCTAGCACTCATGGTACGTACAATATCAGGTGCATACCTAGCCAAAGAATTAAACCTAAGGCTGTACTCCTTTACTCTATACCCTTTTGCTCAAACTGATAACTGGTCAACACGAGCCTCCCACACCTCTTGTGGTACGTAATAGGCTAAAAATGCCTTAGAGAAGTCCTCCCACTATGCTGGTGGAGCATCAGGCCCTCTAGATCTCTCCCACACCTCGCACCATAAGATGGCAAGATCACGTGGTAAAAAAGAAGCCAACTCCACTACCTCGGTGATAGAGGCATGCATCACCCTCAATACTCTATACATATGATCTATAAAGTCCTGTGGATCCTCAGTGGGATTAGACCCTGTAAATACTGGAGGGTCCAAGTGAAGAAACTCTTGTACCTTTGAGCTTTCTGTTTTATCCCTTCTGGCGTCTACTCTCACCTTTAGTTGTCTCTTATGAATAGAAACCATCATAGTTAGTAGCTGAATAGCCTCCTTCATCCCCTGATCCCCAGTCTCTAATAGGGCTTAGGGTACTAGATCTCCTTGGGCTCCAACAGGTGCTGGTGAATCTGGTACCGTGGGCATTGGAGGCTCCCTATATGCCTCAATAGGGAATATATCTTCCTCACAAAATAAGACATGATTGGTACCTTCTATCGGATCCATACTTATCTCATGTTGTGCCATCTCCTGAGCATATGTAACCCATTAAATAAGAACAACATAACATGATATAGATTTCATATGTTCCTATAGCTTTGCTCTATAGCACGATCTATTCAGTGAAAGAAATGAAACCATCCCTAAATGACTCGTAGCCTCCTAATTATAAGTATGGTGCACAATACACCAATAAGCAAGACTCTACTAGACACGACATTGTGGACTCCCTGGGACACGACCTGCTCTGATACCATGTTTGTCACGCCCCAAAGGGAGGGGAGGCGCAACTGGCACCCGATACCATTATTGGTCGGGTAAGCCACTAAACATACTAGAGAACTAACTAGGGACAAGAAGAAAATCGAGCAGCATAACGTCTGAAAGACTAAGCCTGGACATTTTAGAGTAAACCCAAATGATAAAGTACTAGCTAGCCGGTAAGGCTGGCACCACTGAGGTACAGGGACACACCATATATAAATGCCAATCTTATGACTGGAGTCTGAAAGACACAAAAGGACCAACCCACAATAACATGTCCACAATAGCCTCTATGAGAATCACTAATACTGTCGGGACAAGGCCCCGACATACGCAACTGTACAATAAAAAGTAAACATCCTGTGAAAGCTCCAGGAAGAGGTGGAGCTTACCAACTCATAGCTGAATGGGACTCCTAGTGGAGGGGTAAATCAGAACCCCTATATGAATCTGTACGCACAAAATAAAATGCATCGTCCCCAGGCAAAGGGACATCAGTACGAATAAATATGTACTAGTATGTAAGGCAGGAATAAAATCATACATAATCGTAGTTAAAAGGTTAATAGAAATACCACCTGTAACCAAAACTCAAGAAGCCTTAATGGCAAATAAGCCATCTCCTAGTGATAAAAAAATGCATGGTATGCTCGAGTATTGCATGTCGTGAATACATATATATAGATGCAAATGCATGACATACCCAACCAAATGCTAGCACTGGTGGTCTTTTCTGGTAGCTAACCGGCATCATATCTGCCAAACTGTGGCCATCTGTACCATATACATATATATAGTTGGGCAAATAGGCCTCATACCTTCGATTATAGCTCGAAGTCCATGCATAACGTGCAATGTATGATATGAATGTTGAATGGACATAGTAAGACATAGCAAAAACTTAGCCAATCTTGGCTCATCGGTACACTTATTCTCATAGCATCATAATCATTGTCATTGCATATACATATGGCTCGTGGGATCATACATGTCTTTTTAACAAGTTTGGAAATTTAACCCAACATTTAGAGTGAAGCCTTAACTTTGAAAATGTTCATAAACGTGCTTTACATTATGATTATATTTGGTCCCATGTCAATTAGTAAAAGAATGTATTTAAACAGGATCAAGTGCCTTAGTAGTTTAGACAGGAGCATTTCACTTGAGAATATTGGAAACCAATGCGTTACTTGTTAAATTCTTCAATTATATTTTTGTATGGAAGAAAGACTAATTTTGAATACTACATTCCCTTTGCATTCTAAATTTACTTTAATGACACTACACCAAGAAGAGAAACGCCTCAAACATATGAATAGGTAGCTGGGAAACCGACAAAATGATATATAGAAATTGATTGTCCAGTTTAAGCGAACGAATGGAATTTCAACATAATACCACTGTGAAAATAACTCAACTGTAATCCCAGTGCCTTTCACAGAAGGTCTTTCTAGCAATAGAATAGAAAGATATTGCATTTGACGTTTTGGATATCTTCTCGGATTTCGTGCTAAAAGGAGGGACGGAGTTTACCCTTAACATACCTCTCCAACGAATGTCCAATTGCCAAAAGTTCCTTCACAAAAGTTGTTCCTTACGTCCTAAGCTTCACAACGACTATATATACACATCTTAAAGACACCTATAAATAATAAAAAATTTAACATTAATGACTAGATTCGGCAAGGAGCATTTACGCGAGGAAATGTCCATAAAACTTTGTAAAAATGACCGTAAAAGAGCCCCAAAATTATTACCTAAATACACTACCTGCAAACCAACAATAACCAGGAAGAACACCATTTTTTTACACTCCAAAAACAGCCACAAACTCAGCTAATAAGAGAGGAAAATAATTGCAAAGCATAAGGCACACATTTCTAGACATGACGATGAATTTTAACAATAAAAAGGCGAAAAACTTACCTAAATCACTTAGAGAACCCTTGGGAGCTTTATCTTCAGTTTCACACTGGTTTGGGACGAAAATGGCTTAATTTTGAGCTTTAAAATGTAAAAGTAGCCGACATTAAGTTGGGTCAACCCAACCCGACCTAAGACCCGGTTTCCAGCTCGGGCAGTCTCGTAAAACGATCATAACTCCTTAGTCTAAGGTTGGTTTGATGCGCTGTTTTGTGCGTTGCAAACTAGACTCATAGTTATTCAATTTGATAGGTTATGGACCTTCTAACACTTTGTATTTTGGAAGATATGGCCTGATACATTTGACCCAAATTGATGAAGGATTTCTTAAAGAAACTTACGACAACTTTTGCCAACCTTTATCTTGCAACTTTCTTGATTCCAAAACTTAATGTATGACCTTTGTGCTATTAAATAACTTAAACAAATCCGTTATTCGCAGATTATAAACTTTTAGTCCCATCTGAAAGTGAAACCTAATTTAAACCTTCCGAAAAGGCCGAGGTTCCCCTCGGGTCATTTCTTTAATCCCGAATGTGCATTTAGGGTATTCCTTTGTCTTAAAACTTTAGGTCCTTGACATTACCACTTGTTGGAAGCTTTATTATCCTTAGGTTCTACCCAAAGTCATATATGTCTTATATGACACACCACCCGATATATATATGAAAGCCGAGGAATACGGGGTTTCACATCCTTAACTTGGGCTTTATTCTTTATCAGACTTGAACAGATTTGGTGTTAAGCCTCGTCTTTGTGTCCTTTTCATTTTTCTTAATTTTGGGCCTCAAGTGAGTTCACTCATGTATGAATTAACACTCTCTTTATACTTAGCAAATTTAAGCTAAGCACGTAAGTGACACTACCTGCTAGCGTCCTAAGTCCTACAAGAACCTCGCCTTTATTTTACTTCATTTAAGGCCGCAATCTCCTCAATTTGGCTTAGAACTTATATACACTCACTCGTCTTAAACATTAAGCGTAGATATAGCCCTCTTGTCTAAACTTTTGGCACTTTTAATGTTGGTGCTCCTTCTACCTAATGATTTCATGTTCCATATGCATATAATTGTACACCTAAGATGTTGGGTGTTACATCCTCCCCCTTTAGGAACATTTGTTCCTAATTGTTTGCATAATTGGATAGGTTAAACAAGTTTAAACCTTCACTAAAATAAAATTTTGACATTACAATAAGAAATCAAACTCACGTACCTACTAATTCCCCCAACTCTACATCTTGGACTTCCCCTTTGCGTCAAATAAATAAGGGTATTTAGATCTCATCACTTCCTCAACCTCCCACATTATCTCTTCTACTTGATGGTTCTTCCAAAGTACATTTACTGAAGGTATTTCTTTATTCCTTGGCTTTCTAACTTGACAATCAAAGATGACAATAGGTACCTTCATCGATGAGATCTTCTGTAACCTGCATATGTTCAATAGGAGTGATATGAGATGGGTCACCTATGCATTTTCGAAGCATTGAGACATGAAAAACTGGATGAACCATTGAGAGCTCCTAGGGTAGCTCTAATTCATACGCAACCTGTCCGAACCTTTTAATAATATTATATGGCTCTATGTAACGTGGGCATAGTCTCCCTTTCTTACCAAATCTCATAACATCTTTCATTGGGGACACATTTATGAATACCCAATCTCCTACTGAGAATTCCAGTCCTTTTCTACTAGCATCCGCATATGATTTGTGATGACTTTGGGTTGTTTCTAGCCACTGTCATATTACTTTGACTTTTTCCATGGCTTGTTGGACTAGATCTGGCCTAAGTAAGGTAGTTTCACCCATTTCAAACCATCCTATTGGCGATCTATATTTCCTTCCATACAAAGCTTCATAAGGTGCCATCTTTATGCTTGAATGATTGCTATTATTATAGGGAAATTCAATAAGTGGCAAATGGTCCACCCAACTACCTTTGAAGTCCAATGCAAAAGCCCTCAACATATCTTCAAGTTTTTGAATGGTGCATTCTGCTTGACCGTCTGTTTGAGGGTGGAAAGTTGTACTCAAATTCACTTGTGTCCCTAAACTTCTTTGGAAGGACTTCCAAAACTTTTCAGTGAATTGAGCTCCCCAAACAAATATAATGGAGATTGGGACCCCATGTAGCTTAACTATCGCTTTATGGTATAACTTTGCATAGTATTCATCTATATAATCACTCTTAACTGGTGAGAAGTGTGCTGACTTTGTGAGTCTATCAACTATCACCCATATAGAGTCAAACTTTTGAAATGAGAGAGGCAACCCAGTAACAAAATCTATATTAATCATATTCACTTCCACGTTAGAAGCTCTATACATTACATATAACCTCCCGGATTTTGGTGCTCTACCTTGGCTTGTTGGCAATTCGGACATTGAGCCACAAATTCTGCAAGGTCCTTTTTCATGCCTCCCCACCAAAACATTCCTTTCAGGTCATGATTCATCTTAGTTGATCCTGTATTAATAGAATATCTTGAATGATGGGCTTCTTCCATTATTCTCATTCTTACTCTATCAATATCAAGCACACATAATCTATTCTGGCAATAAAGTACTCCATTTTGTGTAAGTTCAAATCCCTTCATCGTACGCTGACTCACCTTTTACTTAAGTCATCATAGAACAGGATCCTTGAACTGCTTTTCTCTCACCTCCATTACCAATAAAGACTCTGCAGCATTATGCAAAATAACCCCTTCCTTTGGAGTTTCAAGGAGGCGAACTCCCAAACTGGCTAGTTGACGTAGATCCTTAGCCACTCCTTGACTTACCACGATTTGATCACCAATATTCATGATTACCTTATGACTCAGAGCATCGGTTACCATATTTTCTTTCCCTGGATGGTATAGTATATCGATGTCGTAATCCTTTAGTAGCTAGATCCATCTCTGTGTCTTAAATTTAGGTCTTTCTAGTTAAAGATGTACTGTAGTATCTTATGATCAATATATATGTCAACGTGAATCTCATACAAATAGTGGCACCATATTTTCAAAGCAAACACAACTGCTGCTAGATCAAGGTCATGTTTGGGAGTTTTTCTCATGTGGTCGTAGTTATCTCGAGGCTTAAGCAATTATCTTACCATGTTGTGTCAGTACACACCCCAAGCCAACTTTTGAAGCATCACAATACACCACATAACCCTCCGTGCCTTCTGGAAGCACTAGCACAGGTGCATAAGTTAGCCTGCTTTTCAACTCTTGGAAGCTCCTTTCACATGCATCATTCCATTGGAACTTGGTCGCCTTATGTGTCAACTTTATTAGAGGTGCAGAAATAGAAGAAAAACCCTCAACAAATCTTTTGTAATAACCTGCCAACCCTAGGAAGCTTTGAACTTCCATGAGTGTTATTGGCCTTGGCCAATCTTTCACCGCCTCTATATTTTGTGAATCAACCTTTATTCCTTCATCGGATACAATATGACCCAAGAATGCCACTAATTTTAACCAAAATTCACATTTGGAAAATTTGGCGTACAATTGCCGATCACGAAGAACTTGTAATACCTGTCATAAGGGATTTGCATGGTTCTCTTCTGTTCTTGAATATACCAAAATATCATCTATAAATACTATCACAAATACATCCAAAATGGCTTGAATAACCTGTTCATTAAATCCATAAAAACTGCTAGTGCATTTGTCAGCCCATATGACATAACAAGGAATCAAAGTGACCATAGCGTGTTCTAAAGGCTATCTTGGGTATATCTTTCTCCTTCACCCTCACTTGGTGATAACCAGATCTCAAATCAATTTTTGAAAAGCATTTGGCACCCTCTAACTAGTCAAATAAATCATCAATCCTGGGGAAGGGGTATTTGTTCTTAATTGTCACCCTATTTAATTGTCGGTAGTCAATGCACATTCTCAAAGTTCCATCTTATTTACGTACATGGCACACCCCAAGTGGACACACTAGGTCATATAAAGCCCTTCTCTAGAAAGTTTTTTTATTGCTCCTTTAGTTTACGTAATTCTACTGGGGTCATTCTATATGGACGAACAGAAATAGGTTGAATGCCTAGAAATAAATCAATACGAAAATCTACTTCTTATTGTGGAGGTAAATCGGTAGATCTTCAGGAAACACATCACCAAATTCATTCACTATGGGGACAAATCGAAGAGTTGGTGATTTTGCCTCCATATCCCTTACTCTAGATATATGACATATATGTCCCTTTTTGACATCATCTTCCCTATCTTAAAATAAGAAACAAACTTACCCTTTGGTGCCCCAACATTGCCTTCCCATTCAAGGACTGCCTCATTTGGAATGTGGAAATACACTCTCTTAGTTCGGCGATCCACAGTGGAATATCAAGAAGCTAACCAATCCATACCCATTATAACATCAAATTCCACCATTTCTAGCTCAACAAGATCAGCTAATGTGTCACAGTCACAAACCGTTACTACAAAGTTATAATAGACCCTTCTGGCTATAATAGATTCACTGGCTAGTGTAGACACTTCAAATGGATTTTTCAATAATTTTAGGTGTTCTCTTAAGCTTCCCAGCAACTAGTGGAGTGATATATGATAATGTGGAACAAGGTTCAATTAATGCATACACATTATGTGGAAAGATGAACAATGCACCTATGACCACATCGGGTGATGCTTCCAAATTTGCCGACTCCCCAGAGCATAAGTGCAATTCTAGGCTCTGCTAGAGCTAGCTGCCCCTCTACCACCTCTACCATGACCTGTAGGTGCTTACTGACCCCTACCTAATGGAGGAATTGATGATGAAGATGGAACAGCTGACCCAGTAGGTTGTGCTATATCACCCATGTTTCTCCTTGAGCAATCTCTCATCATATGCCTTGACACACCACACCAATAACAAACATCTATTCCAACACGACATGTACCTAAATGACTCCTCCCACATTGTTTGCAAGGCTACCTACGAGGCATTTGCTGGCTTGCTGAATATCCTGTTGTTCGTGCACCTTGGCCTTCACTTCTTTGACTAAACTCATTACTTCTAGACCCTTGAAGTTGTGGTGGAGCACTAGTTGCAGAGTAGGAGGATGATGTCCTAGGTGGTTTATTAGAAAACGAGGCTTAAACTCACCTTGGGACGATATAAACTGCCTCGTATATCTGGCCCTCTTTGATTGCCCCCTTTCTAACTCTTGTGTCCTTTTTCTTTGCCTCTGATCCTCTAGTTTTTGTGCAAATGCTTGCAACCTTGATATATCCATGTCTTTATTCAAAGAAGCAATGGCACAGTCTCTAACCAAATATGAATCGAACCTATTCACATATCGATGAACTTTATCCGCCATAGTAGCAACTTCATTAGGAGCATACTTGGCCAGGGAATTAAATTTAAGACTATGCTCTCTCACACTCATATTCCCTTGGTGGAGGTTAAGAAAATGAACTACATGGGCCTCTCAGATCTCTTATCGCAAGTAATTGTCAAGAAATACCTCTTTGAACTCCTTCCAGGTAGTTGTAGGTGCATCCCTACCCTTAGATTGCTTCCAAGCTTCATACCACAATATAGCCATACCCTTCAATCTATATGTTGCCAGCTCCACAGGTTCTGTACCACTTATGTGCATAACATCCAAAGTGCGTTGGATCTGATCGATGAAGTCTTGTGGATCTTCATTAGGGTCTGACCCGGTAAAAGATGGAGGGTCCAAATTAAGGAAGTCATCTATCCTCATGTTAGATGCCCTATTCGCACCACCTGCACCTATGGCTGGACCTTCTTGTCTTTGACCTTGGCCAAAAACTATACAAGTCAATATTTGGACTGCATTTCTCAGATCCCACACGGTAGCATCAGTATGTGGTTTTGGGGGATTTCACCACTTACTTGTTCATCAGGAACTAGAGAAGTTGGAGATGTTTGTGATAGAAAATCATCCTAGGCCTCATTTTGTTGTCTCACCTGACTGAGTACACCAACTACCACCTCTACTTCCTTCCATTTGCCTTTACTTTGCCTTGTTTCTTCCATACTCGCTGGACAAAACAATTTTAGAGGTTAGAAAAATCAACCTACAACACTTGGCTCTATGGCACAATCTAAAGAATGAAAGAAAGTGACAACTTCTAAATTCCACGTAGCCTCCTGCTTATAAATGTAGTGCACAACACATCCATAAACAAGACTTCACATAGACATGGGTTTGTAGACACCCTAGGATGACCCGCTCTGATATTACTTTTGTCACGCCCAAAGTCCCATTAAGGCGGACTGGCACCCGTTGCCGACAAGGCTTGGGAGAACCAACATATACCCATGCACTTTTTATGAAAATTGTAAAGGGGTTTCCACATTCAACATGCTTTCAAGAAAGTAGACAGTAATAATAATCCAAAAGGAAATACATATGACTAGGCCGTTAGAGCCACGACGTCTAAAGTACGATACATGACCACACTTTACTTTACATATTCTACAAAGCCTCTTGATAAGGAACAATATCTATATGGATCGGGACATGCCCCGCCTCATGACCAACTATACAATATAAAAATATAAGGTCTAGACACACAAAGAGCCGAAGCAACCTGGAGATCTATAACAGTAGCTGGATATCTTGTACTCCTACTGCGGAGATCTAGTAGCTCCTATACTTGCAGCATGAAATGCAGGTCCCCCATAAGGGACGTGAGTACGAGATAATATACTGAATATGTAAAGTAGAAAGTACTATATATGAAATAAGAACTCAAATGAAATCATACACTAGTGTGTAAGGAAGGATAAGAGACCACCTTTAGTCTTACTATGGAATCATGTACTATATGTACTTTTTATTACTTTACCTTTCTTTATTGTATAATCTGTGCACGGTACATCATATAAATAACCAGTGGATCAGTGGTAAATCAATATCGGGATCGACCCATGCTGGGCTTTCCTTTCACCTTTGGGATACCCCCGTAATATGGGATCGACCTATGCTAGGTGATTCTTCCACTCCTAGGATACCACCCATTAATAAGCATCTTCGAGTTATCTTTTATTTACTTTTGACTTGATTCTTTTGGTGGTCATAACATTTAGAGCTGTAGGGCTATAAACACATGTGATATATAAATACCACAATGAAAAGAGAGTTACACAACTGAAATATATAGGAGATTAAACAACACATGGATTTTACTTAGTAAAAAGGAATTCATGTATCTTTGGTATACAAGTATGTATGCAGAATTGACACTGGCTATGTATGGGGGGATATGAACATGTTAAAGAGTGGAGACACGGTTATTAGTTATGTCAGGGTTTGTAAGTGCCTTTGTATGCCAAGGAAGAACCTAGATTCATGCCAAATAATACGAAAATGAGTAGCCTTACAGACTTCATTGTACTATGTCGTTATTACCTCGAAGTTATCTCCTTTTCCTCCAAATACTTATCCACAATAGAGTAGGTGATAAAACTAGTATTAACAGCTAATAAACACGTCTTGACAGTCCAATATCATAAAAAATAATGCTCAGGCAGCAAGCTTGCGATTGTCAATCCAAGAGTATTCTTTCAACCTCTCCACCTCTAATCATATTTTCTAACACACCTCATATACATTTCATATCTAGCTTGTTTTAGTCCCATAACAGTGTAACAACAACTCACAAAGAATAACACATAACAATTTTACACAACACACAAGTAGGCAGTATAACATTACGTCTTCTCGCTACATTTCGAAGTCAACAATCTCAAACCTGTTTCAACTTCAACCAAACTGTCTCCAACATATTTACACATAAAAAACGTCCTCAAACAGTCCAAAAAAAACTCCCCAAGTAGAAGGAGGATGTGCAAGAACAATTTCCAATTACCGGTCCACAAGTTCCTACTTAAAGCGCAATTAAGATATCATACAAGAACTCATTTTTTGCGGAAGTTAAAAATGGTGAAGCAACCTTCTTACATCACTATAGAACTAAAACTTGCTAAAAACATAAATATTACTTCATAATCCAGCCAATCAAGAAGAGAAACGCCTCTTAATAAACAAGAAAAGTGTATAAAAATCTTTGGAACACTTGTTGTCCAAAATTTCAGCACAAGTATAATTAGCATACTCGTCATATTTTTCATGGGAATATTATACTAAATCATAGGTATTTCTACTTACCTTAGCCTTCAAGGACCAGGTCCTCTTCAAGAACCCTAAAGGTGTGGTTTGGCTGCTTTGCAAAGTCACGAGAGAACAACAAAGAAACTTTGTAAAAGCTGAAATGTCTCTAAGTTTAAAATGACTTAATGAGCTGGTTTAATCCCATTTAAAGGGCCACTCTTGGACGACTTTCTCTTGTGTTTTAAGACACATTTTGTTAAGGTAGTGATGCACCTATTTGGCCCTTTCACTATGGCTTTACTGGGTTTCAATTTGATGGGCTTTGCTGCCAATATTTCTCTTGTCCTTTCACTTAATTCGGGCTCTATTTGTGAAGTGTGTGGTAAATGTACTTTGTCCCTTTTCCTATTCATCTTGGCTGCCTATATAGTCCCTTTATAATTCCAAACCATGGACTAAAATTACATTCTTAACTTGGGCTTTATTCTTTATTGGACTTGAATAATTTCGTTGTTGAGCCTCGTCTTCGCGTCCTTTTCATTTTTCTTAATTTTGGGCCTCAAGTGAGTTCACTCATGTATGAATTAACATTCCCTGTATACCTAGCCAATTTAAGCTAACCACGTAGGTGACTTCACCTACTAGCTTCCTAAGTCTTACAAGCATCTCACCTTTTTTAATTTCGTTTAAGGCCGCGATCTCCTCAATTTGGCTTAGAACTTATATACACTCACTCGTCTTAAGCATTAAGCGTTAACATAGCCCTCTAGTCTAAAATTTAGGCACTTTTAAATTTTGTACTCCTTCTACCTAGTCATATCATATTCCATATGCATAGGACTAGTACACCTAAGATGTGGGGTGTTACAGTCTCCCTCACTCAGTCCTCATTCGGTGCTAAGTCAAATTAAACAGAATACATAAAATGCAATATCATATTCGTCATTTGAAATTCATAATTTATAGAAGTCAAAATTTATAGCTTGTAACATAGGTATCACTACCAAGAAACTTTAGGAATTTAGAAGATTGTGACCTTGATTCCTTTGGAGAGCTCGAGACACTTTCCTTCAATAGTGAATCCCCTTTGAGAGAAAAACCTTTGAATTTTGAGAGAATCTTTGGGAGAGAATGAGTTTGAATGAGAATAAGACTAGTTTTATTAGATTTGAGGCAGTTAAGACAGTTATTAGAGTCAGAAAGACGTAGTTTAGTGGTCAAATAGATAGGAAATGTCTAAAAAACACTTCATTAAAATTCTTTCACACCCATCTACAAGCACGATCTACGAGTCATAGATCCAATTACGATTCGTAAACCATGGTTTAGCCTTATTTTCACTTTTGGCCTTCTCAAAATATTTCTGAACCTCATTTTATGAAATTATTTTATGACTCGTCATTTTATTTACAAGTCGTAAAGACTATTCGTGATTCATCTATAGTAAGAAAAACTTTTCCTTTATTGGCATCAACTACACCCCTTGTTTATGATTCGTAGAGCCAATTATATCTTGTACTATAGCCTCGTAAAACTGACTTCCAAGTTTAAAATTTTCTCTAAGTCCTCTATCCAAACTAGAGGCCTATCCACTACGCGTGGATCAAACCACGAACTGTAGATGAGCTTATGCTTTCCTCCCCCCCCCCCCCCAACCCCACCCAATTTCCAACCTTTTGATGTATGGAGTGTTACAAAAAGTAAGAACTATAAGTAGTCAAGTAAATCATCCTCATAAGAACCCTACATATGTGAAAAGTGATCATAATTGATAATAAGACCATGCGAGCAATAACATAGAATTCTAACGTCTACCCGTACGTTAGGAAAAGAAGTCTACTTGTTAAGTTAAGACTCTACCCCACTAAGAAAGTGACATGGGCTATGTGGATCCACTAGTAAAATCATATTAGTAAAAGTAACTCTATAGTGGTGAAATCGTTATGAGACTAGAGGCTTTATATAAGGACCCTTGGATCGAGCCCCTACCTTAAACCTCATTCGGTGCAAAGTCAAATCACACAAAATGCATATCATAAAATCATACTTGTCATTGATACATAAGACTTTTCCTGATGAGCGTCTCCCTGTTTAGAATGGGGAGGCCGAACAACTATAGCGTGAGTCTGGGGAGTCACTATCTATCTAGTTGCCACCCTGGTATGTCAACACTTAGTGCCCTCATCTTGCTGAACGTTGAGTTCCTTCACTGATCCGCTGGCTTGAGGAAAAGCCATGGTGTCCGAAGGCGCATCACAAAATTAGGTTTGCAGGGCTCGAATCTCACTCTTTTTTGTTTTGTTTTAGGGCCATCATACTTGAAATCAACACAATACAACTAGACAAGAGTCCTATGAACACAGGAAAGAAAAATAAAAAGTTTACAAAATTATACCTATAGGAACCTAAGAAGGCTCACCTATGAGTCGTAGGGTAATTTACGAGTAGTAGAAGGCCTTCATAGGAAATAGGGTACAATAGCTTTGGTTACTGGAAATATACTTACAAAACCAGTTACAACTCATTGGACAAACTACGAGCTGTAGACTGAGTCGTAAGTACACTGCTATCCTTTTAATCCTTCAGGTAAGGGACCTACGAACCCTACTTATGGGCCGCAGAATGGGTTACGACCCGTAAGTATTTCCAATTAGGTTGCAACTAAATCCTAGTTTGCAACTAAAATTTCTAGTTAGGTTGCAACTAAAATTTCCAGTTTTAACTTACAAGGGGAACTATTAGCTGTAGATGACCCTTATGTTGTTGAAAAACAACAACTTTAGTTGTCTAAGGTCAGAATTTCAGTTCCATCAGTCAATGTACAACTAAGAGTTGCAGCTAAATCCTAGTCAAGCTAATTTTAATGATTTTCTAAGCATGATGACTAGGTTACAACAAGATGGTACGCAAATTTAAACAACATCAAAGCGGTGACAATCAAAACCAAGTAAACACATTCACTATGCATTTAATGCATTCTAGAATCGTCCCATAGCATAAACATGCATACAATACCCCAATTTACATCAAAATTCAAAATATATGGAATCCCATCAACCACCAATTTACTCAAATACATGCAAACTTCATGAAAACCACCATTTAATCATCATGTGATCATTAAATTTGTGTAATCAATTAGTCAGATTCAACATGATTGTTCAGTATAACATAGCTGGTAAGTGGTCTCACACAATATCAGATAATAACAATCAGACCAACAATTCATTTTCATAGCCAATTTTATTTCATGCTCCGCCTTATCGATTTTTACTAAGATAAAGGATTTAAACTCTGTTGGACAAGGTGGTTCATGTTCAACAATGATTTTCACAAGCACATACATGGTTTAAGTTAAATCCAAGCAATCAAATAGTGCAAAAAAATGAGACACTACATTCACAAGCAATACCTAATATTAGGGCAAGACATCATGGAATTATTCTCAATAACTACTCAAACCAGTGACACAATATTTCTACAAGAATCAAATTTCAAGAAGGGTACATACAAGACTAGCAAGAAAAATTGAAAGAATTGAGCCCTAGTTGCACCGAACTTCGTCACTTTGTGGCCGAAAAGTAGGCCAAAAATATGATGGTGAAGTCGACTGCGATCGGACTTGGGTAAGAAGAAAGGGTCTTGGGTATTTTGCAAATTATGGGAAAAATGAGGGGTAATTGATTTTACCACTCTTTTATTCCTTTGGTCGGGTCGGGTTTAAGTGGGGTTCTGACCCCATGAAACCCCGATTATAGACTGTAGGAGATTCTACAACCCGTAAGGTATGGTTTTGTTATTTTAGAACCCTGATTTTAGGCTGACTTTACGAATTCACCTAAGAATGTATATTAAGTTACAACCCATAAGTTGGATCGCAGGTGCCCCTAACACTTAAAACAAAAGTAGAATCTTATCTGGGATCCACGACCCCTATTCACTGACTGTTGTTTTATCCATGGACTGTAAAGTTGGCTCGTGGACTAGAATGCATAAATTTTTGGTCACTGGAATGGGTTGTAGTATAGACTGCGGCCCGTGAAACTAGTCCTAGAATCACTTTTCTTCACTTTCTGCCTTGGTTTGCTTGCATAACCCTATTTCTGCACATTCTCAGCCAAACAAACTATTACCCTATAATATTCCTATTTGTGTGTCCAAAACATTATGTAAAAAATAAGAGAATTAAACTGCCTATGAGTTCGAAAAGAAAAAACAAAACAAACACATAAAAGTTACATCAAATATCCTAGGTTTCCTCCCAAGTAGCACCTGATTTAGTATCGTGGCATGACCTAGACAACTTGGTTACTCAGACATCACCAAGTTCCATACTTCCATCTTTAGATCTCTTGATGAACTGACATATGTTGAAGATGACTTCTTCATTGTTCAATCTAAACTTGAGTTAGGCTAATTCTATGTCCGCTAGTGCTCATTCAGTGACTAGGAAGGGCCTTCCCAAGATTATTGGGACTTTAAAGTTGACCTCAGAATCTAGGATCACGAAGTCTGCAGGGAATATGAACTTTTCCACTTTGACGAGAATGTCATGCAATATCCCCACATGATTCTTCACTATCCTGTCAGCCATTAACAACCACATGCTTGTTGGAGTAGGGGGCTCCCGAGCCTAACTTCTTGAGTACTGCAAGAGGCATTAAATCGATGATGGCTCCTATTCACATAATTCCTTCGCAAATTTCTGATCTCTAATGGTGCAAGGTATGGTGAATGCTGTGAATCCTCTTTCTTGTGCACAAAGGACCTTGTTGCAATAACACTACAATGTTGGAGCTCTTGCGAGAGCTCTTGGCTTACCGTCCTCTTCTTCATTACTAGGTCCTTCATGAATTTAGCATACCCCAGCATTTTCACCAATGCCTTAATGAGAGGACTATTGATAATTAGCTGCCTTAACATGGAGACGAAGTGCTAAAATTTACCTTTCTCCTCCTTCTTCTTTTATCTCTCAGGGAAAGGAGGTGGAGGCCTAGTTATGGGTTTCAATTTCTTTGGTGTCACCATATCATCACTCACCCCATCCTTAGTTTTAGCATCCCCAATCTCTGCATCTTCGCTCTCTGCTATATCTTCATGAACCGCATCATCATCTACACATATTAGTGAGTCAATAGTACTTGCCACCATGTGTCGTCACTGCCATGCACTACCCATCATCTCTTAGGATTTTGTACTATGTTGCTAGGCAATGTACCGTTCTAATGCTGATTTAACTAAGTAGACATCTGACCAAACTGTTGCTCTAACTGTTTGACAAACACATAATGAGACTCGATCTTATGATTAATGCTTGAGATGTCAGATTTCATCCATTTCAAGGTCTCATCCTAGGCGTCAACCTTCTTCAACAATCGACCGAACATCTTCTCAATCCTCGAACTACCAAACCCAGAATCATGATTGTGTGGTGGCACATACAGACCATCCTTGTACCCATCTCTGTGTCTCCAATCACCATCTACATCCTGGCCCGTATTTCTATCATAGTAACCACCTTGATTGTTATCCCTGAAACCATTATCTCTATTGAAGTTCTGACATTGATTCATTTGACCTTGGTGCCAATAGTCTTGATTAGACCCTTGGGTATAAATTGTATATCAATATGTATTGCTGTTTATCATAGCTCTGTACAGTTGACTTCCAGCATATGGGTAGATTTTAATTCTTTATATTATTATGTTGGTCTTGATCTTGTCTAGAAGCTAGAACAGATACCCTGGAAATTTGGGTAATTGCCTTGCCTGTAGATGGGTATTACAGGCGTCATCATGAGCGGGACTGGGTCATGACATATGTGTCAAGAAATTATAAATCAATGCACTTCAAACGCAAATGTACAATCAAGGCGAATTATTACTGAAACATATGTACCTAATCTTTTCAGATTCTATTATTTTGTGACGCAATGTAATGTTACGTAGCTATTGAAAGATGTTATATTATTTCATAATCACAAAGGTAGGTTTTCTTATACAATTGTCTAATCACATGGATATATTCTCTTAACTATATAAATTGGATTATCTGTAATTAAATGTAAATATAAGTTTTCTTTGTTATAGAGGTAAAACTTGTATATAGTATTGAGAAGTACTATCAATAAACTTAGTTACTTGAATAATATTATTTTATGTGGTATCAGAGAATGTTAAAAGAGCTTGACATTTCTTTTTGTTTGGCCATGGTATTTAAAGGATGCAATGATGAACTAGTGAATTTCCCTCAACCCAAATTCACAAATACTTCTCTCTATTTCTTGCATCTAGAGGTGGTAATTGGGAGAATTGTGACAAATTTGGATAGGCCAGAACGGGTCAAGACATTTAATGGGTGAAGACCCAACCCAACCAGAGTTTTCTTGGATCAAAATGGAGTTGAGTAATGGATTGTAGAACGGGTCAAGATCCAACCAGCTATGTTTTATTAAGTTTTACTTATTTTATTTTTTCTTTTATAATATTTTAGTACTTAATAAACTTATATTTTTTTATTATGACTATATAAAACATATTAAATAAAAATAAGAACTCTTTTAATAATATTTTGACAAAATATCTCTTGAGTCAATTTTATCGCATATCAATCAAATTTCAAATCATTTGGGTTGAGATGAATTGAGTTAATAAATGAGCAGGTTATTTATTCGAGAAAACTCAAATGGGTTGGGTTATAATTTTTCCACCCCTACGTGCATCAGTCAGACCACCCAAGTTTTATTTTTGATTAGTTAGTGTAGGAATCACTTGGTTTTCAAACTAAAAAATATTTGTTGTTGGTGTTGATTGAGAAACTGAAGGTGATACTGATGATGACGCACAAAGATTCTGCCCATAGTAATTTTTTGCTTCAGATCCAAGACCATACATTCTTCTCTTCGTTTCTCCCCCACAACTTGATAATTTGCTTCACAATGATCAATATCAGATAAGACACTTTCTTTTTTCGTAATAGTTCCTCGTATTTTTCCAGTAATAAGTAGAGAAAAAAAGAAAGCATCAAAGATTGGGAACAAAACAATTTTGAAAGCAAATGCAGAAATATACATAACCCTTTTAAGTTTAAATGTACGTGGGTCATTAATTTCACAAAAAAATTAAATACACATAACCTTTTAAGCTTAGCTTAAACAAAATGTTTCAGCCAATCCATATGCAAGTTCTTGTTACTCTTGCATCTCTAAGTTGGTTATATTCTACATTTTTTATTTTGGTTCACTTAATTAAATTTCATCAAAATACAGTGTCATATACATAAAATTTAAGTCGATTTTGATGATTTCAAAATGTCATATACGTGGAATTTTTGTCAAATTCGCAACATGAATAACTCAAAAGGTTTTATGTCAATTTATATGCAAATTCAGCCTCAGATAACACTTTCGAATAACAATCAAATAAATTGCCAACTCTTAACAAAAAGGTCAATTGACCAAAAATATTGTTAATCCACCTTAATTCTTCAATCAGAATGTTGGCGTTTAGTAGGCGTTTCGACATAATGTGGTATAAACTATTCATGAAAAGCTCAAATGTAGCAGGTTCTTTTAATTAACAGCCAACAAGCACCACAACTTCCACAACTATGTTTTCATACAACTAATTTACTGTGGACAACTTGCCATAAGGCTTGTCGAAATAACCACTAGAAAGTACAAATCACTTGTTACAAATTAAAATGACCTCTGTTGTCCAACTACTATCACTAATTTCAAGTACAAGATATTACATTGAAGAATTTATTAGTGACTCTAAGAAATTTTTAGTGACTAGTCATTTCTAAGGAACAAACTTGAACTTCCCAACCTTACAAGAAAGCTAAGTAATTAAGTAGGTGTTTGGACATAAATTTATTTTAAGACAAACAAATACACAAGACTAATTATGGACAAACTAACATCTAATTGTGTCCTTGCATTTCAGCCAACTTTCCTCTTCTAATGAGAAATAACATGTACATTTTTAAATAGATTCCAAAGTTTTGGACTTACATAGACAATTCGAGGATGCTCATGTATAAAAGATTTTTCATCATGATCTTGTGTATGGATATGTAAATGTAAATCACTTGGTGTTGGATCTCTACCCTTTTCAACAGGCTGTACAACAGAAACTCATATTTTAGACACAATCGTGTTTGATTTATAATACCTATTAATATACAAGCAATTATACCTGACAACATAAACAAGTTACTTTTATAGTTTGTGAAATATATACTTACAAGTCTCAAGCGATATTCTCCAATTGAGATAGAGCCACCTGCTAGACTCCCGACAACAACTTCACAGTCACTACGATGATTTGTTGCACTTATTTTCAACTTCTTAATACACTCATCAGTTTTCCAAAGTTTCATCCATCTTTCCCACACAAACTCACGTTTTCCTACAGTTATGCTGAAAGAAGGGAAGAAAATTATAATGATCATCCTTATGATTCTTAATAGTATTATTGCATACAATTATGTAATCTAAAATTGTATTAACATTTTGAACGATAAAATAACTGCAGATAATCAGACTTATACTACTAAGAACTATAAGGATAATCGCTATAAGTTTCTTCCCTCTCTCAACATAACTATAGGGAATAATTGTGAGGACGTGTGGGAAAGATGGATGCAACTTTGGAAAGTGATGAGTGTATTAAGAAGTTAGAAATAAGTGCAATGAATCATCATATTGACCATACTCTACACTATTCATATTCCTATTAACATTTAAATTAACAAAATAATTAGTAACAAGCATAAACTGATTGACCAAAAGGTATTGTCATTCATATTCTTTAAACTTAGTCAAAATATGCTGATTGACAAACAAAAACAGTTAGACAAAAAATATTTTTCCTACAGAAACATTCTAAATCCACAACTTACAAAACAATTAGCATTCTAATTCCATTCAACTTGCTGAAGCATTCTACTTTTAGCAACTACCAAGGCTATCTAATTACAGTATGAGCCTCATAAATTGAAGATAAACAAGAGGAACTGAAGCGTTACATTCAATTTACAGTACAAATAATACTTCCTTGAGCGCAAAATTAAGATAAAGAAAAGAATGTTTAAGCCAAATACTACACTTCATCGGCAACAAACAATGATCATTATATGCAAAACATACTAATGAACAAGCAATAGCTAACTAATTTAATCCCAGAGGCCTTTGGTCACTGTGTAGTTGCTTTGATTTCATGAGTAGGGATAGAAAATGACATATAATTAATGGTTTCAAGATAAAATGGAAACAATTGAAAAAGATTCATTATTCAGATCTTCTGAAAAGTATGATAAAACAAAATAGAAAGATCGAATTCTCCATCATAAACATATCTTTCTTTGATTTCTTTTCAGCTACTTTATTATGTATGTACAATTGTATAGATATGTATATATGTTCAAATTTTGAATGTTCTTTTGTTCTATAATAGTGTAATAAATCAGTTTCTCTTCTAATTGTATAAGTATATACTATATACTATTGAGGAAACTATACTCAAGTAGAAGGCTAGAGTTCACTGGCTCAAAACAGGAGATTCTAACTCTAAGTACTTCTTTGCTTCAATGCAAAGTAGACAAATGCAAAATCAAATAAGGAGATTGTTGCACACAAATGACAATCTAGTGAACACCCCCGAAGGCATTGAAATGAAGATCTTAAACTTTTATTAGCAACTACTGGGTAGTGCCTCCTTGCTATTAATCCAAGAATTATGGGGGATGACTACCTATCAGATAGGAAACAACAACTTGATCTCATTGCCCCAGTTACTAAAGATGAAGTACTTCATACTAAGCAAGGTATTTATAATGAAGAAGTTAGAGTATATATTGCATTTCTCCAACAATGAATAATCTCAAAACACAACCACAAAAACCCAATAATAATTCTCCAGATATTTCACTAATCTCTTAAAAATAATGCCAATTCGAATACACTACAAGAAAATAGGTCTTTAACGAGGAAAAAATTAGTCGCTAAAAATATAAATCGAATTGTTATTTGTCAATAACGACCGGTAAAAATCCTGTCGGTACCGGTCATTAGAAGCTCCATCATTAAAAGTTAACGACGGGATTAAATTTGGTCGTTATAAAAGCTTTAACGATGATAAAAATCTGTTATGCCTCTTTTCAGGAACTAGATCTTCTCTTCACTAATTGAGGATGTTATCAAGATTGAACGCATGACTTTCTGGTCACATGGCATCAACTTTACCAATTACTCCAAGACTCTCCTTCAGTTTCAGTTATTAAAACCTTAATTATAAAAACAAATCAAATCACCAAAAGTGCGCGCGCACACACAAATACATGTACGTATGAAAATATACAATTGATTATATTCATACAATTTTTCATAGTTAACTATAATGAATGATATTGCATAATGTAACAAAAATAGAGATATATAAATTGTATGATATTATATTTTTTAACTCTTAGTAAGGAACAACTAGAATATCTTTAAACAGTTTCTGAAATATGAAATGCATTCGTTGTATATTTCAACATTTTTCAGTTGCTTATACTTCTTTACACTTTCTCTGAGGATAAGTTCTTCAAATTGCATGATCTTTCAAAAGACAAGTGTAAAACTTCATGTAAGGTTATTAATAACACTCCTAATAACTATTATCTTCTTTTTTGTTTTCCACAAAATCAAAGATTAACCACAATGAAATATAAAATTTATTTCTGTTCTCACAACCAAATAAAAAGAAAGTTAGGCTTTCTAATTCTAGACATAGAGTTGTTTGTTTTGTATTTTGCACCTTAAGTTATTGACTTTTTGCACATTGCTTCATGGATAAAATCCCCAACTTCTTTTAATTTCACTTTTTATACTAATGGTATTCACCTAATATAAATAATTCAAGATCATCACAATTATTATGAGATACAAATCAATTATACCATCTTAAATTTTAAATAATAAAAAAATCATAATTTATTAATTAATTAGTAGTTGATTATATGTCATGTAAAGCTTTTTAAATTTTTAATTTGTAAAATTTCACTTTATAATTGTCTAACTCAAATAAATGATTTTCCTTTATATACACATGTTAGTTTCGCAACCAATTATGAAAAAACGTCAACACAATCTATATTTTTTATTAGAAGAAACATTATTACTAAATACTGATACTTAAATCTATTGATCGAGGTAATTTGCAAGTGGAGAAACATCTATTCTCTTGAGAAAATTACTTATTGCCAAATTTATATAACTTTTCTACCTTAAATTAATCTCATAAGCGCATAATTATATACTTAATATTATTACTTCTATTTTTATTTTTGTTTCAGTATAATATTTTTTGACCTACTTCATATTGCATCTTTAAAAAGGTCAAGTAAAGAAGAATACATTGTATCTCAAAAATAAAAACTATATAGAAACTATACCAAGAAAATATTTATGTTAAAAAAATTGTGCCAAAACGATTGTAACTAAATGCTTTTATAATATTTCAAATTTTTATATAATTGACTAAAGTATGAATGATGCATAGAGTTATTAGAAAATGATACAACAACAACAACAACATACCCAGTGGAATCCCACAAGTGGGGTTTGGGGAGGGAAAATTTTACGCAGACCTTACCACTACCTCCTAGAAGTAGAGAGGTTGTTTCCTGAGAATCCTCGTCTCAACAACTATTAGAAAATAATACATTAATATTTTTTTTCTTTTTATTATATTGTTTTTATTAAATAAGCAAAATTATAAAATATGGAGGATTTTTATTAGGATGATAGAATGATTTACAAAACTCCACTTGTTATACTTACAATATGATTTGATATGATCTCTTTGCACTCATATTAATTAAAACATATTTTTACAATACCTAATATGTTTTAACAACGGAATGTTATGCTTTTTAATGATCAAATATTATCCTCTCGTTAATGTTAGATAAAAAGTTTTCTTCAATGACTGAAAAAATATTTAGTCACTATAAGTGTATTTATAACAACCGAATTCTTTTTTCTTTGTTAAGAAATGATCGTTTAAAGTCTTTTTTTTTTACTGTGGTGATAGTCTCAAGCTAATGACAACAATCTTCTTTTTAGGTAATATAATGACCATCTAGGTTATTTTGCCTATACTGTGATATTTTTATCATTTATAGGGTTGTCATAGCGCTCCCAGATCATTTATGACCTGTTAGCACTGGTAGCTCAGTTTCCTGGTCGTTCATTTGGGAGTTGTGTAGTTTTTCATGTTTTGGAAGGCCTTTTACCTTAAAAAATTGGTTTTGGTGTAAAATATAAATAAATGGACAAAGAATGGAATTTTGACTATTTGTCAGCTCCGAAATGGTTAAATTATATTAGAAGCATAGTCAGCTTGAGTATTAACGCTTTCGGTGTGTGTTTGTACCGAATTTTATATTTTAGCCTTCAAAACTAGCCAACGGTTGATTTTGATCAATACTCTTGAAAAATGTGCCTAAATGAAAATTCTAACAGCACAAATAACTCTCGAATATCGAATTTTTTCTAGAATGACCCTTCATTCAATTCTTGAGGCTTCCGGACTCGTTTCGATCCCCTCAGTGGAATTTGGTTAAAAATAATCATGGGAGTGAGATTCACATCTAGTAGTAATGATCTCGTATGAAAATTTTGATGGGGACTTGAGTCCAAAACATCGAATATGGTAGGGTACCATAGTCTGCTAGCGTGCACGAGGTTGTAAATGAATTTTGAGTACCCCATAAAAATTTTAGAGTTGAGGAAAATCAGCTATTCAGCTGATACTAGGTGCCAAGTAACCTCTTCTTCACGATGCTAGGGCCTCGGCTATGATCATGAAGGTTAGGCCAACTTGGCCTTTTCGAATGTGGAGCCCTATCCGTGATCGCGGAGGCCCAGTTGCTTTGACCTTCGCAAACGTGGGGGATCCGCCGCGATCACGAATTTCATTTTCTCTATGCTCCATGATCACGAAGCACTGTTCACCACAACCAGAGAAAATAAAGTGATGCGGGTCCTTGAAATATTTTATATTCATTACTAGCTTCAAATCCTTATTTTAAGGGCGATATTTTCCTCAAACTGAGCTCGATTGTAGCAATTCAAGGGTCCATTTTGGGTGGAATTATATGAGGAACGCGGTGGTGAGCTCGAAAACTTTGTTAGAAGATTTGTTTAAGGTAAAATTACATTTCTAGCTGCCGCATTATGAATTTTCTAAATTGATTTCTGGTTGATTTTGGAGGTATGGTAACTTGGGTGTTCGGGGTCCATTTTCAGTAATTTTTTTTTCTAAACCATTTGGAATTACGCAAGGATCATTGCGGGATGGTTGATTTGGGCTTTTGGCACTCTATTTCTTGTAATTTTTCACCTGTTGCTTACTTTCTTATTTTACCAAAACTTTGGAATTTCATGGCATATCCCATTCTTGGTGTTTCTTGACCCTGAATTAAGTTTCTAATTATTTGTTGAGCTTGAGGTACTATTTCGGAATAGTTTTTGGGATCTATTCTAAAATTTTGTATTCAAGCCTCATATTTTTCTTTTTTGGCCTTGAAATTGATCGGTGCCCCTTTTTTCTTATGAATTTATTGCCTACAACAACAACAACATACCCAGTTGAATCCCACAAGTGGGGGCTGGGGAGGGTAAAAATGTACACAGACCTTCCCACTACCTCGTAAGAAGTAGAGAGGTTATTTCCTGTGAACCCTCGACTCAACAAACCATTATGAATTTATTGTCTAAATGATTAAAATGATGTTTTGAATCTATTTTTGATAACGTTGAAGTGTTTGGAGGGTGTTCAGAAGGTAAAAGCTCTAACAGAGTGACTTGGAGCATATGTGATCAGCCTACCGGTAGCCCACAACTTTCTTTCTTTAGATTGAGCCGATTTGTGTGAAAGCATGTTGAAATGGTTGGAATTTGGGGATGGATAGTTTATTTGTATGCCTTAGGTGTAGAAAAATCATGTTTTAGACCGTTATTGGGGTTTTAAGGTGACCAAAAGTACGTGCACTTCCATATTAGTTGTTAGTTATTATTATTAGTAGTAGTAGTTGTAGTAGCAGCAGCTATTATTATTGTTAGTGGCACTGTTTTCCCTACATGTTAGTATTATGGAGGATGTGGGCCTTAGAATAGGAAGATTAAAACCTGCTTTAGATTCCTTGACGTTGTTTCAGCCGTCTCAAATCCTTTTAGGATGGTGCAAAAAACTAGGTTTGGTAATTAAACCTTAGCCAAATAATAACTTGCCCGAGTAAACACCCTATCATCAATATTTCCTAAGTTTGATGACCTTGAGTTATGTTGGTAAGGTTAGCCATGTTCCACTTTGGTTTCATTTTCTATTGGTAATTCAGTTGTTTGAATCGACACTGTTCGTCAAGGAAGGTGATCTTCAGTAGTTGTGATCATATAGGTTGATGAATGGGAAAATCGACACTGCTGGCTAGTTAATCAGGCGAGAATCTGGGTAGAAGTAGTCTCAGCCTTGGTCTCCCTTATTAGTCGAGCAAGCATCCAGGTAGAAGTAGTCCGGACCTCAACCTTTCGTATTAATCTGGCGAGCATCCGGATAGTAGTAGTCCTATCCTCGACCTCCCTTATTAGTCAGGAAAGTACCTAGATAGAAATAGACCCAGCCTCGATCATACTTATTGATCTAGTGAGTATCTGGGTAGTAGTAGTCTTGGCCTCAAAATCGAGCAAGCATCGAAGTAGTAGTAGTCTCAGCCTTGCTGCCCAGTTCACATGTGGTCTTCTATTCTCATGCTTCTGTGTTCGGGATTGGTTTTGGTTCCTTGGATTTTAGTGTGGAAGACTCTCTATTTTCTTAGTGTTCATAGTTATAGGTATTTTGTGTCTCGGCCAGGCTTCTGAAGGCCCGGCTAGGTGTAAATAGTATAACAATTTAGTCCAAATTCTCCCAGCTTGCGTGTTTTTTCGTTTACTTTACCTTTTTTAATCACTTGACTCTTTTAAGTTTTTTACTCTTTTTCATATTGTTTTTAACTTTCCTTTTCAGTCGGCCTATGATGCCTATTAAGTATTTGTTATCCTAGTACTTATACTATACTCTGTATCTACTTTCGTGATATAGGTTTAAGCACTAATTATCAGTGTTGATTGATCGAGCCTGTCTAGACTACATCTGAGACTAGGGTAAGCTTTTGGTGTTTTTAGATAGTTTTTCTGTCTTCTTTAGTTTAGTGGCCCATCATTTTATATATTTTTTGGACTAGCCAAATCTTATACATATTGTTATCAACATTTGGGACTTGTACTCTTTATTTTGTTATAGTAGCTCTGTACTATTGACTTTCAAGTGCTAGGTGGGATCCTTGTATATATCCAGTTCAAAATTTTCTTTTATTCATCCGTTTGTCTTATGTATGTTAGATTATGTTAGGTTCCCCCCTTACACTCATTACTTATAGTTTTGGATTACGAGTTGGCTTACCTATTAATGGGTTATGATAGGTGCCATCATGACTTGAGTAATCGAGTCATGATAAGCTTGTATTAGAGTCCTAGGTACATTGGTCTCACTTGTACAAAACTAACTTCTAGTAGAGTCTTGTGGATTGGTGTGGAGACATTTATGGCCTATCCTCAGGAAAATATAGGATGTCTTTTAGGAAATATTTTCTATTTTGTATATTTTCATGCAACATGTGTCTTATTGATTTCATGAAGACTTACTTGTCTCACTCTTTCGCAGGTTATAACCCCTAGAGGCTGACATCGTGGTGTAGCTCTAGTAACAAATGGAGATGTAGCCCGGAGCGCATAGAGGAGCATCAGGAAACCCTATTCCTCCAAAGCTAGAGACGCCAATACTAGAACAACCCCCATTCACACTAGCATTGCCTCCAACTATGCAGGCAACCATTGCTCATCTTTTGATTGCTTTAGGGGTCATACAACAAGCTACCTCCCTAGTTCTCGACATACTAGCGTAGAACCATCATCTTGCATCACCAGTTCCCAAGGATCAGCCACCCCTACTACCTATTGCACCCCCATCGGCTGCTTTCGAGAGTGCCTTGTCACTACAACAACAGAAGATGTTTGGGTTATTTTAGAGATTGTCACCCCTGACATTTTCTAGAGCCACCGGCGAGGATGCTATGGAGTTTTTGACTTCTTGTCATGACCAACTTCAATCTTTAGGCTTTGTGGAGTCTAAAGGGGCCAACTTCACCGCCCATGAGTTACTTGGGCCATCCAGGCAATAATGGCGCTCCTACTATCAAATCACCACCCTTATTGTGGGCTAAGTTTTCAAGGGCTTTTCTAGTTAGATATATTCCCTGGAATGTTAGGGACCACCTTTAGAATTAGTTAATGTGGTTGGAGAAAGGTCCTATAATGATCTCAGAGTACGAGCCCAAGTTTTACCAGCTCTCTTGGTATGCCATAATGATTTTCCCATGAAGAAGGAGGGGATAAAATATTTTGTGTGTGGGTAGCAATTTCAGCTAAGTGTGGATAAGAGCAACTAGCCTCAACGGGTCACTCATTTCTAGATGTTGTTCACAATGCCCATATTATGGAGAATATTCTTGGCAAGGCCCAAGGGGGCGGTGACAAGAGAGCTATGCATTAGGGTAGCTATAATGGCTCTTAGACTAGGGGTAGTGATAGTCATGACAGATCCCGCCAGATGCTCCCTCAAGGTAGATATCAGCAGGGTCAGTCCAGCCAGTCTTTTCAAGCGGCACTACTAGCAGTAGAGGGCATTTAGTCATGCTAGAGTTGTCCTAGTCTAGGCTAAAGCTCGAGAGGGTAAGATTCACTTTCTACATACTGCGTCTTGGTGATCAAAATATGATCATCCTCAGGGTTCTACATTTGTGGTTCACTTGATCACTGGGATAGGGAGTGCCCTATAGAGCCAGTCCTATATCAATATTTCTACCTCCACCAAGGGAAGAGGATCAAGTTTAGGGTCATGGAGGTAGAGCTTAGATTTAAGACCGAAGAGGTAGGCGTGAGGTCGAGGAGGCAAGCCAGGTGATCGGATAGATGACTGAGGTGAAGGTCAAAAAGGACACTTTTATGCTGTTCCAACAAGGGCATAGGCTATGGTATCAAAAAATGTTATCATATGTACTATCCATATATGCCAGCAAACTACTTCAGCAATCTAGGTTCTACTTTCTCTTATGAGTCTATGCATGTGTCTCCCTATTTGGCTAATGTTTCAAAGTCATTGGAGGTGCCAGTTCATGTTTCTACCCTGATAAAGGTTTCTTTAATAGTGGATCAGGTAAGTAGGTTCTTTGTGGTGACTATTTAGGGGCATGATACTTGGGTAGATCATATTTTACCTGATATGCTAGATTTTGATGTTATTTTGGGCATAGATTGGTTATCTCTTTATCATGAAGTTTTGGATTATTATGCTAAGACGGTTACATTACCCTTGCCTTGTATTTCTCTGGTCTTATGGAAGGGTGCTTATAGACATACACCAATAGAAATTATATCTTCCATTCTAGCCTAATAGTTAGTTTCTTCGAGGTGTTTATTTTATTTAGCCTTTGTTCATGATGTTTTTAGTAAGACTCATTCTATTGATTCTGTCTAGCGATCCAGAAGTTTATTAATGTGTTTTCCATGGACCTACTTGACCTATCTCCAGTGAGAGACATCGATTGTTATGTAGATCTAGAGTCGGGCATTAAGTCCATCTTAGTTCGACCCTATCGGATAGTCGCTGCAAAGCTCCAAGAGCTTAGTATTTTTGAGGACCTCTTAGGTAAATGTTTCATCTTCTTGAGTATGTCTCCATGGGGTGCTTCTATTCTGTTTGTTAAGAAGAAGGACCGAACGTTAAAGATGCGCATAGACTATTGGTAGCTTAATAAGGTAACAGTGATGAACAATTGCCGTCATATTGAAAATTTCTTTTATCATCTTTAAGGTGCCTCTATTTTCTAAGATTCTATTACAACCAATTAATGATTAGAGTAGAAGATGTTCCTAAGACTGCCTTTTAGACATGCTATGGACACTATGAGTTCCTGGTGATGCTATCTCGGCTTACTAATGCCCTTGCCACCATCATGTATTTGATGATCCAAGTACTTAACCCTTATCTTGATGATTTCATGAATGTATTTATCAATGATATTTTGGTATACTCTTAGAGTAGAGATGAGCATGTTCAACACTTGAGCATTGTGCTCCAGGCTTTGAGAGATCATCATCTTAATGCTAAGTTATCAAAGTGTGAGTTTTGGTTAGAGTCAATGATATTTTTGGGACACATAAAGGAGTACATAATAGTTGATCTAGTGAAGATTGAAGCTATTCAAGGTTGGGTTAGGCCCACGTCTATCACAGAGATATGGAGCTTTGTTCAACTAGTTGCGTAATACTGATCTTTGTTAAGGGCTTCTCTACTATTGCCACCACTTTTACTCGATTAACCCACTCGGGTGTCCTTTTTGTGTGGTTGGAGAAGTGTGTCGAGCTTTTGTTGGCTCAAAGAGTTACTCACAATCACACATATCCTGATTCTTCCAGTTGAGGGCGTTGCTTTTACTATATATTATGATGTGTCTGAAATTGGTTTCGGGTGTTTTTTGAAACAGCAGGGTCGAACTATTACCTATGCCTTCTGCTAGTTGAGAATGCACGAGCACAAGTACCCCACTCATAATCTTGAGATAGTGGCAGTGGCTTTGCATTCAAGATATGGTGGCGTTACTTATACAGGGTCCATTGCGAGATTTATACATACCATCATAGCCTTCAGTACATTTTGAGCTAGAGGGGCCTAAATTCCATGCAACGGGTTTGGATTAAGCTCCTACCAGTTTAAGATTTATCTATTCTCTATCATCTAGGCAAGATGAATATGGTCACGGATGCCTTAGGTCAAAAGAGGAGAGTATGGGAAGCATATCCTACCTACCTGTTATGGAGCAACCCTTAGATTTGGATATTCAATCCTTAGCTAACAAGATGGTTAGGTTGTCTCTTTTGGACTTTGGGC
Source organism: Solanum rostratum (assembly GCA_029948455.1). NCBI lineage: Eukaryota > Viridiplantae > Streptophyta > Magnoliopsida > Solanales > Solanaceae > Solanum > Solanum rostratum. The sequence goes on from CM057046.1 coordinate 59,744,648, forward strand.
AGATATTAGCCTTTATTGGGGCTCAATCTTCCTTACGTAATTAGTTTTGTGGCTGGTAGTTCGAGAATGAGGCATTGGTTGAGTTATGGGAGTTGGTATTGTGAGGCAAGAGTGTTTGGGTGTCTGTATATTCATATGGGGTATTACAGTATGATAGTCGCATATGTATTTCCAGAGTGGGAGATTTGATTTAGTTTATCCTTCATGAGGCCCATGACTCCAGTTACTCCATTTATTTGGGAACCATAGTGATGTATCATGATTTGTGATTACATTATTAGTTATATCATATGAGGAGATATATCACAAACTATGGGTCATATTGCCTTAGTTGCCAATAGATGAAAGCTGAGCATCAGAGGTCCAGTAGGGAGTTTCAGAGATTACCTATTCCCGAATAGAAGTGGGAACAAATCATGATGAACTTTGTAATGGGTTTTCCCCAGACCTCCCAAGGTATTGATAGTATATGGATGATCCTGGATCGATTAACCAAGTCTGCTCATTTCATCCCAATTTGATCTACTTACCATGTGGAGCAGCTAGCCCGGGTTTATCCACCAGAAATGGTCCATTTACATGGGGTGCTAGTGTATATTATCTTAGACAAGGTATCAGAGTTCATTTCTAGCTTCTGGAGGGATTTTCAGAGGGAGTTAGGCACTCGGGTGGACCTCAATACTTTATTTCAACCCTAGAGACGGTTAAACAGAGCTACTATTCAGGTCCAGAGGATATGTTGTACGATTGTGCATTGGATCTTAGGGGCTTGAGGGATTAGTTTTTCCCCTAGCAGAGTTTGCGTACAATAACAACTACTATTCAAGTATTCAGATGGCCCTGCTTGAGGCCCTATATGATAGATGTTATTGCACTTCTTTTGGTTGGTTTCAGTCCTCTGAGCCTATGTCATACAACATAGATCTTCTTCAGAATTTCTTAGCTAGAGTTCAGGTGATTCTGGATAGGCAGAGCCACCACCAAAGTTATACAGACCATAGATGCCACTATCTATACTTTGGTGTTGGTGATCAAATTTTCTACAGGTATCACTCTTGTAAGGCGTGATAAGGTTCAGAAGGCGGGCTAGCTCAGTCCCTGGTATATTGGGTCATTTGAGATTGAGGAGTGCTGGTGAAGTTGCATACGAGTTGGCCCTGCCTCCAACATTTTTAGCTATCTACCTAGTTTTTTATGTTTCTATTCTATGCCGGTACATTTTAGATGAGTCACACATTCTACAATATAATTTTGTTGAGTTAGATGACCGTTTGACCTTTGTTGAGGAGTAGATAGCTATATTATCCATAGATGTCAGTCAACTTCATTCCAGATCCATTTTTGTTGTTAACGTCCAGTGGTGATGCCGCTTAGTTGATGAGGTTACCTGGGAGATTGAGCAAGGGATACAGGAGTAGTTTCCCATCTGATTTAACTCTTCAAGTATGATTTCATCCTTACTTTTATGGATTAAAGTTCTTTTAGTAGTGGATGTTATAATGACCCTCTGAGTCAGTTTGCCTATGCTGCATTATTTTCACCATTTAATTAAAGCATTCTCATAGCAACCCTAAGTTATTTATGACCTACTGGCACTGGTAGCTCAGTAGCCTAGTCGTTCATTTGGGAGTTGTGTAGTTTTTTGTATTATGGAAGTCCTTATACCTTGAAAAATTGATGATGGTGCAAAATGCAGGTAAACAGCCTTAGAACGAAATTCCAACAGTTCTAGCTCCAAAATTGCCGAATTAGGCTAGAAACTAGGTTTGATCGAGTACCAAGGTTTTCAATGTGAGTTTGTATCAAGTTTTGCATTTTAGTTATCAAAATTGGCCTACGGTGGACTTTGGTAAAGATTCTTGGGAAACATATCCGAACGAAAATTTTAACGGTGCAATTAGCTCTAAAATATTGAGTTTAGTCTATACTGAGCCTTTGTTCGATTTTCGAGGCTTTCAGACTCGTTTCGAGTTCCTTGGTGGAATTTAACTAAAAATTACTATGGAGTGGGACCCATATCCAATCGTAACAATATGGTATGGAAATTTTATCTGCACCATTGAGTCCAAAATGTGGAATTTGGTAGCGTAGCATACTCATGCACAAGGTTCCAGATGAATACTGAGTACCCCATTGAAAATTTTAGAGTTGAGGATAATCAGGCTTTCAACTGATATCTGGTGCTAGTTGACCTCTTCTTCGTGACTGTGGGCCCATAGCTGCTATCGTGGAGGTTAGACTAGCATGGCCTTCTCAAATGCGGAGCCTTATTCGCATTTGTAGAGGCCCAACTGAGTTGACCTTTGTGAATGCAGGGGACCCTCCACGATGTGGAGGTCATTTTCTCTTTGCTCTATGATCACAGGCACTGTTCACCATGATTGTGGAGAACAAAGTGATGCGTGTCCCTAATATATTTTACATTCGCGACCAGCTTCAAGTCCTTATTTCTAAGAGAGATATTTTCCTCAAACCGAGCTCAATTTTAGGGATTCAAGGGTCCATTTAGGGTGGAATGTCACGAGGAACGCATTGGTGAGCTCAAAAACTTGATTAGAAGTTTTTCTGAGGTAAAAATGCATTTTTAACTACTGCATTGTGAATTCTTTTTAATCAATTTTAAGTTGATTTTGGAGGTATGGTAACATGGGCATATGGGGTCCATTTTCAGCAATTTTGGGGTCTAAGTTATGTGAAATTCTGCAAGGATCATTTTGGGGTGGTTGGTTTCGGCTTTTGAAACTTCATTGTTTTGTAATTCTCCACATGTAACGATTTCCCCCTTTCATATAATTAGCCTATATTTCGGAATTTCGTTGAATATCCGTTTCTTAGGGTTTTTCGACCCTGTATTGAGTTTCTAATTGTTAGTTAAGCACAGGGTGCTTTTTTAACAAATTTCTAAGGCCAATTCCCAAATTCTAGACGCAGGTTCAAAATTGGTCTCCCTCCATTTCGTATGAATTTAGTTTCTAAATGACCGTAATGATGTTGTGAATATGTTTTTGCTAGGCGGCATCATTCGAAGATCGTTTGGAAGGGAAATGCTCTGACAGAGTGAGTTGAAGCATCGGCCTACAAGTAGGCTACCTCTTCCCTTTCTTTAGATTGAACCAGATTATGCGAAAGCATGTTGAAATGTTTGGAATTTGGAGCTGGCTCGTTGATTTGTATACCTTAGGTGTAGAGATCTTGTTTTAGACCTTTATTGGGGTTTTTGGGTGACCGCAAGTATGTGAACTTCCTTATTAGTTGTTATTATTGTTATTATCTTTTAATATTGTTTGTGTCAGTATTTTCCTTATATGTTAGTGTTATGGAGGATGTTGGCCTTAGTATTGGAAGAAGAAAACCTGCTTTAGATGCCCTTACATTATTTTTTTGGCTTAGATCCTTATAGAATGGTGTAGCAAACTAGGATCTAGTAGTTAAAAACCTTAGCTACGCAGTACTTGCCCGAGTAAATACCCTATCATCCATATTCCCCATGTTTGGAAGCTTTGAGTTATGTTGGTAAGGTTAGGTCCGTTCCGCTTTGGTTTTATTTTTGGTTGGTAATTCAATGGTTAGTATCGACTTTGTTCATCAAGAAAGGTGATCTTTCATAGCTATGATCATATAGATTGAGGAAAGGAAATCTTAGCACTATCGACTTGTTAATTAGGTGACCACTCGAGTATAAGTAATCCTGACCTCGGCCCCACTTATTGATGAAGCAGGCATTCGGGCAGCAGTAGTCTTGGCCTTGACCTCCCTTAAACATCAAGCGAGCATTCAATTAGTAATAATCCCAGCCTCGACCTCTTTTATTAATCAAGCGAGCACCCGGGTAGCAGTAATCCTTGCCCCGAACTCACTTATTAATTCGATAATGTCTAGTTGTAGTATTAGTCCCGGCCTCAACCTCTCTCATTAATCGGCGCGCAACTGGTAGCAGTAGTCCTAGCTTTGGTGGCCAGTTGCCACGTGGGCTTTTCTTCTCAAGCATTCATGGTTTGGGATTGGTATTGGTTCCTTAATTTTCAATATGGCAGACTTGTATTTTCTTACTGTTCATAGTTATAGACATTATGTGTCTCGGTCAGGCTTCCAAAGGCCCAACTAGGTGTAAATGGCATAGGAATTCAGTCTGAATTCTCCTAGTTTGCGTGATTGTTCGTCTACTTTACCTTTTATAGTTACTTGATTATGTTTTAAGTTTATTTCTCTTTTTCATATTACTTTTATCTTTCCTGCTTAGTCGGCCTATTATTCCTACTGAATACCTATTGTCCTGGTACTTATACTATATTCTGTATCTGCTTTAGTGATATAGGTCCGAGCACCAATTATCAGTGTTGATTGATCGAGCCTATTGCAGCCTACATTGGAGATTAAGGTGAGCCTTTGGCATTTTGATCATTGTTGTCTCCTTCAATTTGGTGGCTCATTTTCTTTTACATATTTTATGTTTGGTCAACATTTGGGACTTGTACTCTTTATTTTGTTATAGTAGCTCTGTACTTGTGACTTCAGGTTCTGGGAGGGATCCATGTATATATTAAGTTCAATTTCTGCTTTTATTCATCTATATTGTCTTATGTATGTTAGGTTTTGTTAGTTCCCCCTGGCACCCATTACTTACAGTTCTGGGTTATGGGTTTGCTTATTTGCCGATGACTTATGGTAAGTACTACCATGACTTGAGAAATCTAGTTGTGACAGTTAAATTTAGTAAAGTTAATACGTCGAGTGTAATCTTCTTTTAGTTAAATGCAGTAGAGCAAATACCTCGAGAGTTAAATCTTGTGCTAAATTAAGAGTATAAATAAGGAGCAAGACGTACTTCGAGAGAGTATCAACTAGATCCCGATGATAAGATTATAGCAGCAGGTGCCTACAAGATTTTAATATTAGATTTCTTGGTAATTAATAAGAACATTGAACAACAACAATTGAACAAATAACAACTAAGTACTTAATATACATGAATTGATGTGCGGATGCATTCAACTTATCAATAATTCCTTTGTAAGACTCACTATCAAATTCCTCAAAAGTGATTTGAGTTTCGTCAATTTTTGTTCGATAACATTTTGTTCTTCTACTATCTAGTGAAATTATTTTACGCGTTACAAAGCAGAAAGGAGGCTTGATGAAATTGGAGATTTGGCTCAAGTCACACACTATAAAGAAATGCTAAAAAGAGAGTGATTTTCCATATTCAATTCGTGCACATTCATATTAAATGGATCAACTTAGATTATACTTAGTGCCCTATCTATTCTACTTTTCACTTTGTCACTCCCAACCATCTTTTCAGACCATATGTGATAATCTCATTTCCATGGGAGTTTATTCATTTATAGGTTTTTAATGAACTCTTAGAAATCCCTTATTCAACATATGTTATTGAGGCTTCATAACAATCGACTATGAGATTGCACAATTGCATTAAATTCTTCAGTGACTAGGCATGATTTTGGACAGTGCATTGCTGATATTCTAGACCACTTATTCATAAATGATAGTAGCATAGCAAATCACTGTTAAATAAAAGTATTGTGGGAGAAAAACAGAGACACCTTTTAACAGGGAGAATGAGCCAGTAATTAATAGTTACAAACAATGAAAATCAGCTGCACCATAAAACAAAAATAAATTAATATGTAGTTAACTTTACAAAAGTAAATAAAAGTAAATCAATTAAATGGTTGAACCCTAAGACCAAATGCTTGCTTGAACCCTAACCCCTATTTTCAAAAAAAATCTTAGAAAACATACTTCTAACAAATCCCTATTTTAGCACACCCAAACTTTAAAATATCTATTTTCAGAACACTCAAACTACTAAAATTCATATTTCCAGAACACCAAAACTATTAAAGTCCTATTTTTAGAGCACCTCAATCGTACTTCGAGCTAAATGAAATGAAAAGGGTTAAGAGTTAAAATTTTCTATTTGTCGAATACCCCAACCTTACTTCATTAAAGATGGAGATATAAATAAAAGAAATTTGAGATCTAGAGAGATATTTAGAGAAGAGGGAACCTTACTTCTCAGATGAAGATGGAATGAGATGAGAGTTTCATCGGAGATGTAAATGGAGATGGAAAGGTCCATTGGACAGTTCTATCGCTGAGATAAAAGTTTTGGAATGAATTTGTGCCCTAGAATGTATGACTTTGTGATAATTTTGCAGCGGACTTAATAATGGATTATAACATCTGTCGCTAACAGATAAATATATTTTAATTAATAATAAATTCTATCTATGAAATTTCGTCACTATTTAATATAAATTTATAAAAATATATTTAAAAGTCTAGAAACCATTTTTGCAACAATAATTTTATCGTGGAATATTAATTAAATTTACTTAAAAGCTAAAGCCATAGGAAAAATTAGGCGTTAGTGAAAAAATGAATATTCTATCACGAATTCATCGTTATATCACAATTTAAAAATTATTATTCTTACTACAAAATGATTGTTCTGTTGTAAACCTATCATGACCCAAGCCTAGGGCCTAGCTGTAACATGGCAGATGGGAACCCGACAGTCCCCAAACAATCCTCATAGCATACTTAAGAACATCATTGATTAGGAAGAACAGAATAAGCATTACCAATCAATACTAAGGGGTAGGAGAAGTAGGACACATTCTATGGGAATAGGGCATGGATTTGCCATCACATAAACTCAACAAATAAGCCTAAGGGGAGTGGAGCATGGGACACACTCTATGGGGAAGTAGGGACTCAGGAGTCTCATAAACATTCCATACATCACATATAACATATCATAGGATAAGGACTTGGGGATAACCTTCATAGATACACAGCGTAGAATAATTCATACATGACATAGTGTCTAATAATACCTCTAATCATAGTGGGATGGGGGCCAACAGATGTCCTGGGTTCACCCTCAAAGAAAAAGACATAATATAATCATAACATAACATAGGTAGATAGAAGGTAGGTCATGTCCTAGGAATAAAAGATTCACCACAAGCAAACATCCACACACATAATCTAGCTGTGAAGAGGTGGATGAGGAAAGTCTCCAATCCCTACATGTTTAGATCATATAGGAAAAGTATGCATTAATATATTTAAATGTAGTAAGTATGCCAATGTGCAATGCATATGAACATGATAACCAACATTTCAACATTAGATGACAAGGGAACATAAATAGAAAAAATATATAGGAAAAAATATCATATCAATATGACTTAAATCCATGATGCACGAATTCCATAATACTTAAACATAGCGGGGATGGAACCTTAACCAACATGTAAGACCATGCGAGCTATTACATAGAATCCCAATGTTTCCTCTACATTAGAGAAAAAGTAGACCACTTGCAAAAGTTAACCTATACCCTCACCTTACCGGCCTTACCCATTTCGGTAGGTGGTATTACATACATACATCACAATCATCATCCCTGAAAGGAGCATAAACATGAACATGAACCTATGGTGGCACGTAGTTATGAGAAAGATAGGCTTTATATAAGGATCCTTAGGGATAGAACCCTACCTCTAATCTCATTCAGTGTTAAGTCATCTGATGTGCTGTCAAAATACAGCACTTTGGACTCTTAAAACATGGAATTTTGTGTGTTTTCAAAGTGATTTTAGTGATTTGATGTGTTTCTATGTTTGTTTTTCAGGATTACAGGATTTGGCATGATTTTGGGGTAGGTGTCCAATTGTTGTTGTTTTGCTATTCTGTGACGCTCTTTACGAGTCATGGAAGTTGCAACGAGCCATAAAGTGGGATTTATAGTGAGATCCAGTGAAGGGTAGTTTTCTGAAGTTGCATCTACAAATCGTCAAATGAGTCGTGGAAAGTTGTACGAGTCGTAGATGAGGTTACATACCCTGAGGTTCAGAAGTTGGAATTTTCTGAAAAGTCATTAGACGAATCCCTATATGGGCCATAAGTTTGAATATGACCCATAGAAATGTCTCGCAGAAGTTGTGCCCAGATTTGAAGAATGAAGTGAGCGAAGCCTCAATACGACCCATAGAACTTAGTACAACCCGTAGACTTGCTCGTATTGCCCACCAAATCTAGTTTTCCTATTTTACTTTGGATTTGTATTTTATATACTATAAATATAACTTTTAGGTTATTTTTCGTAAAGAATGTGAGAGAAGGGAGAGGAACAACTAGAAACATTGACAGAAACATTTGGAACATTATTTTGTGGTTTTATTTCATACTGATTGAATAGTTTGGATTTCTTGTTCTTAAATTCATCCGTGTAAGTTCTCATTTATCTTATTCTATATCATGATTCTTGCATCTAAAATGAATATGTATAGTTAAATCCACAACTAGAATTATGGAAACCATGGAGAACTAACAAGGTAAAATCGGATAATTCATAATTCTTGGAAGGTGTACATGCATGTATTAATTAATTTTCTTCGTTTTGATTGCTTTTTAGTGGTGGCCAATATTAGAACTCGCATACTAACAGGATATAGGTAGTAATGAATGAGAAAAGAGATTAATTAACAGGATTTGATCGATTTCTTCTCGTCTAATAAAAAAAACCTGATCAAGGGGAGTTTGTATTGGAACAATAGGTAAGGGTTAGGAATGCCACACTGCGGAGATGGATCAAATCACGTAGTGAAATTTACCTCTTTCTTGGATCAAAGGATTTGGTAAACTTAGCTTACCATTTTGCATTCAACACACTAGAAAAGAATGCAATTATCTGGTAATACCAAGTTAGGGAATCATGGAGAATACAATGCCCTAGTTCCTCTTCTTACTAGTGTCACACACTTATTTTAGTTTAGGATTACTTTTTGCAAATTACAAACCCCCCATTTTGGGAGATAAGTTGGTTAGTTCACTCAAATTATTTGAAATTACTCTGAGTCTACCATATTCCTTATGAGATCGACCCTAAACTTTGTTAGTTTCTTGACAACGACCACTTTAAACTTCGAAAAGGATATGTTTCGTGGGCGACATCAAGATTTTTGTGTCGTCGCTGGGGAATATAGATAGACTGGTTTAATTTGAATAATTCGGGAATTAATCCTTATTTTCTCATTTTATGCTTTTTGTTGTTTTTGTTTTGTTTCAGCGTGCCGGTGTAGTGTATGTAAAACAATCAAAGTCGAGGCATACCCTTGACTCCGTTTGATCCTAAGATCCAAAGGACGCTAAGAAGAATGACTCAGAAGAACATGAATTACATTGCAACCGATGCAATGAATGCAACACTGAACTAAAATAAGAATAAAAACAATAATAACCCACCTCCGCTTGAGGATATTGATCTACCACCACAGGATCTCCATGTCGTGACTCATACATGGAATCAATATTTGCTTGATCCTATGGTGATGGATGTCATTAGAGCTATTATGTTATCACCACTACCAAATGGCATAAAGTTTGTTGTCTTGAGTGGGTTACTTCAAAAGCTACAGAATCACATATTGTTCGCAGACCTACCATCAGAGGATCCACATAACCATCTATACAACATTGTCTTTGTTTTTAAGAGTGTGATGGGAAGCCAAAATATTTCTATGGATGTCGCTTAGCTACATTTCTTCCTATTGTCTCTAACAAGCAATGCAACGCTATGGTTATTTGAGCTTCCACTTAGTTCGATCACTAGTTGGGTCAATTGTAGAAGGCCTTTTTTTGAAAGGTTCTTTCCAAGATAGAAGAAGCTAAAGTTGAAAGACCAAATCAAAAACTTTGAGCAACTTCCTGGTGATTCCATCAGTGCCACATGGGAGAGGTTCACAAAGTGTCAGAGGAGTGTCCCTGACCACAAGATCGTAGATAACGCCTTACTGGAGATCTTTTATTAAGCCTTGCACGAGAATAACCAAGATGTTGTTGACACCATCATGGGAGGATCGTGTCTAGATCGTCCATTCTTGATGATTGCTGAGAGGTTAGAAAAAGTGGTCAAGACAAATCATGCATGGGGGACGAGAGATAAGTCAACAAAAAATAGCTCATTCACAGTCAGTACATATTTGGTGCAAGGAATAGCAAATGAGGATATGATGCAAAAGCTTGCTCGGATTAGTACCAATATGGAGTTGTTGATGAAGTAGAACCAAGAATGTGTGAATATAGTAACTCATCAGCCTTCATGAGCATCCATGTACGAGGAGCCTTACTATAAGGAGGATACTTTCTTGCACTAATTAGATGGCAGGTTTCTCGACCAGCACCCAAGGGTCCAATCAGGAATATTGGTGCCAAGGTCAAGGAAACTAAGGTCAGAACTATAACAGAAATGGCACCTTTAGAGACAACAATCGAGGAGGCTACTATAACAGAAACAAGGGCCAGGACAGAGATGTTGATTGGGGATGCAGAGATGGTTACAGTATTGGTCCGTATATGCCACCACATAATTGAGATTCGGGTGCTAGTAGCTCTAGAATTAAAGAGATATTTGATTACCTGTTAAAGAAAGCTGATGCTTAGGATTAGACCTTAAAGGGGATAAAATCTGATATCTCTAGTATTAATCAGAAAATCGAGTCTCATGTTGTTGCTACTAATCAGCTAGAGCAATAGTTCGGTCAAATGTTGACTCAATTGAACCAACACTAGAAAGGTACATTGTCCAGCAATACTGTTCAGAATCCAAAAAATGAGGGGTAGTGTATGGCAATGACTACTCGTGGTTGCAAACAAACCATTGACCCTCCGATGCTGGTTGAGGATGATGATGTTTGTGAGGAGATAGTTGAGAGAAAAGATGCAGAAACTAGAGAAGATCATGCCAAAAATAGGGTGAGTGATGGTGTTGTGACACCACAGAAGTTGAAACCCATTCCTAGACCTCCCTCTCCTTTCCCTTAGAGAATAAAAAAGAATGAGGAGGAAGATAAATTCAAGCACTTTATCTCCATGATGAAATAACTCTCCATCAACAACCCTTTCATTGAAGCATTGGAGAAGATACTTGGGTATGCAAAGTTGATGAAGTACTTTGTCACAAAGAAGCAGACTGTAAGCCGGGAGCTCTCCCAAGAGCTTCAACATTATAATGCAATTTCTACATGGTCCTTGGTGCAAAAGCGAGAAGGTCTCAGAGCATTCACCATACCATACACCATCAGAGATGTTGAGTTTGCAAGGACATTATATGATCTAGCTGCCAGGATAAATCTAATGCCCCTTGCGATCTTCAAGAAGCTAGGACTATGAGCCCTTATTCCTACGAGCATGCGATTATTGATGGCTGACTGTACGGTGAAGAAGCCTGTGGGTATAATGTATGGCATCCCTGTCAAAGTTGATAAATTTGTACTCCCCACATACTTTGTAATCCTTGATTGTAGGTTGACTTTAATGTCCTAATCATCTTGGGAAGGCCCTTCTTAGCGAGCGAGCTAGCATTAGTGGATATGGAGAAGGCTCAACTCAAGTTTAAGTTGGGTAAGGATGAGGTTGTCTTTAATGTATAGCAATATACAAAGAGGAATGACAATCTGAAGATAGTCTCTGTCATTGAGAGTGTTGGTGAGGAAGAACCATAGGTATCAATTAAAGAAAGATTGGGTGTCGACACTCTAGAGGTGGTATTGATAAATTTTGAGGTGATGACATCCAAGACTATATAGAGATAGTAAAGGCTTTAGAGGTATCCTATGCCACTAGACGCCAAGCTAAGCTAGAATTGGACTTGAAAAATTAAGAGTAACCACCCACTAGATTATCCATTGAGGAGCCACCAGTGTTGGAATTGAGGGATCTTTCGTCCCATCTGAACACTTTGCTTGTCATTGTCACCACGAATCATAATAATGAACAATTGAATGCATTGCTCGCGATACTCAGACAGTTCAAAAAAGCCATTAGGTGGACGATTGCAGACATTATTGGCATCTAACCTGGGGCATGCACTTATAAAATCTAATTGGTCAAGGAATAAAAGCTAAGAATTGAGCACCAAAGGCGTCACAACCCACCTATGCAAGAGGTCGTGCATGAGGAAATCATTAAGTTGTTGGAGACAAGGGTAACATATCTAATTTTAGACAATGAATGGATGAGTACGATTCATTGTGTTCCAAATAAGGGAGGTATCACTGTGGTCCCGAATGCTAGCAATGAGTTTATTCCTATGAGACTCGTCACTGGTTGGAAGGTGTGCATAGACTATAGAAAGCTCAATGCATCAATAGAAAAGGAGCATTTTCCTATGCCATTCATGGACCAGATGTTAGACCAATTGGCAGGAAAGGGATGGTATTTCCTTATTAATGGTTACTCGGGCTATTATTAGATTTCTATTGTTCCAGAAGACCAGGAGAAAAAAAACGTTCACATGCCCCTATGGCACCTTCGCATTCAAGAGGATGCCATTCGGGTTGTGTAATGCGCCAATAACATTCCAAAGATGCATGATATCCATCTTCTTAGATATGGTGGAACACACTATCGAGGTATTCATGGGTGACTTTAGTGTGGTCGATGACTCCTTCAAAGACTGCTTGAATCTTTTGCATGCGGTGCTTAGTAGATGTGAAGAATACTATCTAGTTCTGAGTTGGGAAAAGTGTCACTTCATGGTAAAGGAAGGCATTGTGTTGGGGTACAGAATCTCCATCAAGGGCATCGAGGTGGATGGAGCTAAAGTGAAAGTGATTGAGAAGCTTTCACACCATCTCTATCAAGGGTATGAGAAGTTTTCTAGGTCATGTGGGATTCTACATGCACTTTATAAAGGACTTTTGAAAAATTGCACACCCCTTGTGAACACAACTTGAGAAGGATGCTAATTTCATATTTGATGATGCATGTCTGAAAGCCTTTGAAGGATTGAAGAAGAAGTTAATTTCGCTCCTATCATCGTTGCTCCAGACTAGTCAAAGCACTTTGAGATGATGTGTGATGCAAGCGGAGTTGCACTTGGTATAGTGTTGGGACATCGCAGAGAGAAGATACTACATCCCATATATATGCTAGCAAAGCCCAAAATGTGGCACAAAAGAACAAAACAGTTACATAATAGGAGTTACTTGTAATGGTTTTTTCATTAAAAAAATTCACATCTTTTCTTTTGGGAACTAACGTTATTTTGCATACTCCCCATACAACATTGTGATACTTGATGGAGAAGAAGGATGCATAATTAAGACTGACTCGATGGGTACTTCTTCTTCAAGAGTTTGACTTTGATGTTATTGACAGAAAAGGCACTAAAAATCAGGTTACAGACCACCTCTCAAGATTAGAATACGGGTCCATAGCAAAGTTTGATGATAGGGTGGAGATTGATGATTTTTTTCCCAATAAGAGAGTGCTAGCAATATCCCATGACTTGATACCATGGTTTGCTGATTATGCTAACTATTTGGTTAGTGATATTATGCCATCGGACTTAACTACTTACCAATACCGCCAGTTTATATCTGATGTGAGGAAATTTTTTGGGATGATCGATACTTGTTTCGTGTATGTGCAAATAGGATTATTTATCATTGTGTTCTCGAGGTAGAAATGATGAATATTCTAGAGGTATGCTACTCGTCCCTAGTGGGTAGGCATCATAGTTGAATTCGGACAGCACATAAGATCTTGCAGTGTGGATACTATTGGCCAACCATTCACTAAGATGTCTACAACTATGCCAAAGCATGTGACAGATTCCAGAGAGAAGGTAACGTTTCCCACAAGCATAAACTCCCTCTAAACCCCATTATGGTGATTGAATTATTCGGTGTGGGGGGATAGATTTCATGGGCTTGTTTTCTAGCTTGCATAGGAACAAGTACATTTAATGGTTGTGGACTATATATCAAAATGGGTCGAGGACATAACCCTACCCAACAATGAAGGAAAAAGTGTCACAACATTCCTAAAAAAGGAATATCTTCTCAAGGTTTGGTACCCCTCGAGCGATCATTAGCGATGAAGGTTCCTATTTTCACAATAGGTTGTTTAAGGTTCTACTTGAGATATATGGAGTAAAGCATCGGGTGGCAACACCCTACCATCCATAGACATGTAGGCAAATGGAGATGTCCACTAGGGAAATAAAATAGATTTTATCCAAGACTGTGAATGCAAACCAGACTGATTGGTTACGAAAGCTTTATGATGTATTATGGGTATACCAGAATGCATTCAAGACTCCCATATGTATGTCTCCCTACCAACCTTTCTTTGGAAAAGTTTTTCACTTACCGGTGGAGCTCGAGCACAAGGCGATGTGAGCACTAAAAAAGTAGAACCTGGATTGGAATGATGCGGCACCCTCAAGGATGAACCAACTCAACAAGCTTGATGAGTTCTGCTTGAAGACATATGAGTGCTCAACCTTGTATAAGCAAAGAATAAAGCTGCAGCATGATCTTCATATTGAGAATCGTCAATTTGTACAAGGGGACTTGGTGTTGCTATACAATTCCAAACTGAAGTTGTTCCTTAGGAAACTCAAGTCCAGATGGTTGAGGCCTTTCAAAGTATCACATGTTTTCGACCATGGGGTTATTCAGTTAGAAAAGCAAAATGGCACAAAATTCAAAGTGAATGGACAAAGCGTAAAACTGTATCTTGGGGTTGTTGAAGAAGTAAAGACGGTGGAAGCATGGACACTTGGTGAAGTCTAAATACCCAAGCTATCTAAGTCACGCTTCGATAAGAAATCAGGCGCTGCTTAGGAGGCAACCCAAGGTTGAGACCAACGCTTAGATGCCCAGGTATATTTTTTAACCCCTGTGCTTTCTTATTATATTTTATGCATTGAGGACAATGCAAATTCTTTTTGATGGGATGTAGGTAGTTACAGGCCTCAGTGATAACTGAGTAACTATGGCTTATAACTATCCCAAATTTTGAGTCTGAGGGGTTTTCTTGTCTATGTTCCTTTTTCCCCAAGGATATTTATTTTCTGTTTAACCGACATGTTTAGGATGTATATGTAGCATTAGTAGCATGTAATACTGAAATCTATGGCATATGTTAGTTTTTGTGTGAAAATTGATACCCACCAGAAATTTTGTTAGTTAGTCTTGATAGCAGCAATGCATGTTTGATTGTTTGACAGTGCATGTTTAGATAAGTGAGGTCTATTTGTGATGAAAAGCATGATTTAAGAGTCTATGTTAATAATGTAATCAGTGCCATGGGTGTGTGAGCTTTCTTTGCTAGACTTCTATACTGTGTTTCGATTCTGAACTTGCCCTGTTACTCTGACTTAGACCGTAGCTTAGTTGGTCAGGAAAGGATCATAGACCATTGTTCATACTATCCAACTTAGCCTAAATGACCAACCAAATGTGAAATATCCCTTGGTCCCTATGTTTGATCCTTGCATATACCCTTTTCTTTGTAAAATCTATGTACCTAACCTTGTCGAATGTAAAATCCAAAAATTGGCCCTGGTTCTTCCTTGAATATTGTGCACCTTGAATGAGGCAAAGAGCTTGAGTTGAGGGTGGCTACCAAAAGTGACCTTGATCCATAGATTGGATATTGTGCACCTTGACTTAGGACAAAATTCTAAGTTGAGGGTGGCTAGTGCAAGGGTAATCACATAAAATAGGAAGAAAGCTAGTGATACGTGGAAAAATGGATAAAAATATGCTATAGGTGCATAAATGAATAGATGCCTAAATAATGAGATAAAAGCAAAATGATGTGAAAATAGAAGACAATGAGCTAAAAATGAGAGTAAGACACCTAGAAAAAGCTTGAAATAGGAGAAAGGGAGAACGAGTTGAAAATTAACAGTGTTGGTAGGGCAAAAGTGTAGAATAATGCAGTTTCAAGGTAGGTTGTTGGTCACTATGTTCCCAGAATACCATACCAAAGCCCCCCAAGCCTACCATACAAGCCAAGAAAGTCCTATAGTGATCCTAGTCCAAGTAGTCAAAGGTCATAGTTGTGAGTATAGAGGTAAGCATATGGTATTGAGAACGGTATTTGAATATATGTTGTGAGACTGAAGCATATGGTATTGAGAACGGTATTTGAATATATGTTGTGAGAGTGAGTGATTTTTTTAGTCCCAAGCATTGAATCTGAAAATATTATCATGAGTGGGATATGGGACTTCTTTTTGTGAGGGCACTTGCATTGAACTATTGTTTCTAGACTAATTTAGTGATTGTTGCTTATCTGTGGTGACCTTGATTGTCATAGTTGCACTGTCACATCTATGGTCTGCATTGGTTTTCCTAATATCTATCTGATATGCATTTATAAGTGGTGTGGGTATCTATGCTTGAGTTGGAGATGATGTATGCTATTAGATAGAGGTCTATGTGTTACTGTACTGCTTATGTAGATTGAGTCTATCACTCGAGGGAAAGCAACAATTTTAAATTGAGGATGTTGATGTGATGTCAAAATACAACACTTTTGATGCTTAAAATTTCTAATTTTGTGTATTCTCAAAGCTATGTTAGTGAGTTTGATATGTTTTTATGTTTATTTTCAGGATTATAGGCTTTGACAAGATTTTGGGCTAACTATGCAGTTGCTACTGTTATTGCTATTCCTAAACACTTTTTATGGGTTGTGGAAGTTTCCACGAGCCATAGAGTGTGGTTCGTAATGAGATCCAGTGGAGGGGTGACTTTCTAAAGTTGCATCTACCAACTGTCAGACGAGTCATGGAAAGTTGAACAAGCTGTAGATGAGGTCCGTACCCTAAGGATCAGAATTTGGGATTTTCTAAAAAGCCATCAGACAAAACTCTATACAGGTCGTAAGTCTGAAAACAACACGTAGAAGATGTGCCCAGATTTGAAGAATGAAATCTACGAAGCCCCGTTACGGGCTGGAGAACTTAGTATGGTCGTTGACTTGCTCGTATTTCCTGTCAAATCCAGTATTCCTATTTTTTAAGATTTGTATTTTAAATACTATAAATATAACGTTTAGGTTATTTTAAGTTGAGAACTTGAGAGAAGGGAGACGAGCAACCAGAAACATTGAGAGAAACACTTGGAACATTTTTTGTGATTTTAATTCATACTTTGTGATTTCCATTATAAAGTTTGGATTTCTTGTTCTTAAATTCATCCTTGTAAGTGATCTATTTTCATGATTCTTGCATCCACAATGAGTATGTATAGATTAATCCACAACTAGGGTTGTGGAAATAATGGAGAACAAACAAGGTAAACCCAAATAATTCGTAATTCTTGGAAGGTGTGTATGCATGTATTAATTAATTCTTTCTGTTTTGATTTCTTTTCAATGGTGGCCAACATTTGAACTCACTAGTTGTTACTCACTGGATCAAGGTAGTAATGAATAGGAAAAGAGATTAATTAACAGGATTCGATCGATTTCTTCTCGTCTAATAAACCTTACTGGATGAAGGAGAGGTTAAGCCTGGACAATAGATATGGGTTAGTAATGTCACACTGCGAGGATGGATCAAATCACGTAATGAAATTTACCTCTCTCCTGGGTCAATGGGTTTGGTAGACTTAACTTACCATTCTGTGTGCAACACACTAGCAAAATAATGTGATTATCTGGTAATACATAGTTAGGGAATCATGGGGAACACAATACCTTAGATTCTCTTCTTACCTGTTTCACGTACTTGTTTTAGTTTAAGATTACTTTCTGCAAATTACAACCCCCCCCTTCGGGAGATAAGTAGGTTAATTGACTAGAATTGCTTGAAATTACTCTGAGTTTACCATATTATCTATGGGATTGACCCTAACCTTGGTTAGTTTATAAATCTTAACAACGACCACTTTAACCCTCAAAAAGGAGGTGTAGCTTGAGCGACATCACTATCATCCCGCAAGAATACATACATACATACATACATACATACATACATATATATATATATATATATATATATATATATATAAGATCATAATTCATTTCAAGTCATAGTCATGCATACTTGGGTTTAAAGTCGAATCATACTTCATAATCATACATACTTAGGCTTAAAAGCCAAATCAATTCGTAATCATATATGCTTGAGCCCAAAGGCCAAATCATACTTCATTTCATACTTTCATGCATAGGAATTACTCATTCATAACTTTTAATAGTAGTGCATACACACTGTCATGCCTTGGGAGGGTACCCTTGGCATGACCGGCACTCAGAGACTATCAGCTAGTCCCCAAGAGAACTACTCGGCCTCATCAGATTTGTTCAATAACATTAAAGTAGTGCAAGACATCAATGATTAAGGATACTCAATGAGAAGCAATGACATATTGATAATAGAAGGGCCAAAGGCTAAACAAGTTGTCCATTAAATGAATAAGACTTGTGTGAAAGAAACTAGTCAATAATAACATCCAATCACATCAACAATCTAGTATATGAAACATCTAAAACATCTGACTAAATGATGCCAATGGCAGGCCCATCGCTACCTCTAAATAGAATAAAATATGTCAAAATTCAAAGCTAGAATAGAAAGATAATGTCCTCCGAGAGTAGGGGAAGCTCACCAATCAATAGAAAGAAAATAGGTCCTCAACGATGTACCTACTGATGACCCCTAGTACCTGTCCCTGCATCTTGAAAAGATGCAGGCCCAAATGGACATTAGTACATAGAATGTGCGAGTATGTAAAATGGCAGAAAGACACATGCAAAGGAATGATAACATCAACTAAAATAGCTTAACTCAATACATAGGAAACTGAATCATCATGTCAAGAGTCTAAAGTAAGAATGCAGTTTAGATAAAAACTACTCATCTATCATATACGTCTCATCATCCACTCTGACTACTATCAAGGCTTATTTGGGAGTTTCTCTAACTGACAACAATCACTTATAAGCTGATGATGATACAACGAAGCAATGTCGTTGCCACATACATCCTATATCTTACAGGGGTATAGGATATCCCATCAATAGATCAAAAATCAATAGCATCAAGTCCTCCTTTTGGGACAATAGGAAACATCTGGTTTTACGGTTCAATCCTCTCCTACACCGGCCAGTTATTGAGTTTGAGTTGGACTTACTCTTACTCAATTCGGTGCTCAGTACACCTCCCAAGACTTAATATGCTCATAAGACATCAACCTTATGGTTAACTTATTCATCTAGTCTCATTGGACATTCGTCAACTCAACTCATCACATCAACTATCAACCCCTTGGTTACATCATTTTAAGGTTCAGTTCTTGACTCATAAAGACTCAATTATGCATTGTTCTATTTCATGACATTTAGGGGAACAAATGGAGAATTAAAGCATTTAGTGATTCCAAATACTCTTTAGGCTCAAATTATGCTCATGTATGCTCATATAAGTAAAACACGTAAAAACAATAAGAAATCATGCTAGTGTTCTATAGTATGAAAAATATTCTAAATCAAGCATTTAATTCACAAAAATGACAATTCATGCAAAATTACATAGATATGCATTAGAATTTATGAAAAACCTTCAAGAACCATTCATGGGAGACTCAATTTACTCACATTACTATCAATCTGGGTTATGGGGCACATGGAAGAACATAATCCATGTTTTGGTTAGCCTTACATACCTGGAAGTTTTAAACCTTGAAGTAGCTTGGGAGAATTCTCAAGTTTTCCTTCAAACCCTAGCCTTTTTCTCTCTTGAAATCTTACTTCTACGTTTCAAAGAGAGTTTTAGCATAAAAAGATTAATGTGGCATGTTTAGGGCTTTATTTAGGTGCAAAAACGTCAACCCTAGGCTTAGAAAGGGTGGTAAAAGACCAAAATAACCTTTCTTAAAAAGATGTCAAAAGTCATCTACGGGCCCATTGATCACCCGTTGAAAGTTCCATGGCCCGTAGGGACCTTTCGTAAAGTTTTGGTCCAATTTTGGGGCCTCTAGTTCACCTTTACGAGCCCATTTTATAGCCCATAGAAGGTTCTATGACCCGTAGATGGGTTCATAATGTTTGGGACCAAAAAGTGAAGTTTTAGGACTTTATTCCATGAGATAGCAGACGGGTCGTACCTCAATTTACGGCCCGTAAAGAGGTTTCGTAATATTACTCTGCTCTAGCAGTCCGTAGTAAAACTACCATAATGTTTGACTCCAAATTCCAAATGAGGTGAAACCCAATGCATTGGAAAGATAATTCAGAGGCTCTCATTTGGTAAGTAATGGGCCACCTAATTATTTTTGTGCTATGAGTTATGATCAGTTAAAGGTTACCCTTGCATAATCCAACACTAGAAACTCAATTTATAGGAAAGTTTTGAACTCGACTAAGTACTAGAGGTCCCTTATGACCCTAATATACTTACCACATATAAGAATGAGGCTTAAAAAATAGATACATGTGAGGATTGAGTTATGAGGTGTCAAAATATCTCCCCTTTGGGATCATTCGTTCTTGAATAATGAGTAACTAGGAGACCTATCAAGTAGGAACTCAAATACTCGGATACTCATACTTCATAAATCAACCTTAACTTAGATTTAGAATTAAAAGACTACCTTTAACATCATCATTGGGCACAAATATAATTAAAGACATGCATACTCAAATACTCAAATACTCATAGACTCAAGAAGAACATCAACTCGGAGATAAGAACTCAACTCAACAATCGAAAGATAACTCAGAGAGTATAAATGAATTATTACCATCAATTTCATCATTACAAGCCACGAATAGGTGAGGGTATCTAGACTACATATCCTCTTAAGCTTCCCATGTAGCCACTTTAATGGACTGACTTCTCCACAACACTTTTACAGATGCAACCTCTTTAGTTCTCAACTTGCGAACTTGACGATCAAGGATTTGGGCTAAGACCTCTTCATAACTCAAACTATCCTTCAATCCAATGCTTTCAATAGGCACAACCTAGGACAGATCTCCTAAACACTTCTTAAGCATAGAAATGTGAAAGACCGGATGGATGGCTACCAATTCTGGTGGTAGCTCCAACTTATAAGCCATGTTTCCCACTCTCTTCACAATTTGGTAGGGACCAATGTATTGAGGACTCAACTTCCCCTTCTTCTCGAATCTCATAACACCCTTCATGGGTGACACTTTCAAGTATATCCAATCATTCACTGAACTCTTGGTCCATTCTCCTAACATCAGTGTGAGATTTCTGGTGACTCTGTGCAGTTCTCAATCCCTCTTTGATAATCTTTACCTTTTCCATAGCCTGATGCACCAAGTCTGGTCCAATTAACCCGGCTTCACCCACCTTGAACCACCCGATCAGTGATATACATCTCCTATCATAGAGGGCCTCATAAGGAGTCATTTGGATGCTTAAATGGAAGCTGTTATTGTAGGAAAACTCAAGCAAAGGCAAGTGGTCATCCCAATTACCTTTGAAGTCAATGAAGCAAGCCCTCGGCATATCCTCCAAAGTCTGTATCGTCCACTCTGCTTGACCATCAATTTGAGGGTGGAAATTTATACTAAGGTTCACCTTTGAGCCTAACCCTTTCTGAAAGGACTTCCAGAATTGGGTATGAACTGAGCCCTCTATTTGATATAGTGGAAAAAGGAACTTGGTGCAATCTAACAACCTCCCTTATGTACAACCGGGCATAATCCTCTATTGTGTCTGTCGTCTTTACCGCTAAGAAGTGTGCAGATTTTGTCATCCGATCAATCATCACCCAAATTGAATCATGCTATCTGCGGTACCTATATAAGCCTGTGATGTAGTCCATGTTAATCACCTTCAATTTCCTCTATGGGATCTCAAATTCTTTGCTACTCCACATGGCCTTTGGTGTTCAACTTTTACTTGTTGGCAGTGTGGGCACTTAGAAATAAAGTCTGCAATGTCTTTCTTCATTCCGCTCCACTAGTAGACTTCTCTCAAGTCATGGTACATCTTGGTAGACCCTAGATGGATGAAATATCTGCAACTATGGGCCTCTTCCATGATCCTCCTTCGAACAACATCAACATCTGGAACACACAATCTGCCTTGATACCTCAATACTTCATCTCCTCATTTGGCGAAAGCCATCACCTTCTGCTTATGCAAATCCATCTTCAACTGTAATAAAACAGGATCTTGATCTTGTTTCTACTTCACCTCTGCTACTAGAGATGATGTAGACCCATTATGTATAAGAGCTACTCCTTTGCGTGATTCATCTAGTTGAACTCCTAATCGTGCCAGTTGGTGAACCTCTTTGGCCAACTTCTTTTTCTCTTCCTCCACATGGGTGGTACTTCCCATGGATAACCTGCTAAGAGCATCAACAACCATATTAGCTTTACTTGGATGGTAGAGGATGCTCATGTCGTAGTCTTTGAGCAACTGAAGCCATTTATTCTACCTCAAGTTAAGCTCTTTTAAGGTGAAGACGTATTGCAGGCTCTTGTGGTTTGAGAATACATGCAAATGTGCTACATACAAGTAGTGGCACCAAATCTTGAGTGAAAACACCACCACCGCTAATTTTAAGTCATGACTTGGATACTTCCTCTCATGGTTCTAAAGTTTCCTAGAAGTATAGGCTATGACCTTACCTGTTTGCATTAAAACACATCCCAATCCCACTCTAGAAGCATCATAATAGATCACAAAATCACCAATCCCTTCAGGCAGAGTCAACACTGGTGCAATCATTAATCTGGTTTCAACTCTTGAAAACTCTTCTCAAACTCATCGGACCACTAAAACTTAGCTTTCTTTAGAGTCAGCTTAGTCAATGGTGAGGATAAAGAAGAGAATCCCTCAACAAACCTGTGATAGTAACCAACCTAACCAAGAAAACTTCTTATGTCAGTTGGAGAGGCGGGTCTAGGACATTTTGTAACTACCTCGATCTTCTGCATATCCACTCGAATACCATCACCCGAGACAACATGGCCTAAAAATGACACCGATTTAAGCTAGAACTCAAATTTTGAAAATTTGGCATACAACTCTTTATCTCTGAGGGTCTGAAGAACAAAATGAAGATGATCGACATGCTCCTCCTCATCTCTAGGGTACACTAATATATCATTGATGAACTAATCTTAAACATGTCAAGGTACTGTCTGAATATTCCATTCATCAAGTCCATGAAAGCGGAAGGAGCATTTTGTCAATTCGAAGAACATTACTAGAAACTCATAGTGACCATATCGGGTTCAAAAAGCTTTCTTTGGGATGTCACATTCTATAACTTTCAACTAGTGGTAGCCTGACCTAAGGTCTGTCTCGTAGAAAACAGTGGCACCGTAAAGTTGGTAGAACAAGTCATCTATCCTTGAAAGAGTATATTTGTTTTTAATGATCACCTTAATCAATTGGCGATAATCTATACACAACCTGAGGGAACCATCTTTCTTTTGAACAAATAGGATAGGAGCACCCCATGGTGAGACACTCGGCCTAATAAATCCCTTACCCAAGAGATCTTTCAACTTCTCTTTCAGATCTTTCAACTCTACGGGAGCCATTCTATATGGTGGAATAGAGATAGGCTGGGTATCCGGGAGATCATCAGTCCCAAAGTTAATCTCCCTATCAAGAGGGATTATAGGAAAATCATTATGAAAGATATCAAGAAACTCATTGATAACTGAAACTGACTCCAAAGATGGAGACTCTACATCATCAACCTTAACTAGCACGAGGTGATAGATACATCCCTTTGAGATTAGCTATCTAGCCTTAATATAGGAAATAAACTTACCCTTAGGTGCAATAGCATCACCCTTCAACTCTATGATAGGCTCATTTGGAAAATCAGAATTTGACAGTTCGGGTTCTTCAATCAATAGAGGCATAACAAGTGTGTAGCCAATCCATGCCAAGAATCACATCAAAGCCAATCATCTCTAACTCAACTAAGTCTTCCAAAGTATCACTATGATAGATAGACACCATACAATCTCTATATGTCCTTTAAGCTAGAATGGATTCACCAGTAGGAGTAAAAACACTAAGAGGCTCAAGAAGACATTCAGGAAAAATCTCAAACTTACTAGCCACATATGGATTTACAAATGATAAAGTGGCACCTGGGTCAAGTAAAGCACATACATCATATGAAAAGACTCGAAGAATACCCGTGACAATATCTGGTGCAACTTCTTAATCCTAACAATTTTTTATCGCATACAAAAAGTTTATACCCCTGCTCGTATTAGTTTTGAGAACCTCTCTGTGGTGTTGCAGAAGATTGAGCTTTATTACCTCCATCACCCCTCCTCATTGGGCATTCATTCTGGAAGTGACCAGTCTGTCTGCACCTATAGCAGCATCTGTCCCTCATGACGCTGACCTAGATGGAGTTTACCACACTTGCCACATGGTGGTTTCCACCTCGAACCTTGAGTCATACTAGCTTGGGATTGAGAACCCTGAGCTCTAAAATTCTGATAGCCCTGAGACTTTTGATCATTCTTGTTACTCAGAGCTGGTACACTTGCTGAGGATGGTGCATAGTTCGAAGACCTCTTCTAAAAATAGGACATGTCCCCCTTACCTTGCTTATGTTTGCTAGGCTCATGCCTTGCTGACTTAGCCTTTTTGCTCAAGTGCTCCTCTTTGTCCCTCTTCTTGTCCTCCTCAAGTTGTTGCACATAGACTATAAGCCTAGAGATGTCCATGTTAGAAATCAACAATGTCACTTTGCACTCCTTTTTCACATGATTACCCAAGCCGGATATGAACATTCTCATCTTGGACTTCATATCGAGGAACATCTCTAGAGCATACCTGGATAGGTGGATGAATTTGAGTCTATATTCTTTGACAGTTGTCCCTTCCTGCTTCAGGTTAACAAACTCCTCCACCTTCACTTCCCTCAACTCTCGTGGAAAGAAATGATCAAGAAAGGCACCCTCAAAGTCATCCCAAATGGCAGGCTCAGCATCCTCACCTCGGCTTTCTTCCCATTGATTGTACCAGACATTTTCCACATCCTTGAGTTGATAAGAAACAAGTTCAACTCCCTCTGTCTCAGTTGCATGCATAGCTTTCAACACTTTACACATCTCATCAATAAAGTTCTAGGGGTCTTCCTCAACCTTTGATCCAGTAAAAACTGGATGGTTCATCCTCAGGAATTCTCTCAGTTTGGTGGTAGATATTGGCTC
The DNA here is from genome assembly GCA_029948455.1 of Solanum rostratum. NCBI lineage: Eukaryota > Viridiplantae > Streptophyta > Magnoliopsida > Solanales > Solanaceae > Solanum > Solanum rostratum. Next base: position 59,769,665 of record CM057046.1, read on the forward strand.
TTGTGAGTTATAATTGGGAGTCGGTGAACTTTGGTTCCCACTCTGAGCAGCTGCTAGTTGAGTGAGCATGGTGATAGCTCCTCTGAAGTCAACCTCTATTGTAGGAGCAGGAGGAGCAATTAGTGTCTGTGGAACATTAGTGGCTCTGGCTGGTCGACCTTGACCCCTCGTTTCCATCTCAGTAGGCGCCTCTGACGTAGGATTCCCAACATTGCTGGCTGAAGCATTCCCTTGAGTCACAGTACGTTTTGGAGGCATGATCTACAAGCGCGCAATGCATGAATTAGAAAAGAGCTTTGTAGAGTTTTTTTTAACTCCATTGCATGAACTCAGAATGCAAGAAGGTGAAACAAAACCTAATGTCCCATAACCTCCTGCATTGTATGAACTCAGAATAAAAGGAGGTGAAACAATTCCTAATGTCCCATAACCTCCTGCTTATGAAGTGTGGTACATAACACACCCATAAACAAGACTCTACTAGACACGACTTCATAGACTCCCTAGAACTCTTGAACTTTATGCTCTGATACCAAGTTTGTCACACCCTGACAACTGATAATAGAAGGGCTAAAAGCTAAAAAAGCTACCCATAAACTGAATAAGACTAGCGTGAAAGAAACTAGTCAATAATAACATCCAATCACATCAATAATCTATTCTATGAAGCCTCTAAAGCATCTGGCTAAAGGGTGCCAATGACAGACCCATGGCTACCTCTAAATAGAATAAAATACGTCTAAACACAAAGTTAGAATAGAAACATAATGTCTTCCGAGAGTAGAGGAGGCTCATCAATCAACTGAAAGAAAATAGGTACACAACGGGGCGCCTTCTGATAACCACTTGTACTTGTCTCTGCATCATAAAAAGATGTAGACCCAAATAGATGTTAGTACGTGGAATATCTGAGTACATAAAATGATAGAAAGAAACATATAAAGGAATAAAATCAACTCAAATAGCTCAACTCAAGAAATAGGAACCTCAATCATCATGTCAAGAGCCTAAAGTAAGAATGCAGTTTAGACAATGACTACTCAATTATTATCTACGTCTTCTCATCCACTCAGAGTACTATCAAGGCCTATTTAGGAGTTTCTCTAGCTGACAACCATTACTTATGAGATGGTGATGATAGAACGAAGCGATGTCGTTGCCACATCCATCCTATACCTTGCCTGGGGTATAGGACTTCCCATCAATGGATCCAAAATCAGTTGCATCAAGTCCTCATTTTGGGACAATACAAAATATCTAATTTTACAGTTCAATCCTCTCCTCCACCAGCCACATAGTTATTGAGTTCGAGTTTGACTTACTCTTACTCAATTTGATGCTCAATACTTCTCCTAAGACTTAATATGCTCATAAGACATCAACCTTATGGTTAACACATTCATCTAATCACATTGGATATTTGTCAACTTAACTCATCACATCAACTATCAACCCTTTGGACACATTAGTTTAAGATTCAGTTCTTGACTCATAAGGACTCAATCATGCATTGTTCTAACTCATGGCATTTAGGAGAACAAATTGAGAATTAAAGCATTTAGGGATTCCATGTACTCTTTAGGCTCAAATTATGCTCATGCATGCTCATGTAAGTAAAACACGTGAAAATAATGAGAAATCATGCTAGGGTTCATGTAGTATGGCAAATATCTAATTCAAGCATTTAATTCACAAAATGATAATTCATGCAAAATTACATAGATATGCATTAGAATTTATGAAAAACCTTCAAGAACCATTCATGGGAGACTTAATTTACTCATATCACTATTAATCCGGGTTATGGGGCACATGGAAGAACATAATCCATATTTTGGTTAGCCTGACATGCCTAGAAGTTTTGACCTGTAAAGTAGCTTGGAAGAATTCTCAAGTTTTCCTTCAAACCCTAGCCCTTTCTCTCCTGGAATCTTACTTATGCTTGAGAGAGTTTTTTTGCGTAAAAGATTAATATGACATGTTTAGGGCTTTTTAAGGTGTAAAAACGTCATTCCTCAGCTTAGAAAGGATGGGAAAAGACCAACATAACCTTTCTTTAATAGCTATGAAAAGTCATCTATGGGCCCATTTACAGCTCGTAGGGACCATTTCGTAAAGTTTTGACCCAAATTTGGGGTCTCTGGTTCACCTTTATGAGCCCAGTTTACGGCTTGTAGAAGGTTCTACGACTCGTAGATGGTTTCGTAATGTCTGAGACCAAAAATTAAAGTTTCAAGACTTTGTTCCAGGAATTAGCAGATGGGTTGTACTTCAATTCACGACCTATAAAGAGGTTTCATAATATCACTTTGCTCTAGTAGTCCTCAGTAAAATGGTCATAACATTTGAGTCCGAACTCCAAATGAGGTGAAACCAGTTGTGTTGGAAAGATAATTAAGAGGGATTTCATTTGGTAGGTGAAAGGATAAGTTTTTTTTGCTAAGAGTTATGATCATTTAAAGTTGACCTTTGTATAATCCAACACTATAAACTCAATTTATAGGAAAGTTTAGAACTCGACTAAATACTAGAGGTCTCTTATGACCCTAATACACTTCCCACATATAAGAATGAGTCTTGAAATATAGGTACATATGAGGATAGAGTTCTAGGGTGTCACACACACCATGGGGCTTAAAACAATATCATAGAAATTATGTTATCACATTCTTGTCATAACCATACTTGCCTTGAAATCATAGTCATAATCAAAATTGGGTAATTACGCACAACATAAACCTCATGAAAAATCTTTTTAATGCATTCTTATAAGATGATGAATGAAGGAATATCATTATTACTTTAAATTCATACTTAAAACATCATAATAAGATGAAATCATACTTAATCCATAAAGAAATCAACAATTGAAACATGCTTCAAAATACTCATGCATAAATTCACATAAAAAAGAGACATGCATATTTTGTTCTCATAAAATCCATGTAAATTGACATAATAAAACTTAAATCATGTTAATATCATCAATTGAAATCAACCCATAACTTTATTACATCAATTTGAAGCTAAATCACAAAATCCACTTGAAAATCATACTTAGGAATCATGAAATTTGGGAAATAGATTTTGGGGCTTCATGATTGAATGAGAATCATGAATGAAACCACACATACCTTGAAAATTTTAGGATGATTAAGACGAATTCAACTTGAGTTTGAAACGTCCTTGACTCCCCTTGCTTGAATCTTCAAAGCTTGGCTTGAATGGAGTTTCAGGAACTTGAATTCTAGTGTTTTAGTGTTAGAAATTTGCAAATGAAGTGTATTGAATGATTATGGGCTGATTTAGGGGTCTTAAGATAGCTTAAAAGTCATAAAAGACTTTGAGAGTGAACCAAATTATCAAAGAGCCCTTAATGAAATGAAACCAAAAATTGAGTCCGGAACCTACACGACAGGCTTCACCGTCCATGAAGTTCTTCATGGTTCATGGTGGCCTCCGTTAATAAGATCCAAGATATGAGATGGTGATATTTCCTTGATAAAATTTTCCAAGGGTCCCTCCAAGGCCTGTGGCATGAGATTTCTTGTTGTCTAGCCATGGGAATTGAAAGACACACTAATAAACTAGTGAATTTGCCTCAACCTAAAGTCACAAGTGCTTGTCTCTATTCCTTGCATCTAGAGGTGGCGATTGGGCGGGTTGGGTCAAATTTGGACGGGTCATAATGGGTCAAGACATATAACGGGTGAAGACCCAACCCAACTAGAATTTGTTTTGATCAAAATGGGTTAGCTCAAAATGAAGTTGAGTAATAGGTTATGGAGCGGGTCAAGATCTAATTCGACCCAATTTTTATTAAGTTTTACTTATTTTATTTATTTTTATAATATTTTAGTACTTAATAAAATTATATTTTTCTTTATTATGGCTGCATAAAACATATTAAATTAAAATAAAATTAAAAATATTTTGACGAAATCTCTTCCGAGTCAATTCGATTGCATATCAATACAATTTCAAACCGGTTTGTTGAGATGGATTGAGTTAATAAATGAGCAGGCTATTAATACGCTCAAACACAAACAGGTTGGGTTATAATTTTTCCGCCCCTACTTACATCCATCAGACCACCAAAGTTTTGTTTTTGTTACCAATTGTAATGACTCCTAATGTAATTTTTGACATTTTATAAAATTATTATTTTACCCCTCTCAATAGTTATTCCGAGTCTTATTCGATTAGTTGTAAAAGTTAGATTGCAAATTTTGTGAAAAGTTATGATTTTTGATTAGTTCTAAATTCTAAAGGCTAAAGTTGCTTAGTTTTTGTTTTTAGAGTCTTTTGGAGTTTTAAATCTCAAAACAGAATTCCATCAATTTCATCAATATTTGAAATTTGAAAATTTATGTAGGAGAGTTTGTGAAATCAATTTTGAGATTATATTGTGGATTTGAGGCCTAGAGTTGGAAATTTGAGTTAAATTTGATAAAGGTTTTACTTCGGTCTACATTTTAGGTTCAGATGCTCGAATTGAATTTTTGTCAATTCCGTTGGATTCAAGGGGTGATTTTAGCTCTAGATTGAGCCTTGATATAATTATTAGATGTCCCAATAGTATTTTGGTATTTTTATATCTTAAGTTTTTTTAGTTGTGACTAATTAAATTTTGGGTCAAGGATATCTTAAATTTGAATTCGACTTTTCTGTTGAGTCCAAAACATCGAATTTAGTAGGGTTGCATATATGATTTGTGTTCACAAAGTCCAAAACAAATTCCAAGCGTTGATTCCATGTTTTGATGTTATTGAAAGTTTGATTTCTACTTGTTGATGCCTTGACTCACGCTAAAGTGAGATTTGGTCTCTTAATTGGCCATTGCTTAAGTGAACTAATGTTTGCCAAAGCGAAAAGCCCACTTTTTGGTCTAAATGTCACTTAAGTGATCCCTTAGCCGCTTTTGTGACATTTGAGACTGATTTTGGGGATCATTCTCTTGAAATAACCTTCATTTGTCATTTTTGAAGTGATTTTCAAGTTTAATTTATCGGATAAGTGATTTTGACTTAGAATCTTCATCATCCATTGATTATTTTGTAATTTCAACCTCCAATTTCCAATTTTAAACTTAAAATTTTGAGAATTCTTCCATGAATATGAGCCTTAAGTAAATTGTGAATCTTGAATTGATTCAACTTCATTTTTGGTATAATTTTGACTGGTGATTTTCAAATGATTTGAGTATCATGATTTTGTTTTAGTTCCCAACTTTACCCCTAATTTTCTAAAAAGGAATTTTTGATTCGTTTTGGTTTCGATTTTCAAATTTGATGAAATTAGTTTGTTGTTCTTGTAATCTTATGAGGTATTCATATTTGTATAGATTGTGTTAAACTAGGGATCCAAAGAAAAGGTAAAGCTTAAGTTTTGGAGTGATTTTTTAATTATTTTTGAGGTAAATTAATTTCTAAATCTTTGTTGAGAATATTGAACCTTGTCTTTCCTTCCTTTCGGGAGTAATAGAAATATTTATGTGGGTTTATTTAGTCATGCAATGAATACAATAAACTTAGACGGGGTAATAAAATGGCTATCTGGTTGCATGTGACAACTTGAGTTTTTTTGAGAAATGTATGTCAATGACCTCGAAGGTCATTTTAGGATCTCTCGACAAGATTATCATTTTGTCCTTCCGGAAAGTTACCTTGAGACTTTTTGGTTGAGTCTAAAATCCGTATTTTGAAAAGCTTGTAAAAAGTTGGAGTTTTTCTAAAGAAAGAGTTTTTAAAGGCTAAAGGTTGAAAATTTTGAATTTTGCGGTCATCTTGAGTTTCGAGTGTGAAAATCCAATTCTGTCAATTCCGTTAGATTTGGTATATAGATTCTTGTCTAGGATAACATAAGGGAATTGAATTCAAAGTTAAAACAAAAACTTTTGACCCAAAGTTGCTTTTTAGTTAATTTTGGATGATAGTTTCACTTGGGTCAACAGACGGTGCTTGGAAGCTCGAATCGAAATTCTGATAGTCTAGTGGTTTTGAGTGGTGAAACTAACGCTAGAAGTGATCTCATTGTAACTTTTATAGTTTCCGAGGACAATTTGAGTATTTTAAGTTTTACATAGTTTCTTTAAGTTTTATCAGCATCTGAGCCAAAGAGGTCTCAAATTCGAATTCTGACGAGTTGAGTTCGAAATGTTATTTTTGATAGGTAGAGCTATCAATATGGGCTAGCCCACCCCAGGCTTTGGAATTTGATAGGCCAGACTAAGCAGACCTATTTTTTTTTGTGGGCCAAAACACAGCTAGCCAGCCCATCAGTACTTGGGCTCTGAGCCTTGCTAGGTGTCACGCCCCGGGAGGATACCCTGTACGTGGCCAGCACTCAGAGACTATTACTAGTCCCCAAACGAACCACTTAACCTCATCATATTCATTCAACCAACATTCAACATATCAACAGAAGACTAAAGATAGTAAATGGGTGGACATATCTCAATATGTAAATGATCAAAATCAAATCAATGAGACTAGTATGAAAGGAACTAGCTCAATCAACATGTAGTCAACAACTCGACTTTAGTCTATGAAGCCGTTATCCACTATTAGTTGGTGTCAATGATAGAACCATGGCTACCTCAATAAAAATAAAACAAATCTAAATTCTAACTCTAAAAGCTAGATGAAAATATAAATGAGAATCCTTCGAGTAAGGGAGGGCTCACCAAATGAACTGACTGCAATAGATCCTTAACGAAGCGCCTATTGACGATCTCTAGTACTTGTCTCTGCATCATAAAATGATGCGGTCCAAATGGACATCAGTACGTGGAATGTACAAGTATGTAAAATGATTGAATGAAATACATATAGGAAGAATAGTATAGAATAACATCAACTCAGAAAATACTCAATCAGAATGTCAAATGTCTATCTAAAGAAAGAATAAATAGTAGACAATGACCCATCAATACCATCCAATCCATCCAAATCAAATCCAATCCAATCAGAGTACTATCAGTATAGAACCTATTTGGGAGTTTCTCTTATCCTACAACAATCACTTATGAGCCAGTGATTGTACAACAATCCTGCTGATATTACCAAAGTCGTTCCGTACTTGCCATGTAAAGAACGAGTCAGATCTACAAGGGAACTGATCCATCAAGTTTGCTATTGTTCCAGGGACTTCCAATCAAAAGGGAACATGTCACACCCCACATCTTAGGTGTACTAGTCCTATGCATATGGAACATGATATGATTTGGTAGGAGGAGCACAAATTTTAAAAGTGCCTAACTTTTGAACTGGAGGGTGATAATTGTGTCTTATGCTTAAGACGGGTAAGTGTATATAATTGTTAAGATAAATTGAGGAGAGCGCAACCTAAAACAAAGTGAAAGGAGTGAGGTTCTTGTAAGACTTAAGAAGCTAGCAGGTGAGTCACCTATGTGCTTAGCTTATATATGCTAGGTAGATAGAGACGAGGCCCAACACCAAATTTGTTCAAGTCCGGTAAAGAATAAACCCCGAGTTAAGGGTGTAATTTGGGCCCATGGTTTAGCATTATAAAGGGACAATATAGGTATCCCAAGATGAATAAGAAAAGGGTCAAATTACATTCACAACCCACTTCACAAATAGGGCCCAAACTAAGTGAAAGCAGAAGGAAAAAGTTGGCTCCAAAGTCCATCAAATTGAAGCCCAATAAGGGACAAGTTGCTGAATCACCACCTTAATAAAATAAGGCTTCAAAGGTAAAAGAAAGTCGGCCAAAAGTGGCCCTTTAAAAGGGATTAAAATCCAGCAACTTTAAGCTAAAAATCAAATTTTTTTTAAAGTTTCTCCTTGCTCTCTCTTTCCATTACAAAGCAGCCACAACAAGACTTTAGGGTTCTTGGAGTAGACCTACATCTTGGAGGCTAAGGTAAGTAAGAATACCTATGTATTTAGTGCAATGTTTCCATGAAAAACATGAAGAGTATGCTGGTTATGCTTGTGCAGGAATTTTGGACAGCATCTGTTCCAAAGATTGTTGTACACTTTTCTTGTTTATTAAGAGGCTTTTCTCTTGTTGGTTAGCTGTATTATGAAATAAGGTTTATGTTTTTAAGAAGGATTAGTTCTGTAGTGATGAAAGAAGGATGTTGCATCTTTTTTATCTTTCGTAAAAATGAGTTCTTATATGATATTTTAATTACGCTTTTAGTAGGAATTCGTGGACTGATAATTGGGAAGTGTTGTTGCACGTCCTCCATCTACTTGGGGACTGTTTTTGGCCTGTTTGAGGACTGTTTTTGAGTGCAAATATGTTGAGGACGGTTTGGTTGAGGTTGAAATGGATTTGGAATGGTTGACGTCGAAATGTAAAGAAAGGACGTAATGTTATGTTGCCTAATTGCATGTTTTGTAGAGTTATTGTATGTTGTACTTTATGAGCTCTTGTAACACAGTTATGGGACTAAACCAATCTGGATATGACATTTATATGCAAATGTGTATTAGAAAATACGATTAGGGGTGAAAAGATTGAAAGAATACTCTTTGGTTGATAATTACGAGCTTGCTGCCCGGATATTACTTTTGGGTGGAATTGGACTATCAAGATGTGTTTATTAGCTGCTAACACTAGTGTTATCACCTACTCTATTGTAGATAAATATTTGGGGGAAAATAAGGTAACTTCAAGGTAATAACGAGGTCGCAGAATGAGGTATGTAAGGCTACTAGACTTCATATTATTTGGCATGAAATCTAAGTACTACCTTGGCACATAAAGGCACTTACCAACTCCGAAGTAACTAATAACCGTGTGTCCACTCTTAAACATGTTCATATGCTCCCATACATGGCCATTTTCAATTCTTTTGATGCAAAGTACATGAGTTTCTTTTGTTGCTAAAAAAATCCGCGTGTTATTTCATCTCCTACGTAATTAATTAGTCGTGTAACTTACTCTTTTTGTTATGGTACTGTCTTGTATGATTGTTACATGTCACATATTATGTCTATAGTCCTACAACTCTAAATGTTATGGCCACTAAAAGAATCATCTCAAAAGTAAATAAAGGATTAATTGAAGTTGCTTATTGATGGGTGGTATCCCAAGGGTGGAAGAATCACCTAGCATGGGTCGATCCCATATTACGGGGGATATCTCAGGGGTGAAAAGAAAGCCTAGCATGGGTCGATCCTGATGTTGATTTACCACTGATCAACTGGTCATTTACATGATATATTGTGCATAGATTATACAGTAAAAAAAGGTAAAGTAATAAAAAAGACATAAAGTACATGATTCCACAATATGACTAAAGGTGGTCTCTTATCCGTACACACTAGTTTATGATTTTATTTGAGTTTTTATTTCATATACAGTATTTCCTGCCTTACATATTCAATACATTATCTCGTACTGACGTCCCTTACAGGGGGCCTGCATTTCATGCTGCAGGTATAGGAGCTAGTAGATCTCCCCAGTAGAAGTACAGGATATCCAGCTGTTATTACTAAGCTCCAAGTTGCTTCGAGGCTTTGTGTGTCTAGAGCTTATATTTTTGTATTGTATAGTTGGTGATGAGGCGAGGCCTGTACCGATCCATTTAGATATTGTGCCTTATCTAGATGCTTTGTAGACTATGTAAAGTAAAGTATGGTCAAGTATCATACTTTAGACATCAGGGCTCCAACTGCCTAGTCATATGCATTTCCTTTTGGCTTGTTAATACTGCATACTTTTTTTGAAAGCATGTTGAATATGGAAACCTCTTATAATGTTCATGGCAAGTGCATAGTTATATGTTGGTTCTCCCGAGCCTTGTCAGCAATGGTTGCCAGTCTGCCTTAATGGGACTTTGGGCGTGACAAAAGTGGTATCAGAGCGGGTCATCCTAGGGAGTCTGCAAAATCGTGTCTATGTAGAGTCTTGTTTATGGATGTGTTGTGCACCACATTTATAAGAAGAAGGCTACGTGGAATTTAGGAGTTGTCACTTTCTTTTCATTCTTTAGATCGTGCCATAGAGCCAAGTGTTGTAGGTGGATTGTTTCTAACCTCTAAATAATTTTATATGGCGAGTATGCCAGAAACAAGGAAAAGTAAAGGCAAAGGGAAGGAAGTAGAAGTGGTAGTTGGTGTACCCAGTCGGGTGAGACAACAAAATAAGGCCCAAGATGAGTCTCTATCACAATCATCTCTAACTCCTCTAGCTCCTGATGAGCCAGGAGGTAGTGAAACTCCCCAAGAACCACCTACCGATGCTACCGTGCAGGATTTGAGAAATGCACTCTAATTATTGACTCTTATAGTTGTTCGCCAAGGTTAAAGACAAAAAGGTCCAGTTATAGGTGGAGGTGGTGCGAATAGGGCATCTAGCACAAGGATACATAACTTCCTTAATTTGGACCCTCCATCTTTTACCAGGCCAGATCCTAATGAAGATCCACAAGACTTCAACGGTTAGATCCGACAAACTTTGGATGTTATGCACGTAAGCGGTACAGAAGTTGTGGAGCTGGCAACATATAGATTGAAGGGTGTGGCTATATTGTGGTATGAAGCTTGGAAGCAATCTAAGGGTATAGATACACCTCCAACTACCTAGAAGGAGTTCGAAGAGGCATAACTTGACCATTACTTGCCATTAGAGATCCGAGAGGCTCGTGCAGATCAGTTTCTGAATCTTCCCCAAGGGAATTTGAGCGTGGGGGAGTAAATCCTCCAATTTAATTACTTGGCCAGGTATGCTCCTAATGGAGTCGCTACTATGGCAGATAGAGTTCATCGATATGTGGATAGGTTAGATTTGTATCTGGTGAGCGATTATACCATTGCTTCTTTGAATAAAGACATGGATATAGCGAGGATGCAAGCATTTGCACAAAAATTGGAGGATTAGAGGCAAAGAAGAAGGACACAAGAGTTAGAAAGGGGGCAGTCCAAGAGGGCCAGATCTATGGGGTAGTTTATACCATCCCAAGGTGAGTTTGGGTCTCAGTTTTCTAATAAACCACCTAGGCCATCATCCTCCTACTCTGCAGCTAGTGCTCCACCATAACATCAAGGGTCTAAAGGTAATCAATTTAGTCAAAGAAGTGAGGGCTAAGGTGCACGGACAACAGGACATTCCGTAAGCCAGAAAATTCCTCCTAGGCAACCTTGCAAACAATGTGGGAGGAGTCATTTAGTACATGTCGTGTTGGATGAGATGCTTGTTATTGGTGTGGTGTACCAGGGTATATGATAAGAGATTGCCCGAGAAGATGTATGGGTGACATTGCACAACCTACGGGAAAGTTATTGCATCATCATCATGAGTTCCTTTATTAGGTAGGGGTTAGCAAACACCTGCAGGTCATGGTAGAAGGGTCTATTATAACTGTGTAGTAATTGTTTGTGACCGTGACATATTGGATGTCCTTGTTGAGTTAGAAATGGTGGAATTTGATGTTATAATGGGTATCGATTGGTTAGCTTCTTGCTATGCCACTGTGGATTGCCGAACTAAGAGAGTGTATTTTCACTTTCCAAATGAGACGGTCCTTGAATGGGAAGCTAATGTTGGGGCACCAAAGGGTAAGTTTGTTCCTATTTTATGGCAAGGAAGATGATGTCAAAGGGATATATATGTCATCTAGTTAGAGTGAGGGATATGGAGGCAGAATTACCAACTCTTCAATTTGTTCCAATAGTGAATGCATTTGTTGATGTGTTTCCTGAAGAGCTTCCAGGTTTTACTTACTTCCAAGCACTCAACCTATTTCTATCCCTCCATATAGAATGGCCCCAACAAAATTACGTGAATTAAAGGAGCAATTAAAAGATTTGCTAGAGAATGGTTTTATAAGACCTAGTGTGTCCCTTTGGGGTGCACCAGTGTTATTTGTATGTAAAAAGGATAGTACCTTGAGAATGTGTATTAACTATCGCTAATTGAACAGGGTGACATTAAGAACAAATACCCCCTCCCCAGGATTGATGATTTATTTGATCAGTTACAGGGTGCCAAATACTTTTCGAAAATTGATTTGAGATCAGGTTATCACCAAGTGAGGGTGAAGGAGAAAGATATACCCAAGACAGCCTTTAGGACACGCTATGGTCACTTTGAATTTCTTTGTTATGTCATTTGGGCTGACAAATGCACCAACAGTTTTTATGGATTTAATGAATAGGGTTTTCAAGCTATTCTTGGATGTATTTTTTATAGTATTTATAGATGATATTTTGGTATATTCAAGATCAAAAGAGGACCATGCAAATCATTTACAACAGGTATTACAAGTTCTTCGTGATCAACAATTGTACGCCAAGTTTTCCAAATGTGAAATTTGGTTAAAATCAGTGGCATTCTTGGGTCATATTGTATCCGATAAAGAAATAAGGGTTAATTCACAAAAGATAGAAGTAGTGAAAGATTGGCCAAGGCCAACAACACCCACAGAAGTTCGAAGCTTCCTAGGGATCGTAGGTTATTTCAGAAGGTTTTTTGAGGGTTTTTCTTCTATTTTTGCATCTCTAACAAAGTTGACATATAAGGGGACCAAGTTTCAATGGAACGATGCATGTGAAAGGAGTTTCCAAGAGTTGAAAACCAGGCTAACTTCTGGACCTGTGCTAGTGCTTCAAGTAGGCACGGAACGGTATGCAGTGTATTGTGATGCTTCAGGAGTTGGCTTAGGGTGTGTACTTACACAACATGGTAGGATAATTGCTTATGCCTCGAGACAACTGCAACGTCTGAGAAAAACTACCCAACACATGATCTTGAGCTAATAGTTGTTATGTTTTCCTTGAAAATATGGTGCCACTACTTGTATGGAGTTCATGTTGACATATATACTAATCATAAGAACCTACAGTACATCTTTAAATAGAAAAACCTAAATTTAAGATAGCGGAGATGGCTGGAGCTAATAAAAGATTACGACATTGATATATTATACCATCAAGGGAAAGCAAATGTGGTAGCTGATGCTCTGAGTTGTGAGGCAATTATGAATATTGGTGATCAGACCGTGGTAAGTCAAGGAGTTGCTAAGGAGCTACATCAACTAGCCAATTTGGGAGTTCGCCACATTGAAACTCCAAAGGAAGGGGTTGTTGTACATGATACTACAGAGTCTTCAGTGGTAATGGAGGTAAGAGAAAACCAGTTCAAGGATCCTGTTCTACAATGACTTAAGGAGAGATGGGTCAAGGTATGATGAAGGGCTTTGAACTTACACAAAATGGAGTACTTTATTACCAAAATAGATTATGTGTTCCTAATATTAATGGACTAAGACGGAGGATAATGGAAGAAGCCCATCATTCAAGATATTCCATCTATTCAAAATCAACTAAGATGTATCATTACTGAAGGGAATGTTTTGGTGGGGAGGCATGAAAAAGGACGTTGCAGAATTTGTGGCTCAATGTCCAAATTACCAACAAGTTAAGGTAGAGCCCCAAAATCCAGGAGATTATATGCAATGTAGGTCACCAATAGAATGGTTTGAAGTGGGTGAAACCACCTTGCTTGGTCCAGATCTAGTCCAACAAGCCATGGAAAAAGTCAAGGTAATACGACGGCGGCTAGAAACAGCCCAAAGTCTTCAAAAATCATATGCGGATGCTAGGAGGAGGGGACTGGAATTCTCAGTCAGAGATTGGGTATTGTTAAAGGTGTCCCCAATAAAGGAGTTATGAGATTCGGTAAGAAAGGAAAACTAAGCTCACGTTACATAGGACCATATAAGATTATTAAAAGGTTTGGACAGATTGCATATGAATTAGAGCTACTCCAAGAGCTTTCAATAGTTCATCAAGTTTTTCATGTCTTAATGCTTCGAAAATGTATAGGTGACCCATCTCGTATCACTCCTATTGAAGATATGTAGGTTACGAAAAATCTCACGTATGAAGAGGTACCTATTGCTGTCCTAGATCATTAAGTTAGAAAGCTAAGGAATAAGGAAATACCTTCAGTAAAGGTACTTTGGAGGAACCAACAAGTAGAAGAGATAACGTGGGAGGCTGGGGAAGCAATGAGATGTAAGTACCCTTATTTATTTGAAGCTAAAGTGGAAGTCCAAGATGCAGAGTTGGGGCATTAAGAGGTATGTATGTTTGAATGCTTGTTATGTTGTCCAAAGGTTGTTTAAACAAAGGTTTAAACTTGTTAAACCTATCCAATTATGCTAACATTTGGGGATGAATGTTCCTAAGAGAGGGAGTATCTAACACCCCATATCTTAGGTGTACTAGTCCTATGCATACGAAACATGTTATGATTTGGTAGGAGGAGCACCAATTTTAAAAGTGCCTAATTTTTTAACTGGAGGGCGATAATTGTGTCTAATGCTTAAGACGAGTGAGTGCATAGAGAGTGGCCTTAAACAAAATGAAAGGAGTGAGGTGCTTGTAAGACTTAGGAAGCTAACAGGTGAATCACCTACGTGCTTAGTTTAAATACGCTAGGTAGACGGAGACGAGGTCCAACACCGAATTTGTTCAAGTCCGATAAACAATAAACCCCGAGTTAAGGGTGTACTTTGGGCCCATGGTTTAGCATTATAAAGGGACAATATAGGCAGCCCAAGATGAATAAGAAAAGGGCCAAATTACAATTGACAACCCACTTCACAAATAGGGCCCAAACTAAGTGAAAGTAGAAGGAAAATGTTGGCTGAAAAGTACATCAAATCGAAGCCTAATAAGGCTTAAGTGAAAGGGCCAAGTTGCTGTATCACCACCTTAATAAAATAAGGCTTCAAATGTAAAAGCAAGTTGGCCAAAAGTGGCCCTTTAAAGGGGATTAAAATCCAGCAACTTTAAATCATTTTCACATATCCAAAAATCATATTTTTTTCAAAGTTTCTCCTTGCTCTATCTTTCCATTACAAAGAAGCCACAAAAAGACTTTAGGGTTCATCGATTAGCCCTACATCTTGGAGGTTAAGGTAAGTAAGAATACCTATGTATTGAGTGCAATCTTTCTATGAAAAATATGAAGAGTATGCTGGTTATATTTGTGCAGGAATTTTGGACAGCATATGTTCTAAAGATTATTGTACACTTTTCTTGTTTATTAAGAGGCTTTTCTCTTGTTGGTTAGCTGAATTATGAAACAAGTTTTATGTTTTCAACAAGGATTAGAGGAATTTGTGGACTGATAATTGGGAATTGTTGTTGCGCGTCCTCCATCTACATGGGGACTGTTTTTGAACTGTTCTCGTGTGCAAATATTTTGAGGACAGTTTGGTTGAGGTTGTAACGGATTTGGAATGGTTGACGTCGAATTGTAGTGAAACGACGTAACGTTACGTTGCCTACTTGCGTGTTGTGTAAAGTTGTTGTATGTTGTACTTTAGGAGCTCTTATAACACTTTTATGAGACTAAAACAAGCTTCATATGACATGTATATGAGAATGCTTATTAGAAAATACGATTAGGAGCGGAAAGGTTGATAGAACTCTTAGGTTGAAAATTATGAGCTTGCTGCCCTGATAGTATCTTTGGGTGGAATTGGACTACAAAGATGTGTTTATTAGCTACTAACACTAGTTTTATCACCTACTCTATTGTAGGTAAATATTTGGGGGAAAAGAAGGTTACTTCAAGGTAATAACGAGGTCACATAACGAGGTATGTAAGGCTGCTCGATTTTCTATTATTTGGCATGAAATCTATGTACTTCCTTGGAACATAAAGGCCCTTATCAACTCCGATGTAACTAATAACCGTGTCTCCACTCTTTAACATGTTCATATGCTCCCATACATGGCCATTCTCAATTATTCATACATACTTTGGATGCAAAGATACATGACTTCCTTTTATTGCTAATAAAATCCACGTGTTATTTCATCTCCTACGTAATTCATTAGTCGTGTAACTTACTCTTTTTGTTATGGTAATGTCTTGTATGATTGTTACATGTCACATGTTATGTCTATAGTCCTAGAGCTCTAAATGTTATGGCCACCAAAAGAATCATCTCAAAAGTAAATAAAAGAATTGAAGTTGCTTATTGATTAGTAGTATCCCAGAGGTGGGTGAATCACCTAGCATGGGTCGATCCCATATTACGGGGGTTATCCCAGGGGTGAAAGGAAATCCTAGCATGGGTCGATCCCGATATTGATTTACCACTGATCAGCTGGTCATTTACATGATATATTGTGCACAGATTATACAGTCAGAAAGGTAAACAAATAAAAAAGACATAAAGTACATGATTCCACAATATGACTAAAGGTGGTCCGTTATCCGTACACACTAGTTTATGATTTCATTTGAGTTCTTATTTCATATACAGTACTTTCTGCCTTACATATTCAGTACATTATCTCGTACCGATGTCCCTCATGGGGGACCTACATTTCATACTGCAGGTACAAGAGCTAGTCGTTCTCCCTAGTAGATGTACAAGATATCCAACTATTGTTACTAAGCTCCAGGTTGCTTCGGGGCTTTGTGTGTCTAGAGCTTATGTTTTTATATTGTATAGTTGGTGATGAGGCGGGGCCTGTCCCGATCCATTTATATATTGTTCCCTATCTAAAGGCTTTGTAGACTATGTAAAGTAAAGTGTGGTCAAGTATCGTACTTTAGACATAGTGGCTCCAACGACCTAGTCATATGCATTTCCTTTTGGCTTATTAATACTGTCTACTTTTTTTTGAAAGCATGTTGAATATGAAACCTCTTATAATGTTCATAGCAAGTGCATAGTTATATGTTGGTTCTCCCGAGCCTTGTCGGCAATGGGTGTCAATCCGTCTTAATGGGACTTTGGGCGTGACAAAACATCTAATGTAATGGTTTAATCCTCACCTACGCTTCGTGGCGTAGTTAATGAATTCGAGTTGAACTTACTCTTGCCCATTTTGGAGCTCAATACTCCTCCATGACTCAATGCTCATAAGAAAATCCATCTCAATCAATCGTACCAATTAGTCTCATAAGGACTTTCATCAATCCATCATTTTTATCACAATCGACCCTTTCGGCCTATCAATCATCCAATCAAATCTATTCTCGATCAAAGGAGCTCAGACCAATCATTAAGAGGACAATCAATTAGACCAATCTTTAGAATTCAATTATGAATACACACAGGACCATCAAGATCTATCAACCTATCATCATGCTCACATCATAATCTCAATCAACATTCTCAAATCAAGGCTCTAGACTCAATCCCTAGTTTCATTCATGCAATCTTTTATAAAATAACATATAGGATTTATGCAGTAACTCATGAAAAGTATTGAATCAGTAAAATCAAGTTTATGATGATCATCAACATATGAAAATACATAGAATATACATAATTTACAAGAAAATATTGAATAAACATGCATCGAGTCTCAATAGATCCACAATATTTCTATCTCAATCAAGGGGACACATGGAAGGACAATTCCATGTTTTAGTTTTGCTATACATACCTAGTATGGAGTTTGACAGTCAATCTAGGAAGAATTCATCCCCAATTCTCTTGAACCTCGCTCTTCCTCTCTTCTCCTTAGCCCTTACCTTCGTTAGAAGATTTCAAAGACTTAAGAATGCATGTTAAAACCTTTTACGCTCAAAATGACCTATTTTGATCGTGTTTTAATTTTAGGAGGGGTTGGGAAAAGTATGAAATTCCCCTCATGAAAAACTGAAAGAAATTCACCTCAGTGTACCAAGTCCGCATCATGGACCTGGTTAGTTTTCAGGATTTTTTGTCAAAAATTTTTTGATCGAGTTTTCTAATCCCATAGAAAATATTGGTATCACATCCAAGTGCATTATGTCTATCGTAACAGAGGTTTTGTTCTTTTTTGCTCTTTTTCGTGCTTCTTCTCATTCTTCTTTGGCACCTACTTTAGGGATCAAAGGTATTTGTCCCTGAAAGGGGATTGCGGTTTTAGATCCTGGGCTAGCATAAATTCAAAGTTAATCAGAATCCTGGTCTAAAATTCCTCAAAAATTCTCTTTTAATGATTATATCGGCAATAAGTCTGCGACAAGTCCATGATGCGGACAAGTCACGTACTTTTCTGGAGTTGCGTATTCATATTGAAAAATTATATTTCGATGTGATTGCTCTAAAATTCAACCAAGACCATTTTCCCACGCAATTTTTTATGTTTATCACATTTTTGGCCTCGGATTTACCATCGGAGTTTAGGAACACGCGTCATGAGAGTGCCTCTCATCTAGAGGCATTTTGGTAATTTTACTTGGTGTTACATTATCTCCCCCTTGGAATCATTCATCCTCGAATGAAGAGTAAAGATAGACTCGAGGCACGAATAACAATCAAGACTCTTCTCAATACTCAATCAACCAATCAAACTATTAACCAATCAACAATCTTAACGGTCACTATTCAGACTCAAGAATAGACAGATCAACTCAGGGATGGACAAATCATTTCAAATCAAGAGTAAGGACATTACCTTCAACATTTTCTTCATCGGGCATGATACAGGTATTTAACTTTTATATGTTCCTCAGCTTCCCACGTGGCTTCCTCAACAAATTGATTCCTCGACTTTTCCTGGGGCATCTCTTTGGTTCTCAATTTGTGAACCAAATGATCAAGAATTTGCACTGGAATCTCTTCATAGGAAAACCTATCTTTCACTCCAATACTCTCAATAGGGAATACCAACGAATGTATCCCAAGCATTTCTTCAACATCGAGACGTGAAAAATCGAATGAATCATGTCTACCTCAGAAGGTAATACTAACTTAGAAGCAACCTTCCAATCCTCTTCACACTATGATAGGGGCCATATAGCGAGGACTTAGCTTCCCCTCTTTCCCAAATTTTAGGACACTCTTCATGGGTGACATTTTCAAGTATACCCAATCGTTCACCTCAAACTCCAAGTCTCTCCTTCTCACATCTGTGTAGGATATCAGGTGGTTCTGTGCAGTTTCCAACCTTTCTCTAATAACCCTTACTTTCTCCATAGATTGATAGACCAAGTCTGGACTAATTAATTCGGCTTTACCCACTTCAAACCACCCAATAGGTGATCTACGTCTCCTCTCACACAAAGCCTCATAAGGAGCCATCTAAATACTTGCATGATAACTATTGTTATATGCAAATCCGATTAGAGGTAAATGGTCATCAAAATTTCCCTTAATGTCAATGACACAAGCCCTCAACATATCCTCCAAGGTCTGAATGGTACGCTCTGGCTAGCCATCTGTCTGAGGATGAAAGGTAGTGCTCAGATTCACCTTAGTACCCAATCCTTTCTGAAAAGATCTTCTAAATGAGGATGTGAATTGAGCTTCTATATCCAAGATGATGGACAAGGGAACTCCATGCAATCTCACAATCTTGTGGATGTACAACATGGCATACTCTTCTATAGTGTCGTTCATCTTAATTGCTAAGAAGTGAAGTAATTTAATCATCCTATTCATAATCACCCATATCGAGTCATGTTGTGTTCGAGACCTCGGTAGACCATTAATAAAGTCTATTTGATCATCTCTCACTTCTATTTTGAAATTTCAAAGAGTTCTAAGCCAATACACATAGCTTTTGATGCTCAACTTTAACTTGTTGACAATTTGGGCACTTAGAAACAAACTCGGCAATATACCTCCTCATTCCACTCCACCAATAAACATTCCTCAAGTCGTGGTACATCTTGGTAGAGCCAGGATGAATGGGATATCTAGAGATGTGGGCCGCAACCATAATTCTATCTCCAACACCATCAACATTCAGAACACACAATCTACTCTGGTACCTCAACACCCCATCTCCTCCTTTGGGAACACACAATCTACTCTAGTACCTCAACACCCCATCTCCCCCTTTGGAGAAAACCATCACATTCTGTATATGGACAACTTCTTTCAACTAAAGTAAAAAGGATCTTGGTCTTTATTTTCTTTAACTTCACTACTAAAGATGAAGCAGACCCATTTTGTACATTGACTCCTCCTTCATTATTCTCTCCGAGTTGAGCTCCCAATCGGGCCAATCTATGCACTTACTTAACCAATTCCTTGTTTCCTTTCTCAACATGGGCAGTACTACCCATTGACAACCTACTTAGAGCATCAGCAACAATGTTAGCTTTACCTGGGTGGTATAGAATGCTCATGTTGTAGTCCTTGAGAAACTCCAACCATCTCCTCTGCCGCAGGTTGAGCCCTTTCTAGTTGAAGACGTACTTCAGGCTCTTGTGGTCTGTAAACACATCCACATGTACTCCATGTAAGTAGTGGCGCCAAATCTTAGGTGCAAATACCACGGATGTTAGCTCAAGATCATGGGTTGGATAGTTCCTCTTATGAACCTTAAGTTGTCTAGAAGCATAAGCTATCACTTTTCCCCTCTGTATCAACACATAACCCAATCCAACTCTAGAGTCATCACAATATATCACAAAGTCCTTTGTCCCATCACGCAAGGTTAAAACTGGTATAGTAGTCAATCTGGTTTTCAACTATTGGAAACTTTTCTCACATTCATCAGACCACTGAAACTTGACCTTCTTCTGAGTCAATTTTTTCAATGGTGAGGATATGGAAGAAAATCCTTCAATAAATCAGTGGTAATAGCCTGCCAACCCCAAGAAACTCCTTATGTCAATTGGAGAGGTCGGTCTGGGATAGTTCTTATATGCTTCAATCTTTTGGGTGTCTACTCAAATACCATCACCCGAGACAATATGGCCTAGGAAAGCCACAGAATAGAGCAAAAATTCACACTTCAAAAATTTTTCATACAACTGATGGTCCTTGAGAGTCTGGAGAACAATTCGGAGGTATTTGGCATGATTCTCCTCATCTCTTGAGTACACTAACATGTCATTGATAAATACATTCACAAACATATCAAGTTACTGTCTGAACACTCTATTCATCAAATCCATGATGGTTGCAGGCACATTAGTCAACCCAAAGGACATGACCAAGAACTCAAAAGGGTCATATCGGGTCCTAAATGCTGTCTTTGGGATGTCATATTCCCTTACTTTCAACTGATGATAACCAGATCTAATGTCTATTTTTGAGAAGAAAGAGGCACCCTGAAGTTGGTCAAACAGATCATTGATCCTGAGGACAGTATATTTATTCTTTATCATGACGTTATGCCTATAGTCAATAAACATTTTGAGAGACCTACCTTTCTTTCGCATGAATAGGACAGGGGCACCCTAAGGAGAAACACTTGACCTAATAAAGCCTTTCTCTAACAAATCTCTTAGTTGCTCTTTCAATTCTTTCAACTCAGTGGGGGCCATCCTATAAGGTGGAATTGAGATAGGTTGAGTGCCAGGAAGAACATCAATCCAAAAGTCCTTTTGTACTTGCCAGGTAAAGAATGAGTCGGACCCTCAAGGAATCTGGTCTATCAAGTCCGCTATTATTTCAGGGACTTCTAATAAAAAAGGAAAAATTAATGTAATGGTTCAATCCTCGCCTACGCGTTGCGACGTGGTTAACAAGTTCGAGTTTAACTTACTCTTACCCATTTCGGTGCTCGATACTCCTCCCATGACTCAATGCTCATAAGACAATCCATCTCAAGTAATCATATCAATTAGACTCATAAAGGCTCTCATCAATCCATCAATTCTATCACATTCAGGACTTCCGGCCTATCAATCATCCAATCAACTCAATTCTTAATCAATCTTTAAAAAGAGTTCAACCAATCATTAAAATAACAATAAATTAGACCAATATTTAGTGTTCAATTATGAATACACACAGGACCATCAAGTTCTTTCAACCTATTATCATGCTCACATTACAATCTCCGTCACCATTCTCAAATCAAGGCTCTAGACTCAATCCCTAGGTTCATTCATGCAATATTTTTATAAAATAACATAAAGGATTTATGTAGTAACTAAGGAAAAGTATTTAATTAGTAAAATCAAGTTTATGATGTCATCAACATATGAAAATACATAGAATGTATATAATTTACAAGAAATACATTCAAGAAATATGAAAGGAGACTCAATACACTCACAATCTTTCCATCTCAATCAAGGGGCCACATGGAAGGGCGATTCCATGTTTTAGTTTAGCCTTACATACCTGGTATGGAGTTTGGCAGTCAATCTAGCAAGATTTCATCCCCAATTCTCTTGAACCTCACTCTTCCTCTCTTCTCCCTAGCCCTAACATTCGTTAGAAGCTTAAAAAGACTTACGAATTGATGTTAAAACCCTTTAAGGAAGGGTTAGGAAAGTCTTGAATGCCCCTCACGAAAAACTGAAAAAAAATTCGCCTTTGGACTTGGTCAGTTTTCAAAGTTTTTTGTTGAAAATTTTCTGATTAAGTTTTCTAATCCTGTCAAAAATATTGGGATCATGACCAAGTGTAAGTCCACGATGCAGACATGTTGCGTACTTTTCTGGAATTGCGTTTTCGCATAAAAAATTATTATTTGATCTAGTTGGTTAAAAAATCAACCAAGACTATTTTCCCGCACAATATTTTGTGTTGATCGCATTTCCAACCTTGGATTTATCATCAGAGTTTGGGAAGACGTGTTATGTGAGTGTCTCTCATCTAGGAGTATTTTGATAATTTTACTGGGTGTTACACTAAGTCAGGCCATATTTTTACTTGTATATATTTTTTATAAATTTTTAAATTAAGTTATAATTTTTAAATTAAATTATAATTTAAAAATATTAAAATAAATAGCAACAGGAAAGTATTACATGGTATTAGTGTTACTATTACATATTATAAAAATATAATTTGTATCTAAATTTTAATATTTAAAATTCTCAAATGAACTTTGACTTTGGACTCTTATATTTTGAATACTCTATTTTATTTTTATTTTTTATTAATTTTTAATTTCGTCCACATGCCGGCGCAATCCATAATGCAAAAACCCCATAAATCAGCATGCTTATTCAGGTTCGGCTAAAAAGCCCATTTTTTAAATGGGCTCCGAAAATCTTAGCCAACCCTACTAAATCACAAATTACGCTAGGGCGGCCCAACGGGCCTAGCCCATATTGACGGCTCTACTGGTAGAATTACATGTTTGGTTTGGGTTTACGTGGTTTTGAACGAATCCCAAGGTTCTTTTTGGTGGTTTTCCCTATGTTGTGTTTAGCTGATATCTGGTGCAGCTAGCTTGTTCTCCGCGTACGCCCCAACATCTCTGCATTCACCGAGGTTAAATTATTTAGATCTTCACGTTCGTGAAGGCCTTGCCTCTTACACTCCACGTGCGCGGATTGGTCCTCTGCACTCGCAGAGCCTTGCTGGCACGTGTGCTCCACGTCCGCGGAGTACAATTTCGCCTGATCAGTGTGTTACTTTTAAATATTGGATTTGACCTTTTCCTCCATTTGCAAACTTCCGAGCTTCGTTTTTGGGAGATTCTTCATGTTTCTTTAAGGAAAAAAATTGGATAACTATTTTTTAACCTATTTATTTAATTTTCATTAATTAAATTGTGATTTTGACATAGAAATTGGGGTTTTAAATTGAGAAAATTGGGATTTTTTCAGACTTTGAATCCTACTCTAAAATTGATGATTCCTACCTCGTTCTAACTCCGTTTTTAAAACTGTTTTCACCATGGAAATTCTTATTCATTAGGGAACGTTTAATGTAGTAAGTTTCATTTTTAGGCACTTTATTTACATAGGATTTTTTTTACCATTTTACCCTTTTCGCTCAAATTGATTGATTTTAATATCAATAGATGGATTATGTGGTTTTGATTCCATATTTGAATAGATTGTGGTGATTCGAAGTATCGTAGAAAGGGGAAAGCTTTGGATTTGACTTGATTTGAGACTTCTTCTGAGGCAAGTGGACTTCTAACCTTTTGTTAAGTATGATTGAACCTTGTATGCTTCTATGTATATAAAATTTGAAGATTTGGGATAGAATTATATTATTGTAGGCTTTGATGATGGGAATTCAGTTTGGGTAGATGTAAACTCTATGAACTCTCATACTTGTGCTATAATTATGGAAATTGTGAATTATTTGATGTTAACATTGAGGTTATGAAAATTATGAGATTCTGTTTGGAATAATTAAGGACATGCGAATTTAAAATTGAATGTTGTATTAAATGGTTTAAGTGGACATTTTGCATACACGTATACTTGTGAACATGATTAATTGTGCTATGATTACATGACTTCATGATGTTTCGTTGATGATGAAAAGCCAAGGGGAAATGGTTCTAGCTAAAGAAAGAAAATAAAAGAAAAGAAAAGCTGAAGGGAAAAGATTTTCGCCTAGAAAAAAAGAAAAAAATAAAGGGAAATGGTTCCAACAAGATAAGAAAGCAAATGCCAAAGGGAAATGGTTCTGACAGATACATGGTCCATATGAGGTCCCCATGGGTTTCGATCTGGTTTTATCAGCAGATGTGTATCGTAGTATAGACATGCATCATGTTTATTTGATATTTGATCTTATGGTTGGCATTTCATTTCATTCACTTCATCTCATATCATTCCTTCTTGATATTGGTATATGTATAATTTGTGAGTATGTGAATGCTTTGGAACCTATATATAGATATGATTGGATTATTGAAAGACTATGAAATATGTTGATAATTTTGAGCCTTATGTAGTGTGAGAACTGGATTATGTGGACATACTGAAAGCTTATGACTGATTAACTATTGTATCACTTATTTATAGAATTCAGTTGTATGTTATGTGGCTATGTCCTGTGATATGTTGTTGTATACATATTATTGTTCGGCTGGGACTTTTTCGTGTGTAGGTGGTGCAGTTCGGCGATATTTGGATGGAAGGATAGGAGTAAGTGTGTTCTTCATTGCTTTACTTTAGGTTAGTTCTATTTACTGCGTACCTTATTGTTTGGTGCCCACCTCTTGTTACTTTTTTGTAGGTTGTGAGCCTAATCCCTCCCGCTAGACATTTTTCATTAAAGGATCGAGCTTTTGGATCTTTCAAGAGGTAGTTGCTTGTCTCTTCAGTAGGCCTATGAGGATTCTATTTTATGTTATGTTCTATTTGAGGACTAAAACATCGCGACTTGTATTTTCATTCGAGTATCTTATTATTAGAGTCTTGTACATGTGACACCAGTTCAGGGATGGTTGTAGCTTTCAGTATGTCTTGCTTATTTATCTTGTTAGATTATTTATCTTCCATTTTTTATTGTTTTGGGTTGTTTAGTGTTGGGTGTGCTCGCCTTGGAGTGTAGGTGAGTGCTGTCGTATCCAGATTTTGGGTTGTGACAATTTGGTATCAGAGCCCCAAGTTCATAAGGCTCACATGTGTATAAGCCCAATCTTGTAGAGTCTTGAGAATCAGAGCAGAGACATCTGTAACTTATCCTTGAGAGGATATAAAGACTGTTAGGAAATTTGCTTATACTTCTTTCTAATCAATTCATGTGTGGATTTTGCTTAAGTATTGAATGTTCATATGTCCTTTTGGTAGATGTTGAGGAGTAGAGCTACATCAGCTACTGGATAAGGGGGGAGCCCTCGAAATTGCTATTGAGTCCCAAACTAAGGTTAGGGGTTGAACCAGAGGTCAAGGTAGAGGCTGAGGCTGAGGAGCAACACCGACAAGAGACATCTCTCCTGAGCCGATGGTAGAGCCTAGAGAGAGACAGGTTCCACCTGAGTATGCTACAGCACCACTACTACAGGATGCCCTTCTGAGAGTTTTGAGTGTACTTAAGATAGGGACAGGAAAGTAGCCCAGTAGATACATACGGTACTTCACATACACGGTTAGGGTTCAGCGGCAAGATCAGTAGTAGGCCGTGGCTTAAGTACAGATGGGGCAGTCATGGCCAACTCTTATTATTGAGATCCCTCCAGAAGTTTCCCTTATTGATGAGCAGTGCAGATATGAGATGTTTAGGAAGATTGACCCACCTCAATTTCAGGGTAGAAAGACCGAGGATTCATATGAGTTTGTCACTACATGCAAAGGGTTACTTGATGTTATGGGATTGACAGAGAATCATGGGGTATGGAATGTTACTCTCTAGCTCTGTGGACTATCCAGGGAGTGGTGGAGGACTTATTTGGGATCTCTTCCAGTTGGGTCTTCTTTGATGACTTGGGCGACATTCTCTAGTGTCTTCTATGCCAGATTTGTACCTTCGAGTATCTGCAAGGTGAACCGTCTGAGATTCGAGATCTTGAGACAAAGGACTATGGTAGTTTCTGAGTATGAGATTCACTTTTGCTAGCTAGCTCGGCATGCTATAGATATTTTCCTACTGAGGTGGAGAGATTTCATCGATTTATGATAGGGTTGGCATATTCTATCAGACAGCCAGTGTTTTAGGTTTCTAGAGATGGTGCATCTTTTTAAAAAGTTGTTAATACTGCCAAGGAGGTAGAGCTCATGCAGAGAGAGTAGTTTAGGAACCCCAAAACGGTCCGTACATCTGGGCAGTTCTCGAGAGCCTCATCTGAAGGCAGAGGTAAAACTAGGGGAGGTAGTCCATTCCATCATCGAGGGATTTATATGTCTTTGCTAGCTTTTGAAAGAGGGTGATGTCTTGGTGAATCTTACAGTTCAGGCCATAGCTCTTCTAGTTCACAGTAGAAGCCTACGTGCTGAGATGGTTATGGTATCTCTCTTGTCCTTTCATATCTATCATCCACACCAAGATCATGTTATAGCCACAAATCTCCAATTCATATGATTCGACAGTGCCCTACACAGACTTATTTTGGGCCCTACAGTTCTTACTCCACAACATCGGTCAAAGATCCAACACCGCCAACTAGAGGTACAACTCCACAGATTAGAGGTCGTGGTAGAGGTAATGTTGATAGAGGTGGACGCATGGGGGGTAGTGGATTAGGTGATATTTCCATACATTCTGGTGGTAGAGGGTCATTTTCTACTAGCGGAGGATGGGTGGTCATTGTTATACTTTCCCAGGTAGACCCAAGTTTGAGGCCTCTAATATTGTGATCACAGGTATTGTTCCAATTTTCCATCGCCCCACAAGTATGTTATTTGATCCTGGCTCCACTTATCTTGTGTGTCTGCATATTTCTCCTTGAGATTTAACTTGCCATGTGATACTATTTATGTGAATGTTCATGTTTTGACCTCAGTAGGTAAGCCCTTATTAGTGGATTTGGTCTACCAATCTTGTCTTGTGACCTTATCAGGCTATGAGACTTGGGTTGACATGATTATTCTTGATATGGTTGATTTTGATATTATATTGGGGATGGATTAGCTTTCCCCTCGTCGGGCTATTCTTAATTTCGATGCTAAGACTGTAACTTTGGCCTTTTCGTGTAGATCGGGTATTGTATGGCGAGGTTAGAGTGGATCTTGTCCCAACAAAGTCATATCATATATTCGAACACAGAAGTTAGTAGATCAGGGTTGTCTTGCATATTTGGCTTTTATCCATGATAATGGTGTTGAGCCACTCCCCGGTAGAGTCAATTCCTGTTATTTGGGAGTTTTTTTATATGTTTCACTCGTACCTTCCTAGAGTCTCTCCTTATAGGGATATTACTTTATGATTGATCTTGAGCCAGGCACTAAGCCTATTTCTATTCCTCCTTACCGTATAGCTCAAACTGAGCTGAAAGAGCTAAAGGAGCAGCTCCAAGATCTCTTGAGTAAGGGGTTCATATGACCTAGTGTATGTCCTCAGGATGTTCTTGTCTTGTTCGTGAAGCAGATAGTTTGCTCTATGAGAATATGTGTTGACTATAGACAGCTGAACAAAATGATACTGAAGAACAAGTATCCCCTTCCTAGAATTCACGACCTATTTGACTAGCTTTAGGGTGAAGCCATGTTTTCCAGGATTGATTTGAGATCTAGATATCACCATCTGAGGATCAGGGCTTCTAATATTCCTAAGACAACTTTTTCAGATGAGTATATGCACTATGAGTTCCTTGTTATGTCATTTGGGTTGACTAATGCCCCAGCTGTATTTATAGAGCTGATGAATGGTGAATTCTGACCTTATTTAGATTCTTTTATTATTGTCTTCATTGATGATATATTGGTCTACTTCAAGACCAAAGAGGATCATGATCAAGTAGGACAAGTTTTCTTAGTCTGAGTTCTTGCTGAGTTTGATGGTGTTTCAGGATCATATTGTGTCTAGAGAGGGTATTCAGGTCGATCTAGCGAAGATTGGGGTGGTTCAGGATTGGACTAGACCTACTTCACCTACTAAGATTCGTAGTTTTGTAGGCCTAGCTAGTTATTACAAGTAATTCCTTTAGAGTTTTTCTTCTATAGTAACTCTATTTACCAGGATCACTCAAAACAATGCTCTATTCCTTTGGTCGAATGAGTGTGAGGAAAGCCTCTAAAAGCTCAAGTTATTGTTGACTACCGTTCCTACATTGACGTTGACAAAAGAGGGTGTTGATTTCATGGTGTATTTTGATACATCGGGGGTTGGCTTGGGTGGAGTCTTGATGTAGAAAGGGAAGGCGATAGCTTATGCCTCTAGACAGTTGAAGATTCATGAGAAGAACTACCCCACCCATGACTTGGAGTTGGCAGCTATTATGTTTGTTTTAAAGCTGTGGAGGCACTACATGAATGGTGTTCATTGTGACATTTTAACCAATTACCATAGCTTGCAATACATCTTCAGCCAGAAGGACATGAACTCGAGACAGAGGAGGTAGATTGAGCTTATGAAGGATTATATTGTGACTATTTTATACCACCTGGGTAAAGCCAATAGTGTGGTAGATGCTTTGAGTAGAAAGGCTTATAGTTTAGGGAGTCTTGCAACTATTCGGGTTGTGAAACGACCCTTGGCTAGAGATACTCAAAGATTAGCTAATAGGTTAGTAAGATTGTAACTTTTGAGAATGGTGGTATACTTGCCTACTTGGAGTCTTGGTCCTTCTTGATGGATCAGACTAGGAGGCATCAGTTTGACAATGAAAAGTTATGCTAGATTCGTGACAAGTTGATTAGAGGGGAGGCTAAGGAAGCCAAGCTTTCCTCTGAGGATGTATTGAGGGTCAGGGCAGGATTTATGTGTTAAGGTAGGTGATTTTATCAGATTAATCCTAGAGAAGTCTCCTTGTGCTAGATATTCTATTTACCCGGGGACAGCAAAGATTTATCATGATTTGAGTCAGCATTACTGGTGGTGTGGCATGAAGAGAGATATGTCCAAATTCGTGGCCATATGTTTAACATATCAGCAGGTCAAATGTGAGCATTTGAGACCAGGTAGAGAGATTCAGGGGATGCCCATTTCCAAGTGGAAATAGAAACGCAATTCCACGGACTTCATGGTTAGCTTACCTTTTATAGTTGGTTGTTTCAATTCCATATGGTTGGTGGTGGATCAATTGACTAACTCCGCCTACTTCATTCCATTTAAGGTGCAGTTTATAGCCAAGAAGTTAGCTTAGCTCTACATTAGTCAAGTTGTGAGTCTTCATGGAGTTCCGGTTTCCATTGTATCAAATCGTGGCTCATTGCTTACATCCCACTTTTGGAGGGCCTTCTAACATGGTTTGGGTACTTGTTTGGATATGAGTACAGCTTTTCAACCCCCGATCGATAGAAAGTCTGAGGGGACCATGCAGGTGTTAAAGAACATGCTTTAGGTATGTGTAATTGATTTTAGTGCAAGATGGGATCAACACTTAGCTTTGGCGGTGTTTGCTTATAACAATAGTTACCAATCTGGTATTCACATGGCTCCGTTTGAGGCCTTATATGGTCGGAGGTGTAGATCACCTATCAGATGGCTTCACTCAGTAGCAGTGGAGAGCATGGGTATATATATGTTGAAAGATGATCTAGAGAAGGTACGGTTGGTTCAAAGTAGGTTGGTGACAGCCAAGAGTTGCCAAAAG